>CM032429.1:0-1448015 GCA_019049465.1 Dryas iulia moderata
TCTGAAAAACCAAAGCTCTGTTACTTATTGGAAGATAAAAGCACCGTGTTTCGGCTCATTTGCGGCCGAGCTCAGCCCGATCAAACGTGATTTCTTATTGGAAATAGAAAAGGAGCAGACGTAGCTCATAATAAAAGCGGTCTTATAAAACCGACAAATAAGATTAAATCCATTACTATTTGTTACGGTCTGGAAAAATGCGCTCGCCCAGTTATTATTTTATTTCTTTTATATATATTTATGTATTATTATTTTTTTGATTTGCAATAACCTTCTTGCATTATGATCTATATCTATCTATAGGTATACATGCAGTTATATGTCATGGTAGCAAAATTAAACCCGTTGTTGTTTTTTACCAAAGCTGATAATAAAAATTTATAAAATATGATTTATTATTTAGGAAAAATAGCTTTACGCTTTTTCTCGAATAGCAGAGAAGTCAGAAAGAACTTAGTATGAAGACATTTCATTTTGGCTTTTCCTCTCCACCTGAAATCGCAGCATTATGTGTCTCGATTTCGGTGGGGAAGTGGTGGAACTTAACGCCGCATTTTGACCCCGTAAATGTATTATTATTATTTTTCTTATTAAAATAACATTTAACTAATTATTTTAAGCCATCCTAGACCAGAAATTACAAACAACGTGTACAGTCTCATTATTTAAAGCTACACGCAATATTCATCTATTTATAGCATTTAGGCAGTTTTCGTTGACAGTACACAGATGAAAGCGCCTTGTATTCATCACACTTATAGTCAAACTGTCAAACAAATATCTCTTTCAAGTCGTTTCATAACTTGGGACGTTGATGTATGGCGGTGCAGTTTGGTTCCGCGACACGGCGATGGTAACTGGATACATTTGGGCAATTTCAGTAGACGAGAGACGCTGTCGCACACGTGGCGACTATCTTATACTCGTTACTTGAAGCTTTAGTGGCAATTTTGAATTTACCTCTTTAATCGGTTTTGTTTGTAAAATATTAAATTTTATTATAAGTAGGTGTTTTTTATTAGAAAAATAGATAACAGTAGGAATTATTTTAACGAATACTTTGATAATTATGATTTTTTATAATAACTGTAAATTTAAGCTAGTTTTTTAAAAACGCAAATGAATATATTCAAGAAAAAATAGTTTTTATTTAGATTCTATTTTCAAACTTTTCGTACATAAGATACATGTTGAGAGAAAAACATCTATTATTACACACATGTATAAACAAAAGCTCTCCAAAAGCTTCATAAACTTTCCCCAACATAACGCAATATATGTCAACACACACACATTTGAATAGATTTCAAATCGAATTTAGCACCAAAGTTGATCAGAATGTGCAATATTTATATGGGAACAGCGCTGCGATTTATAGTTAGGAACAATCGGAAACTTGGTCCGGCGTCGCTGACTTCGTTTTAATTAGTACCCATTCATCGTGAAACAATTGAGTCCTCGAACGAATCCATTATAGGAAACTTTTCGATAGTCGAAAGAGGTGTATTCAAAGTTTGCGATTGTGATGAGATCGGCTGCGACCGTCTTTGAACACGAGATTCGATGCTCCCAATCTATCTTTGAAAATTTCCATCGATGAGACTTCTGAACAAAATCTTGAAATCTAAAGAGGTTCCTCCAATTGTAATTTTATAACTTTTAAAGTTTTAAAAACAAGCTTTGTTTAATACTTGCCAAAGATTTTGACTCGAAATTTCTAAGGAACAAATTCGCATGCCACTTGTTCATTGTGTAGGAAGGGATCATATTATAATTATGAGTGATCCAAGATTAAATCTAAAGAATTTCGCCTTCTTCTAAATACCGGCGGACTGGATATTAACAAACAATTCCGCAGCGTCAACGAAAAATTCTTTTAAAGGAAGTCGAATTTTATCTCCGGTTACGAGGAAAATCGCCCCGCCGTAATGATATTACGCATGTATTAAATCGATGGCTTTCAGTTGGCCTGGTTTCGTTAAATATTACGCCTTATCAGCTTGCGTTTAAATTCATTCCTATTGAATAATGCGATTTACGTAGAGCGTGGCAAATGCTTTTTGAATTATAATGAAATAACTTGTTCTGGAGGACCTCTTAGCCACACTAACAGATTATGAACGCCAGCTTTATTTTATTATTAAATATTAAATGTAAAATGATTTTAAATATAAAATAATGTATATTTAATGTAATTTTCAAGGCACTGAGTGAGTCCACGTGCTGATAAACTACTGGGCGAGTCTACGACGCATTGCAGATTAAATTTCAGTAATTTAAATACACAATTAAAAGCATGTAAATATATACTAGAAGCAATGTATCACGTCAAGGAACGGTCGCTTGGCGCAATGATAAGATTACTAGACAAAGGAAGTCCACCCATATCACTATAACCGCTAAATGCGAGCCTTCATTGCTACCCTCTTGCAGAACGGGTCGAATTCGACCATAATACTTAGAAGTTAGGGTCTATAATTGCTTGGAGTGTTGTTATTAGTATAGCAACGTCAACGTCTGCTTCGTTAAAGGACACTCGGCTTTATTTATGCCGACATACTGGCAATGTTACCTTATTTGCCGTTCATTGCTTGTGTTTATATTAAATTTAGATCTTCCCCAGCTATAAATAGAGTTGAAATCGGTCTACTGTCGCGGGTTCTACTAGTGTAGTGGTAGAGAAAACTGAACTTTTTGGTATAGGAATTAGAATATTTTTTTCAGTCCGCCCTAAATGAAGCCGGGCGGCTTCCGGCGCGATAAGGAGACGTAGCGTAAGTCAGTACGTCACGCGACCAGTGCACTAATTTATGTTGCGATTCGAGATATAAGGCGAATGGACGACGCCACGTTCTGAAGTTGGTATTTTTTATGGCTACGTTAATGTCTGAACAAAGAGACATTCAAAATTTGCATTCCACGAGTATTAAATGTGGATTTGAATGCATTAGGAATTGAAATCGATGCCGTACGAGTGTGGATCTAAGAATTTCTTCTTAGAATTCTTATTTTATTGCTTTTCTACTTACAATATATGTACGTCACATAAATCTTTATTACACATATTATAAAAGAAAATATTTTTAAATAATGTGATTGATATTTATAAAAAATACTATATTTCAAATATAGTTGATAAATATTTACGATAAAACAGTCATATTAAACTACATATTATAATATAAAGAGAATATAATTATAAATGTACACGTATTCAAATAATTTATTGGACAATAATATCCCATTCCCAAATCAATGAATGTAACAGTTCAGTTTATTTCTAATTAGAACAAAGTTCTACCGAACCATTTTATCTGAGAAGATCAAAGACTTCAAAGCAAAATATAGAGAGATTACGGAGTTTGATAATAAGGATAGTCGTTCCGCTCGTTAGAAGCGCTCCTTCATTAGAGTTTATGGAAAAGAAAAAAGCCATTGGCTCCCGTTACCGTTACTGTTACTGTTACCGGTACCGGTACCGTGTAAACCGACACCAAGTTTCAACATCTGTTAATGGCCAAAACAAAGCAGACTATTAATCTTACTATCTTATTGTACATATTTCTTTGTCTAAATCCATTAAATTAATTACGGCCATTCTAGGAGCGGACGGTATTTATTAGGCTCGTTATCATTCATTGAATCTTTCGATAGTGGCTAGAAGGCGACTGATGGATGCGGAGCTTCACGAAAATGGGGCGCCAAATTGGCTGTCTGAAGAAGAATGCAGTTGTTCCGTGACTGATTCCTGCCTTGATTTGAGGGGCGATCTGATACGTGTCATTGCCGCGATTAGGGCGGCCAAATTGGGAAATTCTTTGTGACTTACCGAACTGAGGTGTGTCCGAAACTATTAAGTGAAGATTATTTTGTAAGAAGTAAATGCGTGTTTTTTTTTAAATGTTAGCGCAAAAGTAGTGAAAAAAGGATTTTTTTTTTCTGCATAGCAGGGTAGTCAAAGGAGACTTAGTGACAAGACTTTCCGCCCAAAATATAATTACGTGTAACATAGCATGTGTTTAGGTATCAGAGGACGAAATTGAAAATATGAATGTAATCATTCCACAAACAGGAAGCGAGCCTACAACCATCACTTTACACTTAGACGCTTTCCCAATGCGCCCCTACGGCCTCTCGAGTTAGTGAAAATATGTTCATATTATATAAGTTTGATATTTAAGTATAATTATTCTTAATTTTTTTGTTATCTTTTGTTTATATTCTATCTATATTAAATAAAACAGAGCATAGTTATTTTGAACTCTGTCGAAAATGGACTGACTACAGCATTCCATTATGCATGAGTGACAAAACGAATAAAATTTTGTATACTTTACAGTCGTACACTAAGTGTACTGGGCATTATAGTTTATACTATATATGCAATATACTTAGAATATAAATATAGAATAAATAATATTTTATCTGTTAAAAATAATAACAATAGTTATTTTTTAAGCACAGATAATCTATTTTTAAACCACTCTGTTCTATAGTTATTGCCTTGAATCTTTTCTTTAGCTTCAAGTTTTTTACTGCATACCAGGCTCAATAGGCATAGAGAACATAGCGTCAAAACTCTCCGTTTTTCAATTTTCATCTGAATTAAAACGTTGCATATAAAATAATATTTTTTTCAGTACGGATAATTTATTTTTAAAATCATTCCATTCTACAGTTTTTTTACCTTGACTTATTTCTTGTGCTACAAGCATTGTACCGCATAGCAAAGTAGGCAGAAAGGACATATAACGAGACACTGTGTACTTCACTTTTCACCCTAATTCAAGACCTTGCATTTACAATAATATTTTTGTGGGTGGTTTATAAACAACTTCCATTCCATTCCACATTTATTTTATCTGGCCTTTTTTTGCTATAAACATTTTACTTTTTCACTAAGTAAATAAAATAAATAGCTTCACGCTATATCCCGCACACAGCAGGGTAGGCAGAGGGAACCTAGTGTTAAGACACTCCGTTCCCCACTTTCCGCCGAATTCGGAGGAAAGTGGGGAACGGAAGTGGTTACTTCTTCACTAAGCACTGCACTGAGTAGGTAAAGAGAACGTAGTGTTTTGACACTACGTTCTCCATTTTTCACCCCTATTAAGAAGACCTATGTTTCGAGGCAGATTTCATATCACTTTTTTCTTACCAGAGAATAAAACAATTTAAAACAATTTCAATACAATTCCTATTAGGGATCGAACCCACAACCACTGCTTCTCAATTATCTCTAACTCCACTCAAAATTTAAAATTTTACTAACTTAGCGAGATGATCCTATGTGTTCCACGTTTTACGACATTTTGATACATTTCGAGATGACCGATAACACACGCCTTCATTAACCTTTGGCTGAAAGCATTAATTACCTTTTACAAAAACAAACTCGTCTGATTTATAGTTAGATAGTTTAGTCCTATTGGGCCCATTTGGGATGCTCGTTGGATAAGATTCACCAATTTATTAAAGCGTTATTAGAAGCCTAATGTATTTTGTGTTAAATCGTGATAACTCGACGTTTTTTTCCACTATCAACTCAGTATATATAATGTTATTTTTAATTAAGTATAAGGTTACTAACATGTACCAACATTATAACCGAATATGTTTCCATTTCAACTATTGTAATATTACTGTGTATAGCTTATATTTCAATATATATTTTTTATATATGAGTAGAAAAATAATTAGTAATAAAGTAAAGTAGTATAACAGGCAAAGGAAATTGTAACGACTTCACTTCGTTTTCTACCTAAATCTTTTTCCGTCTGATTCATGACATTGCGTATTAAACGTCTCGCTTTATTTTCACCACAAGAGCGGAGAAATAAAGGCAAGTAAATTAAGATCATTCCACCGAGTGGGAATCGAACCCACAACCAGTCACGCTAACATTTACGCTATCCAACTAGGTTACGATGGCCTCTAGAGAGAGGAACATTCGCAATTTCTCTTATCAGCCCAAATGAGATCAGATCTCAACGTCATCGCGTTTTTTAGGATAATTTAAGAAAAATCTATATAAAAAGTTTCAAACTGTATTTTCTTATACCTTCACGCGTGATTACATTTATTAAAGGTACTTTTAAACATTTTTAAAGTGTTATTCCACACACACGAAAATTGAAAGAGGCATTTAGAAAACGTATAAAAATTTCCCGCTGCGTTCAAATTTTTATACGTTTTCTAAATACCTTTTTCATAAAAGGTAGTTAGACAATACCTTGTGTTTTAACACTTGAGTTAATAAGAAAGTAGCCGAACTTAACGCCACTCTTCGTGTTACTAGAGCAGCGAGCTGAAAATCATTTAATGATAATAATTATAAACATTCCTTCCAATGAGAATCAAATCCATAACCAATTACGTTTACAGTCAAACTCAGTCCCACTGTGCCACGAATCCCTTAATCTGAACATATACAAATAATACACCAATTATTCTTTATTATCATTTAAACAATGCCCCCTCTTTTTATTATCTCTTTTGACAAGTTAAGCTGTTATATTTTATTTCATAAATTTTAGATAAGATGTGTGACAGCGTCTGAATGTATACGCGATGGTTCCCGATTCGATTCCCATTCGGGTAAAGTTCAATTATTATTTTTTCATTTTCTATCCTCGTGGCAAGACAAATAGTACGGCGTTCAGTTCCGCCACTCACCGCGTATTGTCTATATTTCAAACGGAAAGCTAACGTAGTGTCTTGACACTAGCTTCTCTCTGCCTACACAGTACAAGTTAGAAAAGCCGCGAAACTGCTTTTTAACTAAATATGCATATATTCTTAAAACGGGAAATAACCATATATCTTTTTACCATGCCTGATGTAGATTGATGGTTGGTCACCCCTATTTAAGGGTGAACTCATGCGATTACACCGCAAATTTATCTCAATAGCTCAACGGAAGGAGGGCCTGCCGCACTGACAAGGTTACAGGTTAGATGCCGACCTCTTACGGATATTGTTTTTGTTTAATTTTCAATTTATATAAGGAGTAAGTCGATTTGTTTGTTTATTTTTTTTATATCTCATATAATGTATATACTCAATTATTTGCTAACTAAATTCAATGTTCAGGATTATTAAGTTAAAAATTAGCAAATATTAAATATCTTATTTGAACTTCTTGAACTAATACAATACTTAAATTGTCAATTGAAATGTATTATTGTATTTACTTCTAAATTAACAATGTATTTATAATGACATATGATTTTTCATGTTTTAAACAGTATTTAAGCAACAAAAATGATAAAATTATGGATTTTAGGTATTCTTTACATTATTTCTCAAAAACAGTTTCATCCCAAGCTTTTGCAGATTTTTGACATCAAATACTAACTATAAATTAAACAAAATTACGAGCAAAAATAGTTACAAATTGAAAATACCTAATAAGCGATTTAAAAATGGTACCTAGAATAATATTCAATAATTAAAAATTAAGAATCATTGCTTAGCATCACCGTATAAGAAAACATCATTCCTAAGTTAATCTCCTCAACAAATCATTGAATTATAAATTACTGACTTTTTTTAAGCTTTCAAAATTTAAGCTATACATCATATATGTACGTGCACAGTACATTTACATATACATATTTACTATGTGACACGTAGAAACAGGTCATATTTCTCGCTTTTTCGCCACACTGATAGAGATTGATGATCGGTCACCCACCTCCTCGTTTAAGGGTGTACACACGATTACGCTCCAAAGGATCGCACATATATCCAAATTTAGCGTGATGGACGTTTTCTTAAGGATAAATACTAACGTAATCTCTTGACGCATTCAAGAATAATTGATCTTTTCAAATATTCGTGGTTATTTAAAATCACCATTGCCCAGTGTTTTAATATAATTGCGATTGGTTGTAGGTTTGATTTCTGGTTGGGGTAATGTTCAAATTAATAATTTTCATTTCTATGCTCAAGTTACAGTTTAGTCATGACATAGCGCGGCGTTGTGTCCCGCCACTTCACAATATTTCAAATTCGGGCTGAAAGTGAAAAAGAATGTATTGAGACTAGGTTCTCTTTGACTACCCTGTTATTCAGAAAAAGAGTGATAACTGAATGGAATAAACGAATATCTATATATTATTAAGTAAACTCACGTAGATTTTTTTTTCAGCTTCACGCTGTATCCCACACTCAGCAGAGTAGGCAGAGGGAGCCAGTGTTAAGACACTCCGTTCCCCACTTTCCGTCGAATATAAAAGCATTGCGTGTTAAGTGGCGGAGCTTAACGCCGCGCTTTGCCTCGATATCAGAGCGAAGAAAATGGAAATATTAAATATTTCCACTCCTCGAGTGGGAATCGAACCTACAACCAGTCGGTTACAGTCATACGCTTGTGCCACTGCGCCACAACTGGCCCCGCCTGGCCCTGGTAGATTTATTTGATTTTTGTTTTTTCATTTACACTTCTTATACTTCGTTTGAGCTTTCGTAGCGTAGTTTGAACTTTGGCCTTGTGAGCTTTCAGAAAACAGAAGAACGTCACTTCATGTCACTAAAGTTTTTACCATTTTAATAAAAAAATAAACTTTTAACAACTAAACTAAATTAGACACATGACAACTAACCAAACTAAACTACGAAGAAAAACCGCTACACTTCTAAAACACATGCATTACATATAATATAATAATAGTCCCATTATCTATAATTTCGCTGCCAAAATTGCGTTTAATTTTCTGCGGCCTCCTAAATTTAGTGAACTTAAAATGTTTTCAAAATGCGTACGTACCAACAATTTTGTTTTACCGCGTTTTATTTCGGCGGCCGGTGCGGTCAGTGAATGACATTATTTATGTACGTATTTAATGTAAGCAATATTTGAACAAAGCTCTATAATTTATTAATATTAAATAATTAGTTCAGTTGTATGCGGCGGTTGTTTTAATTAATGATTTTTGTATATAACATAATGACAGTTCGGCTTTTGTTGAAATATAGGTTATCTGTGGAATGATGGATGTGTTTTTGTTTTTATCTGTTAAAATTGTTTGTGATAGGGATGTTATGTGTGAAAGAGGTGAAATGTAATGGTTTTAGAAATCTATTGAAGTTAACATGACTATGTAAGAATATTGTGGATTTTAATGTAAGCAAGCCGCTTCACCTTATTTAAAACAAGTAAACAAGCCGCTTCACCATGTAGCTGCGTAGCTAGGGAGGACTTAGTGTCACGACACTCCGTTTCCCACTTTTTACCTGATTTCAAGACGTTATGAATCCGCAACCGATCATCTTTACATTCAGACGCTGTCTCAGTACGTCACGATAGCAATATAATTTTCTGTTATATAGATACTATGTTAAATATTTTTATTTGTAACATAAGTGTTTCTCTGTTCTCGTATGATTAAGTTAGATGTTTGGTCTAAACGGGCGGCAGAGTAAGATAAATACATACGTAAAAAAATATATTTTGAAGTATGAGATATAGTAGGGATTCGAGGTTTTACTGTATTTCTTTTTTACAGATCCATTTTCTTCGTGTGTTAGCCATACAACGAGACGCTAGCGAAATGACTTATACTCTACAGGTACGTTCGAAACACCATAATTAACAAATTGAATTGAACGGATTAACATATTGATATTTATATATATGTATTATTAGTATAAGACATAACGAAAGGGGTTAATTTTGCGTGACGATACCACACTAGTGTACCGCGAAGGGAGCGTGGGGGTAACTTGCGGGTAAATCATATCGGCTATGAAATAAATCACTCAGTAACGGCGCCTTGGGACGGTTCAAGTTACGTTATCTGCGTTTTAGCGTTTTAAAACAAAATGGCGGGAAAGGTTGACATGACGTTGACGTTGACAATTACAAGCTGTCAAATTAAACGTGCGTTGGTAGTGATTGTGGAAAATATATTTTTTAATTATGAAAGTCTAAACGTTTGAATTACATATATTTTTATAAATGTTAAATATTAATAACTTTTCTCATGTCTTGTCATTGATGACATTGGGGGCTAGTAATTGAATTGATTATTATTATTATGGAATTCTTTATTCTTATGCTGACGTGACTAAAAATCTAACGCTTTAATTTCTTAATTACGGTCGGGTTTACGCCTAGATAGATCTTAGATATAAAAATAGCAACCACCGCTAATATCAACCACCGCTAATATCAAACAGATATCGCATTCTTATGTTGAAAATGGCATAATACAAAAATTTAGCAAATTTTTATATTACTAAAAGTAATAGAGATTTCCCATAAATTTATTTTTTTTACTTTTTAAACATTTTTAAAGTGTTATTCCACACTTAGGAAAATTAAAAAAAGACATTTAAAGAAAACGTATAAAAATTTGAACGCAGCGGGATTCGAACCCGCGCCTCCTAAATACCGTTCAGGCGCTCTCACCACTGAGCCATGCGTTCTACTATCCGCTGTGCGTCGAAATTCTGATACGCTTTATTACAACTTATTTTTGTTGTTAGCATCTCTGTAGAGAGATTTTTAAATGTCTTTTTGGATTTTTTAACGTTATGCCATTTTCATTCTTAAGATGACACATACATACTTTTCTACGATAGCGCTTTCTTTGTCATATAACACAGTAAATACAGATTACATAGTAAATAGGGTTCTATCTCAAATAATACGTCTTTATAGTTTATTTAGTGCCTATCTGACCGATCGGGTGACCCGAGTCTGAGGTCAAGCACACTTGCCTTTGTATTCAAACAGATATAACGTGCATTAGCAAGGGTCTTCCCAAGTTTTTGCTCTTCAAAGGTTTTTCCGGAGGGTGTCGATTAAGTATGGCACTTTGATTTATGTATGCAGCTTTTTCGTCTAGATTTTTATCGGCGTCATTTTTTATGGAAAAATTAAATTTTTAACTTTGTGAGTAATTTTTTTTATTGGGGACTAAAATTTTGGCTGTTAAATGTGTTATTTTTTCGTTATAAGAGATATTTTTTACTGAAAATGTTGAATAATGAACGTTTTAAAAACTGAATAAAACATATCTAATATATATTTTATACAGTTTAATATATAATAAAAGAAAATAATCATTTTCTCATAGTTGTAACAACAACGTAACTACTATATATGTAGAATACGAATATTTCCATGTTATATTTCGATGTAACTAAAACAAAGTACATCTGAAATTCAAATTTTCGACCGACATGTAAAACGAGAAGCCAAATAATTTTAAAATTGCACAAAAAAGGAGTGGCCAGTCGCGGCCCAGTGGCACAAGCGTGTGATTGTAAACGACTGGTTGTGGGTTCGATTCCCATTCGAGGAGTGGAAATTATATTTACATTTTCTTCGCTCTGGTGTCGAGGTAAAGTGCGGCGTTAAGTTCCGCCACTTAACACGCAAGCCTCCGAATTCGGCGGAAAGTGGGGAACGGAGTGTCTTAACACTAGGTTCCCTCCGCCTACCCTAAAACAAAAGGAATTATTCTATTCTTTATGTTTAAATTATTTTATTTTTTTGCTGTTATCTAACGGAACCGCAGCATTGAGTTCTGCCACCCTACACGGAATGTCTCTATTTTGAGCGGAGAGTTGAGCAGAGTGTCTTAGCATTAGATTCTCTCTCACTAAAGATATGTCAAGAATTATTCAAGTATTTATTTTTAAAACTTAATAAAAAAAGAGGTCATAGGCAAAGCGCGGCGTTAATTTCGGCCACTTAACACGCAATGCCTCCAGAATTCGGCGGGAAATGGGGAATGAATTGTCTTAACTTCTGCCTAACCTGTCGTGTGCGGGATACAACGTGAAGCCAAAAGAAAGGAAAAAAAACATATTTAAAAAAACGGGACTCCAATCCCGGGACTATCCCTATCCCGAGATCCTTCCCATCCATCTAAGTGGGTATAATAGTGCCTCCCGATACGTAATACGACAATGGGATGACCCTACCATTTGTATGGTAAAACTTTGCTCGTGTCAAATTTATGTTTAGGTGTTTGTTTTTCTTATTTAATATATTATCATATATGAGTTTTTCTTGTAAATTTGTAAATGATAGAATAGAAATTGCTTTAGAATTTTTTTAAAAACTAGGTTACTGAACAGGTTAGGTCTCTACCAAAAACGTAGTGTAAATACACTCCATTTCTCATTTCCCACACGAATCCTGATCTTTGTTTTGTCACTAGAGTGGAGAAATAAAAATAATATAATTATGATCATTTCTCTGATTAGGAATCGAATCAACAACCGTCGCGTTTACAGTAGACACTATTACTACTGCGCTAATACGCCCTCGCCCTAAATACGCCCAACTTTATTTACGCAAACTACATATATTTTAAATACTTATATAAAAAAAAAAATAGCTTCACGCTATATCCCGCACACAGCAGGGTAGGCAGAGGGAACCTAGTGTTAAGACACTCCGTTCCCCACTTTCCGCCGAATTCGGAGGCTTGCGTGTTAAGTGGCGGAACTTAACGCCGCGCTTTACCTCGACACCAGAGCGAAGAAAATGGAAATATAATTTCCACTCCTCGAGTGGGAATCGAACCCACAACCAGTCGTTTACAGTCACACTCTTGTGCCACTGGGCCACGACTGGCCCCAATTTTAAATACTTATATAAAAATTGAACCTGTGACCTATCCCCAAGCATTCTCAATGCTATCTTTCTATAGAAAAAGCAAAATTCCTACAAATTGATAAAGACAACGGCGAATTTAAAGAAAATATTATATACATTTCCATACTTTCCCATATTCTCGTAGCACTACAGTACAGTGCACTACAAGTCCCAAGACATGTAGCGAAGGCGTTTCCGTCGCAAAGTAACCGGCGGTTAGTTGAAAATAGAAATGTATATCGATTTTTTTATCGTCATAAGCTTTCTAGTGAAAACATTTGTAATAACTTAAATATTGTTATATTTGGTTTTCGTGGTTATAGTGATTTTGTTTGCTGTTCAATTATATTAAAAAGAAAGCAGTATGACATTTTTTCCGCATAGCAATGTAATGAGAATGAATTTAGTGTCAAGACACTCCGTTTTCTATTTATATTTCAATTCATTTTATTTCTTACCATGCATTTACAAGGAATAAAGAGTAGAGAACAGCCTTAACAGTAGATACTCTATGCCTACCTCGCAAAATTAAAAAAAAACACAATATTTCCGTATTTTTCAAAGAAAAAATATAACTTAACTATAAAACCTTAAGTTATTTAAATAAATAACCAACATACATAATAAATCAAAATAATTAAAAACAATATCACAACAATAATATATCCTTTTAAAGTTATTACGAAAACAGTTTTATTACGTAACGCTTCATTATCTGTGTCGGCCATTTTGTCTCGCTAACTGCATTACGGTAATGACGTCATCCATCAAGACAGCTTGACACTTGCAGCCGACACTGATTTCATTAATAGATATCAAAATTGTATATAACGGCACAGTTTCTGATTGAAAACGCGATGGTTGTAGATTCGATTCCCGATTGGAAAAATTATTATGGTTAAAGACATTTAGAAAATATTTTTTAACGTTCTTAATTTCCTAAGTAACCCTTTAAGAATAATAAGTGATTATGGTTAACTTCACGCTGTATCCCGCACACGGCAGGGTAGGCAGAGGGATCCTAGCATTGTGTGTTAAGTGGCGGAACTTAACGCCGCGCTGTACTTCGAGACTAGAGCGAAGAAGATGGAAATATTAAATATCTCTACTCCTCGAGTGGGAATCGAACCCACAACCAGTCGTTTACAGTCACACGCTTGTGCCACTGCGCCACGACTGGCCACTATTTTTATATTATTTGTGATTATGGTTAAATTTCTAGAATTTCTACGCTCTGAAGTGACTTTTGCAATTTTTTATTCTATTTCAATAGATTTGCTAGTTGTTATTACATAATAAATAACCTAAAAATTACATATTTTAAAATAGGTCAGCAATGCATAAGCGTTTGAAAGCAAACACGACACGCTTATATTGTGTCCGGGTTATATTTATAATAATTTAAACCAAAAAAACATGAACAGAAGTTCACTTTTATTTATTCAAGAAGATTCTGAATAAAATAATTTGACTTTCGACTTTGACTTTGACCATAAAATAAAAAAAAAGCACTCGCAAATTAAATCAATGTAAAAGATGAAATTTACAAGTAATTTACAAAAAAAGGAGAAAATAATCACTACACAATATTCCCAATTCGTGCAAAAAGTTGACACTAAGCTTTTTAACAATATACAACTACCCACATGTCTATCCATACAATTAAATTTGCTATACTAATGAAAATTGAGCATTCGCATGTTTGATACCTAAATAGTAGGAAAGTTGTTTGTTGGCGCGGAAAATGATTTCAAATTTCACAGTCCACATGACGATAGATTCAGCGTGTGATGAAATACGGATTAACTCTGGCCCTAAATATAAACGGCCCTGTTGGTTTAGCGGTTTATAATACTTAATAAATACCTATTTCTATATAACGCTGCTGCATGTGGGTTTGTTGCTGTATTTTTCGTGTTATTAGTCGTTTAAATGGAGGTATGTGGTAATGAATGATATTTCGCGGCGTTAAGTTACGTCACTTAGCATTTAGTGTCTTTATTTCGGGCGTAAAATAGGTCCTCTCTTCCCTGCTGTGCGGGATAAATCGTGAAGTTGCAATATGGTAATAATAACGAATATTTTTTTAGCTTCACGCTGTATCCCGCACACAGCAGGGTAGGCAGAGGGAACCTACTGTTAAACCACTCCGTTTCCCACTTTCAGCCGAATTCGGAGGCATTGCGTGTTAAGTGGCGGAACTTAATGGCGAACTTTGCCTTCACAACGAATAATGTAGCATAGATTTTGAAAAATATTATTTATTTTTATAATATTGGGAGACCGCGTTTGATTGTAAATGCAATTGGTTGTTGGTTCCATTCCCACATGAGGCAATATTATATTTTAATTATTCGATCTGGGTTCTGAGACAGAGCGTGGCATTGAATTCCGCTACCATGCAATGTCTTGATTTTGGGAAGAAATTGAAAAACAAAATTTGGTACTACACGAAAAAATCGTGCAGCTAAAAATATATATTTATACTAGCGGCCCGCTCGCGGCTTCGCCACGTGAACTTCTCCGTTATATTGCAACCCTCGGGGTCGCATATTTAAAAAATAAAGTAGCCTATGTTTAAGCTTAGATTATCAACTATATTTATGCCAAAATATATTACAATTGGTCAAGCGGTTTAGATTTTTCATATAAACTTTCATCCCCTATTTCAACCCTTTAGTAGTTGATTTTTGAAGAAATAAGTAGCCTATGTTAGACCCAGTCACTTTTACTACTTTCATTCTAAATTTCATCCAAATCGGACCAGTAGATTAGCCGTGAAAGCGTGACAGACAAACACACAGACTTTCGCATTTATAATATAAATTTATATAGATCGAAAAGTAGCATTGTTATTAGACACTAATGTTATATTATATGTGTACAATATGATGAGTAAGTGACAGATAATTAATGTGACCGTCGAATGGTCAACGTCAAATACAGCCACGCCTTTGCCAGTTCAAAAAAATATTAAGTATATCCTAATATTATAAATGGGAAAGTGTGTTTGTTTGTTGTTCTTTCACGTCGTAATAATATGTTATGATATTTCTTTTTAATATGTTTTTAATATATTATTTATAATATGTTATGTTGTGATATTTTTAGTCTAGATTAGTTAGTCTAGATATTAAAGAGGACTTTATCAGCAAAACTATACCTAAATTCCATGGGACATCAATAATTCATATTATTTTTTCTCATTGACCTTTCAGGTGAAGCCGCAGGTAAGAGCTAGTTTATATTGTTTCTATATAGTCTATATATTTCTGTATATGAAACGCTTGTGTTACTAAGTAACTGATAGAACATAACAAACAGAAACTACTGTACAGAAAATGATGAAATTTGGCATATAGGTACCTTGGGGAGTGTGTGATAGCACTAAGAGAGGATTTCTGTATGCGAATGGGAAGAACCGGGCATTTATCGACGTAAACAAAACTGCGTGCGAAAACTAGTATACCAGAAGAATACCTCTAATTTCCTGCTGTTATAATTTTTTTTAGCTTCACGGTGAATGCCGCACACAGCAGGGTAGGCAGATGGAACCTAGTGTTAAGCCACTCCATTCCCCACTTTCGCCGAATTCGGAGGCTCGACACCAGAGCGAAGAAAATGGAAATATTAAATATTTCCACTCCTCGAGTGGGAATCGAACCCACAATCAGCCGTTTACAGTCACGCGTTCGTGCCACTGCGCCACGACTGGCTCTAAATAAAACTGGTTATAAAAATTACTACCTGTTACACCAAAACTGTTTACTTAATTTTGTATTTTTCACAACATTTTAAGACTCACTACCACTTTAAGCATAGAAGCAAACTTCCAACTTGTCTTAAAACTAACAAACAAACTTGCGCTTAGTTAATTGTGTATGAAGTATACATAATGAGTGAAAGTTTAACTTCAAATTCGCCATAGTACCTTCGAGTTTTCAGAATTATCCTCTTAAACCCCGATCTCGCAGACGATGGTATTGATTGCATACGACAGCTTATTACTTAGCGCGGAAACGATAAGGGTTTTTGAAAATTATCTTTATTTCCCTACGCGATTACAGTGCAATGTTGTATATAAATGATTTGGTCAATGTTTTCGAGCTTTTTAATTTCAAATTTTGGCATTTTTCGTGTTATAGTTATTTTCGAGGTGATAATATAAGTACTTTTAAACATTTTTTTAAGTTTACAAGTACTACAATACACTTTAGGAAAATTGAAAAAGACATTTAGAAAACGTATAAAAATTTAAACGCAGCGGGATTCGAACCCGCGCCTCCTGAATACCGTCCACGCGCTCTCACCACTAAATATCTTTTTTTTTGATAATAAGTAGATATGCATTATATTAGAATGAACCTAGTGTCAAGACATTCTGAATTTTGCCGGAATCAGAGAAATTGCTTGCAACGCACCGCGTTGTCAAGCACCAGAAGGAAGAAAGAACATGAATATTCTTGCTCCGAATGGAAATCGGAACCGCATCTAATCGTGTTAACAGTCATATAATGTCCCACTGCAATACGATTTTCTTATACATATACTAACAAATAACATCAGAAGTTGTATGTATATAATATTGAGAAAAGTTAATTTAAGTTTAATATAAAAATAACTGGACTCTCTTAGGGTAATTAGTCTTAGTTTTAAGTATTAATATTGTAAAAAGAAAAGTAATTTATAAAATAAAAAGAATATTTTAAAGAAAACGTACAGACCATATATCCGCAGTGTAATAAAATTAAAAAAGAAAAAATCTTATATAATCCAATCAGAGCAAGATCGTCGTTTAACTCTTTTCACCTCTAAACCGTGAATATAATTTTTTATTTAATAGCTTCACGCTATATCCCGCACACAGCAGGGTAGGCAGAGGGAACCTAGTGTTAAGACACTCTGTTCCCCACTTTCCGCCGAATTCGGAGGCTTGCGTGTTAAGTGGCGGAACTTAACGCCGCGCTTTACCTCGACACCAGAGCGAAGAAAATATAATTTCCACTCCTCGAGTGGGAATCGAACCCACAACCAGTCGTTTACAGTCACACTCTTGTGCCACTGGGCCACGACTGGCCACAATATATAAAAATAGAATTCCACAAATTTGACATACTCGTAGTTTAAAAATAATCAATACGCGTTATCAACAAGGCAGTTTTACGTCTTTTTACGTGATAAGTATTTTTATTTGTTCGGGAGATCGGATAAGCCTGGCCGCGGATTACTTCCAGCCAATTCCAAGCTCTGAAGGCACCTGTCACGTCCCGCCCTACATTTCTACAATCTATGTAGGTACTCTGTTTATTTTTACTTAGGCGCTTTTAATGTATATGACATCGCTTGTTTTGAATCTCTAAGTAGTAATAAAATGGTATTTTTTTTTGTTTAATGTATTTATTTTGCTCACCATAGAGTGAAGATATATAGTACCTTTTACTAATAACTAGATGTTGATAAAAAAAAAATTAAATAGCTTCACGCTATATCCCGCACACAGCAGGGTAGGCAGAGGGAACCTAGTGTTAAGACACTCCGTTCCCCACTTTCCGCCGAATTCGGAGGCTTGCGTGTTAAGTGGCGGAACTTAACGCCGCGCTTTACCTCGACACCAGAGCGAAGAAAATGGAAATATAATTTCCACTCCTCGAGTGGGAATCAAACCCACAACCAGTCGTTTACAGTCACACTCTTGTGCCACTGGGCCACGACTGGCCACATGGCGACTGTGTCTTGAGTGGGAGACATCAACGCCATGCTTTGTCCTGTCGACCAGAGCAGAGATATGAATATAATTATATTACGATGAATCTAAACGCAATCCAGACGCTGTGCTACGACGGTCTCTAAACTATTCCTACGTATTTCTTCATTTTTTTTGACATTACTTAGAATTTGACGTAATGTAGTTAAATAACAAAGTAAAGTAGTAGTTCCTTAAAAGACCAAAATTGGATAACATTTAAGTCTCCAACTTTTAACTTATATAAATTAAAATAAAGTTGATTTTTTACTATTCTTAACAGAGTAGTGAATAAAGATAGTGATCTCTAATGAAGTACACACAACTATAGATTAAGTTATTGAGTGTTATTCCCACAATTAAGATTATTAAAATCAATTTTAGAATTTTACAATTATTTACGTATAAAAATTTGAACGTAGCGAAATTCGAATCTATACTTTTTTAAAAACGACTAAGCCCACTCACTGCTAAACCGAGCATTTTAACCGGCCACGTCAATATTTTTATATGCTTATATATATAACTAGTGCTACTACTAAGTTTTAGACTTAGTTTGGTCAGCATTTCTCCTACCCAATAATTATTCTTCCAAGAAATAATTTGGCTATAAAATACATTAATTATTTAAACCAAACAAAAAACAACATAAAAATACAATAATACACCCAAAAGTTTATACCAAATAAAATAATATTACACTATCACCCATCATAAAACACTGTATCAAATTGTATTCAAAGTGATGATTTACAGCATTCATTCCGCTGGTCCTTCGAGCCCAGCGTGGAGCAAAACCGTTATTTCGCTAACAAAAAAAACCCCTAATCCAAATAAATTATATTGGCCACATAATGCGAGTGGACAGTGTGCCGAATATTTGTCACCTGTTACTGATAGCCGATGGGAAACTATATTTTATTTACGTTCAAATTCTGCTTTCATCGCGCGATTTTTCGATACGCCATCATGGCTGCATAGGCTCGATCGTAAAAATTGATGAAATATTCGTCTTTTTTTTTGTATGTAGAACTAAATAGCAGTGGTATTTTATGCTTTTTATATTATATTTTTTTGATCGTAGTAAGTAGGTAAAGGAAATCTACATATATATTACTGATTTTATTCGATTTAAGGTAATTTTGCTGGTGTTTTAGTAAGCGAAAGACATTTGATGTAAAACTTTGCACTATACCGACATGAACGATTGACTTACTTTAATTTTTTTTAAATTTTTTTTTTAGCTTCACGCTGTATCCCGCACACAGCAGGGTAGGCAGAGGGAACCTAGTGTTAAGACACTCCGTTCCCCACTTTCCGCCGAATTCGGAGGCATTGCGTGTTAAGTGGCAGAACTTAACGCCGCGCTTTACCTCGGCACCAGATCGAAGAAAAATGGAAATATTAAATATTTCCACTCCTCGAGTGGGAATCGAACCCACAACCAGTCGTTTACAGTCACACGCTTGTGCCACTGGGCCACGACTGGTCTCCTCTTTTTAAAACATGTAATAAAACATTGTTTCTTTACAAATAAGCGTAAAATCTTCCACCGCAAACCAGTTATTCAGAAGATTATTAAAACATACAAATGTACGTTGAAGCGATAACGGAAATGAATAAACCCTAGAGTGCTATAAAGCGAGAGTGTCGGCATCTATGTACATAATATATATATATAATCTTTTCTTTTTTTAGCTTCGGGGACGTTTTTCCTGTATATCAGGACAGGCAGAGAGAATTTGGTGATAGCACACTCCGTTCTCCACATTTTAACAGAATTCGAGCCTTCGAAAATTGAATAGCGGATATCAACTCCGCGTTTCGTCTCACCAGAGCAAAACGAAAATAATTAAAATATAATCATTTTTGTGTAGTAGAACAGCGTGACTGACAAAACCTGGATAGTTGTGGGTTCGATTTCCACTGGGGGACTGATTATATTATATATAAAGTTTTCATTTTTTTGCTCTGGTTCCTAAGACAAAGCACGGGGTTGAGTTCCGCCACTTCACACGCAATCTCTATTTGGGCGGAAAGCGGAGAAACAGTGTCTACTACTAAGTTATCTCTAACTATACCGTTATGCTGGAAAAACCGTGAAGCTCAAAAAAAAAAAAATATTTTTCTAAATGGCATTCGAACCCACAACCTACTGTGTTTACAGTTAGCTGTTCTCCCACTGAGCCACGATAACCTCGCGAGATAATACAATTTCTGTTGAAAAATGTAATGCGGGTCGAATAAAGTAAAGGCACCTGCAAAAATCTCTAACCGCGTTACAGATATAAAATATTGATCAAGAAAACGTAAGATACTGGGAGCGCTGCTGATGGAATACTCTTGTACCATTCCGACTGTTTATAACTCATTTTGAATATTTTTATTCCCTTTTTTTAGCATAACTTAGTAGGTATTATATTTTGTTCTTGAGTAAAGGTTAAAGTTTTTAAGATTAATTTAGGAAAATTAAAGTTATAATATAATTTATAATTTAAAGTGCAATATGAAAAATCGATTCAGGGTCAGATTGAATATAATATATTTGTAATATTATATAATAGTTGAGGATATCGAGATGCTTTGTGACAGCATTTGACTGTAAGAACGATAGGTATGGATTTGATACTTGATGCTATGCGAGTATAATTATATTTACATAATGTTCGATTCCCCGTTCTCGTTAAACATAGAAAGGCATTAAATTCCGCTAATCAACACGCAATGTCTTGATTTCAGGCAGAAAGTGGAGAACTAAAGTGTTTTGCAAAAAAGACATGAAGATTCAAAAGGTGTATGTATATCAAAGAAATATAAAAACTAATTTCAAAATTTACCATACAAAAAAATGAATAACAACAAAAAACCACATATCACCATTCAAAAAAAAACTTTAACTGCGAAAAAAAATCAAATGAAAAAAACATTCATTATTAAAGCTTCATAAAAAACATTCATTCAGTTACATTTGCCGAGTTAATTTAGATATAGGTACGTAGAGAGAGGTACATCCATACTTATATTATAAATGCGAAAGTCTGTGTGTTTGTCTGTCACACTTTCACGGCTAATCTACCGGTCCGATTTGGATGAAATTTAGAATGAAAGTAGTAAAAGTTACTGGGTCTAACATAGGCTACTTATTTTTTGAAAAATCAACTGCTAAAGGGTGGAAATAGGAGATGAAAGTTTATATGAAAAATCTAAACCGCTTGACCGATTATAATGAATTTTGGCATAAACATAGTTGATAATCCAAGCTTAAAAATAGGCTACTTTATTTTTCAAAAACCCACCCTCTATGGTTATATAACGAAGCAGTCATGTAGATCACGCGGCGAAGCCGCGAGCGGGCTGCTAGTATACATATATAATAATAATTTTTGCACAAACATTTTTTGTTATTTCGCGCTTTCCGTGGCTTTTCTTTGATACTGAGTATCTTTATTACTTTGATATACATATAATATAATGCTGTTTTCTGTATGTTGTATACATACTTTTACTTGTTCACTTTGCTCTGCGGTTTTGGTTTATTTAATGACTGCTACCGTCTTTTGAACGTGGCGGTGTCCTAATTAAAAATGTTGATCGAAAACGTTGGGTAAATGTTGTAAATTCGTAATAAATACCGTTAAGTAATTTCGACAGGGTCTCATTGAAAATGAGATTGGTTGCGGGTTCGATTCTCTTTCGAGGGAATGGTATTTAGGCTTTTTACATTTCTATGCACTAGTACCTAAGGCGCTAAAGCGCGGTGTTGACTTCCGCCACTTAACACGTAAACCGAGACACGGTTTCAGGCAGAAAGCGGAGAACGGAATGTCTCGACACTAAGCTCTCTCTGAATACGATATTTTGCGGGAAAGTGTGTAGTTGCAGCTTTTTCTTTATTTAAAATTATTTTAAGGAACTACTACCAATTATCACAATTCAAATCACAAATTTACCATCGGTTCTTTATAATAATGCTTCAGACTTGAGAAGAACTAAGCTTCTTCTAAAGAACTAAGCTTAAATTTAATATTTATCGATCTACAATTATTTATTAGTGATAATGATACCTTTGAAATAGACTGGAGCGAAGATTTCATCTCTAAAGCGTGTAGTCATTTATAAAATCATTAATTAATGAGATAATAATCGTCATTTCATAACTTTTTTAATTACTGTTCTAGTTTTACATCAGTAGCACATTTTCGGATGTTTAGTTTTGTTGCGAGTTTCTAAAAGCAAATGTATAAACAATCATTAATAAAACTTTAATTATAAAATGTATACAAAAAAACTGAATACAATTGAAAAAGAAATACATTAGAAAATGGCTAAAAGTTTTGACCACAGTGGGATATAGATTTTTATTTTTTTTTATACTTTATCAAGTTTTTTAGCTTCACGCTGTAACTCGCACACAGCAGGGTAGGCAGAGGGAACCTAGTGTTAAGACACTGCTTTCCCCATTTTCTGCCGATTTTAGAGGCATGGCGTGTCAAGTGGCGGAACTTAACACCGCGCTTTGCCTCGACACCAGAGCGAAGAAAATGGAATTACTAAATATTTCCACTCGAGGGAATCGAACCCACAACGAGCCATTTACAGTTATACGTTTGTGCCACTGCGCCACGACTGGCCCCAAAATATTTATACAATGTAGTTTTTATATGTTTAAAATGTCCTTTTCAATTTCCTAAGTGTGTGAATAGCACTTAAAAATGTTAAAAGTATTGAATACAATTGTTAACATTTACAAAATAAAACAGGATTATTCTGTCAAAGTCTGTTTACGTAACGCCACTAAGCGATCCGTATTTACCGGAAGTCGTTATATGACACCGCAAACATGATAAAGTGCCGTCGAGATCGATAGACTACGCTCAAATATTCTGCAAACTTATTATTTATATAAAAATGTATGTTATATATATTGAAAAGGCAGTATTGTGTAGAACGGAGTGTCTAGACACTCAGTTCATTCTGTCTCTCTTGTTATGTATCAATTGATAAATAGATGTGTAATCCATACTTATATTATAAATGCGAAAGTCTGCCTGTTTGTCTGTCACGCTTTCACGGCTAAGCTACCAATCCAATTTGGATGAAATTTAGAAGGAAAATAGTAACAAATCTAGGGTCAAACATAGGCTACTTATTTTTTCAAAAATCAACTTCTACAGGGTTGAAATAGAGGATGAAAGTTTGTATGAAAAATCTAAGCCGATTGACCGATTGTAATGATTTTTTGGATAAATATAGTTGATATTATAATAAATGGAGAAACGGAATGTTGCACGCTAGGTTCTGTTCATTATGACTCTCTTGTTCATCATTTAAACTTAGTTTAAGATAGTTACCATTATGTGTCACAATCCGAATGACACTTCAAAGAGATGATTGTTCTAGATGTTATTCTCAGTTTTAACACCTATCTGAAGTCTATATTATAAATGTTAGAGATACGCAATGAAAGCTTCACTATGACCAATAGAGAATATAAAGGTTCAATTATAAGCTTCAGGCGTATGATTTCGTTACACAAGTAACAAAAAATGTTACGGAACCCGTTGTTTTTAATTCCATTACGCACTTGCCCGGCTTTCGTCAATTTCATACGGATATAACAATATTTTTGTGCACAAACTAACCCAATTTTTAGTGTTATTGTTAAAAAAACATAGAAAACAAAATATTTGTTCACGTTTTCGTATGTGTAGTTTAGACATGACTATTCGTAAAAAACACAAGCAAAAAATAAACAAATTTTGATGCAATTACACACAAATTACAAGTGCCGCTGGCCGTTTTTATTAAGTTATTTTAAGTTCTGCGTGACTTGGTTTCATTCGGATCGCACTGTTAAAGTAATAAAGTATTTAATCGATTTACAATGTTTTCGTGCAAAATTTGTGGTGTTAGCTTAGTTAGTAGTTAGTAGATTTATTTATGGTATGTCTTGATTGAACACAATAATTGAGAAATATTAAATTTAAAAAAGTTTATAAAAAATATGAACTGACAAAAAGAAATTGACATTTGATATTTAGTAAAAAATGGCGTCTATTTTTTCAACTGTCAACACTGACATAACAACAAACATACTTTATACAGCCTACAGCTTCACAGATAAAATTAAAATTACCAAAAAAAAAAATGCAAATCACGATTTTCAATAGTTATTAGCTATACATTTGTACATCAATCTACACATAAAGAAATAATTTGGGAAAAATTTCAATAAAGCCACAATTTCACGGGCGTTGGCGCGAGCTCGCTGGTGTTACAATTTAATAGAACTTGAAAGGGCTGCCGATACCACAATTCTATCAGCTTAGCGAGATCCCGGCATTATGCGTATAAAAAGCGGTTATCGCGTCGAGTGGGGTCGATAGAGGGGACTACGAGTATTTGTCATTCCTATAGTATATGTACATAGTACATAGTCGTACGTGTGCATCTTTATGTACAATATTTAATTTGTGAATTTTTAAATATAGGTTATATTTGTTATTTATTACGAAATCGTTTAAGTTATATTGTATATGTAGTAAATTTAATATTCTGTATTTTTTATTATTTCTTTAATTTAGCACAGTATTATATTTGATTAAGGTATTGCTTTGCCTATTCTGTGGGATAGGAGGATATGAAAACATCATATGAAAAATACCAGGAACTGATATTAAAAACTTTATTTTAACTCAAACGTACTTACTTTTTCCCGGAATGCTTGATGAAATTGTAATATAAAAACTATTTTATAAAAATCGACATTTTTAATTACTTTATATTATTTTGTAAAAAATTTTAAAAATAGCTTTACGTCTAGTTTAATTAAAAATAACTTTACCAACAGAGAATTACATTAAGTGTTAAAAAAACACGATTTTAATATAAATCTAAAACTAAGACAAAAAGACCACATCACTACGTCGCACGCGAAAAAGGCGCGAAAATAGCACTCACAAACAAAATGGCGGACTTGTATTTATAGTTTCAATTAGTAGATTTCGCGAGCTCCGTACGGACTTAAAAC
Organism: Dryas iulia moderata; assembly: GCA_019049465.1. NCBI lineage: Eukaryota > Metazoa > Arthropoda > Insecta > Lepidoptera > Nymphalidae > Dryas > Dryas iulia. The sequence continues at coordinate 25,390 of CM032429.1, forward strand.
TGTACGTTATTTGAATAAATAGCAAAAAAGAATTTACAGCGAACAAATTTTTATACAAGAACAAACTTTGTAAGCAAATTTAATTGTAATAATCATTTCATTTTGTTATCCAGCTTTTTGTTTGAAGCGTGGGCGTAAATGGCCTGAATACGGGACTTTTGTCATTTTATTATCCTGTACAGATAAGATAGCAAAAATAACATAAAATGTCTCGCATGAGAATAATGGCTGCGTAAAGTCAATCGTCAAAATTAATTCGTCATTTCAAACCGAATGAACATTTGACACGGCAATAATCAGAGTGTAAAACGTTTTTAATGTGGACACTTAAAGCAAAAATAAAAATAAGCTCGCTTTATGTGTGTTCAAATTTTATAGTCGGTTGTTTTGATTTTGGTAACGAATTTATGTGTTTTTTTAAAGTTTTGTACACGTTTATGTACATTGCTACGTGAAACATAGTGTGTGTAATTATTGTTTAATAAATGTTAGTGTATTTCTAATATATTATTGCAAAAATTATTAGTTATGTACATTTTTTCTCTACATATAAACTTTAAATACTTAAATATTATACTCTTTCGACCGCAGAATCTTCTTAAAAATAATAGAAAAAATAAATGTTTAAACCAAAAGATTTTTCTTTACGGTTTAATGTCACTGAATCATTTCTTCAATTTGAAATATAGATCACGGAGTGATGAACCACTCTTTCATATAGTTTTTCTTTTTACCGACATTATATGTTGGTTGGCGGTCCTCATAGGTGTACTTTATTTAGTTACATATAAATATTCCCTTATGTCATGGAATATTGAATCCATATCTTGCATGAATTGGTTGCGTCAATAATATATTATAGTATAATATTTTTATGTAAAATATTATTGTCTGACTGTTGACTGTGTGTGATGGTCGAGGGCCTAATTCATACTCGAGATAATGATTATATTTAAATTTTCATACTTTTAAACATTTTTAAAGTGTTATTCCACACTTAGGAAAATTGAAAAAAGACATTTAAAGAAAACGTATAAAAATTTAATCCCGCTGCGTTCAAATTTTTATACGTTTTCTTTAAATGTCTTTTTTAAATTTTCATTTCTTCCCTCTAGTACATAAGGCAAAGCGCGGCGTTGAGTTCCGCCATACACCACAGAATGTCTCGATTTCGGATCGAAAGTGGAGAACAGAGTGTCTTAACACTAGCTTCTCTCCCACTATGCAGGAAAAAGCGTATAAAAAATAACAACATTTCATCCAAAACCGAAATATGATAAATCAGTTAGCATTTAACAATTTTTCAATCGGCTAAATAGTGAGGACTCAACTGACAATGTTCCGAGCCCTCGATCATTCATACATCAACACATTTGATTTGTTAAAAATTTCGCCACAATTCAAGTGGAGCATGGCAGGCAGCGAGAACAATTTGAATGGAAGCATTTTTAAAAATGCTATTTTTGAGCGCATATGGTATGTGTTTGATTGTGTGCGGTAGTTTTGGGTTTGATGTTGACTTAGGGGGTTAAATTATGTTATTGTTTTAGGTGTGATAAAATAACATATATAAAGAGCTCCAGTAAGTTTTATGTTTCCGCGATTTTTACACATTTTGAAATGATTTAAACCATGTTAATTGTGTATATCTTTGGTATATAATAGGACGTTTTAGAAAAACAAGAGGTTTCAAACTCTTAAAATAGTCTATCTACCTACTTGCGACCGCGGAGCGCTCTAAAATCTATTTTTGAATACTAAAAATATTTCCGATTAATCAGAGTAAAATAGTTAAATTCAATAATCTGAATAAATTTCTTGATAATAAAAGCAAACAACTCTCATGAAAAAATTAAGCAATACCATTTATTACATAAACAAATCAAAGCAAACACTATCACTATACAAAAAAAATATTTTTAAAGTATTTTTTTAAAAAAACGTTCTAATATATAGTAGGTAGAACAATTAAAATCGAACAATTTCAGCGTTTCACGTTTAAAACAGACTATTTAGGCGCAATTACGTCGCGTCATTGCCTTTTGTCCGGCGGCCATTAAGCTCGCAACTACAATGGTACCAATCTGAGCCCTAACGAAGCGACTTGGGCCATTCCGTCACTTCCACCGAAGATGTGTAATTTGCGGACACCAAATTGTAGAGAAGTGAGTTTTGGAATTGCCCCCAAGCCCCAAGTTGGGAAGTGGACGGCAAAGTTTGGCAGATTGGTTTAACAGGTTTTTGACAAGTCTTCGAGATTATTTTGTGAATGTTATTTGTATACTGTTTTGTGTTACGTTGATTTTGTTAACGGATGGGTTGGTTGTGGAGTAAATGATTAGTGGGTAGAGAAACATGATTGTGCAGTATTTCCTTTATTGATTTTTGGAGTAGTGAATAAAGCTTTTTATTGCTTAGCAGGGAGAACTTAGTGTTAAGACTCTTTGTTTTCCGCTTCCCACCTGAAATTGAGACGCAGTGTCCCTATGTCGCAATGTTGAGTGGCAGATAACAGAGGTTTAAGCATAATTTAAATATTGTCATTCCCCCAAGTGGGAATCGTACCCTTAACCAGTAACAGTTTGACCCGTAACAGTTTGACGCTGTCCCAGTGTGCCGTGATGGACTTAGTTTTTTTATTTTAGTTTCTTTTGTCTTTGACTTCTAGACGCGATAATTGTAGAACTAAGATTCAATTGACTGTTTTAATAGTCGATTATATAATTATAGTATTACGTAGAATAATTATCGATAACTGAAAATAATCGTATACAGAATACTATAATATAAGCCTCCTAAAAATGTAACTTTTGTTATCGATGAAGACAGAACATGGCATTGCTTCTTGCCATTGAACATTTAACATAATAAAGCGTATAATGAAAACGGAGTATTTTTACACTAAATTCTCCTTGCTTTCCTTTGCTATACAAGAAAACGTATAAAAGAATACGTATGAGAGATGTAAGAAAGCAATGCAATAAGAAAAAAAATATATTTTTGGACGTCTCATAGAAAACAAATTATAATATAATGTTTTTCTACCAACAAACTTCTACATATTTCTTTGTTTTTTTGAGCTTCACGCTGTATCCCTTCCGCACACAGTAGGGTGGGCAGAGGCAGCCTAATGTTAAGACACTACGTTCCCCACTTTCCGCCGAATTTGGAGGCATTGTGTGTTAAGAGGCGGAACTTAACGCCGCGCTTTGCCTCGACACCAGAGCGAAGAAAATGAAAATATTAAATATTTCCACTCCTCGAGTGGGAATCGAACCCGCAACCAGTCGCTTTACGCCACACTTTATGCCCCATTATTATATACATATTATATCGGTACATTACATAAGTCGTAATCTTTTCTTGTAACCAACCAATCTCTATATGCATAAAGTTTTAATGAACACATATCACAAAAACAATCATAGGACAACTGAATGCAGAAAGGGGGTTTAAAATGTGAAGATTTCCAGCAAGGTTTGTATGTATGTTCGCTCCATAATATTTATCTCGTGTAATTATGCTTTGACAAAGGCCCTTTGTGCGCCGACGCCAATAATAATAGCGTGAACTTTACTAATTTCGCTACAACGTTATAAGGGTGTTGACTAACTGGATAGTATTATGTTTCTTTCAATTTTTTGTATGGAAAATGAGATTTTAATAGTATTTTTCTTTTAAGGAAGGATTTGCTTTTGAATAAGAATTGAATGTAAGGTGATATGTTTTAAAAAAAAAATTTTTTTTTTTTTAATATAGGAAGTCTGTCCATGGGCTCACAGGTGCCCATGGCATTTGTTAATATTAATTTGTACATAGTGTGACAATTCAAAAGCACTGAGACTTATATTTAATCTTATTATCTAGTGGTGATGTCCATCACTGATCAAGTGTAAGCATATATATTTTTTTTTGTTTAGTCGTATGTAGTTTAGAGATATGTTAAGAATAGCGTTTATTTTTTTTCTTTATGATAATATATATAGGTGATATAAATAGCACAATGACTTCATATATGGTGGTTTTGAATTCAATTCTAGACCTCGAAAAAAAAAAAAAAGGAATTTTTGTTTCCCAAATTTAATAGCTTTACATGGCACTTAACTTTGTCTACAAGGCACAAAGTGTTTCATTACATATATACATCTAAGTAAGTGAATAGTGGAAAGCTCTCCGTTTCATTGATCTCTAACCACTACCATCTATTAAAAATCACAAAAAACACAAAAATAATAAATTTTAAAACTAAACTTAAATAAATATAAAGCTATTTCCACACGAACGTCGAGTCGCGTAAGCCCTTTGAGTAGCTTATCACGCTATACACCACGCGTGCCCCCGGATATTGTGTTGTCAATAACGTGTATCTACTTGGCAACTTTGTTAATATTGTTAGTTGAGATAAGATCGGATTTAATTTTGCGTAATTTTAGCTGAAAACGCAAGAAACTCAGCAAAGTTGGCAACTTCTGATCAGTTTACAGGTATCCAAATTATAATCTGTTTATTAAGACGTTGATATAACGTCTTGGTGTAGTTGGTTGATAGTTAATGATGGTTTTAGATTCGATTACCGTTTGGGGAAATTTCGTTTTTCAGTTCTATCCGCGAATTTTCTGTTTAGTCGAGCAGCGTGAAACTACAAAAGTTTTTGTAGTTTTTGTAGTTTCACGCTGTATCCTGCACACAGCAGGGTAGACCTGCTATGTGCAGGATACAGCGGTAGAGGGAACCTATTGTTAAGACTCTCTATTTCCCATTTTACGATGCGTGTTAAGCGGCGCAACTTAACACCATGCTTTGCGTCTACACCAGAGCAAATTAAACATTTCTACTCCTCGAGTCGGAATCGAACTCACAACCATTCGCGTTATACATTCACATTTGTGTATATAAAATACAGCAATTTTCTAAATTTAACCCTAATTATAAAACCATACACTGTGGTAAGATTTGAACGAGGTCCATTAAAAACCAAGAAAAGATGTAATGTCGATGAAAAGATTCCCTGAACTAAAAAAAAAAACGACATCTTTAGAAGCCTTTCAGTTACATTCGCTTGCTAAACTATCACACCTGAGAATCAACTTTCTACTTCGCGTTTTAAGATTTTCTCTTTAGATACTGAATGGAGGTCACCAGTACGTGTACTTATTGCCAGTATAGAAATAAGTAGACGAAAAGAATATAGAGTTAAGACACTTTAATTTTTTTACTTACGAATAGTAAGCTTTTTTGTATATTTGATGGCAGAATCTAACAGTTTCACGCTTTGAAAAAGATTTTTTTAGAAAACGTATAAATTTTAACGAAGCGGGATTCGAACCCGCGCCTCTTGAAAACCGTCCAAGCGTTCTAGCAACTAAGCAATGTAAATTATTTATTCGTTATTCAAAAATGTCTTTTTCAATTTCCTGTATGAATAATTTTCCTCAAGGCGGGGTAGTCAGAGAGAATGTAGAGTAAAGACACTACGTTCTTCACAAGCAAATCACATATTATTACGCCAGACGCCAGATAACCAAAAAATATTTGAAATCTGAACTAATAATCATATTTAAAATATTTACCTTTAACAAAAGACGTCCAGGGAATAGAACCCACAACTACCACCCAGCTTATGTTACCACAGTGACACGGGAACATAAACAGACCAGTGGGTAACCAGGATAGTGGGCTAGTGGGATAATGATATAGTGGGATAATGAAATAATGGCATAAGTTTAACAATCGCGTAAAGCTCTACAAAAGCTCCCAACGTAAGCGGACCGCAATAGAATAAATTCACAACATAATGCTGTGTAACAAGCGTTCGCCTCATCGCGGTTTCTGGGTCGCAATCTCGTAATTGTTATAATAACTTTATTTTTATTACGGTGGCATAGTTTATTAATTCTAGTTGCTTTTTTTTTTTAAGAGCTTTTGCTCTTCTTCCTGTTTGGTTTAGGTTATTTTTTTTCTCTTTGATTAGAAGATAAGTTAGTGTTAAATTGTTCCTTTCTCCACTTTTTAATCGAAATCAAAATATTGGGGGCCAGTCGTGGCGCAGTGGCACGAATGCACGTTCTGATTCCCACTCGAGGAGTGGAAATATTTAATATTTCCATTTCTTCGCTCTGGTATCAGAGGTAAAGCGTGGCGTTAAGTTCCGCCACTTAACACGCAACGCCTCCAAATTCGGCGGAAAGTGGGGAACGGAGTGTCTTAACACTAGGTTCCCTCTGCCTACCCTGCCGTGTGCGGGTTACAGCGTGAAGCTAAAAAAAAACAAAATATTGTAGGATGTTGTTATGGGAAAGTATCACAACCAATCACATTTTCACTCAGACGCTACGTCATTGCTACGATGGCCTCAAATCGATTAGTACTAGTTTTCTTTAGGTTAATAAAGTTTTCTACTACAGTAGATTTAAAAACGTGGACTTTGTTCATGGGCGTTATTAGAGTTGCAGATCCAAATATTGTTAAGTTCGAGGTTTCATTTTAAAGTTGAACAAATAATATTAAATGGTTTTTTAAATATCACTTCGATTACATAACTGGAAAATACAAAATGGAAATTAAACATGTTTTAAATAAACAACATTTTAAAATATTAAAAATTGAATTTTGGACCAGTACAATCTATATCCATTTGTTGGGTGGCGAAACTCAACGCCGCTATTTATCTATAACAGGTACCAGATAAAAGAAAAGAAAAAGATAAAATACAAAAGAATAGAAATTAAAAAAAAATATAAACACTCCCTCGAGTGAGAAACATAATTAGTATTCATTATACTACAAATACAACTTAGCGACATTCCTTTTAAAAATATATAAATTCGAATTCACATCTACCACGGTTGTTCAGATCAGCAACAACTGGACCATAATGGTTATAAAATATATTGTTAATTCATACCTCAGCCATGTAAATGTTTCTCATGATGCTATAACTTCGCAGCTGCGGTCGAGTTACGGATACTTTGAGCTACATACGAGTACTCTGGTGCCATACAAATAGTTTTATTATCATATATAAATTATATTACTAATTGTTTGTGTGCTTTATTTATTGTTTTATATATAAGTATGTGAATGTGGCCAGTCGTGGCGCAGTGGCATAAGCGTGTGACTGAAAACGACTGGCTGTGGATTCGATTCCTACTGGAGGAGTGGAAATATTTAATATTTCCAATTCCTTCGCTCTGGCAGCGAGGCAAAGCGCGGCGTTGAGTTTCGCCACTTAACAAGCAACGCCTCCGAATTCGTGGGGAACTTAACACTAGGTTCCCTCTGTCTATCCAGCTGTGTGCGGGATACAGCGTGAAGCTAAAAAATATATATGTGAATGTATTTGGTAGATTTAGTATAAAAGTACACAAATTCTGTATATTTATGAAAAGTGATTGTAGTAGTGACGAGTCACTCCGTCAAGTTGAGAAAATAAAGAAAGAATAGAAAAGAAACGTCAGGTCAAGAAGAAAAATAAGTGTAAGTAAATAATAGGTATAAGCTTTGAAAAAATATGACCTTTTGTTCTGACCTTAGATTATGATTAACAATAAATATCCATGACGTTTGTAAATTGTTGAAAACTCTTATCCACTATATTGCTACACTAATGTAATATAAAGCTACTTATAAAAGGAGAAATTCAAATTAAGATACTCTGTTTTCTACTTTCTGCCTGAAATCGAATCATTTCAGGTGGGTTGGCGGAATTCAACGCCGCACTTTGTTTTCCTAGAGCGGAAAAGAGAGAATAATATTAAATACTAACATATGTACCTTCAAGTACAACTTAACTTTACAAACAAACACATTTTTGACCTCAACCAAGATTCGAATCTAGGACCAGTGGGTCCACCACTAAACGATACAGCCAGTTTATAAAATTTCACAGAATTACATAAGCGTTTGACGTCGCTCGCTTACCCAAATAAAGCGGATGAAATTGAAAAATATTAAAATTTACGTTTTTAGTGTAACGTTTGAAGTGGCTGCGGAGGAAATTATATTTTGATCAACCTTCATTGGACTTTTGATGACGAGGACTCTTCGCAATAGATTAGCTGTGTTTTTGACAAATTATGAGGGTAGTTACATAGTAAGTGGTTTACGCTGTCATTTGCACTTTAATTTAAGTATGTTTTGCACTTTGGGAAGTGAGTGAGAAAGTGGTGACCATTTGCAGCGATAAAGCGTTAAGTGTTGGCCAGTCGTGGCCCAGTGGCACAAGCATGTGACTGTAAACGACTGGTTGTGGGTTCGATTCCCACTCGAGGAGTGGAAATTATATTTCCATTTTTTTCGCTCTGGTGTCGAGGTAAAGCGCGGCGTTAAGTTCCGCGGTGTTAAGGCGGAAAGTGGGGAACGGAGTGTCTTAACACTAGGTTCCCTCTGCCTACCCTGCTGCGTGCGGGATACAGCGTGAAGCTAAAAAAAAAAGCGTTATGTTGGGTCATTTGACAAATAAATGTATAAATTATGTATAGATTCGGAGTGATCGTTCACTACGGTCTCACTGCATCAACTCAAAAAGGCGCGACAATGTTTTTTTTTTAATTTCTAAGCATATTATACTGTAAAACTGCCTAAATCCTAAAAAATTCTATGTAAAATTTGAGATTTATTATATTTATTGGTTAAAATTTAAACTGTTTCGGACCTAACGTAATGATCAGTTTACATTTACCGAGTCCTGTAAAAGTAAAACTTATGTTTTACCGGAATATAAGCTAAGAAGATCCAATACCAATTTTTTAAGAAAATTTTACTGGTACATCTTAGAATTCGTATATTAGTAACAAATATGTCTTAAAATATAATAAAAAAGAGTATTTCAAAGTAAAAATTTGCAAATACTGAGTAAAACTTAATCTACTTCTCCATCGATATGTAGAAGGAACGTGCTAAAAATTCAAACGCTATTAAAGCGTGACTTGAAAAAGCTTTATATCAAACATTAAAACGTTTTAATCGTTCCACTTGCACGATATTACTAAGTTCCTAAGCAAACGAACCAATTGTTTCCCCTTTTTTAGTTTTAATTTATTATGGGGCCAGTCGTGGCGCAGTGGCACAAGCGTGTGACTGTAAACGACTGGTTGTGGGTTCGATTCCCACTCGAGGAGTGGAAATTAATATTTCCATTTTCTTCGCTCTGGTGTCGAGGCAAAGCGCGGCGTTAAGTTCCGCCACTTAACACGCAATGCCTCCGAATTTGGCGGAAAGTGGGGAACGGAGTGTCTTAACACTAGATTCCCTCTGCCTACTCTGCTGTGTGTGTAAAAAAAAAAAATATTATAATTGTTACTTAAAATAAATATTGTATGTATATTTCTCTTAATGTTATTTTTTGATGAAACATAATGAAAATTTGATTTAAGATGGGGTTAGAAGAGATATGAGAGAACGTTATTTTTTTTCATATCATCACGTAACGTAAGACAAAAGTGTAAATCTATGAAAAAGCTACAAAAATATATTCCACTTTCAAAGGTGATACAAAGTTTAGAGAACTAAAAAATGATCTACTTTTAAAAGTGGCAAAAAGATTGGGAAAACAAGATATGTGTTAAGATTGGTTGTTTTTTTTTTAACTGAAGGTAATATGATTATAACTAAAATTTGATACTAATAAATATTTATTTATATATTATAATTATTGTATAATTAAATTATAGGGAACTATTATTTATAATTAGTATTTATTTAGTACATTTCATTTATGTTTATTCATTACAATAAACTATCATACGTTATTTATTTATCGTCTATGTTTTCTTATATACTTACAATACCAATACATATATACACATTAAATAATATAATATGAACATGCATGTAGCATGGCAATCAGAATGTTGTTATACTTATGTTATACAGACTTATCCTACCACACTCCATTTTTCGATCATTATATAATCATTACCTATTTAATTGCGTAACTTATCAGTAAAGATAAAAGAAACTAAAAAATATACATTCCCTTACAAATATCAAACCTGCAACCCTCACCAATATAACCAACCACCAACACCATAAAACTAAACAACATAGGTGTCAAACATTAAAGCTTTATAGTCGCTCCAACCGCACGATATCACCGCGTTCCTTGAGCAAACGAATCGATACGAGGAAATTACTCATAAGTAGCAAATAGGGCAGATCTGATAGTGCTTTCTTTCGCCACGCCACTTGATTGATGCCTTCATCGTTGCAGTGAAATCGCGTGAAAATATTTTAACTTTTGTGTTTAGTTGGTCGGCTGTTGTGTGTAAATTATTTTAGGAATAATTTGGTTTTGTAATTGCTTTTGGTTATTGTATTCTTTGATATTTTAGGGACAGGGATATGATGAATTTCTGTTTTTTTTGTTTAGTATATATTTTAGTTTTAAATTAGATATATGAAGTATTGAAATAATTCAAAGTGACGAACGGAGTGTCTTAACACTAAGTTCCCTCTGCCTACACTGCTGTATGCGAGATACAACGTTAAGTTAGAAAAAAAGAAAATTAAAAGATTTTTTTTGTATAAATGAGTGAGTTGGTTTAAAGAAATTCGTTATAATACAATATTAAGACAAAAATGGTATTCAAGATAAGCCTACGTAGTATTTTATATTTTCTATAATAATGAATTAAATGTAAGAGCTATTGTTACAATTAGTTATAATTATGTTACAATTAGTTATAATTTTTTTAGAATGTAGAATAGAATGTAAACTTGGTCGAAATTATTAGGCATTTAAATATAAAAAAGTATTTTGATGTGTAATAGTTCCCTTTTTTAGTTTTATTTTTAATTATTTCCGTAATAAACATTATAAATCAAAATAATTATGCACATAATAAAATAAACAACCATCATTTACAATAAAACATTCCCCATCAAACTAAAAGGGCATTAAAAAACCCAACACAAAAAGTCCTAATCCGCCATAATCTCCATAAGAATTGAAAAAAACCTCATGAATAGAAATAGAAATACTGCATTTAGTATTCAATTAACGACACAATTGGTCTCCAACTACTATACCGAATATATATCGAATACGGAGGGGGTATATAACGCGCTCATTATAAACTTTTCAAGGCTTAATGAAAATCTTATTGGGCTGCAGCCCCCGGGTTAAGGGGTGGACTGAAATGGCCTAGCTAAGTGTATTACAGACGGATCGCTGCCTTTGATTCGTACATCAAAGACGATATCGTTCGTTCCACGCTAAATCGAATCAGGAGCGCTTTGTTTCTACACTACTGTAGGTAAATTTGCGAGGGACCCCAAGAAGTTGGAAAGGATTTCTTGGATTGGTTGAGTTAGGTGCAAAAATTGCAATTTGCACTTTATGTATGTATGTATTTTTAGGCCAGTCGTGGCGCAGTGGCATAAGCGCGTGACTGTAAACGACTGGTTGTGGGTTCGATTCGCACTCGAGGAGTAGAAATATTTTTTTTTTCCATTTTCTTCGTTCGGGTGTCGAGATAAAGCGCGGCGTTAAGTTCTGCCACTTAACACGCAATGCCTCCGAGTTCGGCGGAAAGTGGGGAACGGAGTGTTTTAACACTAGGTTCCCTCTGCCTACCATGCTATGTGCGGAATATAGCGTGAAGCTAAAAAAATATATTTTTGTAGGATTTTAAAAAAATATAAATGTAATAATAATATCAAACACTGTAAATATTGTGACCATCGTAGCGCAGTGGGACAGTACCTGACTGTATACGCCTTGGTCGTAGCTCCATTTCCACCAGGGAGAACGATAGCAAAAGGAGGGAATTATTTTCATTTCTTGGTAATCAAGACATAGCGTGGCTTTGAGCTCCACCATTTAACATACAATATCTCAAATTCATGTGAAAAATGGAGAAGAAAGTATTATTCTTCTAAGTATCCAAGTCTTCTCTGACTTGTACAGAAAAAAACGTGAAACTAAAAGGCGCATTACATATATAACGCCATATATGTAGTCATTATCCACCTCCATGGCTACATTTAAAATATAATTCGAAAAATATTACCCAAAAAAAACACACAAAAACACATCCTCTCCCGAACAAATAAGAAGCGTAAATTAAATAAAGCAAGTTGTTCTTGTTCAAACTGAAGTCTCCATTTAGTGCAGTTTTTGGTTACACCCACCGCACTATTTGTACAGACCGCGGGATCGCAATAAAGCAACTCCGTTTAATTCAAACCGTTTCGCAAAGTTAAAACTAAACCAATATACTTCTTAAAATTACAACGGCCGGGGTTACGTAAGACCACGTGACTGGGGAAATTTGGCAAGCGGCCCGGATGTTGGTTGGTAGGTAGGAGTTATATTTTTAAACGTAAGTTCCAATAAGTATTGAGAATTTCTAAGGTATGGTAGTTTAATGGAATTAAAATTAGGTATGTCTAGACTTGGGGTGAAGAAAAGAGTGATTTTTTTATCATTTTCTTTGTTGATTTTGCACGTATATGACTAGTTAGTACATATGTATCTAGTCATTGTTTTACAATTTTTTCTATGACAACCAATTTAAATTGTATTACAGTTGAGAAATCGACTTTTTATATTATATATTGAAACAATAATGTTTAAAAATATAAAACATTCATAATTTATTGCTATAGTTTTACTATATTCATATCCATATATATACATACATATATATATATATACGTATACATTTAGTATACAATCCTGTCAATACACTGCCGCATTTTCTTTTTCTATAGGAAAATCCTTTAAATCAGCAGAGTTGGCGATTGTTTTACTCGTTGGCAAGTGCCCAGGTACGTGGGCTGCTTGCTAAATACACACTGAACGTAGGCTGTCTCGTTTAAGTGGAAGGAATATTGTTAAAAAACATTAACGTTAGATGTCTGGCGTTTGAAATTAAAACGGTGTTTGCAGGTTCATATATTTAATGGGGGTAGTTTTGTCAATTTTGTTAGGAGAAATTAATTTGAGATAGTCTCAATGGTGCAGTGAGACAGTGTCTGACTGTAAATGCAGTTAGTTTTGGATTCGATTTCCTGATATCGTTAAATAATTTTCATTACTTCGCTAGGGAGAACAAGATAAAGCGTATAGTTTAGTTACGCCACGTAGTCTTGAATTTAGACGTGAAGAGGAAAACAGAATGTCTCACTAGGATCCCTGAGAAGCCTGCAATGCTGGAAAAAGCAAGGCGTACGTTACATATAACCTTAGCGAAGGTAAAGGCAAACCGTCAAGTTTTGGGGATGACCAGCGGCAGAGAACGAAGTGATATATCACAAAGAAATCCATATCTATTATTTTTTAAATATTTTTTTTTTTCAGTTTCACGCTGTATCCCGCACACAGCAGGGTAGGCAGAGGGAACCTAGTGTTAAGACACTCCGTTCCCCACTTTCCGCCGAATTCGGAGGCATTGCGTGTTAAGTGGCGGAACTTAACGCCGCGCTTTACCTCGGCACCAGAGCGAAGAAAGTGGAAACATTAAATATTTCCACTCCTCGAGTGTGAATCGAACCCACAACCAGTCGTTTACAGTCACACGCTTGTGCCACTGCGCCACGACTGGCCACATTATAAATATTTATAGCACAAAAAATACACAAATATCATATAATGTACATACACAAATCCAAGTGTGTATAATTTAAGCCACTGTTATACCAAAAAGGAGACATCTTACATACAACTAAACCATACGAAAAAAACAACAATAATTTATTAGTTCCCAGAGCGAATCCTCTTTAGCGTTGTCGGTTGAAATCGTAGAGGCAAAAGGATTAACAAAATATAGGGCGTTCAGCTAAAATAGGTGCTACGAGCTCTCTACGCGGTTACGTAGTACGTAGCTTTATTCTACGGCGTAGCCATTTCGCGTTAAAGAGCATACGCGCTTGTAAAAATTTATTACAGCAAGTAGCAACGGCGGTAGAGAATGTTTTGTTTGCTACGAATTTGTAATATTAGTATCTTTTTTGGTGCAAAAATTATATTTTTTAGGTTATTTTTAATTAATAAAAGTAGGTTGTTTTGGTATTTGGTTAACAGTTTGGTTGTTGGTTGGTGGTTGCAGATTCAAATCGTGAGGGAAATTATTTGAAGTATAAATACAAAAAAACAAAAAAACGGTTTTGACGTTTATCTTGGGAGTTAATGTAAGTAGTGATTAGTCACTGCAATCTCTCTGTTAATACCAAAATTTAATATAATATTTAAGTAGTTGTAACATAGATTTTTAATATTTTTATTGTTAAATTCACACCGTATAGACTGCGGTGTTAAGTTCCGCCATTAAACATTTAACGTCTCTAATTCAGGTGGAAAGAAGTGTTTTTACACTAGGTTTTATCTGTTTACTTTGTCTCCTTGCGGGATAAGGCGTGAAGGCTACATTTTTACCCGTGGGGGGGTTAAGAATACAATTCCCCTTCGCAGATGGGATAGAGTCCTGTAAAAGGCGGGTAATCCAGTAGCTTAGTGGTAGGAGACTTGTTCTCCGACTAGCTCGCGACCAATAGCATCTCAAAGGCGAACCGCCAAATATTTGTTGATATGTTCTGGTTCGATTGCATGTAAGGCAGCTCTCCACCATTCCACCATTTCCATCCTATCTCTCTTTTTGCCTCCTCACCCCTAAGGTTGGCAAATCATCCTCAACCCTTATAGTGTTGTGGATGTCTATGGGCGAAGGTAACCACTTATCATCAGGTGATCCTTCTGCTCGTTTGCCTCCTTTATTTTATAAAAGAAAATTAAGATCTGACACTCCATTCTCTACATTCAGTCTATTAAATGATATTTCATATCTAATAGCATCTTACCCACAATCAAAGGCATGTTTGTATTTAAGTAAGAACTCTTATATAAAGCTAACCTCAACTCATAATTGCGCTCTCACCGCTAATTTCAAAAATAATTCACTCTTCTAAGACCCAGATATATTTTTATTCAGATTTTAATTAAAAAAATCAAAAAGAAAAATTACTTTAATGATAGAAATAAAACCGTAAGTTGGAAACTACTAATTAATTATAAAAAGAGTAGAAAAAAAAACGGGGCGAATAAAAAATTCAGCGTAATGCAGCGTTCAGCTAGCTTCAAATGCAAAGACGAAAGTAGGTCTCGAATGCTGGCAAAGCGTTAAGTGTTGTAGGTAACTTATAAACATAATATATTTATAAATGGTCTTAAGTGGAATAAAGTGGGGAATGTAGTGTCTTATCACTTTATCTCTCCGCATCCTAAGAAATTGCGTGGAACATGCGAATTTAACTTCTTTACTGGTTCGTTAACTGGAAAATCAGTTTATTTGTTTTTATACTCTCGTTTGATAAAATTATTTTATATCGTGACTCGGTGGTTGTAGTTTCGATTCTCACCCATAATTATTATACTTAATACTTTTAAACATTTTTAAAGTGTTATTCCACACTTAGGAAAATTGAAATTTGCATTGCTCAGTGGTGAGAGCGCCTGGACGGTATTCAGGAGGCGCAGGTTCGAATCCCACTGCGTCCAAATTTTTATACGTTTTCTTTAAATATTCTTTTTTTATTATATTTAAATTATTATCATTTCTTAACTCTGGAGGCAAGACAAAAACCGGCAGTGAATTCCACCACTAAGTGATTAAGGTTATAAGTGAAAAACGGAGTGTCTCATCACTACGTCCGCCCTGATTACTTTTCTATGCGGGAAAAGCGCAAAGTTACGAAAAAATATCAAATTACTATTAATAAAAGTTAGTTAGTTTTTAGTTATTTAGTTTATAGAACTTGGTACCTACCTTAATACTTGATTTTTTTATCATTTAAATATATTACGCCTTTAAAAATGTGATAATCCAACATAAAATCATATATAAACACTTAAAACCTTAAATAAAAAAAACAAACATTGACATGCCAAATCACATAAATCGAACTTACGACCTTCCGCACCTGTCTAAAGCAACCACTGATCCATAAAGACCATGTCCAGAATGCATTAAATAATTTTGAGTTGAATTGCACGAGAAATTCCGTTAATTAGAGAGAATAAAATATGACTTGTAGGAGTCAGCGACACCAGTGAGGTTCGTCACGTAATTAGTGTATACGTAATTAATAGCTCAACTTGATTAAGCTTATTTCTGTAATGGCCTGGGATACGCCTAAATGAACATGTTGGTTGTCAATTCGATTCCTGGTTTGGGGTGATTTTGTATTTTTAATATTGTTTTGGATGGCATTTTAAAAAAATATTTAAGAGTATAGGATATTTGAAATAATAAATTCACTTTACGTATCGCTCGATCTGTGGTATTGATATATTGACTGTAAGGGCGACGCTCGTGAGTTCGATGCCCATTTGTAGTATGAGAGATTTTATATAAAATTATTTTTATTTATTATAGTATTATTTTTACTTTTAATTATTTTTACTTCTCCGTTATCTCTAGTACGAATAGTACCCCTTGCGTTCCGGTGCTTAAGGAGTGCCTTGACACTAACTTCTTTCACCCTACCTTGTTATGTCTTAAAAAGCGAATCTTTTTTTTTTTTTTAGCTTCACTCTGTATCCCGCTCACAGCAGGGTAGGCAGAGGGAACCTACTGTTAAGACACTTTCCACCGAATTCGGAGGCATTGCGTGTTAAGTGGCGGAACTTAACGTCGCGCTTTGCCTCGACACCAGAGCGAAGAAAATGGAAATATTAATTATTTCCACCCTTTGAGTGGGAGTCGAACCCAGAACCAGTCGTTTACAGTAACACGCTTATGTCACTGCGCCACGACTTTCCCCTTATCTGGTTTCTATATTATTAAATATCACATTATTCATTTTTTTATAAAAATAAATAATTCTTAATTAACAAAGGCATACATATAAGGATAACAAACATTTACAAATAACCAAATATCCATATAAGACATTGATTATAACACCTTTTTCTGTATTAGGGAGCACTCGATCGCACTCGCAATAGTAAATTGTTCACGGGCCATTTTGCAGTATTCGAAATTCCCTTTTAAATTTAGTTAATATTTCACGTGGCGCCATCTGCGTTGCCTTTACTGTATACTATAATATACTATACTATACAACACTATACTATGCTACCTTGTGTGTTTTGTACTGTACCTACATATTATTGTGTAGAAATATGAATGTGGGGAAATTTAAGAATGTATTTTTGTTAATTTTTCTTTAATTCTTATACTTTTACGTTCATACATAACGTTTTTGTTACGATACGTATTTGTTTTGGTTTAATTTGTGTGTATTATTGCATTGGGAAGCTTCATACAGAGAGAACCAAGTGTCAATACACTCCGTTTTCCACTTTCAGGCCAAATTTAAGACATTGAATGTTGAGTGACGGAACTTAACAACGCGCTTTGTCTTCTTGTTATAGCGGAGCAATAAAATTATTTAAAAATCAAGCCAATAAGCAGGTCGACTTGAAGCAAAGGAATTGCGATGGGAAGCAAACCCACTACCAATCGTGTTTACAGTCAGTAAAAAGGTAAATATAATCATTTCCCCGAACAGGAATCGATCCTACAACCATTTAAGGTCAGTAAAACTAAAATAAACTTCATTTTAACTAATTAGAAGATATGATGTTATTTTCAAAGTCTAAAGTACTGCGAGGGTTAATAAATAGAAAGGCGAAAGTTAGTGCTACGGCACAAATTAAATATTTAATATTTAGACGTCAGTGACTTGAAATAACTTGAAAGAAAAATATTTTGCTACAGTTTATTTGGATAATTAATTATTTTTGCATTTTCATACAACACTTTACTTTATACAAAAAGATTAATTTATTTGAGAATAGATAAATAGTGATCTTATATCTATATCTATAAATTTATATTCTTTTTTTTAACTTCACGCTGTATCTCGCACACACCAGGGTGGTAGGCAGAGGGAACCTAGTGTTAAGACACTCCGTTCTCCACTTTCCGCCGAATTCGGAGGCATTGCGTGATAACTGGCGGAACATAACGCCGCGCTTTACCTCGGCACCAGAGCGAAGGAAATGGAAATATTAAATATTTCTACTCCTCGAGTGGGAATCGAGCCCACAACCAGTCGTTTACAGTCACACGCTTGTGCCACTGGGCTACGACTGGCCAACTGGGACAACGGGACTGGTAATTACATTAATATATTCTTATGGTATACCCTACACCACTCTTACATGCAATTTAACATGCAAATTTAAAAAAAAAAAAATTGTACCAAAACTAATGAAATTGTTAATAACAATGTTATTATTTTATAAATAATAAAAAAAACTTAATAAGAGAAGAAAGTACAAAAGAAAATACAACTAAACTTATACAGTAGGAACAATAACCTACGAGTGTTCATTAAAAAATGTGTGTATATAGAAAAAATATGTAACCACTATAAAAATTATAACGTATGTAAAGACAATGTGGTTTTGAAAGATGTAATGTTTTATGTATTCTTTACATAAAAAATGACATCTTTTATAACCACGCTATAAAAGGCAATAATTATCATGTATTATTATTTTGTATTGTAGTATTATAATACTAAAAACAATGTATGTATAAAAAAATATATATAAGGTAGAAAATGTAGGTTATAAAGTAAAAATATTATTTAATAAATAAATAAAATTACAAAAGTTACACAACTGAGATATTTTAAATATTTTAAATAATACTGTTTGTTCTACAATAAAAGTATATGTAGTAAAACTATAACGAGTTATTAAAAAACATAGAAAGAAAATTGATAAAGAAAAATATCTATGTCTGCATTCTCTTTTAATATTTTTTTTTAGCTTCACGCTGTATCCCGCACACAGCAGGGCAGGCGGAGGGAACCCAGTGTTAAGACACTCCGTTCCCCACTTTCCGCCGAATTCGGAGGCATTGCGTGTTAAGTGGCGGAACTTAACGCCGCGCTTTACGACACCAGCGCGAACAAAATATTAAATATTTCCATTCCTCGAGTGGGAATCGAACCCACAACCAGTCGTTTACAGTCACACGCTTGTGCCACTGGGCCACGACTGGCCACAACGTTTTTTTTAACATGAAAACTAGCAATTAAGTAAATTGACGTCCTGAATCCCTCTTAACAATCTGTCAGCTGAGCGTCACGGGCTGGTGTTGGTACCGGGATTACTTTGTTAGAGTTCGAGGGGGGTGTACTAAAACAAGTGTACATTATAATTGCTTCAATTTGCGATGAGCACAGCCGCGGAGATTGCTAATGGCGTCACCTCGGTTGGCCCTCCGATTGTATACGATTTATGGCTAAATTGGTTTAATAACTAGTTATTTTTTTGAGTAATTATTAAAATTAAGAATAATCTTAATAATCTTAATCTTTGTGGCCAGTCGTGGCCCAGTGGCACAAGCGTGTGACTGTAAACGACTGGTTGTGGGTTCGATTCCCACTCGATGAGTGGAAATATTTAATATTTCCATTTTCTTCGCTCTGGTGCCGAGGTAAAGCGCGGC
Source organism: Dryas iulia moderata (assembly GCA_019049465.1). NCBI lineage: Eukaryota > Metazoa > Arthropoda > Insecta > Lepidoptera > Nymphalidae > Dryas > Dryas iulia. The sequence continues at coordinate 44,856 of CM032429.1, forward strand.
GTTAAGTTCCGCCACTTAACACGCAATGCCTCCGAATTCGGCGGAAACGGAGTGACTTAACACTAGGTTCCCTCTGCTTACCCTGCTGTGTGCGGGATACAGCGTAAAGCTTTAAAAAATATATATCTTAACGTGAGGAAATATATGAGTTTTAATTACTTGATTTGATAATTAAATCACGGCGTTCTATAATTCAAAATTATTGTTATTAAAATGAGTGGTAGGTAAGGAACGGAGTGTTTTAACATTAAAAGCTCTGCCCAGCTAAAGTAGTTGAACTCTTCTTCCGTTATAATGAAAGAATGTAGTGTCAATACACTCTGTTTCCCATTTTCTACATAAAGTTCAAGACGTTACGTGCTAAAGTGACGAATGTTAACGCCACGCTTCGTCTAATAAAAAATATTTGAAATATAATCTATCTTTCGAGTGACAAATGGTGTTGAACCTACATCTACCTGTGTATACAGTTAGACGTTGGAACCACTGCGCTACAATGGTCTCTAATATTAAAAAAATGCTCCGTTCTCTATAACAACCATACAAGGAATAAAATGTAAAGTTAAAAAAAAGAGAAAGAAATCACAATCAGAAGAGAATTGGGAGACTTGCCATACGCCCGATTATCAGAGCTGCACCAAAACTAAGTTAAATTATTATAAAATATACAAAAACATGATCAAAATAGACGTATCATTTTCACCGTGTCCTCAATGTTGCCAGTAATAATTCGCTATTTAAGCACCAATTACGGTTTGGCGTCAGATAGCGAAAACGAAATTCGCAACTCAATAGCAATTATTTTGCACTTACAAAAAGACTTGAAGCGAACGTTAATTGTAGACAAGCGACGGGGACAGGTATACATCTGATTTTATGAAAATTTATTGTTATTATTATTATATATTTGTTATAAAACAATGCTATACTTGTTTATTTAGGTCATTTGACGTAGTGTGTTGGGTTCGATTACCGCTCGTGATAAGATTTTATTGGCTTCACGCAGGGTAGGCAGAGGGCACCTAGTATTAAAACAGTCCTTTCTCTACTTTCCGCTGAATTCTGCAGGCAATACGTGGTAAATGGCGAAACTCAACGCCGTGCTCTGCTTCGACACCGAGCTTCGAGCGAAGAAAATGAAATATTAAATAATCTAATTCATCGAGTGGGAATCGAATTCACAACCAGTTGCGTTTACAGTCTTAGTTTAAAGATTTTATAACTAGAGAGAATTTATATTATATCTATTTATTTATTTCTTCTTCTCAGAGACACCACATTCTAGCACTCAACATACAATGTTTCAAGCTTAGGGGGAAAGTGGAAAACGGAGTGTCTTGACACTAGGTTCTCTCTGAGGAACCTATTGAGCGAGATAAAGTGGTAAATTATAAAAACAATAGATTCGATCAATATTCGACTCTTCCAAATACAATATTACTAACAAATTTTCGTCTAATTAAGCAGAGATACGCCACTTGGCGTTAATTAATATATGAATTAGTTGATCTTTCCTTGTTGGCAAAGAAATGTATTGTTATATATTTTCTTTTGTTTGCTTTTTTGATTCTGACGGGCGAAATGGTATAGCGTGTGACTATAAAGGCGATGGTTTTGAGTTCGATTCTTGCTCGTTGAATTGATATTTTTTAAATTATTTTTATTGCTTTCCTCTAGTTAGGCAAAGCGTGGCATTAAGTTCCGCTACTCAACATATAAGGTCTCGAATTTAGAGGAGGGGAGGGAATAAGTATGATAAAATTCTGAATGAAGCTAAAAAATGGTAGAGAACTCAGAAACAAACTAAAATAGTTAACAAATACATCATTAAATATAACTTATTTATTTATATTATAATAATAATACAAACTTGCCTACAAGAAATATTTCAATGAACAAACTTTAACAAAGCAAGTTAATAACTAATTTCGAACAAATATTAACGAAGATTCACATTTAGATTATATTTCGCACAATCGACCCCCAGTACGTACATAATTTGAAAAGTTTCGTTTTCAAAACAAGCATTATTCTAATCCATATAGAAGTTACATAATAGAGCTTCTGATTAAGACATTCAATTAGTAAAAGTTTCAACTATCGGGGTCTCATTAGGGATTTCTTACAAAGTCTAAGATCAAAGTAGTTGGTAATATCAGAACTATGAACAAAGATGACTTGTCAATACAATGCACGAGTCGCTTCTGACTATTTAGTCCATACATGAATGCCTTTGTGATATTGTTTCAAAATGTACTGAGGTTATGTATATTGGAATGTTGGTAGGAACAATGGTGGGATTTGAAGCTGATATCCTATGTAAGTAAAAATTAAATAGCTTTTGCGTCGTTTGATTGAAAGCTTATTGTTATAATTTTAATTTAGGAAAGTAGAGTATATTAGAAGATAGATGTTTAAAGACGAAACTCAATGTTAAGTTGTTCAGTTTAATTCCTTAGTTATGGGGCTTCGAATGTGTTAGTGGACTTATCACTCCGCCAATGTCGTATTGTACGGAAAATACACGAAGAAAATTGGTCGGTAAAAAAACGATAAAGTTTTACTGCTTTCGATTATTAGCTAAAAAAAATCCGGTAACAATACAACGATTTATTATTGTTTTTTCTAATAGGATACAAACCTACAATTATAACATCAAAAAAGGTCTATAGCAGGTCCATATTTTACACCGCATAGGGTCAGAGAGAACTTTGTATTAGAACACTCCGTTCTCCACTTTCCATCTGAAATCGAGGCATTACGGGTTGGCAGAACCAACGCCATTCTTTCTTCTTACCAGAGAAGAGAAATATATATATTTTTTATTTATTTTTAGCTTCACGCTGTATCCCGCACACAGCAGGGTAGGCAGAGGGAACCTAGTGTCAAGACACTCCGTTTCCCACTTTTCCCCGAATTCGGAGGCATTGTGTGTTAAGTGGGGGTACTTAACGCCGCGTTTTACCTCGACACCAGAGCGAAGAAAATGGAAATATTAAATATTTCCACTCCTCGAGTGGGAATCGAACCCACAGCCAGTCGTGGCCCAGTCACTTTTTGTGCCTCTGCGTCACGACTGAATGAAACCCATAACCAGTCTTATTTACAATCAGACACTGTTCCACTGCACGACAAGGACCACACCTACATTTTAACATACATACAAAGCAGCCCAAGTATCATAATCAAAGAACAAAAGCCGTTGTAAATCATCAATAGAATGCAAAGAAAAGCTCGAAGTGTCTTCTATTTGTTCTCGCGGACATTGATTGGGTATCGAAAAATAAAAGTGGGAGAAGTGGAGTAAATGACGGCTGCGATCCAGTAGCGCCGTCAGGAATGCCTCGTGCCCGACAGAATGGAAAATCTCTGATATTCCTTTAGTTAGTTTAATAAAAGGACATTCTTTGCTAAAGTTTGTTGATAATGTCCGAGGATGCTTGTGTTTTTATTATGTTTTGTGTTAATTATGTTGTGTGCTGTTTATTATTTTTCATATGTATTAGTTTTTTTTTGTGGTTATAGAGAAATTTTGTCAGTTTTTTTATGATATTAGATTTGTGTTTAACTCTAGTAGTAGTTAGTAGTGTTAAGTATTTTTTTTAATTTTAATGTAACTTTCCCTTTCTCGCATAGCAGAGTGGCGCAACTCAACGCCGCGCATTGTCGTTTACTCGAGCGGGATATGAAAATAAAAAAAAATTGAATATATTCATTTTCCCAGATAGAACTCGAATTTTCTTGCAGGTTCAGTCGGACATTGTAACACTGAGCTACGAGAGCAAAAAAAAATATGACGTCAAAATAATATATGCAAGGTATTAATAATATATTTTTTACTCATGTATTGACTACACATATTTACTGGAATAGGTAGAAAGTTAGAGTAAAACGATTGTACTTAATATCCAATTCCATTTTTTCCAATTCACAACCAAAAATACCAACTTTATTTAAGCTTCACGTATTTAAATTATCATAGCTTACATATTATCTGAATCTATTGAAGTATCTAGGTTCACAGGTTATTTTTTCAAATGAAATCCTATTAGAACTGACATAACTTTAAAAGCAATATCTCCTCTTATGGTTATTCGAATGATTTGACTGCACAATAGAACCGGCCAGACAATACAGACACAGGCACAACAAGTACGCATCAAGCGAAATCGCCTCGTTAGTTCGCGATTTGGTCCAACATGAGACTCTTCGAGACACAATGAAAGGTATTACAACGTTTATTGCTGTGAACATTCTGCAGAAATGCAGATATAGGGGCAAGGTAATCGTTTGTGTAGCTCCAATATCATATTTTCGCTTGGTATTATGAAATATTGCTTATATTGGTTGTTGCGTGGGTAGTTAATATCTGGGATAATCGTGGTGAAATGGGACAGCGTCTGACTGTGAACCGATGGTTTTAAGTTCGATTGTCACTCAGTTTTATCAAAAGAAAGCGCAGCATTCAGTTCTTTTACCCTATATTAAATGTCTCGGTTTTAGGCAGAAAGTGAAGAATGAAATGTTTAGATATTAATTTAAATATTTTGAATTAATGTTGTTTAGATAATATTGTTAACGTACTCGTAGTTCAGCTAAAGGACATCTATTTAAGTCAAAACGCGACAAGCAAAATTCATCATCACATAAGCCGTAATTAAAGTAAGTATATAAATTATTATAAAAAAAAAAAATAGCTTCACGCTATATCCCGCACACAGCAGGGTAGGCAGAGGGAACCTAGTGTTAAGACACTCCGTTCCCCACTTTCCGCCGAATTCGGAGGCTTGCGTGTTAAGTGGCGGAACTTAACGCCGCGCTTTACCTCGACACCAGAGCGAAGAAAATGGAAATATAATTTCCACTCCTCGAGTGGGAATCGAACCCACAGCCAGTCGTTTACAGTCACACTCTTGTGCCACTGGGCCACGACTGGCCAGTTACTTTTAAGTAATATATATATATATATATAAATATAGTATATAAATTATTATTTATATACTATATTTATATATATTACTTAAAATTTGTATTTCTTTCTTTCATTTAAAATTCAGATACCCACATAAACTAAAACTAAAAATATGTATAAAATAAAAATCATACTCCTTGGCTAACTATCTAGAAGGAAGTAATAAAACTTAACAAGGACCAGTTAAAGTTGGTAGTTGACATTGCTATTCAACATAGTTGCGTTTATGTGCACTTGTAAGCAGTTATTGCACTTTCAGAATTCGTTGAATAAGTATTTCCACTACTACTACTACTATTACTACTACTTCTCATCTCACGTTTTACTGTTGTTCTTGTGTTTCAATTTTTTTGTTTGTTACTTGTTAAATTTTCATTATAAGGGAAACATGTTTCATTTGTGGCCAGTCGTGGCCCAGTGGCACAAGCGTGTGACTGTAAACGACTGGTTGTGGGTTCGATTCCCACTCGAGGAGTGGAAATTATATATCCATTTTCTTCGCTCTGGTGTCGAGGTAAAGCGCGGCGTTAAGTTCCGCCACATAACACGCAAGCCTCCGAATTCAGCGGAAAGTGGGGAAGAGAGTGTCTTAACACTAGGTTCACTCTGCCTACCCTGCTGTGTGCGGGATACAGCGTAAAGCTATAAAAAAAATGTTTCATTTTGAAGACATTCTTAGAAAGCTTAAAAAAATTCTAAGATGCTATCGTGTCGCAGTGGGACAGACATCTACGAAGCTTTACTTGTTGGTTCGATTACCAATCAGAGGAATAATTATATTTAAATTTTATATCACTATGGACATAAGGTCTCTACCTTTTTTTAAATAATCTTTTTTTTAATATATATCAGAGCTTAAAACTAAGTAAGCCTTAACTAAGTTTATAAAATATACCATAAGAGAGTTCAGTTTTCTTCAGTTTTTCAATAATAATCTAATATAATATGTAATAGATATAAGTCTCACTTACTCACTCGGGCGGAAAGTGGAGAACTAAGTTTCTCAACACTATTTTCTCTCTGACTACACCACTACGCAGGAAAGAGCGAATTACAATATCTACTACTAAAATTGATGAACATAATAAAAAATCTTTAACTTATTTTTATTCGAAATACGATGAACTATGAAAAAAATATATATGGGAAAAGCTCAATAGTACACGCGTAATTAAATGAAGGCAATGCGAAGTAATTCTTAATTGTTTTATTACAATACTGAAAATAATGACCTAAAGAGGCCATGTCATGGAGCCAGTCTACAGTGCCTGTAAAACTGGTTGTGGGTTCGATTCCCACTCGAGAAGTAGAAATATTTGTTATTTCCATTTTCTTCGCTCTGGTGTCGAGGCAAAGCGCGGCGTTAAGTACCGCCACTTAACACGCAATACCGGAGGTATAATTCGGCGGAAAGTGGGGAACGGAGTGTCTTGACACTAGGTTACCTCTGCCTATCCTGCTGTGTGCGGGGTACAGAGTGAAGCCATTGTGGCACATGGTCAGATATGAATTTTTATTTAAATAAATTTAATTACTTTAGCAAGACCAAAATACGCATTACCTCGATTTCGATTGAAAAGCGGAGAACGGAGTGTCTTGTCACTAAGATGAAGCCAAAAATACTGTTAAACCGATACCTTGTATGTATAAGATTTTAATTTTAAACAAGAATTAAAATCCTGATAGCATCCAACGCTCTGAGATTCTTTGATTAAGTCAATTAACCGATTTTATAGTAATTATTGTTCGTTCATTTACTGCGAAATATTTTGAACGGTTATTGTAAGTTTTTATATTTCAGGTTGATTTCAGGGAAATTTCAGGTATTTTAATTTTGAGTTGAAATATTCGGTTTTTTGTTGTGTTTTTCGCAAGTTATGCTGCTATTGTGTTGATTTTCAAAATAATCGTATAATAAATTTTATTTATGATAATAAATGTTTTTCATAGTTTTTGCGATTAAAATAATAATTTTTCTCTGATTTCTGTGAAACAGAATATGGAACAAGTCACTGTTCCTTATATGTCAGCTTATATGCAATGCTTTATACCGTGTATGGCTTGTCGAAAAAAGGCAAGTGTCAAGACACTCTTTTCGCCACTTTCTCTCCGTTATAAATATGTAAATATTGTATTGAATTTTTAAAAGCATAATTTTGCTTATGTTAGATTTTGATTTCTTTCATTTTTTTTTTCTTTCAAATCAGCTATATTATCACCAATGGTTATACCATATCAAAAAATGTATTTACCAATAAAAAAAACATATTTTACCAAAGTATAAAATAGAAAAAATATAAACTTATACAATCTCAACACAAAGTTTCGTTCCGATACAATGAAGACGGAGTTTTTTCAACGATTCGAGTGAATATTTTAGAACACTCTGTATTTACGTTTGGACTTTTGGTACGAGTTCGACAAATTGTTGTAAACTTTTTCACGAGATTAGCCAAGCGACGAACTTCCGGGCCGATTCTGATTTACAAATGAGTTTCTGTTCATAATTTTAAATATACATGTACATTATGTGTACGTTTTCATTATAATAATATACACATTAAAAAAATATTGTGTTTTTCCCGTGGGGGGACGGGTTAAGAATACAACTCCCCCCCCGCCGCTGGGTAGCGTCCCGTAAAAGGCGGGTAACCCAGTAGTTTGGTGGTAGGAGATTCGTTCTCCGACTGGCTCGCGACCACTATCATGTCAAAGACGAACCGCCAAATATCTTATGATGTGTTCCGGTTCGATGGCATGTAAGCCAGCTCTCCCTATTCCCACCATTCCCATCCTTCCTCCCTCCTTCTGTCCTACATTCCCAAGGCTGGCAACGCATCCATAACTTGAATGTTGTGGATGTCTATGGGCGAAGGTAACCACTTAACACCAGGTGGGCCTTCAGCTCGTTTGCCTCCTTTATTCCATAAAAAAAAAATGTTTATGTAAATAATAAATTAAGATATAAATAATATATTGACGTTATTGTAATACAAGTAAATGCATGTCAAAAATTAAAGTCACAAAATTTAATTTTTACAACATTTTATTATTTAAAAAGATATTAAGAGGCCATAATGGCATAGTGCGACTTCGTCCGACTGTAAACGCGATGGTTGTGGGTTCGATTCTTACTTAAAGAAATGAATCTCTTTTGTGTCAGCTTCACGCTTTTTTTGCACATCAGGATTATTAGAAAGAACCTAGTATCACGGTACTCCGTTATCCACTTTCCTACCAAAATAGAGATTAAAGATATTATTTGGTAAATGGCAGAAGGGCACAAAGTGTGACTGTAAAATGACTGATTGTGACTGGTGGGACACTCCTACTGTGAGAATTGAACCCACAACCAAACATTCCAGTATCCATTATTTCCATTTTCTTTGCTCTGGTGTCGAGGTAAAGTGCGACGTTAAGTTTCGCCAATTAACACGCAATGCTTCCGAATTCGGCGGAAAGTGGAGAACGGAGTGTCTTAACAGTAGGTTACCTCTGCATACCCTGCTGTGTGCGGGATACAGCGTCAAGTTAAAAAAATGGCGGATCTCTACGCTGCACTTTATCTAAAGCATCAGAGCAGAGAAAATAAAACAATTTAAATATAATAATTCCCCTGTATAGGAATCGAATCAGCTATCAAGTTTACAGACCCACTGAGCCACAAGCGTTTTTTAAAATAAACTTGCTTGGAAAATGGCGAAATTAAACACTAACTTTCAAGCCACTAAGTCTCTAAATCTTAGAACTCCTTCCATATATGTACATATGCAAATTGTATTAGAAATTCATACACATATATATGTATTCAGATTTACAATTGCATTATGTTTTGTGAATGTTTAACGCTGTTTTGACTCCACATCCAAATCCTGCGAGAATAGAATAGATTGTAGTCACTTCACGTCTAGACTTTGTGTGAACTTATTGTTAGTGTTAACGTGTATACAATGTTAACTTGTACTCTACAAATATAATATACATATATATATATATATATATATATATATATATATATATATATATATATATATATATATATATATATATATATATATATATATATATATATATATATATATATATATATATATATATATCTATATATATATATATATCTATATATATATATATATATATATATATATATATTGCAACTTCACGCTATTGAATGTCAAAATATCGCATCTTGACTGGCGGAACTAAACGCCGCGCTTAGTCTTACCAGATTGGTAAAAATAATTGTTAATATAAAAATTTCTTGAATAAAAATCGAAGCTACAACCAATTGCGCTTACTATTATGTGATTCTGTTTCGCTAGGGCTCAAAACTTTGACTAAAAGTAACCAATTTAAGCTTATATTGTCGTAGTTTAACGCCGATACCTACACAATTCGTATTATTAAGATTCCATCCAAATTTTATCAAAGAGATTCGAGAGCCATTACTTGAACAACACACAATACCCGACGCTGACTTGTCAAACGTTTATACTTTATACATAGAATAAGACGAAAAAAAGGTCAAAAAGCCTAATTTTTCATCCAAAAAAAAAACTCATTTAAAACACTTACTCACTCACTTTTGTTCTATAACAAAGAACACCAAGTGTCAAGGAGAAAACGATAAAAAATAATGCAAATTCACTTTAGTTCCATTCGACGGAATAACGATCGATCGTTAGACAGCGAGTTCCGTTAAATCGCGTTCTAACGGCACGGCCCGTTCGTTATGGCCGAAGTAATTCAGGTGGTCTTTAAGTTGAGTGTATTTTTTTCATTTCTTCAACTTAAAATGAGGATTTATATTGATATTACTAGCTTTCAGTGGATTTAACTGGCTACTTTGCTTAATGGCAGGTTACAGCGATAAACAAACGCTGTTGTTCGTTGAACAAAATGTTTGATCTTTATAATACGCGGAATACTCGTTTTAAGTAATTTTTGTAATATTTTCTGGGTAAGTGTTTATGTTTAATGTCCCAAAATATATTTTGTAAATATAACTACATCTTTAATCGTAATTTAGAGGATATATTGATATCAGGCGTGGGTAATTTAAAAAAAAACGATTGCAAGCTTTTTCTCGGATAGTAGGACAGTCATCGCGCTTTATATTAAGTACCAGAACGGAGACAAGAAAACAATTTACCTAAATAAACCTAATAATTTCTCTAAGTAAAAAATAGAACCCAAAACCCTCGCGTTTACAATCACTATTTCACTGTATTCACAAGTTAATTCATAGAAAATTCCATTTTTTTAGAGCAGGCAGTCAAGTTTTAATTTACAGGTAAATTCAGTTTTATGTTATTTAAATATTTTTATATTTTTTACCAGAAATTGTTTGGTTTGCATGAATTTTTTTTGATAAATTATTTATACATTCAATAAATAAGGCAATACCTAACGTTACCTATAGTAATTATAGGTAACGTTAGGTACATTTTTTAGGCTACATTTTTTATGAAAAAAAAAACAGCCAAAAGAACACTTCAGACTAAAAAGATGAGATGTTTTCATTCATAATTAATTCATGTAACTACATTTAACCGACACACAAGTAAATTTATGAAAAAAATAAAAAGAATATAATATAAAGAAAAAATAGTACTGTAAAGTGTTCGAAACTTCGGATTTTCTAATATTTATTTTCAAATATGAAAAAGTATACGCGATTTATCCGGTTAACACAGTTATATTATAAAATGAAGTTATACCCAATACATATTACTTTTAATTAAAATATAAAAAAAATCTTTTAATATCTACAAACATGCTGTATAAGGAGTAAGATTATGAAATAATTCCAATCTGCAGCATACAACCCCTAGTATCGGTAACATCATTTTTCCTTCCAAGATATTATTATGGGCGTCTAAGGAGCACTTTTCCACTTCGCCCTGTTATAATTTGCGGGTGTTGGGTTCGATTCCACGGGGAACGTTATCGCCGTCGATACGGTTATGGCCGCAAAAATTATATAACGGCCGGCGTCTGCACTGCGAAAGTCATAAGAATGTACTTCTTCGTTATATATAATATATAGTATATAATATGTACCTGTCCATATTTGTATAATAAAAAATTCAAATTCAAATTCAAATTATCTTTATTCAAATAGACTTTTGAAAGCACTTTTGAATCGTCAAATTTACATAAAGCTATAACAGGCTGTTTATTGTTATTATTATTTTATACTTTCAATTGTGATTCACACACATAGGAAATTGTACATTTGTAGAAAACGTTTAAAAATTTAACGCAGCGGGATTTGAACCCGCGCCTCTTGGATACCGCCCTGTGCTCTGATCGCTAAGTTATACGTTCATTGCATTATTATAGCTTTATTTATACACCACATTGACCAAAGATGACTTATATAAAAAGTCAGTCTTTTGGCTTGGCTCTCCCATTGCCATCTCTTTCAGACAACGTTTAGGGAATTTGAAACCATTATATATAAGAAGATAATAAAAGTAATAAATAAATAAATTAAAACATGATAAACAAACACATACATTAAACACAACTAAATAATAATTCATAAAATAATAAACAAAAATGAACACTAGATTTATACATATAAATCTAGATTTATACCTGTTATTGCAGAATGCTGTATATCGTTTACTCTAATGCGTAAAATAATTTAAATTTTAAATTATGCATGTATTTCCTACAAGGAATCATTGTCTTTTTGTGTATTTGAAAAGAAAATTTAATAATAAGTCGTGGCGCGTTGGCACGGACGTGTGACTGTAAACGACTGGTTGTGGGCTCGATTACCACTCGAGGAGTGGAAATATTTAATATTTCCATTTCCTTCGCTCTGGTATCAGACGCAAAGCTCGTCGTTAAGTTCCACCACTTAACACGCAATGCCTCCAAATTCGGCAGAAAGTGGGGAACGCAGTGTCTTAACACTAGGTTTTCTCTGCCTACCCTCCTCGAGTGGGAATCGAATCCACAACCAGTCGTTTACAGTCACACGTTTGTGCCACTGCGCCACGACTGGCCTCTTAAATAATAAATAATATCTAATTTTTTATACTTTTATTATAATATTCGTTGATTTATTATCTTTTTCACCGAACAATCTCAGTACGAATGTATACAGACAATCTTAATATGTTTCTTTTCATTCCGTTCCTGAAAATAGAGCCCGAGGGAATAGATATTGTTGTTAAGATAATTTGAAAGCAACAGTAAATATATATGTATGGAAGTTTGTATAGTATGATTGTTTGTATATCATATATAATATAAGTAGTATTATTAAATTCTTATTTTTGTAATAGTTGACGCTCGCGGCTTTGCTTGCTTGCTAATACCTCATGTATAAGAAATTTAAAAATTAGAGTAATTAAGAGCTACCTATAACTTTTTAAACATTTTTAAAGTGTTATTCCACACTTAGGAAAATTGAAAAAGACATTTAAAGAAAACGTATAAAAATTTGAACGCAGCGAGATTCGAACGAGCCGTCCAGGTGCTCTCACCACTGAGCTATGCGTTCTGCTATCCGCCACGTCGAAATTCTTATACGCTTTATTACAACTTATTTATGTTGTTAGCCTCTCTGTAGAGAGATTTTTTAGGGGGTTCGAATCCCGCTGCGTTCAAATTTTTATACGTTTTCTTTAAATGTCTTTTTAACTAGCTACCTATTACTTTTTTAATATTTTTTTTCTTATAAAACATCTAGTCGTTTTGACAATAATTTTTTTTCAGCATAATAGAAATAAGTGAAAAGAGACTCAGTTTTTTACTTTCCATCAGAATTCGACGCTTTGCGTGTTGAGTGGCGGAACTCAACACCGCTTTTTTGTCTAACCAGAGAAGAGAAATGAAATTACTTTTAAAATCCCCTCGAATGCAAATCGAATCCATAACCATTCACGTTTATATTCAGTGGCTGTCCTACTGTGCCTTATGGCCTTCCATCTTTACTTGAATAACCTTTTGCTAAGTGCCTATAAGTCTATTTTAAGGACCCACCCTAGAAAATACAAGCTTCTAACAAAATTTGTTAAAAATACGTCTTATACGTAATTACAATATTAGATTAGCGAAAAATTCCTTTATATTTCTCTTTGTAGGAGAAAATTAAATCTTTTGAAGTTCAAGGACTTTCCTGGCACTATTAAATATGTTAAAATTCGACATGCCTCTTAATAGTTGCAGCCTTTTTCAATTAGCAGGGTCGTTAGAGAGAATCTAGTGTAAAGACACTCCGTATTCCACAATTTTTAGATGATTTTTTTGAGAAATATGCAGTATATAACTACTATAATTACAAAAGTTTACTGCGAATCTTTGTTGTTTAACAAAATAATTTTTAGATTATTGTTTTCAATTTAGTCGTTAATATTTAAATGTTATTAAATTAGTCGTCAAAATTGTTCAAGTAACAGAAACATTTTTTCTAAAAACGTTTTCCCGTACAATAATTTTACGTAGTAGCACTTGAATCAGTGTCTCTTGGAAATAGAGATAATATCTTTGAGTAGGAGAAATTTGTTGTAACAAACCTATAAGAATTTCCACGTAGTTGAGAATAACGTATGGTTTAGCAATCAGGGGCTTTGATCTTGGACAATTTGCAAGGCTCACAGGTTCGGTTCCCAGGACGATTACATTTTAATACGTTATCTAGCATTGTTTTACTTACGCCAACTATAGCAAATAATTTTTGAAACATTAAAAGATATAATAGATATTCTCCTCCCACCATCTCTTTCACTCTCCGCAAATAGCAACCTATTTACCCCAATCCTAAACCCGATAAAATCATTATTCCAGCACAGCACTATCATTATTTCCGAGCGCTTCCCACATTTTCGTCATTGACGTCGTCATTTTCACTGAATACAGGGTGATTTAATTTAATCCACCTGAATTCGCGGCTGAACGTACCAACTTTATACAGGGGTGCTCTCGGAACTTGTGAAAATCGCAAACTTGCCATCAAACTAGTAAACAATCGCTTCTAACGTAATTTGCCCGTTATAGTGTAATGAGGTAGTGAATAGTTGACGCGAGTTAGGTGCTCCTAGTTGGCTATGCTTCAAACGTTACTTGGCTAGACGTTAGTGGGTGTAGTTACGTAACTACTGTCATTTTGTTAGAAATCATAGTTGTGAATGTCAATAAATTGAGGATTTTTGGTAAAAAATGGTTTTTAGGTGAGATTTTTACGCAATTTTCTTTAAATGTTAATAAAAGACTTCCAAATAACAAATACATTTATTTTATTTGTCTAGTAAGAAATACCTATTTAGCTTTAGGATTATATAAATAGAGCAAAAGAAAAACTAGTAAACAATCGCTTCCAACGTAATTTGACCGTTATAGTGTAACGAGGTAGTGAATAGTTCCCGCGAGTTAGGTGCTACTAGTTGGTTAAGTTTCAAACGCATACGTTAGTAGGTATAGTTACGGTAACTACAGCCATTGTGTTGCCAGTTATTTATATTTACATTGATTTTAGGTACAAAAACGGTTTTAGGTTAGATTCACACGTGTTTTCTTGAAATGTCAATGAAAGATATCTAAATAGCAAATAGATTTATATTATTTGTCTAGTAAGAAAGCTCATCTCACGCCACGTGAGGTAGTCTCTATTTTTTGGCGAAATATGGAGATCTAAGTTTTGACACTAGGTCCTTTAGACCCTGCTGTAAAAAGCGTATAGTATATATTATATAGATATAGTATATATTATATAACGTAATTTACCCGTTATTGTGTAATGAGGTAGTGCGTTTGGTGCTCCTAGTTGGCTATGCTTCAAAAGTATACGTTAAGAGTTGCGAGTAAACGTTAGTAGGTATAGTTACGTAACTACTGTTATTGAAGTTAAGTAAAGTAGGTAATGTTAAGTAAAGTAGGCAATTGTTATGTTATTGGAATTGATAGTGGGTTATGTTAGTTTTTGAATGTACTGCCAAAGTAAAATATAAATAACTCTTTTAAAAATCACTCTAAGTCACAGTTAAGACACTGCTTAAACAATATTAAAGAATAAATAGGCAGAACATTTATTTATATAAATTAATATAAGTTAATACTAGGTCACTCCCGGGGTATGTGGATGATTGGGGTCCCTGTGGCCTCAGATAGTGGCGGTTGAGGAAAAACACCATGAGACTTTAGTGGGTATACGAACAGCTCAGTCCGGAGTCCCTCATAACCAGTCCTACTCCCCAATCGGGCTGGTATCCATAACGGTTTCTTCACGTCAAAAAAGGTTCTTCCCGCCTACCCTGCTGTATAGGCAAAAGCATGAAGCATCCATTATATTCATAGCTAGAGTAAGGACAAAGTTGGTACGTGTAGTTATGTCTGCCTTAAATGTAGACGACGCAATGCCAAAGTTTTGAGGACGAACAGGAATTGATTCACTAGCGACTAGATATTGAATATTACAGACGAATGCACTAACATGAATATTTGGAAACTTGTTTATTAAATATTATTTATAATATACATATTATACGTTATATAATATTTATTTAGTGGAACTAGGTTCGTATCCAAGTTAGGAAAATAGTAATATTGGGCAAGAAAAGAAGATAAGTTTAAAGATAAATATACAAAAAATAATATAGTGAGGCCAGTCGTGGCCCAGTGGCACAAGCGTGTGACTGTAAACGACTGGTTGTGGGTTCGATTCCCACTCGAGGAGTGGAAATATTTAATATTTCCATTTTCTTCGCTCTGGTGTCGAGGGAAAGCGCGGCGTTAAGTTCCGCCACTTAACACGCAATGCCTCCGAATTCAGCGGAAAGTGGGGAACGGAGTGTCTTAACACTAGGTTCCCTCTGCCTACCCTGCTGTGTGCGGGATATAGCGTGAAGCTATTTATTTAATATAGAGAGATGATAGAACCTTCCCCTCTATTTTAAAGTAACAAAAATAAGTATTTTGAAGCAAATAAATTCACTTATAAAAAAGCCAAAACGTTATTGCAACACTTCTTTCTTTACATAGATTAACTTACTTTACATTTCAAGGCAACGTTTTCTTATATTTTCAAGCATGTACCGAAAACTGGGAGTGATGGATTCTACCAATACAACGCGTCTAAAGGAAAAAAATTGGTACCCATTATACCCGAAGCTTTTCTACGAGTTTACTTGTAAAGTCAACTTTTCCGTTTATAAGTACAGCTTTCCATTCGCTCTTGGTAAATCGCAAGGAAAAGCGGTTTTTGTAATAAAATGTTTTATTATTCTCATTTTTTTTTCTGGGTTTTTTTTTTGATAATGTATGGTATTAAATTCCGAAACACAATACGATGACTTATATGTTCATGTCAAGGGGTGATGTATGAGTAATGGAAGGAAAATAAAAACTATAATGTCGTGAAATTATTATTTTTTTAAATAAGACGCGTGATATATATCAAGTATGCAGTTCAGGCATAAGGACGTAGTTTTTGTCCCGCACACAGCAGGGAAGCTAGTGTTAGAACACTCAGGAAATGGAAATATTAAATATTTCCACTCCTCGAGTGGAAATCAAACCCACAACCAGTCGTTTACAGTCACACGTTCGTGCCACTGCGCCACGACTGGCCCCAATAAGGACGTAGTATAGTAGTTAATATGTAAGTAGTTAGTGTTATATTATATGTATATTCTATATATCATTTTAAAATTTTCATAATTTTATGATATATGGACGTGCTATGATTTAATTTTTAAAAGAATAATTGAAGTAAGCTTATCACTATTATGTATGACTTAAAGAGAATGTTTGAATTTTTTCCACTTACGTTCGTGGTCTGGCCGGTCAAATGTGGATCTCAGCATACCTATAAAAAAAAGAAAATACTTTAATATTTTTAAATCTTATACTAAATAATGATATACTTATAAATTCACAACTATTCTACAGTATATTAAGGAGATGGAGGCAATATAGCTATAAGTAACTCTGTTCAAAAATAGAAAAAAAAAACATATATGTTTAAAATTGCGAATCAATAGAATTTTTTTATAATTTTAGCTTCCTACCATTTAAGATAGCTAGACAGAAAATAATGTTAACACACTCTACTCTCAATTTTTTATCATTACACATTGTGTGTTAGTAAAAGAACTAAACGCCGGCGCCTTTTTATCTTGGAAAAACAGAAAACATATAAATTATTTAAACATAATTCCTTCAACATAGGAATTGAACACAATCATTTTATAGAAAACTTATTCCAATGCGATACCATGGCCTGTAATTTAACAAAAGACTTATACTTTTAATCTATATTTTTTATAAAAAATCGATTCTCTAAATAATTCATATCATATCATATATACAATATCGAACATAAATCATTCAGCAAAGGAATCGAACCCATAATCATTACACAAAGAAGCTGTTCCACTGTACTCCAATTTACCCGTGGGGGGACGGGTTAGAATACAATTCCCCTCCGTCGCTGGGCAGCGTCCCGTAAAAGGCGGGTAACCCAGTAGCTTGGTGGTAGGAGATTCGTTCTTCGACTGGCTCGCGACCACTATCATGTCAAAGACGAACCGCCAAACATCTGGTGATGTGTTCCGGTTCGATGGCATGTAAGCCAGCTCTCTTTCCCTACTCCCACCATCCCTATCCTTCTTCCCTCCTTTCCTCCACCCCCTTAAGGTCGGCAACGCATCCACAACCTTTCTAATCTTGTGGATGTTGATGGGCGAAGGTAACTACTTACCATCAGGTAGTCCTTCTGGTCGTTTGCCCCGATTTCTTCACTAAAAAAAAATGGCTTACAATTTAACAAAATCCTATATTTCCATATAAAAAATCGATTCTCCATAATAATTTAATTCAATTCACTTGCTCCCATTGAAATAAAACATCCAATTAGTTTGTTTAGCGATGTGCGCCGCTGGTTTGTGCGTTAATTGCTTGAAGGGACGGCGTTTGTACCACTTAGCATGGTTACGTAGAAATGTTACAACTTTACTGAAATTTTTTATTAAAATTGTGATAAAAATTGATGGATTTAAACCTAAGACTTAGGTAGTGGCTGAAAAGTGCAGGTTCGAATTTGGGTATCTATTATTTATTTTTTTTAATTTTGCAAATTGAATGATTGTTAATATTAATATAATTCTTTGAATATGATGAAACACTATATAATATACAACATTACAAGTGAATTGTTAATATAAATAAAAATGAGAATGAAGCGCAGCGTTTTCGTCACTCGATACAAAATATCACCAAAAAAAAAAATATTCGGTAAGAAAGTGGGTTTTTTGATACTCTCTAACTAGCCATATATAATATGCGCGAATAAATGATATATCGAAAAAAAATTAAAATTCATTCTTTTACTTTTTTCTCCAAAAGTATTTATTTTAATATAATTCTCATATAAAAATCTATTTTTATATTAAAAATATAAAGTAAAAATATTAAAAATACAAATTAAAACGCACAACGTGCGCGACAGTACCCGCTCAACTTACTATTACTCTTTAGAATACCCGTCTCAATGGAACCTAATACTTTACACAAATAGTTCACGAATGAATGAATGAAATACACTGGTTTTACTAAATGTTCTAAGATTTTTGTACGGGATTTTATTTAAATTAAATTTTATTTTCTCACGCCTCGTTCAGGAGAAGAGTATGTAGTGACACGACACTTAGTCACTAAGATAGTGATTATAAAGATATTTAGCTCGAATTTGGGACTTGTATATACTGTTGTTGAAATATCAGGATATTTAGTAAAATATTTCCTAAATTTGTCTGCGTATTATAAATGAAATTAAGCATTTTTAAATATTTAAGTGAATTTTAGTACGCTCATATCATTCGTCGGGGCTCTAAAAGTTGGTTGGACTGGTTGCAGGTTCGATTCCCACTCATGGACAGAAAAATAAATTAAAAACAACCATGCATTCAAGTGTGTTAACAAACACGTTTTCGACCAAAAAAAAAACGGAACGGATTTTGATGCTGTTTCTTTTAATAGATACAATTATTCAAAACGAAGGTTTTATATATAATACATGCATGAAATACTAGAAAAACACTGATAATTAAAGAGGTTTCTAATATGATGTCTATGTGCTTATAGTGAAATAGTTGCGTACTTCACGCAGGCGAAGCCGCGAGGTGGTCACTAGTACAATATTAACCAGTCAGTGGCCAGTCGTGGCCCAGTGGGACAAGCGTGCGACTGTAAACGACTGGTTGTGGGTTCGATTCCCACTCGAGGAGTGGAAATATTTAATATTTCCATTTTCTTCGCTCTGGTGCCGAGGTAAAGCGCGACGTTAAGTTCCACCACTTAACACGCAAGCCTCCGAATTCGGCGGAAAGTGGGGAACGGAGTGTCTTAACACTAGGTTCCCTCTGCCTACCCTGCTGTGTGCGGGATACAGCGTGAAGCCTGCAACATTACAACGTATCTACACCCCAAAAGGAAGCGAACCAAATTGAACAATCCCCGACGAGCGAAGTTATTCGATCGGTCTCAACAAAAGCGTTCGCTCCTCTTTAGTAACAAAATATCTATACAGATAGGTCATTGCCCCCGCATCACAATACATGAAATGCCGTGTGCTTTTTTAAGCAAAATAAATACCTACGTGTAAATTTTTTTTCCCGGTGTTTTATTTTTATTTATTTTATTTGTAAAAGTAAATTTTCCGCGCTCCCGGTTGCCTGGTATGGTGGCTTTTTATGGGATACTTCTGTTTGGTTGTTTTGGTATAGATATTGTTAGTTGTTTGTCTGTAAATGAGATATTTATTAAGTAAGTTAATTTTTGACATAGTCGAGTAAGCAGAAATGTGTAGTGTACAGATACTCCGTTCTCCACCTTTCGTCCTGATTCGAGACATTGTTTTGTTATAAATATTGTTAGTTGTTTGTTTGTTAATGAGTTAATCTATTTTAGATTGATATATTTTATAAAAGTAAATTAATTATTGATAAAGCAGGGTAGGCAGAGAGAATTTAGTGACAAGACACTCTGTTCTCCACCTTCTGTCAGAATTGAAGACATTGCGTGTTGAGTGGCGGAAGTAAACGCCGCGGTTTTCCTTACAAGAGCGAACCAAATACTATTTGTATCATTCGCCCCAAATGGAAGGAAATAAATGAATAATAATTATCGAAATCTCTATCTAATTCATCCAAAATGTAACAAATAAAAGGCAACAGTAACATGTCACTGTTTTTTTAACTCCTCCTAAAATCCTCCTATCTCCTAAAAGCAAGTACAGAATTCTACTTCTATTCTATACTTTTATTACAATGGTGGGGAAATGAGAATAATTTTAAATGACAATAAATGTAATAATTCCTTTAATTGAGAGTAGAACTCGTTACTATCGCTGACCCTTCCACTAATGGCTACACTATACGAAAAATAAATATATAGACTATCCCACAGCGTTAAAATGACCTTATAACTTTAAGAAACAAATATATTTAGATTAACAACACATATACTAGATTTTTATAAAAAAAATATAAAAATAAACATTTCTTTCATACAATTCTTGAAAATGCACACAAGAAGAACCCAAGGTAAGCTAAACCCAACAAAAACTAAGCTCGACTGACTATTTATAGTATTCGTGACAGTAACTTACCAACACGTGCGACGCGTCACGACTGTCGATCACGATTTGTCGCCGATTGTAAAGTTATCTACAGTGAGTCACGTTGAGACGACGGCAGGAATCGAATGTTGACCTATTTCTGGTTTTATTTTAAGTTTAGAGGGCATTGTGGTATAGTGATTTGGTTTGACTATGAACGTGGTTGGTTGTTGGTTCGATTTCCGCTTGGTAAGTTATTATATTATTTTTTTTAGTTTGACCCTCGAGTTAAGCTAAAACATTGGGTTTAGTTATTCTGCATGCAATGTTTCAAATTTAGATAGATAGGGAAGAACGGAGTGTCTTCACACTAAGTTTTTTCTGCTTTTCATGCTATAAGATCTTTTTTTTTCGCGATTATTACACATTTTGACATGAAACTATATTTAAGCGGATTAATCGCGTGTATTTTTTAGTATTACAAAATACATTTTTAGGTACTCAGTTTACCTGTGACCATTGCAAAGTGTTGGAAACGTTGGGTATTCTAAAAAAAATTCGAATACCAAAAATATACGCGATTAATATGTTTAAAAATATTGTAATTATAATTATGATGTGATAAGAAATATTATAGCTTTATTTACCTGTATATCTACATACGGAGCAAATAAATGATTATTAGTACAATTATTTAATTATTAGGATGAACATGGATAAGACGAAAATCATGTCGAATGCCCATGTTGTACCTGCTCCGATTAGCATTGGGAACACTATTCTCGAAGTTGTTGACCAATATGTATACCTTGGACATACAGTCCAGTTAGGTAAATCCAACTTCGAGGAAGAGGTCTCTCGTCGAATCCAGCTCGGATGGGCAGCGTTCGGGAAGCTACGGTATATCTTCGCATCCAAATTACCTCAGTGTCTCAAGACGAAAGTCTTTGACCAGTGTGTGTTGCCAGTGATGACATACGGGAGCGAGACGTGGCCGCTAACTATGTGTCTCATAAGAAGGCTCAAGGTCACCCAGCGGGCAATGGAGAGAGCAATGCTTGGTATTTCCCTACGTGATAGAATCAGAAATGAGGACATCCGTAGGAGAACAAAAGTTACCGACATTGCTCGAAGAATTGCCCAGCTGAAGTGGCAGTGGGCGGGGCACATAGCAAGGAGAACCGATGGCCGTTGGGGCGGAAAGGTTCTCGAGTGGCGACCACGTACCGGACGACGCAAAGTGGGCAGGCCTTCTATCAGGTGGACCGACGATCTGGTCAAGGTCGCCGGATGCCGCTGGATGCGGAAAGCGCAGGACCGATCGTCGTGGAGATCCTTGGGGGAGGCCTATGTCCAGCAGTGGGCGTCGAAAGGCTGAGACGACGAAGCCAATTATTAATACTTTTTACACATTTAAAAGTGTTATTCCACACTTAGGAAAATTGAAAAACACATTTAGAAAACGTATAAAAATTTGAACGCAGCGGGTTTCGAACCCGCGCCTCCTGAATACCGTTCAGGCGCTCTCACCACTGAGCCATGCGTTCTACTACCAGCGGCGTCGAAATTCTTATACGCTTTATTACAACTTATTTTTGTTGTTATTCTAAATGCTTTTTTTTTTATAATTATTAATATTTATTATATTGACTATGTAATTGACCAATACATTAAGCATAATATTCGTTAATTAGGACACGATGTTATATGTACATTTTTTGCAACATTCATTGCCCAAGTCACAAAACAACCATATGGTAGTTATGACTCACAACTATTACCTTATATACCGGTTTGTAATCAAATTATTGATATTTTAATTCGTTCAACTTGTTATTTATCTTATCTTAATATTTATAGAATTTTTACGAAATTGGCTTAAGGGGATTTAGTTATGAAATTAAATTCTTCACTTTGCGCTCGAATTCGGGTCTTTAAACACATTCATTTCATCGAGTGGGAATCGTATCCATAACCATCGTTTACAATCAGACAAACAAAGCACAGAGGGATAACTCTTGCTACCTACACTTTGCTTATCTGTTTTTTTTTGGCTTCACGCTGTATCCCGCATACAGCAGGGTAGGCAGAGGTAACCTAGTGTTAAGACATTCCATTCCCCAATTTCCGCCGAATTCGGACGCATTGCGTGTTAAGTGGCGAAACTTAACGCCGCTCTTCACCTCTGATACCGAAGGAAATGAAAATATGTAAATATTTCCACTCCTCGAGGGGAATCGAACCCACAACCAGTGGTTATCTATTATATCTATATCATAAAACATAAGGCGTGAAGCAATTTCATTACACTAAATGTATTGGTTACAACATAAAATAAAATTGCATCGATTTCTTAAATAACATGATTGCAATTAAAATGGTCGTCCCGCTATCTGCTCCTTAGCTGCCTCCTATATATGGAGTTAGCGTTTATCTTCGATGTCTCGTATACATACATGCATATAAGACCGCTGTTGTAGTGCCAAGCGTTTTTTATAGCTATCAATATCTTGTGGTAAAGAAAGTATTCAGTATTTTTACTTTTTTATTTATTTTTGATCTATTTTAGTTTTTCAGTTTTAGTAAAACTTTGGGTATCTTTTAAGAAGTTTTGCCGTCGTTCTCCACTCTCCGCCTGTATTCGAACCCAACTTTGTGTTAAAGATAAACCAGACAGAATCAGGTAGCTCTGGTATGCCATAGTCATTATTTTTTATATACATATTTAAGTACGGTAAAATTTCTTCACATTAATAGACACACATAGATGAAGTAACAAAAGCATTTTAAACATATTTTGCTAGATTTACCTTAAAAGGGTGGAAAATGAAGACTAAAGTGACTTATCATTATTTTTTCTCCACTTACCACATAAAGTACAAGAAAATGTTAAAAATAAATATATTATTACTGTAGTATATTCTAGCGTGCAGTGAAGCTATACCTTAACGAGACCGCACCCAGCTTTTTGTTCTTACAAGGAACATTATGCAACGACTTCACCTTTTACGGATTTACAATTACAATAATTAATTATTTTTTTACAGAAATAAAAGTTTGTACACAGTCAAATATATGCGGAGATTCCTTATATTTACTTTTGAAAGATCAATATCTTGTTTTCGAGTAAATGAAGTAATTTTATAAAATGGACACGTATTTGCATGTCTTTAATGATATTGCAACACTCTTTAGTATTTACTTATGAGTCATATATTTTTTTATTTTTTATATTAAAAGCGTATGTGATTTTTGTTGCTTTAAGTTCCAGATTGGTTTGAAATACACAATATATTTGTTGGGAGTATTTATAATTGACATTGTGGCGCAGTTGTTAGTATTTGGGTATAAACATGATGGTTAAGGGTTCGATTCTCAACCGGGAGAATGTAGCATGTATAAATTCGAACAAAGTTTATAGGACTTGTATTTATCTGTTAAGTCTATCGATGAAAGAACATCAAGGGACACTATTTTATCTACTTCTTACAATTTCGTTTGCTTAAAATTCACACGTAATCTGTATGTATATATTGCATGAATTTTTTGGACGTTTTGCCAGGAAATGTTTTCCTATTATTTTTTATTATTATACTATCTTATTAAGTCATACTACACAAAAACGTAAGTTGTATGTACTATGAAGTGGAAATAAAAAAAACATTAGTATTCCTCACACTATTAAGATAAGTTTTAAGATAGGTTTTGTTAAAGTACTAAGCCAATTCTATTCTTTAAAAGCTTAAGTTGAAAAAGACATTTAAAGAAAATTTAAAGAAAACGTATAAAAATTTGAACGCAGCGGGATTCGAACCCGCGCCTCCTGAATACCGTTCAGGCGCTCTCACCACTGAGCCATGCGTTCTACTAGCCGCTGCGTCGAAATTCTTATACGCTTTATTACAACTTATTTATGTTGTTAGCATCTCTGTAGAGAGATTTTTACAAATTTCTGCTACCCAAAGATTATTCTACGAACAATCATTTGGCAAGAGAGAATGCTATTTATTTAATTTTCCTAAGTGTGGAATAACACTTTAAAAATGTTTAAAAGCTTTAGTTTTTTAAAATGGCCAAAACTATTGATACATATGTACCAGATAAACTATATACCAAAAACTAACATAACTATGATTTATTACACTTTTGACATTCGTAACAATTTTTTTTACATGCAAAATTTTTCCTCATAAAATATGAGTTAACGCGTCCAAAAGGATATTACTTTCACGGATTACAATCTCATAACCCTTTCTGTTGGAGGGCCCGAAAATCTTGTTCGGGGTGAATTTCCTTACGTTTTAGTGCGTACTAAAACATATTTATGTGTACGAAGAAAACAATATCTGGGCGGCTTTTTGAAATTAATTTTGAATTTTGGCTTTTAATTATAGAAGAGTATATTAAAATGTAGAAATTAAGTAATTTGGAGTTGCTTGGCGCAGTTAAAAAGTATTTACTTGAAAGTTATGGATATCTTAGTTAAAAGAATATTTATGTCTAATTTTCATATTCTTTTATACAGATATGCGTAAACTATACGTAACTATAACTATTTCGCTATTAATAGGCATGCTCCGGCGGGATGACCAAGTTTATTTTCGATATAACATTAGAAAGCCTCTAAAATTATCAGTGTTTTTAATGTATATTATGCACGTATTATACATATAAATCTTCTTCTTGAATTGCACTATTTTTTTTAAAAAAGCCGCATCAAAATCCGTTGCGTCGTTTTAAAAATCTAAGCTTACATAGAGAAAGACGGACGAAAAGCAACTTTGTATGATACTATGGAGTGAAGCAAGATAAACGTTGAGATATGGTCAATACGAAATACATATATCGGATTCTGGCGAAGTGTCTTGGCACTAAGAACTCTCTTTTTTGTCATACGGGAATAAATAGAATATTATACATTAGAAGCTTATATCTAAAAAATAATAATAGGAGAATCGTATCACTGGGGATTACCAAAGGATGCAGTTATTAGAACAAAGGGATAAATTCAATCTAAAATTACAGTAAAAAGTAGAAAAAAATGAAAACACCTGCTTCCAAGTAGCCTATTAAGTCCAGCCTTATAGAAAGGTGTTCTGTAGATTATACGATATAAAATCGTCGACGATTGTATGGAGGTACGCACCATATATGGAATGGTACAGCCTTCCTTACTTAGTCACTACCAAATGAGAGAGAACGAGTTTAGTGACAAGTTTCGAAATGTTTTATATGTATGTATGTATGTGTGTTTGTTTTTATTATCATGCCTTAAGTTATACTAGAAAGTTATACGAGGTCATACGTTTCTTGCGCGAGCAAACCTATGACGTCTCATGAGGGTGGAGAGGGTAGTAAGAGTTTAGTGGTTAGTGGGTAGTACCGGACTCATCGGTGAGTCCCACAGTATCATCCGTCCGTAAGGTTGTTTGCCTGCCTTACGTACGGATGGTCTGCGTAAACTGCATTTTCCCAGCGAAAAAAAAAAAATGTCATACATTTCTGTTGAATAGTGTATGGCTGTTAATGTCATTAGGTTGTGAGTTCGATTCCCACTAGTGTACAAATGTTTTTTTTCTTTTTTCTCATTCTTGTCCAGAAAGTGGAGAACAGTAAGTCTTAACAATAGATTTATTCTAATTACACTGCTATGTGGTTAAAAGCGTAAAGCTGCCGAAGTATATACTGTAAATTTTACAATTTATGTTCATTTACAGGCTTGGAAAAAGTGTTACATCACTATTTTTAATATATTTTTTTCTTGGCATAACGAGCTAAATACAGGAGCTATAATTATTTTTCAGCTTCACGCTTCCTGTTTAAGAAAATCTAGTATTGTGACACTTCAATTTCAGCTTTCCGCCCAAATCCGACACATTGTACGTTAATTACCATCGCTTACCAAAGAAAAGAAATGAAAATAATTTGAATATTATCATGTTATCGAGTGGAAATTGAACCTACAGCCAATTGCGTAAACAGGCACACACAGTCATACTACGTCACTACCCAAAAGACTATTCTTATTGATATTTAACCCACAGTGTTAACAACATTAACAGCTATTGGGCCCAGTCGTGGCGCAGTGGCACAAACGTGTGACTGTAAACGACTGGTGATGGGTTCGATTCCCACTTGATAAGTGGAAATATTTAGTGTTTCCATTTTCTTCGTTCTGGTACCGTCACACGGCGCACCGTTACGTTCCGCCACTCAACACGCAATGCCTCCAAAATTCGGCGGAAAATGTTGAACGGAGTGTCATAACACTAAATTCCCTCTGCCTATCCCGCTGTGTGCGGGATACAGCGTGAAGTTAAAAAAAATACAAAACTTATAGCTAAAAGGTATTTATTCCACACGATACCATACAGGGCTTATATGAACAATTATTATTCCAAAATATTCTCAGAATGAGTGATTACTTTTTTAACCATTAGGCACGTACCTGCTAAGTGGCGGGTCATTTATCTCCGTCGCTGATAACACGGGGTTAAGTGAAACGTTCGAATTTTACATACATAGTGTATGTCGGGATTGAATTGAAAGTAATTTTCAGATAAAGTAGAAGGAAGGAGGCGTTGCGTTAAATGTGTTTTTGGCTATTAAATTTTGGTTATGGGAGTTTTATGTATAGGTTTTTGTTATTTAGAGGCAAAGTGGAGATGGGAGTGTCTTGGCACTAGGTTTTCTTTGGGTACCATATGCAGATAAAAGCGTGGTATGTGAAAAAAGGTCACATCACACTATTTCTCGTGTAGCTCTGCCATGATAAGGTAACAAAATTATTCTAATATATTTTTTCCTTTAATATAAATTAAATATAATTACATCTTAATACTAAGGTTCTCTCTGACTATAATGATAAACGGGAAAAAGCTTAAAGCTATTTAACTTAACTAGAAATAGTTTCACGCTTTATCCTGCATAACCTATATATACATATATAACATACAGAATACCCTTTGTACCCTTTGTTAATGAAAAATAGACTTTTTTAGCCAGTTTCAAAACTAGGGTACATTAACAAAGTTCATCTAGTATTTGTGAACGTTGTTATATACAACGCGGTGCTTCAGATTTTCTTAAATATGTTCTCAAATACTAAAAAATACGTAATTTCCTACAACTTAACGCTTCTCCACGCATAGAAGGGTAATTAGAAAAAACATAGAGTCAAGACACTCCATTCCATTCAACACTTTCATTACAATAAATATTTTTTTTTTTAGCTTCACGCTGTATCCCGCACATAGCAGAATAGGCAGAGGGAACCTAGTGTTAAGACACTCCGTTCCCCACGCACCGCCGAATTCGGAGGCATTGCGTGTTAAGTGGCGGAACTTAACGCCGCGCTTTACAATAATTTCATTAAATATATCTTTAAATATAAACTTTCCTGATTTAAATATGTTTAAAGCTGATTATTTAACAAATTAATCATTCGTATTAATATATAACATCATCAATTTAATACCAAAGGGATTTGCGGTACAAAATTTAATCTTTTTAACCTAAATGTAATTCCGCCATTAGTGACTCCCAATCTCCCCTCATGGTTTAAATAGAAATCTTATTTGATAATAATATTAAAGTATAAATCTTGCCTCAGCTTTACAAGAAGCAGGAAAGAATGTGATAAAAAGAGCTTTTACTTGTCAACCTGGGAGGAAATGTTTTAAATTGGTTTTCATATATAAGTATGTATTTAATTTAATTATATTGTATTAATTATCGACTTTTTTATTTTTTTAGCTTCACTTTGTATACCGCACACAGTAAAGTAGGCAGAGGGAACCTAGTGTTAAAACATTCCGTTCCCCACTTTCGAATTGAAGGCAGGCATTGAATGTTAAGTGGCGGATCTTAACGCCGCGCTTTACCTCTGATACCAGAGCGAATTCGTTTTTCTACTCAAATAAGAAACAGCGCACGTTACGCTACATAACATAAAACGTCTCAATATTGAGTGAAAAATGAAAAACGCAGTGTCTAAACACTGGGTTCTCTCTCATACAGGTACCATATTTTACACTCTCCGCCTGCCTTACTATGTAAAAAAAGCGTAAAGCTAAAAAATACACTATTAAACTTAAAAAAATCAAGTATTTTTATGATGTAGAAGCGTGAAGCGTAAAGTTGCTTTTTTACAAACACTGCCGCTCGCAAATTAGATATTTGCCGCATAATGGAAACTTATTAACGCTGCGAGGGGAGTCGATTTTGCCTACAGACTACAGGCTGGCTGTACTAAGATTATTTTCACGCTAGCTTATATATATATATAAGTAGTGTTATTTAAGTAGATTTAGATGGTTTTGTATTAAGAAGTCATTATTTCTTTAAAATTGAGGAGAATGGGGTGAGATGTGCTTTGTACACATATTTTTTTTATTTGAGAGATTTTTTTTGTAAGTTAAACATCTGTTTAGTTCGTTAAAGCGTTGAGTGCCGCCATTTAATAAGAAATGTTTTAAATTTAGGCAGAAAATAGGGAATTGAATATTTTGACACTAGGTTCTCCCGGTCTATTCCTGTTATGTAGAGAAAAGTGTAAAGCCGTAGAGAAAACACGATTGTTAGAATCATCACCGTGGAGCTACTTGTTCTTCTTCAATTACGACTTGCTAAACCGCATAATAATGTCTGTCTGTAATATATTGAGAATATTTTCGGTTTAACCTCTCAACCTCCGTAACGCAATACTTTATCTAGATTTAATTTGAAATATACTTGAACATGAAAAAAAATAGTTTCATCTAGATAGGTGGCTGTTACTCATTTAGTTCATAATACGGGTTCGGTAAAACCATAAATTCTCGGTATTCTCTATTGAAAAAATCAATTTTAGAAAACGTATAAACATTTGAGCGCAACGGGACTCGAGCCCGCAACGGCAAACCGTCCAAGTCCAATTTTCCAGGGGCGCGGCGTCTTTTTCAGTTTCCCAAGTGTGCCAATAACATTTTAAAATATTATACACACTATTGAAGACATACATGTGACTGTGTAACTGTAAACGACTGGTTGTGGGTTCGATTCCCGCGGAGTGGAAATATTTAATATTTCCATTTTCTTCGCTCTGGTGTCGAGGTAAAGCACGGCGTTAAGTTCCGCTACTTAACACGCAATGCCTCCGAATTCGGCGGAAAGTGGGGAACGGAGTGTCTTAATACTAGGTTCCCTCTGCCTACCCTGCTGTGTGCGGGATACAGCGTGAAGCTAAAAAAAAAAAATACACGCTATTCTCTATGTTTAATGCATACTTATAACCAATCCCCTTTTAATTGAACACGCTGGTCTAAACTCCACAGTAACAATTCAGATTTAATCAAACGAAATATGCTCATTCACAATATTAAAATATGAATTCACGAGGGTCGGGCTCAATCGAGTCCTGATCACGCGTGTCTTCCAATCCGCTTTATACACAGATAGACTTATAAATTTTATTATTTTCTAACAAAAAAACGACCTTTTTCATAAGAATTTAAGGTCCAAATTGGCGAAAATCTTTTACCATACCTAATAACGTTATAGGAACATCTTGAGCTACCTTTGAACGTGTAATTATGGTGAAATTTTGGTAAAATTAATACGGAGATAAGCTGAGACCGTCGGATTTTGCATGGATGTCTTCAATGGATTCGTCTTTCGATTTACTTTTTTTTAATATCGATTTTTTTGGGTTCTCTTCTTATGTTTTATGGTGATTAGAATTTTTTTTTGGTAAAGTAAGAAATTGTAAAGTTATATAGTTTTATATTCCACTGATAGGAACTGCTAGGAAGTTATTACATAAGTTGACTATTTAAATTCTAGTGGTAAGAGCATGTTTCTACTGTTTGGTTTTTTTTCATCTTCATATTTTTTTCCGCATAGCAAAATGGTTAGGTTCATCATAGCTTCAAGACACTCCGTTCTCCATTTTTCATACGAATATAAGACATTACGATAAGTAGTGGACCTCAATACTGCGCTTTATTTTGTTCATAAGAGTGAAAGTGGAACTGGAAATAATAATATTACGATTATTCCACCATGTAGAAATCGAACTGTATCAAACGATATTATAGTCAGACTCTGTCCCATTGAGCCAAGATAACCACTTGAATGTTTATAAACAAATTTTATTTCCTCGAACTAACTTAACAAAATCTAATACATAAGCAATAGAAAACAGAGAGAGCTAACACTAAATTTAATCAGATTTCTCCACTAAATTACCAAAAATACGTACAAACATACTGTTATTTATACACAAATAAAGGAATAAAAGAAACTATACACTTTCCTATTCTAAAGACTTACAAATACAGTAACTCCGTAGGGCTGTTCCGTTAAAAATGCACGTTTTCCCCGCGGCGGCGCGTTTGACATGGTAATGTCGGCCCGCGGAATGCGCTCTAAAGCCCGCGATTTGCTAGTGATGGGATGTATCGATGTTTTTTGTTTCTATTATTAATTATGTGTATGGGTGTATTTATTTGTTTGTGTACAGGTATTTATTGTGTTATGTGGTAAAAGGGGGAAGTTGATTCATTTATTTTTCTATATAAAATTCAACAATTATTAATTAATAAATATAGTGGCCAGTCGTGGCCCGGTGGCAAAAGCGTGTGACTGTAAACGACTGGTTGTGGGTTCGATTCCCACTCGAGGAGTGAAAATATTTAATATTTCCATTTTCTTCGCTCTGGTGTCGAGGTAAAGCGTGGCGTTAAGTTCCGCCACTTAACACGCAATGCCTCCGAATTCGGCGGAAAGTGGGGAACGGGGTATCTTAATACTAGGTTCCCTCTGCCTACCCTGCTGTGTGCGGGATACAGCGTGAAGCTGAAAAAAAATAAATAAATAGAGCTATCTATAATATATAAACGTTTTATTTTTCCACAATTTCACTGTATATTTTGAAAATTATACAATCATTGAAATCATTGGAAATACAAATAAGTTGCTTAGTCCTCGAGAAACAATAATATTTATATTACATTTCTTTTCCTAGGTCATATGTATTCCGGTATAACTAAGTGTGGAAAGTAGACAATAGGCACTTGTAGCTATAATATATTCTCTTTGCTCTAGTCATAAAATAAATAAAAAAATGTTAAGCTCTATATAAAATGGCTACCTTTAAATGTGACATATAAATAAAATATGTATTTTCTCTTGTATCTTTGATAGTATTCTTATATTTTAGCTTCACGCTGTATTCCTTGCGGGGAGGTCAGAGAGAACGGAGCGCCAAACGCTACGGTCCCTGCATACTTCTTTCGCATCGATCTTTGATACTATTCTTACATTTGTATGCATTTAAAAAAGAAACAAAGATTTTTTAAAATTATTACCATTATAATAAAAAAAACAGTAAGTTACACAAAAACATTCAAAACAAAAAAAATAAACACAACAAAAACTATAGACAAACAACAATGTACATCACTATACAACCGATTGATATGCACATTCAATTGTACGTGGGATCTCTCAATCGACACATTCAGGGTAATATAAATACATACATACATCGATGCCTCTAGAACTGTACCAATTGGTTTAATAGAGTACAAAATTCACGTAATAGACAACACTGCTGCAGTTTAACTGAGTATTTTAGAAATAAATATCCGTAGGCCGATTGTAGCGGGGGTATATACCTACGTGTGGCTGTAAATGCGACTGATAATTGGTTCGATTCCCAGGCGTCCATTTTCTTCGCTCTGGTGTCGAGGCAAAGCGAAGCGTTAAGTTTCGTCACTTAACATGTAAAGTCTCCAGAATTCGGTAGATAATGGGAACCGAGTGACTTAACACTGTGTTCGGGCTACAGTGTTAAGCAAAAAAGAAAGAAATACATACAGCGATCCTCTAGAATTGTACAAATTGGTTTAATAAAGTACAAAATTATTTAATTAACTACTGCAGTTTAACTGAGTATTTTAGAAACAAATAATTATATTGCTAATTCATTGCTTTTTTGTTTATTTATTAGAGGACGGAGTATTTTGACACTGGGTCATCTCTGCCTACCTAAAGGCTAAGCTGGAAGAAGCGTGAAACTGCTGTCATTGCAGCCTAAGGCTATATTTTTTGTAGATACCTCATATTAACGTAACTGATTCCGTTCATTATTTATTTAATTTGTATTTCATGTTTTCTAAGTTAGCCTTACCAAGTAGCCTTTGTGTTCAAAAATTTCGTTACTATGTCAAAGGCGTGGAAGAAGTTGAAATAAATATATTCCATTTCTATACATATTAACATGTAGGCAATATTATAATTTCAGCTTCAGACTTTATCTTACATAAGAGAAGGGCAACTCAATGCTGTGTTTTCCCTAGCAGAGCAGAGAAATAAAAATAATTTAAATATATTTTACCTCCTAATGAAGATTGAATCTATAACTATCGCAGTCAAATACCATTCTACTGCATCATTATATCCTGACGTCTTCTATATTCTATATATTATATAATGAACACAAAAGAAATAACGTTTTCAAAGGGATAAAATCGCATTTACACCTAATAAAGATATCTAACCCCGATTACGGCTATATAACGGCATCTTTTACAATTTTGTGATTCAGCATTTCAGTTTAAAGGCTTTCAGGGGCTTAATGATACCGCTGACGCAGTACTTGCGAGTGCTAGGTGGTAGGGAGTTCATTTCTAAACGTCGCCTATCCCATAGTAATGTAGCTCGATCAATCAATTCCTTCTATTGAGGGGCTGGTTTTAATCAAAAGTGTGACTCGCGTTTTCTTTGAAAATACACTGTCAAATAAATGTTATGTAATTATTTTAGAGGGAAACGGTATTGGAAATTGGAAATTTTTGAATGAAATGCTGGTGAGTGTTGGCGGGTGGATCAAGTGTAGGGTGTTTTTATTGATATTTAGTATGGTTAGTGATCAATAGTTTTTAGGATGCCATGGTAGTCGATAGATTATATATATTTAAATAAGTTGTTGACTTGGAAAATACTTCTTTTGAGTTTCTAGCACCTGTTCTTTTCCGGTCTGAGACAAGATAATTAAGAATTATATTATAATTTATTCTTTGAAAGCCTAAGTTTGTAATGACATACGCAAAATAGACAGAGATTAATAGTAGAGAGCCAGTGCCAGTTTTTATTTTTAATAAAATAAATTATTTTACTCCCCCTTTAACTTATTTCCTACATCACACTTAAACGTATTATCGTTTAAACTAATATATTGAAACGATGTAACTAATGTTAAAGTCGTGGCGCAGTGGCACGAACGTGTGACTGTTAACGGTTGGTTGTGGGTTCGATTTCCACTCGAGGAGTGGAAATTTTTATTATTTCCATTTTCTACGCTCTGGTGTCCGAGGCAAAGCGCGGCGTGTAGTTCCGCTGCTTAACACGCAATGCCTCCGAATTCGTCGGAAAGTGGAGAACGGAGTGTCTTAACACTAGGTTCCCTCTGCCTACCCTGCTATGTGCGGGATACAGCGTGATGGTAAAAAAAATGTAACTAATGTATAATCAAGAAACACGTAACAGACTGAAAAATAAGTATATCTATAAATTTGAAAAGAAAACTCCCATTTCTGCGAATTCATAGAAATCTCGCGAAAAATGACACACAGAACGAAATTGTTACAAAAACGTTCGCTTTTAGTTCAAAATGGAGACCTAGAAAAGCTAAAACTATAATGGTACTTTCATTGCTTCGTCAGGGTTGTTGCCGCCATTAGCTCAGTGTTTATTACTAGATAAATGGGTCTAGCCTAGACTGAACTATGCTGGAAGTTACGTGACTAGGCGATCTGGAAATTTTGTACAGGTATGTATGTATGTAAGAAGATTGATTATAATCTGTTTAGCTGTTTCGTTTATATTAAACGATATACTATAATATGTTGGTAACGTGTGACTCAAAACGACTGGTTGTGGGTTCGATTCTCACTCGAGGAGTGAAAATAGTTAATATTTCCATTTTCTTCGCTCTGGTGTCGAGGTAAGTTCCGCCACTTAACATTCAATGCTATATTTGGCGGAAAGTGGGGAACGGAGTGTCTTAACACTAGGCTCCCTCTGCCTACCCTACTGAGTGCGGGATACAGCGTGAAGCTAAAAAAAAATATGTTATGTTTTTGTAGCTTCATTAATTTTTCCGCAGTCAGAATAACACTTATCGCGCGAATTAGAGACATTTCGTATTGAATAGCGTTACTCAACGTTGAAATTTCGTTTTAGCGTTTTTTTAAGCAGAAATTGAACCCAAAAGCAACCGTGTTATAGTCAGGGTGAATTGCGCGACGATGATCACAATGATATATGATAAGTTAAGTTGAAACACCAAGTAGTTTCAAATGTGGGTTGTCTATCAGTCACTCAATGACATGAGTATTATATTTTTTCTTTTTTTGTTGCATAAAGTGGCCAATCGAGCAGTAGGAGCACCTCATGGCAAGTTACCTTCGCCATGAACATGGCGTTAAGACTGAAGGAGGGCGAAGGATGGGTGGGAACAGCAATAATCAACGAAAACAATCCCCATAACAGTTCCATAGTTAAAATTAACTACAATCACCAATTAAAGGTGCAAGAAGTAAATGAAATCTCACCACAATTTCACAGTATCCCCCCACTAAGTTAGTGCCAGGCGCGCGGCGGCACGCCCTCGCCCCTAACTACTTAGCCGAAGCGCTTACAGTTTACAGTTTTTCTATCCAATTCTCATATCGATTATGAAAAAGTTAATTTTGGGTTATTGACGCTATCGTGGTAGTATTGAGAAGGAGGGCGTAGAACACGCTATGGTTATGGAATGGTTTGTTTAGGAGAAGATTACTTTTTAATTGAAATATTTTTTACCTTTTTTATTTAAGTTTACCTATTTTTTTTATCAATTAATCAAATCAGCCTTTCGTTGTCCATTGCTGGACGTAGGCCTCCCCCAGGATGCGCCGGAGGTACTGGTCCTCCGCTTTCCATTGGTCCTTCGACATAGATGTCCAGCCCCCTGCCACTTTAGCGTACTATTTTTTTATATTTTTGACCAAATTTAAATTTAAGATATACGCGTGTACGCTTCTATAAGTGTAAAGTTCCATTTTTTGTAAACATACAGTTTTAAACTGGCCAGGATGGCTTAGTATCTTATTTCGCTGATATACTTCTTGCCTCCACTTCTACTGCATGTAAATTAAACCTAAGTCTACAAACTTCATTAGTAAGATATTTGTATTTTACAGCTTCACGCAAGTTCCTACAGAGACGTTGCGTGATGGATGATTGAGTGATGGAATTCAACGAGACCCTTAGTCTCAGGTACCAGAAATGAAAATAATATATAATCATATTCCCAGCCAGTCGTGGTCCAGTGGCACACGCATACGACTGTAAACGACTGGTTGTGGGTTCGATTCCCACTCGAGGAGTGGAAATATTTAATATTTCCATTTTCTTCGCTCTGGTGCCGAGGTAAAGCGCGGCGTTAAGTTCCGCCACTTAACACGCAATGCCTCCGAATTCGGCGGAAAGTGGGGAACGGAGTATCTTAACACTAGATTCCCTCTGCCTACTCTGCTGTGTGCGGGGTACAGTGTGAAGCTAAAAAAAAATATCCCCGAGGGGGAATCGAATCCACAACCGTTGCGTATACAAGACACTGTCCCACTGCACCATGACGTTTATTATTATAATAGCGACGGTTATTATTTCTTGAAAACACGTCATCCACGCAATTATAAGTGGAAATGTAGAATAAAGTTACAATTGTAATAAATTCGTGCCAACGTGATAAGATAAGAGTGTTTTTTTTCCAAAAGCCCAAAAAAATAAGCAACATTCAAAGAAAAGCCAGAAATTCTTGAGTTCTTCGAAAATTAGAAAGGAATTCTCATATTGTATTAACTTCAGAGGTGTTCAGTACATTTTGATGCCTGGAGGTTATTTCTTCAAAAGTTTTTGTATTTTTTTTTATGAAAAAGGATTATTTTAATAATTACTGTATTATTATTTTTGTAGTCAGTTATATCCGTTGGACTTTTATGTGTTTTTTTGATTGACAGATTAAAAAATGGTTTTAAAAATTCTCTCTGATTTTAATAACGAAAATTGAAAAGCTTTTTATGTATCTATTATACTTGATTTGTTTTCTGGAGATGAAAGGAATTGAGTTCGTAGAATAACAAAAAATGCGTTTTCGATATATCGATAGCTGTGATATAAGACAGACAAAAGATAAAAAAAGACAATCGAATATCGATTTTAAAATAGGATGATATCTTAGCACACTGATAATATGCAAGGCAATATTGCTATAATTGAATGTTTCATATTTTTTTCAGAGGCGTAAAGCTTTTCGTTTACACTAACGGAGCTACGGTAACTATAACAGTATTATTGCTACAGTTATTATCATTTTTTAGTTTTTAGCAGACTAGGTTTTTATTCTGGTTTCTGACTACCCTTCAGAACAAAGCACCTGGTCACAAGACACTCAATTTTCCTTCTATTCATTTTTAGATTATTTCCTTAACAAAGAATCGAATTCACATTCATCGCCTTTACATTTAAATGTCGTACTGTACCACAATAGACTTTAACAGCACTAATCAAAATATACTAGAGGAGTAAAAAAAATGGATTTCTCATAATAATGTCACATATTACAGAGTTATTAGCGTATTAAAAATGTTTGACTAATTACTGTTTAACAGAATATTTACCTCGAAACTATTAAGTAAAAATCGAGCCTGACGATTGCTTTACTTTTTAATACGTCGCATGCAAAGATAACATATACATTAGAAGTGGCAGCGGTTTACTATTATAACGTTTTTATAATACTGATAATTTCTGAGAAAAAGTTGATATATGGACA
The DNA here is from genome assembly GCA_019049465.1 of Dryas iulia moderata. NCBI lineage: Eukaryota > Metazoa > Arthropoda > Insecta > Lepidoptera > Nymphalidae > Dryas > Dryas iulia. The sequence continues at coordinate 82,260 of CM032429.1, forward strand.
TATGTACATACATATGTCCATATATCAACTTTTGAGGCAGGGGGAGACCTCGGTTGACCTTCGAAAACACAGTATCGACGATACAGGAGGAAGGTCACGTAAAAATCATGAGGACCCCCCGGAGGGCGTGTATGAAGAGGTTGATGACAGTGGACGAGGCGAAAGAAGTATGCAGGGACCGTAGCGTTGGGCGCTCCGTTCTCTCTGACTACCCCGCAAGGGATACAGCGTGATGATAAAAAAACACACATAGTTAAACTTTTTTCTTTAAAAAAATAAATATTTTACGTACTTTACGATTAAAAATGCAAATAATCTTTATATAAAGGGGGACTAGCCTCCTCTTGCAAGATGTAGCTAGTTTGCCTTTGCTCCTTTGAACATTAATGGCTACCTGTTCTGTTAGTAGTATTATATGAGAAGAAACATAAAAGCTAGGCTTCCCCTTTAAAATACGCATATTCGCTTCCACTATCAGATATAAATTAATCCAAATCAAAGTGGGGAACGGAGTGTCTTAACACTAGGTTCCCTCTGCCTACCCTGCTGTGTGCGGAATACAGCGTGAAACTAAAAAAAAATCAAACAAAAACAACAGGTAATGATTACTATTAAGTTAAGACTAACTCTAGCTTATTTCCTATAAGTTAAAATGACAAATAAAAAATTTAAACAAATATTGATTCCCTTCAAGGCATTTCTATATATCACATTTACTCCATGTTCTTAGTTTCCATTTTATCGGTGAATATTAAATATGATGAAAGGTAAAAAAACAATTTTCACTTACAAACTTTTAGGATTCCGTGTAGTATTTTTAGAATATAAATATATGTATTAAATTGTTAGATTTTTAGTAGTTTATATACTATAAGCATATTAAACATAAAACTTTTTACTGAAATTATTTCAGCATTTTTCAGGTCAATAGTTGAAAAAGTCCATTTAAAAATATTTTTTTTTTAAATCATTTTTGTTTCCAATTTCACTATATTTCGCATGGCAAAGTAGGCTGAAAGAGCATGTACTAAGGCAATCCATTCTCTGCTTTGGCGAAGTTCAACGCCGCTCTTTGTTGAACCGGAGAGAGGAAAATAAAAGAAATTTAAATATAATCATATTTTTTTTTTAGCTTCACGCTGTATCCCGCACACAGCAGGGTTGCTGTGGTAGGCAGGTAGGTAGGTTGCCTGGGTAGGCAGAGGGAACCTAGTATTAAGATACTCCGTCCCCACTTTCCGCCGAATTCGGAGGCTTGCGTGTTAAGTGGCGGAACTTAACGCCGCGCTTTACCTCGAAACCAGAGCGAAGAAAATGGAAATATTAAATATTTCCACTCCTCGAGTGGGAATCGAACCCACAACCAGTCGTTTACAGTCACGCTTGTGCCACTGGGCCACGACTGGCCACTTCCTTCAAATAAAATTCATTTTCAAGAACTAAAACGTAATAAACGTTTTAGTTCTCGATCTAATATGTATTGCGCATAACAGAGTAGTCACGAGACAACCTAAAGTCAAGACATTTAACTCTCCACTTTCGTTACCCTGAAAGGAAATCGAACCCACTACCGTGTTTACCGTCACATACTGTCCCACAATACCAACATGAGTTCGCAGATAAAAATATTACTTAAAAAAATATATATTTTTACGATGAAAGGTGGTTTTAGAAGCTGACTTGCAATATGAATATATTATCATGTTAGTAGTACTCGTAGTGCTACGCGTGAGATTGAACATGTGCTTTAAAGAAACCCCTTTATTTATTCTACGCTTTTCAAAAGGCCAGGCCTGGTCTGCGTCGGAAAACACTTTGTGTGACATGTGCGTACATAAACTTAGATATGTGTAATTTACATATACATTAAGTGTGTAATTATAATGTGTTGACGGTTTTTTAGTATTATTTTTTTTCCATATAGGAAAGTAGGCGGAGAATCTAGTGTTAAGACACTCCGTTATTTAATTTCTTTTTGATGAATTAAATATAGTGGACATTGCGTGTTAAGTGTAATTTATATGTATACAATAAGTGTGTAATTATAAAGTGTTGATGGATTTTTTTAGCTTCACGAGTTTTGCCGCAAAGGCAAATAGGCGGAGAGAATCAAGTGTCAAGAAATTCTGTTCTCGACTTTCCATCGGAATTAAATGTCTCAGACATTACGTGTTAAGTAGCGGAACTTAACGCCGTAGTTATGTTATGTTGTTTGTGGCTTCGAATTCCTTATTAATAATTTATATTTATGTTTACGCTACGATTAGTGTAGGGTAAAGTCTTAGAAAATTATTTTAAGTAAAACGACCAAATTTTTTGAACGACCTAATTTATTGAAAATTAACTTTAAATCTCAATTTCCGCCTGTGTGTGATTCGCGGAGCTTAACGCCGCGCCTGGTCTTCTTACACTATGTTGAAAATTTGAAATTTATTTAAACATAATCTCTATAATAAAACAACTAAGCAAGGAAAAGTAAACACATTAATATAATATCCTAAAACGACAGATATTTAAGTAATTTATGAAAAAAAAAATATATAATAAAGAATTGAAATTGTTATACAAAAGATTTTACGTAGACGAGCAATTTGGGCAGAACGTGACGATATCATTCCGAGGAAGAAATTACAGTGCGAGGGTGGAATTTGTATTTTTTATAGCTAACAAAATTAGGGGATGAAAGAAATCTAATATAGGATTTGAAAGATAACTTCGGAATAATAACGTAATGAATATGGATATTTGAGTGTTTTATGAAAATTGATCGTTGTAGGTTCGATTCCTATTTTTTTAGCTTCACGCTGTATCCCGCACACTGCAGGGTAGGCAGAGGATAGTATTAAGATACTCAGTTCCTCACTTTCCCCTGAATTCAGAGGCATTGTGTGATAAGTGGCGGAACTTAACGCCGCGCTTTCACTTTGATACCATAGCGATGATAAAGGAAATATTAAATATTTCCACTCCTCGAGTGGGAATCGAACCCACAACCAGTCGTTTACAGTCACACTTTGTGCCCCTGCGCTAAAACTGGCCCATATTTAATTGATTGTATTAAAATTGTTTTTATTTGTTTCCTGGCAAGTGTTATAGATAAAGTGCGGTGTTAAGTTCCGCTACTTAACAATGTCTCGGTTCACCGCTTGCTATGTGGGAAAAGGTGAAAAGTATTGTATGGACTATAGAATAAATTAAATAGTTCTTTATTTTGAATTCCCCATTTTATTTTTTCAGTGTAATTTTTTTAATAAATAACATAAGAACATTTTTCTTAACAGTAAATTAAACTTGGTGAGATAAATAAGGTTTAATTACTATCTTGATCAGAAGACTAATAAAGGTACGTGTAAATAGAATTTCTAAGAAACTTTTGGTTTAGTTTCTGATTCTCTAACAGATCAATAGCTAGCAAGATAACTTTTGAAGAATGAATTTCAGAGCCTTTTCAGGTATTGCTTAAATTTATAAGTAATTAAATTTATAAGTTTGTTTCTATGTAATATTGAGTAATTTTTTTTGTCCTAGCTTCACGCTGTATCCCTTGCTGGGTAGTTAGAGAGAACGGATCTTCAAACGCTACGGTCCCTGTATACTTCTTTCGCCTCGTCCACAGTCATCAACCTCTTCATACACGCCCTCCGAGGGGTCCTCATTCTTTTTACGTGACCTTCCTCCAGTATCGTGGACAATGTGTTTTCGAAGGTCTCTTACCACTGAGTTGTAATATAATAATTTATTATTATCATACATGTATCTATAGAAATAAATACAATCGGAGTGTCTATTTGTAATATTTAAATAAACATGTTTTACTACATAATTATACACTGTACATATGTCAAAATAATATTTTACAATTTTTGTATCTATGTCTGATTGTTCCAGTTAATCTTAGGCAGATAGACCGATTTTGACGGGACTTTCACTGACATATAGTTCCTGTTATAAAACGTAACTGAGATTACCATTATTTAAGAATTATATATTTTTGTTAAATTCCATTCATAAAAATAACAGAGAAGCATAAAATAAAATATAAAAATACATATTGATCGAAATTCAATGCATTATTATATAAACACAAGAATACAAGAATTCTATTCAACATACAAATAAATTACAACTATTCAATTATACTACAACTATAGTTATACTATAACTATAGTATAGTATTAAGTTATAAATAGAAGACTACTTTAGTTGTTTATACATAAACTAAATTAGCGGCAGCCCATATAAAAGCACTCTCAAGTTTCTAACCCCGTTTATATTGTTTCTTAGTAAACTTCACGCGAGGTTTTTGTTATTATGAACGTTTTTATCTTTTTTAATACAAATTATACATTATAATGGTCGTATTGTGTATACTTAGTTCATATTTTTTTTGATTTGATGTGAAGAAATATAAGTAGTGACTTACGTATTCAGTGACTTTTCTAAAAGCTTCACGTTGTTATGAAGTTAGAAAGTGTAGTGACTAGACACTCTGTCTCCATTTTCCGTATGAAATTGAGACACTACGTGTTCATTGGAGGTAAATTATGCACTTAGTAATAAAGGTGACTAAAACTGTATAATTAAAATATTTTGAATATATTAATTAATATAATTATTATATTAAAATTTTCATTTACTCTGAAACTTAAGACAAAACGCAGTGTTAAGTTACGCCACCAATATACAATGTTTTAATTTTTGGCTGAGAAGGAAGGATAGAGTGTCTTGCAAGGTTCTCTGTAACTACCTCGCTATGCGACAAAAACGTTTTGCTTTTTTAATATTTTTTTAAAATATATATTTTTTTTATAATTTCCCTTCGTTAGAATCGAACCCACAACCATTCGTTGACACAACAATATCTAATAATCAAATAATTAAGAATTTATATTGTTTCAAAATAGTTCAATGTAGTTCAGTCGATATCGATTTTCCGTTGCATTATTGATTGTATCGAGTATCCCGAGTTCAGTTCGTATTTACACGAGTTATTTCTGGCTGTTGCTTATAAAAATTTCAATTACTCGAGTGACATTATTCGATGAAATATTGTTATCGATGTCACAGAAACTAATGAGATATAGATTTTTTTCATGGGGCATGCGAAAAGGACCTAGTTTCAAGACACTTCGTCCTCGACTTTCCGTCCTAATCAATATAATCAATGAAATCAAACTTAATAACTAACATGAAACTTTAGACATTATTATTACACCCCCCTGTAAGACATTTGAGAGTTGTACTTACTGCCGTCCTGCTGCGTTTTAATATCGGAACAAATATAGAAGCATATCAATCGATTTAATGTCACTTTAAGTCTAATCTACATCTATAGGTGCAGTTCTAAATATCAAATGTCTGGTTTTGGGGTAGAATGTGAACAACGTTAATGTCTTGGCACTATGTTCATTGACTTTGGTGCCGAAGAAAGCTTGAAGTTAAAAATATCCCTACACATGTAAATTTTAAACTTATAAAACGTGCATACGATTTTTAATGGTGAAATGCGTAATTGGACCCAGTCGTTGCGCAATGGCACAGACGTGTGACTGTAAACGACTGGTTGTGGGTTCGATTCCCACTCGACGAGTAGAAATATTTAATTTTTCCATTTTCTTCGCTCTGGTATCGAGGCAAAGCGCGGCGTTAAGTTCCGCAACTTAACACGCAATGCCTTTCAAAACATCGGCAGTCAGTGGGGAACGGAGTGTCATAACACTAGGTTCCCTCTGCCTACCCTGTTGTATGCGGGATACAGCGTGAAGCTACAAAAAAAAAACATGCATACAATTTTTAATGGTAAAATGCATAATTTGATAACTTCTACAAACATTTCTCGCAGGTTTTTGGTTTCATCCAACCGTAAACAATTAAAAGGTAAATATTAAACGTTAATGAATTTACGCTGTGAAATTACTGAGGAGTTGATTCAATTCAATTAGTACAATAAAGTTAATTTATTATAGTACATTTTATTATGAAATACTATTTATGATGCTCATATTATTTATAATAAGCGAAGTACTGTAGTATATCTGTAGTTGTATTAAATGTATGTGGAATTGTATTTTGAGAATTTCTTTTAATATCGGAACAAATATAGAAGTGCGGCGTTAAGTTCCGCCACTTAACACGCAATGCCTCCGAATTCGGCGGAAAGTGGGGAACGCAGTGTCTTAACACTAGGTTTCCTCTGCCTACCCTGCTGTGTGCGGAATACCTACAGCGTGAAGCTGAAAAAAACGAAAAAAAAAAGAATTTCGTTTAAGTTACAGTTGAGACCATCGTGGCGCAGTAGGACTTGTCTGACTGTAAATGTGATTGGTAGGTGTAGGTTCGATTGCCACTTGGAGGAATTATCGTATCTATTTTTTTTTGTTATAATGAGAAGCACAGAGTCAAATACCGCCATTCTACACGTAATATCTTAGCATCGGACGGAAAGTGGTAATGGATGTTTTGACACTAAACAAAGTAGAAGGAAGTGAACAAGTAAAAAAATTTTGTTACAATTTTCTTCCCGGTTGTCTTTTCCTATGTAACCCGAATCACCCTTATTATTGAGATCTGTGTTAAGCCATTGTGCTCTTGCAAACTTATATACAAAAAAAATGTCTAAAAAATGAAGAGAATAAAGAGAATGTGAAAAATGAAGAGAATTGACCCAGTAGCACAAGCGTGTGACTGTAAACGACTGCTTGTGGGTTCGATTCCCACTCGAGGAGTGGAAATATTTAATATTTCCATTTTCTTCGCTCTGGTGCCGAGGCAAAGTGAAGCGTTAAGTTCCGCCACTTAACACGCAAAGCCTCCGAATTTGGCGGTGCGTGGGGAACGGAGTGTCTTAACACTAGGTTACCTCTGCCTACCCTGCTGTGCGGGATACAGCGTGAAGCTAAAAAGAAGAAAAAAAAACAACGTAATATTAATAAACAGATATTAATCTTAACAACGTCGATGTTCCCACAAAGACGAGCGAGGTCTTACCCAACAAAAGTGAAGGTTTCAATACAATTTTATTCTATACAGTTATTACATTTCTGAATAATAGACTGGAATAATGTGGCGAATTTAATCAAAGAGCAAGTATGGATAAGTGACATATTAATATGTAGTTTAAAAGGTTTTTGTCGTGTCCTTGGTGGATCGATGCTATGGTAGGATATGTTTTATGCATTAAAGGGTAGTTAGGTTCACTAGGTTCTCTAGTGTTAAGACACTCCGTTCTTCATTTTCTACCAGAATTTTAAATGTGTGTTAAAAAACAGATTTAACTTCGCGCTTTATCTTGTGACCGAAGCGGAGAAATGAAAATAATTAAATTATGATTATTACACTGAACGGTAATCGTATCTATAACCAGTCTCGATTGCAGTCGACGCTGTCCCACTGCGATATAATGGCGTTAGGAGATATTATAACAGTTCACTAAATAACCTAATAACCTAATGTTGGGACACTCCCTTCTACACTTTTCACCTCAAATCTTGGCAAAGACTTTGTGTGTTAAATACTGACAGTCAACGCCGGCATGTATGTCGTTTACCAGAGCAGAGAAATAAAAATAATTGAATTATAATTATTCCACTGAAAGAGAATCGAACCTACATTCCATCGCAATTAAACTCTGACGCTATGCGACTGCGCCACGATGGTTTTAAAAGGTAGTATAACAGTTAACTAAAACTCTTTATAACTTAGTGACAAGACACTCCGTTCTCCACTTTCCGCTTGAAATAGAGATATCATGGTAAAACTTAACGTTTCTCCTTTCAGCCACGCTTTGTTTTTTTCGCAACCATGGCTGTATAATGAAAATAATACAATTATTGGGGCCAGTCGTATCGCCGCGACATAAAGTGTGGCTGTAAAGGGACTGGTTCTGGGTTCGATTCCCACTCGAGGAGTGGAAACATTTTATATTTCCATTTTCTCCGTTCGAGAATAAACTCAGCTTTAAGTTCCGTCACTTAACACGCAATGCTTCCAAATTCGGCGGAAAGTGGGGAACTGGGTGTCTTAACACTAGGTCCCCTCTGCCTACCATGCTGTGTGCGGGATACCTGAAGCTAAAAAAATTGATGATTTCACTCACTGTAAACTGAAAACCTGAAAAGCTACCATAACAGGTCAAAAATCAAGAACTTCCATACAACGAGTGAGATTTGCAAGCTAAATATAGCACCAACTGGTAGAATGATTTATACACGCCGGTAGGAAGCAAGACCATCCGTCTACATTACAAATTTACAATTGAATTTTGTATCTCACGTGTTACAAAGTTTGCCGTGGCCTGACCGCTCGCCTATTTCGGTTTTAGTATTTTAAATATATACATATGTATATATGTGATGGCTATAGTAGTACAGTAGAATGGCGTCTGAATAAAGGCGATTGGTTATGTTCGATTTCCGTTTGCATTAGGTTCTGTCTGATTACTCTGCTAAGAATGAAGCTATGTTTTAAACAATTTATATGTAATAGTACTCTCTAATTTATTAGAAAACAGTAAATATAGGAAATAATTTCATAGTATAAACAAAGAAACCAAGTGAAAAATCGTTTCTTGTCAATCCATATATATTATAAATGCGAAAGTCTGTGTGTTTGTCTGTCACGCTTTCACGGCTAATCCACCGGTCCGATTTGGATGAAATTTAGAATGAAAGTACTAAAAGTGACTGGGTCTAACATAGGCTACTTATTTTTTCAAAAATCAACCTCTAAAGGGTTGAAATAGGGGATGAAAGTTTATATGAAAAATCTAAATCACTGGACCAATTGTAATGGATTTTGGCATAAATATAGTTGATAATCTAAGCTTAAACATAGGTTACTTTATTTTTATAAAATGCGTCCCCGAGGGTAGTAATACAACAAAATAGTTCACGCGGCGAAGCCGCGAGCGGGCCGCTAGTATTAAATATTTCTGTACTGCGGTGTGGTTACTAAGACAAAACGCGTAGTTAAGTAAGCCATCCATTACTTCATATCTTGATTTCTAGCTTAAAATAGAAAACGGAGTGTTTTAACATTAAGTTTTCTCCACCTTTACGGGAAAAAGCGAAGCGAGCGAAGCTAAGATAAGCTAAGTAAGCTAATCATATAAGCGAAACCTAACCCAGCGTCAAACGAAACCTCTCCCTGCACACAGTGTGTTCAATTTCAGTAAACTAACGGTTAATTGCGTTAGTTTACACAATAATGGGTATACTAATATAATATAATATAATATAGTTATGATTCCGCTTAATTAGAAGTAATCACGTAATAATTAAAACAGGCACTAATTAACATGAGCGCTGTATTTTAGTTAACAGGTTAGTTTACAGTTCATTTATATAAACGTTTTTAATTACGGTGACATAAAGAGCTTAGAAGTCTAAGTTAAGAGTGTATAGAGTTATTACCCACCACGCTTTTCTCTGTATGTCAAAATTGCTACAGTAACATACTTAATTTACTTTTAATTAGTGAATATGAAAACGTAAAATCATTCCCCGAGTAGGGATTGAACTTGTAACCATCGTATTTATAGTCAAGCTGAGTTAATCAATCAAACAAAAAATAATAATTTTCTCTTTAAATAATAAAAATACTTTTAATCTTTCTTAGCTTCACACTTCACACACTCCCGCTAGGTAAGGCAGCAGCAGTGAAAAATTAGTGTTCAGACACTCTTTTCCACTTTCCGCCTAATTATAAACATCCTGTTCGCCAAAGCGATGAAAACAAAAGGCTATTTGAATATTCATTCCCACGTGTGGGAATCGAACCCAAAATCATTGCGTATATAGTCAGATGCTTTTCACCTATTTTTTCTTGTTATTTTTACCTAAAATAAAATCATCAGGTCCAATGTGACTCTTTACAGAGCAAACACTATCACGCGCGACTCTAACGTCGATGTTTACTTCTAAATTGTATTGCTATGAAAGCTCTATGAAAGTAATTGAAGAATTTTTCTATACACAGTCCGAGCTAGTTTATGTTCAGTTATTTTTAAAAAAACATATAATATTTTAAACATAACGGGATTTGAACCCGCACCTCTTGGTGACTATTTAAGAATCCTGACTGCTAAGCCATGCGTAACTACATCCACGCTAACAGCAAAATGTAAGTCGTAATAAGCTATACGTAAAAATACATTAGTACTAAATGTTGAAATAAAAGAAACGAAAAAGCAGGTAAGGTAAGGTATCAAAGCGTAGGAATGGAAATAATACATTTTTTTTAGCTTCATGCTGTATCCCGCACGCAGTAGGGTAGGCAAAGGGAACCTAGTGTTAAGACACTCCGTTCCCCACTTTCCGCTGAATTCGGAGGCATTGCGTGTTAAGTGGCGAAACTTAACGCCACGTTTTGCCTCGACACCAGAGCAAAGAAAATGGAGATATTAAATATTTCCACTCCTCAAGTGGGAATCGAACCCACAACCAGTCGCTTTACAGTCGCACTTTGTGCCACTGCGCCACGACTGGCCCCTAAAATAATACACTATACGTTAATATCAACCTTAATATCAAATATTCCATAATTATTCTGCTTATACATTCAGTACTTAAAGGTGAGAATGTACTTGTAGTCTTAGTTGATTCAATTTCGTGGTTTCAAATGAATTACAACGTCAACCGGTGGTTTGTGAATTAAACGCAATAACTTTATCTTAGCGTAATACGTAGGGGAGAAGTTTTGGTAACGATATCTTTAAGTATAATAATTGTTATATATTTGAGTATTTTTTTCATATAAATGATAAGTAAAAATGTATATAAAGAAAATTGGGAAGTAGTTGGATTCGAACCAGTGGTTCTTGGCAAGTAATCACTTTTTTGCGTGTTAAGTGTCGGTACTTAACGCCGCATTTTGCCCTGTACCAGAAAGAGGAAAAGGGAAACATAAAATATTTTCACTTCTCGAGTGGGAACCGAACCCACAACCAGTCGTTTTACAGTCACAATTTGTGCCTCTGCGCCACGACTGGCCCCTATTTATTTTTTAATTTAATGTATTAATATATAGTATTTTTTACGCTTTTTAGTCTATAGCGGGAGGCGGGAGGCGGGAGGATAGGCGGAGATGTAGTGTCAAAGCTCTCTTTATCACTAGGTATATATGTGTATTTCTATGTATGCACATATATGATTCCTTTACATTGCGAGTATTTATTTCTTGTTATTGTAACTACAACTACATTTTGAACTACAGTTTTCATTTTTATTTGTTTAACTCATATTTTTTCACACAAAAAAAGCTCAACATTTAATATATCAAATAAATAAGAAAATGAACAACAAAACATACTAAAAGCTTACAATTTTCACAAGAAACTTCCCAAGATCAGTATCTGAGAGACGAATAGCATCCACCGGTCAGTACTTTAAATTTCACCTGCGAACCACGTATTTAATTTAGAAACGTATAATATTTACGATCTGCAATGCACTACACCCCTGTTGTTAGGCTCATAGCAAATGCCGCGGGGAAATATAATGATTTAAGACGGATATAAAAAGGTAAACGTCGGATCTTCAAGTGAGATTAAATTTTGTATGCATGGCAATTCTTTTATAGAATGTACTTAACGGAGAAAGGCGTCTTGGGTGTTTTCTTAATACTAAATACAGGATTTAATAAACATTTTTATTGTTTTTCTTTTTGGGAATTTCTGTTGAGTTTTCTGTTTATTTTTGAACTAGTAGCTAGCTAGTTGCAAGTTTGGTTGTGTGAACTTAATGAGGCGTCCTAACCAATATACTCATCAGGTTTAATAACTTTTGTTAATTTGCATTTCTTATATATATTATAATGTTGGTAGTCTGTTTTGGTTCTATATCAGATGTCTCTCTTTAAAAAAACAATTATATCTTAAGTCCTGCTTTATATAGGTTACCAGCTAGACAACAAAAAAAAATCATTCTTTTTGTTCAGTATTCCCATTGGTCTACTGTTTTAGTATAGTATAAATTGACTATTTTTATTACAAAATTGTAAAATCAATATTTATTAAATATTTGAAAGTAAATATTGAGAAATAGAGGGGATATTTCATATTAGTAATGAATTACATATGTACATATGATGGCATGTCCTTGAGTATTAACTATGGATTTAAATTAAAGTTTCCTTTCTAAGATATTACAGTATCTACAGATGTTTATATAAATAAGTCTAACAACTAAGACGCCGTCGTTGCTGAATTAGAGAATAGTGAATAACTGATTGATATTTTTAAATGGCTTTATTTGTGACATAATTTGCTGACAATATACTGATAACGTAAATCAGCTAAAATTGAATAATCAACAATAATTTGCAATACTATAAAGACAACAGTAACAGTACAGTTATTGTTGCGAAACAACAGTTCATCCGATACCTCTATACTGGTATTGCGGCGTTACATAAACCTATATAATATGTACATACATACGAGTATGTAGTTAGCATTGCAAACAAATCGTCAAAATGTTTGTCGCAGCGCAAACAAACTCTGTATATACGATATTTGTGTTTAATTCTGTACACATTAGTTGAATGAACGTGGGACGTTCTAACTCAATTTATCTAACGAATGCCATACATTACGAACAGGTCGCTACCGGGGAAGTCCAAGTTTGCGGGATTCCTGCTCGCTGTGTCAACAGTCACTCGCCGCCGAGACGCCGACTAGAGCGGACGTCTCATATTTATTTTATTAATAAATATGTTAATAATCCAGGTAAGTGGCGTCTACATTATTCATCAAGCAGGTAGCTCAGTTGACACAGCTAGATATGGATAGCCATGCAAATTCAATCCGGAGATGCGACCGAAATTATCATAATTGTAAGTGAGGTTTTTGTTTCTATACCTGCGGGGGAAGTTTAATCTGAAGTTCGCCCGACACTTTTAGTTTTATATAAAGCCGTCATCGCGTTGCCATTTGCAATTCAGATCGTAGGAAAAGGCGGAGATCCGTTCCGCAACAACTTTTGCTGTAGATTTGTTTGAAAAATACACAGGTTTCGTCTTTTTCGGTCGACGAAGCTTTTTAGAGTTATTCAAATTGAATAATCTTTTGGGTAATGTGAACGCGGAAAGTTTTCTGCCCGTGAATTGATTAAAAGTAACGTAACGTCGCGCCGCGTCGTGTCGGGAGGAAGTTTTGCAGTTGGAGCCGAGCGCGCGCCACGCATGTTCTTTTTATATACGAACATAATATGTACATATGTAAATTCTTTTTGAATTAATTTTCATTTTGAAGAAATTTTGTAAAAAATGCGGTATGTTCAAATTTTGTAAAAAGGAAACTAGGAAAATTAACTTTAAAATTAAGAAAATGTGTAATATTTTCTCTAATGTTGGTTACAGTATTGTATGTACCCTATGAATTATAAGTGTATTGAAATATAAAAATATCGCCCTAATTAATATTTGAACGGTATCTAACAGACACAGTTATAATTCCTGCTGCGTGTAAATTTTTAAATACCATTTATATATGTGTATACTTGTATAGTCTTTTTTAAATGTTAAAAATATTTAATTATCATTCACTCATATACTAAATCAAAGCTAAAAATGTTAAAAACATTTCAAATTAAATTATATTAAGCGTCGAGTAAATCGCTTTATCGCTACGAAGTCCATGTGAGACAGATACTATAAGATATCTTTAAAGTAGATTTGAATATTATTGGTCTCTGAATTCATTTATAAATAATAATCGATTAGCAAAATTTATGGGAAAAAACAATAAAAAAAAATAAAATTTCAAAAAAATAACTAAAAAGTTTTTATAAAATTTTCTTTAAACAGATTAAAATAAAAATAGGTTATCTGTATCACAGCTGTCAGGCCGCTATACCTATCGCTACCGAGCCCATGTGTCAGAGACATTTTGCAAACGATAAGAGGCCAGCTTATTAAGGTAGCATGCAAATTTCCACGATAGCGTCGGACTTGAAGAATATTGTAGCGCTGATTTACATTTCATTTTACATTTTCATTAAAAATTCTATTAAAAATAATTTTAACTTTTTTATTCGTAACTTGCATCTTGCAGTTGTGAACGTGAAAATAGCAAAAGTTGGAAAAGAATACTGAATTATGTGTTTTTTGTAATAAAATCGTCGTGGAAGTAATTATTTAGTGGCAAAGAGATTAAAATTATTATTTATTTATTTATTTATTTGTCACGTGTCTATACTAAATGGTCCTGGGTTTTTTTGGGGATTCTCTCTCTCTCTAAACTAGCTTAATTAAGGGTTGCTTGTCAGTTGATTCTGTTAGTCTACTGCAAATTTAACCTCAAAAAATAGAAAACAATACAGTATTAGTTGAAAATTAGTTTGAAAAGAACGTTTTTTTCTTCTTATTCTTATCATCTTGGCTATTAGATTAGATTAGGTTCATGCTGCGAAAATATTTTATTGTCATCTGTTGAAAGTTTGAGTTTCGGATGGGGTCAAGTGATGCAAGAAGAGTGTACCTAGTGTAAAGACTCCTTTCTACACTTTCCACCAGAAATTGAGACATGGCATGCAGAGTGGAGAAATTAAAATAATTAAATATGATCATTTAACTGAAAGGGATTCAATTCCGGGGACCAATATCGATTACAATCATACTCTGTTCCACTAAACCAAGATGAACTCTTATTAATTTTAACGTTCAATATAATTTTCTCCCAAACATAAAAACAACCATATATGAACCATTACACCATTAAAAGCCAACACAAGACAAGATGATAAAACAGCGACGAAACCTTCATTTAAAATGCTTTTAACATTTACAACAAAGGCTTTCCAATGCCAGAAAGAAGCCAATAAAATCGATTTAGAATCACATAATTCCATGTTTTTCTTGCATTTTTACGACAAGATTACACGTCAAACGTTTACCAATATTATGTGGAGCTTTATGGCCTCATCACCCTGTAAATACGTACAGGGTGTTAAAGTGGGCCCTTGAATCGTAAATGCGACCGAATTGCTTCAGATCTCGTCGATCTGTTTTATGCTGGAATTGTTGTGTTTATGGCTAGATATTATATTGGTGTATGGAAAAATTTGTGATATAATTAAGTTTTGGGAGAATAAGCGGATTTTTTTTTTTATGGAAAAAAGGAGGCAAACGAGCTGAAGGCCCACCTGGTGTTAAGTGGTTACCTTCGCCCATAGACATACACAACATTAAAGTTATGGATGCGTTGCCAGCTTTGGGAATGTAGGACAGAAGGAGGGAGGAAGGATGGGAATGGTGGGAATAGGGAGTGCTGAGTGGATTTTGTTTTTATTTCTTGTATTTGATGTTGTAAAAGGAAGACCAGGGAAGAGTATTGTGGACATTAATTCAGGTAGCTTATGAGTGTATGATATATGTATGTATGTTTGTATATAAAGTACCTTAACAAGATAAGCGTAGGATTCATTTTCACCATTCAACGTAATGTCTTAAATTTGGATGGGAAGTTGGAAGCGCAGTGTCTTATCACTAGATTTTCTCTGACCATACTCGAAGACTCACTTTGCACATTACAAATTAAATATATTTTTTTTTTCTGATAAAATATTTGTTTTTTTTACTTGCGCTCTGTATCCCTCACATAGCAGAGTAAGCACAGGGAACTTAGTGTTAACGCAGTGCTTTCACCTCGATACCAGAGCGAAGAAAACAAAAATATGAATGTTTTCAAGTATTCGAATGGGAATCGAACCCACAACCAACCGCGTTTCCAATCACACTAACTCTGACTGGCCTCTATTATTTTAACAAAAATAAGGCCTAAGATTTTTCTAGCGACGACATTTCAAAAAATCCTCGTTCGCACGCCTGCCAATCAAACGACTGGGGTCGGTTATTTCCGTTCGGTTACGGCGCCCGCGATTTTTTCCCCCTGACATGGACAAACTTGGCACATTCATCACTATATAGACTTACTTAAGTATAGATATGGCATTGAAAAATGTTATATTTATTAGTAGATTTTCTATGTTAGGTAGGTTGGTGTTTTGAATATATTTTGAGGTGGTTTTGATGTGTGTAGATGAAGTAATGTTAATTTCATCAATTTTTAAGGTTAAGAGTAATACGTAGTATCTTCCCCGTCAGTCGTGTTTAAAATTTCTAACTTTAACTTGTATATGTTTTATCAAATTAGGAAATTAAGTTAAAATGATGAAAAGTGCACCATTTAATGCTTTTAACTACATGTATATTTGAAGTATCTAAATAAAAAGTATCAATCCAAGTACAAGGCTATTATTGAAGAAATATCTAAACGTATAAATTATTCCTTACAAGAATCTCTAAAGGAACATTGTCCATTAATCTCTAATATGAAGTTATTTTATATTGAAGGAACTCGTACGAATTATATTTCAACCATTTCATTACTCCTAATGGCGTCGATCTTCGTCAACTAACAAACAATTTATTATTATTATTGTTTATTAAATACTTTATTACACCAACATACATAAAAAAAAATAAATATAAACTAGCATATAAGAGAGAGATTATAAACAATGTTTCGATTTCGGACAGAAAATGGAGAACGGAGTGTCTTGGCCTTAGTTGTCTTTAATTTTGTCTGCTGAGTGGTCTTCCCATTTATGAGGCAAATTAAAATATATTTCAGAACTCGTATCAGAATTATATTCTTAGTTTTTTTTATTCTGCCACTTCTAAGATCTGTGTCTAAGTCTATATAAGAACGGAAGTTTTAGCAAATGAGAGGCGTAAAGTCGAAGAGGCGCTGAAATATTAGAAAGTGGCGCTTGCATAAGGAAAGCTATTCGTTTCGTTTCAGTTTTTACATGTAATGGATTGGAGGTTTTGTTCGAGTGAATATTGTACAACCTTATTACGTTAAACTATTTTGTTTATAACGTCAAAGTCAAATGATTTTAGTCAAAATAAGAAGTTGCTTATTTTTTGAATATCAAATATCGCTGCACCCTGTACAAGAAATGAAGTGAGACTTTTTTTTCAAATAAATATCGGGACCAGTCGTAGCCGGGTGGCACGAACGTGTGACTGTAAACGACTGGTTGTAGGATCAATTCCCACTCGAGGAGTGGAAATATTTAATATTTCCATTTCCTTCGCTCTGGTATCCGAGGCAAAGTACGGGGTTAAGTTAAGCCACTTAACACGCAATGCCTCCGAATTCGGCGGAAAGTGGGGAACGGAGTGTCTTAACACTAGGTTCCCTCTGCCTACCCTGCTGTGTGCGGGATATGGCGTGAAGCTATAAAAAAAAAAATATGAATTTCGAGTAAATTTAATTTGCCTAAGTGAATATTTCTTTAAAAAAGCGTAAGAGAGTGTAAACTTACACTGCAATTGATGGACCAATGAAAATAATTTTACTATAATCATTCTATAAAAAGAGTTTCTCGAGTAGAAATTGCATCCACAACCAATAGCGTTTCAGATATTATCGCACTGATTTATGTATGTTATGTTATATATATGTTATGTTTTGTTATACTTATGTTAGTCATAAGTAAGTCCAAATGAAGTAGAGAAAATAAAGAAAGAAAGAAAAAAAAGCTCTTTTTGTTTTTTTTTAGCTTCACGCTGTATCCCGCACACTGCAGGGTAGGCAGAGGGAACCTAGTGTTAAGACACTCCGTTCCCCACTTGTAAGCCTATGAAAACATCAACAACTCAAATTCCATATTAAAAGAGAGATTACAAAATCAGTAAATACAGAAATATAATATGAAATATATTAAATAAAACACGAATTGAAGGTTTGTCAAAAACCAATTTCCCATCAAAGTTGTATTTAAACTCGGCAGAAGGTAAACCAGCTAAATTCAAAAGAATCGTGAACATTGAAACCCCTAACAAGTTGTTTGGGAATGTTTTTGCATAAGCAAAGTTTTAATTGGCGGATTAATACGCAGACCGATAATAAAGCCTAAGATAAAACATACGAATGGATTTAATGTTTTTGAACATTTGTTTTCTTTATTTATTAAGTTTTAATATATGTACCTACAGATACAGCATTAAGTTCCGCCACTTAACACGCAATGCCTCCGAATTCGGCGGAAAGTGGGGAACGGAGTGTCTTAACACTAGGTTCCCTACCCTGCTATATGCGGAATACAGCGTGAAGCTATGAAAAAACCTACTGATTGTTTTTTCAATATATGTTCATTTTTTACTTTTTTACACTTTTCCCTTCACAGAATGATATTCAGAGAGCCTAGTGTTAAGACACTCCGTACTCCAGTTTCCACCCGAATAAAAATATTTAATTATAATGATAAATTAAAAGAATTTGTCAATATAGGCCACATTAACTAGTGACTCTATCCTTCACTTTTAGCTAACTTAGAGAATATGATTTATATTTTTTTACCCGAGCACTTTACAGTCCATATAAAGTGGTTAAGTAAAACACTTTTATATCATATCTACCTATATGAACTTTTAAAATGTTCAAACCATCGTTGTAAAATGTATTTTCGTATACTAAAAGATTTTATTAGATCAATTCAGATTTGAATCGTCAATTTACGATCACTAAGTCTAGTCTGAAATCTTCAAATTTATATGAATACTATCTTCGCATTTATAATATAAGTATGGATAATATATAGTTAGTAAAAACGCAAACTAACACAAGGCAAAGAACAAATATTTGATAAAATATTAACTACGTTATTATTTAAGGTATAACTTTTCAAATTTATACATAAATAGCCCTTTTCATTTCATATTTTGTAATTCTATTAAATTAGACGTACATAAAATCAAACCTGTGATATACCTCCAAGTTTGTCTTAAGGTACATTTAGAGGCGCTATATTATCATTTTTAAAATGTTATTCCACACTTAGAATTATATTTTTTGGTTTTAAAATGTCTTTTTCGCTACATTTATATTTTATCTTTGGATACGTATTAGATGTACCTATAGGCTTGTCCCTATGTACGCCTATAGGCCATACACCTATAGGTAGGTCGTTATCGTATACGAGTAGCTTTACTTGAGAAACTCCCAAACGAAAACCGTTTAACAAAATTACTCTCGTTTTGTGCAAATATTAAAGGACTGATTGAGTTGAAAATTCGCTAAATTACCTTTCCGCGGTGACGACCTTTAACAAGTTCGTTCCGGGATTTCTCTTTATGTGACAATATCAATCCATAAACAAAGTGTCTTTACAATTTTGTTTGAAATACGAAACGTTTGAATGTTTGGTTTAATTATATTAATTGGTAGTTCTGTTATTCATTTAATTGTGTTATCAATTTAGTATAGGTTTTTATATTCTACCTGTATTTTATTTTAATTTGAAAAATAAAGGAAATAGGTTTTGCTTTGGGACTGCGTCTGACTGTGATCACGATGGTATGATACACACACCTATTGTTGGTTATAAAGCGGCGTTGAGTTCCGTTACTTATTACGTATTGTCTCAAATATGATGAAAGAAAAAAGTATAGTGTCTTAGAACTAGATTCTCTCTGCCTAAATATATAGTTAAAAGGGTGAAGCTGTTAAACTTATTAAGTTACATTTTCTTTGTAATACTTATATGTGTTTGTTTATAATATATATGAGTAACATATTCGTATATTATGTACTTTTTAGCTAGGGTAGGCAGATAACCAAGTGCCAAGACACTCCGTTTTCCACTTTCTGCCCGAAATCGGGACATTGCGTGTTAAAACGACGAAACTTAATGTCGCGCTATGTCTTCCCACTACAGCGAACAAATGAAAATAATTTAAATATACTCATTCCCTCGAGTAAAAATCAAACCCGTAACCAATAGCGGTTACAGTCAGACATTCTTCCATTGCACCAAGATTCAATTCAATGCGTTCAAGCTATTGATATGTTTTACCTGTTATTTATCTTAAGTCTTGAATAAATGAAGATTTATTGCTTACCTGTAAAGAAACAAGAAATTTTATTAATAAAACATATTATAATATTTAATTACATCTCCGAAATAATAACGGAGAGAGAGAGAGAGAGAACCGCGATAAGGTTTTCCTTTTATAGTAAACTAGCGGCCCGCTCGCGGCTTCGCCGCGTGAAATATTTCGTTATATTGCAACCCTCGGGGACGCATTTTTAACAAAAAAAGTAGCCTATATTTAAGCTTAGATTATCAACTATATTTATACCAAAATTCATTACAATTGGTCGAGCGGTTTAGATTTTTCATATAAACTTTCATCCCCTATTTCAACCCTTTAGAGGTTGATTTTTGAAAAAATATGTAGCCTATGTTAGACCCAGTCACTTTTACTACTTTCTTTCTAAATTTCATCCAAATCGGACCGGTAGATTAGCCGTGAAAGCGTGACAGACAAACACACAGACTTTCGCATTTATAATATAAGTATGGATGTAGACTTATGGCGTACATTACAAAACTTTACAAAATGTTTCAGATAACTTGCCTAAAAGAACATAACACATATAATATTAGGAATTTCTATTCTTTCTTTCATTTTTTTTCATTCCCTATCCCCAACATTCCCATCCTTCCTCTCTCCTTCTGTCCTACATCCCTAAGGCTGGTAACGCATCTACAACTCTAATGTTGTGGATGTCTATGGGCGAAGGTACGACTTAACACCAGGTGGGCCTTCTGCTCGTTTGCCTCCTTTATCCCATAAAAAAAAATAATAATATTATGAATATATGTAAATATAGGCAGCTTCATGTTTTATACAGATCTAGTGTCTACCATTATTGAGTAACATTTAATTGCAATTAACAATTAAACATTAAATATTAACAATTCATTGTTTGTTTGTTTGTGGAGGAATCACAAAAAAAGCACAATTGACTGCAAAATTAATTAGTGGGCAGTCGTGGCCCAGTGACACAAGCGTGTGACTGTAAACGACTGGTTGTGGGTTCGCGGTGGGGATTCCCACTCGAAAAGTGGAAATATTTAATATTTCCATTTTCTTCGCTCTGGTGTCGAGGTAAAGCGCGGCGTTAAGTTCCGCCACTTAACACGCAATGCCTCCGAATTCGGTGGAAAGTGGGGAACGGAGTGTCTTAACACTAGGTTCCTTCTGCCTACCCTGCTGTGTGCGGGATACAGCGTGAAGCCATTAATTAGTTATTAATTATTTAAGTAAAATTAACAATAAATAAATTTTAAGATGTAATTTTTGCACGAACAAATTGTAAATATTGTTATAATTGTTAATTGCAATTAACTTTTTCCCACCACTGGTGTCTAAATTCCCCAAAAATCGCAATATATGTTATATTGCACTCGATATTGATTCATACATAAACTTATAGTTATTATTCAGTTAACTACAAACTTATAAGAAATAATATTAAGAAATTTCAAGATATATTCTTTATTTGAGAAAGAAAAAGCTATTTGTTTGACAATTCATTAAATTTTACGACTTTAGAAGGTGAACTTGGGTAAAGTTATAGCTTCTTTCACCTTTGCAACTAGACACAAGTTATATTAGATCGATATTGTAGTAAAGCTAACGAAATGTGTATAAGAAACATTTTTAGACTATCGAGTTATTTTTTGTAAATTTATTGCCATACTAGCGGGAGGCTCGCGGCTTTGCCGCGTAGCTACGTACATAGCTGTTGCGGTGTATTGCAACCACAGAGCCTATGTTTGACCTTAAATTATCAACTATATTTATGCCAAGTTTCATTACAATCGGTCAAGCGGTGTAGATTTTTCATACAAACTTTCATCCCCTATTTCAACCCTTTAGAGGTTGATTTTGAAAAAATAAGTAAACTATGTTAGACCCAGTTATTGTTACTACTTTCATTCTAAATTTCATCCAAATCGGATCGGTAGATTAGCCGTGAAACCATGACAGGCAAACACACAGACATTCGCATTTATAATATAAGTATGGATATAAGCTTAGAGGTTTAATTGTGTTTAAGTTTTATTTACTGTATATTTAGTTTAATAATACTATTAAATATAATATACGTTTTCCATATTGTTCTTATTAATGTTTAAAATAATATTAAATATACTTTCTTTAAGATTAATAATAGTTAACAAGAAAAAATACAAAATATCATTAATAAATAAATAACAATATGTACTGTATGTGTTTAACTAAACTATAAATAAAAATTTACAGCGCAAAGACCAAACCTAGAACAGAAAAAAATCTTTAAATAGAGAAGTATAAAGACTTATGTATCTACTTTCTTTTTCTATCTAAATTTTTGACATTGCGTTTAGAGTGGCGGAACTAAACACCGAACTTTGTCTTAATAGAGAATAATTTTGAATATAAACACTCCCCCAAGTGGAAATCGAACCCACAACCATTGTCCACAATCAGACTACTATTGACTACTATTCCACCGCCGATATACAGAAATTGTATTTTTTCACGCTGTATCCCGCACACAGCAGGGTAGGTAGAGGGAACCTAGTGTTAAGACACTCCGTTCTCCACTTTCCGCCGAATTCGGAGGCTTGCGTGTTAAGTGGCGGAATTTAACGCTGCGCTTTACCTCGACACCAGAGCGAAGAAAATGGAAATATAATTTCCACTCCTCGAGTGGGAATCGAATCCACAACCAGTCGTCGTTACAGTCACACGCTTGTGCCACTGGGCCACGACTGTAATAACCCCACTTTATTACAGTATTATATAGAGAAGAACAAATATTTTGAAGCAAGAAGTAGTTCGCTGGATGTTTTTCCCAGCGTTTGAGACGTCTGTTATTGCAAGACGCAACGCTCCCCCGTGTGTTTACATTCGATCACCCACCCGCATGTAAATTTTAAACGTGAAATCGTCTAAAACTTTATTTTTGTTGAAACGTTCAGAGAACATTTGGAATTCATTTATCGGTTATTAATGTAATGTGGTCGAATTAAATATGTATGTATGTTTTGTTGGTTTGTTGAAGATGTTTAAGTTTGATGTGGGCTTTTTAAATTTGGCGAGTATTTTTAATTTTAAGTCTTTCGTGGCGTGGCGAGCAGCGTCTGTAAATTGATGGTTTTGGGTTCGATTTCCACTCGCGGGAATGTTTTCATTTAAATTTTGAGTTCTTCGCTCTAGTAGAAAGGACAAAATGCGGCGTTGAGTTTCGTAACTCAACACACAATTTCTCCATTTTGGGCGGAAAGTGAAGGACGAAGTGTATTGCTACTAGGTCCTCTGTGACTACCCTGCTGTAGGATGCGGTGAAAATGTTGAAGCTGTTTTTTTCTTCATTTGGAGTAATATTTTCGTTATGATGTATTTTATGTATTATGTATGTATTCATTGCGTATGTATTCCTTTTTTATTTTTCGATATCGTTTCTATTACTGTTGCATTATATAAACATTCCTAGGGCGCAAAACAAAAGTTTACTCTGTCTAACCTAATGTGACAAATAATTATTTTTAATCCTAACCTCTAAATGAAATCAAACACAAAATGTTGTATTATCAAAAACAAATTTATTTACTTTTAACATTTTTTAAAGTGTGGAATAACTCCACACTTAGGAAAATTGAAAAAGACATTCAAAGAAAACGTATAAAAATTTGAACGCAGCGGGATTCGAAACCGCCCCTCCTGGCACCGCCCAGGCGGTCTCACCACTGAGCCATGCGTTCTACTACACGCTGCGTCGAAATTCTTATATGCTTTATTACAACTTATTTTTGTTGTTAGCACCTCTGTAGAGAGATTTTTACAAATTTCTGCTACCCAAAGATTATTCCTAAGTGTGGAGTAACACTTTAAAAATGTTTAAAAGTATTTAATTAATAGCATTCTCTTTTGCCAAATGATTGTTCATAGAATAATCTTTGGATAGCAGAAATTTATTTAGCTATTTAATTTATTAAATTATGTTTACATATTCAACTAATTTACCAAAAGCCCCACACAACAAAGTCATCACAGAACATCCAACATCAATACATTCCTTTCTCTTTGCACCAAAATATTAAGATTAACGTACAACCAATAACAACTAATTGACTTTAAATTAAGCAATAAATTAATACAAAAAAAGGGCTATAATACATCGACTCTATATGAAAAATACTCAACGGGGGCTATATTTCGTCGTGCCAATGAGGCGGGCCGGTTAATGTTTCGAAAGACCGTTAATTTCGTTAATTGGTGTATTCATATTATAAATTTGAGAGATTAAGCGTTGTAAGCCGACCGAGCACACATAAAGAATGGTAACAACCAAAAATGCATGTATATATGTATGTACGTATAATCGGGACCATTTGTGGCTTGGTAGACACAAAGTGTGACTGTAAAGCGACTGGTTGTGGGTTCGATTCCCACTAAAGGAGTGAAAACATCAACAACTTCGCTCTGGTGTGGGGGCGCGGCGTTAAGTTCCGCTATTTAACACGCAATGCCTCAAAAATTTGCGGAAAGTGGGGAACGGAGTGTATTAACACTAAGTTTCCTATGCCTATTCTGCTGTGTGCAGGATACAGCGTGAAGCTAAAAAAATAATATATATACATGTTCATACAAAAATTGTTGTACAGTCAATTAAGTAAGTAGTGAAATTTGGACTTTATTAGTAAGGAATAAAGTTCTTTTTCGGTATTTTCGATTAACTTGTGTAGTAGGTGACTAATAAATCTTATATGTTTGTCTTTTTGTTTTATTAACTATCCTTATTAATGTGAACGAATGTTATTTAAGGATTTCTGTCCTGAATTTTTTTTGGTCTCTAATTTGAACGAACGATAAACTGATTGTGGAATCGATTTTCATTTAAGGAAGCTATTTTCGTTTCTCAAATAAGATTATTTAGCTAATGTAGCGTTAGTAAAAAAACATTCACTCTTTCCTGCATAGTGAGGTAGTCAGATAGGACCTAGTGTTTTTTAATTTTTTTTTTATTAAATACTCAAACTCTACAGACACCCGGTCTCGTATCGTTTTTTTCCTTAATTCTTCGATTACAATTCTTAAATTACATTGACATGCTACTCAAAACTAAAATGACGTTTTAAATTATCTAAGCGAGTATTACATTTACTATACTTATTTCTACATTTAAATTAACTCTTAATTAAGACAATATAAAACCTTAAACATATGATTTTTTGTATTTTTTTTACAGCTGCATACGTATGTTCACTTTCTGCTTGAAATCGAGATGTTGCCTGTTGAGTGGCGGAACTCAATACCGTGCTTAGTCTTAATTACTAGAAATTACGAAGAAATTAACCTTTAAACATTAAATATAATCATTTCCCGAGTGGTAATCGAACTCATAACCGTCGCTTTACAGCCAGACGCTGTCCCACTTCGCCATAACGGCCTCTGCTAGTAAAGTAGTAGTAGTAAAATAATATTATACATACACGATTATAGACAAATATTTCAAAGTTTATGGGGAAATTTGGACTTTATTACTAAAAGTTCATAGTTTTTAAGTTAATTTATATAGTAGATAACTAATAAATCTTGTATGTTTGTTTCTTTATTTTATTTACTGTTCCTATTTTATGTTAACGAGTGTTGTTTAAGGATTTCTGCTCTCAATATTTTTATTTTTTATTTGAAAGAGTAATTTATATAATATAATAAATCTATACCTACGTGATAGTGCTGAAATTGATTTTCATTTAAGGAAGCTATTTTCGTTTCTACTATCTGATTCTTTGGCCAGTAGTATGTTAGGTTTCACGGTCTACAAAGTCTCTAAAATAGGTAAAATAAAAAAGTAAGCATAATATTTTTTTTAATGCATAGTAGGAGTGAAAAAATAGTGCCAAGACACTCTTTTCACCACTTTCCGGTCAATTTTATAAAATTAAGTGTTTTGTCTTACAATACCTACGATACTAGCTACGATCACAATCCTAATAACATTCCAATTTAATATTATCATATTTACTATGCTGGCATGACGAAATGCAATAATAAATATATTTCACACGATTCCAAATATTATATTTGCTACAACACAACGTTAGGGGTGCTTTAGATCGTTCAGAGACGAAATTCCGATACACTGTCGAAATAAATATTCCCTGTTGACGTTGGAGGAATAATATTTGCCACCCAATATTCACACTTGCACCAAAAAGAAACAAGAGTGGGTCAGAAAAAATAAAAAAAAATACCATCAAAATAACACTAGGCAATATATTCGCGAGTACGAGGGGAGGTTCGGCCAAAAAGGATAAACACGTTAAAGGGTGCTGTTGACTGTTCGCTATCCACAAAGAAAACACTTATGATTGTACGTGGAGGGGTGCGGAGGGAGAGAGGGAGGGAGGGATGGAGAAGTCAATCGAAATTTTTGCAAACACTCCTCATGAGCAAGACGAAACGCTAAACAAATGTGGGCTTTATGTAAAATTTTATATCCTTGTAATATTGTTATATCTGCGAGAACAAACGAAGGGGATGATGAGACGATAGAAGATTGTTTTTTTTCCATTTCATATCTAGATTGTCTGAGATGAAATGAGATCCACAACAAAACGATGTCTCTTAGGGCTAATGAAAAAATAATAACACAATACAGAATTAAATACACCAAAATAGAACGTAACTAAGGCATATTTCTTTGGGATTTATATATGAAAATAAAGAAATTCCTAATACATGTCACGACGTAAGGCTAGAGTACTATTCACATACTAATTGCCTTTTATTCTCGTCCCCTTTTAATAAACAAAAGTAATACAATTGTATCCCCCGCGCGAGACACGGTTACGGCGCTATAAAGTCAAACGTGGCTTAGAAGTAGAGATGAAAATATTAAACATTTCGTGAAGGAAGACATCGACTAATTTCGTAATAGAATTGCAGCTTGTTAGCGCAACGCGCTCCGAATACATGCTCGTACGTGGTTGTCGATGGACTATGTGGTCGTATTGTAGGCGATTTGTTGAGCGGAGCGGGAAGCGATTTCTTTTTATTATTTGAACAAAGTGGTGGTTTGGGCAAATTGGATTACCTACAGTAACAATACATAACATACAGAACAATATTTTTTTATCCAAGAGCTCTAAATGGTGTAAAAAGGTAATAATATTTTGCATTATGACAATTTCAAATCCCGTTGTTTTTAAACGTTTTTCTGTACAAAGATATGAAAAACAGAATTTTACATATGAAATGTTTGATAAAAGTATTAGCGAAGCGTCCGCAGCTCACAATGAGGCTACACATTCATCACCGCGCACGTTCCTCGCCGGAGGCGTCGTGGATTAAGCGGATTGCAGGCGTAGATACATGATGTTTTTGCTTGTCAACAATTACAACTATTAACACATATTATATGTTTTATCTAGAACATAAAAATGTTAAATATTACAAAAACAAAATTAAGAATCCTATAAAGCGCGGCGTTAAGTTCCGCCACTTAACACGCAAGTGTCTTAATACTAGGTTCCCTCTGCCTACCCTGCTGTGTGCAGGATACAGCGTGAAGCTAACAAAATTAAGAATCCTATCTTTAACTTCCTTCAATACTTAGATGGCATGTTTAAAAGTTTATCAGAATTATAATCAAGCAAAAAGATTTCGTAAGCCCAAGTGGATCTTGACCCAAGACAGTTAAAAACAAGAAAAAAAAATAATTAGAATCTCAAAAACTGCAAAGTCCATTACTCCACATTAATATACAAACCGACGTTTAAACATTGCTTAGCAGAAACGATAATTCCTTGTAATATGATTTGTTCCTTAGTAAATTCCGGTCCCACTTTGATCTTATAATTTAAGCTCGTTTAGTACTATTCGTCTCAAGTAATCCAATTTGCGTTAAACACTTTTGAAAAACTTTCAAGCAGAACTTCTTAACGGTGCTTTAAATGCTACTTCGATTCCGGAGCTTTTCCATATTTTAATAAAATCTACGTTTCTTTGGCCGTTTCAAAGGAGGTTGCTTAGGTTGTTTGGACTATTGATTGTACTCCCTCTTGCCTTACTTTTGCTGTATACACTCGTAACTTTTACTGCTTTTGTGAACTGTTTGTAACATTAGAATAATTTGAGTGTTTCTATTAAAAATTGTATTTGAATAATTTCTATTTGTAAGTACTTTTGTAAGTATTATTATATGCGCAAGTTTATTATTTATAAACTTAACAATTTTATATAATTGTGTATTATTTCATATATTTTATGCTGTATTGTATACCTTTTTTTTTTATTATTCTATTTTACTCTACGGACATAAGGTCTGTACCATTTTTAACACGAATCTTGTTTTATCATATGCATTTTTTTTTGTATACGATTTCAGTACTTAAAACTAAGACTTAAAAAATATACCCTAAGAGAGTCCAGTTATTATAAAACGTTGCCTTTTTCATTTTATACAATTTTCCTATCATAATGAAGTTAAATGTAACCTAAATTAATTTATTATAAGTGTATAACTTATAGAAGATTGTTCGAAAGGAAATAGCAAAAATAAAAAGTTGTATTTACTTTATTCGTTTTTATATTAAACGTTGTAATAGAACGTGGATGTAGTGCTTATTTAGCAAGATTTCAACATGTTATCTAAAAGTACTTACGTTCTAGTCCTGGTTTATTCATTCATTTTGCAAGTAAATTCTTAATTAGAATTTCCATTATTTTTTTACAATTTTAAATATGTGGAAATCGTATCAAATTTTCATGTCGATTTCCTGACAATGAATATAATAAATATAAAATCATCTGTCTGCATTCGTGACGGACATTTAATACTTTAAAATAAAAAACCTTACATGTACAACATAAACACATAAAAACCAATTTAAAGTACAAATTAAGTTACCAACCAATACTTACTTTTTTTTCTTTTTTTTTAGCTTCACGCTGTATCCCGCACACAGCAGGGTAGGCCAGAGGGAACCTTGTGTTAAGATACTCCGTTTCCCACTTTCCGCCGAATTTTGGAGGCATTGCGTGTAAAGTAGGCGGAACTTAACGCCGCGCTTTACATCGACACCAGAGCGAAGAAAATGGAAATATGAAATATTTCCACTCCTCGAGTGGGAATCGAACCCACAACCAGTCGTTTACAGTCACACGCTTGTGCCACTGACCCACGACTGGCCACCAACCATTAGTCAGTTAAAAATAGAAATATAGTTATTTTAAACGTGCGCCGTTTATATTAAACGTAATTTTAATTTTTTAATGAGCCGAGAAAAACGATTAACGACGTGACTCAGTTACGTTGAATTAAGTTTATTTATTTATAAACGTGGACCTGAAGTGTACTTAAGCCATGCCATAAATCGTGGCCTACAACCATTTTGTTGAGTTTTGTTAGAGGTTGAACGTTTTTTATCATCGAACATTTTATCACAGTAAGGCACGACACGCACAAGGTCACTTTTCTATATAATTATATTTTACCAGCAATTATTTGAGTAAATTTTGGAAGAAATAAATTATAAGGCCAGTCGTGGCGCAGTGGCACGAACGTGTGACTGTAAACGACTGGTTGTGGATTCGATTTCGATTTGAAGAGTGGAAATATTTAATATTTCCATTGCCTTCGCTCTGGTATCAGAGTTAAAGCGCGGCGTTAACTTCCGCCACTTAACACGCAAAGTCTCCGAATTCGGCGGAAAAGTGGGGAACGGAGTGTCTTAACACTAGGTTACCTCTGTCTACCCTGCTGTGTGTGGGATATAGCGAAAAGCTAAAAAAAAGCAAAAAAAATACAAAGTAGGTTATAATATAAGTTAGAATAAAAGCTGGTATCAGATTTATTATTTTAATGTAAACATTATTACTGTTGACTGAGAAATAAATTTGGCCGGCGATATGACAGCGAAAGTGAAATTTGACCACTTTATAATAAACGTTTGTGTTTTATGTTTTGTTGCTTTGTGTTTATTATTTTCATAACGCCATTATGTTAAATTATTTAGGTACAGTGCTATAAAAAATCACACGAGTGGTATTTTTCAGGATAAAAAATTCAACGAATGGAATTCTCTATTTGTTAAAATATTTTTTTTTTAGCTTCACGCTGTATCCCGCACACAGCAGGGTAGGCAGAGGTAACCTAGTGTTAAGACACTCCGTTCCCCACTTTCCGCCGAATTCGGAGGCATTGCGTGTTAAGTGGCGGAACTTAACGCCGCGCTTTACCTCGACACCAGAGCGAAGAAAATGGAAATATTAAATATATCCACTCCTCGAGTGGGAATCGAACCCACAACCAGTCGTTTACAGTCACACGCTTGTGCTACTGGACCACGACTGGCCACATAAATGGCTGGCTAAAATATGAGTTATTTTTACTTTTAGTTGTCAGAAATTCGACAAAAACGTGAGATATAACTAGAATTTCTATTATAAGGGGAATACTTGACGTTTTTGATATTTGAATTTAGATTTCCTTTATAACTTTTCATACAAGTTACGCAGATTTTTTCTCCATTATTATACAGAGAAATGGACAAAATATAGAACAAAGGCACTCGCTTTGAATTCCGTCACAAAATGAGTTGCAGTGATCATTATACATTCATAGACGACTGACTGCGAAAGATTCTTTCGGCTTTTGCATACTTTCTCGAGTAATTTTCAAAAGTGTTCACGCTTTAGGGAGCTACCGCAGCGTAATAATATAATGGTCGGTGTCTTAAAGCCTGCGGAAAGTCGCGTTTTACGGTATCAAGTATTTGAGATAGTTCTTTCAATTTATGTAAAAGATACTTTGGTGTTTCAATAACGTTTCGAATTTCTTGTGACAAATACACAAATACATCTTTTCCCCTTTTAGTTTAAATTTTGAATGCAAACAGTTCTGTGTTGTGTTGATGTCTCTGGTATTTTAATGATGTTTTGTATGAGTTTTTGTTATTATAAGACCATTTTTAATTCTTATTTTTATAGTGATTACAATGTTTCATTTGACATTCTATGTTATTAGTGGAAACACATATATTTTAAGTAAGTGTACATATCATTCATAAGACCAAACTACTTACAAGTAAAATTCGTAACTAAGAATCAATGAAACACAACTACTTTTAGGTAAACTCCTCATTTTTAATCGAAAAAATAATGAATCAAATAATTTTTTACTAAACCAATCTACAGCATATTTGTTTAATAGCGTGGCCCAAACGAATGCAATTTCAGAGTTTCCCCTTATTTACACGCGCAATAACTTAGAATTACGAAATGAAAGCTGAAGCCGCTAATAATAATACACGAAAACATTATCCCAAGTTCCCATTACCAAGCGTTTTACTCCTCACGGATAAATTACAACGTTATGAATAAATTTCACATAAAACTTGAAACTGCACCTTTGCGAGGTGAAAGAGACAAGCTTATACAGAACGTTGGCAGAGAGACAGTGCGGTGAGACACGGCGAGTCGTAATCCGAAAATTTCATTAAGAAGTCTGGCGATTCGAACAGTTCCACGATATCTAGAATATTCGGCCCTCCTTATTAAGACGCGGCGAAATTTCATCCATTTCGTGGAAGATTTTAATATAGTCCCGCTTTAAGAGTGCAATTATGCGAGATATCGATGAAGTTTGCACCGTTTCCCGATTCCGATGAGTCGTTAGTACTTGATTAGTAAGTTCTTTTAGCGCAATTTTCAGTTCTATTTTCTTAGTGTTGAATATTTGAACAGAAAGTTTGTATAATGAATACGGTAACTGGGTTTTACTAACATTGGATAGTGGGTATAAGATCTTTTATTGCATACCACAGTATTCGCTTTTAGTACTAACATATATGTACTTATATGTCTGAGAAATTTAAAGAATATATAAATAAGTTCTAAGTTAATAATGAAGCAGGTTATTGATTAACAAAATTGTCCTTCGATATTAAACTTTTGAAACAAAGCCAGTTCTAAATTTTAAAACTAACGTTCAAAACACAAAGCAGCCTTGTAGAGGATAGATGATTTGCAAAAAATACACGACACGCTCTAATTACTTCAAGTAAAAATCTTAATAAAAATTCACTACACTAAAAACGCTTAATCACTCAATTCCTGTAAAAAAATTACGTAATGTAACACACCTCCATTAATTACCCTCATAAAGTAAAAATTTTTTCGGTTAATCAAAAAACCTGTCGGAGTTTCGAGGGTTCTTTTGTCCCCGACCTCCCCATCATTAGCAGCCGCAGAAATTGCACCCGACTTCACCAAAGTTGATTTCAGTCGAATTTAATTCAATTTACAATTAAAACGCTCTCTGTTCTGTTTATATATTTTTTATTTCTAATTTGGCCAATGAGTTCTGATGGGACTGTACTGTGAGCAAAAATTCATTACGTCCAAAAGATTTTTAATTCACGAATGTAATTTTGTTTCCTCGCTCCTATTTTGTTTTCGGGTAATTTCAAAAGGTTGATGTACTTATTAATTATTAAATTAATATTGCTCGTACCTTTTTCCGCTCACCAAATTATATTTGTCCCGTTTCCGAATAATTTAAGACAGTTTGTAAATGAACAGTCTTACGCGTTATGTTTATGTTTTATTTTACAATAACAGTGCATAATGATGCATTTTAGGATTTAAATTTATATAATATATATTCAATAGTCTTGCAAATATATATAAAAAAAAAATTAAAAAATAAATAGCTTTACGCTATATCCCGCACACAGCAGGGTAGGCAGAGGGAACCTAATGTTAAGACACTCCGTTCCCCACTTTCCGCCGAATTCGGAGGCTTTTGCGTGTTAAGTGGCGGAACTTAACGCCGCGCTTTACCTCGACACCAGAGCGAAGAAAATGGAAATATTAAATATTTCCACTCCTCGAGTGGGAATCGAACCCACAACCAGTCGTTTACAGTCACACTCGTGTGCCACGGGGCCACGACTGGCCACAATAAATAAAAAAAATGAAAAATTATAATTTGATTTTTGACTACTAAAAAAAAATTCAATATCAAAATGCGTACACACGGACACACTCACATCCTATTAACAGAATTATCATATCAAACGCAACCGAAGCATTCACCGTGTAAAAAAAAGAAACAATTTGAAACCTTTCATCCTCTTATTAGAATGAAGGGGTTAGGTGGGACGATTATTTGTTTATCTGTCGGCCGATTAGCGACCCTCTCGCGTAGTGAATACGTCACGTCACAACGCACTATTTGGTTTGCTGCATAACAAGCTTTCGCCTTTGCAATCAAAGGTCCGCCCATTTAAATAAATCTAGATGTGGATCCGAAATGAAAGGTCGGGGTGCGGTCGCATCTGTTAATTTTAGTGCAATTTATCGAGTGTAAACTAATCTTGGTGGTTTTACTATTAAGGGTATATCACTTTGAAGTAGATGAAAAAAGAATGTTTAATAGTTTTTTTGCGCAATTTCCTGCACACCCCAATCTCCCCGTTTGTGAAAATTTTGCAATTTGTAATTATTTTCAATGGTTAAACATTAGCCGTAATTTTTCACGGGCTTTAGTTTTTAAGGCAAACATTAAAATATAATTTCTTAAATCGTTATAGAAATAATTATTGAGTGCATTATTTGCAATGTTGTACCCAGAATTATAACAATAGTTTTTTTCCTAACATCAGAGGTAAACTTTTAATATTGGAATATTTATTTGGAGTACAAAAAAATATAAAAGCTCAAGCCTCAATAAGTTATACGTAGGTCATAAATCTTTGGTGTGAGCAATCGAGATGATTTTTCAAGCAAAACCGTAGGGCGTGCGCGCGACATAAACGTAACAATTAATTTCGCGAGCGTCTCTCGTGTGGGCTTGGTTGAAGATGTAAGCAAATAACTATTTATGTAAATAGTTAAGTTGTATTTATTTATCCATCATGTTTTTATGGGACAAAGTAAGCTAGGTATATAAACTTTAGTGTCAAGGCACTCTGTTCTCCGTTTATTTAATCTGTATAGCAGCGATATGCAAAGGAATATCTTTCGATTTTTTTAAGAAAATTATTTCGACCGAGGGATAATTTTGGGATGAAATTTGGCATAGTTAAGGTTCATACAAAAGAAGTGCAAAAGATAAAATCTTCATAACAATACATTTGGAATATATGTATCTATTTAATGAAATAAATATTACACACAATATCAAGCGTTTGATATACACTTTTGTATGTCACATAAACATTACAAGTTGTAAATGACATTTAGAAAAAGTATAAAAGATATGAACGCAGCGGGATTCGAACCTGCGCCTCCTGAATACCATCCAGGCGCTCTCACCACTGAGCCATGCGTTCTACTACCAGCTGCGCCGAAATTCTTATACGCTTTATTACAACTTATTTTTGTTGTTAGCAAATTAATAAATTTTTATACGTTTTCTAAATATCTTTTTCAATTTTTTAAGTGTGGAATAACGCTTTAAAAATTACAAGTTGCTTACATATTACCATATGTAGTTTAAATTACTAAGTTGTTGAGCTGATTTATTTATCACAAAGTACCATAACAAAATATAAATAAATTAAGAAAGATATACATAATTAATTTAAACATTTAATATAAAAACGCTATACGCTTCTAACTCACACTGCTTTATGTAAACTGGAGCAAAACGGTGAGACATTAATCTTTAGTTCACGAAAGTATTGTATAGATATAAGTTCTGTACTCGACTTTGTTCGCTAATCACGAGGGGTGCAAGTTGTCTTGTTTTGGTTATCTTCGTAATATGTCTTCTTCTTCTTCCTGGCAACTATCCCAGCTTTAGCCAGGGTCTGCCTTCCTGCTCAACCTCCTCCACTACGCAGGGTCTTTGGCATCCTCGGTGGTAAGTCCATTGGCTCTCATATCCTGCTTCACGGTGTCCAGCCATCGCTTTCTTGGGCGTTCTGGGGGTCTATCTTCGTAATATGTATTGTATTATAAGTCAAAGTCAAAGTCAAATAATTTAATTCAGAATAAGCAGTTACATGCTTCATTTTTTGAACGTCAAATAGTTTACCACCGGTTCACTAAAGTTAATGCCTCAGACCTGAGAAGAACCGGCGCAAAAAACTCAACAAGACTTCTTTTTTTTAAACCAATTGTGATACACACATTTAGAGAAGTAGTTTATTATGATTTTTACAGTCTTTTTATTGAAACTATTTTAACTTTTTATGTTTATTTTTGGTATTCGAAAATACACTTTAGAAGACTCAACGTCTACAAAAAATGTCTATTTTACAGGAGTTCATGGTCACAGGTAGACTAAGTCGAATGCAAAAAATATACGCAGTTTAAAAAAGTTGGATATTTACTGGTAACAATGATTGTGTCAAAATCCAAAATATTCTTAATTTTGTTTACTATTTTTACTTCGATACTCAATGCATCTTTTAGAAAGATATAACTCATATCCTTATTTATTTTATTTTTAGCTTCATGCTGTATCCCGCACACAGCAGGGTAGGCAGAGGGAACCTAGTGTTAAGACATTCCGTTCCTCACTTTCCGCCGAATTCGGAGGCTTGCGTGTTAAGTGGCGGAACTTAACGCCGCCCTTTACCAACTAGCGAAGTACGAACTTAGCAACGAAAATGTAAATATTAAATATTTCTACTCCTCGAGTGGCAATCGAACCCACAACCAGTCGTTTACACGCTTGTGCCACTGGGCCACGACTGGCCACAATATCCTTATTTTTAACCTTATTATTTTAATTCGTGACAACTTCCGAGACTATAATTTTGAAAAATAGGAACACCATAATATAAAATTACTTCATTTATTTTTTTTGAATTCTCACTAATCCTAAATACTCGTAGTATGCAATGTATATTATGTATGTATATATATGTATATATATTTAGTATCTACCCGGTACATCCTTTACAAGGACTGTAAGATTAATCAGGCCGCGGCGGAGCTCACATTAGAGGAAATTTGGAACAACATGTCTACATAAATTGTTTTAATGGCCCGCAGCCCGCCCCGGGGCACGATGATTATCAACTTCTTAGTTTTATTCCTGCCACTGTACTCGTATGCAGTGAGTTTCTATGTATTGCTTTGTACTGATTGTTTTTATTTAATTTTAGTTATTTTTAAGAAAAGTCAACGTGGTGTGGTTGGTTATTGTTTAAGTGTAATGGTGATTGGATACGGCTTCGATTTCCGATGGAAGGAATGATTGCATTTTAATTCTTTTTTATATCTTTGATAAACAAGATATGGTGCATCGTTTAGTTCCGCCACCCAATTTGTTATATTTCGAATTGGGTGTAGAGTGATACCCAATATCGCCTCTTGTCACCATTTATATTACTGATTGAAAAATGAACCCACTACTAATACTGATTAAAGATGCTGTCCCACTGCGCTATGACATCCTCAGAATGTGAAATTTTATTTTATTATATAAGCTAAGTTAAGATAAAAGAAAGAAATAAGAAACACTCATCCGTCCTCACAAGCATTTATAATATTATTGCTTCTTAAAATTGTACTACGATTAGGCATCTAAGATGAAGCGCGACGTTAAGTTCCGTCATTTAACAACAGAATATCGGGATTCCATACAAAAAGCGGACAACGGAGTGTCTTATCACTACGTTCTTTTTGACTACCCCCAACGGGAAAAAAACGTGAAGCTACATACGTCCTACAAAAAGACATTTAAAGAAAACGTATAAAAATTTGAACGCAGCGGGATTCGAACCCGCGCCTTCTGAATACCGTCCAGGCGCTCTCACCACTGAGTCATGCGTTCTACTACCAGCTGCGTCGAAATTCTTATACGCTTTATTACAACTTATTTATGTTGCTAGCATAAAAAAATACGTATGTCCTAATTAAAAAAAATCTTAAATACGAAAAATAATATCAGAATATGAACCTGCTATCCATAAAAAACACAAAATTTAAGTGAATATTTTCACCAACATTCAATATTTCAATAAACATAGTAGGAACGTTTTACTAAAATTATGTTTTCATAGAAGATAATATAAATAGCTTCTGCCTCAGGGCTGGGAGGAAGTTTGCACGACTATTAGGCAAATTAAAATTTCTCTATATATCTTTTCTTTTTCCTTTACTTTATCTTATGTTTGACTAACTATCTATTATATTTATCTATGTATATACTGTAAACTAATACATATTTATGTTTATTATACAGCTTCCCATATTTACTCGTACACTTATATAGGTACGCTGTTTCACACTTTACTGCCTAGCATAGTAGGAAAAGCAAAGTCCGAATACATAACGCTTTTTTTTAAGATATATAGAAATGGTCAAGAGTACTGTGCAAATATTATTATTTAAAAGTAAAATAGTTTCCTAGATTATGCTAAATTTATTGATACTATTATACATTTTATCAAAAATATAACTTTACTGAGATATAAAAACAGTTAGAGGGATAGTGGGAATGCAATGAATATAACTAGCTTCACACCTTTCCCCACGTAGCACTATAATGAGTGAGAACTTAGTGTCAAGACTCTCCGTTTTCCGGTTTCCATCAAAAATTTTCACACATTCCATGTAGCATGCATACAATAAATCTTTCAAAACCTACCTATATATTACAGTAAATTTTATACAAAGTATAACATATAATACAAAAATAGATACACATAAACAGTATCAGGTTAACATCCTATAAGTCCTAACTCTTTTACTACAAGGCGAAGGCACGTGCCCATATTTAGTTGTATCTGGTAAGACCGGCCTTTTAAGTCTAAAGCAACATTTGTATGCGGTGGTAGGCTTCTTACTAAGTTCTAGTTTTTGAACTGCTTTCTTCAAGTTCAAGACAACTTTTTGCAAAGCTGGCAAGTTTTTATAGAATTAAGCCTTTTAACTGTTATACTTTTTAGTATTTATGTGTCTTTAAAAGGAATGAGTTACATTATGACCATGTCCGTGGAAGTAGATAAGAAATAGTTAAATCTGTTAAAAAAACGTTTAAGGCGGGTAAACAAGTTGTTAATTACGTATTTGGTCGTTTTTAGAGTTTTGTTTGTTTAATATTTATTTCATTATGTCAGCTGGGCAAAGAGAACAATGACATATCGCACTTTTAACGGTGACCTAATCAGAAATTCATATGTTTTGATAAGCCTAACGTATAATTGAAGAATTGGCCTTTTTTCTAGTTATTCGATTATATTAGACTTTAAGAGAAGCATTTTATAGTACGTTTCCCCTTTTTTTGGCATAAAATAGTCATTTTAGCTTAAATAAATTGATAGATTACATGTTTACAAATTGTTCAATGTACTAAAGTAAATAAGCCACTTCAATTCTGAATGTGTCATATCACTATAATTTTTAGTTTCTTTTCAATGAAAAGCTAACGATGCAGAGAACTGTATTGTGATATCTTCGAACTAAATTTACTCAGAAATTGTATAAAATATGTTTTATATATGTATAAGCATAGACTTGAAATAATGTAATTTACTTTTTCATGCTGTTTAAGATAATTTTCATAGTAAAATGGAAAGACATAACAAAACTCGATTTATTCAGTAGTTCCAAGAGAACCTTTAAAATCAACCGTATTTTAAACAAAAATTACACAAAATTTCCACTATTTTTTCACAAAAACTATCCAATAAACATTTCACAAACGCGAACTACACGAAAACCAGCAAGCTGTGACTATGGAGCTGGCAAAAAACCGTTGTTATTCTATTTCTCATTTAGCCAAACGCGAATGCGTCTGACACTGTGGCTTAGTAATATCCTGTCCCCGACCTCTTCCAAACCAGGCGGCAGCCAGTACTCCACGCTGGCCCTACTGGCATGTCACCGCGACGTCGGTTGCAATAAGCATCACATTAAACCGTAGCTGGTACAACGTTGATGTAACACTCAAATCTTTATTACAAAAGCAATAAAGCCCACATTACTGGCGTCAAAGGTTTCAAATTAAAATGAGATGAAACTTTCCTTGTTTCGTTTCGTTTGGTTTCGTTTCGTTTCGTTCACTTGGTGAGTTGGTGTCTACTTAATAAAAGGCTGTTTCAGTGGTCGCTAGTCTTTTGCAGCAATGCGGCTTTTCGTTTTTGGTACTGTGTCTCTTACACAGTATGTAATGTCATTCGGGTTTGCTTGTTTAGTATATAGTGGATGTTGAAGGTTTAATGGTAAAGAGGTGATGGAGTGTATTAGAAAAAATGAAATAAAGCATGTGAACGTATACCTTATGCTTACGCAAGTAAATCTAAATAATATTCAATTTACACTTAAATTATATTATTTTTTCAGTTCTAAGCGCGGCGTTAATCTCCGTCACTCAACACGTAATATATCGATTTTAGATTAAAATGGAGGAAAGTGTCTTAACTTTGAATTCTCTCTTTCTATGCCTACTATGTGATAATGGGCAAAGCTGTAAAAAAATGAAACTTTCCTTGTTTCGTTTGGTTTCGTTTCGTTCACTTGGTGAGTCGGTGTCTACTTAATAAAAGGCTGTTTCAGTGGTCGCTAGTCTTTTGCAGCAATATGGCTCTACTATGTCTCTTACACAGTATGTAATGTCATTCGGGTTTGCTTTTCTGTATATAGTTGTATGAATATTAAAGGTTTAATGGTAAAAAGGTAATGGAGTGTATTAGAAAAAATGAAATAAAGCATTTAAGCGTATATATTATGCTTACGCGAGTAAATATAAATAATATTCAATTTACATTTAAATTATATAAATTTCTGAGTTCAGGTGCTCGGTACGCGGCGTTGATCTCCGTCACATAACGTGTGGAGGTAAAAATGGAGGACAATGTCTTAACATTGAGTTCTCTCTTTCTAACCCTACTATGGGAAAACGCGTAAAGCTGTAAAAAAAATACAAGCCATTGCAGTGCGGTGGCACGGAGCTATTAAACGCGATAGTCGCGCGATGATATCATTTTATAATATGTATCTTAAATTTCAGACCTAAACAATAGTATAAAGATCATAATTTTCAAAAAAATACTATAGAATAGAAGTGACATATTATTATCGATAGTAGAAAGAATAGAGATTTCTCCGTATCTTAAATAACACGAACTAAAAAGAGAATTTGAATACTTTTTATATAACACGTGGCCAGTCGTGGCGCAGTGGCACAAGAGTGTGACTGTAAACGACTGGTTGTAGGTTCGATTCCCACTCAAGGAGTGGAAATTATATTTCCATTTTCTTCGCTCTGGTGTCGAGGTAAAGCGCGGCGTTAAGTTCCGCCACTTAACACGCAAGCCTCCGAATTCGGCGGAAAGTGGGGAACGGAGTGTCTTAACACTAGGTTCCCTCTGCCTACCCTGCTGTGTGCGGGATATAGCGTGAAGCTATTTTAATTTAATTTTATATAACACAGTCAACACAAACTCATTCAGTATAAATCGATGATATTTTAGTAGAAATTGTTATGTGGAAGCGGTATGTGGGTCAGCGATAAGGACATTTGTTAATGCCGACCCACGCGCGGGACCTTACAGCGATCAAACGGTGTTTACACATTTTTGGATATATTTTTCAATGTTTTGAGAGCAAATCTTTAGAGGAGACAGATTTTATTGACTCAACTTGAAATATGTATATTGAAATATTCAATATTCCTTCTTGTGTTGAGTGTCGTTTGAATGAGCGAGGTTTTCGAGTATTACTTTTAAATCTGGTTCATTATTTTGTTAGAGATTTAAGTATTTTTTTGCTTATATAATGTTGTAATTTTTTTTTAGCTTCACGCTGTATC
The DNA here is from genome assembly GCA_019049465.1 of Dryas iulia moderata. Classification (NCBI taxonomy): domain Eukaryota; kingdom Metazoa; phylum Arthropoda; class Insecta; order Lepidoptera; family Nymphalidae; genus Dryas; species Dryas iulia. The sequence continues at coordinate 122,884 of CM032429.1, forward strand.
CCGCACACAGAACAGGCAGAGGGAACCTAGTATTAAGATACTCCGTTCCCCACTTTCCGCCGAATTCGGAGGCATTGCGTGTAAGTGGCGAAACTTAACGCCGCGCTTTACCTCGATACCAGAGCAAAGAAAATGGAAATATAATTTCCACTTCTCGAGTGGGAATCGAACCCACAACCAGTCGTTTACAGTCACACGCTGTAATATTGTAATATTGTGTTAAATAGTAAAACTTCTATTTTCTTAATACGTTTTGTATGATATCGTGTGAAATTTATGAAATCACAAATCACAAAATTCACCTTAAATATATATGGAAGTCATATTCTAAAAATGACTATTTCACAAAATAATCGAACATATCACGAAATGATCGCATTTCTTGAAATGTGAACTGAATTTGACCATATTATTAAATTGTCAATATTTAAAGACATGTTTATCGTTTTTAATATTTCAAATAAATTGACACAAAACATTTATTAACATATAATTAAATGAATAATCAAGCAATTCAAACATTAGACAAAAGCTAACATCGCTTCATTGTGGGTACTTGCCAAGTCACGTGACCAATCCACTGACCCATACAAATTGGTTTCAATTCCGCAGCGGTCGTGTCAGTGTTCTAATAAATAATGCTGGTAAGCAGTTTGATGTTGAAATTTTTGTTGTTTTAAAAAGTAATTTAATTTAAAATGGAAGTACAAAATGATGGTCGATTTGGTAAACCTTATGTTGTATGGTGATATGTTTATCGATTAATCGTGTTTCGATTTATCGTTAAGTATTTTTTTTTTTTTAGCTTCACGCTGTATCCCGCACACAGCAGGGTAGGCAGAGCGAACCTAGTGTTACGACACTCCGTTCCCCACTTTCCGCCGAATTCGGAAGCATTGCGTGTTAAGTGTCGGAACTTAACGCCGCGCTTTGCCTCGACACCAGATTGAAGAAAATGGAAATATTAAATATTTCCACTCCTCGAGCGGGAATCGAACCTACAACCAGTTGTTTCCAGTCACACGCTTGTGCCACTGCGCCACGACAGCCCACACACTGGGTATTTTATAGGTAAGTTTTCTAAAACAAGCAAAACAGGTTCCATATTTTAAATAACATACACATCAAAATAGTTAGTAAATTCTTGACATTACATTTAATCTTCAAACCCAAATGTATTACTTGTAAATGTAAAAGCAGTTTCAAACAATTTTATATCCACCAACTTGTACAAAGCTACGACGAAACAAAACCTAGGATTACTCTCTGACCTCCCTAATCCTCGCGACACTAGCTTGACAACTTTGAACATTAAAATAATCTTTATAGTAGTTGTAAATCAGAACTTAACACACATTTAGGCATATCCCAAATCCACTTAATAACATAATAAAAGCGACCACTATCGCGTTTTACGACAGAATCTGTAATAAAGTAATTTGCGGAACACGTGAGCTGGTGGTTGAAACAAGTCCCAGAGTTAGCATTTAGTGAGTTCAAAGTCAGACTGAGAGAATTAATAGGGTTATTGTGGCAATAAATACGAAGCGCCTAGTTTGCGGCTGCCCGCGGTCAGATAAATCAAGTGGGAACGCAAGATGTCCTGTAACACCCCCGTGTGGGGGCAAAAACCTAAGCAAGGGTTAATTAAGACTCGCACCCTTAATTTATGTATGTAAATAACATGAGTGGTTACGGAAATGCTTGGTTATTTGTTTTTTTTTGTAGGTTTTTTTTGATGTTGTTCTTCAGATTTTCGTTTAGTTAAGTAATTTTATACAATGTGGGTAGTTTTGTGGGTCGTAAAACGTAATATTAAACTATAAATTCAAAATTTTGAGGATAAATTATTTTTAAAAGTATTTGTTTTTGCTTCACGCTGTATATGCACACAGCAGGGAGGGCAGAGGGAACCTAGTGTTAAGACACTCCGTTCCCCACTTTCCGCCAAATTTAGAGGCATTGCGTGTTAAGAGGCGGAACTTAACGCCGCACTTTACCTTGACACCAGAGCGAAGAAAATGGAAATATTAAATATTTCCACTCCTCGAGTGGGAATCGAACCCACAACCAGTCGTTTACAGTCACACGCTTGTGCCACTGGGCCACGACTGGCCACATAATAATTAGTTTTATAAAATATTCTTACAAGATAATTGAAGTGTATTAACTCTAGTTGTAGTGAATTTCCCCACAGCCATAATTAAGGGCATACTATATTCAGAGAGTTAGGTCTTAAATGTATTGACCAGAGCGATCACGAAAGTAAATATTGAATATTTTGTTCTATATATTAAATATTCAAGTTACTTTTCTTAGCTAAAACAAAACAAATAATTATACTTTATTATAGCTACAGAAAACTAATTTTGAAGAACAAGCAATAGTGACTGTCTGATTAAGAAACAGAGACTTGATTCTGCGTGAGAAATTGCCACCATTTGGTACTCCTATTGGATGCTTGCCAAAATAAAGAGTAGATATATGAAGTGCCTGTGAAGATAAGGTTTTATATTTTTTATAGCATTAAAATAACAGTTTCAATATATTTTATATCGAATTTTATAACGAAGCATTTATATGTTAAATAAAGAACATAATCTTATAATGAGGCCAGTCGTGGCCCAGTGGCACAAGCGTGTGACTGTAAACGACTGGTTGTGGGTTCGATTCCCACTCGAGGAGTGGAAATATTTAATATTTCCATTTTCTTCGCTCTGGTGTCGAGGTAAAGCGCGGCGTTAAGTTCCGCCACTTAACACGCAATGCCTCCGAATTCGGCGGAAAGTGGGGGACGGAGGGTCTTAACATTAGGTTCTCTCTGCCTACCCTGCTGTGTGCGGGATACAGCGTGAAGCTAAAAAAAAAATGAATGTAATAATAGATGGCGTTGAACATGTGTGATCATAAGTCGAATCACGGAAATACTAGTTTTAAAGCGCGGCGTTGAGTTTCGACACTGAAAGCACATTATCTTAATATCGAAAGTAAAATGGAAAGCGGAGGGTCCATACACTTAGTTTTCCCTCTAAATATCCTTGTTAGGCGAGAAATAGCGTAAAGTAAATCAAGTTAAATTGTTTTTTTTTAAATTCTCCTAGATTCTCCTACCATTTTAATACCAAATCAAATATCTAAACATACTAATATCTTTTACCTATTAAGAATAGATTAAGGCAGAAGTTATCTTACGCAGAAGATCAACTTCTAAACTCCGCAAAGGGAATGTCGCGATACATCGACCAAGTTGTTTGCTATTCGGACACGTGTGTTACGTGCAAGTTTAATGGACCACTTACACTGATTGGCGTTTCAGGATAATGAAATGAGGGATTTGTGGGTAGCGGCAAGTAAGACAGGCTGAACAAAAAACGCCAGATTAGGTAAGGAAGATTATTCATTATTATGTTTGTATATTCCAAAACTAGGGAACGTTGGGAAATTAAGCTAGTCCATACTTATACTATGAATGCGAAAGTCTGTGTGTTTGTCTGCCACGCTTTCACGGCTAATCTACTGATTCGATTTGGATGAAATTTAGAATGAAAATAGTAAATAACCCTGAGTCTAACGTAGGCTACTTATTTTTTCAAAAATCAACCTCTAAAGGGTTGAAATAGGGGGTGAAAGTTTATATGAAAAATCTAGACAGCTTGACCGATTGTAATGAATTTTGGAATAGATATAGTTGATAATCATATTTACTTGCAAGTTTTTAGTAAATCTTATGTGAATTAACCTATATTTTTGATTATTATAATATTTTTTTTGCTTCGGGCTATTGAGCATACAAATCTAATTCTGAGTGAATAAATAAAGTTTATATCTAAATCTATATTCATTTGCAAATATATAACTTGAATTATACAATACGCGAAACCTCCCCCAATTTCCTTTTCCCTTTATAAGCTGTAATAACTATAATTACACCTTGGCACTTATAACGGAGTCAATGTAGTAAAACACGAAATGCCCAAAACGGTTCTTACGCCAGTCCTGTCCCAGCAATTAGCTTCCCTCGTAACCATTTCTTATCTATTTCATTAACAATTGTAATAATATACCTTTTATGTTTTGGTCAAGGTACCCTCATGTGGCGATTAATTCAAGTCGTTTTATTGTTGGCATAGGGTGGAAAGAATTGTTACGATTTGCATGTCCCAAGAGTTAGGGGTCCTGCTGTCTCTCTGGCATTGACAAATGGCACGCCTGAGGAGCTTTGTTCTGTTTAATGGTAAAATACCACTTTATAAGCTTAGAGTATCGGCGTAATGAAAATCATACCACTTAATACTGTTCGAGTGGTCAACCATTGTGTTGTCACTTGTTAGATGATGTGAATGTGGTCATTAATGTCAAAGAACTATTGATTCTGTTTTTGCAATGGAACGAGCTTAGCGATTGTATTGGTAAGTTACTCCAGCTGGAGGTAACTCCATTGTAGTACAGTTGTGATTAAAGCTAAGAGCTTATATAGGTTCATATTCTACTGAGACGAGTAACTATGTTCATTATATTAATATTATGTTAAACTTTATATTTTATTTTTGTCAATATATTTTGTTTTCGCACATCCGGACAGAGAATGTCTTAGCACAGCAAGAGTGATGGGTTATGTATTCGATATCCACTCGAGGCAATTTAAATTATTTTCATTTCTTCACTTCGGTAAGGCAAAGCGGCGTTGAGTCCCATTATTCAACCAATAAATTCAGTAGGGAACGGAGAGTAGAGAACGAAGTCTCTATGTACGAAAAAGTTTGCAGCTGTAGTATTTTATTCACATAATAACACACTACTTGATCATTCTCTCTTGGCCTCGATATTTAATACTGACAATCAGCTGAACGAGCAAATATCAGCTCCACGTTTTTTTTTTTTAGCTTCACGCTGTATCCCGCACGCAGCAGGATAGGCAGAGGGAACCTAGTATTAAGATACTCCGTTCCCTACTTTCCGTCGAATTCGGACTTAACGCCGCGCTTTACCTCGACACCAGAGCGAAGAAAATGGAAATATTAAATATTTCCACTCTTCGAATGGAAATCGAACCCACAACCAGTCGTTTGCAGTCACACGCTTGTGCCACTGGGCCACGACTGGCCACAAACTGTAAATATCAAGTATAAAGTATTAAACATAGTAATTTGCAACAAACCAAATTAATTTTTGAACTTAAAACTTATACATTTTCTTATTTATTTTAAAATGTATCTTAAAATTCGTTAGAAACTGAAATTTTCTAGCAATGTGCCCTTTTCACTTTCAAGGTGTGTCGAACCTTAAATTATCTCGTAGGGCAAACATTAATTATAACTTTACCTTGTCCACTATGAGCACGTTTCAATTAAAAGTATTTTAATTAGAGACTCATATATGTATATGCTATTCTAAGAAAAAATGGAGCTAATATATTCTAATATCAGTATAATGTAAATAATTGCTTTGTTATAATAAAGTTAGTAAAAAAATATTTTTTTAATTATAATAATTAACAAGAGGCGTAATATAACAACGTTTCATAGTAAAAACGATGGTTATGAATTCGATTCCCATTATAAGGAATAATTATATTTAAATTGTTTTTATTATTTTTTTCTGGTAACAAGACAAAGCGCGTCGTTGAATTCCACCACTTGACCCGATTTTGGGCAGAAAGCGGAGAATGGAGTGTATGGAGTTGTCCTTACGGAGTGTAGTGTCACTAGTGTAGTGTTCTCACAAACTACGCTGCTATACCGAAAAAAGTGTACTTGAAAATTCTAAAAAAAAAATCTTAATACCAAAAAACCGTAAGTAACGTTAATTAAAGAGCTAGGTAGTGAAAATATTTCAAAGTTTTTATCTTTTAAACGGTTTCCTTACAAAAAATCAGCTGTATTTTCCATTTTTCGGGTATTCGGAGGGCCCCAAAAGTTACGAGAGATTCAGTGGCTCGCGGATTAAAAGGGATTTAATAAAAGTTCACTTCAGGTCTGTTTAATGGACCGGTCGAAAAATCAATCGTTAATTTTAATTTGTGATTAACATTTTTGATGTAATCTTTCGTTTCGAATGTTTTGAAATTGTATGGAGAAAGTTGTCACTCATTATTCCGCTTGATACTAATATAGAAAGGTTAAAAAATATATATAAACATAGGTTATTATAATCGATATTAGTAAGGTATATTTATAATATACAATGTCTCTAATTCTGGCAGAGAACGCAGAATAGAGCCTCATGATTACCTTGCTACGTGAAAAAAGCTTGAAGCCAAAAAATATCCATGCCTTCCATAAAATGTAATATAAACGAAGTCAGCGTTCAACTGATACGTTCGATACGCCATAACTAAATAACTATACTGAACTAAAATAATTGCCCACATATTTCTTCTTTGTCAACTAACAAAGAAACTAAGAAGAATTTACTAATAGATTGCGTTCTTCTTACAAATACGTGAGGACAGACAATTAACTTAAAAAGTATTTACCGTATATATATTAAAAGGAACCAAAAAGACCACCCGTCCGTAACCAATAAGAGACCGAACTGAAGGAATTGTTTACAGGGAGCAATGCGAGTTGTCTTTTTAATGTGGAATTCTTTTACGGGAGTACGAAGTGAGACGTAAAAGTTGTATGGTATGCGGTGAATTGCTATAAGAATAGGGATGGCGTTTGTCAATAATGTTGTTTTTGTTTTCATTGGGATGTACTGTAGAGAGAGTAGACGAAAATTAAGATTAGTTTTTTCCAGTTATTTCCGAGTTGTTTTGGCCTATGAAAAGAACTTGAGGTAGTTTAAATCTTTTTTTATGCAAAGTAAGGTAGTTAGGGAGAATGTAGTGCCAAGGCACTCCGTTTTTAATTTTCTGCGCGAAATCGATATTGCGTTTTGAGTTGCAAAAGTCAAACGCGCTTTGTCCAAGGCGGAGAAAAAAATAGAGTTATAATTTTAAACATTTTTAAAGTGTTATTCCTCACTTCGAACCCGCGCCTGGACGGTGAAGTACGGGTTCGAATCCCGATGCGTTCAAATTTTTATACGTTTTCTAAATGTCTTTTTCAGAGTTATAATTGTTTAATCGAGCAGGAATTTACAATCAGACGCTTTCCCACTTTGTCACGATGACCTTATACACACATATATACATAAATGATGTAATTTCGTACTCAATTTTCTGCTACAAAGAGTAAATAACCACATAATTATAATCAGCAATTAACAGCAAAGGGGAACTACGACCATCTGGAGGTAAAGTACTATATATATGTATATAGGATATTACTATAAATATTACTTTTCCTAAGTCAGTAAAACTGTTTTGCATTATATATTTTTGGATAGTGTGTAGAAATTATATTAATATATAAAATAAATATAGTTCAATCTATTGAAATGTCTGAGGCGATCGTGGCACAGTGGAACTGCGTTGGACTGAAATCGTGATTGATTGTAGGTTTGATCCCTACTCCGGGGAATGATCTTAATTTTATTATTTTAATTTCTGTTCTAGGGTAGAAGATAAGATACAACTTTGTGCTCCTCCACTCAATAATTGAGTCAAGTCGGTAAGAGGAAGAACTCTCTTTTTCTCACTAAGCTGCTACATGGAAAAAAGCGTGAAGCTAAAGCTATTAATATATCAAATTAAATATCAATTGTGTAATAAGACTCAACAAAAAAAACTTTAAGATCTCCAAACAAAAAACACAAAATAATTAAACAAAAAAAAGTAAATTTAAACTCAAATACTGGATAGAAAGCCAAAAAAAATATATATTCTACATTACAAAAGATATTGTGCCAGTATCAAAAACCTCCTTTCATTCTCGAGGCAGACACTCAGTGAACATTTGATGGCTTCCAGACGAACTACAGTTAAAGAATCTCTTTCTAGCCGTTTCTTGGGAAACTTTCTTTAATCCCGGCAATGTGTTTTGTCGCGATGTACCCGCGCCATTGTTGGTAGAACTTGGCTCTTTTTTTTGCTTGCAAAACTTTTATCCTTAATTTTATTTGGAGGTCTGTATTATTTTTTTAAGGTAGATTATAATATTTTTTTAATATATGTTTAATTTAAATAATTCCTTAAAGAATTCATAACGTCTGATAATAGAGGAGATTGATTGTGGGTTAGTTGTGATGCAGTGATACAAGCGTGTGACTGTAATAAGACTGGTTGTGGGTTCGATTCCCGCTCGAGGATTGGAAATATTTAGTTTTGCCATTTTCTTGGCTCTGGTGTCAAGGCAAAGTGAGGCGTTAAGTTCCGCCACTTAACACGCATAGCCTCCGAATTCGGCGGAAAATAAGAAATTAAAATAATTTTAATTTCTTCGCGCTAGTGAACTAAATAAAGTGCGGGGTTAAGTTTTGCCCTTAACCCGCAATATACTTTTTCCGCCCAAAACTTGATTTCAAAGTGGACAATGGAGAACAAAGTGTTTTAAACGTGAAAAGCTTAAAAAAATACAAATAAGCAAAAAATAATTGAATAAAGATTTAAAAATTCAAGTTTAAATAACAGTCGTGGCCCAGTGGCACAAGAGTGTGACTGTAAACGACTGGTTGTGGGTTCGATTCCCACTCGAGGAGTGGAAATTATATTTCCATTTTCTTCGCTCTGGTGTCGAGGTAAAGCGCGGCGTTAAGTCCCGCCACTTAACACGCAAGCCTCCGAATTCGGCGGAAAGTGGGGAACGGAGTGTCTTAACACTAGGTTCCCTCTGCCTACCCTGCTGTGTGCGGGATATAGCGTGAAGCTATTTTTTTTTTTTGTTAAGTTTAAATAACAATAATCGACGCATTCCTCTAAGATCTCTAACTTAGCGTCGCATTTTACACTAAATAAGCTTTTACATTAAGAATTAAGCTTTCTTATTCCATTACGTATTTCTATTCAGTGGTAAAGTTTGTATTGTTTTCTCAATTTACAAAGAAAAGTGGATTTTTATATAAGAAAAAAACTTGAACCGAGATAATATTCAAACGGTCACTCGTTTGAAGATTCTATCTAGTGAATTAATTTGAATTTCTTTCTTATAGTCGCCGTTATCAGAAATAAATGGCCGTTGTTGTGACTGTGAAACTTTGCAAAAAGTTTAACATCTAACGCTATAAATTTAAAGTGTTTTTACTTAGGACCAGATACTAAATTGTTGAAAAGTTTTATTTTCTTATGTGTAAGAAAGAGTGAATAAAAAATGTGTCATACTTAAGTAAAAATTATGAAAACAGCTGCTTTATCGTGCTTTTATATTTTTATAACTTTACGGTTTATCTAAAGTGGTTAGTGAACATAGTGTTGGGACACTCCGTTCTCCACTTATCGTTCGAATTGGAGAAACGGAGTATTTAATAAGTTAGCTTCACGCTGTATCCCGCACACAGCAGGGTAGGCAGAGGGAACCTAGTGTTAAGACACTCCGTTTCCCACTTTCCGCCGAATTTGGGGGCATTGCGTGTTAAGTGGCGGAACTTAACGCCGCGCCTTGCCTCTGATACCAGAGCGAAGGAAATGGAAATATTAAATATTTCCACTCCTCAAGTGAGAATCGAGCCCACAACCAGTCGTTTACAGTCACACGTTCGTGCCACTGGGTCACGACTGGCCCCTTATTTAATAAGTTAATGCCACGTTTTGTTTTATAAGAAAGGAAAAATGAAAGTAATTCTAATAATTTCTCCGAATAGGAATCGAACTCATAACCAATCATGTTTACCAATAGTCGCTAGCCCCACTGGACCACGGTGATTTTATTTCTTATTTATATGTCTTATCTTATAGCTTGCTTTATTTTATAGTGTATACAGATAAGCTGAGTGATAAACAGTGATAAACCTCGGTCCACTACTCAAAAGTTATTTTAGGGGCATTCTTGCTGTGGTATTGTTTATATAACATATATTTTTTATCACAATAATTTACTTTCTGTAGCTTCACTTTTATTCCCGCGTAGCACAGAAGATAGAGAGAAAAAGACATTTAAAGAAAACGTATAAAAATTTGAACGCAGCGGGATTCGAACCCGCGCCTTCTGAATACCGTCCAGGCGCTCTCACCACTGAGTCATGCGTTCAAGTTCAAACGCTGCGTTCAAATTATTATACGTTTTCCTTAAATGTCTTTTTCAATTTTCCTAAGTGTGGAATAACACTTTAAAAATGTTTAAAAGATAGAGATAACTTAGTGCCAAGAAACTCCGTTCTCCACTTTTGTCCGGAATTCAAGATATTACGTGTTATAGACAGACATCAACACCTAGCAAAAACACGTATATTGATTATCGAACCTATGACCAACAACCAAAAAACCTATACCTACTTACAACTTAACAAATCAAAACACGAACTACCCAATTAATTTGATCCTTCGACAAACAAGAGGGTAGTTTTTAAACTGACCCCTCGCAAAATAAATCACGTGGAGGGAATTTTAAAGCACTTTTTCCAGGAAACGAGTGTCTCGTTAGACGAATGAGGCAACCCGGTGTGTCGGACACCGTGTGTCACCTCGACCCCCCGCGACCCGTGCGACCCCCCATCGAGTCGCCGAATACTTTGTTAAAATGCTGATATAGGTATATGAATAGGTAGGATTTTCCTAAAACTATTTGGTTTTCTGAAAAAGATGTTTTTTATGTTTGTTAAGGGATAGTTTTATGCCTTTTTTAGGATGTTTAGAGAGAAGTAAGTGTTAAGACACTTCGTTCTCCGTGACGAATGACGGAATTCAACGAAAACGGAGAATTCAGAATAATTTAAATATGTATCGGGTAGGATGTTCTACTGCGCTACGTTAGCTCTTAGCTTCATATGTGTTAAGTATACATATAAGTATATTTATATATAAAAATATATATATATATATATATATATATATATATATATATATATATATATATATATATATATATATATATATATATATATATATATATATATATATATATACATATAAGTATATTTATATATAAAAAAAGTTTTAAAAAGAAACCTAAAGCTTAAAAATTGAAGACATGAAAAATCATCTTTTTATATCTCTTTTACGAAATTTAGAATAGTATAAAAGTATATGGCTCATTTAACACTATTACTATTTTTTATAGAGCTTCACGCTTTTTCCTGTAAAGCGGGATAATCAGATGAAACCTAGTGCCCAGACATTCCATGCTCTATTTTCCGAATGTAATCGAAGCATTGCGTGCCGGGCTTTGTCGTAGGTGAAGCATAAAATTCGTAGGTGAAAAATGAAAAGCTTATAATACCTTTTTACGAAAAAAATCATATATCTGAACATTAAACACCAATCTAGACTAGACCAGACCATCTAAAAATATATCTATCACCAGCTATAGCAAACTAAATCGATGGCAACGTAATAACGCTACTTGTTTGCCGGCGAGGTCCTCACAATTTATGTACAAAACACGTTGTTTGCACGACGACCTGCCGTCGGATTCGCCCTAATCCAAGATATTGTGTTTGTAGGGCGCAGCTTTCTAATAATATGGGATTGTTGATTCTATATACGATTTCTTGATCCTGTTCTTTGTGTGCTTATTATGTTATAGTTAGATTTTTTTTTTTGTAATTTATAAATGTATTTTTTTGGTGCCATGCTCATACCTGCATATAGCAGGATAGGCAGAGGGAAACTAGTATTACGATACTCCGTTCCCAACTTTCCGCCGAATTCGGAGGCTTTGCGTGTTAAGCGGCGGAACTTAACGCCACGCTTTACCTCGACACCAGAGCGAAGAAAATGGAAATATTAAATATTTCCACTCCTCGAGTGGGAATCGAACCCACAACCAGTCGTTTACAGTCACACGCTTGTGCCACTGGGCCACGACTGGCCACAACTACTAATTTATAAATGTATTTTTTTGGTGCCATGCTAAGTCCTGCACGTAGTAGTGTAGGCAGAGGTAACCTAGTGTTAAGATACTCCGTTTCTCAAAATTCTGGAGGCGTTAGGTGTTAAGCGGCGGAATTCAAAACTAGGGTTTGCCTTGGCAACAGAGCCGAGAGAATGAAATATTAATTATGTATTTCAATTCTTCGAGTGGAAATCGAACCCACAAGCAGTCATATTTTGTGCTCATAAGCTATGGCTTTAATAATTTTTTTTACTACGGTTTTCGTTTCTTCTAATTTTTGAGCCTTCATTATAAACACGAAGGTCGTGATATTATAATAGTTGTTAATATTTTCAACAAAAAAATCTACAAAAATACCCTCGAATGGGTGGAAAACGGTAAAATGGAGTGTCTTAACACCAGATTCCTCTCTTCCTCAGGTTATTTGTGTAAAATACTTTAACTTTAGCAATTTCTTTTTCAAAAGTCAAAAATATAATAAATACATCCCGTCAAGACTAAAATAACTTTAGGCTGATTTAAATTCAAATAAACATAGTTTGTATCTAAATCACCTAGTTTTTGTACGAAGCAAGACGATGTAATAAAATTTTATACGTTCATATGAGCGATGTTTATTAGATTTGACCCTTGCCCTTTCAAATATGAAGAATTGATAAAAATATCGGACTTATCAATTTTCTTAAATTTATGTTATCAAATATAATGAAGAAATCGTTGATTTTTTTGTACTTTAGTATACGTTCTAATATTATTAATCTTTTTATACGTATTATAATAAATAAATAGAGGTCAATATTTTTGCCAATCCCTTATTTTTTTAATAAAAAAAGTCTGTACATAATATTAAATTAAGTGATATTTTTAATGTAAATAAAATACTATTTCAATGGAAATAAATTGTTTGAAATATAGTCTATATTAATAGAACTCAGAATTATTTTACTTTGGTTCACATTAACAAAAGAAAGAGCTTTTGAGTTTGATCTTTTTGTCTATACCATAGAAAGAATAGGAGGCCATTCGTTGTACACAGGGACAACATATGGGGTAATGCTAATAATAATTATATTTCAACAGATTTTTGTTTCTTCACTATCATAAGACATAGCACGACATTCAGTTCCGCCACTTTACACCCCAATTTAACGAATTCGGTCGAAAATTAGAGAAGGAAGTATCTTGACACTAAGTTTTATCTGACTTCTCTGCCATGTAGTGTAGGAAAAACTACTTTTTTATCCTACAGAATGAAGCTTTCAATAACTAAAAAAAGCTATGCAAAATAATGACTTACAAATTTATTAGCAACCACTAAATATTATAAGCTCCGAGAGTCCTTACAGCCCCCAATGTAAACCAGACAATGGCTTTTCTAAAGCGCGCCTGCATCCGCTTATCGATCTTTTGACACTAGTACTTTCGTTCTATTGCTAGGGATTTACTATCAATTTCTAATGCTGAAAATCTAGTATGAAGAAGGCGTAGTAGTAAACCGCTGGTTGTGGGTTGGATTTTTATAACCCTTTTTTTGAAATATAAAAAGAAATATTTTTTTGAAATATATAAATAAGTTGTATAAACCGTATAAGAGTTTCGATATTGTCGAATGTATAACGCATGGCTTAGCGGTGAGAGCGCTTGGTTGGTTTTCAAGAGGCTCGGGTTCGAATCTTACTGCATTCAGGTTTTATTTTTTTTTAATATTCTTTAATTTCCTAAGTACGAATATCTCTTCTATACATGTATTTTTTATATACATGTATTTTTTAATTATATTCATAATTGAAATAAAAAGCTAAATAAATATGACAATATTTAGACGAACAATTTCTTTCAATTCTAAAAACTGGCAAACTCAATTGAGTATTGATAAAAAGTAAGTTGTAACAAACGTATCAGAATTTCAACGTAACTCGATAACAAGCGCAATGGGTTGGATCACTTGGACAGATTCCACGTAGTGTGGGTTCGAAACCACCTAAAAAAAGTTTTTCTTATTGTAAGGCTGTAAATGGTACTATAAATATTTTTTAAAAAATATCTACGAATTATACGAATATTCAGTATTTCTTCTTAGGTATGAGACAAAAAATTAATAATTACGAACATAGTACCCTAGAATACTAAATAAAATTATCCACTAAACTTAAATAAAACATTGTTTTTTTAGCCTGACGCTGTATCCCGCACACAGCACAGGGTAAGCAGAGGGAACCTAGTGTTAATACACTCCGTTACCCACTTTCCGTTACATTCAGAGGCCTTGCGTGTTATGTGGTGGAACCAAATGCCGCACTTTGCCTCGACACCAGAGCGAAGAAAATGGAAATATTAAATATATCCACTCCTCGAGTGGGAATCGAAACCACAACCAGTCGTTTACAGTCACACGCTTGTGCCACTGCGCCACGACTGACCCCTAATAAAACATTTAATTACAATTAAATGCTAATTTCGTTGTGTACAACTTTGCATTATTTATAACTAGCAGAGGCCACATGTGATTATTCTTCGTAATTATTCAAGCGTATACCATTCAATTTTCACACTCACAATGTCACAGACTAATTGGGAATGTATTATAATTTATTTGTTTTTATTGTTTTAAATGTTTATTAAGTTAAGTTGTGTTTTAAAATCGTTTAATATTATGTAAACGTAACTTTACGTATAGCTTTTATGTATTGTGTGGAAAAGTATGATCTATTTTTATTAGACCCCATCCCACTGAAGGGATAGGCAGTAGGCAGAGGGAAACCTAGGGTTAAGACACTCCGTTCCCCACTTTACGTGTTAAGTGGCGGAACTTAACGACAGGACTTGTCTCGACATCAGAGCGAAGGAAATGGAAATTTAAATATTTCCACTCCTCGAGTGGAAATCGAACCCACAACCAGTCGCTTTACAGTCACCAAAGTGTGCCGCTACGCCACGACCGGCCCCATCTATACATTATACTTCTTTCCTTTGTATGGTCCATATTGTTTCTATACATCATACTTCTTTCCTTTTTTGTGGATGGTCTTTATATATTTTTTTTATGTAGGTGGATGAACCGTATCGACTTACTTACTGGACTTAAACAAAGGTTTACAGGATCATTGGTAATAAGACAAAGCCCGGCGTTGAGCTCCACCACTCATTCATATTTTGATGTTGGACTGTTCGTGAAAATATTAAATTTACTGGAGGAAATCACCATCGTGTGGTGTAAGGCTTCAATTCCAAGGACAGAAAGTACACAGAACAGCGTTAAGTTACGCCTCACAAAGGCAATGTCTCGATTTCGGGTGAAAAATGGAAAACGGAGTATGTTGACATTAGGTTCTATTTCTAACCTATTCATAAAAAATCATAAGCCTCAAATCGACTTTTAGCTATTTTTAATTAAAAATAAGGTTTTTCTACCTTTAAACACGTCCCTTGATAGTTTATTTAAGCTCGAGGTGTAGTAATCCTTTACCGAGGCAGCTAAGTAGTAATAAGATGGTATCTACACACTGCCTGTCTCTAGAGACGGTGGCCATGTAAACTAGTGGTGTGGTTTTAATTATTACAAATCTTATTTTATTAATTATTTTCTTGATATTTTTTAAAAAAGTTGGGGAAAATAGTCATTTTTCATTAAATATATAGAATTTTCGAGAGATTTAACGTGGCGTTATCTAAGCAGTTCAAAAAAAATATTTTTTTAAAATTGAATCCTGAACTAAACATTTGGGCAGAGTGTTCATTTTATTCTTGGTGCGTATACATAAAAGAAAGTCGACCTACAATCAAAATTTCCTCGTATATCTCGTAATAAATATAGATAATTCATATGAATTATCCATATATGAAGATTTATTGCTCGAATGAATTTCCTTAATAGGTATAACCACACGCAAAAGTTAAGCCTTCATGCCCTCAACCCTAAAGGGGATAGTTTATAATGTTGCTATAGCCTAACCCTTGCATTAAACAATTTACACCCCCGATTTGAACCCGTCGGTTATAAATTTCACGAAACTGACGAGACGTTTCCTGTACGAAAAGCGGCTTTTAAAAGGAGGGTAGTTCGAAAATTAATTTGGTCCTTCTACCCTCAAGTATAGGGCACATAATTGTTTAAGAAAAACGCTATCGTGAAAATATGGTAGTATCATAATTGGTCGTTAAAATGTTGGTCGTGATTTTTCTAACGTTGAAAAAGATATAAATTACGTTTTATTTTGATATATGAACAAGTGCTAGGGTTTTGGGAAATACCGTATTTTTTAATTGAGATGTATTTCGAGGGCCCCTTCCACTTAAAGGAGATTTTGCGGCTTGTGTAAAGAGCTATGGCGTCTTATGAAATTTGTTTGTTTATTTAACTTAATTATACGTTTTATATATTTGTTGCTATATATAATACCAGCGGCCCGCTGGCGGCTTCGCCGCGTGATCTACGTGGGTGTTTCGGTATATTGCAACCCTCGGTGGTGAATTTTTGAATACAGTAGCCTATGTTTAACCTTGGATTATAAACTATATATATGCCAAAATTTATTACAATCGGTCAAGCGGTGTAGATTTTTCATATAAACTTTCACCCCCTTTTTCAGCCCTTTAGATGTTGGTTTTTGAACAACTAAGTAGCCTATGTTAGACCCCCTCATTTTTACTACTTTAATTCTAAATTTTAAATTTCATCGGACTAGTAGATTAGCCGTGAAAGCGTGACAGACAAACACACAGACATTCGCATTTATAATATAAGTATGGATTTGTCTTTTCTTACTGGATGTATAAAATCAATTTGAATTAACATAAAATTATAAACAGTGACTATTTCAGGAGTCTTATAAGATTTTTGGTGACTCACGTGAATTATTTACCTAAAATATATAATTTAAACTGCCTAAAAGGGCGGAAAGCATAATAATTAATTGTGGTTACTATAATTTTCCACTGCATTTATCTTAAGACGCAACTCATACTTATATAATAAAAGGCTAAACTGTGAACTATTTATATTATAACAAAATATTGTACTAGAGACGATGACCTCTTTGGTGACCTAACAAAAGACACTGAGTTTCGCCAAGCACGCCATATCTAAATATCAAATGAAACGAAGAACGGAGTGTCTTATCACTACTTTTTCTCTGACTACCCTGCTGTACGTAAAAAGCGTTAAACTTTATTTATTATATTAAATATAGATGAAAATTCAAATCTCGTTGCAACCAGCCAACGCTTTTATAAAACAAAACGCTTACTAAATATATGTTCGTTCGTTTCAAGTTTCTCTTTCAACTTTTCCTATATGGAACTGAAAATTGGAAACTTTTTAACGGTGGAGGAATTTCTGCATCGATTCTTGATGTTAAAGTTTATTCATAGTTACCATATGTATGTACGTAGGTACGTAGTAGTCGAAGTACGAATATGCGTTGGAAATTGGTATTGGTTTTATAAGTTTATTAAAATTTAATATTTTATTAGCTGATGTTTGGTTTTTTCTTATGTTTGTTTTGGGTTACAAAATTAATTTTAGTTATTATAATCTTGAATAGCGTCTTAGTTAGATGCAAATTTTTAAACATGCAACAAATATTGTTTCCATTGTATTATTGAATATATATATACATATATATATATATACATATATATTTTACCTTAAAAAAAAAATTAAATAGCTTCACGCTATATCCCGCACACAGCAGGGTAGGCAGAGGGAACCTAGTGTTAAGACACTCCGTTCCCCACTTTCCGCCGAATTCGGAGGCTTGCGTGTTAAGTGGCGGAACTTAACGCCGCGCTTTACCTCGACACCAGAGCGAAGAAAATGGAAATATAATTTCCACTCCTCGAGTGGGAATCGAACCCACAACCAGTCGTTTACAGTCACACTCTTGTGCCACTGGGCCACGACTGGCCACACCTGACCTTAATTTATATATTTTTCTCAAACGCGTGAAAAGCACATACCTGAAACAAACAAATATATTATAAGTAAACAAAAATCAATAAAATCTAAAAAAATATCTCGAAAGCAAATTCTGTAAATATTAACATTAAAGATTAGCAAGACGATGTACCTTTACCTAACTCGGAATATCGTGAAATTGAGCGGAGAGTGGATAAAGGAGTGTCGAACCTCGACTCGAACCTATGCTTGCGACCGACAAAATGTCATGGTTTTTACTAATGTATGTAGTAAGTAACACATAATGCAAGAGATCCATCGAAACCAAAAAAGGGTAAGAATGTTCAGTTTCAAAAAATATGAACGTTTAGAATTTCACAGATAAAACGGAAGCAAACAAAACACATGTGTCTGTTTACAAATTAAGAAATGTTTGCAAAAAAATATTTTTGTTTTTTTTATATAACTACACATTTAGTATTTGCATATACGTATATATACATATATATAAAAACCGTATATATAAAAAAATATAAAATAAACTTCAAAATTATGTAACTAATTGTGATAATACTTAGCCCGATGTGGTGAAACAAGATATACAATTACATGGCAACAATTATTATTAAATTAAATTTATTTCTTCACTTTAATAAGGTAAGCCGCGGCGTTAAACGCAATGTCAGATCTTAACACTGTTAAATATTTTTACGTTAGAACAATGAGTCTAGTGAGAATTGAACTCATAACTATCGTGTGTATTGTGGCCAGTCGTGGCGCAGTGGCACAAGCGTGTGACTGTAAACGACCGGTTGTGGGTTCGATTCCCACTCGAGGAGTGGAAATATTTCCCTTTTCTTCGCTCTGATGTTGAGGCAAAGCGCGGCGTTAAGTTCCGCCACTTAACACGCAATGCCTCCGAATTCGGCGGAAAGTGGGGAACGGAGTGTCTTAACACTAGATTCACTGTGCCTATCCTGCTATGTGCGGGATAGACCGTAAAGCTAAAAAAAAAATATATACGATTTCTAAAAATGTCATTTTTAATTTCTTAAATGTGTAAATACCAATATAAAATGTTAAAATTAAAAATAAAATATACTTATTAAATAATAACATTTATAAAAAAAATAATATATCAGGATAAGACGGAGAAATGGGAAGTTTGCTCAAGAATATTAATTAGTACGCCAACATTTTCGTCTGCGTGATTCATCACAATATATCACAAGCAGAATCCGTATTAATCCGGCTAAAATTATTATTAGAATAACAGACAAAGCTTTTTTCTAATTCTTATATATTTCTAAATATATTGAACATTTTAAAAGTGTTATAGACGTATTAGGGATATGAAAAATGTTTTTAGAAAATGCATAAAAGTTTGAATACAGCGAGAGTCGAATTCACGCCCTCTAACCAAGAGGGTTATCGTTCTGTCCACTAAGCCATACGTTCTACACTTGGCTATATATAATAATTACAACTTACAACTAACAATATGTCATTTTAAAACGTTGTTCATAAACTTAACATAATAAAAATATGTATGTATGTATCTTTTTGTTATGTTAAGTAGAAGAAATCTATAAAAAATTACATGTAGCAGGATTCGAAGCCGCGTCTAAATACCGATCAACCAAGGACTTTAACCATTTAACCTATACGTTCTTATCGTGATATCATTACACATGTAAATATTATTTTGTGGCCAGTCGTGGCCCAGTGGCACAAACGTGTGACTTTAAACGACTGGTTGTGGGTTTGATTCTCACTCGGGGAGTGGATATATTTAATATTTCCATTTTCTTCGCTCTAGTGCCGAATTAAAGCGCGGCGTTAAGTTCCGCCACTTAACACGCAATGCCTCCGAATTCGGCGGAAAGTGGGGAACGGAGTGCCTTAACACTAGGTTCCCTCTGCCTACCCTGCTGTGTGCGGGATACAGCGTGAAGCTAAAAAAAATGTAAACATATAATGTTCCTCCATTCTTTTGCTAACTCTACCGTGACGAAGGCTTTCCAAAAAATACTTTAACCCACATTCAGATTTATTGTGAGTAACATTACCCACATATTGTTACATTCGAAAGTTTTCAACGTATTTTCTATTCTAACACAGGTGGGAATATGTATGTAGCCGTTTGTTAGGTTAGCGGGGAATACACAATTTGCGTTTAATGCAGACGAAGTAACATTGTGTCCCGATTTTGTTGTGTAAAAGAGAAACAGAATGAGGTAGATTTATTTAGAATGAGATAAAAGGAGTTAATGAGTGGACAACGAAATGTCTTTACATTAGGTTCTCTCTGCCTATCCTGAAGCGTGTGGGAGGCTAAAAAAATAAATAAATAAAAAATAAAAAGAGGAAGATAAATAAAGAGGAGAAAAAAATAGCTATAATAGCTGTCTAAAAGGTTTTACGTTATGTATAGAAGACTTTGTATATAATATAAGCTTCATTAATTCATTTTTTATCGTCTAATGGTAAAGAAAGTAAATAGAATATTTGAGAGAGATATAGGAGTGGTAAGATAAGAACGAGATAGACAGCTAGAAACAGTGGGTAAGAGAAAATAAGAGATAGAAAGACTAATACGTATAAAATAGAGTAAGCAAGAGAACGTTCTATTCTTCTCTTGTTATTAGAATTCACCACCTTATCACAAAAACAATCACAGAGTTTAAACAATATAAAAGAAATAAATTTACACAATCACATAATTTTTTCTTTACTAACTCTACCCTATGTTACCAACATATTGTTGTATAAAATGTATAAAAGTTTTCAGCAAATTTTCTAACACAGGTGTGAGTATGTAACCATTTGTTAGGCTCGGAGCACGCAATTTTCGTACTACGAGCGAGGTCTAATTGTACAGTGTTTATATGTAAATTTAGCAAATTTATGTACTGTGATGTAATCGTTTATCAAAAATGACTGGATGTTTTTTAATAAGTGAAAGTTGTTTTGGAGTCTTATTTATACTATTTCTTTCATAGTATTATAGTAAGAAAGATATTAGTGTCAAAACACTCCATTTTCCTTCGTATTTGTTGTTTTAATTATAAAATAGTGATCTAATTATTGATTTTTTTTTAATGGAATAAGGGAGGCAAACGAGCAGAAGGCCCACCTGGTGTTAAGTGGTTACCTTCGCCCATAGACATCCACAACATTAGAGTTATGGATGCGTTGCCAGCCTCGGGAATGTATGACAGAAGGAAGGAGGAAGGATGGAAATGGTAGGAATAGGGAGAGCTGGCGTACATGCCATCGAACCGGAACACATCATCGGTTGTTTGGCGGTTCGTCTTTGAAATGATAGTGGTCGCAAACCAGTCAGAGAACGAATCTCCTACCACCAAACTTCATATTAGCAGATTACTTTTAAATAAAAACACACTTATGTAGCACGTTGTGCTGTATAGCGGTTTTATTATAATATAACAGACTACAACAGAATATATATTAAGGTCACAGAGTATACAAAATGTATTATGTCACAGACTATACAGAATGGAAGGCGTTGAAATTTAAATATTCAACAGTATTTAATATAGCAACACTTATTATTTCTTAGGTAATGTCATACACAACAGAATTGAGCAGAGGTTCACTGTATTAACGACAATTGTTGATTTAATTACCACTCACAGTAAATAAAAAATGATAAGAGTAATTAAAAAATATAAATATACTACTTAATTTTTATTTTCACCTAACTTCAGCTGTTTATAGCTTAGATATGGTGAATGTAAATTTTTGCCTATTTAGATATTAAATTTTCCACCGTTATTTAATATAGCAACACTTATTATATCTTAGGTAATCTTTTTACAATTGAATTAGTAGTGGTTCAATTAAATATTGATAGTTGTGGATTTGATTACCACTCGGAGAAATGTCTAGTCTAGACACTTTATGTTTCATAATCTCTCTATTTCTCTCTCTTTCTATATGTCTTTGTATAATTATATATAAGTTATTGTCATTTTATAGTTCTAGTATGATAAAAGATATATTATTTCACAATCAGAGACGCAATGTAAGAGAAATAAACAGTAAAGAGGGGAATTTTTCTAGTTTACTGTAGTTTAACAGCGACTTAAAGTTACTAATTAATAAAGTAACAAATTAAAAGCACAATAACTAATATAATTTTAACTTAAATGAAAAAGAAATCACTCTACTTAAAAAAACTCTATCAAATCTCAAAACCAAAATCACACAAAATTTTCTACAACTAATATACTTCTACAACAATACAACAAATACAACTAGAATACTATATATAAAACACTAAAAGTGGGGAATCACAGATGAAGCTACACCTAATGAACTATCAAGCATAACGACGACCAGTCGAGCAAAACATCGCTACGATTAAACTAATACGCTCTCAGTTCTCAGTCTGTCCGTCCATTTTACGCCTAGTTGGGTATCGTGTCACTGATATAAAGGTTTATCATGGATAAATAAGGTAATAAATAACTTAATTGAGCTTTGTGCTTTACGCTACTTTGTTGTGAAAGCTTTTATTCGGTTATTAATTGTAGAGTTAATTGATAGAGTTTGGTCATATTTATTTTCTTGTTGTTTTATACGAGAAGAGTCAATATAGTGTTACGTCACTCCTTAAAAGAGAAAGGCGTTAAGTCTCCATTTTGGGCGGAAAGTGTAAAGTATATGATATAAAGGTTTATCATGGATAAATAAGGTAATAAATAACTTAATTGAGCTTTGTGCTTTACGCTACTTTGTTGTGAAAGCTTTTATTCGATATTAATTGTAGAGTTAATTGTTAGAGTTTGGTCATATTTATTTATTTTTTATTTCATATAAGAACAGAAGAAGAGAAGTTATGTGGAAGTGTTCGTAGAGTCAATACAGTGATAGGTCACTACGTAAAAAAGAAAAGGGCTCTATTTTGGGCGGAAAGCGTCACTGATATAAAGGTTTATCATGGATAAATAAGGTAATAAATAACTTAATTGAGCTTTGTGCTTTACGCTACTTTGTTGTGGAAGCTTTTATTCAATATTAGTTGTAGAGTTAATTGATAGCGTTTGGTAATATTTATTTATTTTTTATTTCATGTAAGAACAGAAGAAGAGAAGTCTTGTGGAAGTGTTCTTAGAGTCAATGCAGTGATAGGTCACTACGTAAAAAAGAAAAGGGCTCGATTTTGGGCGGAAAGTGTCACTGTTATAAAGGTTTATTATGGATAAATAAGATAATAAATAACTTAATTGATCTTTGTGCTTTACGCTACTTTGTTATAGAAGCTTTTATTTGACATTAATTGATAAAGTTTGGTCATATTTATTTATTTATTTTTATTTCATATAAGAACAGAAGAAGAGAAGTTATGTGGAAGTGTTCGTAGAGTCAATACAGTGATAGGTCACTACGTAAAAAAGAAAAGGGCTCTATTTTGGGCGGAAAGCGTCACTGATATAAAGGTTATGGATAAATAAGATAATAAATAACTTAATTGATCTTTGTGCTTTACGCTACTTGTTATGGAAGCTTTTATTCGATATTAATTGTGGAATTAATTGATAGAGTTAGTTATGTATATTTTTTAAATTGAGAGAAAT
The DNA here is from genome assembly GCA_019049465.1 of Dryas iulia moderata. Lineage (NCBI taxonomy): Eukaryota > Metazoa > Arthropoda > Insecta > Lepidoptera > Nymphalidae > Dryas > Dryas iulia. Next base: position 146,253 of record CM032429.1, read on the forward strand.
TTTCTATATATGTTTATAGACAACGTAGTGACAAATCACTACGTGAAATAGAAAGCACAGTGTTAAGTTAATTTCGTGCCTAAAGTTGAGAACGACATGTCTTGACTCAAAGTTCTTTCTGCTGCTAAGTGAAGTGAAACGTGAAGTTGTTTTAAAATATAAAAGCACTTATTTTTAATATCTTAATATTATAGAACTTGTGTGAAATATTTTTATGAGAAATATTTCTGGCAAATATATGCTTTGACTTTTATAGTTTTTTTTAAAGAAAACATTTGTATGTGTATAACTAATTTTACATGTAATTATAAATATGCTGTTACTATTGTTTATATATGTAATAGTCATAGTAGTAGTTATAGTACAAATATTCTAGATCGCAACCTGAATCTGAAGTAAAATTCCATTTCCTATACTCTACTTCTATTGTCACTGACTTTCGAATGTTAAAAATACTTCCAATTTGAGATCTATACATGCTCGTACGATCGTCTCTATTCATAGTTTCACAATTTGGTAGAGTTGCTCCACTTTTATATAATTGACTCGTGCCTCAGCATTTCTATATATCCTGCTGGTAAAAGATGAATGTGAAAATCACTATTGTAGTTTATAAAGTTAAAAATTAAATTTTATTTTTGAGAGTCTATTCTCTACTGAAAGGAGTAGAACGGAGGGTTTTGACAATAAGTTTTTTCTAGTATATTTTACAGGAAGGTTTTTACCTTGGGGTCCAACAAAGAGCGAAGGAAAAAATTCTCTTTATAAATAAGTTAGAGTTATATAACGGTCTGCTTTCCAGTTTTCATTGATTTTAGAAAAAAAAAATATAAAAGGCGTTAATCAACATTTTTGCGATATATTAAACGAAATATCAATGAGAATCATAGCTTGCATGCGTTCACGCTTTGCCGCAAAGATAGTCTATTGTTAAGACACTATTTCCGCTCTTATCCATGGTATTGTGTGTTGAGAAGCGGAACTTAACCCCACTGTATCTTGTATACAGCGCGGAGAAAGAATTAAAATATTAAATTTACTATTATAATTCCCATATTTGCTTTAAACAAGCACCCTGCCTAACAAAAAATCGACTTTCAACCATAACAATTGCGCCAGCGGGGTCAGACAAGTGGTAGAACGACTCCAAAACGTTTTTACCCAACAAGTTATATTTACGATGTTTCTAAAATGATACTTACACAACACTTTCTCATCATCAACGCTTAACTGATGCTCTGAAATTGCTTCAATATCACGACTGCCGCGTCACGACCGACATCTGCATGCGATGCTGTGCTAACTTTGGACTTTTTATGTTTGTGAAATATTAAGTTATATATTTTTTAAGTTATATATTATATTTCCATTTTCTTCGCTCTGGTGTCGAGGTAAAGCGCGGCGTTAAGTTCCGCCACTTAACACGCAAGCCTCCGAATTCGGCGGAAAGTGGGGAACGGAGTGTCTTAACACTAGGTTCCCTCTGCCTACCCTGATGTGTGCGGGATATAGCGTGAAGCTATTTTTATTTTTTTTTATATTTTTTAAGTTTTTTGCCATTTTATGATATATTTTATGATATATCTAGATTTTGGTAGGAAAGTACCGAATGGACTATGTTGACACTAGATTTTCTGTAAGTGTGTGAGCTATGACAGAAAAAGCGTGACATTAAAATTAAATCAATTAAAAACGTATAATTTTTGAAATTAATGCAAATAATAAAATTTAATATATTTAAAATGAATTTGCAGCACTGTCGTTTTTAACATTGTTGATGTACTTTATTGTATGTATAAATGAAAAAATTAGATTAGTATAGAAAAAAATAGATTAGTAGTAGAATAGAAATTATATAAAAAGACAACATACTAATTATTTATTTGGTATCATGATATGTAGACTAAGTTTAGAATCGAGTACTACACGTCATACATCACAAAGTATCTCTAAGGCAGAAAGAAAAGTCACTTTTCTCTAGGCTTACTCAGTTAATAATAAGAATTATTATTTAGCTTCACGCTGTATCCCTTGCGGGGTTGTCAGCCTGCATACTTCTTTCGCTTCGTCCACTACGACGGAGGACGTGGACGACGAAGCTACAAATAGCTACGTGGAATGTAAGAGGAGGGATGGAACAGAAGTTAATTCAATAATAAAAGTCTATTATAAACAGTTATAAATAATTCTTTGCAAAAAAGTAAATAAAACGTAAAATTATCTTTCTACTTCCCCATTCATCTATTGTTAAGAAAAGATATTAAATCTTAAAGACGAAATCCACCATTATATTAAAATTCGGTCAAAGCAAAGTAATCCCTTCTTTTCCCATACTAAAACAGAGTTTAATTAAAAAATACCGTTTTGATCATGCGATAAACTAAATTGATTTTCATCATTCGACTATGAAGTACACTCCAGTATAAGGATATTAGCTTAGCTGAAGTGGGGGGATACAAGTGCCTTTGAGTGCATAGCTAATGCTACTTTTTTAAAAGAAACCTCTTGATTCGGCCGCTGTAGGCATTGTGTGCACATTTTGTTTTGTTGTATTATATTTTATTTATATAGAAATATACAAGATTTTGTGTGTTTATGTGAAAACACATAATATTGTACGTATTTTTGAGTGAAGAACAAGTTTTATGTTATTCCATGCTATTTTTTATTAGCGAAACAATAATAATTTTGTTTTTTAATGCGAATTTTCATCCTGATAAAAAATAATAAGTGATATTAAGTAATATCCTTTTTTTTTTATTTTTTTTTAGCTTCACGCTGTATCCCGCACACAGCAGGGTAGGCAGAGGGAACCTAGTGTTAAGACACTCCGTTCCCCACTTTCCGCCGAATTCGGAGGCATTGCGTGTTAAGTGGCGGAACTTAACGCCGCGCTTTACCTCGACACCAAAGCGAAGAGAATAGAAATATTAAATATTTCCGCTCCTCGAGTGGGAATCGAACCCACAACCAGTCGTTTACAGTCGCACGCTTGTGCCACTGGGCTACGACTGGCCCCTATAATATACTATTTAATTTTTATTTTCACCTAAACTCACAGAAATATCGTTTTTTTCTGATTTTTGACTATTTAAATATTCTAGAATGGATCAACTCAATGCCGCTTTTCACTTAGTAAGCATTTATTCCTTAAAATGGAATTTCAATTCACAATTACTACATTCATAGAAACATCTAAACTGCGCTATTATAACATTAATATTCAACTATTTTTTACACTTTAACGCTTCGTTTTGCATAGCAATATACGAGTAAGAAGTAAAAACTAGTGTCAAAATACTCCACTCTACGTTCAGCTCGAAGACGTGTGAAAAGAAGAAGAAGAAGGAGAAGGCTACGCTTTTTCTTATCAAATCTTCTTCTTCATCCAAATAATTTATCCAAATAATAACTCCCCAACAGAGAATCGAACCTACAACCAATCCTACTCTGACTCTTATCCATTGCGCCATAGCCTCAATATTTTTATCAAAATTTACTCAAGTCCAAAGTCACAGTGGCTCATTGTCGCATAAACACGAATGGGAGATGTAATGATTGCCAGGTTACAAGTTCATCCATTCTCTCTTCGATTACCTTTAAGTATGCTGCATAAATGTGAACCTCTGTACTTATAGGTCAAAAGAAATTTACTACTATTTTTTTATGTCGATTTATGTTTATAAAAATAGTAAACGATGTCATATGTTGTATGTAATGGTATCGTGGCGCAATGGGTAGAATACTCGATGGTTATGGGTTTGATCTCAAGTTGGGAAAATTGTATCATTTTTTAGTATAATTTCTTCGCTCTGGTAAGATGAGGGAAAAGGAGAAATAATGGTTTTTCTCACAAAATTCTCCAATTCAAAATATATGAACCAAAAAGAAACGTGTTAAATATACACTGAAAAACATTTTCTACAGTTTCACACTAAAGTAGTTTATTTTTGTTAAATGCGTTAAATTTATTTTCTTCTATAAAAATAAAAATATAATACACTTCACTGTCACTTTGTTATCCACTTTCTAACCAGATAAAGTTAGTATTTCTATCCAACAAAATCCAACAAAATGCTTTGCAATAACAAGACATCAAACATAAGAATATTTTTCATATAAACCATTTCCTAAGTCACATTGCTATCTCAAACATAACTATCTCAAAATTAAAAATTAAATTAAATAGCTTCACGCTATATCCCGCACACAGCAGGGTAGGCAGAGGGAACCTAGTGTTAAGACATTGCTATCTCAAACATAACTTTCTCAAAGAATGGAAATCGAACCCTTAATCATCACGTTTACAGTCACAAGTTTTCACTGTGCCAAAACGGTCTACTCAGATACTTTATATGTACCTATACATAAAATTATACATATATATACATAGTAACGACGCGCCTGACTGATAATAACTGACGCCCTTGTAGCGTAGTCGTGATATGTCTGACATGTGATGATTGCTCTCTTAAATGCCAGTCTGAAGGAAATTATTATAAACATAATTTTAACATTTTTAAAGTGCTTGTTTTTTTTAGCTTCACGCTGTATCCCGCGTACAGCATGGTAGGCAGAGAGAACCTAGTGTTAAGACTGTTGATATATCTGTCCCTGGAGCAAGATCCCCAGGATGCCTTGATATGTCTGTCCCTGGAGCAAGTCCGTGAAGCACTATATGAGAGCCACCGAGGATGCCAAAGACCGTGCAAAGTGGAGGAGGTTAAGCAGGAAGGCAGGCCCTGGCTAAAGCCGGGATAGTGCCAGGAAGAAAAAGAAGAAGAGGAGATATATTAAATCGTTTTTCAATATATCACATTTTCTCTTTACCAATAACGTTCCAGCAAAGAGAACCCACAGAAACCTTCACAACTTAATAATGCATGTTAAAACCAAAACTAATTACATTAAACATGTAACAAAACACATACAGATAATATTATCTAATCTGACACTTTTAATTACGCCCAGAATAAGGCAGTAACGTTTTAGGATCCTGTCGAAGTAAGCAGCACGGAGGCGGCCCTAGTGAATTATCAGCGGGCGCCGCGGGTTGAGTTCGACAGAGTTGTAAAAGCGGCTAAATATTGGGTGGGCCCGTGGGACCCGCCGCTATCTTTACGACTGTTCGAGTTAGATTGCTTTTTGTTATTGGAATACACTCGTGTGGACTCAGTAATGGGTATTATTATATTATTAAAGTATTGTTCATTTGTTAGAACGGAGGAGATGCCTGAAAAAGGTTTTTTGATTTCGAAATAATTGAATATTTATAAAGTCTTAAGTGGGAAATAAACGGGATATGTTTTTTTATTCGAGGACTATTGTGTGAATTATACTGAAAAAACTGATAGACATGGTTTATACAAATGAAAGAAGTAAATATAAGCTTAGTAGCGAACGGTTGCAGCTTCGCCTGCACAACTTTTCTTATAAACTTGTTATCCTCAATTTTAAGCCATTCAAGCCATTTTAGGGGTTGATTTTTTAAAAAAATATGATAGCTAAGTTAGATACTAAGGGTGTCTGAATTTTCTTTCCTAATTTCATCCAAATCGGGCCAGTAGATTTAGAAACATTGTTTGCTAAGTGGCGGAACTTAGCGCCGCGTTTTATCTAAGATAACAGTGCAAAGAAATGAATATAATAAATAATCAATCATTAGCTACTCTGGAATTGATTTTTAATTTATTAAACTGTACCCAAGTCTAGAATCGAACTTGCAATAACATAAAATCAAACATGTTAAGAGAATATTACCATCTAATAATTCAATAACGTAATCGTTCTCCAACGATCCAAGATTATTATATAAAAGTAACCCATATTATTTTACTATAGAAGTCTAAAGTTATGCATTTCCTATTTCACAGTCGAACGATTTTTAAGATTCAATGCATTATAATGTAATTTTAAGAATAACCCTTCATTTCCTATTAAAATATCGTAACATTTTTCTGGTAAGTTTATTTTTTATGTTTTTAAAGTATGTGACTTGAAAATCTTGGTGACTACTTTCTCCACTTTTAGCTAATTTTGTACAGTTATACAATAAAGGACAAAAAAATGTTAAGCGTTCCATTATCTCTGCCTACTGAGCTTAAGGTAAAGAATAAAGCTGAAAAAATATATATACCCAAACAAGAATTCAAACTCATAACAAGTATAATATAATTGAGCCATATAGCATTGTTTTTTTATTTTTTTTTATTAGCTTCACGCTGTAGCACACAGCTGGGTAGGCAGTGAGAACCTAGTGTCAAGACACTCCGTTTCCCATCCACCGCCGAATATTGGAGGCATTGCGTGTTAAGTGGCGGAACTTAACGCCGCGTTTTGCCGCGACGTCAGATCGAAGAAATGGAAATAATAAATGTTTCCACTCCTCGAGTGGGAATCGAACCCACTACCAGCCGTTTACAGCCACGCGTTTGTGCCACTGCGCCACGACTGGTCACATATAGCATTCATTTCGTTATATACCTCACCTTACATTACCTTACCTTTCTTTACCCGTGCTAAGATATTCTAAGGGATAGCTTGGTTCCCCATTCGAACATTTACACCTATCCTATCCTTTTTGGTAATATTTCATCATTCTTTTTGTGTACGTGCTCGAACTACTTAATCAAGTGTTTATTCGTTCTTATCATGCTAAATCGTGGCCAGTCGTGGCCTAGTGGCACAAGCGTGTGACTGTAAACGACTGGTTGTGGGTGCGATTCCCACTCGAGGAGTGGAAATATTTAATATTTCCATTTTCTTCGCTCTGGTGCCGAGGTAAAGCGCGGCGTTAAGTTCCGCCACTTAACACGCTAAGCCTCCGAATTCGGCGGAAAGTGGGGAACGGAGTGTCTTAACACTAGGTTCCCTCTGCCTACCCTGCTGTGTGCGGGATACAGCGTGAAGCCAAAAAAAAAAAGAAAAAGAAATCATGCTAAAGTTAGACTGTTATATCTATTTGAAATTAGCTCCTGAATTTCAAAATAAGATTTAAATTATGATACTTTGATTTTTATTTTAAAATGTTAAATCTTCTATTTCGAAGTTTTAGTTTTAACTGATTGATTAAATTGGTGCAGTGGTAGTGTTGTCTGTTTAAGATATGGTGCAGAATTCATTTTTCGAGGGTCAAAATATTTTTGCTTATTTAGATGTTTTAAGAAATAGCAAATTCTCTTGCCATATGATTGTTCGTAGGAATAATCTTCTGGTAACAGAAATTTATTAATATCTCTCTACAGTGATACTAACTACAAAAATAATTTTAAATAAGCGTATAAAAAACTTCGGTGGCGTGTACAACGCAAGTAACACTGCGTGAGAACAGTCTCCAAAAGTTCGAACCTCGCTGTGTTTAAATTTCTATACGTCTTTTATAATATTTTACATATTTCTACTTTATCTGTTTGGTAACAAAAGATACGGAGTTAAGTTACGCTGCCTAACATACCCCAGCTCTGCTTATCAAACCTTTCATTGTTATTTACTGCCTTTCCTACTAATAAATTAGAAAACATGAAAACAGACAAGAAAAACATATTTAACACAAACATTTACAACTTAAGGAAGTAAGAAATCATATCCAGTTCATTAATCCACAGAAATACCGCACATTTCTGCAGTCGGCTCTTCCCGTAAGATTGATTCCTATTCGTACGTCAGAAGGGGAATTAAGACTGGCAATATTTTAAATTTATTTGCTTTTGCGATGCAAATTATGAAATAGAGATGGGGGATGGTTTCTCCCTTAATCGAATAGGGTAGCATTGTTAATACACGAACTGTTTACCTTTTTATATAGAAATTATTACGGTATACCGTTTCGGGTAGCTTTGATAGTTAGTTGAAATTCTTTTGACATTGCCTTCGAAAATACTCGTAGAAAATGTTGTGGTGCTTTTGAAAAGGGATTAATGCAAGTTCTTAAATAAACTTGTGATGTAAATAAGCTGTATTTGTGTTTTAGGAAATGCTTTTTTAGTTTTGAAAGTAATAATTGTTTATATGTGTTTCATATATGTATACGTGTATATATATACAAAATACGGCGTCAGGTCTTGAAATTCGATGAATACCTATTATTTGCCTAGCTTGCCTGTCTATAGAAATAGATGAAAGTTGGAAATGATTGTAAATAAGGCATGAATTTTCTTAAAATACGAATATAAATAAAATACTTGTTATATTTTATTATAGACACTATGCAACCGTTAATTAATTTATTAGTCTCTTGATAAGAGAAAAATAAGTTTTTGACAATAGGCTAAAAGGACAAAAATACATACCTGAATAAAAGAAGTTATATCAAGCATTCAGATATAGGATAGTCAGATAGAATTTACTCTCACGACGTTACGTTTTCTACTTTTTGGCAGAAATCTAGACATGTGTTGAGTGGCGGAACTTAACGCCGCATGTCTTAGATACAGAGAACTGGAACTAATTTAAATCAAATCACTTCTTAAGGGATAATCGAACCTATAACTTTTCAGAGTCAAATGCTATCTTTTAAATTTAATTAAATTAAATAGCTTCACGCTATATCCCGCACACAGCAGGGTAGGCAGAGGGAACCTAGTGTTAAGACACTCCGTTCCCCACTTTCCGCCGAATTCGGAGGCTTGCGTGTTAAGTGGCGGAACTTAACGCCGCGCTTTACCTCGACACCAGAGCGAAGAAAATGGAAATATAATTTCCACTCCTCGAGTGGGAATCGAACCCACAACCAGTCGCTTACAGTCACACTCTTGTGCCACTGGGCCACGACTGGCCACACGCTATCTTTTGCTATGAAGAATATTCAAATGAACTACACTCATATATTTGATGTCAATTTTAATCACGCCATGTGGTTTTATTGCAAGAATCAAACAGTATTGCGTATTCGCAACGTGTTGCGAAGGGGACTGAGACATCTGAATGACAAATTTGTTACTTCCCAGAATTTAGGGTGTTTCAAATGCTTCAGGATAAATGTAAGCAAAAGTGACAAAGTTTGCGAAGATTTGGCAATGTTAAATCTAAGGTTTGGAGTACCGTTTACTTGTCAATCTTATCTGAAGGTTTTTTTGTTAAAGATATGTAAGTAAGGTGTGTTGCTTAGGTATAAGTTTTATTTAGGGAAATGTTGTTAAACCACACAAGCGTGTGACTGTAAACGACTGGTTGTGGGTTCGATTCCCACTCGAGGAGTGGAAATTAATATTTCCATTTTCTTCGCTCTGGTGTCGAGGTAAAGCGCGGCGTTTAAGTTCCGCCACTTAACACGCAAGCCTCCGAATTCGGCTGAAAGTGGGGAACGGAGTGTCATAGCACTAGGTTCCCTCTGCCTGCCCTGCTGTGTGCGAGATACAGCGAGAAGCTAAAAAAAAGAAAAATAAAAGTTAAACTTCAATTTTTTTAAATATTAAGTAATATATGTTTACTAACTTAGAAAATTCTTAAAGAATGTGTTCAACTTTATAGTTATGAAATATATGCATATATTTACTAATTTAAAATTTCAGTATATTTTTAACATTATATACAGGCGTCACGTTTATTTCCGCTTAGCAGGGTGGTAAGAGAGAGAGATGAAACATCTAGTGTCAGACTTTTCACTTAAAAATAGAGATATTCGTGCTTTGGAGTGGCAGTTAACGCCTTTGTCTTTACTAGAGAGGGAAAATAAAAATATTTTAAATATAATCTTAATCGCTGGATTGAGATTATATTTAAAATATTGTAATGAAGTAAATAATAAGTTCTGTCTGATTGGGTAGTCCTAGAACCTAGTGTCAAGGCACTTCGCTCTCCACTTTCCGCCCTAAATTGAGACATTGCGTGTTAAATGCTGCGTGTTATTGCGCGGCATTGCGTGTTAAATGCATAACTTAACGCTTTGTCTTATGTCCTAGAACGGGAAAAAAATACATTAATACGTAATCATTTCCTCATGTGGGAATCGAACCCATAACCAATCACGTTAACAGTCAGACACTGCCCCACTATGAAGCTACAGTTACAGCTAATAACCATTTAAAACATTTTCATTCAAAAAGCAAAAGCCAAAGATACCATTTTCAATTCATTAAATAATACAAAAAAAAATCCAGAACTTTTCACCGAAAAAGCAAAGATGATCCAATCAATTAAAAGGTTATATAAAGGTTACACGAAAATAAAGTAAAAATGGAGCGGGTGGGGTCCTATTATAATGATCATTGCAGATCTTTTATGTTCGTCGAATTGCCTAGATCGAATGGGGGAATTTGCGGAAAGCGCAGGATTCCGGTGGCTTACAACAAAAACTTGGCCTTTTTGTGAGAGCAGCTATTGAATTTTGCTTTCAATGATTTCTTTAATCCATTAAGTTCTAGAATTTTTGTTAGTGTATATATAAAGATAGATTGTTGAGCCCGAGATAGTGTAGTGTGTAATGATTGGTTGTAGGTTCGATTCCCATATGAGGAAATGATTACGTATTTTTTTTTTTTTCCCCGCTCTAGTACATAAGAAAAGGGTGGTGTTAATTTATGACATTTAACACACAATGTCTTAATTTAGGGCGGAAAGTGGAGAGCGGAGTGCCTTGACACCAGGTTTTTGGGACTACCCCAATCAGAAAGAACTTATTATTTACTAGTTACATTATTTGAATAAGTTAATATTTAAAGAAAAAAACAACTTATGGAAGAAATGTTAACTTAAACATTTGTTTTAGCATTTTGAGTAGCGGAATTCAACGCCGCGTTTCGAACGAACCTATAACCATTGTTTTAAACGCTGTCACCCTTGCAGATACAAATATGTATACGTTTTCTAAACATCGTTTTTAGATACCTCATGTTACTACCTGTTACAAAAAAACTTATCACCAGTGGACTCACTGAGAGATTAAAGATATTACAATTGTTTTAAAATTTAATTCAACATAATTAGCTGTACGCATTTTTCTGCGTAGCAGAAAAGTCACAGACTACCTAGTGTCTTGACACTCCGCTCTCCACTTTCCACCCGGAAACTAGACATTCAGCATTCATCATAATAACTTTTGCCTAACAATAACCAAGAATCAAGCAGTTACCATCTAAGGTAGTCTGACTATAAATTTTATACTTAATAATACTGCTCCATTAAACCGTCTCGTTCAATTTTAAGAAAGAAATACTTAGTCCGATAAGCACTTTTAGCCTAAAGGTGTACAAAGTTTATAATAATAATATGAATTATTCAATTTCATGGTACTATTATGGTTAGGGACCATGCTCGTGATCATATCTTAGTGCCCACCTTCGGCTACTGACTGATGTTACGCCTACCTCATTCTAGACAGAAAATTGTATGGAGTATTATAGAACTATTGTTTACAGATTTTTTGGTGAGATTTATTTGCAAATGTGGTGAGATATTGTTGAATATGTTTAAATGTGTTATTTGTAAATATAGCATAAGAAAAATAAATAATAAAAATGTGAAAGTAGCAGAATTTTTTTTAATTTTTTTTTTTTTAGCTTCACGCTTTATCCCGCACACAGCAGGGTAGGCAGAGGGAACCTAGTGTTAAGACACTCCGTTCCCCACTTTCCGCCGAATTCGGAGGCTTGCGTGTTAAGTGGCGGAACTTAACGCCGCGCTTTACCTCGTCACCAGAGCGAAGAAAATGGAAATATAATTTCCACTCATCGAGTGGGAATCGAAGCCACAACCAGTCGTTTACAGTCACACGCTAGTGCCACTGGGCCACGACTGGCCTCTTTAAAATTCATAGAAAATAATATAGTAGTCTAGTTAAAGTCGTGTTTTTGTTAAAAAATATTATGAATTAGGAAATTGTAAGTCCAAGCATACATTAGTTAATTCATTAGATAAGTTACGTCTTTTTATATTTTTAATTTCTTATATATATTAAGGATATCAAAATCACGTTTGATAGATATAAACATTTGAATGTAGCGAGATTTGAGCCTGTGCCTCTTGGAAACTATCCAATCGCTCTTGACCGCTGAACCACCCTTATCGAAAAAAAAAATTAAAAAAAAGCATTTCAACGTAATCCAGCATCCGGTTAATGCATGTTCATTTTTTATACGTTTTCAAAATAAGAAACATGAATACTTTAAGAAATGTTTCTTTAAGAAAGGATGACATACTCTCCGTTTTTATAGTCACACAAATTCAACGTTTTTTCTACTCTAAACAAATAATAATAAGAAAAATCATTTATCACATCAAAATCTTATACTATTTTCAACACACACAACCAATATACCACATGCCACCAAAAAAAAAAAAAAAAAAAAAAAAAAAACCAGCAGAGCCGCATCAAAACCTACCCAACTACTGGCAAGGCTTTAAATATTTAAAATGTAAGCACACTCCACAAGCACGCTGTTCCGGTAGCGTAGCGCAAGCCAATCAATATAGCGCAATTATGTTAATGTATAACCGCCGGCCGCTGCGATGCAATTGAAAATGTAAACGAAGCCTCTTTCAGCTATGATAGCGTTTCTATCTAAATGTAGGCGAACGATTATTCAATGGGTGAGCATTTTTCATTTACCTGGTACATTTATTTGTGATGGGTTCATTTATGGGTGATGGTGGTGGCGGTGGAGTGTTTTGTCACTAGGTGCAGGTTTTTTTTGATAGGAGGGTAGTTAGAGAGAATTTGTGGGCAAAACTCTCTGCTTTTCTCCGTTTTCTGCTGGAGTTTTGGATATTGTGTGTTAATTGGTGAAATTAAACGCTGCGCTTTATCAATATAATAGTTTTTTCGAATGGGCATCGATTCCACAACCAATTACGTTTATAGCAAGATATTTGAAATTATTGTCATCTTCGATTTACTTTTGATGATGCCGGTACGTTAGTTGCAGCTTCAAATCCCACTTTGTGATATTTTGTAATAAAGTCTAGAATCAATGAGGTAATCTTCGCACAGTGTCACCGAGTTTGACTTTATACGCGATGAATATGAATTTGCCTTCCATTTGGGGGAATGATTGTATAAATTATTTATTTCTCCGCTCCAGTGACAAGTCTTGGCACTAAATTCTCTCTGCTACCATGCTATGAGGCGAAAAGCAGGAAGTCGTAAAAAATCTCAAAATATATATAAAAATATAATGGAATAGATAGGATTCTAATGATAAATAACTAGATTCCATCTCTTTTTATCCATAAGCTGTAAAAGCTCTATAGTAAGCTTATTGTATAGGATTTTCACTGAATCGTAGAAGCTGCCTCATGCAGCGCTATTGACGTTTGAAGAAAAAATCTAATTATGGGGGTAAAATTAAAAAGGCCGGTCAGCGACGTCGGGCTTCCATCCAGTAATTAAAACTAAAACGGTCCTAGGGCCTTGTTAGGGAGCTCCTCTAATGATACTTCCTATATCATTGTCTACGTCACAATTGTTTTGATTTTTTAAATTCTTTTCTTGGACTAAACAATCGCTTATATTCACCTTTTTGTTGTGGTTTTTTTTTTCGAAATGGAATATGGCTTGGTCGGTATGGTTAAGATTTTTTTCTTTTTTTAGCTTCACGCTGTATCCCGCATACAGAAGGGTAGGTACACAGCAGCGTGTTAAGTGGCGGAACTTAACGCCGCGCTTTGCCTCGGTACCAGAGCGAAGAAAATGGAAATATTAAATATTTCCACTCCTCGAGTGGGAATCAAACCCACAACAAGACGTTTGAAGTCACACGTCTGTGCCACTGCGCCACGACTGGCCCCTACGAATTTCTTATATATTATAAACAACGTAGTGATCACATATTCCGTGTTCCATTTTCCGAACGAAACCGTGATTTTGCTGCAATTCTTTTAAAAGAATGTCATATATTTGGTGTGTATTATTTTTGTAAAAAAGTAAATTATATGTATATCATATCAATATCAATTTCTATTGTTGTATTCGGTATTCATATTAATAAATAATGCATTTAGATATAAGAAAAAATAATTATTGTACAATTACATTTAGTATACTACATATGACACAAATAAATAACTTAAATTTATCAAAACAGAGAATATGATTGTGATTTTTTATATTTTAAAATAAAATAATATTCCTATCTTTTTATATAGTAAGGTTTTAATAAAATTTACTTTAAAATTCAAATTATGTATGTGCGAAATTTCTATTTACATATTAGTAGTAATCGAACTAACGACTATCAGCTTAGCATTTAGTTACCACTCAACCAAAGGTAACACTTAATATTAAATTATGATAAAAGCACACATCAATGAATGGGCAAAATATTGTAAATTATCTCATTTTCACCACAATGCTCTGTTAAATTAAACATAATACATACATACATAATGTATATATGTATGTTGAATGTGCGAATATGTGAATGATTGAAAGGCTTTGGAATCAAACTAAGGATTTCCACAAACGAGTTTATTTGTTAGGATAAATCTACGAAATCATATAATAATTGGAATTTTAAAAAAATCTAAACGAAAACAAGAAAAGACACTCAGTTCTCCAATTTTCGCATAAAATTGAGACATTGGTTGTTCAAGGCCTTGTTATTTTTACTGAGCGGGGAATGAACCCAGAACAAACCGTGTGAAGCGTTATCCCACTGCGTCTTTATAGTTTGCATAATTAAAAAAGGAAAATAAGTTTTTTTTTAATACTATATATAGCACATGCAGCGTGGGCATGCATCATCATACATGCAGCATGATAATGGTGACTTAATGAGAAAGTGTCCTATTATATTTGTCTCTGGTAAAACATTCTGCCTAATGACTTTTTAAAATCCTTCCTTTTCTATGTTTCCATATTTCAAATTGATGTGATTTTCTCTTATACTCATTAGAATAAGTTATAATATGATATCTATTTATAAATTATTAAAAGTATATTAAAAACTAGTTATTTTCAAGAATAAAAATGATTTTTCATATTATTTTTTGGCTCCACTAAAAACATCTGTTTTGAGAAACGACAAACCGCTTTTCTGCATCGATATCCAAAATTATATTAAATATAGTTAAATTTCAAACTTCTAATAAAAGTCTAATACTCAACATCAAAATCCAACCCCCACATTATGAATACATTGCAAAAAAATGGGCAAAACCAAATTACTTACATGTTATTTATTATTCAAGAAAAAAAAGTTTTCTTAAATAAAGCTTAACAAAGCTTTTCTGTACTTGAAGGAAATAATCAAACGCTTTAAATACTCGTGCGTTCTTCAAAAGCTTCCCAATTTGTGTTCCGCCCTTACATACTTACACGTTCCACGCCGAACCCTTGCGTTAAACGAGAATCGCGGATGAATTTTGATATCAGGCATCGATTACGAATTTTAATCAGATGGCTTCTTAAACGTAATTTTGGGTCTACGTTTGTATGTAAAATAGAGTGTTTTTTTTATAATTAAAATATTTTTTGTTTGTTTCGTAGATGGGTTAATTTTAGCACGACTCAGTGGTGAGAGCGCCTGGACGGTATTCAGGAGGCGCGGGTTCGAATCCCGCTGCGTTCAAATTTTTATACGTTTTCTTTAAATGTCTTTATCATTTTTCCTAAGTGTGGATAAACACTTTAAAAATGTTTAAAAAGTAATTTTAGTTTGGTTGATAGACCGGAAGTAGTTTGTATTCTTAGTTATAATAATACTATACGTGAAATATAGCTTTT
The DNA here is from genome assembly GCA_019049465.1 of Dryas iulia moderata. Classification (NCBI taxonomy): domain Eukaryota; kingdom Metazoa; phylum Arthropoda; class Insecta; order Lepidoptera; family Nymphalidae; genus Dryas; species Dryas iulia. The sequence goes on from CM032429.1 coordinate 161,911, forward strand.
TGCTTTAATCTTAACTTGTTCTATTTTAAACGACGTATTGTCTAAATTTTGAATATTTTCGATTTATTGTGAGATAGTTATAAAGGGGAAGTACTTTTTTTTAACTGTTTATATTTATGCTCAACGGACATGAGTCTGTACTATTTGTTAACATATGCATTTAACATTTTCATTTTCTTGTTACATTACTATCTACTTTTCTAAAAGAGTCAAATATTACACTAAATTTACATTATATATACATATATATTACCATATTATAATACATTATTTAATATTTTTTTTACATATCTAATTATTTATTTATTTTTATTTTTAATTGGGAGACCTTGCATATTTAAGTATTTGTGGAAGGATAATTAAAGGGGAAGTTATAATTCACTACTTTAATTCGCAACTGTTGAATGTGGAGAAAAGAGTGTCTTGACACTCACCATTCTGCTATGTTAGAAAAGGAGTAAATAATTAAAAATTTTTTATAGGGCTATAGTTAAAATTAGCGCTGCATATATTCAAACTACATACATCTATAGATACAAACCATTACATAGAATATCGAACCCATAACAACATACATATATATATGTGTACATTCAGAAACACCCCAACTGCGCCACAATGATACCAAATATATAACATTAATCTAAAAATGTATTTGAAAGCAGCGCTTCCTCATATTATCTATGGGATTATTCAAGTAACCCCAAGGAATTCGAAGGCGTGCATTTTCTGGCTTCGAACTCCATAATAGCCCGTGATAAAGGGAAGGCAATGTGAAAACCTACAAAACGTAGAATACGAGTTTAGATTCGTAATTGCAAGTGTTAGGTTTCAGGAGCGCTCTTTAATTTCTACTTTGTTAAGGTACGATGGTAATATTGGGTTGGGCTTTTAGATTTTTTTGGGTGACGATTTGTATTATTTTTGTCTATTTTTATGTTATTTTTTAAGTTTTTTACATTTTTAAAGTGTAATTCGTACACTTAGGAAGTTTTTTTTTTCAGCTTCACGCTGTATCCCGCACACAGCAGGATAGGCAGAGGGAACCTAGTATTAAGATACTCCGTTCCCCACTTTCCGCCGAATTCAGAGGCATTGCGTATTAAGTGGCGGAACTTAACGCCGACTTAACTTAGGAAGTTGATTGGTAATTTTTAATATGTTTTCTAAAAATGATGTTTTCTTCAGTTTTGTTAGGTGGGTGAGATGGTTATGGTTTTTTATAATAATTTGGTGTTTGTAAATAATTGGAAGGTATTGTAATGAAAGTATTTTAACCAAAGTGATTGCGTATATTTTGGTACTCAAAAATACATTTTAGAAAACCCGACGTTTTGAAAACCTTAGAAATTCATGGTCGCAGGTAAACTTTACCTGTATGGTAGGCAGAGAAGGTACCTAAAATGTAGTTTTGGAAAGCAAAATATACTAGATTAATCGGAAAATAAGCACTAAAGATTTTATCACCTTAAAAAGCTGTTCTCTTACCGCAATTAGTAAAGTACAGATTTAGATAACATTATCTAATATGCAATGCTTAGACTGAAAAGAACGCACATAATTATACGAATTATTGTTATTTTTTCTCTTATAAATGACAGAGATGTAATAATTATTTGACAATTAGTTATTAATATAAGAATTTAATAATTTAACAAAGTAGCTTCAGACTTTCCTATCTTGCAGTAGTATAGTTGTACCTACTTGTATGAAGTAAACAGGAGTGTCTTGCCTCTCTTTTTAACCGACATTTTAATATTTGTTAAAATAAGTAAAAAAAAATCACCAAAGCCGGCTCCACTTTAAAACGTACCTGTAACAAAACAAATACATAATTTAGAAGTAATTCCAAACATCATTTACGAATTGGTAATGAGTCAATTAACATATAATGAAAACTCAACGAACCATAAAATTAGTTGTAAGCTTTATATAACAAATATACACACATATATATCTTTATTATATATGTATGTCTGTACATATATGTACATATACGTATGGTATAGTATAGATACATAATTTTAAATATTAATTATTTGTTGTGCATTCAACGTTTGAATGTAAATAGTAGCATCAATTTAGGTTTATTTTGAAAATTTGTACCAAAATCATATGACAAACATAGCAGAAAATTAAATAAATACGTCACGGAACGAAATACATATTGAAAAACTTATTTGACATAAAAATATTCCTTTTTTTTAGCTTCACGCTGTATCCCGCACACAGCAGGGTGGGCAGAGGGAACCTAGTGTTAAGACACCCCGTTCCCCACTTTCCGCAGAATTCGGAGGCTTGCGTATTAAGTGGCGGAACTTAACGCCGCGCTTTACTTCGACACCAGAGCGAAGAAAATAGAAATATAATTTCCACTCCTTGAGCGGGAATCGAACCCACAACCAGTCGTTTATAGTCACACGCTTGTGCCACGGGCCACGGCTGGCCACAAAATAAAAATATTCAAGATTAAATAATTTTAACTAGTTATGCTTTACGGTTTGTCCCGACATTCGAAATAGTAAAAGAAATAAAAATAGTACCTATTTTCGTTATAGTCGTTGTCGCCGTCGTAGTTCGTTTTAGTCCGTAATTAATTAATAATGATATTTTTTTAAATATTTAAAGCACATATTTGCAACAGGGCGCTCACTTATTCATACTGCCCTACTTACATTAGATGTCCAAGTAGATATAAGCGCGGTTATGCAAATGTTCTGATTTCATTGTATGCTTCGTGTAAAGAAGTTGGCAGTTAGAGATAGTCGTCGGTTCGAGACCCAAAAATTGCCCAAGGAACTTGTAGTCCAAAAATTGGTTAAGTTTGGTTAAGAATTTTGTATCATTTCGTTGTATAGTGTGTGTCTAAAAGGGCGGAAAGTAGAATGGAAAGTGATCATTCTCTCCACAAGTTGTGATAAACTATGAAAATACGTATATATACAGAACATTTCGGTTAATTCAGTTTTTTTTATTTTTTTCTTCATTTTATTTAGCTTCACGCTGTATCCTCCACACAGTGGGTAGGCAGAGTGAACCTGGTGTTAAGACACTCCGTTCCCCACTTTCCGCCGAATTCGGAGGCTTGCGTGTTAAGTGGCGGAACTTAAAGCCACGCTTTACCTCGACACCAGAGCGAAGAAAATAGAAATATAATTTCCACTCCTCGAGTGGGAATCGAACCCACAACCAGTCGTTTATAGTCTCACGCTTGTGCCACTGGGCCACGGCTGGCCACAAAATAAAAATATTCAAGATTAAATAATTTTAACTAGTTATGCTTTACGGTTTGTCCCGACATTCGAAATAGTAAAAGAAATAAAAATAGTACATATTTTCGTTATAGTCGTTGTCGCCGTCGTAGTTCGTTTTAGTCCGTAATTAATTAATAATGATATTTTTTTAAATATTTAAAGCACATATTTGCAACTTTTGCGCTTCAGAATAAAAATAGTCATTTGTTTAATGTAGTTCAATAACTATATTGCACAAGTTACTTAGTATAAGACCTAAATTACGCAGTGGGACAATGTTTGACTGTAATTGCGATTGGTAGTGGGTTCTATTCTCCCTTTTGGTGGATAAGACAAAACTCAGCGTTAAGCTCCGCCACTCAATTCGTAATATCTTAAATTCAAATGAAAAATGGAGACAAGAGTGTCAAGACACTAGGCTCTAACGATCTTGCTGATCACAAAAACGCATATAGATAGCTAAAAATATCTATTTAACGACCTAGAAATCGAATTTTGTACTTCAAATACTAAATAATCTAGGCATAGAGCTTAGAATCTAGACCAAAAATAGATTATTGATACGATTGGCTATATTGTTTTATCCATCATGAATTCCACAAGCCGTTCCCATGTGGATGCTAACAGGATTGGTGCAGGGCGCTCACTTATTCATACTGCCCTACTTACATTAGATGTCCAAGTAGATATAAACGCGGTTATGCAAATGTTCTGATTTCATTGTATGCTTCGTGTATAGAGGAAGTTGGCAGTTAGAGGTTGTCGGTGTGGGTTCGAGACCCAAAAATTGCCCAAGGAACTAGGAGAAATTGATCAAGTTTGGTTAAGAATTTTGTGTCATTACGTTATAAAGTGTTTATCTAAGGTTGCAGAGAGTAGAGAATAAAAAGTGACTATAATCATTCTCTCCACAAGTAGTGACAAACTATAAAAATTCTTATACATGTACAATTCTTATACATTCTCGAGTGGAAATCGAACCCACAACCAGTCGTTAACAGTCACATATTCATGGCACTGTGCCACGACTGGCCCCAGTTTTTCATCAGTTTTTATTTTTTTTTTAGCTTCACGCTGTATCCCGCACACAGCAGGGTAGGCAGAGGGAACCTAGTGTTAAGACACTCCGTTCCCCACTTTCCGCCGAATTCGGAGGCTTGCGTGTTAAGTGGCGGAACTTAACGCCGCGCTTTACCTCGACACCAGAGCGAAGAAAATGGAAATATAATTTCCACCCCTCGAGTGGAAATCGAACCCACAACCAGTCGTTAACAGTCACATATTCATGCCACTGTGCCACGACTGGCCCCAGTTTTTCATCAGTTTTTATTTTAGTTAATGGAATTGGTTGCAAAATCTAACATCAGTACGACGTCTACAGTGGGGAACGGAGTATCTTAACACTACATTCTCTCTGACTACCTCGTTATGTGGGAAAAATCGTGAACCTATACCGTCTAACTAGATCAGATAAACGAAAACAATACTCTACGCTACCAATAACTGCAAATAGAAGCGACAATCCTCACACACAGTCCACAACTTTACCATTGCACCATACAGGCGTTAAACACGCTGAAAACTTATATCATGTATATAAACTATAAACATTTGCTAGTCTACTCGCAACATCAACCCATTCTTATTACGTTAGCGAATAAGGATTTTCCTCGGCGTACAACGTTGCATTATTTATTAAGATTTTTATATTTCAACATAACCGAGCATGCTTTTCGTTCAGGCTTTAGAATATCCACTCTGTTTTAACTGCACTTAGGCCCCATTTTCCATTGATTTCACAATGTTTATTTTTATATTGTAATCGGTTCGATGGCAGCCAGTAATTTTCATAGTCTGATTGTTGATAAATGTTTTATTCAAGTGAAACTCGTTGATTTTAAAGTGATTTTTTTTTACACTATGTCGATATTTTATTGGCGCTGTCGTAGTTGGTTCTGGTTTTGATTACCAATTGGTGGATGTTTAAAATGTGATCGTTCGTTCTGTCTGGATAGATTGACTCTCTGGATTGTTAACACGCAATATTGCGGTTTAAATAACTGCACATAGAACTGCACATAGTTAGTCGCTGTTCCACAGCGCTATGATGGTTCCTATAAACTGTATGTGTAGAATTAGTATGTATAAATTTCTCTCTGTTTCATAGACAAACAGAAAATATTTGAAGAAAAAATGATATAGGCACAGATAACATAGTGACAAGGCACCCCTTTTACCTTTTACTTTTTTATTTTAAAAAGTGTCTTAGGTAGCGGAACACAACACCGTATAATTTAACCCAAAAACAAAAAAAAAAGCTTTTTTCTACAGATTATTTTATGACAAACAACAAAAGTCTATCGTCTCCCATATACCCGAAGCCTAGCTGAATAGAAATTTAATCATATCTTTATGACTGGTTATTTAGAGTTTTTGCGACTATCCCTCTATCTTACGGCCAACGAGTACGTGATCTGATTCAAACTTGCGACCTGTCAGCTCAGCAGTGTGTCCGACACTCTTTATGGGGTTCACTCCCATGGGCAATCTTTCTTTATATACGTTTTTTATGTTGTTTTTATGATGACGTGATATTATTCTCTGCTTTAAAACAAAGTATCGGGATGAGAAACATAGAATGTTATATAATAGTTTTTGTTTTCTGTAAATTTAATTCGTGATTTTATAAGCTTTTAAGTAATATTCAGTATTTTAAGAACTTTATTAATATACGTTTTTTAAATATTTTAAAATTTGCTAAGTGTACGAATAACGTTTTTGAAAATGTTATAGTACTTATTTTTATAGTCTGCATAGCATGAGATCTTAGTGACAAACATTTCTCCTTTGCTAAACTGAAGACATTTGACCTCACTAAATTCAGTCGGTCTATTAAATTATTTTATAGGATGTTATCCTGTAATTATCTCATGATAATAATGATGTGGCTATCGTGGCACAGTGGGACATTATCTGGATTTAATAAACGCAACGGTTATGAGTTAGAATTCCATTTGAGAGAATCGGTTACTGGTAAAACCAATTGCAGCGTTGAATTACGCCGCTTTTTTAGCTTCACGCTGTATCCCGCACACCGCAGGGTGGACAGAGGGAACCTAGTGTTAAGACTACGTTGCTACTCAATACATAATATTTCGAAATCAGAAAGCGAAGAACGGAGTCTCTACACACCAGGTTCACTCTGTCTGCCGAAAAAAATCTCACACAGAAATGACTTCCAATAAAGCTGTAATATCAAAAACTCTCCACTTCACCCTCTTTTCTCCTACTTTTAGCGTCAACAACTACCCTACATATGACAATCTAACAATAGTAACTAAATCTAAAACTTGTCGCGCATCGTAGCGGACGTCAAATTGATTTCACACCAGCGCTGCGTTTGTCACACGCACGCGTCTGTGCCCGACGTGGTGCGACGTGGGGGCGCGATGTGATGACTTGTTGTCGATAAATTATATTAGTAGTTAATACATTTCCTTTTTTTGGTAGATTCACGCTGTATCCCGCACACAGCAGCGTAGGCAGGTGGTGCCTAGTGTTAAGACACTTCGTTCCCCACGCACCGTTGAATTTTGGAAGTATTGCGTGCTAAGAAGCGGAACGTAACACCACGCTTTGCCTCGACACCAGTGCGAAGAAAATAGAAATATTAAATATTTCCTCTACTCGAGTGGGCATCGAACCCTCAACCAGTCTCCTTTATAGTCACACTTATGTGCCCACAAGCCGCGACTGGTCTCAATTAGTTGAAATATGTTATTGTAAATCAACATTGTTAGCATGTTAGCTTTTTTTTTAATAAAGTTACCGAAAAAGCTGTCGTGGCGCAGTGGGATAGCGTCTGACTGTAAAGCCATGGTTGCAGGTTCGTGAAAGGGTATGCGGAGAGAACCTAGGGGCAAGACGCTTAGTTCTTCACGTTCCGTTTGAAACGAAGACATTGCGTGTTAAGTGAAGAAACTCAATGCCGCCTTGTTTATAACCTTATTATATGCCTATAATGCCTTAGAGTGGGAATCGAACCAACAACCAGTTATATTTATAGTCAGACGCTGTCCCACTGTGCCACGATGACCTTATCCAAAATTATAGTATTAACATATAAGAAGGAAAAAGTTATTAATGAATAATATATTAACGTTAAGATTATCATTAGTTCCATGGAAAAACGTCCGTTCCAAGAAAAACTAAGGCAAAATTAGAATTCTTTCATAATTTCTAACTAATCAGTTTGTCCCATTAGCGTCTACGCAAAAAGGAGAGAAGAAAAAGCCTTTCAATTAAAATTATTATTAAACTTATATTTTCTTTCATGCTTATATATAGTTATATACAAATATTTTTTCTGAGATAAATATGAAATAATATGTATAAATATATACTCTTTGCCTTCTATTAAATTCTTAGCTTAATTAAATTCAAAATGTATCTAAAGCCCAATTCGCAATTGGCGAGTAATAAAATACTTATAGTTAACCTACAGCTTCAAACCTAGTACCTAGTGTCAAGACACTTTGTTCCTCACTATTTTTTTTAATAAAAATATTAAGAGAAAAGTATCGTAAAGTTTCTTACATAAGTTATATGCCATTTGAGACATAATCTTTTAAAAAAAAAATAGTTAAAAATGTATTTTTTTCTTTTATTTAGCCTAATGTTTATCCCGCATTGTAGATTAGAGAGAGATAAATTAGTGTCAACATACTCCGTTCTCCATTTTCTGCTCAAAATTGAGACTCAGCGTGTTAAGTTGCGGACATCAACGCCGCGTTTTGTACTGTACACCAGAGCGGAGTAATGAAAACAAATGGAAATAGTAAATTATATTGGGATGGAATAGGAATAATAAATTATAATCGGGCCAGTCGTGGTGCAGAGGTAAAGAGTGTGCCCGTACAGCGACTGGTTGTGGATTCGATTCCCACTCGACGAGTGGAAATATTTAATATTTCTATTTTCTTCCCTCTGGTGTCAAGGCAAAGCGCAGCGTTAAGTTTCGCCACTTAACACGCAATGCCTCCGAGTTCGGCGGAGAGTGGGGAACGGAGTGTCTCAACACTAGGTTCCCTCTGCCTACCCTGTTGTGTGCGGAATACAGCGTGAAGCTATAAAAAAACAAATTACCATCATTCCACCAACTGGGATTTGAACCTAGAACCAAACACGATTACAGACAGCTTATTTAGAAAACAGTTATTTATATTCATTTTTGTATGACATAAAAAATATCGATATAATCAAACGATATAAGATCATTAACACATCCCTAAGCCCGCTTGCATAATGGGGATGCGTTGACAATAGCAATAGGAAAAGGGGTCGTTTTTGAAAGCTTGCTACAAGTCTAGTCATTTTGGGGGCGAAAATGAGAAACAGTCATAAATCTTGACAAGCTAATGTTACGCCTAAACGAATTTAATGTAATTTAAAAATAATTATTTGGATAAATAAAGTGTAAATTTTATTATTTATTTATTTATTTTATTACTATTTATTTTGAAAATATGATTTTGAATATTTTTCTGGTGCAGAGGGACAGCGTCTGACTGTAAACATATTGTGGGTTCGATTTCCTCTCAGTTAATTACTTATATTCAATGGATTTTCGTTTCCCTTAACTAATTCTCTCTCTGGTACTTCAGACAAAACGCGGCGTTGTGTTCCGAGAAAACAAAATTAAAATAGAAAAACGTCAATTTTTCTCCAATTTTTTCATTTTTTATGTTCATAAAGAAAAAAACTGATCTACAATTGAAAAACTCGCGGAGAACGGAGTGTCCTAGTGTTCTCTCTGCCCATCTCATTAAATGCTAAGATATATGAATTTCCAATAATAATATTAAGTATTTTATACAGAAAATATCAACAACTGGCAATGCAAAACGCTGCATATATATTGAGAGGCATCGGCGTATCAATAATATACAAGTACCTACATATTTATAACGTGTCACCTTTTTTTTATATAAGCCGAGTGACAGGAGGGCATTCGCCTGGTGACCGCGTCGTTTTTTTATTTCATTATGAAAAAAATATGTAAAGGTATATTGACTTAGTGGATTAGTTGTTAAAGTAAGTGTTACATTCAGTAATGTGGGTTCGATTTCCTTTGAAATATAAGTGAAGTTTTTTTATTTAGAAACGAATAGCCGTTGAAGCAAGAACGTGTAAATTGTCCAAGTTAGTAGCTTTCATTAATAATCTACGTATAGAAGCCATCGTAGTCGAAACGTCAACGTCTAAATTGTCCAAGTTAGCTTTCGATAATAATTTACGTATAGAAGCCATCGTGGTGCAGTAGAACAGAGTTTGACTGTAAAGGTGATGTTTTGGGTTCGATAATAGTGCGGTGTTGAGTTCCACCACCCAATACGCATTTCGATTTCCGGTGAAAAGTGGAAAATGGAGTATCATGACGCTAGTTTTTCTCTGATTAACCATTTATGTGGGTAAAAGTAGGAAGCTGCATAAAAAGTTCTTTGGACGTTAAGTCTATCGTTATCTATCAGTCTTTATTCAATGTAAAATCTTGTAATAAATTCTAAAAAAGGATTTTCGAAAACACTTTATATTACCACAGTATTTATACTTTAAAGAAGATAAACTATGAAAACTAAGTCATACTTGAGTAGTTTTGGCTGTAAATAAATTTAAAACACTCATGTTTTTCAAAATAAAACTTAAATTAATATGATATATACCACGACTGGCCACATATTAATAAATTAATATGTGGCCAGTCGTGGCCCAGTGGCAGAAGCGTGTTACTGTAAACGACTGGTTGTGGGTTCGATTTCCACTCGAGGAGTGGAAATTATATTTCCATTTTCTTCGCTCTGGTGTCGAGGTAAAGCGCGTCCTCAAGTTCCGCCACTTAACACGCAATCCTCCGAATTCGGCGGAAAGTGGGGAACGGAGTGTCTTAACACTAGGTTTCCTCTGCCTACCCAGCTGTGTGCGGGATACAGCGTGAAGCTAAAAAAAAATGAATATCAATTTCTAATTATATAAATTCAGCTATATAGATAATAGTGTTAATTATCAACAATGTTATACACTGGTATACTCGTACACAGTAAAGTTAAAGTAAACCCTTAGAAATTTCACTAATTACTTGTTAAGATGAGGCCGCGAGCATTCATCACTATAAATATTCTAACCTAATATTCTATTATATTATTATATTATAAGTCTGGTACAAAGTGCCTTGAGCGAGACTGATGTTGAATAATTTTGAAAGTCTTTTCTTTATATATATATATATATCGTTATATTTTAGTGACTATTTTCTCTTATTAGCTAATGTGTATAAAGTTTTCAATTCCTTTTACCGAATAGAAGGAAAGAAATAGAAAATCTAGTGTCCCGATACTCCGTTCTCAATTTTTTATCTGAATCCAAGATACTGTATATTAAGTGGCAGGATTCAACGATGTGCGTTATTTTTATCTGAGCGTAAAAAAAATCTTTTTTTAACATACTCAATCCCACGAGTGGAAATCGAACCCACAACCAGTAGCTTTTGTAGTCACAGCCCCACTTTACCAAAATCGCTTCAATAACAAATTATCCCCAATATAAAATATATTAACTACAATAAATTAGTTTCAAGGTACGTTTTTAGCAAACAATTAACTTTAAGATATAAAAGATTCTAAACGGCAGCTTTAATTAAAACCATCAATACGCGTTCCTTAAAAAGCTAGCTATCTATAGATATTTAGCCATTTTACAAACGAGTCCGAATACCTAGTGCGAGTGCAAGGCAGAAGCGAACGGTTTTACGACATGAGTTTATTTTAGCCCCAGAGAGTCGTTCAAGAAGTTAACGATGAAAACTGGAAAAATTACTATAATATATTTTTAACTATGTCTTAGTGTACATGTATTTTTATATATTTACTTTAACGTTGTGTAGTGGTTAAGTGTATGTGAGATGGTATCAGAGATACGCGAAATATCACGAAGTTCAGCTATCAACACGGTATAGATCTAATTATAGAATAAAGGAGAAAAAATATTAAAAAGAGATGCAAATATCTCCACCATTACGAGTTCTGTGGTAGAACTCAACGTTATTGTCTTCTTCATCAGAGTAAAGAAATTAAAAAAAAACAAAATTTTAAAATTATTCAGACGAGTGGGAATTGAACCTGCAACCAATCATGATTCCAGTCAAAAACTGCCCAACTTCGATGGCCTCTTTTAAAATATAAAAAGTATTTTTATATTTCCTTATTATTATTTGTACATAAAAGAATAAAATGTTTATTTGTATCAAACTTCAGAAGTAAAATTATTAATTAAATCGCTACCGCTTATAACTTGATACAGCAAACGCGTTTCTTCAAGCGAGTGTTTGCTTCGATCCTGTCTTATCAGGGGCCCGCAGGCAGAGCCCCAACGTATTTTTGTTAACAACTTCTTTCAGGAATTTTCACTATATTGTTGTTCGGTAGAGTTTGATTTTCTTGTTATCGGCTCTATGTAGTACGTAGAATGCGAACGACAAGTTTTCCTTTTTTAATAAAGTAAATTGTGTTTAAGTTAAAACGTTTTGCTGTCGTTTATAAGTTTTTCTTAGCATTTTCGTGTTAAATGTGACTTTTAGATGGATTTTATGTTTCATTTTTATTTTATTTTTTCTTTCTTCGATTTAATTCATAGTCATCTAAAATGTTGACGTCGCTGGAAGGTGAAAGTTGAGAATAAATTGTGCAACTTTTAAAAAATGAGGTAATCGTCACTAACTAAAGTGCCATGTAATCCATTTTCATCACAAAACTTGCAGAGCGTAGTCTTAAACGATATATAACCAAAAACTTTTACAGCCCCCTCGGAGGAAAAACGCGAACACAGTATTTGTATTAGCGGAACAATTCTATAAATGCGGAAAGATGAGCCAAATTCAGCTTTATTCCCAACTCTTAAGGCTCATTACGGTAGCATATATAAGTGCGCATTTCTTTCGTAGCACAAAAATTGCCTCTTCCCCAGTATCTCTTATTTTCCTTTGTTGTAACGACATCGTATTTCGAATCTGTACTTTATTTTCTATTATTTATTGTCGCTGTAACAGATGTGTCAATACCAGTTTTAGTTGCCTAGTTCTTGTCAATGTCCGTTTAATTGAGATGCTTGGGGGTGGCATAGATTCACTTTAGCTGAAAAACTATTGCTGTTTGAAAAAAAAATCTACATCCAGCATTTCCTGCAATAATTGGTTCCAATTATATGAGCACTGTTATAGACTCTAGAGATGATTTATGAAATATTTGGGGTAAAATCCATATAGTCCGAATATCTCTATACTAAATCTAAGTACACATATACAATAGATGATCTAGCGAAAATTCTACATTTAAAAAACCCCTAATTCCACCCCAAAACTACACACGCGTATGAGCAAAGCGTTTTCATTGTAATAACAATATCCTTCGTTTGCTCCCACATTGTGCCGATCGCTTAAACGTGAAAATGGAAAGCTAACGATGTAAATAGGATGTTAGGATCTCATAGACGTCTTTGTATCGGCTGGTTGCATTTCTGAGGCGAATAATACTAGCGTATCCATATTGTGCATCAATTTGAGCCTCCCCAATGGTTTTGAACGAATCATTTACATATAGAATACAATTTCTTTACACGACGGTTTTCGTTTGAAATAGTTTTTAATATACCATTAGAGTGGTTATTCGAGCTATTTGCTTAGATGTTGTAGAGAAGTGTGCAAGCTTATTTTGTTTCAATCTTCATTAGTTATTTTATAATCTTATAAAAAGGGAGAACCTAATGTCAAGCTACTTGCTTTTCTACTTTCCGACCGAAATCATGAGTTTACGTGATGAGTGGCGAGACTTAATGCCACGTTTTGTCATAAGTATCAAAGAGGAAAAATGAAAATAATATATGGTCATTTCTCCGAGTGGGAATTAAACCCACAACGATCAAGTTTGCAGTCAGACGTTATTCAACTACGTCACGACGGCCTTTAGATTAAAACAGATTAAGTTGAATCCGCTAACAACATTATCGAACAAGATAAATAGTTTTACGTTTAAGTAGAAGAAACGCGAAATAGTTAGATCAGCAAAAATGTAACAAAGCAAAACACTTGAAAACTAAAATCTCGAGACAAAGGCCGGGCCGCGGCTGGCTACGACGGAAACTATCGACAAGTTTTCAAAGACTGAAAGCGAAAACTCTACCCCCACAGTAGTAGTACTGCCAACGCAGTTATTTTCATTTAAGTTTCAAAATTTTCAACGCTTGCCCGTGCACCGCGCAAATTGTACTGAAATAGGGATCGATATTGAAGGTGCTATTTTCTTGAAGATGCGCGACACCGTAAAATCTCGATAGAAAAATTTCGGAAATTGTCGCTTGGATTTATCGCCGCGTCGTGCGAGGCTGAAATTGTTTTTTGATTTTCCAACACAAGGGCGGAGGGTAACGCGAAATAAAGACATTATAGGTGCACGACATGTAAATTATTTTTGAAATTGAAAAGCAAATATGTAATATGTTAGTAGACGCAGTAGACTACTATTATAGACATGTTCATCCAAGCAAATCATTTTGCCCATCACATTTACATGGATATTAATAAAACTAAATGGATATCCGAAATCGTGAATGCGAACCGAAAAATATATTCTTACGGTAATTGGTTAGTAATATCATATAATAATAAAAGGATCACAAAGACTGACCCACAAATAGAAACGTAGTACGAAATAAGCAAAAAAAATCCTTACGAAGTAAATATAGAAATAATTTAGGAAAGAGCAACACGAAGACGTAGAAAACGTAATAAATTTTAATCCCGATTACGCGGACCTCTTTCGGACTTTCAAAATTTGGAACGAAATACTCCTATTTCTCGGATCTTTGAGTTTCAAAAAGATTTACATAAAAAGAAACTTTTCGTCTTGGAAATTATGATTCAATTAGTATTAAAGGATTGGGACTCTCAAAGGGCCGGAGTTTTTCGGGTTTGCCGAGTACTGATGGAGATCCTTTGTGCTTTGGAGCAGACTAAGCAGGATTCGGCTTTGTGCCCAACTGTCGCATGAACGTATCGGCACAAATAACAAGCGAAACATATTACTGTAGTATAGTGTAAGTTTAAGGAGGTAGCGTTTTAATAATTATTTGTATAAACTTTAGTATTTGTTTTGACTTACTAGTTATAGATTAATAAAGCATTAAAGGTTTCACAGTTATGGTTGTCATGCATAGCGTTGCGCATAGCGAGGTAGTCAGAGACAACGTAATGTCAACACTCCGCTCTCCACTTTCCGTCTGAATTCTAAACTTCTTAATAGAACTAACACCGAGCTTTCTTTTATATCCTTAAATATTTTAACATTTACCATTATTAAAAACATTTTTCTTATGTGACATTTAATATTTTAGAATACTTATATACTTCAAAAATATAGTCAGAATAACACAACGAGTAAGCAAATCATGTTACTTAATTGTAACAGAACAATAGAATTTTATTAAACAATATGAACCCAAAGAGTACCTCCCTACAGGAGGAATGGCATCGCGTGACGTTGATTACTGTGACTTTAACTGTTATTCAATCTGAATATTATAGCTTTTGATAGCACGCGCACATTTGTTACAAACTTGAGTTGTCAGCTAGTTACAAGTGATTTTAAGATTATAGATTTTGTAGGACTAATGTAGGCTACATTAGTACTGCTTTCTATTGAGGTAGATAGATAGTATTAGTGGGTAAACGACCCAAAAAAATCTTTTTTCTCTTTATTTTAAAATAATAATAGGTAAATTATTGCAAGTATACAGGGATATTAAATACTTTTTCTGATTACCCCGCTACAGATAAAGTGCGAAGCTAAAAAACTGAGTGTAACAAAAAAATACTTTGTTCGGGCTAGCCAGAAGATCATATTTGTTTTGCATCATTCGAAATGCCATGCCATAACTTATATTGCTTACCTACTGCTACTTTTACTTAATTGCTGTCTAAATTTTCTATGATTTCTTGAAGTATAATTACTTGATTATATATAGTCTGATATCCCATGTATGATGATGATGTAATATGGCGGAAATTAGAGAATGCAGTGTCTTAACACTAAATGTACCCTAAACATACCATAAGCGTTAAACCATCAAAAGCAAGATAAACCACCCAAGATCATCAAATACTAAATCCTGAAAAATGTTAAGAAGGAGGCGTTACGTTCATTTCATTTATCACTTACATCAACAGTGTCACACTTAATACCAACCATTTGTAACTTAAACAGGTGGATTAAATAGAATTGTATGTTTTTTACGATTGCTATCTTTCTGCGGTTGTTGCAGTGAGAATATTTTGGGTAATGGGGGGGCTTTTGGTAAGAAGTTTTTGGGACGTCATATTAAGAAATAAACAATGAATGTGTGCCTACTATAAATACTATGTCACATAATTTTATTATTGAGTGTTGTAATATATACTCAATTAAACAGACTTGATTCCTGCTGTGTCTAATTATTTCACGCTTACCAAATAAGGCACTATACAGTAAACACAAATGGAAAACGGAGTGACTTCTCATTAGGCTATCTTATGCTTATAGGATCAAAACACAGCAATTCAATGAAAAATCTAATTAATTTATTCTCTCTTCTCGCGTTTTCATAGCAGGGTAATCAGAGAGAACCTAACCATAAAAAGCAACCACCCTTCCAACTCAGCTATCACAACGTTAATCAGAGATAATCTAATATCTGGATACTCCGTTCTCCATTTTCAGGAAAAATTAAGATACTATGACGGAACTCAAGACTGTGTTTTATCTTACTACAGCAAAAAAACAAAAATAATTAAAATAATCATGTTTTTGAACGGGCATCGTACCCACAACTATCGTGTTCTATAACTTAAAACAATAGTTTGTTTTTTATGGAATAAGGAGGCAAACGAGCAGAAGGCCCACCTGGTGTTAAATGGTTACCTTCGCCCATAGACATCCACAACGTTAGAGTTACGGATGCGTTGCCAGCCTCGCGGATGTAGGACAGAAGGATGGAGGAAGGATGGGAATGGTGGGAATAGGGAGAGTTTGTTTTTAGGTAAAAATTACCAATAGGTTATTTTTTTTTTTTTTTATTAAATACTCAAACTCTACAGACACCCGGTCTCGTATCCTTTTTTCCTTAATGCTTTGATTACAATTCTTAAATTACATTGACATGCTACTCAAAACTAAAATGACGTTTTAAATTACCTAAGCGAGTATCACAAATGTAATGTAGAAATAAGTATAGTAAATACTATACTTATTTTTACTTTTAAATTAACTCTTAATTAAGACAATATACAATTTACAAAATTACTTATATATCTAAGTCTAGATTTTTGTCTAAGAAACTTGTTGGCGGGAATAGGTTATTTAGTGTTTTATACTTTTTTGCGTTTGTTATAATTCCGCTGCGTCTGTGACTTGGACCTCTTGACTTAGGCTTTTGCCTGATAGATGAATACCGTGAAAGGAATTGCGTGTAAGCAATAAAAGATGAAGTGCTACAGGATATGGATAATTAAATGACAATATATTTTGGGTTGACCATATGTTAGCTTCTATTTATATAGAAATTCTGACCTTAAGTAGAATTTGTCAATAGCTGTGCTCTTTTTTCTCATAATACCAAGTTCTTATAAGATTTTCTTATAAAAATCAGTTTAAGCGTTAAATATTGTTAAATAAATATGAGCGTTATCCTTCGAATATTTTTGAGGGTTTAGGTTCGACGAATTTGGTTTTCTGCTAAAGGCAAAACTTGAAAAATTAAATAAGTTATGACTAAATTCTATGTGCCTTAGATATAAGAGAAATGACCTAATTTAATTTCAAATTCTATGTTTTATTAAACCACAAATTATTGTTAAAACAGGATTATTAACTAATATCTATTAATTAGATTACAATCAAGCAATTATCATTTTTACTCTATTTAGACTAATATTAACATATGTACGTCAACGTTCAAACACTCCCTTCTTATACACTAAAATGCCACACGACATTTAAAGTTCAAAAGCAGTATTACAGAGCTAAGAACTTTCCTGTCGTCACCTAATAAACTAAACGATCCATATGGAAATTTAGACTATACTTTATTATCACATCAAATTTTACTACCAACTTCCGGCATTAAGTAGCCATTTACAATATTCCTCTCGCTCTAGCATACGCTAGAATATGAAAAAAGAAAGGGACAGAAAAAAATGCTTTTAGACAATCTGTCTGTCCGCAGTCCATGCGTTTAATAGAGGTAATTAAGGATGACACTTGTCCTACAAAAATATTCATATAAAAGCATCGCTGGTATCAAATTGCCTGATATAATTTAACTCGTTCGCTCATTTACGAGTTGTCCTTTTAATATGCTAGCGATCTTTGATATGGTATTTTTATACTGTTTTTTTATTAAATTTTTATGGTTTTTAATATTGCTGGTCTATCGTGGTGTAGTGGAACGTTATGTGATTGTAATTGCGATTGATTCTTAATTCGATTACCACTCGGAGAAATGATCATAATTTACATATTTTCATTTCTCCGCTCTTGTGAATAAGAGGTAGTTCGGCGTTGAGCTCCGTCCTACGGAAATCGGTAATGTTCATATTTGAAATATAGACACTAACCTATACAGAACAGTGTCTGTAAAATAGAATGAAAAGTAAATCAGAGGAGAGTAGCTAGAATCACCAGGTCATCTAAGGTGCGTAATAAAAACTCACTTGAAATTCTATAAAATTTTAACATATCGCGAAAGCTATTATTTTTCAATAATCGTGATCGAGATCAAATTCACTACCATCTTTCTACATTTAAAATAATTAAAATTTATTCTTTACTAACCAACAAGCCTACATAGTTTTTAAACATTTTTAAAGTGTTATTCCACAGTTAGGAAAATTGAAAAAGACATTTAAAGAAAACGTATAAAAATTTGAACGCAGCGCCTGAACGGTATTCAGGAGGCGCGGGTTCGAATCCCGCTGCGTTCAAATTTTTATACATTTTCTTTCTTTAAATGTCTTTTTCAAGCCTACATAGGCCTTTTTATAGACATATTCAAAGAAAAAATCAATGAGAACCTTGACAGCCATATTTACTTTAAAATAAAGTAATAAATATCTGAGCATATCTCGATACAAAGGATTATTCGGTTTGGATTTTTATTGTCCAAACGTTACACTAGCATTGTACGTTCCGGTGTACGCCAGCTCTCGTAATGGGGCAGAAACTTTGAAAAAATATATAGTGTTCGAGCTTTTATTATAAAATAGTCAATGTTGTTAGTTTCATTTTCTACTATGAACTACAACTATACTATACTAGATCAAAAGTAACTTAATGTTTTTTCGTGAATAGAAAGGTAGTTATTGAGAACCTAGTGTCAAGATGCTCCGTTCTCCACTTTCCGCCTAATATCAAGTCTTTTTTAAATAGAGAAGACATAAAAATAATTTAAATCATTATTCCAAATGTGGCCAGTCGTGGCCCAGTGGCACAAGAGTGTGACTGTAAACGACTGGTTTCGGGTTCGATTCCCACTCGAAGGGTGAAAATATTTAATATTTCCATTTTTTTCGCTCTGGTATCGAGGCAAAGCGCGTCGTTAAGTTACGCCACTTAACACGCAATGCCTCCGAATTCAGCGAAAAGTGGGAAACGGAGTGTCTTAACACTAGGTTCCCTCTGCCTACCCTGCTATACACGGGATACAGAGTGAAGGTAAACAAAAAAAAAAATAACTAAGTAGGCTCCTTTGATTATGACTGCGTAATTTTCTGACAAAGTCGCGGTCAAAGCTAGTTCAATTATATTAGAATATCGTGAATTGAAATATTGAAAGCAAAAGAAACACCAATCTACAGGAATAGTATTTGACACGTGAAGCCAAACGTATCGGATACTGTCTGTATTGGGCCAATTTGCTCTCTGCGCACACAAAGGTGCGATTTCAATAAATATTTTATTCTTCTATGATAAATAATGCTTTGCGAGATTTCTTGCTATGATAATCGGGACTGTTTGTATTATATTTAGGTGTTATTTTTATGCAAAAAAGCAGAAAATAAGTTTACGCTTTGTGCCAAATAGAGAGAAATTAGAGTCAAATCACGTTAAGTGGCGGAACTTAACGCCGCGCTTTACCTCGACACCAGACCGAAAAAATGGAAATTTTAAATATTTCCACTCCTCGAACAAGAATCGAACCTGCAACCAGTCGCGTTTACAGTCACACTTAGTGCCCCTGCGCCACAACCGGCCCCACAAGATTAAACTTAGTTAACCGTATTACATAGCGTCACTGGGGTTAGGCATACCGGTAAAAGTGTTTGCGGCAATGCAAAATGAAGCATATGATTGCTTCGGAATCACATTATGGTAGAACTTTGATACTATAAGAACTGGAAGATTTTCCTTTTAGATTTTTTTTTATTGTTTTACTATGGAGGCCAATATAGCCTATATTGGTACAATGTGACTTGACTGTGAATAGGATGGGTTGTAAGTTCGATTCCTGCTCGGCGGAGTGCAAAATGGAGACAATATCCAAATTCTTATTTCATTTACCAAACATTTTCATTTTTCTGATTTGATAACGTTTTGATAATGTTTTAAATAAAGGTGAGAAGTGGAGAACGTATTTACAAAGAACATGCTAAGTTGACCAAAAATAATTAAATGAAAATTTTATTAATTTTGGTCGCATGATCAATAATTTTTTTTTTGTATGGGAATAACAATACTGATTTTCTGTTATATACATGTTCATATTTTTTCTATATTCGAGTTTCTACATTTAAGCATTATTAGTCACTTAAAACTTTAGTCTTTATTATTACTTCAAAGTGGGCGTCACTACCAAACTTTGCCTATTTTCTAGCAAAAATTGGATAAAATTAAAACAATTTAAGTCATAAATCAATCTAGTGGTATTTGAACCTAAAACACCTTTCTAATGAGCCAAAATGACATTATACATCATATTTTACACATTTAAAACAGCCCTATCCAGTAGAATCAAAAGCAATGCGTTTACTCGCACAGTGACAGAGGTCGCTCTAACGCTTAACGCTTACGTAATGAGTTTTTATGTAGTCCATGGAAATCGAATAGGAAATCCAACGGAGACCCGCTTTTAATTTGCCTACCGTCGGCTCCCATAGTCCGAGATTTCATTGAATGCAATTAAATTGAATTTCGTGCACTCGTACGGCGCTCGGCTGTAGGTAGTATATGGGTATGGGTGTGGGGGAATTAGTATACCATATAATATCATTATAGAGGCTAGTCGTGGCTTGGTACAAAGTGTAACTGTGAATGCTACTGGTTGTGGGTTTGATTCCCATTCGAGGAGTGGAAATATTTCACATTTCCATATTCTTCGCTCTGGTGTTGAGGTAAAGGTAAGTTCCGCCCATTAACACGCAATGCTTTCAGTGTTAGGAGGGAAGTGGGGAACGGAGTGTCTTAACACTAGGTTCTCTCTGCCTACCCTGCTGTGTGCGGGATATAGCGTGAAGCTAAAATAAAAATAATATCATCATAGAGGCCAGTCGTGGCTTGTGTGAATGATTTACATTCATGCGACTGGTTGTGAGTTCGATTCCCACTCACGGAGTGGAAATATTTAATTTTCTTCGCTCTTTCCATTTATCACGCAATGTGTCGGTTTCAGTCGGAAAGTGAAGGTCGAAGTGTCTTAACACTAGGTTCTCTCTGTTGGCCCTTCTTTGTGCAGGATACAGCTTGAAGCTAAAAAAATATCTTAGTTTGAAGATACTTTTATTTCAGTGTCAATCATTTTTATTACGAAATAAATGTAAAAATAAGTTACTATGACTTCCAATTTTAGTCTATTTTAGCTTGAGTTGAAAGTTGAAATGGAGTGTTGGGCAGAGGAAAAACAGCTGTTCTAGTTAGACAAGCTGTAATATTTTAAATAAACATTCTCCCCAGTGCAAATTGAGTTCACAACACTGAAATCTAAACAAATATGTTTAAAAAAAGCCACTTCATGCTTTTCACGCATAACGGGGTAGTCAGAGAGAATATAGTGTTAAGACACTACGTTTTCTACGGCGTGGTGGACCTTACCGTCGCGGTTTGTCTTCAGCACCAGATTAGAACAAATATCAAAATGTCGAATTCAGCGGAATGTGGAGAACGGAGTGTCTTAACACTAGGTTCCCTATGCCTACCCTGCTGTGTGTGGGCAGTGATACAGCGTGAAGCTAGAAAAATGAATAAATCAAAATATTAAATAAAACTCTGAAAACACTGAAACTTCAATACCAGAAGAGATAAAAAAAAGAATTGACTATTTTCAGCAGAATTATAATAAAAATGCAAATAACCTTGAAAACTTGCAAACTAACGAACGCTCGAACTTGCCAAATTCATTAATCCTAGTTTGAAGATATTTTTATATCAGTGTAAATTATTTTTATTATAATATAGACAATATAGTGATAAGTCACTACTTTCTCTAGCTTTTGTCTATTTTATAGTATTGGCGGATGGACCATCTACAATCTTTTAAATTAACTTTTTTACTAGTGCTAATTGACTTGATGTCTAAACAAATTATTATACTTATATACAAAAGGCAATATTACTCGCTACCGCTTGTATATAAGTAGAAAAAACCTAGTGTTAAGACATTCCGTCCCCACTTTCAGCCCGCAATCGATATGTTGCTTATCAATAGAACTCGATGGCTCTGTATTAAGAATAAATATACGAAAATCGCAAATAAAACTCCATCAACTGACACCAAAAAAGACCACTTTTTCCACAATAAAAATGCAAATGCCCTTGAAAACTTGGTAAGCTAACGAACGTCCGAGCGCCAAATTCTAACCGCCTATATTTCTGCCCAACGTTTCCAATGTTTTCCCGGTGGTGCCCAAAACTTTGGTAAATTTCTGGACCTCGTGTTGTATGTACGAGTACGGTAGTATGTTTACACAGTTTTTGGGGACCCAATTTAAACTATCGCTGCTTTTATTTGTCGTTTAGTGTGACGTTTGTCTTATACCAAAACCCTTTTGTTCAACGAATTTGTACCGACAATGTTGTTCCAGTCACAAATTTAGATAATTTGTCGACGTATAATGGAAGCTCTGTTTAATCTTTAATTTAAGTGTCCCACATCCACGGACTTAATGTTGGTTCGTGCGTTAATTTTAGTAAGTGGTGTGATAAAGGCTTCCCCTCTAATTAATATTACTTTGGCTATTTACTATCCATCATGTATCCCGTGTATATATGTATGTGCATATGTTATTAGGTATGTTATATGTTACATGTTATAGTTATATAGTCGAATAATAATTTATATGTTTTGCTTCTGTTATGTTAAATATTAGTATATTTTGCGAGATAAAATTGGATTAAGAAATTAATATTGAAATAAAAAAACGTATTGTTATACTAGTAATTTAATTTTGGTTGAGCAGAGCTAGATTTAACAGAATGTGATGGATGCAAACTTCGAATCCTATATAACAAATTCGGTATGTACACTCGTATAATTTAATTGTGTTAGGTTGAACCTAACACCTACCTATTCATGCAACAAAAATGTCGTTATATACAACAGCGTGGTGCAGTAAAATAACGTCTCATTGTAAATATGAGTGGTTATAATTTCGATTCCTACACGGGATGATTATATTTAAAATATTTCCATTTTCTCCGATCTGGATAATAAATAAAGCGCGTGGTCACCTCGTTGTGTCAAATGTGACAATTTCGTGAAGTGTAGAAAGGAGTATTTCATGCCAGTTTCTCTTTCAAAGTCAAATAACAAAAATAAGAAGTAACATACATGTTTCATTTTTTGAACGTCAAATAATAATCATTTACCACCGGTTAACTAAATTTAATGCCTCAGACCTGACTACCTTGAAGTATCTGGTTGAATAAGCGTGAAGCTGATGTTTTTAAACAAGCAAAATTCTGATTAACTTAGTGCGAAATTCTTTCTGTAACAAATGTAAAACTCACCGTTCTGAACAAGCAGAGTGGAATCCCTAGCCAGCGGTAGCTCGGAGTCGGTGAGCGTGGCGTCAGACGCGTTGTCCGACGCGGACGTCGGCGTGGTGGGTGCGGTCGGCGACTCGGAGAGGCCGCGGCGGGTGCGACGCCGCCCGCTGCCGCTGCTCGAACCGCTGCCCGAGCCGTATGGGTGGAGCCGGCCCAGGCCTGGATTAAAAGAGAAAATGTTTAAAAATATTGTTTCTAATTAAAATGATAAAAATAATCTATAAATATTGTTTAAGTAGAAACAAAAGTATTGGTACATTTAATTAAATAAGTATTATTCTTAACTAAGTAAAGATTATAAGCTTGTAGACAAGCAAGTATTCAAGCTAAAAGTGTTCATTAACACTTTTTATTTTATTTATTTTTATTATATTTAAATTATTTTCGCTTCTCCGTTCTGGTAAGACAAAACACGATGTGGAGTTCTGCCCATCAACACGGAATGTCCCAAATTCAGGTGCCATGGCGCTAAAATAAACAAAACTTTAAGCTTTAACTTTACTTTTAACTTAAACTTTAAGCTGACAAGGTTAATCAGTCCTATTTAAATTTATGATTCAAAGGCTCAAAAATTGTAATAACTGATGTAGGCTTAAGGCTTCCTTTGGTCAACTACAACACTATTCTCTTTTTCTCTCTCTCTCTCTCTTTTCCTCGTGTCTCAATTACTAATATAACTTTGAAAATTGAAGCTTCTTTTTAATTCAAGTAAAAGAAGTAGAAGCTGTATATCAAACTACAGCGATAAACATACAAACATCAAATTATCAAACCTTTCATATTACATGTTTGCCTTATGTTCCGCCTTAACATAACCCAAACTCAAACAAAAATAAAACATTTTTATTTTCGTTAAAAGAAGGCTTTACTACTATATTATAAGTACACGGGCACAAGAATATGAATCATCATAAAAGTCGATATTAAAACCATAAGGCATCAATTTAGTACCAGGAAAATGATGTCAACCTTTCACCGGAGGTACAAACAAATATATGCGAGTTAATGCCTTGAGAAAACAACATCAAACGGGAAGCAAGCGGTAGACAGTAAGGAGATAACAATAAAGGGAAAAAAGTATATTTTAAGTTTCGTATTCCGTCCATTTTTGGTTACGTTCAATATTGTTGATCATAAATCAGGTGACATACGAGGTGACTAGCTACTTGGCTAGTATATAAGAAAGAAGTCACATATTTTATACTTGTTTGAAGAAAATTTCATATCTGTTCAGAATTAATGGGAAACTAAACAATTTTCATTTTGAAAAATACATTTAAAGAAAACGTATAGAAATTTGAACGCCATTTCCAAGCCTTCTCTCATATAGCAAGTTCAGCAGACAGCATGTAGTGTTAAGACACTCTTTTCTTCAGTTTTCACCTGAATTTGAAATATTGAATGTTAAGTGGAACTCAGCGCCTCGTTTTGTTTTACCAGAGGAGCTAAATAAAAATATTTAAAATCTTCACAATTGTTGCGTTTAAAATTAATCGGTAGCCATACAACGCAGTATCTCCGAATTTCACAGAAAGTGGAGAACGGAGTGTCTAAACACTAGATTATATTTATGAAGCTAAAAAGTAAATATAACGTATAGTCCTTCATACATAATTAGCAACTGTTTAAATAATGCTTTGACTAGTTATATCCACTACTTTTTATGTCTTAATGCTATTATTACATGAAAACACGTATACACGAAGGTTGTATGCAACTTCTTTATGTCATTAAAATTAACATTGTGAATATTTTAATATAAAATAGGTCTGCATATAAAATGTTTAGAATTTATATAAACATATTTTTTTAGAGGCAAGTTGTGGCGCAGAAACAGTAAATGTGTGACTGTAAATGTTGTGGGTTCGGTTCCCACTAGAAGAAATAAAGTATTTGATATTTGGTTGTCTTCGCTCTGATTTTGAGGCAAAGTATGGCGTTAAGTTCAGTGATTCGACAAGTAATGCCTCCAGAATTCGGTGAAAAGTGGGAAACTGAGTGTTTTAACATTAGATTCCTTCTGCCTACGCTGCTGTGAGCGGGACACAGTGTAAACCAAAAAAAAAAAACTCTTTTAATTTACAATTATATATACATATGTGTAATATTATATTGCGTATATGAGATTACCTATACATAGAATTGACACACAAAGAAAATAATATAAAGAAGAAGGAGATAAACTCAAACAAAAGGATACACCTCGTACCGCCGAAACCTCGCAGTTATTATTTCAAGCAAATACCAACCAATCCAGTGAAATGATATAGAAATGACAAAACCCTGATACGACGCCAATAAAAACGATGAAAACAAGTGATAAAAAGGAAGCCACAAAAAGAATGTAAATAGAAAACACAAGCGTAATTAAGACTAATAAGGCTTCGGTATATGACAAAGAGTACAATACAATATGAACTGAGATTCTAATGTAAACAAGGGAAAGCCCGCGGCGTCTCTCGTATAATATCTTATTTTTCAGCCCCAGGGGACTGATGGCTTTAATATTGACTATTTTACACTGGCTCTGCAATAAATCTGTATATTGCAATCATGGGAGCTCTAATGTGGAAGTAATATTGTTTGTTAGATAACGATAATTGCGTTGTTACAAATAATTTGGTAATTAACGGAAACGTTTAGGTCAAATGTGTATAGTGATTTCATATCATTTTTTTAGAAACTACGTAAGCTAAGTATATTTTGAAAATAAAATCGTAAAGTTTAAGGGAAACATAAAACTAACATTAACCAATAGTTACTAATATAGAAAAATAATGTTCCTTAAACAAACGAGGTCAAGTCAGTGGAAGTTGGATTTATAAAATTACGATAACGCCATCAACATAAAACAGCTCTGACTTAATACCATTCGGATTCGTTATAAGTACGGAACGCTCTCAAAAAATATCTCATTACCAAGTTCATAAAAGCTTATCCCAGAAGCGAGGCAGCGTTCATAAATTCCTTTAATCCAGAGACTAGGATCTAATCGTATGAGGCCATTAAAGAAAAAGTATCAAAGAATAAACCGTTCGGAGTGTTCTTGAGACGAGTGAAAAGTTTTTAATTTAAGGCAAACATCTAAAGAGGATCCAGTCAAAGGCTCGAACGAAATAAAATTAGTTTCCACCGTACCTCATTACAGAACTCGTAATTGAGTATGCAAATCGTATGTGAATGATTTATTTATAATGTGGTATATTTCGTTTGCTTGTTATAACTATATCTATATATTATAAATGCGAAAGTCTGTCTGTCTGTGTGTTACGCTTTTAAGATTAAACTATTCCGATTTGGATGAAATTTGAATTGAAAATAGTTGAAGACTCACTGTCAAACATAGGATGCCTTTTTCTAAAATTCCCATGGATTGGAATAGTGGATGAAAGTTCGTATAAAAAGTTGTACAGCCGAAGCCGCGAGCAGTCGCTAGTATTTTTTATACATTACACCTACAACTTATTATTTGCGTCATAGCTGCACTATTTAAAGAACTTTGAATTATATTTGACACGCTATTTATTAGAGTAATTTAACCTTAACATTTACTTTTTAAATTATTCTAAAAGATGACGAAATATAAAAATGTTTTATAAATAGTAAAACCTTCAATGAAATAATTAGGAACAGACCCTTCACGAAAGTCCAAACAAAAAACACAATGAGCTCGTTAGGGGATTTTTTTCTCGAAACCAGACTAGAATCCGTCGAAATTATGGGATAAGAAATGCTAATCACGATTGCACTTAGTTATTACGCTTGTTTTGACTAAATATAAATTCTAAATAAAATAAACTTACTTTTA
Source organism: Dryas iulia moderata (assembly GCA_019049465.1). Classification (NCBI taxonomy): domain Eukaryota; kingdom Metazoa; phylum Arthropoda; class Insecta; order Lepidoptera; family Nymphalidae; genus Dryas; species Dryas iulia. The sequence goes on from CM032429.1 coordinate 189,090, forward strand.
AAAATACGAAAGCTGCAAATTTAAACTTATACACACTTGAATTGATGATTATAATTATAAAACACTGAACACTATATTATTAAATCACTCAATGTCTATAGTCACTAGACACTAAATCACTTAATCCAAGCAATAATAAATCCAGATCCTAAAATGGCGTTTGCACCGGATCATAACATAATTAACTTTATTCGCAACCAAAAAAAGGATATTCTAGAATCGTAGTGGGCCGGGGAATAACATAAATAAAAGCATTGACTGCTTCCTCTTCACTAGATAAGATGGCTGATAATTACTCATGGCGCAGGACGTCCGCGCTGATACCAAATGACCGGTCATTTTAAAACAATTCAACTTTGCCAACATTATCGTGTATGTACCGAAATAAATTTGAATGCAAAATTATCAGTGCAAGTATTTATATAATTTTTTAAATGGTTATATCTGTAAGTTATATCATTTTTTATTATTTATATAAGTATAATATAACGTTTTAGTTTTATTTTATATCATTGACCTTATTTTAAAAGCAACTTTTATAAAAAATATAAATTAAAAATAATCTTATCATCCTTACGTATTATGTATATAACGTACATGTTATCAGGATATGCTTATGCTCATATGTATATTATCAGGGTAATGGTTTTTACACTTCGTTACTTTCCAATATCGTTACAAGGAGCAATTTCCTCTATTATAAAAAATATTCAATATATATTTAAATATAGAAAACAGTAATTTTATTTATAAAGGGCACCCGATTGTCTTACAACCGAATTTTATTAAGTTAACCTTGATTTGCCACATGTCCCTCGATACAATCAGGTCTGCCTACATACAAAATTGAATTACAGTAAAATTCAATCCGGCAAAATAGTGAACTCATAAATATACAATTGTCGAGTTGCTTTCGAAGCGAAATCACGTCTACATGAGTATAGTAACCCTCGAAAAGAATCCGCGAAAACATTCGCAGAATAAACGTAAAATTTGCTTTCCGCACGTATTGCTCGCACTTCGTTACTAGCCTTGAAAGAAACTACAATTTGAATCAAACAAAGTCGCAAACGAACCGGTAAACCTGGAAAGCGGAATCCCTGAGGGGACCAACCTGTCACAATTCGTCACTTCTCCAAAAAAGCGAATTGGATCGCACCCATAAATATCACTGGCTCCGCACTGACGCCGAACAGGACTCGCGACGGATCTGAATTTGCATCTTTAGCGTTGTGTGCATTTTTATTATAATTTCTGACACATGTCACATTTGAACAAATAAAATCTATTCTTTCAGTATGTAAATCAATATGAATTCCCTCAATCCCTACATCAGATATAATATTCTAAACACGGCACCCCGCGTTAAGGCAAACGTAGAAATTTGTCACATGAGCGATGGTTCACCTACGTGTTTCGCCGCCCAAATCCCAAATATAATCTGTTGCCGTGCGAATAAAACGCACCTTTATTACTTTAAGGGGAGATGCTTAAATTCCGTGTGACCGCCTTCAGGGATTTCACATTTCATAAGACAGTGGACTAGGATTACCCACTGAATTTATATCTTAGCCGTGTTATCAAAAAGATCGTTTTCGATTGCGCACGTGCGTCCGCTAAACAGAGTTGTAGTAGCGTGGAGTGTGACTGTATGATTTTATGCCAGCAAAAGTAAAGAAGGTTGACAAATAGGTCGAGCGTGCCGATGTTCAGTTTTATTAAAATTAAAACGTCCTATCCCGACATTAATAAAAGTAGTTTAGGTTGAAAATCGCGTGGCTCGTTTAAATTTACAGTAAGAACACGGGGGATAAGCTGAACATTTTTATTATCATCGCGCTAGTTTATTGCGTCTCGAGCTCGCGCATTAGAAATAATCTTCGCTAGAGGGTACGCGAAGCAGTTGAGAAAAAACGGTGACGATCGAAGCATAATTTATATCGCTATTCTATTTACTCTCTGAGTTAACATAATTCTGCATGATCCTAAAATGTTTCGTAGTAAAATTTCAGTGGAAGGGATTGCGTTAAATTTATTGGATGTAAGCAAAAGCGCCGAGTCGAAAGGCCTCGTCCACAGCAATAATTCAATCTTAGTCGCACAATTTCACATAAAATTTATTCGGCATGAACTGTAGTTGTCAAACGCTGACGTTTGCGTATCGACGGAATAAATGATAGACATAAAGGAGAAGCTGGAGACAACATCGGTCCTCGGTATTGTGATCACGTAGAAGACGCGAGACTCGGTGGAGACGCAATCTTCGAGAAAAAGAATTACATTTATTTAAAGGATGGTGAAATCACTAGTAATTCAATGTATGGTAGCGATGGAACGTACGAAAAAATGTCAGTACGAAAATTGAGGTGAACGCTGCCATGTTCAACGTGAATATGAATTAGAATATTTATTTTGTTGCGAGGTGTTAATGGCTTGTCCGTAATTAAATAATTTATATGAACACAGTTCAAATTTCTCTATTTAAACCAATTATAAAATATTTGTCAGTAGCCTTAATTATATCGAGTCACGAATGTTTATTATGTTATGAATGTGCATTTGTTCTTTCCAAATGATAATACCTTTCATCGTTGCAGTCCCAGAGGTGCAATCCGACCAAATAAACAGACAGACGATCAACAATGATTGCGAATCATTCTAACTTAGATCCAAAAATCTGTTCTGCGAGTGTTTGTTTTTGATTTTTGTTTAACGAGACAATGGGGAAATGATGAGCGCCGCGCTGTTCGTCGCCTCTGGGAATTCACCCCATACTTAAACTCCCTTATGCCGTTCAGTCTATAGGACTTTTAACTTTGGCGCAACTGTTCAGGATATAAATTCTAGTGCAGTTTTGATAGAGTAACTGCTTTTTGGCACGAAACGGCCACATATGGCGTCAAACGGGCTAGTGACGGCATGCCACTCGAGGGAGTCAGATTGGCCTATACGACAGTCCACTATGTTATAGAAGTTTGGAATTTTAAGAAATAAAACGCAAAACCTCTGAAACAGTAGCATTTTGCCCAATTATACCGAAAAGGATAATGTTGAGGTTTCCCAACCAGTTCATAATTAACTTGTTTAATTAAATAACTGGAAACACAACAATAATATTAATTATTGTGAAATCAGAAATTAATTGCGAATATATTCAATCTAAACTACGTACAAGTCGTGGGAAAGGCGGTAATCTGCTTATGTACTGCTAATTAGATTTTCCCTGTTTACCTTTATAATGATGTCATCAAAGCACAGCAATCGTCTTACGATTTGATTTTAAATGTTTGATATTACACTAATAAAGTCATTTTAATAATTGATGTATTAAATGTTGAATATTGTTAACTATTTAGTTTTAGTGAAATTTAGTTACTTACTTTTAACTGTAAAGGTTTTAACTATATTTATTATTAAAGAGCTGAAAAAAATGTAGGGGCCAGTCGTGGCGCAGTGGCACAGGAGTGTGACTGTAAACGACTGGTTGTGGGTTAGATTCCCACTCGAGGAGTGGAAATTAATATTTCCATTTTCTTCGCTCTGGTGTCGAGGCAAAGCGCGGCGTTAAGTTCCGCCATTTAACACGCTTCCGAATTTGGCGGAAAGTGGGGAACGGAGTGTCTTAATACTAGGTTCCCTCAGCCTACCCTGCTGTGTGCGGGATATAGCGTAAAGCTAAATAATAATAATAATATAAAAAAAATGTATTAATTCGTTACCAAGCCTTTTCTAATATATCAAAGTGTATTACGAAATAGTCAAAAATATAAAGTAGTGATTCGACACTAAATCTCTCCTAATATAACAAATTAAGCCAATCCACACAAAACTAAACATATTTTTAGATCAGAAACCTTTTTAGAATATTTAAAACGTACAATATCGTAGCATTTTGCAATATCGGTTTGAGAGCTTTAACTGAACCAGTACTGAGATCGCGATTCTGAACTTAGTGATTTATTTAAGTTAGCTGGTATTGATCGGCGTATGACGGCGGCGTTTGAGGTGAATTCACTTTGAAATGGGGTCAACTGGCTTGAGATCTTATGTTGTGTTTAACGTTGTAAATAAGTGTTTTTGTTATATTTCTTTAGTTATTGTTTAAAATAATGTTGATATTGTTGGTAGAATATAATATTGAGGAAGTAGAGTAAACTGTGTTATAGATTTTACTAATAAATTAAAATCAAGTGTATTTCCTATTTATTTTAATATAGTTGAGGTCAAGGTAACGCAATGGGAGTGAACGGAGAACGGTGATTGCAAATATGATTGGTTTCGAGTTCAATTCCCAGTTAGAAGGGTTATTTTTTACTCATTTTCGTTTCTCTGCTAAAGTAAGAGAAAATGCGGCGTTGAGTTCCGTAATTCTACTCAAAATGCATTGAGTTTAGATGTATGTAAAAGTATCTCAGGATACTTTTACTTTACTTTTACTTTAGTATCAGCACTAAGTCCATTTTAATTATCCACCTTTGTGGGAAAAACCCTATATAAATGGATAAAAAGTAGACAGTAAAGCATATAATAATTTTTTTTCTTCCACAGTTAGTACATGACCTTGTATAGTTTCGTTGACCATTAGTTTGAAAGGTCAACTGAGGTCCGCTTTCTTTTGCCATTCACTCTTGCGTGATACACTGTTTTCGGTTTCTCGGGCTCGGGCCATCTGCATTCGAGATATTTTATATGGAGTGGCCGAACTCGACGCAGCAATTTGCTTTACCCTAGCAGGGAGATAAGATTTTCTTTCATATATTCACTCTTACAAGTGGGAATCAAACCCATAACCATCGCGTTTGTAGTTAGATACTGTCTGACTGTTCCATGTTGTTCCACTTAACATTTTTATATTTTTTGAAATGTAGGTAAATTGAACCTGCGACCCACGTCATAGTTGTGCCATACATAAACTCTTGACTATCGTCACTTCCATATTATTACTATAATAAATTCAACAGTTTTATAGTTTTTAAAGTACGTACAGACTCACAAATTTCCCCTTAAATAGATAGATATGGGCGATAACTATGTTTAGTTGATCTGATACGATCTCGAACTGATGAAATCAAAGTGTTTACGAGATTTATTTAACTCAATTTATTTTATTTTTATATTCTATTTAATACTCATTTGTATACTATTCAGAGGAATTCGAACGTTGAAAATTTGATGACAAGTATGTATGTGGGACGATTAGGGCAGCCCTGTAGTTTATAGGTATTTGACAGGGCTTACTTAAGATTGTTGATAGTGTAGTTAGTTAGTTTTACAAGTTAAAATACATATGGCGAATAATAAATATATATAAAGTTAAAATACAAATTAAAATTTTATTTATACATGTTTTAATATGTATGTGTTTTACCTTTTTTACAGCTTCACGCTGTATCCCGCACACAGCCGGGTAAGCAGAGTTAAACTAGTGTCAAGACACTCCGTTCCTCACTTTCCGCCAAATTCGGAGGCATTGCGTGTTAAGTGGCGGAACTAACGCCGCGCTTTGCCTCGACATCAGAGCAAAAAAAAGGGAAATATTAAATATTTCCTCCCCACGAGTGGGAATCGAACCCATAACCAGTCGTTTACAGTCCCACGCTTGTGCCACTGCGTCACGACTGCCCTTTTTTACAACCTTGTTCAAAACAAAAATATGACTATACGGTTCCGATTTTGTTTAAGCCAAACGCTTAACTTTAGCCAGATAATTCTTTAGATAAACTTTTCTACATAAAAAATCTAAAAAAAAATAAAAAAATGAGTGACTAATCACTACTCATATCCATCTTCGCTATAAACACAAACAGAACAAAAAACATACAAATATGACAAAATCCGTCAGAAGAATCAACAAACCGGGTGGATAATTACGGAATCGATTTGTTGAATGCGTTCATAATTCAAATTAAAGGAGAGCTATCGAATTGCACAGTAACAGTAAACCGGAGGTAAATAATTGAAGTAATTGTTGGGTCAGATCGGGTCAATTAATCATAGCATGCGGTCCGAAGCCGCATTACCAATTTATGTCCCAAAATTCTGTGACGCAGGACCAGATGTTTTCGTTTTATATGTCGTTTTTATGTTTTGTGTGTTTAAAATGTATGGAATTTTGATTTATTTTTTTGGTAATTACGACCCTGTGTCTGGTAGCCCCTGGATTGTCTAAAAGTTTATCAAGTTACTCTATAGTGATTAAAGGTATGTTAAAGAAATATGGACTTCCTTCGCGCAATATTAGATCTACTGTAAGTAAAGGCCTAGCCGTAAATTCCTTATTTTTAACATTTTATGAGTTATTCACGAACTTAGGAAACTGAATAACGCATCCATCCATCCATCCAAATCCCGCTGCGTTCAAAATTTTTATACGTTTTCTAAAAACAACATTTTTTTTAATTTTCTATACAATTTGGTACTTCAACTAAAACTCATTATCTTAATATGTATGATTTAACCAATAATATCAGTATTTTTAACATATAGTTGACATATATTTTTCTACGGATTTACATAATATTCAATTTATAAGGTTATCCTACAATTTTGTAATAACGGCGATAGATTTGATCAAATCAATAAAAAAATATTGGTATGGAAGTCATTCATGTGAATATATTACATATTTTTTGGGGTAAAAATATTTCTGATTATTTAGAATATGTATTTCTGACGTTTTTTGCATAAGGGAGAAGGCAGAGAAAAGTTAGTGCTAAGATACTCAATTCTTCACTTTTCACTGGAACCCGTACCCGAACTTTGTTTTATGACCAAAACGGAGAAATTAAAATAAATTAAACATAATAATTGCCCTGACTAAGATTTGAAACCACAACCATAGCGTACACCGTTACACGATGTCTCAAAGCCACGACGGCTTATATTTTTTTATAATAATATCAAAAAGTCTATACAATAAAAGCATATACAACAAAATATCAACTTTTTTACTTTTTTATAAGAAAGGACACCCATCTTACTTTATACCTACCTACCTATACATACAGTATGTTTATTACACGAACAAACCAGCTTAAAGAAAGTGATTCCAAATTTCCTGATCTCATAAAAAACGATAATATCATAAAATCATGGGGCCGTGACGAGGATATTCTACTCAATGTAACAGCAGTATGGGAGGCCGATGCGTCGGCGTTACGATCAAATTGACAATCGTAAATAAGGCATAAATATATGTTTTGACAATATTAGTAATGCATAGTGAAAGATAAATATGATAATATATTTGTATATATAAGTAGACAGCCTAGGTGACCAGTCGTGGCGCAGTCACAAAGTGTGGCTGTAAAACGACTGGTTGTGGGTTCGATTCCCACTTGAGGAAGAAATATTTTATATTTGTGTGTCTTAATACTCGGTTCCCTCTGTCTATCCTGCTGATTGCGGGATACAGCGTGAAGATAAAAAAAATAGGGAGAAATGAGTGTCATAACACTCCGAAACTGCGTGTTGAGTGAAGGACCAAAACGCCGCGCTTTGTCTTTTTCGCAAGACCGGAGAAATGAAAATTATTTTAATATAATCATTCCTCCAAATGGAAATGGAAATTGAACCCATAACCATTGTGTTTGCAGTCAAATTCTGTTCCACTGCGCTACAATGGCCTCGTACGATGAAAAAGCACAGGTTTGAAGTCTCTGAATACGTCTCGAATTTGAGCAGAAAGAGAAGTTGTACTTATCACCACCACCCACCATGTTACAAGGAAAAAAGCTCGAAAATGAAAACAATATTCAAGCTTTAAATTGTATGAAAAATTAAGAGAGCTTTAATAAAAAAAAAAAATTACAACTAGTATTTTTATTCTTTAATCTCAAGCTAGTGTATTTATTGGGATATAGACAGCAAAACTCAGGGATTTTCCGATTATTTGAAGACACTGTGTTTTTGACACTAACACATCCAACTGCGACAAGAAATGATTTAGTGACACAAAAAGAAAAAAGTAGTGTCTGACACTACCCATTCATTTTAATAACTAAATAACAATCTTCAAGGCTAACTTCCCAAAGAATTGAAATAAATTTAACTCCATACCACTCATATGCAGACTAACTCTTATATATTGGAGTCGTCGCATATTGGACTAGACGTCACTTATGCAATCCAGACGGAGTCGAGAACGTGTATAATGATAAGGACATGCCTTTTAATCAAAATTGCTTGGTAAAAGGACGTTTTAGTGGGGAATGTATGGACATAACCTGTATGAATGGGTGTAGGAAAAACGTTGGAACTCTTTAACGAAAATTATGCGGACTGAGGAGTATGAAATTTGAGATGGTTAAAGTTTTTATAGCAAGAAGTCATGAAAGTCAATGTTTTTATAAAAAAATATTAGATTTTTTTTTTGATAGATTCACGCTGTATCCCGCACACTGCAGGGTAGGGTAGGCAGAGTGAACCTAGTGTTAAGACACTTCGTTGTCCACTTTCAGCCGAATTCGGAGGTATTGCGTATTAAGTGGTGGAACTTAGCGCCGCGCTTTGACTCGACACCGGAGCGAAGAAAGTGGAAATATTAAATATTTCCACTCCTCGACTGGGAATCGAACCTACAACCAGTCGACACGTATACAGGTACATGTACAGGCACATGTGTGCCTCTGCGCCACGGGTGGCCCCAGTTAGAAATTAGAAATTCTTTACATTAAAAAGATAAATATTAACACATACTACCGTGCAAATAAATAAAATAAAATACTATACGTTTTACATATACTTATGTAAAAAATGATAATGGCAAAGGTCTATATGTTAAGTAATGCTCTTATAAATTTTCATAATGACTATGTCATTATCTATGACAATTTACTTATGTCCAAGCATTGGTTTGAATTGGCAATTCAAATCGCAACAGAAAGGAGAGGTTATATTTCAAATAAATACTTTTTTTAAGTGTTTAAGTTAAATAAAGTGCAGAATGATTTAATACTAGCTTTTGTCTTGCTCTAGAAAAAAAAACAATAATATCGTATGTGTTATTTGTATTTTTAAATGCGGCGTTGGTTTCTGTCTCACAACACTTTTCAATTTCGAAAGGAAATTGAAAAATGGAGTGTCCGATCACTATATTCTCTCTGCATATCCTGCTTATGAAAAAGCTGACAGTTATTTGTAGAAACCTCCTCCTCTTTATACAGATATCTCAAGTTAGACTTTTAGTATGAGAAATAAAAATACATTTATAACGTTCACAAACATCGACCGCTGAACAATAAACGGGAGAATGCTGAGCATATCTTTATAGCTGTCCCTTAAATAGATTACCATATGCTCCACTCTCTACTCTGAAAAAGCCGCTGTGATTATTTTGTCTTATAATAAATTACTGTTAATAGTTAAAATTTATTATATATACACTCACGAAAATACAATGACACTCCGTTCTCCACTTTCCGCCAGAATGCGAGTCAAAGTTAGAGTATGACATGGCCTGATTAGTGGTGGAGTTTAACGCCCCGCGGTGTCTCCTAAAGGAGGGAAATAAAGAAATCACTGTAACTTTATATTTATAAAGTGAAAATGCGTTCAAATTTTTGATTGCGCAATGACGCAATGCCTCCGACTTCAGCGGAATGTGGGGAACGGAATGTCTTAACACTAAGTTCCCTCTGCCTACCCTGCTGTGTGCGGGATACAGCGTTAAGCTATACTAACTACTAGCTATACATACTAACTAAAAAGTGGAGAACAGAGTGTCTTAACACTAGATTCTTTAGAAACTAAAATCCATACCATATACCAGTTATACGTTCCTTTCAAACCCAATCCTACAAATGGCAACAAAAGAGAACAATCTATCTTTCCTCCGGCTCACTCCGGCGATGTTCTTACAAACTTTAAATGTGAAATCCTAACAATTTCTTTTCAGCACTATTTAAGTTTACTTTTGAGTGTCAAACAATGTTGGATACAACAAATACTTACAAAGCACTCTTGGATTTTGTTAAAATAAAATTAAGTTTCGGTTCCAATACGTGTAATAGTGGATGGATTACTTGAAGAAATGTAGAGTATAGTGTCTTTTTTCTTTTATAAGTACTAGCGGCCCGCTCACGGCTTCATTGCGTGAACTATTTCTTTATATTGCAACATTCGGGGGCGCATTTTAAAAATATAAAATAGCCTATGTTTAAGTTTAGATTATCAACTATATTTATGCCAAAATTCATTACAATTGGTCAACCGGCTTAGATTTTTCATATAAACTTTCATCCCCTATTTCAACTTTAGAGGATGATTTTTTTGAAAAAATAAGTAGCCTATGTTAGACCCAGTCTTTTTTACTACTTTTATTCTAAATTTCATCCAAATCGAACCGATAGATCAGCCGTGAAAGCGTGACAGACAAACACACAGACTTTCATTATATTATAATATAAGTATGGATTTATATAAGTAAGGTGAGTTTTTGAAATATTATCGCGGTTAAATGATAACGATATAGATTAAGCCATCCAAGACAGCGAAACCAGGGGTATAGATTCAGACTGTAAATGCAATTGGTTGTGGGTTCGATTCCCATTCAAGGAATCATAAATTAATATTTTTTTTTTTTTTCGCTCTGGTGACAAGAATATGTGCGCTGATGAGTTCCGCAACGCAATACACAATGTTTCGGTTAATAAAGTTGAAAAAGGAGTGTCCCGACACTAGGTTCTACCTACTACGTTGCTATGCGGATAAAAGCATGACGCTGGTAAGAAAAAGGAAATTAAAAGAATGTGTTCTTTAGAAAGTGGCCAGTCGTGGCCCAGTGGCACAAGAGTGTGACTGTAAACGACTGGTTGTGGGTTCGATTCCCACTCGAGGAGTGGAAATTATATTTCCATTTTCTTCGCTCTGGTGTCGAGGTAAAGCGCGGCGTTAAGTTCCGCCACTTAACACGCAAGCCTCCGAATTCGGCGGAAAGTGGGGAACGGAGTGTCTTAACACTAGGTTCCCTCTGCCTACCCTGCTGTGTGCGGGATATAGCGTGAAGCTATGTTCTGTAGAAAGTAATCGCCCATTTTTTTTTAATCCAGAAAGACTTCTTCATAACATACTTCTTTCTAAATAAAATATGACATTACACAATATCCCTATCCAACAGAAAATGGAGAACGGAGTCTTAACACTAGTTTCTCTCTGCTTTCTCAACTTTATATAAAAACGCATGAAGCTACTATATCAACTAATAATACAGACTTCAAGTACACGCCATCCACTTCTATACTATACAGCTATTGTAATTTACATTATAAGGTCTCCATTGAGGCGTAAAGTCATTCATTCATTGCGTACTCGTTGTATTCATTGATTGATTTGACATGTGTAGAACTCGAGAATGTTTGTTGTGTGGTTCCATTTTTATGAGATGAATATTATAGTAGTTATGGCTGGTTGTTTAAGAATTTTAGTTATTTAGTCATAGGGAGGGAAAATGCCAAAAAATATTGTTTAACTGTATTTTTTCTTAATATTTTTTTACCGTCACGCTATATCCCACACAGAATAGGATAAACAGAGGGAACCTAGTGTTAAGACACTCCGTTACTGTCTTTCTGCCGAATTCTGGAGGCAGTGCGTGTACATCTACCATGACTGGACTCAATGGCCTTTTCTTAATAATGCATGAAAAATATATTATATAAATAAAATATATTTTGAAAAAGATATTTAAAGGAAACGTATAAAAATTTGAACGCAGCGGGATTCGAACACTCACCACTGAGCAATGCGTTCTACTACACGCTGCGTCGCAATTCTTATACGCTTTATTACAACTTTTTTTTGTTTTTATACGTTTTCTAAACGTTTAAAAACGTAACACTGAAGAAAAAATGTTTAAAAAAATAAATTTTATTTAGATTGGTTGTGGGTTCGATTCCCACTCTGTTAAAATATTTTCATATATCTACTTTGGTATATTGGTTGGCAAGAAAAAAAAATCTGTTCTCGATTTCAAGACAGACAGTGGAGAATATAGTCTCTTAATATTAGTTTCTCTCTAACTGCCTTGCTAAGTTAGAAAAAAACCTGAAGTTACTAAATTTTTAAACAGGCACTGCCATGTGTTTGGCATAGGCTTCCTTATAAAGCGTCGTACAAATTACTTAAGTAATGTATTCGGCTTCTAGTAAAGCATAAACACATGTGTTTACAGTAACATATGTAATATAAATTATCGAGGAAAAGAAATTCAAATACTAGTTGATTTGAATTGACATTGACGGACAGAGGTGTTATCGGAATAAAGGAAATAAATATTTTTTTGTGGCCAGTCGTGGCGCAGTGGCATAAGCGTGTGACTGTAAACGACTGGTTGTGGGTTCGATTCTCACTCGAGGAGTGGAAATTATATTTCCATTTTCGTCGCTCTGGTGTCGAGGTAAAGCGCGGCGTTAAGTTCCGCCATTTAACACGCAAGCCTCCGAATTCGGTGGAAAGTAGGGAACGGAGTGTCTTCACACTAGGTTCCCTCTGCATACCCTGCTGTGTGCGGGATACAGTGTGAAGATAATATATAAAAAAAACCTGTGTATATACATGCTAATATATAAGTAGTTAGATGTATAGAGACGACCGTGGAGGTGTGCTTTACAATGCATTTTAAAAAAACGCCTAGGCTTTGGTAGCAAGTTTCAGGCAGAACAACGTTATGTTAAGTCCCGCTGAGTGTCTTCCGCCGGTTGTTTTCTAACGCATAAACTTTAGTGAACTAGTGGTATATTATTTAAAGTCCAAAAAATAAGCATGTTATTTGAATTGATTTTGATGGGTATCCGCATAGTGAATCTATGGTATGCTATGGTATGACAGCGTTTGAATATAAAAGCGATAGTTATGGGTTTGTTACCCATTCAGTGGAATGATAATATTTTAATTATTTCCGTTTCGCTCCGGTTCCTAAAACAAAGAGTGACATTAAGCTCCGCTGGCCTTCCCTGTAGGTCCTCTGGTGTTACACGAGGCCGTGGGTGGCGGTGTTAACCTAATATCAAGTGACCCGAACCCTCGTTTGCCTTATGCTTTCCATAAGAAAACAACAAAAAAGTCTCTTTTTTAGGCGGAAAGCTAAAAACGGAGTGTCATGACACTAGATGTTCTCTGCCTACCTTGCTATGGGAGAAAAGACGAAAAACTAAAAAAAATAATAGTATTCTCCACCTAAATGACATTTATTAAAATGTCAGACCTATAACTACTGGCGAGGGGGCCACATAGCCCCCCTAATTTCAAATGCTACGAAATTACTCCGCGTCTTTAGTATCGCGATGACAGATTTAGATTGGAATGGCCATTGAAGCGATTGATGAAAAGAATTATACGGTGTAAGCTATATTTGTTTCTAGATTGAGAATATTTTTGTCACTTTTACGCCTAATTTTTTTTTATAGCTTCACGCTGTATCCCGCACACAGCAGGGTAGGCAGAGGGAACCTAGTGTTAAGACACTCCGTTCCCATAAATTTTACAACGTTTTAAAAAGGTAGGCAGAGAGAATTTAGTGTCGAGGAGTGTCTAGATTCTTGACATTCTGTCTGTATTAATTCAGTCTTTAAATACGGTGAGAGTGGTGGAACGCCGCGTCTCACCAGAACGGAAAATAGAAAACTATTTAAATATAAAATTATCTCTTGCCTAAGTGAACTAACTCATATACATCCATCATTTTTTCCTTAATTGTAAGAAGTAAGTAAAATCAAAATAATGATATAAACATTATTTTAAATAGGCTTTGCATCTAAACGCATCAAGTACGGAAAGATTTTTGGGGCTTTGCCCGCGAAATACACAACTACTTCGTGATTTCAACTGCCCGCGTTCTGGTTTTTTCAAAAAAATTGGTAACCTATGTTTGAGCTTACACATCATAAACTATATTTCTGAGAAACATCATGGAGTGGTTTAGAAAGGAAAATTATATTTTTAATAAGAGGTACACACCAAAGTTTTTTTTTTAGCTTCACGCTGTATCCCGCACACAGCAGAGTAGGCAGAGGGAACCTAGCGTTAAGACACTCCGTTCCCCACTTTCCACCGAATTCGAAGGCTTGCGTGTTAAGTGGACGAACTTGACGCCGCGCTTTACCTCGACACCAGAACGAAAAAAATGGGAAATATAATTTCCACTCCTCGAGTGGGAATCGAACCCACAAACAGTCGTTTACAGTCACACGCTTGTGCCACTGGGCCACGACTGGCCACAACGTACTACACCCCATAGTATAGTAAACAAAATAATTTAAAAAAAAATCCACTGTTAAATTTAAAAATACCCACGACGGTTTAATTGTAATTGAAAAAGGATAAAATAACTAGAAATCCCCCGCCTAAAAGAATATATGTAACGAAAATCCTAATATAACAACAAAAGCAAAGCTGCGGGTAACATCTAGTTTCTATATATTGACATTTAAAAACACTACTAAAAGCATGTTGTCAGATATATCCTAAGGATTTTTTTGGTTTGTCAAAAAAACTGAGCAAAAGTTACAAGCCACTAAAGAGTGGCCTAGATTTCTAACTCGGAAAATGTTTACGTTAAATATTTTCGTTAACTTGACCCCGTTGAATAATTAAAGACTTTCGAACGATGTGTATATAATTATATTATATAATCATTATAAATATAGGTTGTATTCAAATCACAATGAGAGCGGGGCGCTAGTTTACTCATAAAAAACAAAATTAAAAATTTTGAAAAAACCCACGACGGTTTGATTGTAATTGAAAAAGGATAAAATAACTAGAAATCCCCCGCCTAAAAGAATATATGTAACGAGATGATGGGGACGACTTCGTCGGAGCTGCCATTACTTTAAGTTTGCTAACTTCTCCTAGGTTTTCATGCTGTTAAAACAGGTTTAGGAAAAAATTAAAATATTAATATGAATTTACAGTTTTGATAACTGGTATTCCTTTTAAAAACTTTAAGAACGAAATCTATACTGTTAGCTACTATATTTAAAATAGAGGTTGCAACTGGCAGCCCCCGACGAAGTTGTCCCCATCATCTCGTTACATATATTCTTTTAGGCGGGGGATTTCTAGTTATTTTATCCTTTTTCAATTACAATTAAACCGTCGTGGGTATTTTCAAAATTTTTAATTTTGTTTTTTATTTTAAACTTTTTAAAGTGTATAGATACACCTTATATATTATTACATAATTTCGAAATACTTTATATTAATCTTCATGCAAATCCAAAAAAAATTATAAGCCCAATGCTTTCTGGTTATCAAATGCCTATTGCAGCGCCTGGCAGATAGGAACCTCTGTCCAATCGGACTAGTAGTTGTGGTTTTACATTAAATATTACAAACAAATGTTTACTGCAGCGCCCCCTGGTGAGTTAACACGATAAAGCATATCCAAGAACATGCACTAATTAAACTTGAGCTTATCACTGAAACTGCATCCAAATCGAATTCGTCATTTTAGCTTTGCACAAACAATATTTTACTGCAGCGCCCCCTGGTGACTTGTCACCGTAATATAAATTTAAAAACATGCTATAAGCAAAGCGGAATCTAATACTGAAAACTCTTTCCAATCGTACTAGTCGTTTTTGTTATACACAAAAAATGGAAGCAGCTACTTACTGCAGCGCCCCCTAGAGAGTTGACACATACTTGAAAATATGCACTAAGTAAACATACATGACACATATATGAAAATATGCACTAAGTAAACTTGAATCTATCATTGAAAACTGCATTCAAATCGGACTCGTAGTTTTAGTTTTGCACAAACAAATGTACTTACTGCAGCGCCCCTAGTGAGTGATCACCGTAACACATATATGAAAAGATGCACCAATTAAACCTGAACCTATCGTTGAAAGTTTCATCTAAATCGGACTAGTAGTTTTTACTCTACATAAACAAATGTTTACTGCAGCGCCCCCTGGTGAATTTTCACCGTAACGTAAAAATAAAAATTTTAAAATATGTACGAAATAAAGCTTAATCTAGTTCTGAAAACTCTAGCCAATCGGATAAGTAATTTCGGTTTTAGACAAATAAATATAAGAAAAATTTTGGTTTTACACAAAATAACTCAAACAAATGCTTATTACAGCGCCCCCTGATGAGTGGTCACCATAACACATATATGGAAAGACGCACCAATTAAGCCTGAACCCATCCTTGAAAGTTTCATCTAAATTGGACTAGCAGTTTTTGCTCTGCATAAACAAATGTTTAGTGCAGCGCCCCCTGGTGAGTTTTCCCCGTAACAAAAAAAGAAAAATCTTAAAATATGAACCAAGCAAAGATAAATCTTTTTATGAAAACTCTTTTTAATCGGAGCAGTAGTTTCGGTTTTAGACAAATAAATACAAAAAAAGTACAAACAAATGCTTACTGCAGCGCCCCCTGGTGGTTTGAACATCCACCAATTAAACCTGAATCTACCACTGAAAATCTATTGAAATCAGACTATTATTTTTTGAGATAATTGAAAACATTCGTTTTCACGTAAAATGCTTACTGCAGCGCCCCCTGGTGAGTTAAGGCAATAACACATACATAAGAACATACGCCAATTGAACCTTAATCTATCATAGAAAACCGTATCAAAATCGGACTTATAGTTTTGGAAATAATTGAAATAGTAATTTGCACAAACACACAAACAAACAAACAAACAAACAAACAACCTCTCACCCCAAACACATATACAGTCGCCGTTCCGTCGCGGGTAAAAAATCCACTGTTAAATTTAAAAATATATACTTGTCGTTAGAATTTACAACAGCAGTAGTTTTGTTAAAAAAGTTATGTTCATAGCTTCGATGACAGATTTAGATTAGTTGCGTGATTGATGGTTAGAATACGTTTGTATTTTTAGAATACGTTTCTCTCTTTTTCGAAGGTTGTAAACGAAAATTTTGTTCCATTTAATGTCTTTTTCGTGTATCTGATGGTAGATTTGGTTATTTTTATGAGAATTTGAGCTTTGGGATTGGTTATTAAAGAAAAAATAGTGTTAAGACACTCCGTTCGCCACTTTATGTCCGAAATCAAGACACTTGCTTTTATAATGGAAATCAAACATAGAACTAATTAACATTAACTGAGTGTTACTTTACATACAATATTAAAATTAAAGAAAAATAAATTTAAAGGTTTTGACAAATATCGAGAAAAGGGCAAAAAGTTGACACGTATCTAGTTATTATCGATGTAGTTTGTATGCACGTGATATTTCTGGATAACTTTAAAAAGTTTACAAGTTACGTACTATAATTCGGTTGAGGCAACCGTAGTGAGACAACGCACGGTTGTAAAAGAGATTAGTTGTGAGTTCGATTCCCACTCGAGGATCATCTACATCTACAGTTGCTTTAATAGTTATATAATAGTTGTTAATGAAAATAAAGTTGTATAATTCTTGCATAGAAATCGAGCTTCATGCTATATCCCGCACACAGCAGGGTAGCCAGAGGGAACCTAGTGTAAAGACACTCCGTTCCCCACTTTCCACCGAATTCGGAGGCATTGCGTGTTAAGTGGCGGAACTTAACGCCGCACTTTGCCTCGGCACCAGAGCGAGGAAAATGGAAATATTCAATAATTCCACTCCTCGAGTAGAAACCGAACCCACAACCAGTCGTTTACAGTCACACGACTGGCCCCTTATTATGACTGGTAATATTTCAATAATTTTAATTTCACTGCTCTAGTGCCTAAGATAAAGAACGGCGTTGAGTTCCACCACTTAACACACAATGTCTCAATATAGGATATAAAGTCGAGAACAAAGTATCACTAGGCTCTCTCTTACTACCTGCTGTAAAAAAATATTAGATAAAACTTTAAAATACATCCGCTTACTTTTTAAAACATGCTAACTGTATTTCGATCTGTAATATTCCAGTATTGGCTCTATAAATATTTATATTGTAACCACTGAATGAATAGTACAAATTTAATTTGCCTGTTAGAATTATATTTAAAAGTGTAGGTTTTTTTTAATAACATTATTTTTACTGCATTTTTTACGTATGTTTTGTTAATCAGAGAATCTAGTGTCAAAATACTCCGTTCTCCACTTTCTGTTACGCATTGTAAGGAGTTTTGTCAACATAGAGAAATCGACGAGTCTTTAGTCTAATATTGTCTGATATTGTCTACTATACCACGTTGGTTAATATTTTCATGTTTTTTTTTTATCTTCACGCTGTATCCCGCACGCATTAGTTTAGGCAAAAGGAACCTGGTGTAATAATATTAGTAGTAACTCCTTTTTAACTATCCCAATTTATACAAGATGTATGATATTAGTTAAAAGAAAAAAAATAGTACAGTTGTCTAAAGCCTTATATTGGGTAGGTAGAGGGAACCTAGTGTTCGTTACCCATGCGCCGCCGAATTCTGGGAGCATTGCGTGTTAAGTGGCGGAACTTAACGCCGCGCTTTGCCTCGACACCAGACCAAAGAAAAAGGAATATTACATATTTCCACTCTTCAACCCCCGTGTCGAACCCACAACCAGTCACACCTTGTGTCTCTGCGTCATGACTGACCCCAAATAAAAAGTAAATATTATTGTACTTATTAATAACAGTTTATGTATATAATTTCCAAAGGCTACAATATCAAATATCGACAGTTTCCGAGAAAGAGCGTTTAGTTATAAACAACGCGCTGAAACGCTTTGCAAGTAAATCATTTAATTACTGGGCCCGAAGTAAATGGCGATAGAAAATAAAAATAAAAATGAAGAAAATTGAAGGCAACATTAAAAATATGAAGTGTACAAGTTTTTCTAATCACTAGGGATAGCTTCGCTTTTTAGAATGGGCTGATTTATGATTTTTTAGTATTATAAAACTATTATATTAGATATTGTAAGGGTAAACCAAAAAATCTATATGGATAATTCTATTCATGTTATAAACGCGAAGGATTGTAAGGATGGATGTTTGTTACTCGTTCACGTTCTAGAGAATGGATTTTAATGAAACTTTAAAATAATATAGCTTACACATCAGAACGTGGCACGGGGCCAGTCGTGATGCAGAGGCACAAAGTGTTGGGTTCGATTCCCACTCACTAAGTTCCGCCACTTAACACGCAATGCCTCCGAATTTGGCGGAAAGTGGGGAACGAAGTGTCTTAACACTAGGTTCCCTCTGCCTACCCTGCTGTGTGCGGGATACAGCGTGAAGCTAAATAAATAAATATTTAAATAATACATCAAAATAATACATAGTCTATAATTTACAAATATATTGTATAGTAGGAAATAATAACAAAGAAGAATAGGGGAAAATATACACGGCACAGTCGCGGGCACAGCTAGTATTATATAAAATCGTTATCCTAGTCCATCCTGGCATATCAGGTTTATGTTACGTAAATATTGTACTCGACACGTGTACAAATTTTCAAACAAATCGGTCGACTAGAAATGGGTCAAAATACTGTAGCAAAATTTTCTTACTTTGATAGATAATAGATAGATAGATAGCTATAGCTTATTTGATGGTGTTTATTTTTGAAGTCTATATTTTTATGTTAATAATAATTTTATTCATAAAATACAGAAAAAATAAAATAGAAAAAAGAGATTTTTCTGCAGCGGAAAGTAGAGATGGAGTGACGTCACTTACTATTCTTCGCATATGCCTCTAGTGCCTAATTAGCGAATTTCAGAAAACGTGTAAAAATATAGCAGGATTCGAACCGGCGTACTTTGACACTATCAAACCGCTTGAACGACTAAGCCTTACGTTCTACATCTGCTGCGTCGAAATCCTTATACGCTTTCTACAGCTTATTTTTGGTGTCAACATCTCTGTAGAGAGATTTTTACAAATTTCTGCTTCTCAAAGATCGTTCTACGAACATTCATTTGTCGACAGAGAATGCAATTATTAAATATTTTAACATTTAAAGCTAAAATTCTGTAATATTTTTGACCTTTTCTAGGCCGGCCAGTCGTGGCCCAGTGGCACAAGAGTATGACTGTAAACGACTGGTTGTGGGTTCGATTCCCACTCGAGGAGTGGAAATTATATTTCCATTTTCTTCGCTCTGGTGTCGAGGTAAAGCACGGCGTTAAGTTCCGCCACTTAACACGCAAGCCTCCGAATTCGGCGGAAAGTGGGGAACGGAGTGTCCTAACACTAGGTTCCCTCTGCCTACCCTGCTGTGTGCGGGATATAGCGTGAAGCTTTTCTACAACAATTTTTCCTAGAAATAATAGCGATAGTAACATTTCGATATCTCACAGAACAAACCGTATACAAAATGAACGCACAAAGCTCCGATGCGACTTTTGACGTCGGCCTCTATAAAATATTTTTCGATACCAAGGGAAATTGGTCAAAAATGACTGTCGAACAAGATTATTCCTTGCCACTTTCCTATCAATCGAAATTGAATTCTAACACCAATATTTTTAAAGTCTAAATTGGCTTGTTTAAATTGATATTTTCATTTCGCCTTGTATTATGTAGGTGGGAGGCTAACGGCAGTGTTATTTATTGAAGCTTATTACCTCAGTTTTGAAGTCCATTTTAAAGTTAAAGAACAAAGCACAGTTTGCTTCTGCACGACGTTCACCTTTGTCTAAGTTGTGATGATATGATCGATCCAGGTTTAGAGGCGTTTGGTTTCGTGTTTTTGTACCATTATTTATTTTTTTATTAAACTTTAATACAAATAATTGTGTTATTATACTAAAATTTAAAATTTAATGTATGCAGGTTTATAAGTCACTTATTATCTTTTGATTAGTTTATGTTTTGTGTAACCGGAAACGAAACAACAAACTCTGAAGGACCGTATAAGATGCAATATAGTTAAACCCTGAAGGATCGTATAAAATAGTATTGCAATATAGTTTTTCTATCAGTTTAGCATGAAGTCACATTTATTAATTTGTTATTATTATTACTTTGCATTAAGTAGAAATAAAAATCTTATTTGCACGTAATTTTCCTCAGCTTCATGGTCTTTCCCACATACCAGGGTAGTAAAAAAGCACCTAGTGTCAAGACACTCTGTTCTCCACTTTGCGTCTGAATTCAAGAATTCAAGTGTTTAGTGACGGATATCAACACCTTCCTCGTTTATTATACTGGAGAAATAAAAATAATATTAATATAATTCGGGGGCCAGTCGTGGCGCAGTGGCACGAACGTGTGACTGTAAACGACTGGTTGTGGGTTCGATTCCCACTCGAGGAGTGGAAATATTTAACATTTCCATTTCCTTCGCTCTGGTATCAGAGGCCAAGCGCAGTGTTAAGTGTCGCCACTTAACACGCAATGCCTCCGAATTCGGCGGAAAGTGGGGAACGCAGTGTCTTAACAATAGGTTCTCTCTGCCTACCCTGCTGTGTGCGGGATACAGCGTGAAGCTAAAAAAAAATATTTCCTCGAGAAGGAATCGAACCCACAATAAATCACAATTACAGTCAGAAACATATATTTTATTAAACAACATACTATAAGTAAATACAAAGTTATTAAGTGGAATGATAAAAATCTATAAATTTCTAAGCATTACGACCCACCGTATGTATCTCCTCGGTAAGATAATGACTCAATATGTTACCGTATAAATGGTTCAGAAAAATAAATGTCCACGTTCTCCCCTTTCTCTATTTTTATTTTCTTAGTTATATTTTGTGAAATTTTCTTCGCTATTGCATTGTTATTATGGTTTTCTTTGAATATTATATATGTTTTATGTCAATTTAGTTCGATTTTTTTGGGTAATTAATTAATTGAAGCCAGTCGTGACAAAGGTGGGATTGTAAATACGACTGGATGAGGGTTCGATATGCATTCTTTTTTGGCTTCACGTTGTATCCCGCACACAGCAGGGTAGACAGAGGGAAACCTAGTGTTAAGACACTCCGTTCCCCACTTTCCGCCGAATTCGGAGGCATTGTTAAAAGGCGGAACTGAACGCTGCGTTTTGCCTCGACACCAGAGCGAAGGAATGGAAATATGAATATTTCCACTCCTCGACTGGGAATCGAACCCACAACCAGTCGCTTTACGGTCACACTTTGTGGCCTGGCCCCAATTATGATTTTATATTACTAATCTACCATAGTACGTTTCTGATCGAACACTCAATGTAATATCTAATATCATCTTACAATGAAAGAACATTGATGATATCTCGCTATAATATAAGTTCTTCTATATACAGTAAAATAAATTATATTTTATGACGCTCGTATAAGTCGAATAAACAATGAAATTCACAAACTAGAATGAATGTAATAAAAATGTATAAAATTTTAGAAGGAGTATGTACAGAAATAAAGTAATATAAATTTATTAGTACATATATAAATCTGGAAGAACTAAAAATTAAATCAATATTATATATATGAATGAAAAAAATATGAAACAACGTTCTTTAGTACAAGAAAAGCAATTTTAATATGTATTCTTGTGTATTAACACTCTCCAGTGTTATATTTCATTTTATTAACATCTTATGAGTCGAAAAAATGATCAGGTAATTTTATTTATCTATTAAATAGCCAATTAAAATAAGAAAACCTTGCAGCAATCTTTTAATTTATATTTTAACAATTGGCTTGAAAATTTGAAAGTGTAAGTAAGAAATATAATATACAAATAAAGTGTCTAAGAATACACACTTAAACACTTTATAAAAGATGATGTGATGATGCCATGATGATGATGAGAATGATGATGCCAGGTGATTGGTTGGACATCCGATCAAGATAACGATATAACTAATATAAACTAATTTGTTACTATAATTCCTATAAGTAGATTACCTACCAACAACTACCTGCCTATGATAACACAAAGTTCCAAACCAAACGTAACTCCATACATCACTGAAAGCCCCTCTATTGACTTTGGAAAAGGTAACCTTAAGGTTCTTTCAAATTAGCCTTCAACCCTACTAAAATGGCAACTCAGCCTAATCTTTACTTAGGACAGTAATAATCCTATCTTGCACTTTTCAACATTAGACAACTATGCCCGGAGGGATGCTGGAGACAGGATTACCAAGTTTTTCCATCTAAAACTTACACTATAAATCGTCATGGTTCAAGGATTGAATGGCTTTCAGCTTTTATTGACAATTTATGGCTGATTTACATTTTAATGTGTGTTATGTTAAATGTTTTTGCGGAGTGGAATGTGGAGAGACGGGTCACTTGATTCTCTGTTAGCTTTTTAAGTAGTAGAAAGAATATTGTCGTAATAACATGAGTTTGTTGTATTAAAAAAAATAGTTTTTAAGTATTACGAGTAGGTTCTTGAAAGTATAAGTTTAGATTACCAAAGGCAAGTAATTTCAAATCAGGAAATCTGACCACCTTTTAACCATACCATAGTAACCAGCTCAAACACAGAAGCTTATATTTCAATCGAAAAGTATATAAAATGTAATTTCCATTGTCCATGGCAACCTGTTTATCAATCATAAAATTTCTATCTGACTGATTAACAAAACAAAACCTAAAATAACGGGCGACACCAGAGCGAAGAAAAAAGAAAAATAATATCCACTCCTCGATTGGGAATCGAACCCACAACCAGTCGTTTATAGCCACACGCTTATGCCACTGGGCCACGACTGGCCACAACTGGCCACAAGTAGTACATCATACAGCAATATTACAATATAATTGATTTACATATGATTTCGGCCCCGTTGTACTAAGGTTTAACCCGTCTTAATGATCTCCATTGTTAATGTTAAGGCGTCAGCTTTCTGGCTTTGTATTTTAAGGCTATCTGATGTCATGATTCACAATATTTGAGAAATTACATTTCAGATTGAGAGTTGTCTTGGAAATTATAAATGATGCTTTTAAAATGGAACTATGAGTTGGGCGTTCTGCGCAGAGTATTTTGATTTGGGTAAAGCAATAAATAAAATGGTCAAAGATTGATATATAAGAAAGATCAGATTTTAAATATTGAGTAAAAATTTAGCTATAAGTTCAATGAACGTATGGCATAGTGGTTATAGCGTTTGGGCGGTTTTCGAGAAGCGCGGATTCGAGGCTTGCTATGTACAAAATTTATAAACATATATATGTTTCCTAAAAATATGTTTTCTTATTCGAAGTGTGTGAATTAGGACTATAAAAAAAATCATTAAGAATATGTTAATAGATATTATGCTAAGTAAATAAGGAGTTGATAACAAACAGTACTTTTTTCTAAGGCTTATTTTTCTATTCCAAATATATAAAACGAACCCCTAACCACGTCGTGTACACTTAATCACCTCCACTGTGCCACAGCAGCATAATACCAATTTTAAATTATTCTTTTTTTTTTAGCTTCACGCTGTATCCCGCACACAGCAGGGTAGGCAGAGGGAATCTAGTGTTATGACACTCCGCTCTCCACTTTCCGCCGAATTCGAAGGCATTGTGTGTTAAGTGGCGGAACTTAACGCCGCACTTTGCCTCGGCACCAGAGCGAAGAAAATGGAAATATTTCCACTCCTCGAGTGGGAATCGAACCCACAACCAGTCGTTTACAGTCACACGCTTGTGCCACTGGGCCACGACTGACCCAGTTTAAATTATTCAATAACAATAATTATGCTTTTGCCAACTTAGATACAGAATGCATCTAAGTATGTAAGCCAATAGTTGCTCTTACAAATACTTCACTGCCAAACAATACTGTGCGAGCGTCCGAACTACTTTGCTTCCGAACTATCAACACTGGTCTTTTACGAGCAGTTTATGACTTGGTCTTGTCGTAAATAAAGTGAGTAATTTTTAAAAATTCAAAGTGGGGCATGGAAGCAGGAATAACATTCTTATTTAAAATATAACTAATTAACTTGTTAGACTAGAAATGTGTGGCAAAATCAATCGTCAAAATTTTGTCATCTATCAGGGATATTTCAAGCGCGACGCTGAGTTCCGTCTCTTAATACGCAATGCATAAAATTCAATTGGACAGAGAACGGAGTGTCTTGACATTAGGTTCATTGCTTGTTTCAGTTTCAACTTGCTTTGCGGTAAGAGGTGCGAAGCAGTATACGTGTTTCTGAGTGAGAATTTCCCGATGAAGTGATCATAATTAAGTTGTTTTAATTTCTTCAAACTGGTAAATAAGACACATCGCGGTGTTGAGATCCGTCACTGGAGACGCAATGTAGAAAGCGTCACTACCAGTGTTTAGCTGTCTGATCTAAATTGTTGGTTTCTTATAAATATGAATTTACATCTACAGTTGCTTTAATAGTTATATAATAGTTGTTAATGAAAATAAAGTTATATAATTCCTAAAAGAAATTTAGAAAACGTATAAAAATTTGAACGCAGCGGGACTCGAACCCGCGCCTCTTGAATACCGTTCAGGCGCTCTCACCAGTGAGCAATGCGAACGCATTTCGAGGCAGGACGCAGGTTCAAATCCCGCTGCGTTCAAATTTTTATACGTTTTCTAAATGTCTTTTTCAATTTTCCTAAGTGTGAAATAACACTTTAAAAAATGTTAAAAATTATATAATTTCTGCATAGAAATCGAAACTACAATCATAGTACTAACGTAATATAAGTGGCAACATTATATCTGCATTGTAAACGGAACTTCTGCTATTATTCTTCTTTGACTAATTTTACAAATGACATAACTACGTTAATTTCGAACGCAAAGAGGATATTACTAAACGATTAAGATAATTACCGTCTAGTTTGAAATACTGAAATGTTAATAGATTTTACTGGCTATAAGATAGTTATTTACATTATATTTAATATTTACTCTTAAGCTTTCTATACTAAATAACTGACAAAGAGTTTAGTGCCTAGGAAACACTAAGAAAGCATTTTATGAAATTCATACAGGAAGAGGAAATAATGGGAATTTTACATGTTATGTACGATGCGTACAAAATTGTAAGCTACAATTTGTTTCAATAATCAGTTACGTATTAGTCTGTTCTGTTTATACTTAGTTAAAAATCACTCCTAATCATAATACAATCACAATGCAATTTAAATTATTTATTTTTTAGCTTCACGCTGTATTCCGCACACAGCAGTTAGCAGCTAGTGTTAAGACACTCCGTTCCCCACTTTCCGCCTAGTTCGAAAGCACTGCGTATTAAGTGGCGGAACTTAACCCCGCGCTTTACCACGACACCAGAGCGAAGAAAATTGAAATATTAAATATTTCCACTCCTCGAGTGGGAATCGAACCCACAAACAGTCGTTTACAGTCACACGCTTGTGCCACTGGGCCACGACTGGCTACTAATTTAAATTTGACATAATAAAATAATACATATTTCTATAACTAGGAAAAGAATCGTTAACCATCGTACACAATCCGATGCGTCCCCACTGCACCACGATGGCTATTTTATATTATCGAGTTGTTATACGGAGCGCATCGATTTTATCGCATTACATTTGTGGACAATGCGGTCGAGGCGCGTCTGTCTGTGGTCACAAGCAATTTTCAACCTTACGATGTACCCAATTATAATTTTAAAGTGAGTGTTACTCCGCAAGTTTGTATCACAAAGTTTATGGGTAGTTCACTGATAAGTAATATTTAAGATCCTTAGGATGAAGGTTGTTTAATGTCACATGATTATGTTAGTGTTACATTCTTATTTTAGTGATGTCGGATTGAAGATTAGGCAATTTGGTGGTGATTTGGCTGTTTTGTATGTCAATTTACATCTTTACGCTTTTTCCCGCGTAGTATCGATAGTCAGTGTCAATACTCTCTGTTCATCACTTTCTATCCGATAAGTTGACGCTCCGTTCTTTACTTTCTATGCGAAACTGAGCATACTTGTAAAAAAATATATATTCAAGTATTAGTTTAAAAAATATTAAATCGTGAATTATAGCCATTTCATTCTGTGTAAAAAATAACAATTAAACAAGAAGAACAAAAATAAGAACTTACACAACGAATCTCAGCACAAAACAAATAATACAAACGTAACTCAAATCAACACTTACATAACAAGTACCCATAACATACATACATTCATATACACAATCCAACAGAAACAAGAAAAGACATATCACACGAAACGAGAAACTACTTGTGGATATAACACAGAAATTTGACGACATAATCAAATCAACGTCGAAGCAACCATTCGGGCGCCCGATGACGCAACCAACTATTTAAGTTCCTCCTTTGATTAAGCACGCGACGAAGATTTTCCTGATTAAAATCTCACTGTAGATACAGCGGTTCGTCGAGTGCTTGTCTTGTGTTTCGTGGAGCTTTGAAATTTGAAAAGCTGCGGCCGCGCCAGAAATAGACGCTGAATCTCGCTTGTCTAAAACGTCTAGAACTCAATTTATCAGTTTACCATCTTAATTATATCTACAGTGCTCGAAGATGACAGATTAACTAATGTATACAATTTTGGTAAAAGTTACAACTTGTATTGTATGGGCGTTTTAGACTGATAAGAATGAGGAATCAGTTCGAAATTGAAAGTAGTTTAATGTAGGTAGTCTTACATTAATATACTTTTCATTTGATAAATAATAAAGAGGCTAAAATTAGTATATTAGTCTCTTTATTCACAAAATTGGCAAAAATGAAGAAGTAACTGTCAAAAAAATCTAGTGACTTTATTTTTAATATTTCATTACACTAGTAAATACAAAGAAAGAATAACATCATGAATAGTAATCAAGTATACGTATAAGCCCAGAAACATATAAAAGGGTTCGCAATATGAAACACGACCCACCCCACGAAGGAAATAAATAGTACTCGTGTCCGATAAAAATCATAACGCACAACACGAGTCGTACGTAACCATATTTCTTGGCGCGCTGATTAGATATGGAAAATAATATTTCGTGGGTGAAATAATATCCTGATATATTCGCTATGGGCCGATAAAGGCACGAAAGATGGCCCTTAATGTTCGGAACCGGTCGAAATTGACCAAAATTGTCCGAAACGGTCCAAATAGCCCATCCCCTGCGCGAATTTTTACATATTATTTTACCATGCCGCATTAAATTACGGCGGATTTTTTGTACGTTATGAGAAGCATATTTCGTGAAGGTGCGCTATGAAAACGATCCTAGCCTTCGAGAGGCGAAAAAGGAATAATTATAGCATGTAATATTTCATGGGGGTTACCAGTTATCCTTACTTAACTGGATTCTGTAACGAAGCTTGGGGTTGGTGAGGAAACAAAGGATGGAAATTGACTCTGGGTTTTTGTTTTTGTTTCGGTCAAATATTTTTAGCCATTTATTGTTGTTATACTCAACACCTTATCACCTTATATTACCAGATTTAACATTATGTGGTAAAATAAAATAGGTACCTAGAATAGCGTTGCTCTGTAAAAATGAAAATATAAATATAATATTGACGGCTTTTGCTACTTGATTCTATTTATGTAGTGCTATTAGGCATTGACCATCTTAATAGAGTATATACTGCCTTCAGTGTTTTTTAATACATTGAATAGTTTCAAAGTTAGAATCGTCTGTGCCTCTAAAGCAAATTCTGCAGAAAATATTCGCTTTAAAGTAAAATTCACGCGAAAGAAGCCATAGTCTATGCTATTTATTGGTTATTTTTATGCAATTTTCTAGTATCTAAGTGAACCCTGGAAGAAGCTGCTATAAGCACACTGTTATGATTATTTACAGTGAAACATTTTTTTAAATTAAAAAAAATAGCTTCACGCTATATCCCGCACACAGCAGGGTAGGCAGAGGGAACCTAGTGTTAAGACACTCCGTTCCCCACTTTCCGCCGAATTCGGAGGCTTGCGTGTTAAGTGGCGGAACTTAACGCCGCGCTTTACCTCGACACCAGAGCGAAGAAAATGGAAATATAATTTCCACTCCTCGAGTGGGATTCGAACTCATAACCAGTCGTTTACAGTCACACTCTTGTGCCACTGCGCCACGACTGGCCACAATTTTTTTCATTTTAACTGCATTCCTTCCTTCTATTGCTTGACGACATACAAGCTAGTGATTTACTAAAGTACTTCTTTTCATCCAATATATTAAGCGTTAAGAAATGCATGTGAAAACTTGAATATTGAACAAAGTGATGAAATATGCATAATACCTTAAACTCTCAAAAGAACATTTTCTTTCGGTGATATGGAGAAACTGAAACGGAAAATACAGAATTACTAGGAAAAATCTAATAAAAATCACAATGGCAGAATTTGGATGATACGATGTATAAATTTTGTTTCTGCCAAATATTTTATTTAGTTTTTTTGTATAAGTAGTTTTTTTAACTTTTTAGAATATACTCAAGAATATAACTAAGGGTTCAAAATATTTTTGATTTTTGTTCATTATTTAATTTTAAAAACAAAATTAAAGTAAATCAACAATAAAATAAGCCAGAACCCCCCATTTCCAACAAGTTACACCCTTAGGCTAATCCATTACTATTTGCAGCTAAAAATCCATTCGAAAAACTAGCATTTGCAGAAACCCATTCATATGGCGAATACAAAATCAGCACCATTCTATTTGGAAGACGAAACAAATGTGGACGTCGCGTTGAAAATCGGCTTTATGCAGCCAAATGCAGGGAAAGAGGACGGAGGTATTGAAATAGTGGGTGCAAGTGAGACAAGCCGGAGAGACGCGCGTAGAATTGTAAATGTGACGACCAAGTGAACGCGAGCTGTGGCACTATTTATTTTACTTTGGCCACGTCATCGTGCTGTAAGTATCCCTTATACTTGCGTTTTGTTTTAGAGGGATATGTTTGTCAGAACTTAAATGTTCTGCATTATGATACAGAATGGAGAAAAACGTTTTACCATTCTTTAAAAGGAAATGGTTATTTTTTAGAAGATGATAACGGTATAAATCTGCTATAGCATCATTATAAAAAATGTGAAGACTTGATGAAGTTCTTATTTATCTAAAAAAAATATTCTTGGGCTTAAATATCAAAATAATTTAGACATCGGCTAAAAGAAATATATTTAAACAAACCAAGCAACAACCCACTCAAAATAACGTTGAATTTCACAAAAACTTCGCAATGCAAATTGGATAAGCCAAGAAAAGTTTCCAGGATTGAATTTTTAATTATCGATTCAACCATATTTTCTTCACGTTCAATTCGATAGTTTACCGGGAGAGAAGTTTATTAATTGAGTTAGCGGAGCTGTTCTGTTTTTACGCTTGAGTATAATCAAAGTGGGAAAATTCTTGCTGGATATTTAAAAAGGTGACTAGGACTCGACTGCAATCTTATTATTGGACGGACTTATCCGTGCCGAGTTTGTTTTCGAGAGCAATTCTATCTAGATTTTTAATTGTAGTGGTGATTATAGTTTGCTATCTTTGTTCATTTTTGTATTGTTTCATTTTTAAGTCGTTTCGTGATGTTTAGTTTTGTTTTAATTATTTTTGCGTTTTTAGTCTAATTTTCTTGTATTTACCACTACATGTTTTTTAACGCATAGTATAAGGTAAAGTAGAGACTACAAGACGAAAGAGATCCTGAGTTCTCCACAGTAATATTTTACAGTTTATTGATATAGGCAATTCATTTATATGGATATTATAAGTAAGTATGTGTATATTCTATCTTATCAAAGTACTTGTTGCATGCTGGTTTTGCATAGTATAATACGAAATTCTAAACTCACGAATTTGTAATTATAATATTTCTCAAACTAATATTGCCCTAAACATTAAAATTGTATCTGTGTGACACCTAATGAAATTACAAAATTGTTTCTGTACTAGGCCTAATAAAAAAATGACTCATAATTTAACATGTTTTTATATCTATATTACTTAGTCCACAAAAGAATCTATGTTACTTAGTCCACAAAAAAGAAAAAAAATTGAGACAGACATAGCTTTCATTAAACATAGCCCATCTAAATAGAAAAAAAATATTAATAACTATAAATTATCATTTTATATTTAAAAACTGTTGTCAAATATGTACAGAACTATAATATCTGTGGCAGAATAAGCCATTACACGTAATTTCTAAATTAATATTCACCACTCACTTATATAACTGTAACCGCAATCATCCCCATGTTGCTGCGACTCACCTGTAATACAAAAGAAACATATATAAATATATTGTTTATATAAAAATTGTATTAATACTATATAGGTATATGAATTTATAAGGCCATAGTGGCGCAGTAGGATAGTCTGATTGTAAACGCAATTGATAGTGGGTTCCGTATCCACTTAGGAGCATGGTTTGAAAAAACATGGCGTTAAGATTTGCTATTCAACACGCAATGTCCTGATTTCAGACGGAAAGCGGAGAATGTTATATATTATTTTTTTCTCAGTAAGTGAATGTAATATTCTTATGAGAAATAAATAAATTCCTAAACCGAAAAGCGGAGAATGGAGTGTCTTTATACTAGGTTCTCTCTGCTATGCACTAAGGAATATGTATTTTTTATGTATGTATTCATATATGAGTTATATCTACAGTTACAAATATTTGAGATACGTCTGTATGCAGTGACACACATGTTGCTATAGCAACGCGTGTTTGACGCATGTAGAAAGCTTCTAGTATATATTAATCGTAAAATACAGGCCCAAACGTAAAAATATACACAAAAATCTATACAAAAACCGCACTTTCCTGTCCATATTACATTACGCAGTCGACACGACTATGATTCAGAAATATTTCACTTCATTACTATTAGGTCACGGGCATTGACAGAAAAATTATTTACTTTCAATCAAATTTAAACTTTATTTCTATGGCTTAAAGTTGATTTTTAAACAAGCTTTTCTATAATTTATCGCATACAATCGTCACGCAGCATTAGATTCAAATCTTGAACTCTTTAAAGTAGTTTAATAGTGTCTTCCTTGTACAGGGGAGTTTTGATAATTAATATAATTTAAAGGATTTAAAACCTTATGTTTTAATGCTAAGGTTTATTTTCCCTTGATCTTATTTTGGGCTGAAAGTGATTAGAAGAACGCATGAGGGAGTCTCCCAATGATTGTTTTAACTTATGAATTTGAAATGTGAATGTTTAAAATTTATGGGCGAAATTATAATGAGGTTTTTAAAATAGACTTTGGTTTCCTTTGTTTTGTATGTGTATTAATTTATTTTTATATATTTTTACTAATTTAAATGCTGTCGTGACTGATTGCCTACTTTCGTATATCTTTAGAATATACAACACTCCAAGAGCTCGAGTATAGTATAAAGTACGTAAGTTAATTAGATAAATATAATATATGACAAATGATATTTTGCGCGGCGTTGAGTTCTGCCACTGAACTCGTAAAATGTCTCGATTTTGGGCAGAAAGTGAACGACGGAGTGTTTTGACACTATATTTTTTCTGACTAGTCTACGCCAGAGGAAAAGAAAATGAAGCTGTAAAAATATAACATAGAAATATGTTATATAACTATTATCACAATATAATGTAAATTATGTAAGAACTTAACACATTCTGAGCCCTGTTCGATTTATTTCTTTCTTCTTTTATATAATAAAAGTCCGTGTGTATCAGAACTTGGTACCTATTTACATATCAATTCTTTAGTCGGCAAAATCGATAACCACGCATAGTCTAATACTGAACTTGGCTGTCATTTTCACAATTACGTTTTGCATTAAATTAAATAATCTATTTAAGTAAAAGAATATAGTTCAAAGGTCATCTAATGTAGGGGCCAGTCGTGGCGCAGAGGCACAAAGAGTGTCTGTAAATTGATTGGTTGTGGGTTCGATTCTCACTCGAGGAGTGGAAATATTTAATATTTTCATTTTTTTTCTTTAGCGTTAAGTCCCACCACTTAACACGCAATGCCTCC
The DNA here is from genome assembly GCA_019049465.1 of Dryas iulia moderata. Classification (NCBI taxonomy): domain Eukaryota; kingdom Metazoa; phylum Arthropoda; class Insecta; order Lepidoptera; family Nymphalidae; genus Dryas; species Dryas iulia. Next base: position 221,902 of record CM032429.1, read on the forward strand.
GAATTCGGCGGAAACTTGGAAACGGAGTGTTTTAACATTAGGTTGCTGTGTGCGGGATACAGCGTGAAGCTAAAAATAAAAATCTAATATAACCTAATTTTTATATACATTATAGTAATAAAATTTTCATTATTTACATTAAAACGGTATATAATTAGAAAAAAAACCGTAATTAATCAAAGAAAAAAACACTTTAACATCGGTCACTCATTATCAAAGCACGAAATTGACACTTTTACCAAAAAAATATGCTTTTTAGAGAATAAAAAGGAAAAATTGTGCGTGGAATGAGAAGGCGAAAATGTTCATCGTTCATAATGACGTAACTCTATACTTTATGGGCTGTAAGGAATTTAATTTTGCCTCTTTATTTTCGCTTGCGTTGTTATGTTGGGACAGTCGAGCATTTTTTTTTATGGAAATTTTGTTAAGTCCTAAACGTACTCGTGTCTTAGTTTTGGCATTAAAATGAGTTTTTTTTAGCTTCACGCTGTATCCCGCACACAGCAGGGTAGGCAGAGGGAGCAGGGGAGGGTAGTGTTAAGACGCTCCGCTCCCCACTTGTCGCCGAATTCGGAGGCTTGCATGTTAAGTGACGGAACTTAACGCCGCGCTTTACTTCGACACCAGAGCGAAGAAAATGGATAATAATTAAGAATTCTTTTTTTTTTCAGCTTCACGCTGTATCCCGCACACCGCAGGGTAGGCAGAGGGAGCCTAGTATTAAGATACTCCGTTCCCCACTTTCCGCCATATTCGGAGGTATTGCGTGTTAAGTGGTGGAACTTAACGCCGCGCTTTACCTCGACACCAGAGCGAAGAAAATGGAAATATTAAATATTTCCACTCCTAGAGTGGGAATCGAACCCACAACCAGTCGTTTACAGTCACACGCTTGTGCCACTGCGCCACGACTGGCCACGTCGCAATTATGAATTCTACCAACATTTTAACATTTCATTACATTAGAAAAAAAAAACAAAAACATCACTCTTTCTCCAAAAACGAATCGGCCAAATAACCTTTGTTCAAGTTTCGCCGTGACAAAGGCGATATCACGAATGTAAGACCGTCCAAAAACTTTCCGACATCAAGTGATAAACTCTGATAATTTATCTTGGGACTTCGCGAACTAGCAGTTCATATTAGCATTATCAAAATAAAGAACTTGTAAATAGTTTTAGTAATAATATTTTAAGTTTTGGCCCCGTGAGATTGGTAGTTTGCAGGGCTTTTATTACTGCCGGAAGTTGGTTATGTTAAAGCCTGTTTTTTTATGTGTAGATTGTTAGTGACATATTATTATGTTCTACGTCTTTGTATATTGTATGTTGGAATATATAACTAGCGTATTTTATGCGTAACGTGAAGAATGCTTTAAATAAGATACTCTTTAGGACCAGGGCACTGTATGACTGTAAACGACTGGTTGTGGGTTCGATTTCCACTCGAGGAGTGGAAATATTAAATATTTCCATTTCGTTCACTCTGGTATCAGAGGTAAAGCGCAGCGTTAAGTTCCGCCACTTAACACGCAATGCCTCCGAATTCGACGGAAAGTGGGGAACGGAGTGTCTTAACACTAAGTGCCCTCTGCCTACCCAGCTGTGTGCGGGACAGCTAAGAAAAAAGACCATAGGATTTTTGCTAGACTAAAAAGAGTAGCGGATTTTGCTTAACGTGAAGAATGCTTTAGCGAGAACTTAGTGGTGGCAAAACACATCATTCCCCACCTTTATCCCGAACTTGAAACATTGCATGTCGAAAGGCGGAACTTAACGCCGCGATCTTATCAAAGCGATACATAAAATATTCATTCATATACCATAATAACAAGGAAATTAATTTAATTTTTAACTAAGTTTCTTGTTCCAATTTTTAAATTAACGTAATAGCTGTCAGTGTTTATGACAGTAATGAGCAAAAGTACTTACTTACTTACTTACTTACTATATACTTTACTGTATATAAGAGATGTAGAACATCGTTGCGATTTTGCTTCCGACAGTTTATTAATTTTTAATGAAAAAATATATAGAAATTATAAGTTTTAGTTAAAGTTATCGTTGTGGAGCAGTTGTTAATTTCTTATATAAATATGCGATAGGTGTAGGTTCATTTTCATTTGAGTGGAGAATGGAGTGTCTAGACACTATGTTATCTCCTGTTAGGTTTTTGTTTTACTTTCAATTGTAAAATAAACTATATAGAATTTATAAATTATATACAAGTTAGCTTTATTTTCCTATACTTAACACGTGATTTTTCTGAAATCGACGACAAATAAAAGTTATAGCCTTGTTTCACCAGTTTCTTTCTGTCTTCATGAATAATAAGAAATGTTTTTTAACAAAAGTATTAGAAAAAAACGTTTTTCATATAAAATATGAACCTTTTCCCATATAAGACACGAATAAATAAAGTAAATGCAAGATGACTAACATTAACACTTTAAATTATAACCATCAATCATATCAGCGACCTTATAACCCAAAGCAAAAAGCTTTAAGAAAGCTCTAATTCACCATAAACAAAAAAAGCTGCATCGAAACCTAATTATAGGTTCAGTAAAACAAAAGCTCTATACAGGCATGAGAATATTCTGAGACAATACTTAGAGGAGTATAGGGGTCTATTCAAATTGTATTGTTTAGACAGTATAAACAGGATATCGTCTTTATATTATTAAAATATCAAGATCGTGACACCGTTTAGGTCGAGTTGTTGATTGTTGAACTGGGAATGATGATTGTGGGTTTGATTCTCGTTTGTGGTAAGGATTTATATATAGAAAATATTTGTAAATGCGTAAAATAGAACTGTCTAACAGGATGTCTTGAAAATTGACAGATTGTGGAGGATGCAATATTGCCTAAGCAATATTTTTTTTATATACATATATTTTGCACAGCTTCGTACTGGTATTGCATATAAAGCGGGGTGTTGGGTTTGTCTAAAGTTGTTTTTTGCAACTTGTCACTTTTATCAAGTAGAACGGTAAACAGAAAATGTAGTGTTAAGACACTTCTTTCTCCATTTTCTACCAAAACCGATGCATTGCATGTTGGGCGGCATTCATAATTTAACTATGTGAAAAAATAATTTGTGGAATAAATAAATAGATATTTTTCTAAAAGATAAACCCACACAAACAAACACTAGTTAAGCGCAGAGACAATCGTTCAAAAGATAACATTTGCATTGACTAGCCACTGAAACGCCGGGGAGCTGATAATATTGAAGTTACCAAATATGATTTGATTAATTTCAATATATAATTCTCGTATTTATTTCCCCGAGTGGGGATCGAACCCACGACTACCACGTTGGCAGTTAAAAGGTCTTCTGTTACATTACACACCTATTTTGACATATACAATTATTTATAATTACAATGTAAACAAGTTTAACGCCTAGTCCCGTATAACAAGTAAGACAGTAAGAACTTAGTGTGAATACACTCCGTTCTCTTCTTTCCGCTTGAAATTTAGACATTGCATGTTGAACTACGGAACTATAATATTAAACCAAACTTTTCATAATTTTACTGTATATAAAGATAGATAGATATACTTTTAAAAGATAAACCCACACAAACAAACACTAGTTAAGCGTAGAGACAATCGTTCAAAAGATAACATTTGCATTGACTAGCCACTGAAACGCCGGGGAGCTGATAATATTGAAGTTACCAAATATGATTTGAGTAAAATGTTTGATATTCCGCACGCCGCGCCGCACGCTATCGGTCGGTGGTTTTTGGTTATTACTATGAAAATTCGAACTATTTTGTGTGAGAATTATGTTTATGATATATTTAATTATTTTTCTACCTTTATGTTTGTGGTATTTTGAATTACTTTTTACGCCCTTAGAGTCAAGATACTCCGCTTTCGATTTTATACCATAATATAATTGGTGATGTTGTATGTTGAGTTGCAAAAGGCATCACGTTTTGTTTTCTCAGAGTAAAGTGAATATTATATAAAAATATTACTATTTCTTCATAATCGTGAAGGATTCGTTTTCTTCAATATTATTGCGGCTGGTTTACAAAGAAAATTAAATTATTAAAAATTTTAACATATAATAGTTTAAAAAAATCATTTTTTTACTAAAAAGGTAGCTTCTGTCAAATATTTGTTGATATTTCTTTGAATTTCTTAAAAGATTACGGTGTAAAGTATTATGGTGTTACCTTCATGCAAAACACCACCAATAAAAGCAAAACTTCTTTACTCAAAAGATTTGATGATTTAAGAGGTGTTAAATTTTTAATTGGAGTGTATGTTATGATATTTTGTGAATTGTAGATATTAAGTACATAAAAATTAACGCTTAAAATAAAACAGAACTTCATTAAGGAGTTTTAAAGATACCTCAATTTTTTAAACTGAAATTGTATACTATACAAAATTTCTAATATAAATTATTAAAATATCCTCAGTATCGAGTTTCCATAGTACAAACAGTAGACGTCTCTTCCGCGCCGGCGTCTCGGTCTCAGTAATGACGCGAATACTTCCCCTCTGACGTTTAATTAACTATCAAAAGGGGTGGGGGGTAGTTTGAAAAGCCTCCTAATATGCTGCCAATCGTTCGGTTAGTGAGCGATAAAAAGGTGTGAATTTAATTTTTTTTAAGAATTTCCTATTAAATTCTGCTTGAGAAAGTGTAAAAGAGTGTTTTTATATTTTTTTTACATACTGTTTCTACTGATTAACGATTTTTCAAGGAAGTCAGAGAGAACATAGTGTTAAGACACTCCGTTCTCCACTCTCCGAAAAACTTGAAATATTGGAACTTTCAAAATTGCACATTTAAAGTGATTTGACTGTGATCCTAATAAGGTGTATCATAATGTCATCATTTAACATACGCTATATTTCTTTATATCTAAGTTAACATGCATATGGATGGAAGAAATGTCTAAATATATGCATATAAATACATTTTTATCCCAAGTGAAAATCGAGCCTAGGAATTCTGTTATAGTACTAAAAGCGTTAGGATACAGGCTTTTAAAAGTTAATCAATATGATATAACATTTGTACAGTAACATCAAATAAAACAAATATTCTTTAATAATAATCTACCGTTAAATATGAAAGGAGGGCAGAGAAAATCGTCACTAACCACTTAATTAAAACCACAAGATAACACACTTACATATTATATACGAATATAATTCAATCATTTCCAAATTACTTCAGTTTAAAAAGGCCATTTCAATTTTTAAATCAGTATAAAGTCAATTTACGTGGCTAGTAGAGCACAACCGCAGTCGACCAAGAACTATATAAATCGTGAATCTTTTTTGAATGAAATGCGGCGAAAAGTATAGTTATGATTTACAGTGAGTGATCGTGCGTGTTAGTAACAATCTAATGTAAATACATCTATGTTTTTTTTAGCTTTACACTGTATCCCGCACACAGCAGGGTAGGCAGAGGAAGCTTAGTGATAAGACCCTCCGTTCCCCACTTTCCGCCGAATTTGGAGGCATACTAATTTAGGAAAAACCAGATACAAGAGTATGTACAAATGAAAAAGCACATATTTAAAAATAATTGTAATATTAATGATTAAATTTCATACTAGCTTCGATGTAGAAAGAAAAAAAAATCCTGCCTAAAAGATCGTTTAAAATCGTTATAAACTTTTACTGCCTTAATATAAAAAAATGGTAGTATGACCTTTTAGGAAGTGCCAAGTCAGACAAAACCTTATTCGTTAAATATTAATTTTTACTTTGTTTACAGGGTTTTTTTAAAGCTTTTTAGGTTTCTATTCGCATATTAAAAAAACCACGTAGGTTTTCATCATTGTTTTTTTGGTTTTCCAAAAAATATTTTTAAAAAATTACATGATTTATATTATATTAGTTTGTATAACTTTATAACTAAATTTATGTTTTTTTTTACGTTTTATACTTTTTACTGCACAACAGCCAGAGAGAAACCAGTGCCAAAACACTCCGATTGCCACCTGTTCTTTCTCTACTCTCACTTATCTATCTCCTTTCTCGTTCATATCATCTCCATAATTTAGAAAATGTATAAAAATTTGAACTCAGCGGGACTCGTATCCGCACCAATTGGAAACTGTCCGTTTGTTAGCATTTTTCTATATTTCTGCTACCTAAAGAATATTTTGCATATGGCAAAAAAGAATGTTATTTATAAAAAAATATTATATTTACAAAATAATAACTCTTTATAAAATAATATTAAAAACGACATGAAACAAGTATATCAATATAATATACTGCATCTTCAATGTTCATAACATATTCGCTAAATATATTAAGTAACACATTCGAGTTTACTGCTTAATTTTGATTCAAGGACCGACGTTGAAGCATTGCATACTTAGCTATACTTGCGCTAAACATGCTCTATCATTACTTTGCTACTACGAAATTGTCAATCAAATTTAAACTTAAAACCAACGTTTTAAAGACGAAAATCACTTGAAAATCCTGAAAAATCTGCAGTTTTTTATACTACACAATAACAGCCAACGCTTAGGCTTTATCACAAAGGCACAAGGTTCGATTTCCGCTCAAAATATCTATACATTTTCAGTCTGCAAAAAAGTTACGCACGCTTGCCTTAACAAAAATAACGAATGGTACCATCGAGACAGTACAGTATCACCTCGTGAATAGATCTCGGCTATAAAAGGGTCTTTTTACCGTTTGAAAGGGACGAGGGGGTACCTAATAGCTAATTTTATAGGGTGTCACTATCATTACGGCTTATTTTGAAAATCTGAATATCATTATAGGTGAATTTGGCATTTGCCGCTCACTTGTTCAAGAATTGTGTATAAATTCATATTTTACGTGATGGTTTTTTTTGATAATTTGTTTCCTGTTCTCGTTTTTTGAATTTACTTATATTTTTTATGTATTTAGCATGTTTTAAAGGTATAGAGAAAAATTTTTTTTTACCTTTTACAATTATTGTTTACTTGTTGATAAAAACCTATACTAATATTATAAGTGCGAACGTATGTCTGTATGTATTCTTTGTAGCCGATTTGGATAAAATTCGGAATGCATGTAGTTAGAAGTTAGTATGAAAAATTTAAACCATTTTACCGATTTCGTTGATTTCCTTCAGGAACATAGTTGATCATACGAGGTCAAGAAGAGATTACCTATTTTTTTATAAACCAACCACTTTATAGCTGAAATAGGATATTTAAGCCGCTTTGCTTTCATAGTTTATGTTCCTCAAAACATTAAAAAAACTTAACAATCGATTCAAACCCACTACCAACACAGTTGCTCAGCTTTCCTACTCCAAACAAGCTTACAAAAGAACTTACACGAAAGCTTTCAAATAACCTGAAAACTCAGTTCTCTAGGAACTAAGTGCGTAACAAATCATTGTAATTTTAAAACTACTGTGCCTGTACGTTACGAGTCGACGTACGAACGTCGTAACTTTTACATCACCAATAAATCTACTCCAAGCTAAGTTGCAGTTTTCGGTTCACTTTTAGAAGGAATATTGCAATTTATTATGTTATTTTCATTTTTAAATGTAAATTACTGTATAATATATTTTTTTGTCGAATTTTTACAAAATATTTACTTGTTTTACAGCGTCACGCCTTGCCCGCATAGCAGGGTCGCCCGTGGGGGGACGGGTTAAGAATACAATTCCCCCCGGGGGTAACCCAGTAGCTTGGTGGTGGGAGATTCGTTCTCCGACTGGCTCGCGACCACTATCGTGTCAAAGACGAAACGCCAAACATCTTATGATGTGTTCCGGTTCGATGGCGTGTAAGCCAGTTCTCCCTATTCCCACCATTCCCATCCTTCCTCCTTCCTTTTTGTCCTACCCGAAGCTGGCAACGCATCCACAACTCTTATGTTGTGGATGTCTATGGGCGAAGGTGACCACTTAACACCAGGTGGAGTACTCAAGCTAAGTTGCAGTTTTCGGTTCACTTTTAGAAGGAATATTGCAATTTATTATGTTATTTTCATTTTTAAAAGCAAATTGTTTTAAAATAATCATATTTATAGAATTTTTACAAAATAATTACTTGTTTTACAACGTCACGCTTTGCTCGCATAGCAGGGTGCGAAGAGAAAACCTAGTGGCAAGACACTCTGTGTTCTATTTTCTGTCCAAATTCGAGGCATTGAGTGTTGAGTGGTGATTTTCTATTTATAGTTAAACTAGCAGCACGCTCGCGGCTTAGCCGCGTAAAATACATGGCTGTTGCGGTATATCGGAACCCTAGGGGATGGATTTTTGAAAAATAAAGTAGCCTATGTTTAACCTTGGATTATTAACTATATTTATGCCAAATTTCATTACAATCGGTAAAGCGGTGTAGATTTTTCATATAAACTTTCATCCCCTATTTCAACCCTTTAGAGGTTGATTTTTGAAAAAATGAGTAGCCTGTGTTAAGCCCAGTTATTGTTACTATTTTCATTCTAAATTTCATCCAAGTCGGACAGGTAGATTAGCCGTGAAAGCATGACAGACAAACACACAGACATTCCCATTTATAATATAAGTATGGATAATTCTTATAAGCACATAAGTCGTAGATTTTGCATCATCAATAAAACTTAACTTTTATATCACCAATAACACTACTCTAAGCTAACTTGCAGCTTTCGTTTCACTTTTAGAAGGAATATTGCAATTTATTACTTTGATTTTCATTTTGTAAAGCAAACAGTTGTATAATTATCATTTTCTTTAAAAAAAAATACCTAATCTCTTGTATTGCAGTATAGCAGTGTAGTCGGAGAGAACAGACACTCCGTTCTTCACTTTCAGCCCAAAATTGAAACAAAAAGTGCTGAGTGATCTCTGACTATCCTAAACTAAAACAAGTCTAATATTTAAATGATTTTCTTTTCCTTAAGATTTGAACCCTAAATTACAGTAGACGATTGCTACTCAGTAGTTAGGTCCTAAATTCATTATGGACAATGATACAGGACTGCTTTTATTATTCCACATATAAGTTTTATATATAAAAATTGCTTTTGTTAATACCTAAGTGTATTTTAAAAATGCAAAAAAAAAACATATTTCAACCGAAAAATCCCTTCAAATGAAAATTTATAATAAATACTTTTAAACATTTTTAAATTGTTATTCCACACTTAGGAAAATTGAAAAAGACATTTAAAGAAAACGTATAAAAATTTGAACGCAGCGGGATTCGAACCCGCGCCTTCTGAATACCGTTCAGGCACTCCAAATTTTTATCAAATTTTTATATATATTATTATATTAAATACTAGCATCTAAATTTCATATACATTTACAATACATACAATACATCGCCCATACATATTTCTAATTGCCATATTTGTTACAATATGAAGAGGTATAACTTAAATAAAGTTTATTGGGAAGTTTGGCGGCGGAAGCTCAATACTTTATAGTACCGTGTATTTATTTATGGTCAATAAAATTTTTTATTGCTCTAATCCAGAAGAAATAATGTCGACGTAGAGCAGTGCGATGTGACAAACGGTGGAGCGACTTGTTTTGTTATGTTCCTTTTTTTAAAATAAGGGTGGTCAGAGAAAGGGTAGTGTTAAGTCACTCCTTTCTTCCATCTTAAATTATATTTGAATCTGCGCTTTGTATCATCAGACTGATAAATATTATTATTTTAGCTTCACGCTGTATCCAGCACATACCAGGGTAGGCAGAGGGAACTTACTGTTAAGACACTCCGTTCCCCACTTTTCACCGAATTCGAAGACATTGCGTGTTAAGTGGCGGAACTTAACGCCGCGCCTTGCCTCGAGACCAGGGCGAAGAAAATGTAAATAATAAATATTTCCACTCCTCGAGTGAGAATTGAACCCACAACCAGTCGCTTTACAGTCACACTTTGTGCCTCTGCGCCACGACTGGCACGACTCAAATATATGGAAATAAATATATTTCAATATAATCATTCATACCCTCCCTTCTGTGTGCGGGATACAGCGTGAAGCTAAAAAAATCATTAATAACTACTTGCTTTCAAAATCGACAATGTCTCATCACGCTATAATGAAATGTTACGTAATATTTTACATTATTGGTTAAGTTTAATAAACGTATTGGTAGCAGAGGCTTTCATTACTAATCCAAAATATTTTTTAAAATAGAAATAATTTAAATATTAAATTATATTTTAAAGATACCATTTTCTTATCATTTAAAACGTTCATAAGCAAATATTCATATAAGTGATACGTTCCAAGCTATCACAATGAAGTATCAAATAAATAAAAGTCTCAAGTAAATGTTTTGCATCAACCAAGAATAAAACCCGCTACCTATCTCACGAACTTAATAACTTACTAAGTACACTAAAATTGACATAAATCATAGGTAAAGATGCTGTTTGCAGAGAGATTACAAATGCTTGTCTCTTCTATCCGTGTTTATTCGACGCTTAATGACATACCGCATAATAGTCAAACTGAAATTCAAACTAAAATCACCTCTATTTCATATAAAATAAGATACAATTTTGAATACTTTTGGTTTTGCCATAGAATTCTAAGTCCTGTAGTTCGTGTATTAAAGCCTATGTACTCGTATACAGTTGGCAAAATTTCAAATGAATTTTCACCTATACCATTTTGATTGTCCAACTACGTATTTAGCTTTCGTGTATCGTTCTTTCGGTGGATTGAAAAATACTGGTGTTAACGATTTTTTATTAGTTTCTGGAACTTCTATAGGGCTCAGTCGTGGCGAAGAGGCACAAAGTGTGACTGTAAAATGATTGTGGGTTCGAGGCAAAGCGTTGCGATAAGTTTCACCACTTAACACGCAATGCCTCCGAATTCGGCGGAAAGTGAGGAACGGAGTGTCTTAACAGCTCGGAACAAAAAAAAAAGCTTCTATAATAACTAACTAATGGGAATATGTTTTTTCGCAAGAATTAAGCAGAAATTAGCAGTAAAAGCGGCCTCAACAGTTAGATCGATCTCTTACAGGCAACAAGCGAGGCTTAGTGACGAGACCCTCTGCTTTCCATTTTTACAGTCAAAATGGAGAAATTTCATATAGAGTGGTGAAATTTACCTTACTTACGTTTTATTTTAGTAAAGTGTAGAAATAAAAATAAGTTTCAAATGAATTTTCACCTATACCATTTTGATTGTCCAACTACGTATATAGCTTTCGTGTATCGTTCTTGCAGTGGATTGATAAACACTAGTGGTAACGATTTTTTACTACTTTCTGGAACTTCTATAGGGGCCAGTCGTGGCGCAGAGGCACAAATTGTGATTGTGGGTTCGATTTAAGATGTCCATTTTATTCGCTCTGGTGTCGAGGCAAAGCGCGGCGTTAAGTTTCACCACTTAACACGCAATGCCTCCAAATTCGGCGGAAAGTGAGGAACGGAGTGTCTTAACACTAGCTTTCTTCTGCCTACCCTGCTGTGTGCGGGATACAGCGTGAAGCTAAACAAAAAAAATCTTCTATAATAACTAACTAATGGGAATATGTCTTTTCGCAAGAATTAAGCACAAATTGGCAATAAAAGCGGCCTCAACAGTTAGATCTCTTACAGACAACAAGCAAGACAATACTTAGTGACGAAACACTCTGCTTTCCATTTTTTTAGCTAAATTCAACAAATTGCATTTAGAGTGGTAAACCGCAACGCCATGTTTTGTTTTAGTAAAGCGTTGAAATGAAAATAAATTTCATAAGAATTTTCACCTATACCATTTTGATTTTTATTATTTTTTGGTATAAAATGAAATATTTTCTTAGAGAACTTTTAAAATAATACGGATTCTTTTAATAAATATTTCACATAGCAGAGTAACGGTATTTAACAATTTTTAACATTTTAAAGTGTTATTCACACACTTTTTAAGTTTCTAAATGTTTTTTCAATTTTTTTAAGAGTAAGTTAGTTAGAAAGTTAGTAAGAAAGAAGTTAGTATCACAACACATAGTTTTCCATTTTAAAGTTAACTTAGAGATTTTGATATTTCATGGCGGGAATCAATTATTTACCTAGCTTTACTAAACTACGAAGACTGAAGACTAAATTAAAATATTATTTATGAAATTTAAAAGGGCAAAGAAAAGGAACGTATTCCCTTTTAAACGTATTGCTTTAGATGTAGTTCATTTTTCGTCTTAAGAATTTTAACTCGTTGAGGTACAATTGGCTAAAACAAACTTCAAAGCAGCAATACAAATAATATCGATTACCATTATCTAGCAGAAACATACGATATCTTCTCGATATCTACCCCTGATTAAATTTAAATTATTTTAATTTCTCCGTTCTGATATAATATATCAGTATTTGGCAAAACGAAGCATTGAGTTCCGCCATTCAACACAATATCTCGATATCTAAAAAAAATCTGAAAATCTAAAAAAAAATATCTGAAAATAAAAGAAGCATACGATTCATTCAAATTTATGAATCGTAACCTACTATTACATTTTACAATGATTCATAAACTTATATTATAGAATCAAATGAATTATTTTGTTTACTCTCACACTACGCTGATTGTAAAGCGTATGCAAACTAGGTTAGACTTTTCACAGAAATTATATTATAATTTATTACGCTGAAAGGTTAATATAATATTGTAATAATAAATATTTATGTACTAAATTTGTGTGAAAATTTCGTAATGAAATCATTTAATTATGACTACGATAGGCTATTATGTACGAAATGTTATATAAATCTGTAAGCGTTAGGTATGGGTTATAAGTCCGTTCAGGAGGATAAATTTTTCGCCAGTTTGTATGGCAAATTGTTTAAATTATTTAATTGTTTATTTTGTTTAATTGTTTATATTAAATTGTTTAGGCGGGGTTTAACTCCGTTACTTAATACGATACCTATGCTTATAAAATTACGTGTTATTACATAAGTATTTGAAGAGCATGAGAAAATAAGCTGTAAGCTCGATTGTTGTGGGTTCGATTCCCATTCGGTCGAATAATTATTTAAATTATTTTCAGTTCTCATTACATGCAATATCTCTATTTCGGGTGGAAACTGGAGAATGGAGTGTCTTGACACTAGGTTCTATCTGACTACACTCTGCGTGAAGTATAGCAAGTCTTATGTCTTTTCTATATCCAGGCATGCCCTAACTGTTTGTATATAAATTTCTGTCATTGATTAGAAATCGACAGCAGGCCATTTAAACAATGGAGAAAGTAAATTGCACACCCATCGTCTTGTGTCTCTAGTAAATGTTGCTTTATCCAATCTATTACTATTGGAACAAAAAGTATTATTTTTAGCTTCGCGATTATAGTAAGATAGGCAGAATAGTTCTCTATTGAATAATGGTAAAATATGATTATATTGTGTGCATTATATGGAACATGTTTTTCATAGCATAGATAGAAAGTATCTTGTCAGTGGATTCTGTTCGTTGATAAGTTATATGTTGAAGGTGGAACCTAATACCGGGTCTTGTCTTGCGAGGGCATAAAATAAAAAAAAGAAATGAGAATTAGTTTTACAATTAAAAGTTCATCATTAGATAGTCGCCGAACAACTAAATACCATATAAGGATGACAATCAAAAAAACCAAAATTTAACCAGCCAGAAATCGAACCTGCTACCAAATATATTCCCCAACTGAGCCCAAACCTACCACAAAGTGTGTATGGAATAGAAATTCACTTATTTCAAACATATCCATTCAAGTAAACGGTACTAGATTGCAGAGTCAATGTGTGCATACGATAGTTAAACCCATTAAATGGACTATCATTTGGCACGACGCACCGGCTGCGCCTCCAATGATGGAAGATGGAAATCTATTTATTTTTTTATAAAATGTTATTGTTTTTGAAGTATATTTGATTATTCAATTCTATTCTATGGTTATATTCTATTCTAGGTACAGTTCTTGTAGTAAATTGAGGAAAAAACTGGAACTCCTAAATGGGACTAGTGTCAATGATTAATCAGAAACAGTTAGTTATATAAAAGAGAGATATAGAATTAGAACCAGTTATTTTCAGTCATATATGAAATCATAAAATAATAGAATATAATTATATTTTACCCTAATGTTATATTTTGGCTGTTAAGATCTATCAAATTGGGTGAAGAAACCTAACATCGCCCTTTGACTTAACCAGGTTAAATAAGAAAAATCCTTAACTTTCTACAATAGATCAGCATATAATTTGAAATATATATATAAAACCAAAATTTGAATCAAAACCCACCTCCTTAACAACAAAACCATTTAAATTGGCATCAAGTAACCAAATTCCAATTTACAATTCACACGCCGAATCCGTGATTGAACACAACTCAAAAACAAAAGGCCAAAAAGTTGATTCGCTTCATTGCTCGTTATCTACCATTTGCAGATGTTTTAATTGGTTTATAAATAACTGGCTAGCCCTTACCCTTCGCTCGCACACGAATTATGACCTTAGGCCCCCTTTGGGTATATTAAAATAAGGAAATCTTTGAACAATGCGCAGTTCTAGCGGGAAGTGCGTAATTAAATTTTCATACTTTGTTCCGTTGAAAATTTTGTTTATTTGTTCAAATTTAATACAAAATACTTAAGCCTGTTAATCCTTTCGGCAACACTGTTACTTGGGTGGGTGGAATTTAGAAATTTCATATTTTATCGTGTTCCCGTTTTAGTTTTGTGTGTGATGTTATTGATTTGTTATTAATATTCTCAGGTCTTACTAAGCAAATTGACAATATGTGATGTTGGGTTCTACCACCTAAAACACATTGTTTTGGAAATTATGCTAAACATAGAGAAAAGCTCCGTTCACTCTGACTACCCCGCAAGGGATACAGCGTGAAGCTAAAAAAAAACACAATGAAAAGAGTGTGATAACGTTAAGTTTTCTCTGCCTCCATTGCTATGAAGATAAGGCGAATGTGAAGACGAAGAAGGGGTGGATTCGTTTGTCACTCGGAGGTATGATTATATTTGAATTTTAATTATTGTTAAGAAAAGCTCAGGTACTTAAGAAAAAGCGCATCATTGCGTTATGCCACTTGACACACAATGACTAACTTAAACTCAGATTCGGGCGGAAAGTGGAGAAGTGAGTAGAGCTTGACACTAGGTTTTCTGACTGACTATTCTATGACTGACTGTTTCTGACTGACTGAATATTCTATAAAAAGCTGAAAGAAACCTTGATTTGCATCTGTTTCCAATGCGTCAAAACAATAATACAAAAAAAAAAATATTTAAACAAGTTCTAATATACAAAAGAACCAACTATTCTTCACAAGATATCCTATTAACTTATATTTGTTTGGATATTTACAAAGAATTTTTATTAGAAATATCCGAATGACATTTCAAAGAAAGACAATATGAAAAAAAATACGGCGCTCATTTGCGTAATCCCGATTGACGAATACCTGGAATCCATTACTGATTCCGCCGAATATAGTATAGGATTAAGCTTGCCTAAACTTTCTGTGAAGGTATAACGTGCTTTTACGAAGCTTTTAAGTTATAAAAGGTGATTCAAATTTTATTTTTATTAGATTGTCTAATATTATTTATTAGTGGCGAAGTGTGACATTTTTTTGAAGGTAAGTCGGAGATAAAAAAATATATAATGAAATTTTCAATCCCTGGATGAGTAAGTTGCTAAAGATAAGTCAATAGGAATCGTGCTATATGGACACTGTCACTGCTATTTAATGCAGAAAATTAACTGTATGTACATATGTTTAATCCATACTTATATATAAAAATTAATATAAGTAACTATAACCTGCCTACCCTGCTGTCTGCGGGATACATCGTGAAGCTAATAATATAAGTAACTATAACCTATGGTAAAGATAGTATGAAAAAAAAACATAAAAGCAGCTTTACGCCTACTTCACGTACAGCTGTACTAATAGTTAAAGAGATCCTAGTGTCAAAAATCTCCACTTTTCATATTTAGTCCAAAATAGAGATATTGGATGCTAGTTGGCAGAACTTAACGCCGCGTTTTGGTTCACCAGAGCGGGGAAATGAAAATAATATATCATTTCGCCGAGTGAGGCTGTAACCCACAGTTAATCGAGATTACATTCAGACGCTGTTCAACTATGAAACGATGGCTTAAGATATCATTATTTTCAAAATATTTATTTCTTTTAAAAGAATGACTTAAGTTGTCGTAGTGGCTTTTTCACGCCATTTTATATATTAAGTCATAACTTTCTTTAAATATTTATAATATACTATAAAATAAAAAATCAAGAATATTCAAGACATTACTTCATGCCTTACGCTGTTTAAACAAAAGTCACGATCTAAGACTCGTCCGTCCATACAAATAACTTTATCATTATTAAACATAAATACAGTATAAGTTTGAGTTACAAAACTACTTAACAAAATATATATGACTATATATATTAGATGACTATTTATATAACTATATAAATAGAAACTTTTTCCTTACCCAGAAATCGAACTGACCACTTCCTGCCAATATTCTAAGTCATTTGCTATACAATTGTCACTCCAATCAATTAAAATGAATGGTGGAAAAACGCATTAAGTTCGTAAAAGGAAAAGTTAGATGCCGATAGATGCCTATTTATGCCTATAAAAGTGGTGCTTCGCATACAAATAGTGGTAATATCATTGAAATTCAATTCATGTAGACTTTGTAATGACTGAATATGACTAAACAGTGTTTAGAGTATATCAACATGCAGATGTAGCTTAAGTTAAATGTTGTTAGAGTGTATGGGGAAAAACATAGTGTTGGAATATTCTGTTTACTTTTGATATATGAAAATAGATTCATCGGTTCTTTTTAATATTTATAGTATTTATGATAGGCGAATAAATAATAACAATATGAATAAGTAAACAACACTTAAAAAATGTATATAATATACGAGTATATTTTTTAGTAAGTCACACTTTTCTCACTTGCAATGAATTCAAAAAAAAATATTGGATGGATATTTTGAAGTTACAAATCTATTTATTTAAACTCAGAACGGAGAGTTAGGCCATTTCGGCCAACCTTGCTGTGCCTTAAATGTGCAAAACACTAGAAAAATTAAAGATTAGCCTTAAAAACATTGTAATAATCAAATAACTTGTTATGTTTAGCAAGGTTGGCCGATTGATTGAAAGTGGGAAAGACATGAAAAACATGTTTGAAAAAAGGTTAAAAATTTGAACGTAGCAGGCCTCGAACCTGCGCCTTCTGGAAACTTATATGGTTTCCCATCCAAATTCAATGTTGTTGCTTAAATTATACCAATATATGACATTATAAAAATATTAGTGGCCAGTCGTGGCCCAGTGGCACAAGAGTGTGACTGTAAACGACTGGTTGTGGGTTCGATTCCCACTCCAGGAGTGGAAATTATATTTCCATTTTCTTTGCTCTGGTCTCGAGGTAAAGCGCGGCGTTAAGTTCCGCCACTTAACACGCAATGCCTCCGAATTCGGCGGAAAGTGGGGAACGGAGTGTCTTAACACTAGGTTCCCTCTGCCTACCCTGCTGTGTGCGGGATATAGCGTGAAGCTATTTTTTTTTTTTTTTATAAAAATATTAATATTTAGTACAATTATCACTTCTCCATTCTACTCTTTGGTTTACCAGCTTTTAATGTGACAAACGGTTCGTGTATTACATCATCTTTATTTAAGGGTATCGGTAGGACACGGCCAGCGCGTTGCGTGTTGGGAAGCATTAATTTGCCTAACAAATCGCCTTGCTGACTACCACCCGTTTTGTATGTGGTTTGCGACTTTACGTATACATTAGTTTTAATTTCGATTGGATCTTGATCCAATTTGTTCCTTTAATTGATGTGGGTATGTTTAGAATTTGCTAGATTTTTTCTTGTTTTATTGTCTTGCTACTACTTCTAGATTTCTATGTTTAATGTGTGTATTTTTTTTTGAACATGAATCTTTTTTTATTCTTTTAATACATTTGTTTATATTAAAGTTCAGATAGTCTTAAATTACGCTGTATCCCGCACACAGCAGGGTATGCAGAGGGAACATAGTGTTAAGACACTCCGTTCCCCACTTTCCGCCGAATTCCGAGGCTTGCGTGTTAAGTGGCGGAACTTAACGCCGCGCTTTACTTCGAAACGAGAGCGAAGAAAATGGAAATATAATTTCCACTCCTCGAGTGGGAATTGAACCCACAACCAGTCGTTTACAGTCACACGCTTGTGTCACTGGGCCACGACTGGTCACAATTCAAATCTTAATTAAAATTAAAAAATTAAATTCAAAATATATTTATTCAAATCTCGTTTAGCTAAAAAGTTTTTAATTTAATTAAAGTCGTTTAATAACTAAGTCATTTTTATAAACTTTACACAACAGATTTCTCCAAAAAGTTACTGATTTAATTGATATTAACGTAAAAGCACGAACGAAGATAATAAAATTCGAATGCGCCATTCATATTATAATTAAATAAAACGCAATCATTCATACAATAAAGGGGCAACATGAAATATACACCTATCAACAGTATCGACAGATTCACCCTAGGACGCTATAGAAAAACGCACAGACAACGCATCGGCCGCTTCAATCGCTCACCGCCCCATGACATTTGATTAATGACTCAAATAGGGGACCTAAATGCTTACTACTTTATACTTAAACAGAATTTTCAAAATATAAAAATTTAAATTCGCCTCTCAATTTGACAAGCAATGGACTCAATATTGATGCTGATGGTCTTCAAAGTACGATTTATTTTGATATTTGATGAAAGAACAATTGTTCTCTGGCTTATGGAAATTGATGGTTCAAGTGTCACATTACTGAGTGAGACACAAGATCGAATTGATTGAATTCAAAATGGGGACGTTTTTGTAAATGAATGCAAATAAATTAATGATTTTGCTTGATTTGATTTAAATAAATATAAAATATAGCTAGAATAAGAACTATTTATTATAATTATTATTTTAAAAAATTTATCCTTTATGAGGTAAAAATATGACAGACTTGAATTGTAATACATATGAAGCATAATTCACTTCTCGTGTTATTATATTATATACTCGTACATACATAATACACACAAGGACTTACATAACGAAAGAAAAGATGATTTATTCAAACTCCCTGCAGGTAATAAAAGTTTCAGCTCCATCTTGATTTTGCACCTTAGCCGCACTCCGTAAGTACCAGAAGCAAAACCTTGTGAAAATCGCAAGGGAATCGTATATTCGACCATCGATAGAATTTCACTTGCACGCTCGAATACGGACGAATAAAATTTTACCAAAATTGAATCGGCCGGTCGATGCCAGTAGACCGTAAAATTGGTCGGGCCGGTCAGCGTAGGTTATACACTATCTTCTTTGGTGTTTGGAATTATGGGTGTGCTGTAGTTTCGACCTCCTGAATTAAACATGGGCAGTCGACCTGTGATTTAGTGCGCGATGTTCCGGCGCGAAGTGGCGACACTTATGCGATATATCCGTTTTCGTTTACATGTTTATGGAGATTCGTCCCATATGACCGACCAGTGATTTACGTTGCGAAATACTTTCATTTTCTACATGGTGGCGCAAAAGCTTCGTGGTTATATTTTCAAGATTCTTGAATAACAGTTAAAGTTCAAATACTCTATTTAAATTACTTTTTATTTACAATACCTATAGAGCTTTTTTTTATTATTAAAACCTCACCCTCTTCCCGTACACCAGATATTAGAATGACAGATCTATCAAACTCATCTAATACCGTGTCTAATAGTAATAATTCTACGGCCATTCAGCTATTCGGAGCATTCTCATGCCCTAATGCTTTCGCAATATATTTCCGATTTCTTTTTACTTCACCCCAGTCATTAACCATTTTTACTGCACTTCTTTTACTGACCCCAGAAGTCGTCATCAATAGCTGGTATAGGCTATTAAATCATGGGGTCCCTTTGTCTGGTATACAGGAGGCAGGCTATGTTGGGAATAGGAAATAGCAATTTACCATCTAAATGTAGTCTTGATGAGTAATCAGATATTCAGCTGAGATTCGTTTCTTTGATATTTATTATTTTGATTGTATTTGTATAGTTATTGATAGTGTTTTCTTTTATTAAGGAGATTGTTGAATATCATTATATAAATGACATATCGTAAGTAGTATGTGATTTTTTTAACATAAATTGAAACAATTACTGAATAAAATTATTTGAAAATAAATATGAACGCCATTTTATTTGTCTATTTCAAAAAAATATATTCTAAGTAATATAATTAAATGGAGAACGGAGTGTCTTGACACTAGATTCTCTTTGACTTTCTGCTAAGTGGAAAAAAGCATGAAGCTGTTTTTTTTTTAATAATATTAATATAAATTATTAGCTATTGCTTATCAAAAAAAGGCTCTGGTTTACATTATCATACAAGAATTTTAATATATTTAAGGTCGTGTATAAAATATAGCATTTGTTATCTCTACTTATCTCGTGTTCAGGTAGAATGCTATGGAACCATGACGAAATAACTTTGTTGGTTTCCTCAAAAAAAGTTTGTACGTGATAACTTGAAAGGCTTTTGTGGTCATTATAGATAAAAACATGATATGTTTTTTGTGTGATATTTCAAAAAGAATTAGAGAATATCTGCTTTTTCTTTTAAGTAACTTATATGACATAATTATATTTTTAGCTTTAAAAGTGTAACTTTCACTCTTTATACCGCGTAGCATGGTAGTCATAGAGAAAGTAGTCAAGATACTTTGTTCTCGACCTTATTCCTAGAATTAGTCGTTATTGGTGTTAAGTGGCGGAGCTCAACGCCACGATTTGTCTTAGGTACAGAAGAGCGGAAAAAATTAAATCATTCCTCCAAGATCGAACACACAACCATTCCCTGTTACTATCCAACACTGCCCCATTGAACCACACTAGCCTGGACATTTAAAAAAATATATTTCAAACTTAACTACACTTATTTTCAAACAAATTCAAACTGAATTTCATATTTAAACTTACTTAACATACAAATCTTTCTTAAACACGACAAAAACAGTTATCAACTACTCCTACAGTGGCAAGAATCCACAATTAAATTTAAACTATATCTAAAATCCGTACCGATGCCAAAAATTAGCTTAAAAAGCCGGTGGAGAGAAGTTGCTAAGCCTCTCGAGCGAAAACGATAGTGAAACGAGCTTTTAAGCTAAAATTATTAAGCTCGACTTGCACTCCTTTAAGTACCTACCTTACCTTGGAATAAGTTTTGGCGTAACCTCTCATGTTCTTAAGCGTCTAAATTTACATACATTTTGCTAGAGTTCCCCAGTGACTTGGTTCGTATTGCATTTTAAACTTTCTTGGATTTAAAACAGCTAGTTTTTTCAAATATATGTTTATTTAAATGTATTAAAAAATGTTATTTTTCTGTTTCAGAGTTGCTGGCTTAATTATTTTTATGAGGATGTCGTGGCGCAGTGGGTGTTTTTAAGCTTTAAGTACGGTGGTTTTGGGTTTGACTGAAATGATTATGTTAAATTTATCTTCGTTTTCCCTATCTTGGTGCGACCAAGTGCAGTTTTGAGATTCGCTACATACCATAAAAAATATCGAATTAGGGCTCAAAAACCTACTTCCCTTTACGGAAAAAGTCGTTAAGCTGTTATTTTGACAGTTGAGTTATGTGTCATTTAGTTCTCTACCAATATTCGATTAAACTATACAAGAAAACATTTTTAAATATAAATTTATATTTTTAACTTTGCGCTCAGATAAAATAAAAAAAAATGTGCTACAGTAACTTCTAAAAATATTTTAACCACAACTTAACTAATTTAATCTCTTATAATTAAGAACACTATAAAAGCACAGATAAAGCCAAACTACCATACTTTAAGAAGCCAGCTAAAATAACCGAAGGGTGAAACGCCCCGCTAATTTCCACTAAAGGAAGGAACTGGGGGTAATAACAAATAGTTTTCGCTAGAAGAAAGTACTAATAGATAAAGACTGTCGGGACAATATAAATCGTAGTGCCTTGATACCGATACGAAGACATTTGTACTAAAGAACGGTTTGTGCGAGAATTTGTTTTGGAGGAACTGGAAATTACCAATTGGGACTGTTAGGGTGTAGTGGGAAAGACTGATTGTAATTATTGGTTGGAGTTCGATTCTTACTTGGATTCATCATAATTTAATGATGTTAAAGAAATTTAAAGAAAACGTATAAAAATTTGAACGCAGCGGGATTCGATCCCGCGCCTCCTAAATACCGTTCAGGCGCTCTCACCACTGAGCCAAGCGCCTGAACGGTATTCAGAAGGCCAGTGGCGTAACTATACCGCTTGAGGCCCGTGGCAAATTCGCCGGATGGGGCCCTCCCTTCTTTCTCTCCTCCAATATAAAGAATTAGGATCCTTCTGTGTTCGCGGCCCTCTCTGACCAGGGGGCCCCTTTTGGTTCGGGGCCCGTGGCATTTTGCCGTTTTGCCACCCTATTGTTACGCCGCTGCAGAAGGCGTGTTCGAATCCCGCTGCGTTCAAATTTTTATACATTTTCTTTAAATGTCTTTTTCAATTTTCCATTTACTTTCAAATGTTTAAAAAGTATTTAATGATGGTGATCTCTCTGGCGAATAAGACAAAAGGTGGCGTTGAGTTCTAAGAATGCCTTGAATTCGAACGGAAGCTGGAAGGTGCAAAACTGATCTCAACACTAGGTTCTCTGATAAGTGGGAAAATACATGAAGCTAAAAAAATGGGATATTGTAGCTCAATTATATGCATCTAAATATATGTACATATATGTAGATATTAAAGTAGGTTAAGTCAAAGTTAAGTTTATTTTAACGTTTTTTTTTATTATTTAAATACTCAGACACTACAGACACCCGGTCTCGTATCCTTTTTTTCCTTAATTTTTTGATTACAATTCTTAAATTACATTGACATGCTACTCAAAACTAAAATGACGTTTCAAATTACCTAAGCAAGTTATTTTACTTATTTTACTACTACTTATTTTACTATATTTATATAACGTTATATGTTATATATTTTTTTTCTTGTTCATGCAACTTCACTCTCACAAAGCTGAGTACTCAGAGAGTAACTACTGTCAAGACATTCTTTTCTCCACTTTCCACCGAAATCAAGACATTGTCTGCAATAGCAGAACTTAGCCACGCTTTCTCTTACCAGAGCTACATAATAAATAATATATCCCAATTTGCCACAATTTGTGTACAAAACTAGCTGTTATGGGGAACGGAGTATCTTGACACTACCCTGCTATGTGCGGGATATAGCGTGAACCTAAAAAAATGATATGCAAAAAAAAACACAAATAAAAAATTAACGCAATATATTATAAAGTACTATTAACACAACAGTTTCGTTTACTATAAAAACTTACCAAACTTTCAAATAAAATCTTATAAGTTCAAAATAAACAAAGAAACAATATATAATATTCCAACGTTTCAATTGAAATTACGAACAAACAGTCGGAGAGCAAGATGTTTTATTTAAACAGTGCACAACGCTGATAAATGAACGGACTTGCGGTCAGCGAGTCGAGAATTGATATCTCTTTCTGGTGGGATTCATTGGTTGTTCAAATGTTTTAGGTAATAATGTACGGAGTGAAATGTTGCTTTGGACTTTTAATTTATTGCTGTATACGTTTTGATGGGGTTTTTAGATGTGGAATGTGATATAATATGTGTTTTATGGTATAAAATGGTCTATGTTTTTTTAAATTTAATTTCCCTTTTTTTCTGCATCACAGGATAGGCAAGGAATGTAGTGTCAAGATACTTCGTTTATTACTTTCCGTCTTACATCTAGATGTGTGGATTAGGTAGTAGAACTCAATACATTGTTATCGTAGGGGATAGAACGTAAAAATGAAAATTATTTATTTATAATTATTTCTCTGAGTGGGAACCGAACCACAATTAATCGTGATTACAGCCCAAAAAATCGTCCCAATGCATCACAATTGCCTTAAAAGTATTTAAAAAAGGTTAACAAAAATAAAACAACAATTAAACTACCGAATGTGTTTTTAAACTACTTCAATTTGTCGTAGGTAACAAAATGGAGAAATAAAAATAATTTTAATATATTCTTCTAAATAAAAATCGAACCTACAACCTGAAAAACGTTTACAGTGAAACGCTATCCTATGCCAAGATGGCCCCAGATAAAATAAGTTTAATCCATTGAAATCTCTTATCCTAAATCGAGTTGCTTGCTCAATAACGCATCGATTATTGGAAAATTCTTTTAGAGACGCTCCGGCCTTTACAAACTGCTCCTTACTTTTATGAAACAGTAAATTTAAATATTATGTTCGAAAAGAAAGTAGGGAATGGATGTCTTTGAAACATTATGGACGTCGGGATTCTTATTCAAATTATTTTTTTGAGGTACAATTTGTTTGGAAGCGTGGAGTAGAACATGTTGCTGAATTTTAAAGGAGAAAGTTGTAAATAGTTGCCAGTCTTCTAAATTAGTGTGATGGATGATAAAAACTTGGTGATAAGTCACTCTAGTCGTGATTCTAAGGCTTTTTGACAAACATTGCTAGCTATGGCGTAAGTAAACGTTGTCCTGCTTACTATTATTTCCACATCAGAGTTATTTTTTAAGGGGCCAGTCGTGGCGCAGTGGCACGAACGCGTGACTGTAAACGAATGGTTGTGGGTTCAATTTTCAATCGAGGAGTGAAAATATTTAATATCTTCATTTCCTTCGCTCTGATATCAGATGCAAAGCGCGGCATCAAGTTCTGCCACTTAACACGAAATGCCTCCGAATTCGGCGGAAAGTGGGGAACGGGGTGTCTTAATACTAGGTTCCCTCCGCCTACCCTGCTGTGTGCGGGATATAGCGCGAAAAAAAAAAGTTATTTTCTTTTAATAAATGAAAACCGGGAAGCGTAGGATGTTGAATTCCGCCTCTCAACAAACAATTTGGGTGGAGAGTGGAGAACAGTGTACAGTCCCTAATTCTCTTTGCCTATTTTGCTATGCAAGAGAAAACGGAAGCTGCTACTAATTTAATGTGTTAAATATAACTATAATATAAAAATTAACTGACGCCATTACGGGGCAATTGAAAATTATGTTTTTTTTTAGCTTCACGATGTATCCCGCACACAGCAGGGTAGGCAGAGTGAACCTAGTGCTAAGATACTCCGTTCTCCACTTTCCGCCGAATTCTGGAGGCTTTGCGTGTTTTTTTTTATCGAATGTGGGAATCGAACAACCAGTCGTTTACAGTCACATGTATGTGCCCCTGCGCCACGACTGGCCCCATATTTATGGCCAAGGCCGAAAATTATGTGACTATCATATTATCTTACCAAAGAGGAGAACTGAAATGAAATCAAATATAATCATTTCCTCGTATTTCCACGTATTTAAACCCACAATCAAATCGCGTTTGCCGTCAAATGCTACCAGTTATTATTATTATGTACAATAATCACGAAATATTAAGAATTTACTCAAATACTAAGAAACGAACAAACTCTAGTTAACATATTTAGAATTATAACTTAACTAAAAGTATATTTTTATAGATTAACGTTCGGTTACATTAACGAGGGTGATATGGGCCCATGATTGTTTTATGGCGTCGTAAACCATGGCTTTTACAATTTGCTCTATACTCCATGGGCTATAGGTACTCATAAATTGATATCAATTGTAATAAAAATTAGTATACTATAAATATTAGCTTTTTGTTTCGAATTATTCTTACAATGTTTTGTACTTGTTTACTTATCACACTTACTTTAATGATTTTTTTCACCAAAATGCGTATATTTGTTAAGGTTTAATATCCTAGTATCTTGTAGTACCGTGGAGGCTAGTTGTAGTGTATGTGTACACAAGTGTGACTGCAAGAGTGATTTGTTTTGGCTTCGATTCCCACTCGAGGAGTGGAAATAGTGAATATTTCAATTTTATTCGCTCGGGTGTCGAGAAAAAGCGTGACGTTAAGTTCCGCCAACTTGACACACTATGCCTCCAGAACTCGGTGGAAAGCAACGAACAGAGTGTATTAACACTAGGTTAAATCTGCCTATCCTGCTATGTGCGGCATACAACGTGAAGTTATAGAATCGTATAGTTGTATTATAGATCTATATTAGATATTCCAAACTTCAAAATCAACTATGCCAAGTCCTGCTCAAATTTTAAGACTATAAAACAAAAAAATGTTACATTCAAATTCGTTAAGTACTTGTAAATGCGATGGTTGTCGATTCGATTCACACTATTTTCCAGTACTAAAGGAGAAAGTAGGAACAAGGTGCTATTCAAAACTATTTTAAACGGATTATTTGCATATATTTTTGGTATTTGAAAATACATTTCAGAAAACCCGACGTTTCGAAAACTTTACAGTAGTCCGTGGTCACAGGCAGACAAAAATATACGCGATTAATCTGGTTGAAATAGTTGCATTTCAAAATAGTTTATCTCGCCTGTCTACCGAAATTTTATCTACTTCGTTATATATGGAAGAAGCGTGCAGTTAAAATAATAGTTATTTCTATGAGAGATCTAATACTATAAAAAACATTCATCTTAGGAAATATTATGAAATTACCGTCTTGTGGTAGACTCGAAAGTAAATTCAACTTCTAAGCCCGAAGTAGTGAGTTCACTATCGATCCGAAGCAAATGTGTGTCTGATCAACTTAAATTAAAGAATAATTGTATTGTTTCTAAGTGATGTACATATCTATTTATTTAAAAGTATGTAATTATTTAAAACTACACTCAATTTTTGTGATATTGCGTATCAAATCAACATTTTAAAGTTTTATTGGCACACTTAGGAGAATCAATAGTATCTTTAGAAAACGCATACAAATTTCAACACAGCGGGATTCTAGCCCACGCCTCTTGAAAACCGTACAATAGTTCTGACCGCTATGCCATGGTTTCAACTAGGAAAAATACATCTAAACGACTAGAGTGCTTACATTGTTTTCTAGAGGCACGTTTAATTTTTTTAAAAAATATCTATAATTATGCATATTATGTACTAGCGACCCGCTCGCGGCTTCGCCACGTGAACTACCATTTTCATCCTCTATTGCCTCTTTGGGATTGGTTTTTTTTTGTAAAAGGAGGGTAGTCTATATTTGACTTTCGTCGCTAATTATGTTCATGAGAAAATCATCGATCGAACATTTAGTGCAATGTCTATATTATTTGATAACATGTAGCGATAACTGTTCTAGTAAGAAAACGTACGAAATCTGCTATCATATGATAGTAGATTTCGTACATATATATCATCTGGTATATAGTATTATAAACCGGTCATAATATCTTAAATAAACTTTACACTTTTTATTTTACAATTGTGTTACTTATTGATATTAAAAAATAGCTTTACTTGCAAATAATCAATGCAATTTGACTTTGCCAGTTTTTTACTTTTCTGCAGAAAACGTAGTGACATCTGTTGTCATATAGATTATATAAATATATAGATTATATAAAGTTTTATAGACCGGTCAAATGTATCTTTAATAAATGTTATGCTTATTTTATTTTATAATTATTTTAATTAGTGATATTAAAACAAATTTAGCTTCACTCGTGAACTATGAACATAATTTGAATGTTTTTTTTTTAAATTTTATTTTTCTGCGGGAGTTGTGTTGAATACCAGGATGAAAACTATCCCATATGTTGCTCTAACTTCTAAACTAACTCTATACAAAAATTCATTAATTTCTACCCGGTAGATATCAGTATATAAATAATTTACTTATATCGGTTTTTTATTTTTTCCAAAAAAACTACATGGAAAACCGGGATAAAAACTATCCTATATGTACCTTTGGACTATAAGCTATCACTATACCAAAATTCATTCATTTCTATCCAGTAGTTTTTGCGTGATTGACGAACAAATTAACAGACAGACAGACAGACAGACAGACAGACAGACAAAAATTCTACTGAGTGGATTTTTGGCCTCTGTTATCGATATATTAACGCACCCAATTAAAATTTTTCTGAAATTTTTCATGTACAGAATTGACTTTTCTACTCTTTTATTATATATAGAGATTGGAATCTAGGATCGGACGAATATAAAATATATTAAAATATTATTGGGAACAAAGTCACAAACATTGCACTTACTGTCAGAAGCTTCCCACTCCACTACAATACCCTCATAAACGAAAAATAACTCTTTCCTTCAAAAATTAAAAAACGTGTGAAGCTAAAAGAAAGAAATGCTTGTTTTAAAAATTTTCATCTTTCATAAAGTTTAAGATATAATTAGTTCCAAAGCGTTTCATTGTTTGCCCTCATCTCGGACGTTGCAAAGTCAATAAAAATAAATAAACTGTTCATTTTCTTGGTGACTATTGGGTTTTTATTACTGTGTTTAGTTTTCTCATCCCATCTATCAACTCGCGAACTAATTTATAGCTTGTTTATATACCGCATATGGTTATTTGTATACAGGGCTTGGTTATAGTGATAAAAAAAATAAAAAAAAGAAAGGGTTAGATAATATTGTACCTTTCTTAGTATATTAGAAAGAAGCTATGAAGCTATGATATATTCTTTTTTTTTGCTGTATCCCGCACACAGCAGGGTATGCAGAGGACACCTAGTGTTAAGACACTCCGTTCCCCAGTGATTGTCTCACCTCAAAAATAAGTTTTTAAATATTTCCGTTACGAGTACATCACTAAAAAAGCACAACACTAACAATCTAGTAACGTATACGCAATAATTCCAAAATAAAAAACAAGATTACTGCAAAACAGATCAAAAACTAAATAAATAAGCACTAAAACTTGTGTAGACTTTCGGGTTTTAGACTTTTTAGACTTTTGGGTTTAAGCGACTGGTTATGGGTTCGATCCCACTCGAGGAGTGGAAATATTTATTATTTCCATTTTCTTCGCTCTGGTGTCGAGGTAAAGCGCGGCGTTAAGTTCCGCCACTTAACACGCAATGCCTCCGAATTCGGCGGAGGGTGGGGAGCGGAGTATCTTAACACTAGGTTCCCTCTGCCTACCCTACTGTGTGCGGGATACAGCGTGAAGCTGAAACAAAAAAGATCAAAAACTAAATAAATAAGCACTAAAACAAAAGATTTCTGAACACTTTCAGCAAACGTGAAAACTTCGAAAGATATTTAAACAGGGTCCAATAAAATTCAGAGGAGAGGCACAGAGCACCCGAGACGCGTGGCACATGAAAAAAAAAACGCGATCCGCCGTGAAAATTGGCGATTTAACTTTTTCAATTAAACCGAATACGTATTCTGACCCAGATCCGGCCACCGGAATATGCCCTGATGCGTTTCGGGAATGAAAACGTTCTACTTTGCGGCGCGGTCGGCTTTTGTAAGGAAACATAACGTTTCGTGCTATAGTCTAGCTTTTGGGCGTTTGTTAATTCCAATATAATATATACATAGATATACTTACTTTGGGGCCAATCGTGGCGCAGTGGCACAAACGTGTGACTGTAAACGATTGGTTGTGGGTTCGATTCCCACTCGAGGAGTGGAAATATTTAATATTTAATATTTCTTCGCTGTGGTATCGCGGCAAAGCACGGCGTTAAGTTCCGCCACTTAACACGCAATGCCTCTAAATTCGGCGGAAAGTAGGGAACGGAGTGTCTTAACACTAGGTTCCTTCTGCCTCCCTGTTCAAAATAAAAAAATTAAAAAAAAATAACTTAAAAGGTTAATGTCGTTCTGGTATAGTGGAAACATCTTAACATATGTACGATGGTTGTAGATTCGATTTGTATTCAAAGAAAAAAGAAAGTGGAGAGTGTATTGACACTTGATTCTCTCTGAACATTCAGTTGTGCCGTAAATAGTGTGAAGTTGATAATATTAATTCAATATTTATACTGAATTTGTAAACACACAAAAGGTATGTTTATTGAAATATAGGAATATGTACACTTTCCTTTCGAATAGCGGAACTTAACGCCGCGTTTTGCCTCATATACCAGAGTGGTAATAGAACCCACAACTACTCGTGTTTACAAACATTCCACAGCGCTACAATGGCTTCGCGAATTAATAGTAATTAATGACAAAATTGAATAAATCAAACTTGTATTTGAACGATAACTGTTTATACAATTTATATGAAATATTAATTATTATTATTAATATCAGTTCTCGTTAAATACTATTAGCTAAATTCGTATAAAACAAACAAATTACTAAATTATGCCATTAATTAATACGTATGATAAACAAAAACAAAATTATTGTATTTGTCCATAGCGAAAATCATTATGCGTTGCTTGGTATGTTTAAAATGTTTAATACATTTTTTTTTGTTAGCTGGTAATAGAAGTGTATAAGAGATAGCGATTGGTCGCAGG
This sequence comes from Dryas iulia moderata, assembly GCA_019049465.1. NCBI lineage: Eukaryota > Metazoa > Arthropoda > Insecta > Lepidoptera > Nymphalidae > Dryas > Dryas iulia. The sequence goes on from CM032429.1 coordinate 252,287, forward strand.
TTCGGTTGCCAGTCGGATGAATAAATATATTTAAATTTGGTTCCTAAGGTGTTAAGGCGGCGTTAAGTTCCGCCACTTAACACGCAATGCCTCTGAATTTGGCGGAAAGTGGGGAACGGAGTGTCTTAACACTAGGTTCCCTCTGCCTACCCTGCTGTGTGCGGGATACAGCGTGAAGCTAAAAAAAAAATTGGTTCCTAAGGCGAAGTACAGTGTGAGTTCCGCTCGAATTTGAAAAATATATGTAGAAAGGAGTGTTTTGACACTTTCTGAATGCAAGCACTGCTATGCGAGAAAAAAGTAATAAAAAAGTTTAGAACTGCAAAACGTAAAATTCTGTTTTTCCCATATCAGGATTTCCTTTATTGGAGCTGTCTCATATCTCCGAAGAAACTTACATGCCAAAATTCAGATTTCTACGCACATAAATTTAGATTTTACAGTACGTGATAACGCACAGTAAAGTGACTGATAAGTCAGTCAGACGAGTAACAAAATAATTTTACATACAAACATATATTGATAATATTTTCTTAATAATACATACAGAAAATTCATTCATCCGTTTAATAGAAATATTCTTATGGTATACAAAGAAAAAATCCTGTGTCCCAAAACATTTGTTCAGTTTTACTTTTCCTTTACCTTTTCTTAGTAAAATCGTCTTCAGATTGTTTAACCTATCTAATACATATATGTATTATGTATGGGATATTCGTATAATTCCATGAACTGTCTGCACTGCGGGAGACGAGGAAAGTGAGCTACTAACTACCGGACCTAACTCTTTGAGGGATTCCTACAGTCTCTTTTTTATATAAACCTTTCAATATCTACACGTGGGAGTAAGTCTACTTAATTTTTAAATAACAAAGAAAAAAGTCACTAACAAAAAATAAAAGAGGAGTAAAGAACACGGACCCTAAAACTTTTTTTTTTTCTGCAACTTCTTGCAAAGCCAGTCAGAGAGGACCTAGTCAAAACATTCCCTCCTTCACTCCCCTTCTGAAATCGAGACAATTACGTGTTGAGTGGCGGAACTCAACGTCATGTCTACCATAGGCACAGAACGAAGACACCAGAGCGAAAAAAAAAAAAGAAAATTTTAATATCTTTCCCCCGAGCGGGAATCGAACCTGCAACCATCGAGTTTACAGACGTTGTCCTACCACCAGATTGGCCCTATGGGCTTAAGGTTTTAAGTCCCTTTAAAGAAAAAACTCCCTTCTTCACTTTCCTCACGAAATCGAGACATTGCGTGTTAAGTGGCAGAACTCACCACCGCGCTTTGTCTTACATACCAGAGCAAAGATATAAATATAATACATAAATACAATCATTCCCCCAAGTGGGAATCGAACCTACAATCTCACAAGCTGTACCACCACGAAGACCTCATGGGCGGTGGTCAAATTCCATAAAAGAAAAAACCTACCTAATACATATAATATATAGTTAAAGTTATATGCACGAGTTAAAATCCCAATCTTCTTATATTCGGGCTTATCAACACAATTCTACGTCATTCAGTACAAAATTACGTTCGGTCCCTTGACAGATAAGATGAAACGTGCTGTTTTCAACGTTTTGTTCTCAATTATATTTTAAAAATGTGTTTATTTTTCTCTGTTATTTACTTGATTTTTTTTGTGCTTTTTATTATTAGGGTAGAGGTTAAGTAGTGACTTGTCACTTTGCTGACTGTTTTTTAATGTTTGGGGTTGTGGAATTGAATACTGAAAGAACAGGGAAAATCTTGATATTATTATAAGTTTTAAGGAAAGTTAGAAGAATATACGAAGAAAAGATGCAGACAGTCTTACTAAAGCAAAATCATTCAGATATAAACAGTTTCTCAAATGAGGATCGAACCCACTACCATTCTGTTAACAGTCACACTATCTACTGCGTCACGACAATCTTAAAAAAAGTTTTAGCAAAAAGAGTTTCGATTTTCCGAATAAGCATTAACCTATACTACAACTAAAACAGTTCAGTCTACTAGAAACTAGAAAAGCTAAAGTATAAAAAATTTAACTTAAAAAAGAAATAATCAAGAAAAATACTAAAATATCATTATTTTGCATATATTTAAAAAAAATATTATACGTCAAGTTTTTAGTATCGGATAATGGAATTCGAATGCATTACCTTCCAAATCTGACCTACCCAACAAGCTATTACCTCCTACCCTCCCATAAAGAAATTAACCTATAAACATACAAACAAACTTTTAAACATTTTTAAAGTGTTATTCCACACTTAGGAAAATTGAAAAAGACAGTTAAAGAAAACGTATAAAAATTTGAACGCAGCGGGATTCGAACCCGCGCCTCCTAAATACCGTTCAGGCGCTCTCACCACTGAGCTCCAGCTCAGTGTATACGTTTGCGTATACGTTTTCTTTAAATGTCTTATACAAACAAACAAACAATAAACACATATTATTATCAATCAAAACCAACCATTTCATATATTAATTAACCGCTAATAAGATGCTAGTTAGTTAGATAACCTTGTCCCAATTAAACTTATTCAACTTGATGTAAACTTGCCGACTGGTGACCAAGCCGCCCTTAAGTAACGCCGAAGTCGGCCGAACTTGGCCGACGCCGGCCGAAGTGGCCCGATCAATACCACCCCTAACCCCCCACCCTTATCAGTTCCGGGCAAAAGTCACGGTTTTAGGGTAGAATTGAATCCTGGTCAGAAGCAATCGAGAATTCTAACGTAGCACGCGATGAAATAACTAATTTTGTACTAAATTCTTTTATAATTGAACGAAATTCTTCATGAATTCTTAAAATATTTTATAAATTTTGTGAAAAAATAATAAGTTTTAGATTGTTTTATTAATAGTAAAAAGGAAGTGTTTGGTATTTAAAGAATATATCTGTCTATATATCATTCATTTGTGTGATGAGAGATTCGTGTTGACCTAGTTACCGGTTACTACACGCCAGCTGACGCCCAACTTGCGGGTCTACTACGTCGAATATCATGATAATTTTTACTTAAAACATTAGGTTTATTTGATATTTTGTTATTGTTTTTTTTTCTTTGATAATTGTAACGATCTGTCTGTCTGTCTTTTAGTTTACTCATAATTCTTTTTTTAGATTCACGCTTGTTGCCGAATGTCTGAAGATTTCCCGCAAAGAGAGCCTAGTGGCAAAATACTCCGTTCCCTAATTTCTACCTGGAATCGAGTTATTTCGTTTTAAATGGTGGAACTCATCGCCGAGCTTTATTGTGTCACTAGAACGAATAAATGATATTTAAATTATGATCGTTCCTCCGAGTGGGAATCGAACTTGCATCTATTACGAATGAAGTCAAATACTGTCGCACTGCGCCACTATGCACATGACGTCTATTGTATATGGTACGAAATTATTTATAAAACTAAATTATTCTCGGCGTTTAAAAGAAGAAAAAAAGGAAAGAAAGTGTCTTGACACTCTCTTGATACTCTGAAAAAGCGTGAAGCTGTAAAAAAGTCCTAGTTACTAGTCACTTCCTCCCCCACTTCCGCTAATCCACATACCAAAGCAAACTATCCAATAAAAAATCGCACAACCGAGAATCAAATCTACTACCATTCTACAAAAAGATACTTGAACGACCATAGAAATAATATGATAAAGTTGCTTTTAATAATTAGGTCATGATAACGACAAGATTAACCAATGTTTCCGCTTTCGCGTCCAATTGTGGGGATTACGTGATAGAAGGCGAGTTCTATCTAAATTATATTATTATTAATGTTATATTATATTTGATATAACTTCAGTTATTTTTGGTATATACTGTTAGAATAGAATAGTAATGTAGTCAGAGAACACCTAGTGTTCAGACACTCCGTTCTATTTTCCTGACGTCAAGAGAGCGTCTTTTGTTGCGGAATTCAACGCTGTGCTTTGTCAAAGCGGGTAAATGAAAATAATTTTCATATAATCATTGCTCTGAGTGTGAATCGAACCGGCAACCATTTCGTTTATTGACAAATGATTTCGTATTATGCTACGATGGCCTAATGAATAAAATTTATATTTGTTAAAAGGCTGTAGGTGTAGTGGCATATTAAAATGTAATGACTGTAAGTTCGAATTCCACTTCGAGAAAACTAATTATTAATAACATTGTAATGCGCTATAAATATGGCATAATTTGCATTTTTTTTCTAAGTTAACAATATTTCGTAGCCCAATGGCACAAGCGTGTGACTGTAAAAACGACTGGTTGTGAGTTCGATTCCCACTCGAGGAGCAGAAATTATATTTTCATTTTCTTCGCTCTGGTGTCGAGGTAAAGCGCGGCGTTAAACTCCGCCACTTAACACGCAAGCCTCCAAATTCGGTGGACAGTGGCGAACGGAGTGTCTTAACACTAGGTTCCCTCTGCCTACCCTGCTATATTTTACTGTGTTACTTTAATGTCATTATACCTGTATGGAGCATATTTTGATATACCAGTATGATGGTTGATGGTTTATATACAAAACTTACATAGTTTATATACAAAACTATGTACTTTTTGTACAACTCAAAGTCTTATTCACTCACTTCGGATATGAAAAACATTTTGAGAATACATATAAAAAATTAAACGCAGTCCTGATCACTCCAACGCATGGCTTAGCGGTAAAAGTGCTGGAAATGTTACCAAGAGGCGTGGAATTCGAATCCCATTGCATTCTAATTATTATACGAATCCTTGAAACAAAAATTATTTATTTTACCATTTAATTATAATTATTTTACTACATTAATTCATAAAAAAAAACAACATATCCTAACCTAAAACACACGTACGTATATTTTAACTCGCGCGTTATCACAATCGCTAGAAACGTCTATGACAGAAATTGGCACTCCTTATATGCCTTTTCGTCTGCCAAGTACACGATTGACCTATAAAATATAAAACTTATAGGGGAAATAAAATTTGCTCCTCTCTTCGTATCTCTGTTTTCGATTGAACGCAGAATTTTATCTACAATATAGTCAGTCGTACATCAATACTTACTATAAACTAGATCTTGGAGCGGTTTTGACTCATAAAAAAGGATATGGTTGAATATTCAAAGATTAGTACTTTTTCTAGCTTCTGATTACGGGGCCAGTCGTGGCACAGTGGCACAAAGTGTGAATGTACACCGACTGGTTATGTGTTCGATTCCCACTCGAGGAATGGAAATAATTAATATTTGTTTTTTTTCGCTCTGGTGTCGAGGCAAAGCGCGGCGTTAATTTCCGACGCTTAACACGCAATGCCTCCAGAATTCGGCGGAAAGTAGGGAGTTTCTTAACACTAGGTTTCAATCTATACAGCGTGAAGCTAAAAAAAATAAAGATTATTTTTCTACTTTTTACTAGTCTTTTTTTAGATACTCGTGGCGCAGTGGCTGCAACTGACTGAAATGATGATTGGTTATAGGTTCGATTTCTACTTACTAATAATCATAATTAAGATATTTTTATTATCAGCTATAGTGAATAAGACACAAGGTTCGCAAGTCAACGTAATATCATTAATTTGGGCGGAAAGTGGAAAACGGAGGGTCTTGACACTATGGGAAAAAAACGATGACGCTAAAAACTCTATAGGTTTACTCTAACCTATAACAACAAACATTAAAAAAAAAAATAGCTTCACGCTATATCCCGCACACAGCAGGGTAGGCAGAGGGAACCTAGTGTTAAGACACTCCGTTCCCCACTTTCCGCCGAATTCGGAGGCTTGCGTGTTAAGTGGCGGAACTTAACGCCGCGCTTTACCTCGACACCAGAGCGAAGAAAATGGAAATATAATTTCCACTCCTCGAGTGGGAATCGAACCCACAACCAGTCGTTTACAGTCACACACTTGTGCCACTGGACCACGACTGGCAACTAACATAAGTTGTAATAAAGCGTATAAGCATTTCTATGCAGCTGGTAGTAGAACGCATGGCTCAGTGGTGAGAATGACTGTTTCTTTATATTACAACCCTCGAGGGTAGATTTTGAAAAAAAAATAAATAAATAGCCCTATGTTTGACCCTAGATTATTTACTACTTAGATTCTAAATATCATCCAAATCGGACCGGTAGATTAGCCGTGAAAGCGTGACAGGTAAACAGACAGACTTTCGCATTTATAATATAAGTATGGATTCATTCTCTCGAGTGGTAATAGAACCTACAGTCTTCCACACCAATATCAACCAATAAATCATTTTACATGCCTAATATATGACTCTGCTATACAATCTAGGTACACAGAACACTCTAGGCACAAAGTAAACGGATAGTATAATAATAGAATTCAATAGCCCCTGCGTTGTAATTAATATTGTTCTCAGAATCTAAGTTTAGATCGATCGCATGGACGGATATGGCATGAAGCTAACAAAATATAGGTCACGGTAAAAACACCCTGAAATTTGGGACTTGGTAATGGCGCAGTGAGTTTTTATATTGAAATAAAAGGATATTTGCAGTTGAAATTCTGTTTAGAAAGAATATTGGTATATTTATATGAACATTTAAATGGTTAGAGGTCATTATAGTGTAGTGGAACAGGTTGTGACTGTAAACGCAGTGGTTGTAGATTCGATTATCACTCGGGAGAATGACTAGGTATATACTTTTTTTTAACTGTTTATTTTTATGCTCTACGGACACAGCAGGGTAGGCAGGAGGAACCTAGTGTTAAGACACTCCGTTCCCCACTTTCCACCGAATTCGGAGGCATTGAGTGTTAAGTGGCGGAACTTATATATTATAGCTGCGCTTTCGCGCCTCAACACTAGAGCGAAGAAAATAGAAATATTAAATATTTCCACTCCTCGAGTGGGGATCGAACCCACAACCAGTCGCTTTACAGTTACACTTTGTGCCACTGCGCCACGACTGGCCCCGAACATGTACATTTTACATTTTCATTTTCTTGTTACATTACTACATATATATTTTTTCTAAAAGAGTCCAAGTATTATGCCTTATACTATTTACTTATTGTACCTACTTACAATTATACAAAATTTACATTCAACAATGATTATATTTAAAATCCCTCTTGTACCCAAGGCAACGCGCGGCGTTAAGTTCCACCACTTACCACGTAATGTCTCAATTTTCAAGCGGAAAGTGGAGAACGGAGTGTTTTAAAACTAGGTTTACTAATAACATGGTACGAACGTAAGTAAGTTACGTGAAAAATGTAATACACAAGCGTTAAAAATTAAAAATTCTCTTTTACAGTATTTGAGTTAACATCATTAGAATTTGGTCGGTGCACTATTGTACCGCTTTTTTGAATTCACAAAAATTATTTCGCGTCTCGGCTCGGGCTAAAGGTGTATTTTTTATTTTATTTTAGGTACATCATTACTGACAGTGTCCTTTGTGAAAAAACGTGGAAAAAATGTAGGTTTTATATAAGATATACCTACAGCTTCACGCTTAGCAGCTATAGCATGACTGGATAGTCGGAAAGAATCTGATGTAAAGACACTCCAATCTCTACTTTCCAGCCTGAATAGTTTAAATATTCCTAATTTAAAAAAAAAAAACATTTTTAGAGCTAGGGGCCAGTCGGGGCGCAGTGGCGCAGACGTGTGACTTCAAACAACTGGTTCTGGGTTTGATTCACACTCGAGGAGTGGAAATATGTAATATTTAATTCGCTCTGGTGTCGAGGCAAAGCGCGGCGTTAAGTTCCGCTACTTAATTAAGTAACTTACGCAATGCCTCTAAATTTGGCGGAAAGTAGGAAACGGAGTGTCTTAACACTAGGTTCCTACCTACATCTGCCTACCGTGAAGGTATTTATCTAGCGTGAAGGTAAAAAAAAAAATTAAAAAAATTGAACACAGCGAGATTTGATCCTCCGTGAGCGGATGGACGGTTGCCAAGAGGCACGGGTTCGAATCCCGCTGTTTTAAAAGTTTTTAATATTTAAAAAAGTACAGCTCATATATTAAGCATGTGAATAACACTTTAAAAGTATTAAAAATATCATAATTTCTCATCCTCATAATTTCTCCTTGGGAATCGAACCCACAATCGCGTCAGACGCTGTCCCACAGAGCCACGACGGTCCTAAATATAAAATGAAATGTAAAATAAATTGCCTTTACTCTAATATTGTACATTCTATTCGATTTAACTTTTATATTGTTTTATGTATTGTTGATTGTATTTTTATAACATATTCAAATTTTCAACTTAACTAGCTTTAGATTGGCAAATTTAATAATATTTTAGCTTTGTGACTGTGTTTTTAAAGTTTTTAGATTGTAAGTGGGTTTATATTTAATTTAATTTCTTTTGTCCGCTCTAATGATAAGTAAAGCGCGGCGTTAAGTTCCGCCAGACAACACTTATCGTGGATTCGAGCAGGAGTAGAGAACGGAGTATCTTGACTATACCTGGCATAAAAATTGTGAGTTTTAAAGCGGAATTAAAATTTATAAGAACAGATTTAAAGTCAAAAAGGTAAATTTTGTCTTCAATATCTTTTTTATATTATTATTATGTTAAATGTCTAAAGATATGTTTGCGTGGCCAGTCGTGGCGCAAGCGTGTGACTGTAAACGACTGGTTGTGGGTTCGATTCCCAGTCGAGGAGTGGAAATATTTAATATTTATATTTTCTTCGCTCTGGTGTAGAGGTAAAGCGCGGCGTTAAGTTCCGCCACTTAACACGCAATGCCTCCGAATTCGGCGGAAAGTGGGGAACGGAGTGTCTTAACACTAGATTCCCTCTGCCTACCCTGCTGTGTGCGGGATACAGCGTGAAGCTAAAAAAAAAGTAAAAAAAAAGAATGTTTTGACACTAGGTTCTTTCTGACTGTCCTGCTAAAAGGGAAAAATGTTAATATGCTAAGATGGTACAGGAAGCAGTGACCTGTCACTCTGCGCCCACTTACTGTATACTGTATAAATCATTGTAGTAATGAATATAATAAAATATTTTATAACCTATACAAAGAAAACCGCGTAAGTATTTTCTATAAAACACTTGTTTTGGATCAAGTGGCAATGCGGTTTCTACACACTATCTCGTGGTTTTAAGTATACATTTACATAAAGTTAGACCTTTTATTACACATACATGCTTTATATTAGTAATCTAATAACTACTATAGAAGGAATGTGCATTTATATGACGTAACTTAACGCCGTGCACGTCTTACTACACAAAAAAGGCACGTTTTAAGAAATATAAAAAAAAAAAATTAAGACAGGATTGCTGGATTCAAACCCACAACTTTCAGAAACCGTCCAAGCGTTTTTACTGCTAAACCATATGGCAAGTCTGTAGAGAGATTTTTTACACATTTTTGCTACCCAAAAATTAATCTACGAACAATAATTTGGCAATAAAACCCTAAATACTAGACTAACACTTTAAAAATATTTAAAATTTAACACAAATAACTACAATTCATGCAAAATTCAAACTCGCATCTATCAAAAGCTTCTTTCTACCCACTGAGCAACAATACCTCAAAGTTAGTAAATGAAGCAGTGTCTATAGCTTTAATAATAAAGCAACGATAAAAACGTTCAGATTCTGAACTCGGTTAAGGAATACCATAACAAAATTCCCTTAGAGCATGCATCGTAAATTCACGGTACACGGGAGGGTAAGTTGTGTACTTTAGTGTAGTAAGCTTTTACAGTGTTACAAGTTAGGAACGAATAGCGATTATTAATATTATATTTTGAGCAATAAATTAAGGAATGAATAAGCATAATTTTAGCAATAAATAAGTGTGATTATAATCATAATTATAAACGTCAATTAGTGTGTGAAATTGTTAAAGAATATTTGGTTTTATTTAATTGCAGTTAAACGTTAATTAGCTTTTCTTTGTGTATTTGTTAGTGTGATTGTTGATATTCATAAAGTTGTGGTTTCATATATTGGAAATAAATTTATTAGAATGAAAAATATTGGATAATACTATAAAACTTACGACAATAAATAGTGCTTTTGGATTTTTTTTGTCAAATTATACATATTATATTGTTATATGTACTTGTTAATAATATAGGACTATATAAGAAACACAATTTAAAATATATTTTTTTATATATTAAGCATCAAATTTGCAATATTACGGAGAATTTCACTCTATTCTATTTTCTCTCTACAAAAAAAAACAAAAACAAATAATAAAACGCTATGTCATATCAATTGCACCAACACTTGTAATGTAAACTCTAGGCAGCACTGCCCACTCAACTCTCCGGCTACGATACGATCGCGATCTGTGCATACATAAATATTATATATTTGACAAAAGCTTGGCCGAATAGCTGTTTTACTGTAGCTTTCAAGTTTACCTGTATGTGTAGTGGTTAGTGGGACGGCTTAGCTAGAAGTTGTGGGTTCAATTAGCAATGTAACCAAGTAGTGTGTACTATTGAGTATTTGTTTTTACTGTCTTTAAATTACTTTAGATATGTACAAAATATATATACTAACAAGCGTGGTGTTAGGTTACGTTACTTACGTTACTAAGTTACTTGCCATATATATACAGTATACGGCAAAAGGATATTAGTGCACTGCGATGGCTCTTATACAATATACCGATTATTTCAAAAAATATATTATTTTCGACCTGCCACTCCGCCACGATTCTGCCACTCACACGATATTTTGATTCGAGCACAAAATGGAGAACGGAGTGTCTTTTCACTACACAATGTAATACATGAAAAATTATAACAAATTAAATATTAAAGTTTCGGAGCCAGTCGTGGCACAGTGGCACAAAGTGTGACCTGTAAAGCGACTGGTTGTGGGTTCTATTCCCACTGGCTGAATGGAAATATTTATTATTTCCATTTCCTTCGCTCTGATATCAGAGGCAAAGCGCGGCGTTAAGTTCCGCCACTTAACACGCAATTCCTCCAAATTCGACGGAAGGTAGGGAACGGAGTGTTTCAACACTAGGTTCCTTCTGCCTACCCTGCTGTGTGCGGGATACAGGGAATAATTATATTAAAATAATAAATTACAATAAAACATTCTGAAGTAAACTTATTCAGACAAACAGAGCTTAATTTGTTTAGTAATAAGTAAGCAGATTAGCAAATATTCAAATTAAAACACAACTTGGAACAATGTGAGCAAACAACCCAGTAAGTATGGAAACAATTCCGAACAATTATTTTGTTAATTGACTATTCAAAACAAAAATATTTTAGTTAAGGATTTGGCGTACTTCATTGTGGAGTTATGATCCACTTGCGTTTCGACGCGACCTTGCCTGTATTTTAATATGATTTTTTCTATGAAATTTATTCTATATATTTATTCTATATTTATTCTATATATTTCTATGAAATTTATTATAAAAGTTTTCTGCAGACTGTTTTAGTTAGTAAAGATTTTGGGAAATCTTCGGAATTTGGACTTAATAAGCTATCTTTTGGACAATAGCTGAAATCATGATTTTTTTTTTATCTTCACGCTGTATCCCGCACACTAAAGGATAGGCAGAGGGAACTGAGTGTAAAGATACTAAGTTCCCCACTTTCCGCCGAATTCGGAGGCGTTGCGTGTTAAGTGGCAGAACTTAACAACCCACTTTACCTCTGATACCAGAGTGAAGAAATGGAAATATTAAATATTTCCACTCTTCGAGTGGGAATCGAACCCACAACCAGTCGTTTACAGTCACACGTTAGTGCCACTGCGCCACGACTGGCCCCTTTAAATAACGATAGGTTACTAAATTTCGTATGTCATATATACATAGCTTCAGGTTTTTAATCTTTGGTATGATAGTCACATAGAACCTAATGTCAAGACACTCCGTTTCCCATTCTGCATATATATTTTTTTAGCATCACGCTGTATTCCGCACTAAAGCAAGGCAGATATAAGTAATGTTAAGAAGAGTTAAAATGTATATCTTAAATATTTCCACTCCTCGAGTGTGAATCGAACCCACAACCAGTCGCGTTTACAATTACACTTTGTGCCTACGTCACAACTGGCCTCAACATAGCACAAGTAAAATATACGAGAGGTACGGTAAGCATATAATAACACAAATTCTTCAGATTTTCAAATGACAATGGAGGTAGAACTGTATCTTATTAATATGTATGAGTATTAAGTAATGATTAATTGCCTCGTATACAAAAGAAGAACGTAATTCGAGAACGACTTGACCGATTTGGCTGATTTTTGTTGTATTAACGATGTTCAGGTCAAGGTTTGTATGAATGAAAGTGAATTTTTCCATAATTATCTCTGAAAGTTGGATAATTATGTAATACAATGTATACATAAAGTTTTTTCAAATAATCTTTAGTTTACTATATCTAATATCATATATTTTAAATCTAAAAAAAACATCATAATATTCCAAATAAAAAAATGATATTTCTTGAAATTTATCATTAAACTAAAATGCAATGATATATTGCTAAGTCGTACGTCTTAGTAACAAAGCAATCATTGTTTTTTTTTTATGGAATTAAGGAGGCAAACGAGCTGAAGGCCCACCTGGTGTTAAGTGGTTACCTTCGCCCATAGACATCCACAACATTCAAGTTATGGATGCGTTGCCAGCCTTGGGAATGTAGGACAGAAGGAGGGAAGGATGGGAATGGTGGGAATAGGGAGAGCTGGCTTACATGCCATCGAACCGGAACACATCATAAGATATTTGGCGGTTCGTCTTTGACATGATAGTGGTCGCGAGCCAGTCGGAGAATGAATCTACTACCACCAAACAAAACTCTAATGTCTTCACAACCTATAAATAAAATGTACGCTGTATTTTTTTTAGCTACACGCTGTATCCCGCATACAGCAGGGTAGGCAGAAGGAAACTAGTGTTAAGACACTCCGTTTCCTAATTTCCACCGACGTCGGAGCCATTGCGTGTTAAGTGGCGGAACTTAACGCCGCGCTTTTCCTCGCCACCAGAGCGAAGAAAATGGAAAAATTAAATGTTACCACTCCTCGATTGGAAATCAAACTCACAACCAGTCGCTTTACAGGCACACTCTGCGCTTCTGCGCCACGACTAAGTCATCTTATAAAATCAATAATCTTTGTACATAACAACGCTTAGACTAACAAATCAAATCATTTATAGCGCCCACTTTGACACCAAAATGTAGTAGCAATTTCGTTAGCGATGACCGAATTTCATTAAAGTCAATATATACAATTGTCTTAATGAATTCAATCTAAATTGATCTACTTTTGGCTGTGATGATACCGAAATATTAATTAATGTTAGTTATTATATAAATAGGGGCCAGTCGTGGCGCAGTGGCACAAACCTGTGACTACAAACGACTGGTTGTGGGCTCGATTTCCGCTCGAGGAGTGGAAATATTCAATATTTCCCTTTCCTTCGCTCTGGTACCGAGGCAAAACGCGGCATTAGGCTCCGCCTTAACACGCAAAGCCTCCGAATTCGGCGGAAAGTGAGGAACAGAGTGTCTTAACACTAGGTAGAGGGAACCTAGTGTTAAGACACTCCGTTCCTACCCTGCTGTGTGTGGGATACAACGTGAAGTAAAAAATATATATATGTATATATAAATAATACACTGTTCAATAATATATTTTATCGTGTTTTTCTGGTTCACGCTTTTTTTTTGTAGTGGGGTAGTCAGAGATACTAGTGTCAAGACTCTCTGTTTTCCACTTTCCACTTTAATTTGAATCATCGTGTATTTTTAAATCGTTCGCAACTTACTAGAAATCGACTTGTGTAGCTTTGCTACTTAAGACCTAATTTTAGTAATCCAGAAATCTGTCAGTCACTTAGTAACCAATGCAATTTCAGTAGTTTTTAGTTGATATAGGAGTTTACTTGGTATAATTAGAAAAACTGAAGCACTGAATTTCGTCATTCATCAGTCCATGTCACTAAAAAGACATGTTGTTAGCTTAACTATTTATAACTAGTTACCTAGGCTTACTTTTTAACAAATGCAGGAGACTGGAAACGATAAATTTAAACTTTGCTGCTTTTTAATACAGATAGAAGAGAACCAAAACAAGCATGCTCGATACCGATCCGAATAAGTAATTGTCTGTACAAACACATTTTTTATTTCTACGTTAATAAATTCTAATTCATTATTAATTGAAACAGTTTACAGTACATTTGATACTCGGAAAGTACTAATGTAATGGATATAAGTCCCCGACAAGTAGCCGCAAGCTTAGCTCCAGTTCTGCCTTTGTAAGTGCTTTTAAGTTGCAGCCTCAAAGAGAGGTCGTGTGACAAAGCGTCGTAATGTTTATTAGGGGCACATTAAATATATTAAAATAGGAATAAACAATAAGACACTCCACTTTTCTTTCTCTAAGTTTATGAAAATCTAAATATTTTTTTCTTGAAACAAGCTGTTTTAAAGTAACTTTTAACATAAAATGTCAATACTGTCAGTCCTACTGGAAAATACCGCAGGCTTGGAAGATAGTTCTGTTGAGAGGGACCGGCGAGTATCTCAACAGTTGCTCTTTTGAAAAATAAATTTATAATAATGTCAACTTTCAACTCCCGAGTGAGCATTTAATTGCTTGCGTTAATATCAGTATAATAAAGATTATATATATAATATATTTTCCTGTAATATGAATGTCTTGGATGTTGGTGTTTTTCATAGTTTGTTGTCTGAGCCTGCTTCGGTAGCGGCTAAAATGCTGTATAGATTTAAGTATAAATAGTATTCTTAGAATTAATTTAAAATTGTTATGTTTGTGTGTTTTAATTTTGGTTTAGGGAACGATGGGGCTGACATTTTTGTATTTTACTTAAAAAGTCCCTATATATATATATATATATATATATATATATATATATATATATATATATATATATATATATATATATATATATATATATATATAATATATATATATTAAATATTATTGAAAAAAAAGGTTAGCACCTAGCAATGTAGTCATAGTATTAAGTCACTATCACTCTCCGCCCAAAATCGAGAAAATGCTTGTTCGCCAAATGGCCGAATTAAACGATGCGCTTAGTATTAGGTATCCAGAGCAGAGAAATAAAAAAATAATATATATCTAATCATCCCCCCCAGTGGAAATGGAACCCATAAACATCGCGTTTACTTCCCACAATTTTAAAACTTTCTGTATTCTAAAGATTTAAACCCGCAACCACCGAAATCTGTTGCAAAACAAATTTAACAGCACTTTAGCGTGAGATATCATAACAGTAAACACACAATCGAATGAAACGTTTTAACGAAGCTCAACGCGTTGCTAAAGGCAATTTCAGTTTCGACGCTATCTCAGTTTATCTGGTTAAAAAATTTCGCGGAATATGAAATACAAAAAGTATTTTTTTAAATCTTTACGGAAACACCTCTAATATTTAATTGAGTTCGAACAGACAGCTTAGCGATGGAATATTGTATTTATCATTTTTCTCTAATACATTTTTATGTCCGTCCTAGCGTAGTGGCGCAGCGTCTAATAGTAAATGCTATAGGCCACGGGTTCAAATCCCACTCGGGGCTATTATATTGAAATTATTTTTATTTCTTTGCTGTGGTGACATGGCAAAACGAGGCGTTGTGTCCTGCGTTTTTTGCAAAATTAATATGAACGCAGGCGTACTAAATTTATAGTCAGAAGTTATAGTCATAGAAGTTATAGTAATATATTAAACTTTTAAAATATACAAGTGACATAAAGGTCAGCGGAGAGATAGGAGGAGACCCTGGTTGACATTCAACAACACAGTATCAAAGATACTGAAGCTACGACGAAGATCTCGACCAAGAGGGTATCTTGCGTTAAAAAACACGAAGAACCCCCGAAGGGTATAAGAATAAAGACTGATGTGAGTGGACGAAGCATAAGAAGACGCTCTTGGTGCGTCATTCTCTCTGAATACCCTGCTAAGTATAAGGCGTGAGGCTAAAAAACAATTACGAATACGTGCGGAATACCTACGCGTTGCTAAGGTAACGCTTCTTTTACGCATTAATAGATATACCATTGAACATAAATATTTCTCATTTACACTTTAAACTACCGCCATTTAAAAAAACTATAAACACAAATTACCCTACCAAAATGATCATATTAACAGTAAAAACACAATGGAATGAAACATTACAACGTAGAGCTCAAGGCAATTTCACTGTAGACGTTATCACAGTTTTCTGGGCAAAACATTTTTCGTCCGGTACATTTTTTGAAAAATATCTGGGACACTAACGCGGGTAGCCCGGGACGATATGTCAACCGTTCTGACACACCGCTGCCGGCTGCTTGTTTTTTGCCCGCAGAAACATTATTCAAACCGACATTTAACTAAATGGTGACCCCTTTTTAAGAGCACATGTTACAATCGAAATTGGCGCAAGTTGTTTCTGATTGGGACTTGTAAAATAACGAGTACATGGATATGATGATGCCCTGTAGGTATAATGTTGTAAGTTGCTGTTTTCCTGTCATTTTTTGTTAAGGCTTGCGTTTAGTGGATGGTTTAGTTGTTAGTAAAATTAGATTGTGATGGTTTCTGATGATGAAGTATTTAAATATAATATGTAAAGCAGTTTCACACATTTTCTCGTCTAGCGGGGTAGGTCAGGTCTAGTGTACATATACTGAGTTATTTACTTTGAGCATTGATTAAGATATTTTTAGAAAACGTGTAAAAATTTGAATGCAGCGGGATTTGAACCCACACCTCTTCGAAACAATTTAAGCTTACTTCGAAAATGATGCGTTTACAGCCAGGAAATGTACACTGCACCACGATGGTCTCGTCATATGATTTTTATCATCATATGTTTTATTATTAGCTGATAATAGTTAAAACTGCAATTTTTACTCCATTTTCTCCACAGAACACACAATTTCTAAAACGAACAACATCCATCTTCTACCTATACCCAAAAAAAAAACAGAACCTCCGCTAAAACCATCGCCTAATCATACCCTTTTATGTTAATTAAAATCACAATATCAACATTAGTATGGGCATAAAGTAAATTATGTTGATAAGCCCCTAATGGCTTATCAAGCGTCGACTGTCTTGTACTCAAAACGTAAAGTTGATAACGTGTGCGTATTCTGTGACAAATTACTCGTCCAACTTCTCGAATGGAGCTTTATAATTTCATAAGCGAAAGAGATTTGTAAACAGATTAGTCACTTGTGTAAGCGAAATGTTAATAATACGTAAGAATGATAAGTTGTGTGGTTGATATATTAAAAGTCGATCCTGTCGAGGCAAAACGCGGCGTTAAGTTCCGCCACTTAACACGCAATACCTCTAAATTCATCAGAAAGTGGGGAATGGAGTCTCTTAACACTAGGTTCCCTCTGCCTACTCTGCTGTGTGCGGGATACAGCGTGAAGCTACAAAAAAAGTAAGTAAGATGAACCTAGTGACATAACACACCGTTCTCCGCTTTACATCTGAATTCAAGACGTAATATTAGTGACGGAAATGAACTTCGCAACTTATGTAGTCAAAGCAGGCAAAGGAAAATATTATAAATTTAAATATAATCATGCTCGTGAGGGCTAATTGAACTCAAAATCAAATCGTTTAAAGTAAGATAATGTTCCACTGTGACACGATGGATTGTAATTAATTAGTCTGTGTGGGACGACTTTCACGCGATAGTTTTGGGTTTGATTCTGACTTACGACTTTATATTTATATTAAAATTATATTAAAACTATGGCCAGTATGACTAGTGGCAAGCGTTTGACTGTAAACGACAGGTTGTCGGTTCGATTCCCACTCGAGGAGTGGAAATATTTTCCGCCACTTAACACGCAAAGCCTCCGAATTCGGCGGAAAGTGGGGAACGGAGTGTCTTAACACTGGGTTCCCTCTGCCTACCCTGCTGTGTGCGGGATACAGCGTGATGCTAAAAAAAAAAAAAATTAAAACTATATATTATTCAACTCCTCTAATAAATCATTACTTTACCCCACTATACACGCGATATTACGCAATATCCATTTCGAGCGGAAAGAACAAAACGGAGAGTCAATACACTAGATTCTCTCTAACAACCTTGTTACCTGAAAAAAAGGAAAGAGCTTACGAGCCCAAATAAATAAAAACACATGTCAACCCAATAGACAATAATAACAAATGTCAAACAATAATTATGAAAGGAAGTAGACCTTCGGGATGGGAGCAAAAAAAATCGAACACATGTCCCGTCAAGTGTTCAAGAAACAACTTCCTACAGCAAGTTTACATTAGGATCGTGACTCCTTTAAGTTTACTTGCAGACATTATTCTTTATCAACGCCAGAACCAACAATAGATCGCGTTTAGAAGATTTTTATGAAAGGAATGTGATGGTGGAACTAAATGTTTTATTTATTTAGAGTTATTATTCTTTGTCATGTAAGTATTAGTTACTTTTGATCGTTATTAGCTAGTTGTCATTATAATCGAATGTCTATATATTAAGAAACTATAATAAACGATGAAGTAACGATAGTGAGGAACGGAGTCTCTTAACACTAGGTTCCCTCTGCCTACCCTGATGTGTGAGGGATACAGCGTGAAGCTAAAAAAAAGACAAAAGTAACAATAAAGAATTCACAAGAAAAAATTATATTTTTAACATTAATTCGTCTTAGTAGGAATTGAAGTTTGTATTGACATTGCTTGTTAAGTAGCTGACACCGACTTAGGAACCAGAGTGCAGAAATGAAACTAATATTAACACTTTTTAACATTTTAAATTGTTATTCAGACACTTATGAAATTGAAAAAGACATTTAGATAATATTTAATCATTATATATTCAGTCAGAAGGGGCCAGACGTGGCGCAGTGGCACAAGCGTGTGACTGTAAGCGACTGGTTGTGGGTTCGATTCCCACTCGAGGAGTGGAAATATTTAATATTTCTATTTTCTTCGCTCTGGTATCGAAGCGGAGCGTAGTGTTAAGTTCCGCCACTTAAAACGCAATGCCTCCGAATTTGGCGGAAAGTGGGGAACGGAGCGAACATTAGGTTCCCTGTGCCTAGCCTGTGTGCGGGATACAGCGTGAACCTAAAAAAAATGGTCAAAAAAATATATTATCTAAATAATATATAATAATTTCGAGTGGGAATCGAATTGACAACCATCACGTTTACATTGACACTGCCAAACTGCACGACAACACCCTCATACAAGATTTACAAGCAAAAACAAAAATCAGATAAGCACTTTAAAATACAAACAACTTTTCACCCAACAAAACCTCAATCCATTTACCATTCATTGGTGTACTAAATACGAATAATAATGAAGTAGAGAACGCAACGAAGAGAGAAGTGGTTACATTTATAACTGTCAACAGAGTAATCAGAGAGAACTCAGTGTCAAGACACTCCTTTCTCCATTTTCTGTCTAATTCGAATAATCTCCACTTGTTATACGAAAAATACAATGTTTCTAAAATATAGCAAAGTTAATAAAAAAGAATATGCTACTTCTAACGGCTAAACCCACCACCATCGTGTTCACATTGACAAGATTTACAAGCAAAAACAAAAATCAGATAAGCACTTTAAAATTCAAACAACTTTTCACCCAACAAAACCTCAATCCATTTACCATTCATTGGTGTACTAAATACGAATAATAATGAAGTAGAGAACGCAACGAAGAAAGAAGTGGTTACATTTATAACAGAGTAATCAGAGAGAACTCAGTGTCAAGACACTCCTTTCTCCATTTTCTGCCTAATTCGAATAATCTCCACTTGTTCTATGAAAAATACAATGTTTCTAAAATATAGTTATGTTCCTAAAAAGGAATCTGCTACTTCTAACGGCTAAACCAGTGATATCAGTCCACTAGCATCGAATCCACCACCATCGTGTTCACATTGACGCTGCCAAACTGCACCAAAACGTACAAGATTTACAAGCAAAAACAAAAATCAGATAAGCACTTTAAAATTCAAACAACTTTTCACCCAACAAAACCTCAATCCATTTACCATTCATTGGTGTACTAAATACGAATAATAATGAAGCAGAGAACGCAACGAAGAGAGAAGTGGTTACATTTATAACTGTCAACAGATTCGGGGCCATTTTTGGAACTGAACTGATGCGTTAAGACGCCATAGCCGCTTTACATAATCCTTTGACTAATAAGGAGTTGTATTGGAACGAATAATAATTTATTTTTGGATTGAAAGCATTGTCAGTACAGGGACAGTGGAAATGTTGTGTTATTTATGTTTTAGTTCTATGTTTGTATGGTCTGACCTTATTTTCAAATAACAGGACGTGGAAAGTGTAAATTGAATATCTAAAATTGTTTATAAAAAATATTTTCCTTTTTCTTAAAAACGATGTAAATTTATTTATATTTAAAGAAAGTAGTTGCTGCAGCTGGTAGTAGAACGCATGGCTCAGTTGTGAGTGCACCTGGACGGTATTCAGGAGGCGCGGGTTCTAATCCCGCTGCGTTCAAAATTTAATACGTTTTCTAAAATGTCCTTTTCAATTTTCCTAAATGTGGAACAACACTTTAAAAATGTTTAAAAGTTATTTATATTTAAAGAAAAGGAATTGAGTGCGGCGTTAAGTTCCGCCACAGAATGTTTTGACACTAGGTTACCTTTATCTACCAAACTGTTATAATGTGGGAAGAAGAGGGTAAATGAATAACATAAACGTAAACAAATAAAATATTATCTATTATTAGTCAATTAATTGTAGATTGTTATCGAATCAACGGTATTTGTTTTTTGAAGTAGCTTTTTGCCAGCTATAAGTGGACCAATTAGTTACATTACAATTACAAAAGCTCTTTAGTGTTTTTTAATATATAGTACAGTATATGTACTACAGTACACATAAATCAGAGTTGAAATCAAATTTCCTTTCAAAAAGGAGTTTAATCATCAACTATTGCGTTTAACGTACATTAAGCTTCTGGATACGAATGATACGACTGGACGATAGCTTGCAATAGGAGGAATAAAAAAAAAAAAAAGAAATAGCTTCACGCTATATCCCGCACACAGCAGGGTAGGCAGAGGGAACCTAGTGTTAAGACACTCCGTTCCCCACTTTCCGCCGAATTTAGAGGCTTGCGTGTTAAGTGGCGGAACTTAACGCCGCGCTTTACCTCGACACCAGAGCGAAGAAAATGGAAATATAATTTCCACTATATTCATAGGAGGAATAATTAATATATTTCAGCTTTTTTGTAGATAATATAAAGTTAAGATACTCTCCATCCGAAATCTAGATATTACGTGTTAATTGACAAAAATCAGCGACATGTTTCGTATTATATAAAAGAGCGAAGAAATAAATATTATTTACTTTTAAACATTTTAGTGTTATTCCACACTTAGGAAAATTGAAATAGACATTTAGAATACATTTAAAAATAGGAGACAGAAAGCGCGGGTTCGAATCCCGCTGCGATCAAATTTTTACCCATTTTCTAAATATCCTTTTCAAATATTATCCCTAATTTGAAATTCAAGTCGAAACCACTCGCGTTTAAAGTCAGACGTTCCCACTGCACCAATATGACCGACCTCCACCTTCTTATTACAGTTATTTCATTTAACATATAAAATTAAAAAAATTAAATAGCTTCACGCTATATCCCGCACACAGCAGGGTAGGCAGAGGGAACCTAGTGTTAAGACACTCCGTTCCCCACTTTCCGCCGAATTCGGAGGCATTGCGTGTTAAGTGGCGGAACTTAACGCCGCGCTTTACCTCGACACCAGAGCGAAGAAAATGGAAATATTAAATATTTCCACTCCTCGAGTGGGAATCGAACCCACAACCAGTCGTTTACAGTCACACGCTTGTGCCACTGGGCCACGACTGGCCAACATATAAACAAAAAGCACATAACATCTCAGTCTGCATTGATTGACAATAACAGGACAGGCGTCGCTTCAGCTAATCTATAGTGTCACTGAGTACGGATTAAGAGAATCAGTCGTCCATTATGCATGACCTCCCTCACCCCTGAACTGCCTTCAGTATGTATATGAAGAAGGGGTGTGTGTATTGTATCCGAGGGGTCTAGGACCTGGCCGTGTTAACACACAGCTGTGCTTGACGTCATGTTACTCGGATTTCGTTTCGGAACTATGCATTTGGGTATCCATGTTAAAGATAGGGTGGATTTTAGGATTTTGTTAAGTATTTTCGAGTTTTGGGTAAAATTTCGAGTTTAATTTTAAAATTTTGGCGTTTGATGTAAGGGTGGTGCAGTTGCTAAGTGTTTCTTAATATTTGTGGTGGGTAGCCAGTTCGATTTCGTAATGGAATAATTCCATTGAAATAAAGATTATTTCTATAATGAATAAATATGTTAATGTTTTCTTATAAACTAGGTATACGCATACCTAGTGTATAAGTCGTATTTTTTTTTATTTTGCCAATTCACGCCTTTCCCTGCATTGCAGTATAGAGGATAGAGAAATTAGTGTCAAGTTACTCCTATCACCACTTTCCACCAGGAATCGCGATATTGCCTGCTAATTAGTGGACCACGTGCTAAGCGCAAACATTTACAAGCCGGACGCTATCCCACTGAACTACGGGGTAATAATTATTTTTGTAATATAAACACTCTTTAATTGTCAATACATTACTAATGACTTTTGCCAGTCGTGGCGCAGTGGCACAAACGTGTGACTGTAAACGACTGGTGATGGGTTCGATTCCAACTTGATGAGTGGAAATATTTAATATTTCCATTTTCTTAAGGGCGTTAAGTTCCGCCACTTAACACGCAATGCCTCCGAATTCGGCGGAAAGTGGGGAACGAATTGTCTTAACACTAGGTTCCCTCTGCCTACCCTGCTGTGTGCGGGATACAGCGTGAAGCTAAAAAAAATAAACATTACTAATTTAGATTCTGCATATCAACAAACAGTTAAATACAGCTAAAAGTACGAAATTACTAACTTCTTTCATCCCACACACATATACAAGATAATCCCAAAAATACTACACACCAGCCAAAAACATCAAACATTAGATAGATAAAAAGACAACTTTTTAATATCAGTATGAAATTTCATATTTCCCATGTACTGTTTACATTCGCGTTGAGTAATCAGAAAGAAGATTGCGATATATGTAAATTGCCTATTTATTCGTAAAAGCGTATGTAAACAATCTCAAATGTATTTTATTCCTCGTCGGAATTAATCTCGGAAGAAATGTCCTCCGGGAAATTGATGGTGTGAATTTTTTTTTTGGATTCTCCTACACAACGAATGAACGAACTGAAACGACTGTACGTCTCTGGCATAATTATAGCGTTCGGTGTGAAAAAAAAAATTTAAAATGGCAAAGCCGAATTGGCACTCATTTAACATTAGCATTGCCTTTTTAAACTCTTTTAGAGTTAACTGATTATTTGAAATGTTGTTATCAGATTGGTTTTCGGTTGTGAATTTTCGGTATTCGGGAATTAAGTTGAAAGATATTTTTTTCGTGAAGTAATTATATGATTGTTAAGATTATTTTACAAATAAATACATATTAAAGGAGCAGAGACCGTCGTGACATAGTTGTAGGTTCGATTCTAACTCCAAGAAATGGTTGAATATATAAATTATTTAACCATTCCTCGGATTTTGTATATCACTCTGGTACCTAAAACGCAGCGTTGAGTCAGCCACTCAACGACCAATGGAGAACGGAGAATTTTCGTATAAAGTTTTTTCTCGCTACCTTACTGCGGGAATAAATCTTGAAGCTGAAGGCAAGTATATAAACATGTAAAAACATAAAAATAACGCATGAAAATTGCAATAACAAGAACTTTGTACATTATTATAATTAACCAAAAACGTACTTTACCCAATATTTACATCAAAAAGGGCAACTTAGAAATATTTTAACTATAACAAATGGCATTTTAAGTACTGCCCAGCGTGGGTGGATCAGTTAAAAATTGAACCGTTATTTGCTTATCACCCCTTTTATCAAAAGCTTGGATAAAGATAAAGGTTCGGGACCAAATAGCACATCAATCAGGGGTTTCTGTCCACAATATTGATATCTACGGACCACAATTTATCACTCAATCTCAAGATATATTTGAACTCAAATTTACTACGTGGGCGCGTTTTTAAGATAACTGATAAATATATATCTGTAACAACAAAAATTGTATTGTTTATTGGTAGATAAGTGAGGAATTCTGTTGGTTTTTTATTTAGATGTAGTAAAGATAGATATTTGTTTTTATTGTGATTTTTTTTAGCTCCACGCATCCCGCACACAGCAGGGTAGGCAGAGGGAACCTAGTATTAAGATACTCCGTTCCCCACTTTCCGCCGAATTCGGAGGCATTGCGTGTTAAGTGGCGGAACTTAACGCCGCGCTTTGCCTCGATACCAGAGCGAAGAAAATGGAAATATAATTTCCACTCCTCGAGTGGGAATTGAACCCACAACCAGTCGTTTACAGTCACACGCTTGTGCCACTGGGCCACGACTGGCCACTATAGATAATGGGGTTATTCATGGGTATAGATAGATAATGGTTTTTTTTTGGAAACAAACTTATGTTTCCATTTATTATAACTTATTATATTTCCATGTATTTAGATATAAGAAAATAAGATTTGTAATAAAAGAATTTTATAAAAATAATATTTAAATTAAAAAATGTTGTCCACAACATTTTAACAATAACATAAATAAAATATTTTTTTCATAACATTATTTTATTAATAATCGTATTATGGTGTAATCTTTAACGGCGCAATATTTCGCTTTTCGATAAAAGGCAAAGAAAATAACATTTTTTGATGTATAAATAAGTTGTAATAAGCGTATAGAAATTTCGCATGACTTAGAATAGCACTTGGGTGAATTCCAAAAACGCGGATTTCAATCTAAGTACGTTTACATTATAATAAGTTTTCTAAAAATCATCATTCTACCAGTAATCATGGGCTACTGTAAGGTATTCGAAAAATCAGATCATCATCAATCATTTTCGAGGACCAAAAATATACGCGATTGCTTTTGACGTGTGAAGTTAATTTCTAAATGTTTTTCATATCATATAAGTAATAATAATACTTTAAAAACATTAAACATAAACGAATATACCACAATAACAAGTATATCTATCAATTTCCCATTATTCAACAACAGATGGCGCTACGCGTAACTAATGGGCAACTTGCGCAAGCGCAGCGTGCCGTCTCTTTTGTCCATACATTGTGTCTCATTCATTTATAATTCACTGCGAGCGGTTACTTATGTCCGATCCGAGAATAATCGTCAAAGGGACCGTGCTTCAACTTAAGTTGAAGACATCGTTGCGTAATCGAATATATGTAGATGTAGATGTATTGAGATATGTTTTAACCTACTGTGGATGTTTTAAAAGATACTTTTGAATATATAAAATGTTTTTCAGGCGTTGTGGTGCAGTGGGACTATTTAATTGTGGTTATGGGTTTATTTCGCTATTGGAAGAATAAATTTTATTTTTATTGTTTTTTTAAAAAAAACGTATAATAATTTGAACGCAGTGGGATTCGAACTCGCACCTCCTGAATACCGTCTAGCCGCAACTTATTCTTGTGGTTGGTATTCAGGAGGCGCGGGTTCGAATCCCACTGCGTTTATACGTTTTCTAAATGTCTTTTTCAATTTTCCTCAGTGTGGAATAACACTTTAAAAATGTTTAAAAGTATTTCTATTGTTCCTCTATGGCACTTCCGTCACTCTATACGCAATGTATTGATTTTGGGTGGAAAACAAAGTGTCTTGACTATCCTACTTGCGTTGCATAAGCGTAAAAATAAAATATTTTACCAAATAGAATATGAATTTATAAACAAACGACGTGTTTAAAGTAAAGTTTCTAACAGTATCACTGTAGCTACACACATTATCATATATCGATACTTAAGCTTATAGTGTGTTGATTGATGACCATACTTAAAGATTTTATAAGAATTTTAGATAACAAAACGAAATATACATAAAAAGTAAAAAGTTAAAATAAAAACTGATTATTTTAAGCCCCTTACAAATTCAGTTTGACCTACCGCATTAATAAGTCATAATTTTGTCAACAAATATTTTAATAACAACATTTACATATTAATCTCGTATGTGACATTTAAAATTTATCATTATTTATTATTATAATATACTTATATAGTGTATAATATAAAGCTCTTATATATAAGAGAGAATCTAGTGTTATTACACTCCGTTCTATTATCCTATTAAACGAGGGATAAAAATACAATACATTATCAAAATTAGTCGAGAGCGAGGTAAAGCGCGGCGTTAAGTTCCGCCACTTAACACGCAAGCCTCCGAATTCGGCGGAAAGTGGGGGAACGGAGTGTCTTAACACTAGGGTCCCTCTGCCTACCCTGCTGTGTGCGGGATACAGCGTGAAGCTATAAAAAAAATATATCAAAATTATCCATTCCGTGTGTGTTGTTGAAGAAAATTGAAAAATAGTGCCGACATCTTATATGGAATTCATTTATTCATTGGTGCAGATGTGGCTCACAATGAGAGGTAGCATATTTACCATACGAGTATAACGTTGTTATACGAGAATGTGATGCAAAACCTACTTTGTGTTACTTTTGCAAGAAAGTTTGATGGATTTTTTGTCGTTTTTTTCTATAAATATGTATGGTGGTATCGGTAACTAGCGACCAGCTCGCGGTTTTGCCTATGTAAACTATAAGATTTTTTTTTTTTTTTTTAGCTTGAAGCTATATCCCGCACACAGCAGAGGGAACCTAGTGTTAAGACACTCCGTACCCCACTTTCCGCCGAATTCGGAGGCTTGCGTGTTAAGTGGCGGAACTTAACGCCGCGCTTTACATCGACACCAGAGCGAAGAAAATGGAAATATAATTTCCACTCCTCGAGTGGGAATCGAACCCACAACCAGTCGTTTACAGTCACACGCTTGTGCCACTGGGCCACGACTGGCCACTAAGATAAAACTATTATAAGATTATAACTATTTAATTACCCTCGCCCGCGTTTTTTACTTCAATAATAAACATTGTTTAAATTTATAATTTAAATTGTTGAAACTTCTTTTATACAATTTTTATAATTATTTAGGGGGAAGGGTTTACCAAAATACATTTAAATAAGCTGTTTATTATCCGGCTCATTAATTAATTATCGTGCACAAGCGCATAAACATGCCGGAAAAAAATATTATTTTATATTATAAACATCATATTAATAGAAGCGAGGCAAAATGCTCGATACCAGATCGAACAAAATGGAAATACTTTCACTCCTCGAGTAGGAATCGAACCCACAACCAAACTCTCCGCCACGTCTGACCTCTTTCTCCTTACTAAGCCCCTGTCCAAATCCTGTCACATCAATTTTTTAATGTCTATTTTCAATATCGTGGCCAGTCGCAGCCCAGTGGCACAAGCGTGTGACTGTAAACGACTGGTTGTGGGTTGGATTCCCACTCGAGGAGTGGAAATATTTAATATTTCCATTTCCTTCGCTCTGGTGTCGAGGTAAAGCGCGGCGTTAAGTTCCGCCACTTAACACACAATGCCTCCAAATTCGGCGGAAAGTGGGAAACGGAGTGTCTTAATATTAGGTTCTCTCTGGCTACCCTGCTGTGTGCGGGATACAGCGTGAAAGTGGAGAGAAAAAAAAAAATTCAATATATTCATAAATATTTATCAGAATTCCACAACAGATGCCCACCGTAGCTGCCAAATTATCTCGTATCCAGTAATTACGGGATATTAGCGCTTATGCTATCAAATTAGTCTTTTATTAATCCGTTATAGGCTTTGTTATGAAGCTTTCATACAGTGATTAACATTAGTTTATTTGCATCAAATGGTTATGGTTTTACATAATATATTATTTAGAGGTACTAATTTATGTATTATGTACTAGAATTAATGAAAATATTTTGTGATGGTTCCAAATGGTACTGGATAGACGTTATGAGTATGGGTTGAAAAACTTTGGACCTTTTTTATATCTTCATAATACTGGTTGTGGGTTCGATTCCCACTCGAGGATTGGAAATATTTAATATTCCCATATTCTTCGCTCTGGTGTCGAGGTAAAACGCGGCGTTAAGTTCCGCCACTTAACACGCAATGCCTCTGTATTCGGCGGTGCGTGAGGAACGGAGTGTCTTAACACTAGGTTCCCTCTGCCTACCCTGCTGTGTGCGGGATACAGCGTGAAGCTAAAAAAAAAAAAAATATAAGCAGCTGCATTTTGTTTTCCTACCAAAGCGGCGGAATAAAAAAAATATATAACCACACCCACGAGTCGGAATCGAATTCACAACCAACCACATTTACAGTCGTTGTCCCACTGCACCATTGACGTCTACATTAACTTCCACAATATAAAATATTAAAAAAAAAACGATAGCAACCACTTGCATGAAGCAATCCCCGAATGGGAGCCCTTAAAAACCAATTTGTATCGGCTTTACGATTACAAAGATCGTCAAATAGGCGATTGGGTTTTATGTTATATTAAGTTTTATATCGCTATTTCGTGTATTGTATTAAAGCACTTTTGGTTTAAGTGTTAACTAAGTGTCTTTGTGGGCCAGTGGTGGGTATTAACGTAATTAGTTAACTATTTAGTGGCAGTTCGAATCTGAAGGGAGTAAATTTTAATTTAACTTCTTTTTTTTTTGCAGTCTTTGTTAGTCAGTCAAAAATTAGTGTCTATTGGCAATCTTAAAATCTAGTGTCAAGTCACTAAATTCTCCATTTTTCGATCGAATTTCAAACTATGCACATTGAATAGCGAAACTTAACGCCACACTTCGTCTTTTTATAGCGTAGATGGATCCTATTACAAATTGCGTTTATATCCAAATTACCGTCAGCTGAAATCGAATCTTGGACTACCTTGCTTACAAAAATTTGCAATCTACTTGCTGCTTCACCTGCCTAAACTGAAGTTTCAGCAAACTTAATAAAACAGTTATTTTATAGTCATTTTTCGCACAAACTTGTAAAATAAGATGAAAACTGCATTAAAATCGGTCAAGTCATTTCTAAGATTAGCGTACTCTAACGTACGAATAAAGAAGCAGAAGATTTCTTCAAACAATTATTGTTTTGGGTTCTAAAACATTGAAAAAGGCCTAACAATATTCTGTCACATATTTTCCATTTACAGCCGTCAGTTACATTTTAATTATACATATATATAAATAAATAAAAGGGTAACAATATAATATAAATTGAATACTTCTACATAACATCATGACCTACATTACAATACTAAGTGTTATCATGGACCGCCACTTCAATGTACCGTCACCACAAACAGGTATTTAAAATATCGAATTTAATACAAAATAGTGCAAGAGAAATAAAATGATTGAATTGTTTCACTTTAAACTATGGTTTTAATTTATTTAATCATATTATTTTTAATATGTTTATAGAAAAGTGGAGAACGGAGTATAATGACACTAGATTGTCTTTGAGTGCTATGCAGGTACCTGTCTTTTTAAAGAAAATTCATAAAAAAATGCTAATAACTACAATTAGTTGTAATTAAAGTATAAGAAATTTGACGTAGGTTGATATAGAACACATGGCTCAGTGGTCAGAACGTTTCTAGGACGGTATCTAAGACAGGCGGTTTCGAATTCCGCTAAAACGTTTGAATATCAAAAACACAAAATTGTGTACACTTAGCGCCTCTAAACAGCTGTACTACACACAATTGTAAGCCAAAGAGTAGAGAAATTGTCACTTCCTTCTCTTTCTCTGTTTACTCCAATATGAGAAAAAATACAAAAATAACTTGCTTGAACTAAGGTTGCACAACCTGTGGTTATTATGTCAAACGCCGAGTATTTTTTTATATTTGATCTATTATATCTACTTTTTAAATATTATTATTTATTTTAAGTCTGCAGAGTCCACTTGTTCGTTTTGTGATAAATCAATAGATGATGTTTTTCACTTGCTTTTAGAATGTGTAATTAACCAAGATTTTAGAGATAAGATGGCACTTAAATTTAGAGAGCTAGGCTACTGTAACAGTGTTCTGGCTTCACCCCTTTCGGATGAAGCTAGAGTACTTTACAGGCTGGCATTATTTCGATTAGATAATAGTCGTAGTTAAGAAGTTATATGAAGAAATCTACCAGGGTGACTTATTCGCTTTAGCGACAAAGCCCTTTCCTTTTAGATTAAAAAAAATATATATATTATTTTAAACTGCCAAAAAAATCATAAACTTAGACCTTAGCAATGGACCTACCATTGCTAATAAAAATGTTGCTAGCCTTTACCATATTGTCATAATTTCAATCATACAAAAATTCAACCAGACATAATCATCCATTAATGCAATTATAATGCAAGCCATAATTATTAGTATAACATCTGAATAGAAACGACTACTTACAAAGCTGTCCATTGTTCCGCCGAAATTACGGGTTCGAAATTAGAAATGAAACTACATACATACATACATATATGCGTTTTCTAATGGCCTATAATTATTTTGTTTTTTGACATTGTATTCTGAGAAATGTGGGCTTTGACATTGAGATGCATGTGTCGTTTTAAGTTAAATTGACCGGAAAGTTCAAGTTTTAGACGCTATTATGGTGTAGTGGTATAGTTAACGCGATGGTTATGGATTCGATATACACTCAAGGTAAAATTGAATATTATAGTTAATTAATAATAGCTTCACGCTATATCCCGCACACAGCAGGGTAGGCAGAGGGAACCTAGTGTTAAGACACTCCGTTCCCCACTTTCCGCCGAATTCGGAGACTTCGTGTTAAGTGGCGGAACTTAACGCCGCGCTTTACCTCGACACCAGAGCGAAGAAAATGGAAATATAATTTCCACTCCTCGAGTGGGAATCGAACCCACAACCAGTCGTTTACAGTCACACTCTTGTGCCACTGGGCCACGACTGGCCACAATATTATAGTTAACTTATATACCTATATTTCTCCGTTTAGGTACAGCGTTGAATACCGTCACTTAATATGTCATGACGCGATTTCGGGAAAGTGGGGAACGGAGTATCTTAGTACCTACTTAGTTTTCTCTATCTACCCTACAAAATGAGTCTTTGAGAAAAACATATTGTCATTTCTCCAATTTAGGCACACAATAAGCGATTGTAAACAAAAATCTTTTAGTATTTAAAAAAATATATAATAAACCTTTCGAACACTTTACAGTAATCCGGGAGACGCTTAAAGACAAACACGATTAGACTTGTTAAAATATGTAGTTTTATTTTAAATTGTATAATAACCCACAAAAGAAAAAATCTTTCTATTAAGCTCAACATAACTAAAACTTAATCTTTAATTAAATTCTGATTTATTTCTATACTAGCGACCCGCTCGCGGCTTCGCCGCGTCGACTGCCTGATTGTTTCGTTATATTGCAACCCTCGGGGGTGGTTTTTTGAAAAATAAAGTAACCTATGTTTAACATTTAATTCTCAACTATATCTATTCCAAAATTCATTACAATCGGTCAAGCAGTTTAGGTTTTTCAAATAAACTTTCATCCCCTATTTCAACCCTATAGAGGTTTATTTTAAAAAAAAATAAGTAGCCTATGTTAGACCCAGGGATATTTACTATTTTCATTCTAAATTTCATCCAAATCGGACCAGTAGATTAGCCGTGAAGGCGTGACAGACAAACACACAGACTTTCGCATTTATAATATAAGTATGGACTAAATTACAAAAAATAACTTCAAAAATCCTTTAAAAACATAAACTTCTTTAATATTAGCTCCAAACTAAACTATATATGTTTCTATATTCTAAAAGCAAATAACAAGTATTGAAAAATTTAGAAATACGATTCACACGTGGATTCACTGTAAACAAGTGTTCGTGGGGTGGCGCGGTTAACTTACTGCCGATCGACCTGCACTGAATCTTAACTACTACTTTAACTTTCCGGTTAATTTAACTGGGAACGACACGTGCATATAAAATATTAGTTAACTTTCGTGTGAAAGATCAAGCGCGGCGTTAAGTTCCGCCAGTTAACACGCAATGTGGAGGAATGGAGTGTTTTGACGATATGTTCTTTCTTGATATGCGGGAAAAAGCGTGAAGTTATATATAAATCGCGTGTTAAGACTTTTATCTTCGTCGAATTTGTTATTTTAGGCAAACTGAGAAAAAAGTTAATATTGATTTACTTCCAACCCTAATAAGAAACATTGCGTGTTAAGTTACGGAACTCAACGCCGGGGCTTTCTGAGGTACTGAAGCGAAAAAATTAATACAGTTTAAATATAATAATTTCCCAGGATGGGAATCGAACCCACAACCAATCGCGTTTACAGTCAGACACTGTCCCACTGCTCCACGATAACATCTTTTTTGTAATTAAATTAGTGGCCCGCTCGCGGCTTCGTCTGCGTGAATTACACAACTATTCCACTATAGGCACATAGACATCACATTAGAAACATCTAAAATTATCAGTAGAAACACTATATTATACATGTATTATAAATAGAAACCTTTCCTTTTAAATCTTTTTATCTATTAAAAGAAACCGCATCAAAATCCGTTGCGTAGTTTTGTAGATTTTATGCATAATATACAATATAATATTTAAAAGATATTCTGTATAGAAATGAATCTAATCAATACCTATGTATTGATGTAAAAACAAAAAACTATGTTGAAACAAAAAACTGATACAGGTAGCAGATAGATTTATCAATAAAAATAAATTTTGAATTAAAGGAAATGGTTTACTTGTATAAGATGCACAATGATGACTAGATAGTGAGTGAGGGCATAGTATATATGCAAACATTAATTTTTAAATTCACCCTTATTCCCATTAAAGGGTAGACAGAACAGTGTGTTAAGACATTCTGTTGTTCACTTTTTGGACGTCGTGTTGAGTGGTGGAACCTAACGCCGCGATTTATTTTAACACAAGGGAAATGAACATAATTTATTACTTAAAATTTCACTACCCATATTGGGAAAAGAACCAATGACCATCGCGTTTACAGTGAGACGCGCCACTACGTTGTACGAAGCATAGGCATACAATAAATATAATAGAAGCCGTTGTGGGTTCGATTCCCATTCCGGTCAATGATTATATTTAAATAATTAATGCCATTTCTCCCGCTCTATTACCTTAAGACAAAGCTTGGCGTTCAGTTCCGCCAAACAACATGTTGTATCATAATTTCATGGGTAAAATTGAGAACGGAATTTTCTGACACTAGGTTCTTTCTGACTACCTTGTTATGCGAGAAAGCTTAAAACTTTTTATAAAAATATGCTTATATTTTTATTCAATATACAAAACATTATTTCTCCATGCATATTTTATAAACTCTTTTTTTGCACAGCACAGCAGGGTCTGCAGAGGGAACTTAGTAATAAGATACTCCGTTCCCCACTTTCCGCCGAATTCGGAGGCATTGCGTGTTAAGTGGCGGAACTTAACGCCGCGCTTTACCTCGACACCAGAGCGAAGAAAATGGAAATATTTAATATTTCCATTTTCTTCGCTCTGGAATCTGGAATTGAACCCACAAACGGTCGGTCCCTAATGGGACTAATGTACCTGGTAACGTAAATCATTTCATTGATACAAAATTAAAAAAAAATAAAACACAATTTTAAATACAGATACGTTTGTTTACCTCTAGCGACGACATTACGCGACTAAAAGGGACAAAAATATGTAAATTACTGGGAGACGAACAAGAAAAGGCAGAACGTGGCTTAATAGTCGACCCATAATAGCATGCGTGATAGATTCCTAACATGGGTGGTCTACACTATTCTAATATTGTGAGACAGTTTGTTTGTTTGTCAAATATTATATATTCATGTTTTAGTTTAAAAAAACGTTTGTTAATAGTGGCTTCTAGCTTTTACTTTATTTTGGTTAAGTTAGCTTGGTTATTTGGAATAACTTTTTATTATCTCTATGTATATGTACATATTAAGTTTGCTACATGGCCAGTCGTGGCCCAGTGGCACAAGTGTGTAAGCGACTGGTTGTGGGTTCGATTCCCACTCGAGGAGTGGAAATATTAAATATTTCCATTTTCTTCGCTCTGATGCCGAGGTAAAGGGCGGCGTTAAGTTCCGCCACTTAACACGCAGTGCCTCCGAATTTGGCTTAAAGTGGGGAACGGAGTGTCTTAACACTAGGTTCCCTCTGCCTACCTTGCTGTGTGCGGGATATAGCGTGAAGCTAAAAAAAAAAATTGCTAAGAATTTATTGTCGTACCTTTTGATTTTTTTAAGATATAGTAAAGCTAAACCTGAAGACGGCTGATATTTGACATATATCATATATAACCAATGTAACAAAAACATCAATGAAACCATCAAAAAATACATAAGAGTATAGAAGGACTTGGACGCCAAGTCCGTGACGCATTTGTTATTTAAAATTAAAAAAAACTTGACTAACAATTAAATTCTATCCTACCTTTCTAGTAATTAAAATAAAATGACTCCATATGTTGTATAACATCAGGTTCTGTCACAAAGAAAAACTACTTTTGCTTTAAACCTAAAAAATAGAGTATGGTCACTACACTCTCCTCCCCATTCTTAAAAATGTAAACCAAAAAAGGCATCAAAACAATACTATCGATCTGAATGGTCAAAGTTTTTGCTCCACTCGGTTATTTAGATGATATATTACTTATTTGAATAGGACCGGTTTTAAATGTTTGCTCGTGAAAGTGATAAGCAAATATCACCAGTTAGTTTTAATTGCATTTTAAATATGAACGATGGTTGGTAAACATTGAGACTGAGGTAGGTATGAGTTTGAATCCGATAGGGTACAAAAAGACATTTAGAAAACGTATATAAATTTGAACGCAACGAGGTTCGAACCCGCGCCTCTTGGAAACCATCCAAGGGCATGACCGTTAAGCCATGCTTTTTACTACCAGCCGGGTTGAAATTTTTATATGTTTTCTACGTGTCTTTTTCAATTTACCTAAGTGTGGAATAACACTTTCAAAATGTTAAAAGCAGAACATTTACACAATATATATAGGTATATAAATATATCCAAAAATATGTAAGTCGTCATGGTGTAGTGAAACAGTGTCTTTCTGTAAGCGCAATTGGTTATAGATTCGATTTCCACTCAGAAAAATATTGTATTTAAATTTCTTTCATGATATTTAAATTATTTTTCAATCTCCACTTTAGTACCTTAGACGAAACGCGGTATTGAATTTTGCTCAATGTCTCGACTTCGTGTAGACAGTAAGTGCTATGTGAGAAAAAGTGTGGACAGAAAAAAATACTTGTCATTAACTTAGTCAATATAAATTACTTACATATATCGAAATATTTTAATGCTCAATGATCGACTGACATCACTGACTAATAACTTCTATATGTAGGTAAATATACAAGAAACTCAGTAAAACAAAGTCAGTTTTTGTACTGCAATGGTAGCAGGTTCGAGTCTTTGTTTAATTAAATTACTATATAATTAATTAAATTATTACAGTAAAAAATCTTCCACAGTTAGTCAATAAGGAAAAAAAAACAATTAATTAGCACTCAAGGCTTACATCAGTGACGTCATGTTAATATTGTTTACTAATGTATCTATTTGTACTATATAGTAATATCATTATTTTAGGAATTATTGTAGTTAAATTGATATGAGTCATTTTATATTATACCTACTAGCGGCCCGCTCGCAGCTTCGCCGCGTGAACTATTTCATTATACTGGAACCCTCGGGGCCGCATTTTTAAAAAGTAAAGTATATTTAACCTTGGATTATTAACTATATATATGCCAAACTTAGGTACAATCGATCCAGCGGTGTAGATGTTTTATATAAACTTTCATCCCCTATTCCAATCCTATAGCGGTTGACTTTTAAAAAAAAATAGGTAGCCTATGGTAAACCCAGTAACTTTTACTACTTTCATTCCAAATTTCATCCAAATCGGACCAGTAGATTAGCCGTGAAATCATGACAGACAAACACACAGATATTCACATTTATAATATAAGTATAGATATATGGCTCCAATTTTTGTTATGGAAAGGATTATATTCTGTGAGAATCTAATGTCAAAACACTCCATTTTCCGTTTGAATTTGACATATCGACTGTTAAACTCAACGCTGCACTTACAAAAAAGACTTTTAGAAAACGTATAAAAAATCGAACGCAGCGGGATATGAACCTGCGCTACATGAATACCGTCCAGGCTCACCGGTGGTGAGAGCGGTTTCAATTTACCTAAGTGTGGAATAACACTAAAAAATGTTTAAAAGATGAATCATAATATTATTGTGAACCCGCATCTATTACGATTATAGTCACACCTTATCCTACTGAGTCAAGATGGTCTCAATATTACGAAATAATAAGAATATAACTTAATAGAAAGAAATAATAAGAATGTGGCCAGAGGCACAAAGACTGTAAAGCGACTGGTTGTAGGTTCGATTCCCACTCGAGGAGGGAAAATATATCCATTTATATATATACCATATATCCATTTTCTTCGCTCTGGTGTCTGATACAATGCCCTTAAAATGAATGAAAGTTAAGATATTCTACATTCAACTAGGACTATAATATTACAAGCACTTTGAATGATTTATTCAATTAATGATAACATAAATGTCAGTTCTGTGAGTCTTACAGGAAACAACCAAACTACAATAGGCAGTTAAAATGAGTTTTTTGAAGCTTAACGATTTTTCACGCATAGAAGGTTCGTCAGAGAGAACTAGTGCCAAAACACTCCGTTCTTGATTTTCCGCCTTCAATATCTTAAACACCTTGTCGAATATATAAAAAAGTTAGATATAGCCACTCTCCGATTGGGAATTGAACCCACAAATAAAAACGCATAGCGTTTACAGTTAGACCCTTGTCACTGCACCATGACGGCTTCATTATGATAATAATTATTTTTATTTATAAGCACATAAACGGTCAAAATTATTTTAAGTTTTCATAGACAAGTTTAATATAGTTATATATAATATAATTTTTAGTACTGGAAAGTATTCGACTTTGCAAAGTAGAAAGTCAAACGTAATCGACCTTTTGATTATTTATTATTCGATTTGTATCGTATCCAATAATTTATAGCTTATTCTTATATGTATGTTTATATTTTCTACGTGAAATGAAAATTAATTAGACGAAATATTATGGCTTTGTATCTAAAATTGTATGACGATTTTTAATCATTTTTAAAGTTTTATTCCATATAATGCTTATAAAAACAAAAATAAGTTGTAATAAAACGTATAAGAACTTCGACGCAGCTGTTGATAGAATGTATGGCTCAGTGGTGAGAGCTCCTGGACGGTATTCAGGAGGCGCGGGTTCGAATCCCGCTGCGTTCAAATTTTTATACGCGTCCTAAATGTCTTTGTATGACGATATTCCGCAAAGGCAGTGAGAGAATCTTATTTTAAAACGCTATTTTCTTCACTCTCTGCTTGAAATCGATACCTTGCGTGTAGAATGGTGGAATTCAGCGGTTTGTCTTATAACTAGAGCGGAGACATGAAAATAATTCGAGTGGGAATCGAATACGCAACCACCGTCTGATGACATAGATAACACATTCAGAATATGCAGTCAGATATGATAGTGGTAGAAAGTCTGACTATAAGCCATAACCAATCGTGGTTATGGGTTCTATTCCCACATCTCGAATTCTGGAGAAACGGTTATTAACTCTGAAATATTTTCACTTTGCTTTAAATTTATTGAAAACCCATACAAATATACCTTGATATTAAAAATAATTTCATATTTTTTGAATTGCCATGTACCTAATATATTTTAACGAAAACTTGAAGTTATGAAAGAAATCACTTTAATAAGGTAATACTGGAAATACATTTATAATATAAATATATATGTATGGTGTGTGTATAATGACTTATATTTTTGAAAAATTAAAGTTCCACATAAAAGCTGTAGATTCTGAACGAAAACAAATTAAATTATATTAAATCATTTTAAATTCATATTAAACAGCAAAATCCTTTTATAACTAGTACAATGTATTGTACTAAATGTACAATATTGCACTAGTTTCAATATCTTCGTATATTAAATGATAAATTACGCATTTCAGAATATTGTAAATGAAACGTTGAAAATTTTATTTACTAAGTTTCAAAAAAGATCTATCTTTATATAGACTTTATAAATAAATAGTTTAAAAAGTTCACATTTAACTTACAAACACAAGTTATTATGGGATACTCTTATGGCTTATTTATATATAAAAAAAATCAGAAGTCTTACTTAGTCTCCATGTAAGTATATAGTAAAATGATCACCGTCTTAAAAAAATATATAAGTTAAGTAATACATTTAAGTTAAGAACTAAAATTATCTTTTACGCTATTTAATATAACCAACCCCATTAACTCTATGACCATTCTCGAATATAGTCAGTTCACTTAAATATACCTTAAAATTCGTATAGTCTTATAAGTGATGATCCATTTTAAACTTAGATAAAAGGACAAGTGGGGAAAAGTTAGTGACACGACACTCTGATGTTCCTTTGCTAAGTTACTACATTTTGTGGTCAAATCTTTATAAGCAAAGCTAGTAAATACTTATTTATTTATTTATTTATTAATTCTTTATTGTACACAAAAGAAAAATTGCACAAAAGGCGAGCTTAATGCTAAAAAGTATTCTCTTCAATACTTAATATTCATAGATATGCCTACTATTAATTATAAATCATTGCAGAATTAGCACACCAAGTCCCTATTGCCGATATATTACTACGTGTTTTCAGTGAAATAAAAGAAAGAAAAATAACTAAATACTATAAAAAATAGTTAAAATATTTTGTTTTTACCTAGTAACTAAATTTCGTAATATATGTAACTAACTGCGAGATATACATACGTAACTATGAAAATTTAACAAATGAATGCAAAGTGAACTTATTTTACTGATACAAGCTTTTAGCCGCATAGCAAGGTAGACGTATGACATAGTGTCAAGACACTCCACTTTCCGCCTGAAATAGAGACGAGTGGTGGAAATCAACGCCGCGCTTTATCTTAGGTACCAGAGTGAAGAAATGAAAATTTAAATTTAATCATTGCCCCAAGTGGAAATCGAACCCACAATCATCACATTCAGATGCTGTTCCACAGTGCCACTATGGCCTCAAAATATAACTTAGACTTACTAAACCTACACGACTTACAAAGTTAAACTTATTTTTACATAATTTTGAACTTTATCTAAATCACAGTCATTTGAAAGCTTACAGTACAGGGTTTTACAAATCACTTTGAATTATTGCAACGATAACGTCACTCAGTACCTACTCACTAATCTTAAGCCTTATAAATTCCGTTTTTTTATATTTTATAATGTCAAGCTTTATTTTTCAGAAACTTCTTAACGTAACATGTAGTTAGAAAATATCTATAACTTTACACATTTTTAGGTTTTCGTATTTCCAATGTAGGCAAAGAGAATTATAACAATTGTTATTACTAATTTACTTTTACTTATTATAAACAATGTTAAAAAGATCAAATTTGGTGTCAAATTTCGCCACTAAACACGCAATGTCTCGAATTCGGACGGAGAGTGGAAAACGGAGTGTCTGAACACTATTGTTTATCTCACTACCCTGATGTGCGGGTAAAATCATAAAGTTAAATTTTCTTTAAAATATTTTCATAACATCAAACGAGAGAAACGCTAAGTTGTTTATAATCAAACGCAAATGGTAGAAATGTTAGAATGAATCACCTACTAAATTGAAAAATTGAAGTTAAATTGTATCTATTTAATCTTAAATGGAATCTTCAACCGTTTTAATACAAATATTATTATTTTACCATATAAGGTTATCTACGATAAAATAAAACATTACTTTTTACTTAAAAATCCGAAAAAATCGTTTCTAAAAATCACTTAAAAACCCATAAAAGTTAATTTACAAAATCCTTCCACACATTCTCAGGCCCATCGTTTCACTTATCAAGTGCAACTGTATTTGCTCATTAGGCGTAACGATTATCTTAAACAGATACATATGTTACATTAACTCGTTGCTTTCAAACAGAGCTTCCTTATTACAATTATTAAACAAAATTAAATAAAAGAAAAAATAAAATTTTCTATATTTCAATAGATTTTAAACCTAACATAAATTCACAACCTATAACCATAAAATTAATAAACATAATAAAAAAATAACTCACGTTGATCGAAGAAACAACGGTCCAGGCCATTCATAACGTACCAAACATAGTGCACTAACACAATTTTCGTCACTACACTATGACACTACACTGTTCGTTGTGACAACGTTTTCCCCACACGTCTTCACTGTGTGCCGGTCGGCGCGCGACTGACTGCGCGCTCGGCCCGCAGCGGTGGGGGGGATGCGTGCGTTCGGAATCTACCCACGTGTTGTATCCCCGTCTCTCTCGTACAAACGGGTTAGCTTTTAAAAAGCTTGTCGATATGCCCCGGGCGATTCTAAAACAGTGTTTACTTGTAATGTTTCTGCAATGCATTTTGTTCGTGCATCGTGTTTTGGTCTTGGATTTGATGGTGATATTAAAGTTTGTATTAAGATATAAGTAGGGAATCTAGTGTCGTGATATTCCGTTCTCCGTTTAAGAAGGTTTAGGGAATAAGTTGGTTTCTTTTTGGGGTGTTGTGTTATTGTGGAAAGATTTGATGATTGTTTGGATAATTTCGATGAAAAACAGGAATGTAAAGCAAACAATAATGTGTTTATCATAAATTTGTTGTTTATTTATTCATTTGAGTAGATTTATTCATTTGTTAATTTAAGAGACCATTATGGCGCAGTGAAACAGGATCGGACTGTAAGCGATTGGTTATGGGTTCGGATCTCACTCGGGGGAATGAGTATATCCCGCACACAGCAGGGTAGGCAGAGGGAACCTAGTGTTAAGACACTCCGTTCCCCACTTTCCGCCGAATTCGGAGGCTTGCGTGTTAAGTGGCGGAACTTAACGCCGGGCTTTACCTCGACACCAGAGCGAAGAAAATGGAAATATAATTTCCACTCCTCGAGTGGGAATCGAACCCACAACCAGTCGTTTACAGTCACACTCTTGTGCCACTGGGCCACGACTGGCCACACTTTCGAGCGGAATATAGAGAAATAAGTATACACACTAGATTCTCTTTGATTGTCCAGCCTTGTGAAGAAAGTGTAAAGCTTAAAAAACGAGTTAGGCGATAAATAATGTTTTTAAATTTGAATTTAATTGTTTATGTACTAATTTGATAAGTAATAACCAATACCAAGTTAGGAATTACATGAAGAGATAAGAAACATAACAGCTTAATATAGCATGTTTATTTTGTTAAATTTTTATTGCATCTTGCGGTTCGATTTCCGGTTTATCCACCAAGCGTGTTGTTTTTAGTTTTATTTGTTGTTTCAAACGCTTTATGTTCTTTTACGTGTTAATAATGAAAACAAAAGTTATAGCATTATTCAATATGCTGTTTTATGTTAAGCGGTTATGTAGTGCAGGGCAAAGGTTATAGGTTCAATTCCTGATAAAGATTACTTTTTTGACTGTTTGGTTATAAATGTATCACATATCTGTGTTTATTTTATATAAATAAATAAATGATTTGCTTAAGTATAGCTTCACGCTATATCCCGCACACAGCAGGTGAACCTAGTGTAGTACCCTAGTGTAGTAACCTAGTGTAGGTAGGCAGAGGGAACCTAGTGTTAAGACACTCCGTTCCCCACTTTCCGCCGAATTCGGAGGCTTGCGTGTTAAGTGGCGGAACTTAATGCCACGCTTTACCTCGATGCCAGAGCGATGAAAATGGAAATATAATTTCCACTCCTCGAGTGGGAATCGAACCCACAACCAGTCGTTTACAGTCACACTCTTGTGCCACTGGGCCACGACTGGCCACTTTTGCTTTATTTGCTTAAGTATGTAATGTAATTATTTATTAAGTACTTCTATGCTTCTTTAAGTATCTTCTAATATATTTTAAATATAATAATTTAAAATATATTAATATTATTGTATAGGAGTTACTATAATCCATATTTATATTATAAAGGCGAAAGTCTATGTATTTGTCTGTCGCGCTTTCACGGCAAATCTACCGGTCCGATTTGGATGAAATTTAGAATAAAAGTAGTAAAAGTGACTGGGTCTAACATGGACTTCTTATTTTTTTTAAAAAACAACCTCTAAAGGGTTGAAATGGGGATGAAAGTTTTCGCTTGACCAATTGTAATGAATTTTGGCATAAATATACTTTTGATAATCTAAGCTTAAGCATAGTCTACTTTATTTTTTAAAAATGCGTCTCCGAGGGTTGCAATATAACGAAAAAGTTCACGCGGCGAAATCGCGAGCGGGCCGCTAGTATTTACAATATAGTATAGAAGTTATATTGTGATAAATAAATTTGTAGTTTAAAACTATACGGATAAGCAATTTCACCCTTTTTTCACATGTAGCACGCTAGTCAGAGCAAATCTAGTGTCAAGACACTCCGTTTTCCACTTTCAGGTAGAAATCGAGATATTGCGTACTGAGTGGCGTAACTTAACACCGCGCTTTCTCATATCAAAGTGGTCAAATGAAAATAATTTAAATACGACTCGGAATCGAATTCACAACCAATCCTTTTTACAGTCAGACGAAATACCACTAAACCATTACAACCTCTCTATAATATTTTGTAGAAATTTAAAACAATTTTAAAATACATACTTCTACTGGGGGCCAGTCGTGGCGCAGTGGCACAAGCGTGTGACTGAAAACGACTGGTTGTGGGTTCGATTCCCACTCGAGGAGTGGAAATATTTCATATTTGCATTTTCTTCGCTCTGGTGTCGAGGCAAAGGGCGGCGTTGAGTTCCGCCACTTAACACGCAATGCCTTGGAATTCGGCGGAAAGTGGGGAACGGAGTGTTTTAACACTAGGTTCCCTCTGCCTACCCCGCTATGTGCGGGATACAGCGTGAAGCTGAAAAAAAAAATACTTCTACTACAAGTTAAGTCTACCATATACATACAACACTTAACAATTTCTATACAAATGATAAAAATAACCCAGTTATGGGCTACAGAAAGACAAAAAAGGTTAATGCGTTTCTTAAAAACTAACTCACAGTTATCGCGTTGTCAGTCGACACGGGGTTTTACGATGGTTCAGCTAAAGCTATGTTGACTAGTCGTTGAAAGAACTTATATTGATTTATGGTGTGTCTTAATGTATAATTGGCTTTAGGATAGTGGGTTCGAATCCTATTTTTTTTAGCATCATGTATCCTGCACACAGCAGACCAGAGGGAGCATAGTGTTAAGACAC
Source organism: Dryas iulia moderata (assembly GCA_019049465.1). NCBI lineage: Eukaryota > Metazoa > Arthropoda > Insecta > Lepidoptera > Nymphalidae > Dryas > Dryas iulia. The sequence goes on from CM032429.1 coordinate 295,688, forward strand.
TCCTTTTACCATTTTCACCTGATTTCTGGAGTGTGTTACGTGGTGGGACTTAACGCCGCGCTTTGCCTCGAAACCAACACTCTGTGATAAATTACTTGTCACGGTATGCAAAGAGTGAAGTAGTTTTGCGTATATTGTAATGTGATTATTTTTTTTTTAGCTTCACGCTGTATCCCGCGCACAGCAGGGTAGGCAGAGGAAACCTAGTGTTAAGACACTCCGTTCCCCACTTTCCGCCGAATTCGGAGGCTTGTGTGTTAAGTGGCGGAAATTAACACCGCGCTTTACCTCGAGACCAGAGCGAAGTAAATGGAAATATAATTTCCACTCCTCGAGTGGGAATCGAACCCACAACCAGCCGTTTACAGTCACACGCTTGCGCCACTGGGCCACAATTGGCCACAGTAATGTAATTAAATAGTCTAAAACCAAGAAGTGGAGTGATTTGTCACTAAAATATCTTAAAGTGACGGCAAAAAATCGTAACAAATTATGATATATCTGGCTTCAATTTAAAGTCTTATGTTCAAATAGGTACAATATGAAAAAAAACTCAATGGAAAAAACAAGTAAGTAAAGAACGGAGTGTTGAGACACTAGGATCTCTCTGTATCTCTTTTCTCACATCTAAAATATTACTAACATTCTTAAACAATCATTAATGACCTCTTAAACACATGTGACTTTAATTTATATGAACTTAAACAGATCATTTATTTTAATAGAACAAACGCTTCGCTCATTATTATACCAACGCATGGGGTTATTTAATGTGTTTTACAGTGTGGGTTCGATATTTGATTAGGCTATAAATTACATATATAATTTCAAGATATAGTGCAATATGTAGTTCAAAATTAAGCAGAAAGAGGAGAGCGGAGTGTCTTAATACTAAGTTTTTTCCGTTTATAATAATAAACTTTAGTTTAAACAGTGTGAATATTAAGTATTGGAAAATATTTTAAAATTAATTCAACTTCACGTTTTTCGTCAGCCTAGACAAAAATAACTTTTTTTTTTAGCTTCACGCTGTATCCCGCACACAGCAGGGTAGGCAGAGGGAACTTAGAGTTAAGACACTCCGTTCCCCACTTTCCGCCGAATTCGGAGGCATTGTGTGTTAAGTGGCGGAACTTAACGCCGCGCTTTGCCTCGACACCAGAGCGAAGAAACTGGAAATATTAAATATTTCCACTCCTCGAGTGGTAATCGAACCCACAACCAGTCGTTTTAAGTCACACATCTGTGCCACTGCACCACGACTGGCCCCAAACAAACCGAACTTAGTGTCAAATCACTCTGCTCTTCAAATTTTAACAAGTATAGGGGCACAAAGTGTGACTGTATACGCGACTGATTGTGGGTTCGATTTCGATTCCCAATCGAGGAGTGAAATTTTGTAATATTTCCATTTTCTTCGCTCTAGTATCGAGGTTAAGTGTGGCGTTAAGTTCCGCCACTTAACACGCAATGTCTCCAGAATTCGAGATACACTAGGTTGCCTCTGCCTGTCTTACCGTGTGCGGGATACAGCGTGAAGCTAAAAAAAAATCTTCTGATATCTAACCCACACTATCCTTCTAGATTACTTCACCATTACTATCTACTACTTCAATAAAACTTCTAATACTATATTTATTTAACCCTATTCAAGCCGTCCCACGAATGCCATTAAGGATTTCAACTTGGGAGTGTTAGAAACATTATAAAGCGGTATAATCTAATAAATAAACAGTAGGGACTCGACGTGTAGTGTTTAAAGGGGTCTTCTTCGTTTAGCTCAGGAGAGTGGTATAGATATGGTATAAACAGAGTGGCTAGATGGTTACAGGTTTGATTTCGAGTAAAATTAAAGTTTTGTTTACTTATGGTTTTTCCTTTTTTTTAATGTAGGCATATAATTTAACACTAATGATTTTTTTCTCGTTTTTCAACCTTTCCGCTTAGCAGAATAGTCAGGATAAATCTAATATAATCAACATAATTAACAAGTATCTAATCTTATTAATAAGTAAAATAGGACCAGTCGTGGCGCAGTGGCACAAAGTGTGACTGTAAAGCGACTGGTTGTGGGTTCGATTCCCACTCTTTTTCGTTCTGGTGTCCGAGAAAAAGCCACTTAACACGCAATTTCTCCGAATTCGGCGGAAAGTGGGGAACGGAGTGTCTTAACACTAGGTTTCTGCCTACCCTGCTGTGTGCGGGATACAGCGTGAAGCTAAAAAAATGTACATATTATTTATATACAGAACAGGTTATAATGATTAATACTAAACTTACGATACACTTAGCGTGTTACCGTTAAGATATTTTACACGGGGTTGTTATAAGATTATGCATTCCAAACTCTTTAGCAGTAAGTAAAACAGTTAAATTTAAACGTAAATTTACTTTGACTTGTAAGTTAAATGTTGAAGTTGATTTTGTATTATTAATTTTGACGCGAATCATAATTTTTGGAAGATGCAAGTTCGATTCTCGATGATGTAAATTTTCAAGATATAAAATTTTGTTATATTTATGACCACCTTGTGTCATGTGATACCGTCCTATATATACAATGGTCGCAGGTTCGCTTCCCGTTTGGAGAATGATTATACTGAAATTATTTTTATTTCTCCCTTCTAGTGACAAGAAAAAGCGCAGCATTGAGTTTAATCTATTAATTGGTAGTGAAAGGAAAAGTGGAGAACGGAGTGTCTTAACACCAAGATTTGTCTCGCTATGCTGATAAAGCGTGAAATTGCTTTATATAAAGTTACTATACGAATACTTAAAATACGTTCTGTACTTTACATATATAAAGATAAAAATACTACTTTTTAAATAGTATTCTCTCTTGCCAAACGATTGTTCGTAGAATAGTTCGTTCGTATCTTTGGGTAGCAGAAATTTGTAAAAATCTCTCTACAGAGATGCTAACAACATAAATAAGTTGTGATAAAGCGTATAAGAATTTCGACGCAGCGGCTAGTAGAACGCATGGCTCAGTGGTGAGAGCGCCTGAACGGTATTCAGGAGGCGCGGGTTCGAAACCCGCTGCGTTCAATTTTTTATACGTTTTCTTTAAATGTCTTTTTATAAAAATACTATATAACTCTTTAGCTTCACACTGTATCCCGCACACATCAGAGTAGACAGAGGAAACTTAGTGTTAAGATACGCCATTCCCTATTTTCCGGCGAATTCTAGAGACGATGCGTGTTAAGTGACGGAACATAACGCCGCGCTTTGCCTAAGCGAAGATATAATAAATATTTACATTCCTCGAGAGGAAACCGAACCTACGACTGAATGCGACTAGTCACATTTCGTGTCCCTATGCCATGACTGGCTTCAACCTTATAACAAAGTGTTTTTTACTTTAAAAAAACTTATATAACACGACTATAATATAATTAAATATACGATCTCACTCAGTACGGCCTTAAGCCGCAATAACTTGTGCGTTATCCGCTATTTTATATCGAAAATCATCGTTTTACGACCAAATCTTCTTCTTGGAAAGTCTCAGTTCTTTTTGGTAGTTTATAATATTTATTATTTTACTTTTAAGTTCTAAAAATGTATGTGCTAATAGGTATGTTAGCCTTGAGGTGAGAAAGGTAGCGTTTAATTGTATATATGATGTTCTGGGTTCGACTAATACTCGAGAGAATAATTATATTTTAAATATTTTCATTTCTGTAGTCATCGTGGTACAGTTGGAAAAAGTCTTTCTGTATACGTGACGGTCTTAGGTTCGGGATTATATTTTAATTATTTTTATTTTTCATTTCGCACTGGTATCGAAGACATAGTGCGGCGTTGAGTTCCGCCAATCAATAACAATGACTTGAATTCGGGCGGAAAGTGGAGAACTAAGGAGACACTCGGTTATTTTTGACTATGTGGAAAGAAAACGTGTAGCTGTATTCTAATTTTTTTATTGCTGTATGACAAAGTAGGTACCTATTTAGTTAGGCCTTGGAGCATACAAAGAATAATAGGTGAAAATTGGAAAATTGGTTGATTTAAAACTACATGTTGGGTGTTAAGTGGCGGAATTCAACGCCGCGCTTTCCCTACCCCGGTTATTAGATATTTTCACACTTCGAGTGGGAATCGAATCCATAACCAGTCGCGTACAGTCACACTTACATACCCCTGCGTCACGACTGGCCTCAGGAAAAGTAGATTCATATGCAGGAATGCCTAAAATATATAAATACTACAAAATGTAACATTAAGCATAAATTAAATCCGCAGAACATTTTCTCCGCGTGTTTTTTTATGAAAGTCTTCCACAATAATTTTAACGACTCAAAGGCAAAAGGGCAAAAATTATTTACACATATTCATATAACAGACAGACAGACAGATTAACTATATCTACATGCAAAAGGTTCCACTTTCCAAAATAATTCGCTCACACCCACAATCGTGCACAAAGTTTCATCAGAACTAACTGCAAGTAAACTTACTCTCGCAGTAAATACATATATTCTATCGAACACAACTTTTGTGGAGCGTCGCGTTGATTTCACTTCGATTTGTAAATAAATAAGCGATGGTTTTATTTGCTTTAAATAATAAATAAAAACAGTTTTAAAAACATATGCCAATTTGAACTTAGCGGGGTTTTCTTTTTTTTTTATCAATTTAATTTATACCACCACGGACATAAGGTCTGTACCTTTTTTTAAAATAATCTTTTTTTTATATATAAATTCCTTTTTTCATTAACAATATCAGAGCTTAAAACTAAATTTATTAAATATACCATAAGAGAGTGCAGTGTTCTTTCAATATTAATCTAATCTCTTAAATATTAAATAACTTAGCGGGATTTGAACCCGCGCCTTTTGGTAACCTACCAAGCGCTGTGACCGCAGAACCATGCGTTATACATCCGGTTACATCAAAATTCTTATATGTTTATTACAACTTATTCATATTGTTAACTTAATGGCTTATTTTAAGTATAAGTGTTTCCCACATTATTGTAAAAAAAGCAGAGAGATAGTTACGTAAATCTCTGTTCTGGTGTCTCCTTTATTCATTGATTTGCGACATTGTATCTCAGCTGAACTTAACGCCGGGCCCTACCTACAAAACACCGTAACTAGACCTTTCTTTTTTTCTTTACGCCATATCCCGCACACAGCAGGGTAGGCAGAGGGAACCTAGTGTTAAGACACTCCATTTCCCACTTTCCGCCGAAGTCGGAGGCTTGCGTGTTAACGCCGCGCTTTACCTCGACACCAAAGCGAAGAAAATGGAAATATAATTTCCACTCCTCGAGTGGGAATCGAACCCACAACCAGTCGTTTACAGTCACACGCTTGTGCCGCTGGGCCACGACTGGCCACAAACTAGACCTAAAATATCATAAAAACATAAATCGAACCTACAACACGCTCCCAATCATACACATCTTAACCAACAATGGGGTCCCATTACTGGCATTTCACCAATAAATATGGAAAAAATCAATTTATCATCGCGTCAAAATCGAGAAGCATATTATGCTATTCTTATGCATATTCGCAGACGCATTGAATACGTCGATGTCTGTACGATGTTTAGATAACGATTTGTTAACTCATCTAGTGGAAGTGGTTTTTTATATCTGCATATGTTATATTTTTGATGTTCCTTTAATATATTATGAATTTATTCCTTTTTTATGTTATATATAACTGTGTTAAAACATTTAATATGGTACTAGCGGCCCTGGTCTGCCTAATTCTTTCGTTATGTTGCAACCCTCAGGGGTGGATTTTTGAAAAATAAAGTAGCCTATGTTTGACCTTCGATTATCAACTACATTTATTACAAAATTCATTACAATCGGTCAAGCGGTTTAGTTTTTTCATATAAACTTTCATCCCCTATTTCAACCCTTTAGCGGTTAATTTTAAAAAAAATAAGTAGCCTACAAACTAATGCTGCATTTTGTTTTATTGGTGCAGTAAAATATTATAATTTATATACTTACTAGCGGCCCGCTTGCCTATGTTAGACCCACAGTTATTTACTACTTTCACTCAAAATTTCATCCAAATCGGACCAGTAGATTAGCCGTGAAAGCGTGACAGACAAACACACAGACTTTCGCATTTATAAGTACCTATAGATGATATAATAATAATTTATAATTTTAAAAAAGTTATTGTGACTCAATGGGTCAGAGTGTGATTATAAACGAAATGGGAATTTATGGGTTCTATGTCCACTGAGGGGAATAATCATATCATATGGCAAGCAAAAAAGAAAGGTTAAAAAAAATTATTTATATAAAATAGTGACTTAGAGCTATACTACGTGTGGAGTGACAAAATTTAACGTTACATTCTCTAGTGTAATCTACATAGAAAATATTATTATTTATGTTCATACATAGAAAACGCAGTGTTAAGACACTCTGTTCTACACTTTCGTCGACATAAAACGTATTCACGTTTATTATAGACCCATTGTACATTAAATAACAGAACCCAACACCGATTTATCCTATTAGAACTAGAGATATATAAAAAAATTAAACATTTTCTCATGAATTCATGAAACTTCCTTTATAAAATCTTTAATCTAATTTACTTTAACTATCACCATTACGTTTAGACCATATATGTGTAACAGAACATTTTAACAAATTACATATAATGACAAAATCAAACTTAGCTCCACTTCAGCACTGCTAACCAAACAGAACAACGTACAGTACATATGGAAAATCAAATTTATAGTTGTATGCATGAAGAGATGGCAAGCTTCCTTTGTTTCTACTATTAATTTAATTATTTCTTTTTGTTTTGCATCCACACATAGTTAGCTTGACAGATAAAACGTAGGATCAGACCCTACGTTCTCTACTTTAGACAAAAATCAAACTAGATCGGGGAAACACGTATTAAAAAAAATGATATATTTTTCACTGAATTCACGACCCTTTCTTTATAAAATCGTACAGTAATCTACTATAACTATACTATCACTGTCTAAATATTACACAGATATATTTATGTACAATATAACAGAACATTTTAACAAATTACACATAATCACAAAACTAAACTTAGCTCCACTTCAGCACTGCTAACCAAACAGAACAACGTACAGTACATATGGAAAATCAAATTTATAGTTGTACGCATGAAGAGATGGCAAGCTTCCTTTGCTTCGGCTCACACTCGAGTAAGTACAACCCCGTATTAGTCTCAACTAAACTTGACAATAACTTAATTTTGGGCAATGAAGGGTAAAACCCTTGGGATACGTCAGATGACAATCGTTCAGTGTGGAGGTAATCTTATTAGAAAAATCGATAGTATGTTTGGTTATAGATGGAGATTGGTACTAATGAGCTGTAATTTTTTTTTTGTTTTGAGTTTGTGAGTGAACGGAGAGTGTAGTGATTTCTCTGTCTTTCTTTTCAATTTATGGAATGGTTTGTATATTATGAAAGTAAGTGAGGGTCGTATGTACTTTTTTTTAGCTTCACGCTGTATCCCGAACACAGCAGGGTAGGCAGAGGAAACCTAGTGTTAAGACACTCCGTTCCCCACTTTCCGCCGAATTTGGAGGTATTGCGTCTTAAGTGGCGAAACTTAACACCGCCCTTTACCTCTGATACCAGAGCGAAGGAAATGGAAATATTAAATATTTCCACTACTCGAGTGGAAATCGAACCCACAACCAGTTGTTTACAGTCACACGTTCATGGCACTGCGCCACGACTGGCCCCTACTAGACGCGTATAATACCTGTTCTTATACGAATGTGAACGACACAACATGATATGACATAATGATATAGCTTCACGCTATATCCCGCACACAGCAGGGTAGGCAGAGGGAACCTAGTGTTAAGACACTCCGTTCCCCACTTTCCGCCGAATTCGGAGGCTTGCGTGTTAAGTGACGGAACTTAACGCCGCGCTTTACCTCGACACCAGAGCGAAGAAAATGGAAATATAATTTCCACTCCTCGAGTGGGAATCGAACCCACAACCAGTCGTTTACAGTCACACTCTTGTGCCACTGGGCCACGACTGGCCACAACATATGTGTGTAAAACAATAATTCTATTAAATGTATGTTCTATTCTAATGTATTATTGTAAAAATATTAATTAATTTCTGCAATCTACTCTTTATCTAAATATGTGAAATTTCATTCTTATTATTACTTTGCTTGTATAGCTTTCGTTAACAGGGGTCCAAACTTTTGCCTACACGTATTAATATAATTGAAGCGCTTGTGACTCAGTGTGACATCGTCTATCAGCGAACCTAGTGATAATCGATTCGATTCCCACTCGAGTTCATAATTAATATTAATCCTTCATAAGAAAGGAAATGATCTGTTGACAAAACAAAGCGTGACTTTGAGTTCCGCCAATGAACAGGAAGTCACGAAGAAAGAAAGGAAAAAGGAGTGTTTCAACACTATAATCTCTGTCTACATTGCTATGCGGGAAAATCGTAAACGTGGAAAATATCAAAACAACATTTTACTATAAGGTACGCAGAATTTAATGACAAAAAAATCTATAATAATTTAAAATTATATTATGTTTCATTGCAATATCAAAAAAAAAAATGTATTTAATATATTCTTCTAAGCAAGAATCGAACCCAAAACCATCGCACACACCAAAAATCCCACAACCACACCCCCACAGCGCTTAACACCGTGAAATATAACGTCACAAAAATGAAATTTCAATATTTTTTGTGTAGCAACTCCGAATACGTCTCATTTGCCCGGCCGACGTCGTCTCGAGCGAGCGTCACATGCAAATGTCGCGTTGAAAAATAAGAAAACCCGTTACTCTTGTGTGAAGAAATAAATATTCTTAGATTTTATTTACATTTTATTTTATTATGTTTCGACACGCGACTGACGTTTGCTGATTATATCGTCGAGTCGAGACGTGGCGGCTGCAAAAATTTTTAATGTAAAATTTTGTTTTAATATATCTGTATGCATACGTAGCTACCAAAACAGTGCATGTACATGCGTATATGCAACTAAAGTTATTTCTGGATAACAAGACGGAGAACGGAGTGTCTTAACATTAGGCCTTTTAACTATCCTGCTACAAAGCAAAAAGCGTGAACATGTAACATACATTTTCCAGCTTAGTAATACAGTAACTACAATACTGTAAGTAGGTATCATATGTTATCAAATAAGTATATAACACAACCCTCATATTAATTCAATTTCTTACTTACATACCAAATGCAGAATTTCAAGATCGGTTGGTTACCTGAAAAATAAAGAAATATCAATTAATAACATTTTTTTAGCATTTGAACAAAAACAGTAACTATAAATAATTTTACAACTTGTTAGGCAACTTGTTTCAAATACAAGTCCTAAAGCAAAAAATGTATTTTCTTTCATTATAACGGGTTCGATTCCCACTGGAGAAAATTATTATATTTAAATTATTTTTATTCCTCTGCTCTTCTAACCAACCAAAGCCCGTCATTAACTTCCGCCACTAAACATCTATTATCTTTAATTCGGCCTCGAAAGTAGAGAACGGAATGTCTAAGGGAAACAAACGTGTGACTTCAAACGACTAGTTCGGTTCGATTCCCGCTTGAGGAGTGGAAATATTTAATATTTCTTCGCTTTGGTACCGAGGCAAAGCGCGTTAAGTTCCGCCACTTAACACGCAACCCCTCCAAAATTCGGCGGAAAGTGAGTCATAGAGTGTCTTAACACTACGTTACCTCTGCCTAACCTGCTGTGTGCAGGATACAGCGTGAAGCTACAAGACAACAAAAAAGAACATTACCAACAGCACCTGATCTAATAAGCCCTGTCATAATAACAGATGAAGCGTACCGCAATCTATCACAGTGTTCATTTGTTATTCCATTATTTCATACAAAACTATAATACTTAATTGTGCTCCTTCCTTCTGTGTCTTAGAGAATATTATTTTCTGTATAATGTATTAACTAGGTATATAAATCGAGTGGCTTTTAAGTATTTTAAAGTAAACATTTGATAAATTTGCTTTAATTTATATAATATTCTGATAAATTGGGCCAGTCGTGGCGCAGTGGCACAAACGTGTGAGTGTAAACGACTGGTTGTGGGTTCGATTGCCACTCGAAGAGTGGAAATATTTATTGTTTCCACTTTCTTGGCTCTGGTTTCAATGCGTTAAGTTCCGCCATTTAACACGCAATGCTTCCGAATTCGGTGGATAGTGGGGAACAGAGTGTCTTAACACCAGGTTCCCTCTGTCTACCCAGCTGTGTGCGGGATACAGCGTGAAGCTAAAAAAAAAACTTCAAAATGAGTAAAAAAGGAGTTTAAATGTGATTCATATTGTTTAATATTTAATCCAAGGATGATTTAGTATTACCTCTATACAAATTTTATATCTAATGGCTTTCATTTAGGAATAAACGCGGAACTTAACGCCGCCAATTCTCTGAGTGATTAAAAACAATTTTACATATTAGGCTTTCTTCTAGCAGGAATCGAACCTACAGCTATTGCCTAAATAGATAATTCTCAACTTACCACTATACAGTCAAAAGTTTAAACGTTTTTATTATTTAATCACTACCTGTAGCAGCAACGCCCATCTTTAAGTAGTTATTTTGGTGTATTCAATGCGTTATACAGACGGACAGGGGCAATTATTTATAATAATCGTACACAGATGTTAAACTTTAGAATGGTTAAGATGTTAATTTATATATCTATGGTCGTTATAACGCGTAAAATATATGATCTAATTTAATAATATTGTAATATATCATATTTAATATTTTCTTGCATTGTATTCGGATGTTTCTCAGACTTCAAAGGAGTTTTGATCTTATATTATTATTTTTTTTCATTTTTTACTGGGTTTATGGTATTTTTTATGCTTTTGGTGTATTGGAGGTTTTTGGCTTGAACGTGATGGTAGTGAATTCGAATCCAGAAGGAATATTTATGGTGGAGAAAGGAGTGTCTTGACATTACGTTCTCTTTGTCGGCAATGCCATGCAAAAAAAAATGAACATTTTAAATTTTAAATTTGTACAGTAAATTCTATTATAAACGCGCATTGCAGGTTATGCAAAGGTAACCTAGTGTTAAGACACTCCGTTCCCTATTTTCCACCGAATTCTGGAGGTATTGCGTGTTGAGTGACAGAACTTAACGCCGCACTTTGCCTCGAACAGAGCGAAGTAAATGGATATATAAAAATATGTTTAAAAAATAAACGGTCTAAATATGTACCTATATTTAAGGACATCAATTAATTTTTAATTGACATACATTCGTTATTTAACGCCAGTTAATGCCAGTTAATGTTAGCTATAAGTGCAAAAAAAATAAATTTTAATCTAAAATAAACTAAAAAAATATAACAAATAAAATAAGCAAAAACTGAGATGGATCCTAATTAGCACGGATAATCATAACCTATGCACCTTGAGAGTGGTTTGTAAAAAAATATGTTTGTTCGGCCTTCTATCACACCGTTACATTTAATATGGGCTTAGAAATGCTTATTTATATTCTAAAAAATGAAATCAAAATCAAAAAAGGGGTCAGTCGTGGCGCAGTGGCACAAGCGTGTGATTGTAAACGACTGGTTGTGGGTTCGATTCCCACTCGAGGAGTGAAAATATTTAATGTTTCTATTTTCTTCGCTCTGGTAGCAAAGCGCGGCGTTAAGTTCCGTCACTTAACACGTATTGCCTGCAAATTCAGCAGATAGTGGGCAACGGAGTGTCTTAACACTAGGTTCCATCTGCCTACCCTGCTATGTGCTGCATACAGCGTGAAGCCAAAAGAAATTAAAAGAAAATGTAACCCGTAACCAGCATCTTTAAAACGAAAAAAAGACAAACATAGTGACTTACCTCACTTTATTTCTATCTACTTAAACATATAATATTTACAATTCGGTGTAAAATCATCCATTCATAACTTCCTAACGATCAAAGGCACCGCCTCGCCTCCAGCGCGATTGTATCAAGCAGTTTTGTTTATTGCCTTACGATCGCATTGCGAACTATCATCTTTTGTTTGACGTTAATTTGTATTGCGATAACCTTTCACCTTGATTTTTTGATGAGATACATGCTAGTGTATCTGTTCTTAGATTGCTTGTATTTTTTTCCTTACATATTTTCTAATTTCGTAAGTAGTGCTGACTGTAAACGGGATTGGTTGTGGGTTCGATACCCATTCGGTGGAAAGATGAAAAAAATATGATAATTTCAATGAGTTTATTTAAATAAATAAATGAACTCGCTGTATCATCATAATTTAATTATTTTAATTTAATTTCTTCGCTCTGGTCAAAAACGCCGTCTTAAATTCCAGCGGAAAGAGAAGAACGGAATGTTTTAACACTAAGTTCCTTCTGTCTACTTTGCTGTGAAAGAAAACGTGTGAGATTGTAGAAAATATTATAGAATTTAAAATGATCAAAATTTACTTAAATGTAAATATATAATGGTTTTACTTTGTAGAGGCTTTTCTAAAAGATATATAATATTTATACATATTATAATATTTAAGCAATTTAATTCATGAAATATCTAATTTTCAAATAATATGAAAATTAAAGACTGTCAATGAACTGATTGCGTAATGTTTAATTAAATGTTCGTTTTTTTAACGTGCATACATAAAATGTATAAAATATATGGTGATGGCCACATTGGCTCAATTTTGGGCGGAGAGTGGACTGTGGAACGTTTCATGTATCTAAGGATGCTTCTAATTCTATAAATATTGCAATGTTATTTGACTTATTACTTAATACCTTTTGATTTGCTTGAAAATTTGCACACATGGCCGCGTCTGTAGATACTTAGAATACTTTGTAAATGATCCTGACAATCTTTCCAGGACGTCTCGAATAAAATTAATAAATCTTTTTTTTTAGCTTCACGCTGTATCCCGCACACAGCGGTGTAGGCAGAGGGAACCTAGGTGGATAACGGAGTGTTGCGTCACTAAATCCTCCTTTTAAACCTGCAATATATAATAGGACTCAATGATATGTGACACATTCATCGCTCGCATCGAATGATCTAACAGTGTCGCTCGACAAATTTAATAAAGTTCAGATGAAAAATGACAGATAAAATCTGATATATTGCTTTGTTTTTTAACGGCCAGTTTAAAGTAATCTGTGAAAACTGATGGTTTATACTTTTGTGTTGATTGAAATTGACTAATTTATTTCTATAGAGATATTTCGACGTAAGAAAGGATTATTGTCATATCTTAAAACATTTTATTAGAGTCAAAAAAATAGAAGAAATCAGAAGTAATGTATCAAAATATTAAAAGAATACTAAACAGGTTACCCTATTTTTCAAACAGAAATTTATTTTAATATTCTCTTAACCTTTAAAGAAAGCCATGCGTTCATTGTGAGAATTGTTGAACGCATGCTCAGTGGTGAGAGCGCCTGAACGGTATTCAGGAGGCGCGGGTTCGAGTCCCGCTGCGTTCAAATTTTTATACGTTTTCTTTAAATTTCTTTTTCAATTTTCCTAGGTGTGGAATAACACTTTAAAAATGTTTAAAAGTTCTCTTAACCTTTTGAAATTCTCAAACTGATGACCAAATAAAAAATATATATTTTGAAATATGACTCAATCGCTTTCTTGTTTTCTATATTTATTGTGTACAATGACAGTATGTAGTTTATATGAGAGTTAAGGATAATTTCAAAATATAACGTTTTTGTGCGATGTAACAGAATTCATATTTAATATTTTAAAAATATCTTTTCGTGTGGCATTATTTTAATTTTCAGGCTGCTTTTTTAAAAAAAAAGATCGTCACATTTTTTTTTTCATTATAAGTAGGGAAGAGAGAATCTAGTGTGAAGACACTCCGTTCTTCACATTAGAATAAAAGAAAACCATATAATTAATAGTTAAATATATGATACGTAGTTCCTAATGTATTTAATGTTCCTAATGTTTTTCCCGTGGGGGGACGGGTTTCCCGTGGGGGGACGGGTTTCCCGTGGGGGGACGGGTTAAGAATACAATTCCCCCCCGCCGCTGGGTAGCGTCCCGTAAAAGGCGGGTAACCCAGTAGTTTGGTGGTAGGAGATTCGTTCTCCGACTGGCTCGCGACCACTATCATGTCAAAGACGAACCGCCAAATATCTTATGATGTGTTCCGGTTCGATGGCATGTAAGCCAGCTCTCCCTATTCCCACCATTCCCATCCTTCCTCACTCCTTCTGTCCTACATTCCCAAGGCTGGCAACGCATCCATAACGTCAATTGTTGTGGATGTCTATGGGCGAAGGTAACCACTTAACACCAGGTGGGCCTTCAGCTCGTTTGCCTCCTTTATTCCATAAAAAAAAAAAAAAAAAATTAAAATAACCCATCGTTTATTTATTTACAAAGCGAAGTGAAATCAACGCGACGCTCCACAAAAGTTGTGTTCGATAGAATATATGTATTTACTGCGAGAGTAAGTTTACTTGCAGTCAGTTCTGCTGAAACTTTGTGCACGATTGTGGGTGTGAGCGAATTATTATGGAAAGTGGAACCTTTTGTATGTAGATATAGTTAATCTGTCTGTCTGTCTGTTACATGAATATAGAGGTTGTTTCAAATTTGAGCGGAAAGTACTAAATTTAGAGGGAAAATATAATCCCGAATACAGAAGATAGTAACTCTAAAAAATTACTTTTTTTAAATAATTTTATAGAAATATTTACATCACGTTATTACAGTGTAACACATTTTCCTCCGTCCAGTACTCAGGGAGGATCTGTCATAACACTAAGATCTTCACTATTTATTTATTATTATCCGCATTATGCCTTACCCACCAGGGCGGAGAAATTAAATTAATAATTACCTCGAGTGGGAATCAAACTCACAACTATCGCACTTGTAGTCAAACATTATTCCAATATATTAATATTTAATTAAATATGACATGTAATAGAATAGATTGTACGTACGTCAATCATTGCTGCGCCATTTCTAGTGGGATGGTGAGGTAATGTTAATACTAACATCGTTTTTAAGTCTTCAATTGTTACTAACAAATTTTAAGTCTATGTTACTTGAAGTTAGATAAATAAATTAATTAAATATTAATTAGTGGAAAGTCCTGGCGTAGTGGCACAATGTGTGACTGTAAAGCGACTGGTTGTGGGTTCGAATCCCACTCGAGGAGTGGAATTATTTAGTATTTCCATTTCCTTCGCTCTGGTATTCGAGGCAAAGCGCGGCGTTAAGTTCCGCCAATTAACACGCAATGCCTCGGAATTCGGCGGAAAGTGGGGAACGGAGTATCTTAATACTAGGTCCCCTCTGCCTACCTTGCTGAGTGCGGGATACAGCGTGAAGCTAAAAAAAAAATATCTAAGATTCCTCCTCTTATCCCAAAACTCGGATAACAACACTTGACACAATCCACTAAAATTGTAAAGCTAAATCATTATTTGATCGTAAAAAACAAAATTATAGGGTACGTGATAATTTGATAAATTTCATAGTACTCGTACCAATGAAGGTAAACAACTATCTTTGATGGTTGAACTGGATGCGTAGGCGCACGGTCACTCGTGGACTTTTATTTTTAACATACTTCTATTAAAATTATAATTTGAGGCCATAGATGCGCAGTGGGACAGCGTCTGACTGTAAACCCGATGGTTTTAGATTCGATTCCCATTCAAAGGAATGATTATATATAAATTTTCCGCCACTTACTAACTAACTCCAATATCAAAGAAAGCATGGCGTTGAGTTCTGCCAATCTACCCATAATGTCTCGATTTCGGGCGCAAAGTGGAGGAATGTCTTGATATTAAGACTCTTTGACTACCCCACTATGCGGGAAAAAACGTGAAGCTGCAGTTTCTGTGCTTTGCCTTCGGTACCAGAGAGAAGAAATGTAATTTTAAACCGTTCCCCCTAGGGGGAATTGAACCTACAACCATCGCTTTAGAGTCGTACGCTGTTTCACTGTGCCACGAAGGTCTCAGTTCTTGACTTTTTATTTTATTTAGGTACTCTGGGTAACGTTATTTAACACCGCATCTTGTCAATTTAAACTGCGGAAAAGATTTTTTTTAAACGACTTCCAAAAAGAGGAGGTTATCAATTCGGCTGTATTTTTTATGTGTGTTACCATCTATCTTTTTACATATAAAATAGGACCAATAACCAACTGTTCAGTCACTTTCCGCCTTCGTCAGTGTGACGCCTTTTAATTTGATCAATTTTAATGTACCTTCCAATATAGGTAAATTAATTGATTCTGAACTAGACGCGTGGGCGAACGGTCGGCCACTCTATTTTTGTTTTCTAAGGGTTTCTATTTCAAGAATACGTCATAAACTGTAAATAGCAGTAAGAAAGGTATATAAAAATAATTTACAAACGTTTATATTGTTTTGTATTTTTTGTATTTTATTTGTATTGTTTTTTTTTTAGCTTCACGCTGTATCCCGTACACAGCAGGGTAGGCAGAGGGAACCTAGTGTTAAGACATTTCGTTCCCTACTTTCCG
This sequence comes from Dryas iulia moderata, assembly GCA_019049465.1. Taxonomy (NCBI): domain Eukaryota; kingdom Metazoa; phylum Arthropoda; class Insecta; order Lepidoptera; family Nymphalidae; genus Dryas; species Dryas iulia. The sequence continues at coordinate 312,214 of CM032429.1, forward strand.
CCGAATTCGGAGGCATTGCGTGTTAAGTGACGGAAATTAACGCCGCTCTTTTACCTCGGCACCAGAGCGAAGAAAATGGAAATATTAAATATTTCCACTCCTCGAGTGGGAATCGAACCCACAACCAGTCGTTTACAGTCACACGCTTGTGCCACTGGGCCACGACTATTATTTATAGGCTCTGTATTATTATTTATAGGCTCAAATATACAAATGTGACCATATTAGTACATTTTTCTATTCGTTTTTTTCTTGCAACAGGATAGGCAGAGACCTTGAGAGAAAGAGAGTGTTAAAAGACTCTTTTTTCATTTACTTACCGCTTTTCCAATCTAAGGTTGTTTCTGTCTCTTATGTAACATATCTTTGAAATAGGCAAAAAGAAGAATAAAGAAAGAGCATAAGAGGTACTATCCTGTATCCAATAGTCCTATTTTTCAGAACATGTCCTGGTTTTTGGTGTTCAGGAAACCTAAAAAGAGTTCTGGATAGTTCTGCATAGACTGCAAAGTCTCTAAAATTTTTGTTTTTCATATATCATTATTCATTAATTTAGTGCAAACGCTAAATGTTATTTTAATTCATTTTAAAAAAAAATATGATTTTTATTAATTAGTACCTATATTTTTTTAGCTTCACGCTGTATCCTGAACATAGCAGGGTAGACAGAGGAAACCTAATGTTAAGACACACCGTTCCCCACTTGACTGTTTTTGATGTAATATTACTTTAACAATTAGGTACTGTTCTTGTACATATATTCAAATCCTGGATTTGGAATCACAATTAGATGGCAATACTGTTTACTCCAGCACAAACTAAAAATAACACCAATAAATTATCTAAATCTAGGGGCCAGTCGTGGCGCAGGGGCAGAAACATGTGACTGTAAAACGGCTGGTTGTGAATTCGATTCCCACTCGAGGAGTGGAAATATTTAATATTTCCATTTTCTTTGCTCTGGTACCGAGGCAAAGCGCGGCGTTAAATTCCGCCACTTAACACGCAATGCCTCCAAGATTCAGCGGAAAATGGGGAACGGAGTGTCTTAACACTAGGTTACCTCTGCCTACCCTGCTGTGTTTGATTTCAGTAGTGTGCGGGATACAGCGTGAAGCTAAAAAAAAAATCTAACAACAAAGTTATTGAAAACAAATCATACAACACATTCAAGAGTTCAATGAACATTAAATCAAATTTGTACAGAAATTTATGTTGTATGTACATTTTGACCCAGAAACAGGTCACTTAACATCGAATGGCCATTTCACGTCTTGTTAGAACAAAGCGTTTATAAAACAGTGCGTATGCGCATACGAAAAGCATAACAATATGATTTACTAGTACTAGGGCCGCTAGTTCTGTTTATATTTGTTCTTTTTTTTTAGTTTGTTTTCGGTTTGTCGATGGTATGTAATTTTGGTACCATTTTTATGTATGGAATATTATTATTTTTATGGTGTTAAATTTTATTTAGTTTTAAATTACTTTCACTTGATATTGGATTAAATATTTTTAGGACAATGTCTGATTGAAGATGTGATTGGTTTTGAATTCTATTCTCGTTCGGGGGAAAAATAATATTTAAAAAAGACATATAGAAAACGTATAAACATTTGAACGTAGCGCGATTCAAACTCGCGCTTCTTGAAAACTGTCCAGGCGCTCTGACCGCTAAGCCATGCGTTGAACGCATTCAAATTTTTATAGGTTTTGTTAATGTCTTTTGTGTGTGTGAATAAAACTTTAAAAATGTTAAAATATATAATAATATTTAAATTTTCTTGCCTTCATTTTGGCAATATCATATTTAATTTATTTTCATTTTCTTGCTTTTTAAGACAATCCATGGCAAACCCTGGCATTGAGCTTTGCTAAACGCGCAATATCTTAAATTCAGTAGCAGTCAAAGAAAACCATCACTCAACGCTTGTTGAGTAATGGAACTCATTGACGTGATTTTTTTTTGTTCACCATAGCAGAAAAAATAAAATAATTTAAGCTACTTAAATTGCACCGAGTGGGTATTGACAGCCAAAAGTATCTAGGACAACAACTTAACCAAACCAAACAATTCATTCATTCATAAAACAAAATCAAAATATTAAAAAAATATATCTTAAAACACATTCATTCATTCATTCATTGTTAGAATAAATTAGGCTTCATTTAGCAATAGCTGGCCTCGTTTTAAAGATTTTTCTAAATGAATCAGTATTTTACCACGAAAGTGTCTTCACACTTTATGCCATATAGCAGAGTAGTCAGAGAGAATATAGTGATATGACCCTCCGTTCTCCACTTTCAATCAAGAAACGAGACATGGGGCGTTGAGTGGCGAAACTCAACGCCGCGCTTTGTCTATATAGTACCAGAGCGAACAAATAAGAAAATCATGTACCTAATCATTCCTTCTGCACTACGACGATCTCATACTTATTAATTTATTTTTGTATTTTTCAAGACATTTTTTGAACGAAATAATTCAAATATAATCATTTCTTAAAATAGGAATCGAAAGCCAAAAGTGTCTAAGACAACGACTTAACCAAACAAAACGTTCATTCATTCATAAAACAACATATTTTTTGCTGTATCCCGCACACAGCAGGGTAGGCAGAGGGAACCTTGTGTTAAGACACTCCGTTCCCCACTTTCCGCCGAATTCGGAGGCTTGCGTGTTAAGAGGCGGAACTTAACGCCGCGCTTTACCTCGACACCAGAGCGAAAAAAATAGAAATATAATTTCCACTCCTCGAGTGGGAATCGAACCCACAACTAGTCGTTTACAGTCACACACTTGTGCCACTGCGCCACGACTGGCCACAATTATCTGGTCAAAATATTAAAAAAAATATATCTTAAAACACCTTCATTCATTCATTCATTCATTGTTAGAATAAAATTAGGCTTCATTTAGCAATAGCTGGCCTCGTTTTAAAGATAGATAGATAGTTTTTTTTTTTCAAAACAAAACTGGTAACGAATCAGTATTTCGCACCCGCTAATGAGTTTCCAATGCAATTACGTGGAACGCTTTCAACTGTACTCAAATAGTTCCGAAGTCGGTCAATGGAGGGGCGATTGTGATAAATTATAGTGGATACTGAATACTTTTTTTTTTTACTTCATTTTTGCTCTCTGATTTGCATTAAAATGTTAAGTTTAGTATGAATTGTGGATTTCTGTGAGCGTTGGAATAAGAAATGGATTATTGTTTTGTCGATTTTTATTGTAAGCTTTTGTTTAGGCTGTAGAGGCAGTGGGACGTTTGAATGTAAAGCAATGGTTGTGTGTTCGATTTCCAGTTGAGGAATTGAATATTTAATTTTTTCATTTCTTCCATTTGGTATCTAGGAGAAGGCGCGGCGTTTTGATATTAGATTCCCTCTGCCTAATCTGCAGTGTGCGGGATACAGCGTGAAGCTAAAACAAAGAAAGAAATAATAACACACATATCATAACGTAAGGCCTAACTTCAAAAAATAAAATGGGTGCAGGTTTAATTCCCACTCGGGGTAATTATGTTATTTTTGAATTATTTTAATTTCCCAGCTCTGGCAAGTCATAACGCAGCTTTGACCTCCATTTCTTAAAGAAAGATGGAGAAAAGAGTTTCATGACACTACATTTCTCTGCTTATCTTAGCTTAGCATACTAAGCGGGACTAAGCGTGAAGCTAATAAAAAAAATCTTCGACTGACGATTAAAAAAAAGAATTAGAATAACTCCTTTTTATAATACTTTACATAATATACTTCAAATAAAAAAAAAAACATTTTGTGACCTAAATTCATACATTATATTAGTCATTTTAAAAAAACATTAAAACTACATCTTTCAAAGATAAAGTAACAATGGTCTTTCCGAGACAATTAATCAATATGCAGATACGATGCATGGTCTAAGAGATACATTTATTCCAAGGAATGTGTGGGTCGAACAGAAGTAATAGCTTACCTTAGTTCTTCATTCTTTACTTGTTACAAGTTTATTTTCTTTTAAGTTTTTATATTTTAAACCAATTTCGAATGTGATTTAGTTGTTTGTAATGTAGGTTTGTTTTTAATATTTATGGTTCTTTTTAAAGGGGAAAGTGACATTATGAACGTTACTCTTTATGTCGTATTACAGAGTAGGCGAAGGGCATCTGGTGTTAAGATTTCTTTCTCCGTCCGATTCTCCGTTCTCTGCTTTCTATCTTTACGTGACTAGAGGAGGGTAATGACAATAAAATTAACATAATCGTTCTGCCTATGTGAGTATAATATATAATCATACTAGCGGCCCGCCCGCGGCTTCGCCGCGTGGACTGCTTAATTGTTTCGTTATGTTGCAACCCTCGGGGGTGGATTTTCGAAAAATAAAGTAGCCTATCTTTGACCTTCGATTATAAACTATATTTATTCCAAAATTCATTACAATCGGTCCAGCGGTTAAGTTTTTTCATATAAACTTTCATCCCCTATTTCAACCCTTTAGCGGGTAATTTTTGAAAAAATAAGTAGCCTATGTTAGACCCATGGTTATTTACTACTTTCATTCTAAATTTCATCCAAATCGGACCGGTAGATTAGCCGTGAAAGCGTGACAGACAAACACACAGACTTTCGCATTTATAATATATAATCATATTTAGATATTCCCTCACTGCGCATACAAAGGATTCCAGTGAATATCGTGCTTTTTTTAGTAATTCTAGAAACAGCTAAAAATACTTTTCGGTTTAAATTTTACTGCGTCATATTGTAAAAAGCTAAAATATTTGTAGATTTTATTATTATAAAATTCATTTTCTGTCACCATAGGGGTTAAACTAACCTTAGTTTAGGTAGCCTTGCGTACGGATGGTCTGCGTAAACAGCATTTCCCAGCGACAAAAAAAAAGGAGTTAAACTAAGTTTTGTTATTTTCACAATTATTACACATTTTGAAATGACACTATTTTAACCTTTAGACTGATCTAGCTGTGACCACAGGCTAAAAACGAAACGTTGGGTTTTTTTGAACAGTATTTTCGAAAACTGAATTTTTAATAAAGTTAAAATATTAAGTATAAGCTCCTAACTAAGTTAAAATAGCTTCAATACAAAACCTTAAGAGTTAACGACTTTCTCAAACAAATTCATCAAAGATAACTGCATGTATGTACCTATAACATAATAATCACTTACAAACATACGTTTTACAATACATTATATGAAGACTCGATCAATTTCAAGCCTATCTTATTTACGTCTAAATTGGTTGGAATGGCTTGTTACTTGTTAGTTATTAATATTACTATTCGACACCGTTATCCTTGTTCTTTGTTCTTGGATGATAAATGTACTGATTTTGTTCCTACAGCTACATTAGTAAGGGGAATTTTTAAATGGGTTGTATAGATAACAAAACAAAAAGAAAGTATTAAGGTCAGTCGTGGCGTAGAGGCACAAGCGTGTGACTGTAAACGACTGGTCGTGGGTTCGATTCCCACACGAGGAGTGGAAATATTTAATATTTCCATTTTGGCGTCGAGTCCTCTGGTGTCGAGGCAAAGCGCGGCTTTAAGTTCCGCCACTTAACACGCAATGTCTCCGAATTCGGCGGAAAGTGGGAAACGGGGTGTGTTAATACTAGGTTCCCTCTGATTACCGTGCTGTGTGCGGGATACAGCGTGAAGCTAATAAAAAAATAAAATAGATGGGTAGCGAGTTCGATTTAATTATGGTATACTTATACTGTTGGTATGCTAGCTTGATTTTGAAAAGTTTAAGGAAAACCTTTTAAGCTTTTCCAAATTAAGTTAATACCGGATTTCTTGGTTTCTTTTTAAACTGTCTCTTAAGATAGCTTTACGTCTATTTTCAACATTTACATTTACCTTATGTCTTAGAGGTAAAATCAAAATTTTAAGGTAGAAATTTGATATAAATAATATCAAACCAGTAACGATCTACACTGTTATCCAGTGACAAGACACTCTGTTTTCTACTTTTCACCCGAAATCGAGATAATGTGGGTGTTGAGTTCAGAAGCGGGACTCAATGATGCATTTTTTTTTTGCCGGAGCATATAGTTAAAAGCGGCTTCGCCGCGCGATCTACGCAGCAGTTTCGGTATATTCCAACCCTCGGTGGGGGATTTTTGTAAAATAAAGTAGCCTAGACCTTGGATTATTATTTGACTTGGTTAATCGGTCAAGCGGTGTAGATTTTTCATATAAACTTTCATCCCGTGCTTCAATCGTTTATAGGTTGATTTTTGAAAAACAAAAACTTCTAAATTTCATCTAAATCGGACCAGTAGATTAGCCGAGAAAGCGTGACAGACAAACACACAGACATTCGCATTTATAATATAAGTATGGATGTTTTTCTTAAAAGGACTAAGCTTTTGCTTGCAAAGAACCTAGTGTCATGACACTTCGTTCTCCACTTTCTATGTGAATTTCAAATATTCCGTGTTGTCTGGTGGGACGCAACACGCAATGTTTCAAAATACCGTGCTTTTTCTCATATGTGAAAAAAATATAAAAAGTTCCCTGAGTGGAAATCGAACCTACAACTATCACTTGACTGTTAAATATTATATAATTGCGCCATGATTACCTCGAAGCTTCTAAATCAAGTTATAATTCCGTAATATATAAGTACATACAAAACATATTTTATACCAGAATGTTGAAGAATATATCAAAATTAAGATTGTTGTGTTGATTTTCTTAACTAATTAAGTCAGTTATGAATCAAATAGAATGAAATTTAAAAGTTTTCGTCTCCCACCGATCCTGTTTAAGTTGTGAAGTTCCAAGGAGAAAGTAAGTAAGAGTAAGGCTTAAGTCTAATATAGTTTATGAGCACAGTCAATATTGTAATAAATTTCTAAAACACTTAAATAGATTTAACTTTCTTTTCTGTATTTGAAATGATTATATCTTTTAAGAATTTAAATTGGGGCCAGACGTGGCCCAGTGGCACAAGGGTGTGACTGCAAACGACTGGTTTTGGGTTTAATTCCCACTCGAGGAGTGGAAATATTTAATATTTCCATTTTCTTCGCTCTGGTGTCGAGGCAAAGCGCGGCGTTAAGTTCCGCCACTTAACACGCTATGCCTCCGTATTCGGTGAAAAGTGGGGAACGAAGTGTCTTAACACTGGGTTCCCTCTGCCTGCTGTGTGCGGTATACAGCGTGAAGCTAAAAAAAAAAGAATTTAAAATGTTTAAAGAAAATGCTTGAAAATATCTTTATAGAGTAATAAGTCACTTGGCTCCCTGTATTCAAAACAAAGTACGTTTATGGACGGAATCTAACACTGTGCTTTATCTAATTCTTTTTAAGTTTTATCATTTAGCTTCAGTGAGAACATAGTGTTAAGACACTTTATTCTCAACTTTGCGCCTGAATTTAAGAGATTGTGTGTTAAATGGTGACTTAATGCCATACTGTCTTTTGTTCTTGAAAGAAAAACATTAAGTAATTAACAAGCACAAATAAATAACAATTGTTTCACCGAATGGGAAACGAACCTACAACCGATTGTGATTACAGTCAGGAACTATACTACTGAGCCTCAATAGTCTTGTCTTTTTGTCTAATTAGAAAAAATATGGGTTTTTTTAAAAGGATTACAAATTTCAGTCATAGCCTTACGTCATGTCTCCATTGCGATCGGTTAGCGGTCGCGAAGGAGCACCGTCAGGTTTTAGTGGGTAACGGCGGCGTTACCATCTTGCCTCACCGGAGTCCCACATAACCACGTCCCGAGTCCCCACTCGGGCTGGTATCCGTAACGGATTTCCTGACATTAAAAAAAAATGTCCCCACTGCACCGTGCTAGTGTCAACATATTGAAAAAAGTTAATATTTACAGTATCAGGGAACTAAACCCACTACACTACCACCATCACACAAGACACCAACAAACAGACAGGTACACACAACTTATATAACACATAATATTTCTCTTTCCTAACAAAATGTAGTTGTTACAAGTAACTCCCAAGTTGGAAAGTCGTTAAAATTATCGGCCAAGTTCGATATCGGTAGTGGACCAACTTACTGTTTTAAAGAGAGTTTGACCCACTTCGGTTATCATCGGCGGAAAGATTGAGACTTTTTATTTGACATATAGACTAGCAATCGCTGGAGGCTTCGCCTGTGTAAGTACACAACTTTTCATACTATTTCAAGTACTTCAGGGTTGATTTTTGAAAAAAAAAATGATTGATCCTGTATCTTCAACTATTTTTAATCTGAATATCATCTTAATCGGGCCGGTAGATTAGCCGTTAAAGCATAATGGATAGATAGATTTTTATTACATTTATAATATTTATAATATTATTCTTCGCTCTGGTGTCGAGGTAAAGCGCGGCGTTAAGTTCCGCCACTTAACACGCAAGCCTCCGAATTCGGTTGAAAGTGGGAAACGGAGTGTCTTAACACTAGGTTCCCTCTGCCTACCCAGCTGTGTGCGGGATACAGCGTGAAGCTAAAAAAAATATAACATTTATAATATCGGTATAAATTATTGTTCGAAGCCGTCGTGGCTCGGTTGGGCAGCGTCTATCATGGTCGTGGGTTTGATTCTCACTTGAGGGAATGATTGCGTATTATGTTCATTTCTCCACTTCTGATAATTAAGACAAAGCACAGCATTAAAGTGACGCAATATTTTTTGATTTCGAGAAGAAGGGAAAGAAAGGAGTGTATTGACATTAAGTCCTATCTATATAAAACTATAATGCGGGAAAAAGGCAGGTTGCTCTTCCCTGTTCTAAAGAATTGTTGGGAGTAACCAGTTATAAAAATGCATAAGTTTAAAGTACTTTAGTTCCTCTTGTCTAGTTATATATAATGCGGCGTTAGGTTCCGCTATCCGCACTCTAATGAAAGAAGAAAATGTAAAAAGAACAGAGTTTTTTTATTTGCTTCACGCTGTATCCCGCAAACAGCAGGGTAGGCAGAGGGAACCTAGTGTTAAAACACTCCGTTCCCCACTTTCCGCCGAATTCGGAGGCTTGCGTGTTAAGTGGCGGGACTTAACGCCGCGCTTTACCTCGACACCAGAGCGAAGAAAATGGAAATATAATTTCCACTCCTCGAGTGGGATCGAACCCGCAACCAGTCGCTTACAGTCAGACGCTTGTGCCACTGGGCCACGACTGGCCAAAATATCAGAATCTCTGGATAGGAAGGAATTAGGAAGGTTTTCTCCACTCACTTTCTTATATACAGGATAAACATATAGAAGTAAATATTGAGTAAACAACCGTGTGACCGTTCTTTATACCATACGAAGTAAGAATATGAAAACGCTTTAATTAAGGTCCGTGTTAAAGAACACAAGTGGGCGTACTGACCCCACAGGGATGCTGCGATTGTTAAGACGCAGTCTTGTTTATGGTTAAGATGAAATCAATACAATGTTGGAATTATTATTCGAGGTTAGATTAGATGGTTTTAGATACAAATTTATGAAGAAAAAGTTAGGTTAGAATTGAAATATGAGTGGTTTCTTCGCATGGATATTCAAAAATTGTAGCTAGGCAGTTGTAGTTTCATAGGGAAGTACTCAGAGAGATCTCAATGTCAAGTCACTCCGTTCTCCATTTCTTTACCTGAATACAACACATTTCGGTGTTAGTGGCTTTTGTCTCAATAGAGCGGTAGAGTGAAATTAATTTATATCAAATCATTTCTGCGAAACAATCGAATTCACATCCAAATCAAAATATACAAAAACAAAATCATAACACGCAATAAATAATATAAAAATAATATAAAATTGGCTAATAACAAAAGTTATTTTTAATTAGCCTATTGGATTTTTTACGTAGCTGGATATAAAACGTGTGGCTTAGTGATCAGAGTTTGGACAATATCCGAGAGGCACGAGTTCGAGTCCCGCTATATATATTTTTTTATTTTTTATACATTTTCTAACAATATAATTGTCATGTGAATATATTCAAGAAAAAATTAATCTTGTGCTATTAAGAATACTTTTTGAATACATCTTCGCCTTAACATTAGACAATTAATTAATCGATTTTAAATATATTTTCGCTTTCATCTTGTTCTGGTACTACATTAATTTTAATTAACAGCCAAACTAGTTACTTTACGATTATTGTTTTAACACAGTTTTTGGAATCATTATTATGACAATTATAGATTTTTAAGCGATATTTTATGTTCATGTTGGAGATATAAAGTATATACGATGACTGTAATGTGTGTTTCTAATAGATTCAAATATTTAAGTTAAGTGACATTTGGATGGGTAAGTTTTTTAAAAATCATGATTATATTAATAAAAAAAGCTTCACTGCTGCACACAGATTTTTCTGTATAACAGGATAGTCAAAGATAACCTAGTGTCAAGATGCTTCGTCATATAATAGTACAATATAATAAGGGCCAGTAGTGGCGCAGGGGCACAAAGTGTGACTGTAAAGCGATTGGTTGTGGGTTCGATTCCCACTCGAGGAGTGGAAATATTTCATATTTCCATTTTCTTCGCTCTGGTGAAGAGGCAAAGCGAGGCGTCAGGTTCCGCCACTTAACATGCAATGCCTCCGAATTCCATGGAAAGTGGGGAACGGAGTGTTTAAACACTAGGTTACCTCTGCCTACCTTGCTATGTGCGGGATACAGCGTGAAACTAAAAAAAACACACTAGTCTATCTGCCTACACTGCAATTATATAACAAGCATTGTATTAAAATATTTTATATATTTTTTTTAATTGTAAACACTATTTCATAAAGAAATAAATAAAATATAATTTCTCACAATCTACACTATACAAAATGACAAGCAGATCAAGTTAGATAAAACCAACGTTAAAGATCTCCAAATGGAAGCTCGGAGTGGAAGTGAAGAGACGGCTAAAGAAAAATCACTGGTAGATCGTAAGAGGTTATCTCGATTCACTCGATACGAACTAAACAATTAGACACTATTAGACGAATCGATCGGTAATGTTTCTCTGAGGAATGCTTTTACACCGTTAGTTTAGATAAAGATAGTTTGAAAGAAAAGAAATAGTTTTTTATACTTTTTTAATATTTTTTTAAAATATTTAATTTATGCATGTCTGTGATATGCGGTCGTGCTATAGTATCAAATTATTTGCACGATGACTGTAGGTTCGATTCCAATTTCGACTAAATTTATATGCGTAATGAGGTTATAAATTTAATATTTACGTAGATTACATAAGAAGCCTCTAGTGTCTAATTAGATATTTTTAGAAAACATATAAAAATACACTGGGATTCGAACCTAAGCCTCACGGACACTTTCCAATAATTCTGACTGAGCCATGAGATCTACATTCGGCTGTGTTAAAACTTTTATACGCTCATAATAACTTATTAATGTTATTACCATTTCTGTAGAAAGAACAGTTGTTACACATTCATACTACCCAAAGATTTTTTTTCTACGAATTGTTTATTTGGCAAGAGAGAATGCAAGTTATTAAATATTTTAACATTTTTTAAATGTCATTCATCTACATATAGTATACGATAAACTTATAAAATCAAAAAGTAGAATAAAGAATATAAATAAAATCGTTTATTTTGTTTTCATTTTGTTAATAATATTAATAATGCTATTATTTTTGTTATAGTTAAGTAAGTTAAGGGGCCAGTCGTGGCGCAGTTCAAACATGTAACTGTAAAGCGACTGGTTCTGGGTTCGATTCCCACTCGAGGAGTGGAAATATTTAATATTTTTATTTTCTTCGCTCTGGTGTCGAGGCAAAGCGCGGCGTTAATTTCCTCCACTTAACACGCAATGCCTCCGAATTCGGCGGAAAGTGGGAAACTGAGTGTCTTAACACTAGGTTCCCTCTGCCCACCCTGCTGTGTGCAGGATACAGCGTGAACCTAAAAAAAATTGTTATATAAATTAAAAATAAAACATTTAATACGGTGTAACAGTCAGCCCGCTAAAGGGTTAGATGGTTCACGTGCGATATTATCGTAACATTTTTGAACATTACAATAGTAGATACAACGAGTAGATATATACTGTATATACATACAGTGAGTCTCATTTCCAATGTGTGTGTCGCTTGTGTTTTTTTTATTATTTTTATTTTTATTATTTTATTTTATTAAAAATATTCTATTTCACAACGGTGTTACTTTTCTCTGAATTTTGTTAGTTCCGTTACTAAAAGAAATTAGAATATTTATTGTATTTAAAATGTTAACTAGAAATATCTTCCATATCATATTACTTATCACTTTGAAAAGGTAAAGGTAGATAGAAATACTGCATTGCAGCTTCACGCTTTTTTCCCCATAGCAGGGTAGACAAAGAGAACCTAGTGTTAAGACACTCCGTTTTTAATTACCAGCCAAAATCCATTGAAATAATATAATATTTAAGTTAAGCTGGCAACATTTAAATTTCAGACTGGCTCTTCTCAGCCTCTTCTCAGTTAGTACTTTGATATAGGACTGACAACACTGACATCTTAAATTAATTGACGATTCAAAAGTAGGTACTTGTAAAGACCTAGTTACTTGAAGAATATTATTTAGTTGATTTAATTGGAGCGTTACGTAAATATGAGGCCTACGTGGCGCTGTGGGCCTGACTGTAAAGGCGATGCTTGTGGGTTCAATTTTCACACGGGGATATGTGTATTATTATTTTTTCTTTTTAGCTTCACGCTGTATCCCGCACACAGCAGGGTAGGCAGAGGGAACCCAGTGTTAAGACATTCCGTTCCCTACGCACCGCCTAATTCGGTGGCATTGCGTGATAAGTGGCGGAACTTAACGCTGTACTTTGTATCGACACTAGAGCGAAGACAGTAACAATATAGGCAAAGGTTCCCGAAATCGAGACAATACTTGATGAGTACTTAACGTCGCTTAACTGTAACAGCCTAATATAAATAATTGAATATTTTAACATTTGTAATCGCTATTTACCACTTGGACACATTACATGAAAGATTTATTTTGAAAACGTATAAATATTTGAACGCAACAGGATTTGAAACCAAAAAATGTACGTTTTCTAAAAATATTTTTAGTATCGAAAGTTTGTAAATATTATTAAAATGTTAAAATTTTAATAAATATATTGTTTTCTTGCCAAACGATTGTTTCTAGAAATAGTCTTTGGGTAGGAGAACTTTTTGAAAAACTCTTAACTAAGATATTAAACACAAGTTATAATAAAAATAAAAATTATTTTATTTTTATAAATAAATAAGAATTTCAATGCAGCCAAATATAGAACGCATAGCTTAGCGTTCAGAGCGTGTGGACAGTTTCCTAGAGGTGCAAGTTCCAATCGTTCTTGCGTTCAAAAAAACATTTTCTAAATATATAATTGAAATAAAAATACCAAATCATTCTCTTGAGCGGGCATCGAATCGACAATCATCACGTTTACAATCAGAGCCACTGGGCCCCAATAGTCTCTTTTGCAATATAAATTTTGCCGCGTGATCTACGTAGCTGTTTCGATATATAGCAACCCCCGGTAGTGGATTTTTGAAAAATAAAGTAGCCTATGCTTAACCTTGGATTATCATATATATAGATATGCCAAAATTCATGACAATCGGTCAAACGGTGTAGATTTTTGAAAAACTAAGTAGCCCATTTTAGACCCAGTCATTTTTACTACTTTCGTTGTAAATTTCAGCCAAATCGGACCAGAAGATTAGCAGTGAAAGCGTGACAGACAAACACACAGACATTCGCATTTATAATATAAGTATGGATAATTATTTATATAAATTCATTAATCAATATGATTTACAACATTTAACCGTCATCTTAAGCATTTTATAAGTACAAGTATATAAACGTTCATATATCATTAGCCTACGTACTGCGACTCACGAGTATTGTCTCGTTAAATATAAATCTTTTGTATTAGAAACCGCACAAATACGCTTCGTTCCAGCTTTGTAGATTATTAAGTGTATAATAATTGTCTTGTTGGATATTTATTGAGATCCTCTATTGTTTTGAGCGAATTAATCTTTATTAGGACAGCTTCGAATGTTTTCATATTAATTATTTTCACACTATGCTCGTGTTTTATTATATTATGGTGGGTTTAGGTTTAGTGGTTAATTTAGGTGTGGAGGTTCTAAGTTCATTTCTGGGAATTACTTATAGTAAAAGCGTACGTTTAGCGTTATAATACCGTAGTCTTTGGTGCTCCGTTGTCTCTGACTACCCCGCAAGGGTAACAGCGTGAAGCTAAAACATAAAAAAAAAAAAAAAAAAAAAAATTCTTAGGTATCAGCCAGGCAGTATATACTTTAGTAGGGTAAACTTCTATGCGATAGTTGTTGATTCGATTATTATTCAATGACAATGAATATTTATAAAATAAACAATTCGTTGAGACTATCGAGCCGCAGTCCGGTCCCTTTGAGGGATCCCCCCCTGGGAGGGATCCCCCCCTGGGAGGTATGATTATATTTAAACTATTTTTATTTCTCCACTAAGAAAAAGCTTGGTGTTGTATTCCATCAGTCAACACCAATGTCTCAATTTCTAGCGGAAAGTGGAGATTAGAAAATCTCTCTGACTACCACACTATGGGGGAAAAAGTGTACAAGTGCTTTTTGCTTCTATATTACCTCTTTATTATTTGCTGTTATATAGAAGTTGCGTGAACATGTTAAAAATAAAATTAAGGTGAAAACCCTAAAATAATAATAATTACTCTATTGTGGCCAGTCGTGGCGCAGTGGCACAAGCGTGGGACTGTAAACGACTGGTTGTGGGTTCGATTCTTACTCGAGGAGTGGAAATTATATTTACATTTTCTTCGCTCTGGTGTCGAGGTAAAGCGCGGCGTTAAGTTCCGCCACTTAACACGCAAGCCTCCGAATTCGGCGGAAAGTGGGGAACGGAGTGTCTTAACACTAGGTTCCCTCTGCCTACCCTGCTGTGTACGGGATACAGCGTGAAGCTAAAAAAAAATAATTACTCAAATTTTACATAAAAATTTAATTTCATAGTATAACTATTGCAATGTACCTATACAATACTTCTACAGACATACGAAAAAGTGATTTCAGATTTCAAAATTGAATAATAAACAGAACGAGTGTTGGTTTTTATTCGCGTTTTCAACTTAAAATTACTACGATCGGTGTACGATTTATTACCATGAAGCTAGTACTGGTGGAATACACGGAACAAAATAAATCTCCACATGTAAATCATGTAAGTGATGAAGCTACATATTTTAAATAACTTTCGTTTTAAAGTTTGAAACTGTTTTATTAATTTTTCAATTTTTGTATAGAAAACTAGCTGTTGTGGGGAACGGAGTGTCTTGACACTAGGTTCCTCGGTTTACCCTGCTGTGTGCGGGATACAGCGGGAAGCTAAAAAAAACTAGCTGTTGAACTCGGTTTTGCTCTTTTGTGAGCAAATACGCATATTCCACCATCTTCTGAGGGTGTGATGTGCTTACTCGTATATTTTCGAAATTTTTGAATTTGCTAAAAAGCAAACATTCTAATATTTCTATTATAATATAGAAGAGAAGGCATTTTTTGAGTTAGTTCACTTGAGTTCTGGAATTGCACAGTTTATATTAACAAAATTTTAATTAAAAATTTTAGGTATACTAGTTTTGGAAGCCATTGTATACAATATTCGTGGTTCGATTTTCACTAACTTGAACTACCAGACTGCTTGCTATAGGTATTGTATATACTACAAGAATCATGCAGGTAGTTGTTGCTACCTTTAAAAAACTAAGATTTTAATACAAATTTTCAATTCCTATATAAGAAAATGGGGTATCCCCCTTTTTAGATTTAATTTCCTATATAGGAATCTCCTTAAGGATTAAGGGAGTTAGAATATCCAAAATCCTGCCTAAGAGTCGACTCCACAAATGATGGTAGATGGTAGATGATCAATCAGTTTTTAGACAATACCAATTTTTTGGCATATATAAATAGATAAAATATTGATTAAGGACAGTACATAATAGATAAAAGACAGTGTTAGACTGACGATGTGATGGTTGGGGTTCAAATTCTTGTTTTGTTACTTTTTTTTTTTGCGATATCTGCAATCAGTTCTGTCACTTTTAGCCGATGTGTTAAGGGAGGTGTAATCGCTTGTAGAGTGTGTTCCCCAGTGGGAACATATTCCCTCTCATTAGGAACTTATGATGTCTTTCCTTTTAAGTCTCTTTTGATAGGTTCGCGATATTAGCTTTGCAGCCAGTTCATTAGGATGAGCCTCTAGCCTTCCCCTGTATCTTAATGTAGCCGACAGGATTTCTTCCTTTATGGTGTTAGTTTGTAGTTCCTTATGTATTTCGGCGTTGGTGACAAACCATGGCACTCCACATATAGACCGGAGTATTATATTTTGCATTCTCTGCACTTTGCAGATATTGGAATTACTACAACTGCTTTAACTGATGCTGTTTTGTTACTTAATACGGAATTTCAAAAAATTAATCTCAATTGAAATTAAAAATTGAGCCATTAAATCTCAAATCATCAAATAACACAAAATATTTCTCAAATAAAGGAAAATTTGAAAACGAACTACATTAACAATAGCTTTCATGTACCCCTGAACCCTTAAAAAACACATCAACTTACACAAACCTTTCCATTACCGTTTATTAAAATTTAAAATGACACGATTTTAAAATCACCATAAGGAGATTGGTGTTTGCTCCACCATAAATGTCAATCGGGATTTCACATTACACCGTGTAAATACCGTCATATTAGCGCTACCGACAAATTATTTATGAATATTTAATGGTTTCCCCCCATATTGTTCCGCTGACCGGTCGTTTATTGAAAAAAAGACTTTAATTATGTATTTTTAAAGAACTCTTTAGTTTAGGTTCGAAATATTGATCTTTTTGTTATGTGATTTTGATCTTGATTGTTATTTAATTAAGGTTTATTTTATCTTTGGATATATTTTAATATGTAAATATATTATTTATTGGTGGCCAGTCGTGGCCCAGTGGCACAAGCGTGTGACTGTAAACGACTGGTTGTGGGTTCGATTCCCACTCGAGGAGTGGAAATATGTAATATTTCCACTTTCTTCGCTCTGGTCGAGGTAAAGCGCGGCGTTAAGTTCGGCCACTTAACACGCAATGCCCGAAGCATTGCGTGTTAAGAGGCGGAAACTGGGGAACGGAGTATCTTAATACTAGGTTACCTCTGCCTACCCTGTTGTGTGCGGGATACAGCGTGAAGCTGAAAAAAAAATGTGAATATTGTATATTTTCAGCATATCTGTCAAAATTGGATAGAAGACGCTTTTAAGCCATAATATTTAATTTTGGTTGAAAAGGACCTAGTGACCTGTTCTCCGCAATTTTTAATATGCTAATATTGAAGTTGAGATCACCGTGAGGCAGTGTGCCAGAGTCTACTATATATGCGATGGCTGTAGGCAAGATCCCCAGACAAGTAAAAATTATATCTAGTTCCTTATTCTGGTAAGGGTCAAAGTATGGCGTTAAGTTTCGATACTCAATACACAATGTCGCGATTTCGAGCGGAAAATGGAGAATTTTAACACTAGTTTCTCTCTGAATACTCCATTTTAGGAAAAAAAATTCAATCTAATTTTTTTTAGGGCAATCTAACCCTATATTCAAATCTAGGGCTTTCAAACTATAACGCGAACTAAACAAACTCCATTTGATCCGATAACATTCGTTTTACATGTCCTATTAACAAAAATAAAAAATAAAAAACCGGAGCAAAAAGTAGCAAAACGTTTTGTTTAAACACGTTAAAAGGCAGCCGATTGATAATTTAAATATAGGTACGTCAAAGGGTGACAATCAAATCAAATTAGGGGAAACTGCCGCACGGACGGACGTGCGAATCGTCGTGTAATTGGTCATGCCAGGTGTGTATATATGTATATTTATTTATTTCGTTCTCTATATGGTGTAGGGAAAAGGATGTATGTATGTTGAATGTAGTGTTGAGTCACTCCGTTCCCCGCTTTTCGGTCGAAATTTGCCTTGCGTGTTATGTGGCGGAACGTAATGACTTGGGCCTTAGTTTGCCAGAGTTTCATCTCTCCAGATGAAAATAAGTGAAAAATATTCTTTGCCCTATTAAGGGCATTCTCATTAGATAATATCATATAACTTAGGCTTGTTATCTTTTTTTTTTTTATAGCTTCACGCTGTATCCCGCACACAGCAGGGTAGGCAGAGGGAACCTAGTATTAAGATACTCCGTTCCCCACTTTCCGCCGAATTCGGAGGCATTGCGTGTTAAGTGGCGGAACTTAACGCCGCGCTTTACCTCGACACCAGAGCGAAGAAAATGGAAATATTAAATATTTCCACTCCTCGAGTGGGAATCGAACCCACAACCAGTCGTCTACAGTCACACGCTTGTGCCACTGCGCCACGACTGGCCACACTTGTTATCAAGCATTAAATTCAATGTTATTTTATTTTTACAATTGTTTTTACCTTCACGTTTTTTTCATAGCGGAACGGTGAAAGAGAACGGAGCGCTAATCGCCACTTCTACATATTTCTTTCGCCTCATTCATTGTCATCAACTTTTTCATATTGTGCCTTCTTCCTTTAGTTATTATGTAGTAATTAAATTGAATGTAGTAATTAAATCCGAGTTCGGCGGAAAGCGGGGAACGGAGTGTCTTAACACTAGGTTCCCTCTGCCTACCCTGCTGTGTGCGGGATACAGCGTGAAGTTAATAAAAAAAAAGAAAAAAAATTAAAAGAAAAATAAGAAAAATCTAGAATTTAATTCTGTAAAGCCCCGTTTACGTAAGTATGTGTTAACTTAGCAACGTATGTATGTATAACTTTGTAAAATAGTGTAATATGTCAAACACGTGATAGTATGTGTAATATTTACTTTATTAATTTTCTATTTCATTATTATAAAAAAGGTGTGGATTTATAAAAAAAATCTCTTTATATAAAGTAAAGTTTCACATAAAATAATATACTCCTCCATGCTTATAATTTACTTAAAAAGGACTTAAAAAATCTTTCTTCATAATTTAATATAATTAATTATTTATATATTATATTACATACTTAATGCTGTACATGTTGCATGTATTAGTATTATTATATTAAAATTGAGTCACTCATAGATTAAATTCAAAGTGACTTAGCACTCTTTCCCATACTCACTTTTAAATCGCTTCTCCATATCTTCTCTCCTATATTTTCTAATCCATACTTCTTCATACTTATATTATAAATGCGAATGTCTGTGTGTTTGTCTGTCACGCTTTCACGGCTAATCTACCGGTCCGATTTGGATGAAATTTAGAATGAAAGTAGTAAAAGTGACTGGGTCTAATATAGGCTACATATTTTTTCAAAAATCAACCTCTAAAGGGTTCAAATAGGGGATGTAAGTTTATATGAAAAATCTAAACCGCTTCACCAATTGTAATATATTTGGCATAAATATAGTTGATAATCAAAGCTTAAACATAGGGTACTTTATTATTTAAAAATGCGCCGTCGACAATTGCAATATAACTATATAGTTCACGCGAAGCCGCAAGCGGACCGCTAGTACTCTAATAAAAAAATATACCACAAAAGATATTAAAATTTCTACTATAACTGACATGCGCATCGTGTCATAATTGAGCCTATTACGTTTGAAGCCTACAATTAAGGACAGTTAGTTGTTTAAAAATAGACAAAAAGCTCAGTGAAGGGTGGAGCCGTTACCTGATTGTGTTCTAATCAAGATTCGACTCGGGTCTGACGCGAGGAATGTTTCTGTCCAAGGTACTGCTATGTGCTTGTTAAACGAGAATTAAAATTTTAAATGCTTGTAAGTACACGTTATTTCTTTTTAAATACGATTTTCTTGTAGTTTCACGCCTTTTCCCGTATAGTAAGACAGGCAGAGAGAATCTAGTGTTAAGACACTCCGTTTTCAACTTTTTATCTGAATTCGAGATATTGCGTGTGGACTAGCAGAACTTAAAGTTGTGGGTGTGGACCCTTTATTCAATTATCTTTAGTTAGAC
This sequence comes from Dryas iulia moderata, assembly GCA_019049465.1. Taxonomy (NCBI): domain Eukaryota; kingdom Metazoa; phylum Arthropoda; class Insecta; order Lepidoptera; family Nymphalidae; genus Dryas; species Dryas iulia. Next base: position 332,251 of record CM032429.1, read on the forward strand.
GTTGTCACGTACCACGTTGGCCATTATTTATAACATACGTTATAATTATGCAGTAACGCAATATTGGCAGAAAGGACTTTAAAATTAGAGTCTGAAAAAGGACAATTTTTTGACTCATATTATTTGGTAGGTATAAAGTCTAATAAATAAATATTTTGATTTTTTTTAGTAATTACGTTTTCATTTACAACTTTAGAGATCGCCAATATATAACAAGTTATTTAACTGTTTTTGAAAGCGGCATAAAAAATAGCAAGATGGTGAGAAAGAAACATCACGTGTTCAGTGGTGGAAACCATCGCCACTTTTTGTCCCCGGTACCAGAGCGGAACAATGAAAATAACAGAAATATAACCAATCTCCCAAGTGAACATCGAACCCCCAATCACAATGTTAGCAGTCAGACTCTATGCCACTGCGTCACGACGGCATCTAAAGGAGAGAGTACTTGGTATAATAACAACAATGGTGGTAGTAATTTCTCTAAGAATATATTATACTAATATTAAAGGTTAAGTAATTTGAAAGGATTGATGAAGTAACAGTGAAGTAATTTAGAATATTACGAGAAATAACCTTGAAATAAGATTTATGGAAGCAATAAGTAACATTAATTTTGAACTTCAACGAAGACTAGACACTTTCTAAAATGCTTGTTTGTTCACAGTTAAGTAGGTATAGGCTATTGATATAATGGACATAAGAGAAATGGATTTGTGGCCAGTCGTGGCCTAGTGGCACAAGCGTGTGACTATAAACGACTGGTTGTGGGTTCGATTCCCACTCGAGGAGTGGAAATTATATTTCCATTTTCTTTGCTCTGGTGTCGAGGTAAAGCGCGGCGTTAAGTTCCGCCACTTAACACGCAACCCTTTGAATTCGGCGGAAAATGGGGAACGGAATGTCTTAACACTAGGTTCCCTCTGCCTACCCTGCTGTGTGCGGGATACAGCGTGAAGCTAAAAAAAATTTTATTATATAAGTTTTAAACATAGTATAAAGAGGTCTTCGTGGTACAGTGGAACAGCAATGGACTTTAAGCGTGATTGATTATGGGTTTGATTTCTAGTCGGTGCAAGGATCATAATTTAAATTTTTTTTCTCTGTTCTGGTGCACAAAATAAAGCGGTGCGTTGAATTGCGACACTCAACACGCAGTGTCAAAGCAGTCAAATTTGGGCGGAAAGTGGAGAACAGAGTGGTATGACAATAAATTCTCTGTGACTATGCTATTCCCGAAAAAATTAGATGTAGAAAAAATAAATATGAAACTTATAAGTAGTATTTATTATTTAGGTGCCCAAAAAATAAGTTAAGTAACGCTAAACTAATAAGATAATATTAAACTTCCAAAATACGTTAAGCAGCTTTGTTTTTAGAAATTAAGAACTTTTAAAAGCACAATAGTGATTTTTTCATGTCCAGAATTTGGTGGCATCGTCAAATGGGATCTTTTTTAAAGACAGGAGAAGTGAGAATATTAATCAAAGACTATAAGTTAAAATTGTATGCATGTCCTGTTTGTTGTAGCTACATGAGTTTAATATTATTTTCATATTAATTATTACTTCACTTGATATTTGCAGCCATGATACAACATCGGATACACATTAAAGCAAATAATTACTAACCCACAAAAAAAGTGGAACTAGTGCACCAAACACTAATCAACAAACACATAATCCTGTTTGCATGTCAAACCAAATCGCTTAAACATTGGCGAACGCTTCACAATCGGCAACACAAGAGGAGGTCAACAGACCTCGTTGGAACGTACCAGAAATATGGACTTTAGGTGCAACTGGTAAGAACCATAACTGTCCTGATAATACCATTTCGGACTTTGTCAATAATGGAATTAAAGCACGCACGCTTATATTTACATAGCAGCGTTTTGACTGTGATAATGAGATGCGACAGAGCATTGCAGCTTGCGTACCGAATTTGAAGTTATAGTATTGTGATAGTTGGTTACGATATTACATGGTTGTGATATGTCGCTTTAGACTTTGTAAGTACTACGTGTTGGTTGCAAATTCTATATGAAATTCTAGTTTTTAATTAAAAGTCATATTGTTATTTTATTTAGCCTATTGCCTTGCCTGCGCAATGTAGGATGGATCACCAACCATCCCCCGCCCCCAGAACACCAACCACATTTGCTCTTGGGCGGTTCCCCATCATTCACCAGCGCCTGCTACAAGTTTATCATCAAGCTTTTTTCTTGGATAGAAAGATATTCCGACAGAGTATAGTGTCAAGACACTCCGTTCGCTTCTACCCACCTGAACGAGACCTTGTGGATTGAGTGGCGGAACATAAATGAAAATAATTATATTCTTCCGAGTAGGAGTCGAACGCATAACCAATCATGTTTGTAATTAGTCAAATTAATCTACACTCTTAATCATTAATTAGTAATAATCTATATGTATGAATTATATTTACCATTCTTGCGTGTTGACATTATAATTATGTACCAGGACAATTTTGCACAAATGTAATTATGGGATTATTGATTTATATAAGTATGTAAGAGATTATTAAGAGAAATATTTTTTTTAGCTTCACGCTGTATCCCGCAGGGGGAACCTGAAAATGTTAAGACACTCCGTTCTCCACTTTCCGCCGAATTCGGAGGCTTTGCGTGTTAATTAGCGGAAATTATGCTTAACAATTTCAAACCGCCAAATTATGTTTAAAAGATTTCTTTTCGCCAATCAAAACACAATGTTTTTTAAGAACAAACTGACTGAACATTTATAAGGCAATTTGGACTCAACTATGATACCTAAGACTCACCTAACACCAAGGATATCAATAATTATACTTCCACATATAATAAAGCCAAATTTCATTTCTAAACTGAGCATCATTTGGTTATACCAATTTCAAATTAAGCTTTTATTCTCCGTTCAAATACCATGAAATTTGATTTCTACAGGACTAACATAATTTCCTATGGTGTCCACATAATTTTCGATAGGCTATACAAACTTCCCATTGGACAACGGATCCGATAATTAGGAGTAAATTAAATGATAGCTGCATCGCGAAACGGCCGCACTCTAAAGCCTGCTTTAAATTGATGGTCACGAAAATTTTGTATTTAAACTTTGGTATATGACATCGATGCAGGGATTAAAAGTGATTTAGACTAAAATATATGTACCTAGCACAGTAGCGTTCAAAGCAAATTATTCGGAAATTGTGGAAACATTGTAAGTTGTTTAATTTCTAATAGAGAAAATGAAATTACTCAATTTGTTTAATGTTCTCATTACTTCACTTTTATTTAGATTATATCCCGCACACAGCAGGGTAGGCAGAGGGAACCTAGTGTTAAGACACTCCGTTCCCCACTTTCCGCCGAATTCGGAGGCATTGCGTGTTAAGTGGCGGAACTTAACGCCGCGCTTTACTTCGACACCAGAGCGAAGAAAAATGGAAATATTAAATATTTCCACTCCTCGAGTGGGAATCGAACCCACAACCAGTCATTTACAGTTACACGCTTGTGCCACGGGGCCACGACTGGCCACAAACAAAATAATTCTTTAGATACTAAATACAAACCATATTGGTAAAATAAGATTTGATCTGCCAAAGAAAACCGTCTAAACTTACACTCAGTTGCCACGAGACCAATCCAATTTTAAAATTCCAACCAAAATCTGATGAAGTAACAACGCTAAAAAGTCACAACAAGCGCAATCACAACAAGAAAACCGCATTACATTTTTATAAAAATGACGCTATCTAACAGAACCCTCCCTCACGAGGTGTTGGGGGCACAAATAATTTATACCATCCCAAACACAGACAACATAAGCCGCGAGAAAAATAAGCAAAGTACCCACTTAAGTGCAGTTCCACTAAGACCAAAGCTGAGGAAATCGAACCTTCTTACTGTGGTCGAAATGCAAAAGTCAACCGTAGCGTGGCGGTGTTCGGGTCTTTTCGGCATTGCCACCTCACTAGTTTCCTACAAAGGGGTATAAATTTCAAGCGCGAGCCCGGTCGAGGAGCGTCGCGTCGACCTTATTTAATTTCATAATAAATTGCAATAATTGCATTAGTACAGCCAGCGGGGGAATAAATCTAGCGATACGCGTCGTCGGTTGTCAAGTAACGAAAGCAAGAGGCTATCGCTCGTAATTATGTTTTGATGCGTCACCCCGTCCTTTATGTCGTAAACTTGGAAGTATGGAAATAATATCGATACTATCAATGTTCCGTGTTCGGTGAGTGCATTACACTCATTTGCTTTGAGTTATAATTATTATGTATTATTATTGTAAAGTTCAGATTACAATATGTATTATGATATTTATATGCATTCATTCATATTTAGTTCCTGTCTTTTTTATGTTCTGTTTATATTAGTGGGTGGAAGTAATGTAGTGTTAATTCACTCCCTTAAATACTCTTTGTTTATTTTTAGGAGGTAAAAAATGCACGTTTACAGCTTGTAACTACCTAAAAGTACATTTTCAGTTTTAATGCTCATACTTCAACCTTTAAATTTAATTACGCTTAACCAATTACCGTGACATATCCAAAATTGCAGCTAACTTTCTAATTGTTATACGTACAATATATCTTCACAGACAAGTTGCAGACTCGCCGTTATTCAACCCCCGAGAGTCTATTATCATCTGCGTACCCCAGGACTTATGAAGATTCGATTAAGCCAACGTCAGATTAGGTCGACCCCGATAACGATACACGGAAAAACAATTAACGAAAATACTGAAACAATGACAGACTATAAAGTTTGTCTTTGTTTTCTGTATCTTAACGTGCTTGCGGTGGGCGGGCCACTGCGCTCATGAGGGGTAAAGCGGTAAGCTGAAATAGGTAGAGCGTTTTAGGGTTAAGCAATGTGGGCCGTTAGACTTAAATTTATTGTTTTTAGATAAACTTAACTGGAGATTAGTGGAAGAGTTGGGCGTTAATTAAAACGAACATAAGGCTTAAGTATTCATGTGAAATTTACGAGGCGTTTTATTAGCGAAGTCTGTTGTCAGGACTTTCGGAATGGCGCTTTGGATATATGGGCATAGCAGGTGTATAATCTACTGCGCTGGGTTGTTTCAATATTCGTGACCTGCTTGTAGTGTTGTTGCAATATTTGAAGATAGTTTTAAAAATATATTTTATAGGAAAATTGAAAAAGACATTTAAAGAAAACGTATAAAAATTTGAAGAAATCGTATAAAAATTTGAACGCATGCTCAGTGGTGAGAGCGCCTGGACGGTATTCAGGAGGTGCGGGTTCGAATCCCGCTGAGTTTGAATTTTTATACGTTTTCATTAAATGATTTTTTTTTTATTATCACCATGCTGATTACAATACAACTATTAGTCGTCTATTTAGATGACTGTTGTAGAAAATAATAATTAAACGGTATTCAATGTGGAACTCAATTTTTAACAATTAAAACGTAGTAAACGCAGAAAACGTATAAAAATTTAAGCGTAGAGAGATTTTTATACATTTTCTAAAAATGTTTTTTAGTTAGCTAACGGCCGGTCTCAAAAACCTACCTAACTTTAACGGTTTGTTAATTTTGCTACTGTACTTAGCTATAAACGCAGTTTTGCATTTCAATAAACAAAGACAGATCAAAATTTCAACTTTCAAAATCGATCTATCTTTGGGGGGACTTACCGCTTACTAGATATAGACAAAGCTATAGAAAACTAAATTAGACTGTTTAAATAACATTTTGACAGCTAACTTTAGTTTGTTTTACTTACTGTCTCTTAAAAATTTGCTATCCGTCAAATTCGGGCGATTATCCTATAGTTAACTTCGATAACTTTTAATTTTATTAAATACTATGGATTATGGATGTGTTCAGTGATAAAAATGATAATAAAATGTATGACGCCGGTGTATTCGATTCTGTAGCAAATAAAAAAATTAAATAATGCAGAGGGTATGGCCGTATCGACTATAAATGTGTGATTTCGATTGAATAAACCAATCGTTAATGAGTTATTAATAAAAATATTGCCATCCTTGCGAGTAACATCGTGAGTAAAAGCTAGATTATATAATTTTAATGAGCATTGCTAGTTCAGAATGTATACATTTGTATGTATTTATTAACATTCATAAAATAATGCAAAAAATATCTTTCAGGAATTTCCGCGTATCGATATTGCATCAGCTGTTACTCAGTCTACGGCTATGCATTAGGGACAATACTTGTATCTGTTGAAGACTTCATTGGAGTTTCAAAGGCTACAGCAAGCATAATTGTTTCTGATGTATCTCATGCCATAGCGGGGCTATATCCAATATATGTTAAAATTATATACAACTTATTCTTGGTGCAACAGGCTGTACACACATACCCATGCAGTCACCTGGTAGGCGAGTAGTAGTAGAAGCTAGAAACTTTTATTGTTATCATGTTGCAATGCAATAATAGCAATTTTCCCATAGCAATTAAGTTAATAATTTCTTTTTAGATTCAAATATAGGAGAAGAATATAGAAATAGAAAAGAAATATTTTCAATAAAGGTTCAAGTTCAAATGTTATGAATGTAGTTGCTCTGGCCAGGGTCTGCTCATGATTTTAATATATTTAATAACTCCCTCGTTAAAAGTGAGTTTGAATTTTTTTTTCTATATATATGTATATGCATAATGATATTGACTTTATTATATAAAATATAAAGAGATCACACAAATATTACTTTTTATATGCTTTGGTGTATGGAAAAGGTGATTAATTCCCAGTGCTTTCCTTAAAAATTTGCCTTTCAATACAAATAATACAAGCTGTTATTATCACCACCTCTGTATTACATAACATTTGTCAATTAAATAATATTAATGAGGTAGAACCAGAGGTAGATGTACCTCCGGAGCAACCTGATATTTTACATCTTGATGAAGTTGTTTACCAACATCATGGTGTTAGCAGTCATCTGATTAATAATTGTTTTAATTGGTATATATGTATCCATCTAATAAACATTTTAAGTCATAATGATTATTAATTATTACTTTTTATCTTATTTCTAGATACTACAACAACAACTTGTCTACATGTTAATGGATAAATATAAATAACAACTTGTAAAAATTATATATGTTCTCAAATAAAAATGTTTATTTTCTTTCTGTTTTTATTTTTTTAAATAAATTGGGTTATCTGAGTAATAAAAAAATATAATATAAAACAAAATTATAATATAAAAAAAAATTATAATATAAAACAAAATTATAATATAAAAAAAAATTGACCACAATCATCTTATTTATACACAAATTACACACAAATCAATTTAATAATAATTCATTTTTAAATTTAATTTGTTAATTTCAAGATTTAATTTTTCAATTTCTAACTGAAGCTTTGTCTTTTCTAATGCTAGCTTTTCATTTTGTAGCAATCCTTTTTGTTTCTTGATTTCCACTTTTTTTTACTTTTTTTTTAAATAACAAGCTAAGCTCCTGGTCCTTGTTTCTCTGTGCTCTCTGCACTTTCTCTGAGAGCTTCCTTTGTTTGTTCACTGTAAATAATATACCTAATTGTAAATAATATAATTATAATAATACACTGTATCACCTAAACCATTTAAGAGTGTTAAGATAAAATTCTATATCTTACAGACTTTATTTCCACGTTTATAATTAAATTTCCCCTGAATTATGGCAGGCGTCACCCAACACAATATTACAAGTATGATCTACTGTAACTGTACTACTGTACTGTGTGTGGGGTTTCAGGTCTTAGCTAAAAACCTCCTCAATTGGTTCTGTTACATGATTATCCATACTTATATTATAAATGCGAATGTCTGTGTGTTTGTCTGTCACGTTTTCACGGCTAATCCACTGATCCGATTTGGATGAAATTTAGAATAAATGTAGTAAAAATGACTGGGTCTAACATAGGCTACTTAGTTTTTCAAAAATCAACCTCTAAATGGTTGAAACAGGGGATGAAAGTTTATATGAAAATTTACACCGCTTGACCAATTGTAATAAATTTTGGCATATATATAGTTGATAATCCAACGTTAAACATAGGCTAATTTATTTTTCAAAAATCACCATTGTGGGCTGCAATATACCGAAACAGCCAGAAGGGCCGCTCGTAAGCAATATATCAATTTTCAAAAGTAATACCTACGTTTTGCAGATCAGCCATTTTTTTATTATTATAATAACAATGCCGTTGCGAATTATATTTAAGACTTTACTTCAAAAAATATGAAAAAAAATAAAGCGCGGGTCGTTAACGTCACCAGCTGTCAAATGTCAAATTGACAAATTGTTTTGTTGTTTTAGTTTTTAGATTACTTAATATAAGTTGCGTTATTTTAATATAACTAAAAAAACAAGACTATTTTATGCATAATTAATATTAGAACTTTAAAAAGGAGCATGTTATGTCTTAAAATGATATGGCTAAAGTAAATTTAATTATTTATTCGTCGTTCAGAAGCCAGTTTATTATAATACAAAAACAAAACGCTTGAGAGGGAGACGTTAACCAAAGATAAAGGACCTATCTATCTTTAACTAGAGTTAGCCTTGCGAGAATATTGTTATTGAGACGGCAGTAAGTGTGTGATTAATACAAAAAATGTTAAAAAGACTATATAGTCAAAGTAAGTATAATTAAATATAATTATTGAAGTGAAAACTTCTTTAGGCGCGTTGAGCGTTTTGGTAGAGGGTAAAATCGTCGGTTCGCGTCACCGACTTGCTAATAAAAATAGTATTGAAATTGAAATTCGTGTAAATATAAATACTATGTATAATTAAGATAATTGTATATTAATTATTTTTTCAACCACTTTGTATTTATATTTTGTTCATGATTTGTTTAACCCATCATATGTAAGTAATAAATAAAACATAAAAAATTTCATATAATTTTTGCATATAGTTTTAATTAGACTCAACTTAATAGTTCCGTTTTCACTTCTATCGGCAGTCCCACGACTGCTATTTTTTATTATAAAACATATATAAAGTAAATGTAATAAAATTTCCAACTAAATTTATTACGAGACAGTAATATGTAAATATGATCAAAGTTGAAACTGTCGTGACGCAATGGCATAAAATCTGACTACAATCTGTGTCTGAATGTTGGGTCGATTCCACTGTGAAACGACATATTTTTTTTGAGCTTCACGCTGTATCCCGCACACAGCAGGGTAGGCAGAGGGAACCTAGTGTTAAGACACTCCGTTCCCCACTTTCCGCCGAATGCGGAGACATTGTGGGTTAAGTGGCGGAACTTAACACCGCGCTTTGCCTCGACACCAGAGCGAAGAAATGGGAAACATTCAATATTTCCACTCTTCGAGTGGATATCGACCCCACTACCAGCCCCTGCGCCACGTATGGCCTCTTTTTTTAATTATTTATATAGAAATAAAAAAATAATTAGCTTTTCTCTTGAAATTTCAAAAAACTTTACCTACACGCAATTTTATCACCCCATCTGACGCACGATACTTAAACAGATTAAAATCTAACTATTGTTTTAAAGATTTAGCTGACGGACATTATCAAAGGGAAAGTATCGTTCAATGTAAACAATACGTAAGTATTAATGAAGGATGTCTACTAAATTGATTTTTGAATTTACACTTTACTTGCTTAAAAATAAGAGTCAATTTAGATTGTTTTTAAGTATATTATAGTTTTTATGCGGTCTTCAGACGTCCGTGTATCAATCGAACTCTGCTCGCATACTAATAACTTGGAATGACATGGTTATTAATATCTTGAATTTGAGTTATGTGTTCTGGAATTGTTACTTAGTTAATTATGTTTTCGAAATAAGCTTTTAAACTTATGATTTAGCTTCACTCTTTTTCCATATGAAAGAGAGAATTTAGTGTCAATAAATTCCACTCTCCGTTTACGATAATTTTCATATGAGGGACAGAATATAGTCTTGAAAAAATAAAACTAAATTAACAAATATGAGGTCATCGTGGCGCAAAAAGAATGATTACATTAATTTTTATTTCTTCGCTCTGGTACTATATAGACAAAGCGCGGCGTTGAGTTCCGCCGGAAAAATGAAAACGGAATGTTTTGACACTAGGTTTTCAATGACTATTCTGAAGCAGTCTTCACTCTTAAGACGTGAAAGAGAATATTTCCGCTTCCCAGAAATTTATATAGAGCGTCGACGGAACTTTGTAAATTAAATTAAATAGCTTCACGCTATATCCCGCACACAGCAGGGTAGGCAGAGGGAACCTAGTGTTAAGACACTCCGTTCCCCACTTTCCGCCGAATTCGGAGGCTTGCGTGTTAAGTGGCGGAACTTAACGCCGCGCTTTACCTCGACACCAGAGCGAAGAAAATGGAAATATAATTTCCACTCCTCGAGTGGGAATCGAACCCACAACCAGTCGTTTACAGTCACACTCTTGTGCCACTGGGCCACGACTGGCCATACACTCCTTCTCCACTTACTCCAAAATATATAAAGGCAAAAATGAAAAAAAATAAAAATAAGAAAACCCCTTTAAAAATCATTTCATATGCCGTATCCAGTATTCATATCTATTTACATGATAACGATAACCGAATATTGGATATCGAATGACCCGAGCATTGTTTTTGTAATTTGACGATCGACAATCCGATAATTTCATCTGAACTTACTTTAAAGTCTAACGTTTGTATGTAGATATTATCATTTTTAAGATGGACAGATAAAATTGAGATTTGAAATGAATCTTTGTAATTATTAATGTTTTTAAGCATTAGTCAAAGGTTTTAGACCATTGTGAGGCAGCGTCTGTTTTTATATAAGACTAGCGGCCCGCTCGCGGCTTCACCGCGTGAACTAGTTATATTGCAACCCTCGGGGGCGCATTTTTAAAAAATAAAGTAGCCTATGTTTAAGCTTAGATTATCAACTATATTTATGCCAAAATTCATTACAATTGGTCAAGCGGTTTAGATTTTTCATATAAACTTTCATCCCCTATTTCAACCCTTTAGAGGTTGATTTTTGAAAAAATAAGTAGCCTATGTTAGAAGCAGTCACTTTTACTACTTTCATTCTTAATTTCATCCAAATCGGACCGGTAGATTAGCCGTGAAAGCATGACAGACAAACACACAGACTTTCCCATTTATAATATAAGTATGGATGGTTGTGGGTTCGATTCTTATTGAGGAATGTTTATATTTAAATAATTTCTTTTCTCTCCTCTAGTACATGAGATAAAACACGTCATTGAGTTCCACTTTGTAACACGTAATATCAGAGACTCGGGAGGAAAGTGGAGAATGAAGTGTCTTGACACTTCTAAGTTTCTTTTTGTTTAAGGTTCTCTAATCTAATAAAATAATAATGCTTTCTCTATTCTATTACTATACTGCTGTTCGAGAAAAAAATCGTGAAGTTTACCTGTGTCAGTCCAAAAGCATAAACAAAACAAAACTTTAATTTATTTTTGATATGAAGATTAATAATTTAAAAAGATGAAGTATGCAGGGACCGTAGCGTTTGGCACTCCGTTTTCTCTGACTACCCCGCAAGGGATACAGCGTGAAGCTAAAAAAAATAAAATAAAAAAATATAATATTCCTACAGGTACTTCCCCTTACCAGTTATAGTTAGTAGGCGTATAGTTAACCATCATCTACAACCATTAGCGTACCGCAGCAGGTAGTTCCACTTAGTACTTTCAAAATCACTTGACATCTAAACTTTGACCAATTAGCTACGACTATACCAGAAAAAAAAGTATTAGCCTATTTCTATAAAATTTTTAACAAATTGATTCAATATAGTTAAGAAAAGCAGCCAACGAGTTTGAAAGTTAGTTGCCAATTAATCGATGTCAATAGTAAACTTTGCTTGTAAACGTAGTAGTGGCAGTTGATAAGTTTAGTTTAGTTTTCTGAATAAATGTGATGAATTTAGATTCGAATTTATTTGAAAGAAGTAAGTATTTTAATTACTGATTAGATATTTTTTTTTACGCTGTATCCCGCACACAGCAGGGTAGGGAGAGAGAATCTAGTATTAAGACACTCCGTTCCCCACTTTCTGCCGAATTCGGAGGCATTGCGTGTTAAATGGCGGAACTTAACGATAGATATTCCAAGGAACTAAGTTTCTTCTTTCTTAATATCTTTACTTGAAGATCAGTAGGTAAATCAAAAACAAGATGGAATGATATAGTGTTAAAAGATAGGAAGGGGTATATCTCTTACGTAGATATCCTGGATCGACTGAAGTGGGGAAGAAATACGAGGAAAGCTGATTCCACAATTATGTGGGACAATAGTTTGCAGAGAGAGTAGTCCAAGGAAGAAAGTCCCGTATGCCTTTTAGTAAGTAGGTATTAAGATTTAATCGAATGTTGTATATTTTACACTCTTCTACAAAAAAATCTTTTTGTCATGAGAATTTTAATCTAACTTAGAACAAAAATAAACATTTATTCTAAAAATATAATCAACTACAAAAAAAAAAGAAAGATAACAAGTAGATAAATCTCGTCAGGAACCACATTCAAAATATCTATCTATCTATACATACACAGATATGGTAATGCAAATATTTATCTCGTCCGGAAATCGAACTTCCGACCGGCGGCTGGGCAAGGACGTATATCATTACGCTTCGCTTAAGTAATTCAGAAAGTGTGTTCGTATAATAGTTTTCATTTTAAAATATACAATCATCGCCATTGTGGCGCAGTGGGATAGCGTCTGACTGTAAACGCGATTGGTTATAGGTTTGATGCATATTTCAGGGAATGACTATATTTAACATTTGAACAATTTGACTATAAATTAAATTAAATTAAATAGCTTCACGCTATATCCCACACAGAGCAGGGTAGGCAGAGGGGAACCTAGTGTTAAGACACTCCGTTCCCCACTTTCCGCCGAATTCGGAGGCTTGCGTGTTAAGTGGCGGAACTTAACGCCGCGCTTTACCTCGACACCAGAGCGAAGAAAATGGAAATATAATTTCCACTCCTCGAGTGGGAATCGAACCCACAACCACTCGTTTACAGTCACACTCTTGTGCCACTGGGTCACGACTGGCCACTTTGACTTTAATACATTTAGAAATACTTTACTACTCTCATTATGATATAAAAAATTTAAGTCTTTGGGGCACTTGGCCAATAATAAAGAAGGTAACTTATAATAGAACTGCCGAAAATAAGGTGTCGGTAATGTTAAGACGTACTTATATGTAAATGTCAAACAAGTTCTTAAGAGCTTTACATATAATATAATTTGTTTGTTTGTTTGATTGTTTGTATGATATATAATGTTATTAGCTTAATGCATTTCTAGTAGTGGCCAGTCGTGGCCCAGTGACACAAGAGTGTGACTGTAAACGACTGGTTGTGGGTTCGATTCCCACTCGAGGAGTGGAAATTATATTTCCATTTTCTTCGCTCTGGTGTCGAGGTAAAGCGCGGCGTTAAGTTCCGCCACTTAACACGCAAGCCTCCGAATTCGGCGGAAAGTGGGGAACGGAGTGTCTTAACACTAGGTTCCCTCTGCCTACCCTGCTGTGTGCGGGATATAGCTTGAAGCTATTTTTTAATTTTTATTTCTAGTATATGGTAGACTTAGAGAGGCAGAGAGAACCGCGCTTTTTCTTGTAGTCAGAGAAAATCTACTGTCATCAATCCGCCTAAAATCGAGGCGCCTAAAATCGAGACATTTCCTGTTAAGTTGGGAACATCAATGCTACTTGTTCTTTATTATTACTTAAGCAATTCATCATTTTCAATTTAAAGGCTATTTTGAAAAATTATCATACTTTCTGTTCTTTTCACAAAACTTATTAGACCTCGACACTTTTGTCTTTTATATTTACTTTTTCCATACATTTTTAAATGTAAACCTTCGAATACTATAGCTTGTACTGTGCAGATTGTGTAAAGCTTTCATATAAAATATGCATTCATTATGAATGATACTTCAAATTGTAAACTAACTATTCAATTTGTGAATACTCGAGTCACGTCCAAGTGGGTCAGGCGGTTGCGTTTTAACGTGCCTTTTCTCTTATAAAGGATTTGTGTTTTTAGAACTGTTTTTATAAAGTTGCCAAAAAACTTCTAGGTACTACTAGTAACCTAGAAATGAATTATATCTTGGTATTACAAGAATAGAATAGAATGAATTAATTGTTTTTATAACTTTTATGGTCTATTTTTTTGTTATTTCTGGCATTGGAGAGTGGTTCTAGTGAAAATTTTTTGAAAATTTTAAAGATATTTAGCGGAAATTACCACTACGTTTCGTTTATAGAAAGTTTATTTAACTTTCAATGTACTCGAATGTATGTACCTACTTATATTTGTTCAGGGGAAATCTTGCAACTCAATGTTGAAGCATGTATCCCTAACTGATTTTGCTGAAATTTTGTACATATGTCAGTCGTGCCCCAGTGGCACAAGCGTGTGACTGTAAACGACTGGTTGTGGGTCGATTCCCACTTGAGGAGTGGAAATACTTAATATTTCCATTTTCTTCGCTCTGGTGTCGAGGTAAAGCGCGGCCTGCCTCCGAATTCGGCAGGAAGTGGAGAACGGAGTGTTTTAACACTAATTTCCCTCTGCCTACCCTGCTGTCTGCGGGATAGAGCGTGAAGCTAAAAAGCTAATTGTACTATAAAATTAACAACTAATTAACTTTCATCTAATTGTAATTTTTATATGACTTCCAAACAAAGAAATAATCAATTACCAAATTTTAATTATTAACTGCAACTTAAATCTAGCCCACGAAGAACACTCACATACAAACATATACACAAAATTACATGAACAACTCCACGACTTGTACCCAATAAGTTATTGTAACATACTTATTATAGTGTAAATTGCCTTAAGGGCTTTATTAATATAAGAGTCCTAAGCAAACCGTCGGTTTTCATCGCTACCTGACCGTGGCTGGTGTAAACTGTGTTAATAAAGGGCGCTTATTTGTTTGGCGTGTTGACATTATAACTGTATATGTATGTAGATATTTGAATATGTATATAATTTATGTGTGACCTTGATTCTGAGATATTTTTCTTATTGAGTTATATTTATAATTAAATTTACTTATTTTATGTAATTATTGTCATCATCTGATTGAAAATATGATTTTTAAGTATTTTTTTTAGTTTTTTAACTTAAATGTTGGTATAGAATCCATAACTATTCACCATTACATTAAATATCATTACATTATTTAAAACAAAAGTAGACTTTAGACAAATTTCTCTCCCAAAAAATGAAACATAAAGGAGAATCGTAAGAAATCAAACAAATTTCTATTTAACAAAATACTCTAAATAAAGTTGTTTGCTGGTCTTAGAAAGGACATCTGTTTATTATTATATAGTCTGACAGGATATATAGTAGTCTCATTGGACCGGACACATATGCAAATTTTCAAGGCCGTTAGGTACAACATTTTTTTACAATAATTGATAGATATTATATATGTAGTGGCCAGTCGTGGCCCAGTGGCACAAGCGTGTGACTGTAAACGACTGGTAGTGGGTTCGATTCCCACTCGAGGAGTGGAAATATTTAATATTTCCATTTTCTCCACTCTGCTGCCGAGGTAAAGCGCGGCGTTAAGTTCCGCCACTTAACACGCAATGCCTTCGAATTCGGCGGAAAGTGGGGAACGGAGTGTCTTAACACTAGGTTTCCTCTGCCTATACTACTGTGTGCGGGATACAGCGTGAACCTATAAAAAAATATTGATAGATTTGAGGCCAATGTGGCACACTAGGTCTACGTTTGACAGTAAACACTACTGGTTAAGAGCTCGATTCCCAGTCGGGAGGGAAACTTAGCTTTGAATTCCACCACTCAACAAGTAATGTTTAGGAGAAAAGTGGAGAACGAAGTGTCTTGGCTAGTTTCTCTCTGACTAAAAAATAAATAAGTTATAACAGAAACAAGTAAAAAATATCATCTCACTAACCCATCTGAATTCCTTACCAATAATTGAAGGTTTGACGATCAACATCATAATACAAGTCATAATTTTCTTCAATCAGAGGCAGTTATAAGTATGTATGTATAAATTTGTAAATGCAGACGGTGTCGTTCCGAGAAACCCAAGGTCCGTGCATTCAATGCAAATTGGAAATGAATCTAAAACCTACAATTTAATCAATTCTGCACGCTAAAAAAGGTCTGCTAGGACCTTATTGTTGGTAATTGTGAATAATTTGCTTTTTGTACGTTCATATATTAACATTGTATACATTGTGTGTTGGGAAATGATGGTAATGTGCAGGATTTCTTTTTTTTTACGGTGTATCCCGCACACAGCAGGGTAGGCAGAGGGAACCTAGTGTTAAGACACTCCGTTCCCCACTTTCCGCCGAATACGGTGGCCTGCGTGGTTAAGTGGCGGAACTTAACTCCGCGGACTATTTTTATGAGTTTATTATACATTTCGTAACAGACTGCGGAAAATTATTCTAAAATTTTGAGTTTAAAGTATATTCTCACAAAATATAGTTTTAAAATATAGCATTGTCAAAAAATACAACTAAGTCCTAGTCAGTCTTTCTTTGCCAAACAAGTTAAGATAAAAGAAATCTATAAAAAAATATTTTATATGGAGAAGACGTGAAAATAAAATAAATTATAATATAAGATGATAAACAGAAGAAGAAGCTATAAAGCTTTTTAATTTTATTTCTTTAATAGTTTCTCCAGTAAAAAAAAAGTAGCAGCTTAGTGCTTGACTCCTATAGAATTTTTTTAATCTTCACGTTTCTTTCCCATATAATATTAGTCCCGGGGAACCTAGTACCAAAATACTCCGTTCTCCACATTCCTACTTTATTGACATCCCACTCAAATATATACAACATTAAAAAAGCAAAACACAGTGATTTGTCACTATTTTTATATCTCAACGTTGTAAGATGTCCTTGTTCGTCCAAACAACATAAAGCCTTTCCTTGTTTAATATTCCTACCATTTACAAGAGTTCTTGTAACGAATAATGAACACATTATAAGCTGTCCAGTGTGATTAATAACAATATTATTTCGAACAATAACATTTTTATGTTAAAATTTCAAACTAAAGTGACTTTTATTCTAATACTTTTTAGACTTATTTTAAGTGGAGATATTTTTTTGAGCTTATTCTTTAGTAAAGTGTAACGTTAAGAACATAGGACGAGATATGTGAGAATGCATTGAGATTGTATAGAGCATGTGTTCGTGTGGGCGGCGCGGCCATTCGATAATAGTTAGTGAGCTGCAGTTTAAGCTGGAAATAAGGTGATTTTTAAAATTGTTGTTCGTTTTAAAAGGTTTTTGGTTATTAAATGTAAATTTTGAACTGGTTGATTGGGCCTTGGTATAAGGAAATACATTTTAATTAATGATATATCGAACGTTTTATATTTATTACAGGTTTTTCTTTTTACATGCTTAAGTGTATTTACTATTAACGACCGAATGCAGAAGACACAAACGCCTAATATATATTTTATTTTGAAATTGTAATAGAGATAGCTTGGTTAAATAAAGACACACTAGTCTTTGAGCTAAATAGATCAGAGTAGTAAAAATATAATTTGTAACTTTAGAGTTACAAAATAAAGTAAGTTTTTAAAATGTGTATTTTTGTTTAAACGTCGATAGTGTATATTAACTGCAACACCACTTATCATACGCATCGCGTGGGGCGTCAGTGTCCGGTACAAAAGCACATTTAAATTGTTTTTGCTTGTTTGTGTGTTCCGACAATTGTTATAGTTATTCTCGGTAAAAGGTTTTTTTTTACTTTACATGATAATAATAAATTATTTTATAAACAAGTTGTCGCCCGCAATTTCGTGTGTGTGGACTTGACTTTTATTTTAAGCTCTATATTTTGGGCTGTACAACGTATGAGAACGTTGTGGCACAGTGTACCTGTTAACAGAATTGGTTGTGGGTTCAAACCCTACTTGGGGCATTTATTATATTTTTCTTTTCGAATTGTTTTCATTTCTCTGCTTTCGTAACTCAGACGAAGCGTAGCATTGAGTTTCGCCACTAAATACATTGCCAGAATATTTCTATTTCGGCAGGACGGAGTGAACTCTGCTATGCGGGAAAAGGCGTAAAGCTCTGGAAATGTGTCCCACGTCCTTAGACTCTTACAATGTTTTTTATAATTTTGCAATTATTTTTTCTTAAACTAAATGTATACTCGTAAATAAAACTTTCATAATATACCTTTCTTCTACTAAGATTACATTTTACAAAGATCGATTAAAAACGTACGTATTCTCGCATAGCAAGATAGTGAGAGAGAATCTAGTGTCGAGACACTCTGTTTTCCACTTTCCAGCCTGAAATTAAAAATGTTTAATGCTATACATATATGAACCTTTCCAAGCTACCATATCTTTCAAAAGTAACAAATTTCGAAACGTTCACAAACGATCTCTCAATAACACTTTCATAAGTAGTTTCGAGAAGCTTTTCGTTGGAAAGCTCAACTAAATTCAGTAGTCAGTACCGATTAACCTCTAGTCTCTTTTAGTTCTGAACACATATTGACCTAAATTGTAAAACTTACGACTTTACACTGCCAAGTTCAAGCTTTCGACCCGGAACGCGTAGTAAAGTTACTCACTAAGTTACGTTTTGAAATTGATCGTAGGAACGACCTCAGGTTGGATGAATTTTGGTTGTATGATTGTATTATATCAGGGGTAAAGAACCTTTTTTTAGCAATGGATTTTTCAAATTTTAAAGCATTTTGGTATTTTTAAATTATAATTCTTAATAGTATATAAAAAGCCAGTCGTGGCCCAGTGGCACAAGCGTGTGAATGTAAACGACTGGTTGTGGGCTCGATTCCCACTCGAGGAGTGGAAATTATATTTCCATTTTCTTCGTTCTGGTGGCGAGGTAAAACGCAGCGTTAAGATCCGCCACTTAACACGCAAGCCTCCGAATTTGGCGGAAAGTAGGGAACGCAGTGTCTTAACACTAGGTTCCCTCTGCCTACCCTGCTGTGTGCGGGATACAGCGTGAAGCTAAAAAAAAAAGTTCCACTACTATATATATATATAGCAGTGGAAGAATATTTGTATATTATATAAATAAACACTTGATGCGTCACATAAAACCACTAAGTACACAACAACACAACAGTGCTACATGCAGCCCAGTAGCCACGGATTACGTACTCACTCTATTATATTTGTCCTATTTTACGCATGCTCGGCGTATCTTGCGAAATTAGGTGTCACCACTAAACACACAATGTCTCGTAATTCGACGAAATGCGGAGAACGGAATGTTTGAACACTAGCTTCTCTCTGTCTAACCCAAAATATATAGAAGAATACATTAAAAAAAAATTAGTTTTAATAATATATTTAATCACATATATTTCAAAGTAATTTGAGACATTTCGAATATGAAAAAAAATTATAAAACAAATGAGAGTTAGAACGCATTGTTTAGCGGTCAGAGCGCTTGGACGGTTGCGAGATGATGCAGGTTCGAATCCCGCTACGTTAAAATTATAAGTCTTTCAAAATAACACATATTTCTTTAAAACTACGTTTTCTTAGTCTACATTTTAAGTGGTGGAAAAAATAAAAATATACGTTTTTTTCTTTATAATAATGTTATAAAAGTGTTTTATATAAACTAAAAAAATAAAGTATAAAAAAAAAGGAAAAGAATATTTTTTTTTAGAAATTAATCCTGTACAGTCTAGACCTTAGATGAAGACACTCTCATAATGAAGGTCTCACAATTGTCCTGGTTTAATGATTGTAAGGATTCTTTCTTCCCTTTGTTTCATCACACTTTTCTGTTAAAGTTAAAGTAATGAGAAATAACTAAGGGATTATTGTAGAACTTTTGTATAACTGGTTCACGTTTCACGCTTTTTCCCGCAGAGTCAAAAATGCCTAGTGTTAAGACACTCCGTTCTCCACTTTCCGCTGGCATTCAAGACACTACATGTTAAATGGCGGAACTCAACGCAGTATTTATTCATTTATTTATTTTTTTTTTTTTTTCAGCTTCACGCTATAATCCCGCACACAGCAGGGTAGGCAGAGGGAACCTAGTATCAAGACACTCCGTTCCACACTTTCCGCCAAATTCGGAGGCATTGCGTGTTAAGTGGCGGAAGTTAACACTCTCACACCTCTGACACCAGAGCGAAGGAAATTAAAATATTAAATATTTCCACTCCTCGAATGGGAATCGAACCCACAACTTGTCGTTTACAGTCACACGTTCGTGCCACTGCGCCACGACTGGCCCCGATTGTAATATGGTATATATGTCGGACTATATAACTATGGTTACTAGAAGCCTTATTTAAGTTTAAGCTTAAAAACTTCTATATTTAAGCCATATTTCTACACATCAGGGTAGTTAGAGATAACCTAGTGTCCGGGCTCTCCGTTCTACACTTTCCGCTGGAAATCGAAACATTCTGTGTTAAGTGGCGGAACTAAACGCCGCACTAGATCAAAACAATTTAAACATTAATATTTATACAATAAATAAAGACACGTAATGGATTTTAAAACCACACTGTCTCACTGAAGCAATACTTATATATTAATTATATGTAGACATTGACGTAGTCATGGCGTAGGGGCGTATCCGGCACACACGATGGATGGTTGCCCATTCAAATTCTACACGACAGATGTGTATACATTTAAAATATTTTTGTTTTCTTATTCTTGTTCTTGCCAGGGAATGTGTGCCATAGATTTTCGTTATTCTACCAAAATATTTTTGTTTCAGCGTCTTATCCTTTGAATAATTTGAATTTAACAAAATTTAAAGAGAAATAATTTTATTCTAAATAAGAAGTTACATGTTTCGTTTTTTGAAGAGTAGAAGACGTTCGTTCGTTTTTTGAAGAAGAAAATAGTACATAATTATATATGATTTCTCCGCCCAGGTAAATGGGACCTTTCAGGGGAAAAGATCAGAACGAAGTGTCTTGACCCTAGACCCTGTTCTCTCTTACTATTCGTAAGTTACTTAAACTTATAAGCCTACATGGCTGACATCATCATCATCATCATCAGCTATTGGACGTCCACAGCTGGGCAAAGGCCTCCCCCAAAGAACGATGTCATTTAGACGATTCGGAAAAAGCGTGAAATTGCAAGAATTAATAAATATTTCTATACTAAGTACAATAGCGTCAAATTATAACCTAACAATTATAAAATCTGTAGAACTGAGACAATAGTACAACGGCCATTGTTTTACGATCGTTCGATCAACGTGTGCTGTTTTAGTAGATAACATTTGAACTCGCGATAAACAATGCATTCTTGCTTCAAGAATTTAACTAGTTGTTAGTCCTGGTTTTGTCTTGAGATTGTAAAGTTAATTCAAATTCAAAATATCTTTATTTAAATAGACTTTTGTAAGTACTTTTGAATCGTCGAATGTACATAAGCTACCACCGACTCGGAAGGCAGTTCTGCTGAAAAGAGCCAGCGAGCAACTCAGCAGTTGCTCTTTTCAAATATAAAAATTACAATTGTATTATTTGATACAATGGTTAGCTAAACCGGCATTGGACTCTAATCAGATTCATTCCACTCATTTTTATCCTTTAAATACTATTCTAAAGAGAATAAGCTTTACTTATCAAAGTATTTTTTACATTGATTTTTTATAATAATATGGAAAGAGTATATAGTGACACTGCTGGACGGCCCGCTCGCGGCTTTGCCGCGTTATCTACGTACCTGATTTCCTATATTGCAACCCTCGCTGGAGGATTTTTGAAAAATAAAGTAGACTATGTTTAACCATGGATCATCAACTATATGTATGCCAAAATTCACTACAATCGCTCAAACGGTGTAGATTTTTCATATAAACTTTCATCCCCTATTTCAACCCTTTAGAGGTTGATATTTGAAAAACTAAGTAGCCTATGTTAGAGCCAGTCATTTTCACTACTTTCATTCTAAATTTCATCCAAATCGGACCAGTAGATTAGCCGTGAAAGCGTGACAGACAAACACAGACATTCACATTTATAATATAAGTATGGATGACAGTACGTGTCTTTTTGAGTTCATTAATAGAATAATGAAGACCGAAGATAAAATAAGCAACGTTTCCGGCAGTGTAGGGAAAAACTAAATATAGTTAGTAATTAATTAATTGTTAATTGTAGTGTAATAATTAAGAAGTAATTAATATTTAACAAATTGCAATTTTTATGTATTACTATCCGAACAAATAATGAACTGTTAATATTTAATAGTTAATTGCAACTAAAGTTTGACCAAAACTGGTTTCCGTTTACGACGCGTCTTAGCAATAGAAGTGAAGAGAAGAGAGAAAATACAATGAAACCAAATTCCACCTAATAAGAAGAGATATAGAGAGAGTTAGTAAAGTAGGTGATATGTATATATATAACACTATCTGTTACAAACGATCGACAAAGCTGTTAATAATACAACGGTTTTTTAATACATATAATCCAACCTACGTAGGGCAGGGTACAGATAAGTTTTTGCTGAGATTTCCCAATTTTCTCCCGTTTTCTTCTTAACTTCACGCTGTATTCCGCACACAGCTGGGTAGGCAGAGGAAACCTAGTGTTAAGACACTCCTTTCCCCACTTTATGTATGTTTGTCACTTTATGTAAAATACTAGATAGGGAATGTAATATGTTTTTCTAATGTATTATTATTATAAACAACTTTGATTTTCTGCACTTCTTTTATTTTTCATATTAACTTTAATTATGCCGAATTTAATACCACTCTAACCACATATTTTCTTAAAATCAGGCCCAAAGGCTTTCTTCCATCTATTAACATATAGATTCACCATATACTATACTAGCGGCCACCTCGCGGCTTCGCCGTGTAAACTATTCCGTTATATTGCAACCCTCGGGGGCGCATTTTTAAAATAAAAAATAGCCTATATTTAAGCTTAGATTATCAACTATATTTATACCAAAATTCATTACAATTGGTCAAGCGGTTTAGATTTTTCGTATAAAATTTCATCCCCTATTTCAACCCTGTAGAGGTTGATTTTTGAAAAACTAAGTAGCCTATGTTAGACCCAGTCATTTTTACTACTTTCATTCTAAATTTCATCCAAATCGGACCAGTAGATTAGCCGTGAAAGCGTGACAGACAAACACACAGACTTTCGCATTTATAATATAAGTATAGATTATAAGTAGTTATAGTATAAATCGCACATCCATTCTCTAACTATGAGTCAGCGTATCTATCGTGGGGTGCAAAATTTTACATTTCACGTTCAGTTACAAATTATTGATTTGTTCATTAAGTTTGGTACATTTAGTTTCGCTCGGTACGTGCGTTAGTTTAAAAGTTACTGTTATTCGTGTGATATATAACTATTTTTCTTTATTTTAGGGGGCAATCGTGGCTTGTGGGCACGTAAGTGTAAACGCGAATGGTTGTGGGTTCGATTTGTATGGAAGTATTTGTATGTATTATTTCCATTTCCTTCGCTCTGGTGTTGCAGCAAAAGCGCGGCGTTAAGTTCCGCCATTTAACATGTAATGCCTTCTAATTCGACGGAAAGTGGGGAACGGAGTGTTTTAACAATAGGTTTCCTCCGCCTACCCTGCGGGATATCTACAGCATTTTTTTTTCTTTTGTTACTTGAATATAAGATTTTTCAGCTTCACGTAGATTTGATATAGTGTTAAAACACTTTTTTTCTACTCTTCAAATCAAATGGGGTTAAATGGTGGATTTCGTAGCTGCATTTAGCGAAGAAAATGAAAATAATTAAATTATCATTTCTCCGAATGTAAATAGAATCCAGTATATATCGCGTTAACAGTCACTTTTCCACTGCTCCACGATGGACTAATTATAATTTAGTATATAGATAATTAGTGGCCAGTCGTGGCCCAGTGGCACAAGCGTGTGACTGTAAACGACTGGTTGTGGGTTCGATTCCCACTCGAGGAGTGGAAATATTTAATATTTCCATTTTCTTCGCTCTGGTGTCGAGGTAAAGCGCGGCGTTAAGTTCCGCCACTTAACACGCAATGCCTCCGAATTCGGCGGAAAGTGGGGAACGGAGTGTCTTAACACTAGATTCCCTCTGCCTACCCTGCTGTGTGCGGGATACAGCGTGAAGCTATTTATTTATTTATTTATATAGATAACTTTTCTAGAGGACTTTTCTCAGTTTAGGACTTACGTGCTAAACTGAGAAAATATAGTGAAAAAATACTGCGTAATTTCTACACTTACTCGTATGTATCACATTTACATACCTACAATTATTAATTTGCAATTAATTCTATAAACATAAAAAGGAAAACGTTGAAACTCACTTAATGGAAAAATAGTTAAGTTTAGTTCTAATTCGAATTGTGGCAGAAAGTGGAGAATAGAGAGATACGTCACTAGGTTCTCTCTCCACCTTATAATAAAATAAACAATTTTTAAACTTTTATGATTACAATTTATAACTTTTGTTCATTCAAAATTATCAAACGATACGATCTTTAGCAAATAGATTTTGCATTTATATTTTATTTATATTTAAAATTTAAAGTAGCCGTTATTAAATTTGAAATAGTTTGAACAACCCTCGGCATTAGGGGTGGGTTTTATTAGGGGCGAGTAGAGTGGCGATAAGAAGAAATAATGTCCCCCGACGAGATTGGACCTACCTGTGTGTGGCTATGATGAGAAAGATAAAAGTAAGGTTTGTTTTATATAAGACTTAGGGTAAAACTAAGGAAAATAGTTTTTTAGAGAAGGAAAAGCAGGTTCGAATCTGTATTTAAGTTTTTGTAGGTTTTTTAAATGTTTTCATATTTTAAATGAAAGAAATGTTATTTTTTAAGTAATTTTGAATAGAAAGTGTAAAAATGATTTGTTGCTAATGATTTCGTTTGTATACACGTTATTTCCTTTTTAAAATTTAATTTGAAGGCCCCTTGTGAAGCAGTGGGACAGCTTCTCACTGGGAAATTTGCTTGTGGGCTCAAATGTCACTAGAATAATATTAAAATTATTTTCATTTATTTGCTTTATCAGTACCGATTAGTAACGGAAAGTGGAGAACTCTCTGACTATTCTGCTAAAATAAAGGTTGGTTTTAAGTAAAGCTTAGAGGATACGAGACCGAGTGTCAGTAGAGTTTCAGTATGTAATAAAAAAAAAAAAGAAAAGTAAAGCTTAGAGTAGAACATAAAAAAAATGGACAGAAAGTACCTATTTGAAAAAATGTATCGTCCTCAGCAATTTCGTTTGCAAGGACTGTACTTCTGTTTATTTGTTATATCTTTTCTTAGCTTCTAGTTTTACACGTTATTTTCGAAATAGAAACATAAGACCTTCCCATTTTCTTAACATTACCTTAAACATGTCCCTATAGGTATAACAGTAGTGACCACTACAGCACTAATCAATTGATTTAGTATTTTACCTCAATTGATGAATAGGGCTACCCGGATGGTCCACCAACGGCCTTCCTCTAGAGAATTCATTATTACCTTTACAAAATAAGATACGTTTTATAAGTTTGGTCGTTTTAAGATATATAGAAAGAAATATATAAATTCTATATATGTTAAAGAAACATTATTTTTTTGAATTAATTTCAAATACATACATTTCATGTCCTTGTATATTGTGTTTTTCATTGTATTCTTTATGTGCAATAAAGTATATACATCAGTCTCTATATACATCAACTTTCAATTAAGTCTTATTGTAAAAAATATATATTTTAAAATCCTTTTGTGAGCACAAGACTAAATATCAACGAGTGATATGAAGCTGTTTTAATAAGATACATAGATATCTGCATTCCCATATATGAAAATACAAAAAAAAGTTATCACGCCTTTGCCACAAGGTAGACTTCGTTATCTACCGTCTATGTTATCTCCGTCCACTCCCCCCCTGATGTCTTGCTTAAGTGGCGGAACTCAACGCCGCGCTTTGTCTTATCTATCTACTATAGCGGACAAATGAATGTAATTTAAATATAATCAACTTTAACTGGAAATCGAATCCACAATGAATTCCGTTTACATTTCAGACCACACCACACTGCGCTACGATGGCTTCGTACATCTATGTATCTATACTTTTAAATCAATAAAAGTAAATCACGGGGTAAAAACCAATAACGATAAGATATTGAAGGGTTGATATTAGATATGGGCTTATGATGTGGACTTGGCATGCTATGTTAAGGAATTTTACATTTTTTTTATTTCGTCAAAGACCTTTTTTCACAAAAGGAGAAGTAGTAAGATACTCCGTTCTAACTCTCTCTATACTCTCTCGATTCTCTTTTTTTGCTCATGTTAGAGATATTGCGTAATACGTGGCAGGATTCAAGGTGTTTTCTTAATGAACTGTAAAAAATTGTACATAAATGGCAAGACCGGGTAAGAGAGAACATAAAAGGATTTCGAAAAAGTATAAATTCAAATGCTGTCACGTATTTTTAACGTTTTACAAAAAAAAAATCTTTTTTAAGCGTGTAAAAGTTTGAAAATCTTAAACTACTTCCTTTCTTCCTTCTCTTGAGTTCTCTAAAGCTTGCTGTCTGAAGTAAGAAATATATTTTCCATTATAAGCATTTCTATAATTGGAAATCGAACCCACAATCATCATTTATAAACGTCTACTTAATCATTAAACTAACCGCTTCAAATGACAAGTGATAGTCAGTCTCCAATATTTTAGATGAAACAATATTATTATAACGTAATTAACAGATGGATTTGACGAACAATGAATATTGGTTATCTTTTGATATTACAACCGAACTGATGTTAGTTGTATGATTTTAACAAATTGATTCACTCTTCATTATAACCTATTCTAGGTTATAATGAAGATATGTTATATGAAGCTTAGAATATAACAGTTGGTCTACGTTCCTTTTTTTAGATTCACGCTGTATCCCGCATACAGCAGGATAGGCAGAGGGAATTAGTGTTAAGACACTCCGTTTCCCACTTTCCGACGAATTCGGAGGCATTGCGTGTCAAGTGGCGGAACTTACTTTTGCCTCGATACCACAACGAAGAAAATAAAAATATTCAATATTTCCACTCCTCAAGTGGGAATCAAACCAGTCGCTTAATAGTCACACTTTGTGTCTCTGTACCACTAATGGTCTACAAATGTTTGCAATATAAATTAAATAAAGTTTATGTTTGAAATATTAAAATAAACCAATTTTAGTACATACTCGGTATATGTTCTAAAATAACATTTATTAATTTTTTTGTCTGTCGGTCTGTTTGTTCTGCCTAATTTATGAAACGGCTGCACTGATTTTGATGGGTCTAATTTGACGATGCAGACGACGTCGTACGCATAGATAATATACAATACTACACAGGGAATACTTTTATGTATATTTTCGGAATATTATATTATATCTCTCTTCTGTTCGTAGAGTTTGAATGTGTTATTCAAAACTACGGTTTTAATTCTAGTGTCAAATAATTTATTTTGATTGTACCCACTTAATCTATTTTTTTGTAAAAAATATTAAACATTTTATATTTATTAAAAAAAAAACAATTGTTTGAGTTCTATTTGTTGATTGTGAGATTCATATCAGTATTGAGATTGCTTTTACACAATCTGTACTAATTATATTATAAAGTATTTCATTTTTCTTTTCCAAAACGTATATATTGTCTTTATACCATCGCGTATAAAAATCAACTTGAATAGAAAAAAATCTAAGATTTAAAACACTTTCTACATAAATTCTCGAAATTGCGTATTGCCCAGCGAAATTCAAAACCGCTCTTTGTCGAAACATAAAATAATCATCAATTATCAATCAAATAACTATTTGATCATTTTTAACATTTTAAAGTGTTATTCACACACTTATAAATTTGAAAAAGACATTTTTAGAAAACATATAAAGAATTGAACGCAGCTGAATTCGGAATAACAACAAAAATAAGTTGTAAAAAAACATCGTATAATAATTTCGACGCAGCTGGTAGTAGAACGCATGGGTTAGCGGCCAGAGTGGTTGACGGTTACCAAATAGCGTGGGTTCGATTCTCCCTGCGAACAAATTTTTACACATTTTCTAAGAATATCTTTTTCAACTATTGAATCAATTTTAATAATTTAATTATTATCAAAATCTTTACTGTATCGATCACAAACTTCCTTCCATTAGTTCAAAATATAAATTACTATAAGTGCATAAAATTTTTCTTACTCATAGAGAAATTTTTATCCACCCGCGTATGGTATAGAACTTGGCAGCCTCTGCGGATAACTCTTAAAAAGTTTCAAAGAAAAACTCAATTTTAAAGTCTTTGAATAAATTAGAAATATAGTGGAATAACGTTTAAAGTATACAGACTAAAGGATCTAATAAAAATAAAATTTTAATACTTTCTAAGTTTTGGAGAGTCATAGCTTTTATCAACCACTGGCATAAAATAATTGGGTTATTAAATAATTTTTCGTTCTTGGGTATGATAGGTGTATTAAAAGTTATTCATATTTCAAGTGAAGTCATTGTGATTTAATTCGAAGATTTTTTTATCATGCGTTGTTTACAGGTTCAAGCTATAGAGGAGAAGTTAGACGAAATATGGTGAAGTATGAAATAACGAAGAAATATGTTTCACTACTAAAATCATCTTAAATTTTATTAAATAGTGAATATTAATTTAATTAGATTTTATATAAAGGCAGATCAAAATCGTGATATGTTGCAAGATAATTACAATGGCCGTTAAGTAATAAATCTTTATGGTGCGCTTTGGTTTGTCAATAGAATGGAGAAATTAAAGTAATTTAAATATACATATTTCTTTGAGTAGATATCGAACAATCATCACATATACTGCTAGAGCTGTGCTACTGCATCACTAGTCTTTCAGGCAAGACAGGTAACATAAACGTATACAACGTATTTTTATATGACGTAAAAAAAATGTGTGGCCAGTCGTGGCGCAGTGGCACAAGTGTGTGACTGAAAACGACTGGTTGTGGGTTCGATTCCCACTGGAGGAGTGGAAATATTTAATATTTCCATTTTCTGCCAAATTTGAACACAGTGGCATTCAAACCCGCACCTTTTGGAAACTGTCCAAGCGTTTTAACCGCTAAGCAATACTTTCAACAGAATAAACGATTTTTTTATAAGCTATATAAAAATGTACACTTTTAAAATCTTAAAACATACCCTACATATGTATACAAAATTTTCACCAAAACTAAAACATGTTTACATCCAATCCAGATGCTAGTGTACTTATTCAAATATATTAAGTCAACCTCAAGCTTAGTGCTTAGAGAACATCTCTGACACGTTGAGTGGCGTATACAGAGCAAGCTGTACAAGATTTTATTTAGAATCATCTTGGCATTTTATTGTGAGAATAAGATATTTCGTTTGTTGTTCTGTTTTTATACAAATTTATTTATTTATTTTGATCACTCAAAGTCAAAGTCAAAGTCAAATAATTTTATTCAAAGTAGGAAGTTACAAGCTTCATTTTTTGAATGTCAAACAATTTACCACCGGTTCACTAAAGTTAATGCCTCATACCTGTGAAGAACCGCGCGATGCGCAAGAAACTCAGAGGGACGATTTTTTTTAAGTCACGCATTTACAGAGTCAAGTCAAGCATTTACACTAACACACCAAGCAAGCACTGACAGTTGCATATAAAAGAAACAGTACAAAAAATAATAAGTTAAAAGTGCCGCCGCAATTATAGGTGACTAGCGGCCCGCTCGCGGCTTCGACGCGTGGACTGCCTAATTGTTTCGTTATGTTACAACCCTTGGGGTGAATTTTTGAAAAGTAAAGTAGCCTATGTTTGACCTTTGTTTATCCTCTATATTTATTCCAAAATTCTTTACAATCGATCAAGCGGTTTAGTTTTTTCATATAAACTTTCATCCCCTATTTCAACCCTTTAACGGTTAATTTTTTAAAAACATAAGTAGCCTATGTTAGACCCATGGTTATTTACTACTTTCATTCTAAATTTCATCCAAGTCGGACCGGTAGATTAGCCGTGAAAGCATGACAGACAAACACACATACTTTCGCATTTATAATATAAGTATGGTTAACGGCTTGCAAGTTACGTTCAATATAAACTATTTAATTTAAAATAAAAAAATAATTTTAAGAATCTGAATATGTATAGGAACACAAAATATGCTAAAAACTAGAAGTACTAAAGTACAGAACTATATAATAAAATAACAAAAATAGTTAAGATATGGTGACTGAGATCTCAGGGATTTTAATATTATTTAAAATATAGAATTAACTCAAGTTATACGCTTTATATAAGATAGTAGGTTACGCAGAGATAACATAGTGTCAAGACACTTAGACATTTTCTTGGCCTTTTTGTCCAAAGTTGAGATATTTAGTGGTGAATGGCACAGCTTAACGTCGCATTTTGTCTTACCAAAACGTGGATATAATTAATTATAAGCATTTTCTCTTATGGTATTGAACAAGTAATACAAATAAACTATATAAGACAATGCATATAAAAAATCCATACATAATTTCATATAACCAGCATAAAATCAAGTTTTTACGTTGCAGAAAGCGCTGCAAACACTACAAAATAGTGAAAAACTAAATCCAAGCACTCTTAGATCCGAACCAGGGTGCCGTAGTAAAATCGAGGGTGGCCATAAAATAAAAAGTGTTTACTTGCTGAAGATAACAGGGCACAAAGTTCGCTGATAACTTTTTATTTCCTTGGGGGAGTCAGCCAGGTACAGCCGGTTGCTATAATCCGTATTGTTTTGAGACGTTTCATTTTCTTAAGTCTGGGCTTAAATAATAACTGTTGTTCGAAATGTCTGTGTTATACTTCTGCCATTTTGAATAACAGAATAATATTGTATGAGAAAAAATACAAGGATCTTGCTTTGTGACTGAATGACAAATTTTGTGCATTTTTTTTATCAATTTTTCCCATTGGTTGTTGGTCGTGGTTTTCAATCTTATTTGAGTAAATAGTTGAAAATCTAAAATTACTTGTTATTTCCTCAGTATAATTAAAAAAATACAGTATGTTGGCAATTCTGATCCAGTACATACCTTGAATACGCGACAAGTAAGGAAGATGTAATAACTTTTTTAAAATTTTTTCGTACGTAGCTGCTCCCGAACTGATTCTCATTGTCGATCGGAAAACGTACCACGAGCTCTCTGGTAGTTGTGGTCAAGTGCCAACCACTAATATTGAAAAGTCCCTGGGATAGACCTTTTAGCCTTTGAGAAATTCCCTAGACAGGCTATCAAAAGACAGAAACAAATACCCTATGAAATGCATTAAATTTATAAGAATTTCCAAAGTACTAAGTTTTAAATCACAACTAGGTATATGTTGAAGATTTTTTTATACAGAAACGTCAAATCCTCCACCATTGTTCAGGCTCATTAAATCGAGAGGATCCCAGCATCCCAAGTAATGCGTACCTCGAGGAATGAATCATTTTTACTGCCAGCAAGGAACGCAGCCCCGTCGCAAAACCTCTTCCAATGGCCAATAAACACGCAATAAAAATATGAAAGGACGTTGTAAAAGTCATTATTATTTACTAAATGTCTACCTTTTGTTAAGCGAAGTCCGAAGTCGTATCCGTAACGACGTTTGAGTTAATCAATGGCTTTGTAATGCCTGTGTATTGTATTGTATTTGACAGTTTAAGTCAATGAGTTATAAAATTGAGTGTTATAAATTTAGGTTATATTTTTTTTCACAGTTTCATGCTTTTCCCTCAAGTTAGGGTAGTCAGGGACGACTTAATATCAAGACACTACCCTCCCCTTCACTTTCCCTCCACCTTCCACCTGAAATGTCTCGAAAATTGCATTTTGAGCGACGGAATTTAATGGCGCTTCGAAGTTATGAAAATTTTAAAATAATCATATCTCGAGTGAGCATCGAACCTACAACCATTGCTTTATTTATTTTATTGTCAGACATTGTGCCGCGATAACCTAAAGTTATATAGATTTCCTCTAAGGACGAAGACTGCGGTGACTACGGTGCGTGATGCATGGAACTAAATGGACTCAAATTCTTCAACTTTATCATTATCGTATGTTATTTACCGTGCTAGGTACACAAACAAACAAATAGTTAAAAATGAAATTTATAACAGTAATAAAAAGTGGGGTGGTCTGTGTCGTGTCTCGGGATATTTTTTTATTCGAATAGTAACCGAAGCGGCTATAAAAATTTTTTACTAAGTATTTAAGGATTTTCAATTGATTTTACATATATGACATTTTTGTATAAAATTCGAAAATTAGCTTTTTGCTTAATATAACTATGATATCAGCTTCTAACTCACAGTGTGATGAGCTTCCTTCATATCTTTCCTCTGGCGCCTAAAACCGTTAAGTTCCGTTACTCAACACGTAATATTTCGATTTCGGACGGCAAGTTGAGGACTGAATATCTGACTAGATACTAGTCCTCCCTGACTACGTATAGTCTGTGTTTTTTATAATCATCACGATAGTTATTAAACTCGTAATAATATCGTAATCGACACTCATATGACATATAATGGAAATATTTATTTTACTATATTCTAAAAGAAATGTTAGTTTTTTTACAATATTTTACCACAGACTATAATGGCGCCCTTATTAAGTGTGGGTTCAATTCCCACTTGAGGAAATAATTATTATATTGTAATCATATCAAAGTAGAAAAAGAAAGGAGGTTAATTTTAATCATTCAATATCTCAAATTTAGTCGAGTGGAGAAAAGAGTGTCTTGACGCTGCTATGTGGCTAAATACTTGAAGCTAAATTTAAATTAAATAGAGAGTATATTTTATAATGTCCCCTAAGTTCAATAAATCACGCCCAGCATGGCTTTTCTAATAATATGGCAATGGCTGTATGTCGATCAAGCTCATCTTAACCAATTTCATCAACATATTAACACGCACGGATGCTATTGAAATGTAAGCAACTCGAGAGCGTATCGCTTACTAGACGTATTTTCTCAATGAATCCTGTTATTTCTTAAACAAATATGAAAAAGAATAGCAACTATAATTTGGTTTAAATTAATAATATACTCTATTTCACGCATGCGCGGCGTTGAGTTCCGTCTCTTCACATGCAATATCTCAAATTAAGGTGGAAAGTGGAGGACAGTCTCTTTATACTAGATTCTTTCTGACTACCCTGCTGTGCAAAAAAAAGTGAGAATCTTCTTTATATTTTATATAATATATTCGTATCTTTCAACTTTAATTGAATTGCATAGGTATTTATTAATGCAATCCTTGTGTATTTGATACTGTACTATACCAACTAATATATCACATTTCATCACATAAACAGCTGAGAGAAATCTACCCATATTCAAATAATTTTGCCTTATAATTTTCGTTTCAACTAATATACCAAAATACCACTCTAGGAAGCCAAGTACCTAATCTTTACAAATAGTTTCCAATTAGAATTTCATAGAGCGTCTTGGCACTTCAGATTTTAATATCACGTTGATTTATTCCTTTAACGTTCTCAAGAAATTATCCTTGCGAATTAATCGCAATATCGGAACTGGCCAACCGTTATTAGTACCTTCTATAGTTGCCAAGGTGTTCCACCCCTCAATAAATCTTGTCTAATTTGTGTGTAATTACAGGACGGCACAGTTCTCGTTGTAACAAGGAGTGCGTAGCAGCGGGGAGCTAGTGGCACGTGTTTGCGCGTGCCGCTTACTGTGATCATGCTAAACGACTTATGTCATTATTTAAGGAACAATGAAAAATCAACCTTAAATTTAGGTTATGTAGATAGATAATCACTTGACGAACATTATTCTAAATACATGAATGATATTTTTGATACCAATTTCGCAATTGGCAAAGTTCTGTCTATGTCATGAAGGTCGATATTACTTCAGCGTTGACTTTCTTAACGAAAATTTGGTCTTAACCTAAAGTACAAAATAACTCATCAAAAGCTTGATGGTGAAATACAGATAGTAACGTGTTCTTTGACCCCTCTGCGAGATAATTTTAATAAAGATATTACAAGGGAGCACTATTTCAAGTTAAATTAAAGTTGCGTTATTGTTAAAACTCTTATATTCGCAGCGGGACTGCCAACTAGCAATTAATTAAAGGGGTCATATTTTTGACGGACTTTTTCAAAGCACCAGCAAAAATTTGGGTGAACTAAATTTGTAATACATTAAGATGCATTTCAATCCAAATGGCCGCCTTGTCGGGTTAAGCCCTTTCATCCCTACGTAATTAGTGCAGGCGACGCGATGTGTTGAATATATTCGAGCTGGGCACAATTGCCATTTAAATCGGACAAATAAATCTGTGTCATTTGCTATAGACTTCGCCAAACTGTGCTTTTCTACCATTAACTGTTTCCAAGCCAATATAACTCTTCGAACATTGCGATGCAGTTGAATTCCGTTTGGTTCTCCCACTTGCATCCTGGCTGCAACCCCAAAAAGTTGTTCCGAATGTCGATACGACACTGTACACCATTTACGAGTTTGATTGAAATTTCGCAATCAACAGCAACAGGGGGAGTATGATCAAATTATTCGTATACATTTTTTGCCCTCAAACTTGGTGAGGTTATTCCATTATAATGGCCCCACGGAATATAAAATTTACGGGGGATTTAAGATTCTAATCGCGGGCCACTCGGTTGTTCAAAGTGATTAGAGGCGAGATAACGCCCGGAGCGGTGGAGCTCGTCCCGTGTGATATATCCGTACGTCTATCTGTTGATCGCTTTTTGTGCTTGTTATGTTACTCGGATATGTGGATGCGATTACGTGTAACTCGCTAAAACTATCATTGGAACGTATGGTATAATTGTTGATGTTTATTAGTTTTGATAACGAAGCAATATTAAGGAGTAAAATAGGTTTAATGCAGCTATTATATATTATCTTTGATTTACTTATGCAATTTGTGCATAATATTACAACAATAAAACAGTTAATTTTTTTTTTAAAAAATAAATGTTAAATAGTTGATCCTTGATACTATATCCATCCTGCTTTACAAAATATAAGAAAAAAAAAAGTCTTTTTTTTTACTCATTACCTATTTTTATGTTTTTCTACTTTTAACTAGAGATTCTCGCGGTCTATCATAGTATCAGTCAGAAAGAACTTAGTGGCAAAACACTCCGTTCTCTTTTACATATTCATGGAGACGAATATATTATGAACACAAATATTGCCTCGACAAGAAATCGAATCCACAAGCATATCCATTCCTTCCACAAAATAAAATAACTGAATAATATGCTAATAGTAATAAATAGGTCAATAAAAATTCTTTACTAGGGTGTTTAAATACTTAACCCAAATCCCATAACTTACATACTGTGGTAATTTATTCAATGGTGGATTACTTTAAATGGTCTCTATTCATCAAAACAGGTTTTATTGCTTTGGAATGGAAGTGGCCAGTCGTGGCTCAGTGGCACAAGCGTGTGACTGTAAACGACTGGTTGTGGGTTCGATTCCCACTCGAGGAGTGGAAATTATATTGCCATTTTCTTCCCTCTGGTGTCGAGGTAAAGCGCGGCGTTAAGTTCCACCACTTAACACGCAAGCCTCCGAATTTGGCGGAAAGTGGTGAACGGAGTGTCTTAACACTAGGTTCCCTCTGCCTACCCTGAAAAAAAAAATATGTAAGTGGCAGTGGGGCAACGTATGACTCTAAAATATTATTCATAGGTTTGATTCCCATTCGATAGAGTGATAATAGTCTAATTAGTATTTTTATTTTAACGCTCTGTCAATAAGCGCGGCGTTGAGGAACTCAACACGTATCTCGATTCTCTCTATTCGGGTTGCAAATGGAGCATGGAGTGTCTTGACATGAGAACCCAGTGTCTCCGACGACGCTGCTGATAAAAAATATGTTATGTGGAATACTTGATTTATATTTTTGATTTATGCAGAGAGAATATAGTTAAATACATATATCATATTTTCTTTAATAATGGATAATTTATTACTATTAAATTGCAAAGAAGCTTTTAAGCCTTTACTTATATATATTTAATATTAATAAAATTAGATTTAATTGGGAAGATTGTGATTTGAAATGTTGAAATGTTTAAATTTAACTTTCGGGAATATTTACTTAAAGCTTTGATTAGATAAAGTTTCCAAAATCCATAAGCAATAAGCACATTATGTAACAAATGCTCAAAAGTAGAAAAACAATATGCAACTTTTAAAAGCTCAGTTACAATTGTCCATACAAATAAAATAAATAGAAATATATCACAAAGAATTGACTACACAATATTTGTAACACGAATTTATCCCTAAACGAAACAACATCTCTTGTTTATTTCTAAAACTAATGTTAAAAGACGCGATGTATAACTCATACACGCAGAGATTATGAGTCGTTATCAGCCTTCCTCTAAAACGTCTTACGTCACTACCTAGATAAGCTATTTCCGGTTCTAAATCTTAGATTTTAAGTCGATTTTCCTATATTTTAACCTATGGAACTATATTTTCACATTTCGCTGGTATTTGTGACGGTGGTACACATTTTTCTCATTTTAGTTGCATATTTTATAAAACAAGTTATAATGAAAAATCTCCTGAACAAATGTTTGTATTTGCAACGACAACTGTGAATGAGAACGCTGAATGGTTCTAAGTCCTATTATGGTGTATGGTATGGAGGAGAATACGATTTTTTGTATGTAATTTATAAAGGGTTATAGAAATATGTTATTTGAATTGCTTTACGACAATGTGATGTAAGGTTTGTGAGATGTTTCCAGTTTATAATATATTTTGGGGAGAGTCTAGTGATAAATCACTCCGTTTTCCACTTCTAATTAAATGGGATTATTATAATAATGTGTCAAAAGTATTACCGATAAAGGAATAAGCAGTTCAATTTAGTTGAAGTTTATGTAGGTATTTAAAAAGATTATATTTTTCACAAAAATACATAAAAAACATATAATAAATATTACACACACAATGCGTTTGACTTACACTTTTCTAAAGCAAAGCGCATGACGTTTAGACTATTTGAAGGATAATACTAAATTTTTGATTGTGGATTCCATCCTCATTCATGAATATTTAGCTTCACGCTGTATTCCGCACATAGCAGGGTATGCAGAGAGAACCTAGTGTTAAGACACTCCGTTCCCCATTTTCCGCCGAATTTGGAGGCATTGCGTGTTAAGTGGTGGAACTTAACGCCGCGCTTTACCTTGGCACTAGAGCGAAAAAAATGGAAATATTAAATATTTCCACTCCTCGATTGGAAATCGAACCCACAACCAGTCGTTTACAGTCACACGCTTGTGCCACTGGACCACGACTGGCCACATTCATTCATGAATATATTTATGTTATTTTCATAGATTATATTCTGTTTCCGCTATTCAACACTAACGAAACCAGAGAACGGAGTGCCTTGACACTACGCTCTTTCTAATAACCCTTTTATTTCAGTAAACGCGTAAACCATTTCCCTACACATGTTCTTTATTGACATACGATCGATGTCAAACATGTCGTGCCAATGCGAGAAGCCTTACCAAATGAACTTATAAAATATATGGGACATACGATACATAATCAAATTACTATTAAAATAGTATAAATAACATATTTATGTTAATGTAATAAATATGGAATGTTTATTATTGAGGCTTGGACTTATTTTTGTATGGATTTGTATGATGAATGGATTTGAATTGCCTTTTCTTCGCTTCAACATCTTCAGGGCGGGAACGCTGTTTTACCAATAAGGTTGTCTTGTACAGCTGACCTTTTTTGTGTTTATTTTGTGTTGTTTCTGGGTATAATGACTTTTAATATTATTATAAACGAATTTTGATCTTTTGGTAGTATATCTGTTTGTTAATATATAAATAAATCTGCAAAGTAAGTTACAGGTGGATTCTCATTTAAGATTTTTAGAAAAAATTAAAAAAGAAAAATTGAATAAAAGTTGACTTATTCTATTAAACTTCAATTTTTTTTCTTTTAATGTACTCAATTCTTATCATTTTAAGTAAATTCACGGATTTTGCTGCTTAGAGTAGTCAGAGAGAGCATAATGTAAAGACATTCTGTTCTTTACTTGCCACTAGAATTCGCGATATTCCTTATTAAGTGAAGGTGTATGGAATTAAAAACATAATAATTTGAGTGGGAATAGAACCCGTAACTGGTATGTTTACAGTCACACTCCGTCCCACTGTGCCACAACACCCTCATACATTACATTTATTTTTTTTATTAGCTTCACGCTCTATAGACACTCCGTTCCCCACTTTCCGCCGAATTCAGAGGCATAGCGTGTTAAGTGGCGGAATTTAACGCCGCGCTTTACCTCGGCACCAGAGCGAAGAAAATGGAAATATTAAATATTTCCACTCCTCGAGTCGGAATCGAACCCACAACCGGTCGTTTACAGTCACACGTTCGTGCCACTGCGCCACGACTGGCCCCCACATTACATTCATTCCATAAATTACACCTACACTTGGTTGTGCATTTAATACGAGCATTCAGTTTGGGTGGTCTAGTTTAGAATATCGTGAACAAAACTTGTCTTTGAGTTACCGACGTCTAGCTACTAGCTGTTATTGCGTAGTCATGGTTAAATGTAAACAAAGTGGGCTTCAATTTTTTTTTGTGTTCGTTTGTATGGAATAATCAAATATTATATTAGTATGTTAAAATACGTAGTGGGGAACGGAGTGTCTTGACACTAGGTTCCCTCTGCCAACCCTGCTGTGTGCGGGATACAGCGTGAAGATAAAAAAATTGTAAAAATAAATTTTTTTATACCTTTTTTTAATACACAACTATATGTAACTTTAACAATTTTCTGGTCTAATTAACAAAGCATTAAGCAACGCGGTAAGAATTAATGACATTAGGATATTAAAAAATATATATTTATTAAAAATTGAAAAATTTAATAAAAAACATAATAAAAATAATTACAGTAGTACAAAGTAGAATGCGCACGGTAAAGATACATTTATAAAAAATAATAAATTCTCTTGAAATATATAAATGTAAGTATACTGCACAATTTTGAACTGACACTCTCAGTACCTCATGGATTCATCTTGCAGGTACCCATCGCGTTGCAGAAAGGAAGGGTGATTAAATCCACGTTTTTTTAAACGTTTTTTCCCGTGGGGGGACGGGTTAAGAATACAATTCCCCCCGCCGCTGGGTAGCGTCCCGTAAAAGGCGAGTAACCCAATAGTTTGGTGGTAGGAGATTTGTTCTCCGACTGGCTCGCGACCACTATCATGTCAAAGACGAACCGCCAAATATCTTAATGATGTGTTCCGGTTCGATGGCATGTAAGCGAGCTCTCCCTATTCCCACCATTCCCATCCTTCTGTCCTACATTTCCAAGGCTGGCAACGCTGGCTGGCAAATGGGCGAAGGTAACCACTTAACACCAGGTGGGCCTTCAGCTCGTTTGCCTCCTTTATTCCATAAAAAAAGAAAAAAAACGTTGACGAAGTTAC
The DNA here is from genome assembly GCA_019049465.1 of Dryas iulia moderata. NCBI lineage: Eukaryota > Metazoa > Arthropoda > Insecta > Lepidoptera > Nymphalidae > Dryas > Dryas iulia. The sequence continues at coordinate 371,840 of CM032429.1, forward strand.
GGGCAGTGATTGATACTGTGGGCAGACTAATATTATATTTTTTTCAGCTTAATACTTTTTTCCACATAGCAAGGTAGCCCCAGAGGACATAGTGTCAAACACTCCGTCTACCACTTTCCGTCTGATACCGATACATTTCTTGTTGAGTGGCAGAGAGAGAAAATAATTTTCCTAGTGGGAATCGAACCTACAACCACGTTAAGCCAGAGGCTGTCCAACTGCTCTACTACGGCCTGAGCTAGTATTATTATAATACTTAAATAAAGCTATTTTCTTATTATCATTCTCGTTATAGCGTATCTCAGTTACACATGTTAAGTTAAATAAATTTGGAGATAAGCTAAAGTGCCTTACTTTAATGGATTGTAAAAGCTTCATTTAGATAAATAATACGGTTATGGGGTTTCGTATGAGTACGATAGTTTGTTTGAGACTATGTTAATAATTTAACATAACCGTTGGTAGCTTTGGTAGGGTTTTAGTTTTGTGCATTAAAAATGGATTTTTAGAAGTTAATTATTTTTAGACAGCCATCGTGGTTTAATTGTAAAGTATCTCATATCGTGGCCAGTCGTGGCCCAGTGGCACAAGTGTGTGACTCTAAACGACTGGTTGTGGGTTCGATTCCCACTCGAGGAGTGGAAATATTTAATATTTCCATTTTCTTCGCTCTGGTGTCGAGGTAAAGCGCGGCGTTAAGTTCCGCCACTTAACACGCAATGCCTCCGAATTCGGCGGAAAGTGGGGAACGGAGTATCTTAATACTAGGTTCCCTCTGTCTACCCTGCTGTGTGCGGGATACAGCGTGAAGCTAAAAAAAAAAAAAAATCTCATATACTTGTTGATCGTGGGTTCAATGGGATATGTAAACAAAAATATGAAGTACGTAGTGTAGTATTTTGTATGGAATTCTGAAACTGAATGATTATTTTCAATAATTATTTCCGTTTTCCCGCTCTGGTCAGACAAAACGTGACGTTGAGTTTAATTTCTCAGCATGAAGTCTCGATTTCGCATAGAAAATAAAAAATGGAGTGTTTTAGTGTGATAATAATAACGTGCTAGGCGAAAACAGGTTTGGATTATAGCACCTTTACATTTTTCCCCGCATAGTAGAGCAGTCAGAGCAAGACCATGACATTCCGTTCCGAAAAAAAAAATCATTCAAAAATTAAAAAATATTTATATAATAAAAAATAAATGAAAATAATCTTTACCCCGAGTGTGAATCGAACCTAGAACCATCACACTTACAAGGAGACAATGTCAAATCTGAATAACAATATCAATACTTACCATTCCAATACCAAACTTCACACAACACGTACCGAACCAAAATACCAAACAAACAGACGGACAAAATTTGCAACTTTTTTAATTATTAACACTTCGACCATACCAAAAGCTATAACTCAGTAATCTGCCACTGTACAGCTGTTCAGGCATTATTCGCGCCGGTCACTAATTGAAAATAAACAGCGTTCATCACTATGTGTGATTTATTAACAAAGTGTGAATGTATGTAGGAATATGTTGGGTTTACTTTCGGATATCTCTGGGGGAGTGTAATTGAAAATAGTGTTATTCAGTCCTTGTATTTTTTGTGGAGTGTTTAGACACTATCGTCTCCGATTTAACAGGTGTATGGTGACTAAGGGAGTCAAAGGTGATGCTTGGTAATAATTTGATTATTATTTTAGTCTTTTTTGCGGTTTGCTAGTAAAGACATTGTGGTCTGCATGTTTAAGGGATTAAATTGAAAATTTTGTTTTTTTTTAGCTTCACGCTGTATCCCGCAAACAGCAGGGTAGGCAGAGGAGGTAGGAGACCTAGTGTTAAGACACTCCGTTCCCCACTTTCCGCCAAATTCGGAGGCTTGCGTGTTAAGTGGCGGAACTTAACGCCGCGCTTTCCCTCGACACCAGAGCGAAGAAAATGGAAATATAATTTCCCCTACAGTCACACGCTTGTGCCCCTGGGCCACAACTGGCCACATTGAAAATTTTGTTGCTATTTGGGTGGACAGTGTAAAACACAGTGATAAACTCCGATGACTAAGTAATTTATTTTCGAAATGATATAAAAGTAAAAAAAAAAAACAATATTATCGTACCATTTTTTTTCAGGTATTATTTCTTGGTTTTTATCACGGAGCAGGGTAGATAGAGGATTTGGGATATAACGTGTGGAGTGGCGGAACTCAATACCACGTCAATGTCTGTCTAGAACAAAGAAATGAAAATAATTAAAATAAACGCTTCTCAGAAACCGTTCGTGGCCGGTAGTGGGTTCGATTCCCACGACCGATCTTACAGACAGACGCCGCCTCACTTCACCACGACAGCCTTTATTTTGTCAAACTCATCTAAAATCGATTTTCTGCCCCTTATAAAACCATATAATATGTGCAACCGAACTATTATTTATAACCTGAGGGAAGTTCCTTTAAACGAGCGTCATTACGGTCTAAGGCCTACAATTGCAGTACTGTCTACAGCTTTTAGCTCTCAGCCAATAATTATGGTTGCTTTACACAAAATTGCGTCCTGCGGTCGAGATTTCGTATTGAAATTGTGTTTCTATGGAGTTACTTATGGGGGTATTATGTGAAATGTTAATTGTGGATTTTGTTCTTGTATTAGACGTATGTAATAAAGAACAACGTCTGACTGTAAATGCGATGGTTTTGGGGATGACTCCCGCTCAGAGAAATGATTTTAAATGATTTTTTTATTTATTCTTTGGTACCAAGACAAAACATGGTTTTGAGTTACGCCACTCAATACATAATGTTCAGGATGGTTTCGGAGGGTAAGTGGAGACTGGAGTTTCTTGTCACTAATTTCTCTATGCCTACTCAGCAATGTGCGGGATACAGCGTGAAGCTAAAAAAAAAATCATTTACTACCAACTTTTCTCATCATTTCTACTATATGCTATATATCTATATATACATATACTACTAAGCTCACGAGCTACGAATGTGATATTATTTCAGCATCCTTGTATTCCCATTGACGCAAACCACCGGTTTAATTATAATGAACAAGTAAACACGAACTAAATTTGAACTGAGATAGATTGTTGAGGAAAAATTGTTATAAATAATTATTTTAATATTGTTAGAAGTTATCGATATATGTTTGTAAGTCAGGGTTATTGAAAAAGTTGTAAGAAGCAACTGTTATTTAATAATATAGAAAGAATACCTTAATAAAATAAAATAATACCATTAATATAAGACAAAAGTATAGCAGGCTGATTTGGTTTTCATATTTTAAATTTAGTGTTTCTCCGCTCTGGTGGGAAGAAATTTATTTATTTATTTAGTATTAAGAAAAACAACAGCATTCCACTATTACAGTACATAAAAAAAAAGTTTTACAGAAACAAAGCCAATAACAGTTTTCCACTTACATATTAATTTAAGGTACAGAGCTATACATCTTCAAAATTAATCCCTGCTATATTAGCAACAACAATGCAAAAGTGAAGAAAGGAACAAAATATATATTTACATTTCTTTCTTCTATATAACAAAAAAAATCATATATAAAAAAAAAATCGTATATGCACCCTTGTGTCAATGTGTGTGTGAGTGTGTGAGTGTGTGTGTGTATGTGGGTATGTAAGCGTGTGTATATGTAGAATCAGAGTAATAGATGTTGAGACCTAATAACTTGTTTTGAAAGAGAGTCAGCAGATAAATGGAATAAATCAATATGAGAATACTTTTTATTATACATTAAAGGTACGCGAGAGAAGAATGAGTTAGCTGCATAACGTGTATGTGATATAGGAACATAAAAAAGATTAGATTGGGTTAGTCTTGTTCTTTTAACAGGCACGTTTAAAAAAAGACAAGAAAGCAGATCAGGCGAATCAATATTTCCCGATAAGAGAGAATGGAGTAGCTTTATGTCCAGTAGTTCACGACGGTTATATAGTGAATCGATACGATAGTTTTGGCAACTTTCTTTGTAAGAGTTAAATTGACTATATGTTTTAAAATTCAAATGTTTGATAAATTTTATCTGTATTGACTCGATACCATCAATGTATTTACAATAATAAGGACTCCACACACAACTACCGTATTCCAAGACGCTTCTAACAAGAGAATAGTATATGCTTTTCAAGCAAATTACATTATTGAATGGTTTACATAATCTAATAACAAAACCTAATGTCGTAAATATGATCGTTCATTTGTAATTTGCTATCTAATAAAATGCCCAAATCACGTACAAAGTTAGTTTTTTTTATGGGACAGTCATTAATAAAATATGTGTAGTAGATAGACTTCTTTTTTCGTGTAAATGTGATTTGGACACATTTTTCTACATTTACAGTTATTCTATTAGTTTTATAATATTCACTTAATCTATCCAAATCGCTTTGTATTAAGACACAGTCTGCATTATCCTTAACCTTCATATATACCTTCTTGTCGTCAGCAAACATTAAATATTTAGAGAATTTAAAGCAATCACCTATATCATAGAGATACACATTATATAAAAGTGGACCCAAATGTGAGCCCTGGGGCACGCCAGAAGTAACGTTAACAAAGTCAGATCGGGATCCACCAATTCTGACCGCCTGCTTTCTATTTGAGATATAAGATTTCAGCCAACGGAATAAGTCCCCACGTATTCCTAGTGCATACAATTTTTGCATCAAGATAACATGGTCCACGCGATCAAATGCTTTTTCGAAATCAGTGTAGATCACATCTACCTGCAATCCCTCATCCATGTAATTCAGAATATCGTTTGTAAAACCAATCAGATTAGAATAAGTTGATCGTCTTTTCATAAATCCGTGCTGATTATTAGGTATAGTTCTACTAAGGACTGCGTATAACTTCGTATATACTAATATATAAATGCCCAGTTGAATTCCGCTACTTAATATGCAATATTACGAAATCGAGTAAAACGTAGGGAAAAGAGTGTCTTGACACTACTGTTTCTTTGCCAACCCAAATACAAAGAAAAAACTTATTAAATGAAACACTTAGTTATGTTCCAAAGTAGTAAGCTTTTATGTTCTTTTAAATATTTTTAAAGTGATTTTCCACACTTAGGAAAATTGAAAAAGACATTTTGGAAACGTATAATTTTTTTTTACGTATAAAAATTTCGAACGCATGGCTCAGTGGTGAGAGCGCCTGGACGGTTCAGGAGGCGCAGGTTCGAATCCCACTGCGTTCAAATTCAATTTTTTATACGTTTTCTAAATGTCTTTTTCAGCTTTTATGTTATCATTAGGCCAGAATTAACCTATACTTCAGTCACTCGATTTGTCTCACCAAAGAGAGGAAATGAAAATAATTTAAACAATCATTTCTACGAGAGTGAACTGAATCCGTAACCATCGTGTTACAATTAGACGCTGTCCTACTAAGCCACGACTGTCTATACTATTAATAAATACATATTAAACAAATTAATTATTTACAAACACAAAACAGCCAGTCACAGTTGTGGCCAGTCGTGGCGCAGTGACACAAGCGTGTGACTGTAAACAACTGGTTGTGGGTTCGATTCCCATTCGAAGAGTGGAAATATTTAACATTTCCATTTCCTTCGCTCTGGTATCACAGATAAAGAGCAGCGTTAAGTTCCGCCACTTAACACGCAATACCTGCGAATTCGGCGGAAAGTGAGGAACGGAGTGTCTTAACACTAGGTTCCCTCTGCCTTTAAATAAACTTTATGACTAAGTATTTCTATGAAAGATTTATCGAATGAACATCCTAGTGTGATGTAACATAAAACAATGGTACCTTATTGTGTACTCTGCTAGCGGTGGCTGTTTACTAAGAAAATGACATAATACGTGAGGGCATAATGTTATCGTTTCTTGTAAATAGACTAACTGGCATTTCTAGCTACGATTGTGGTGTAATTAAATAATTTATTTTAATTTCTGGTTATAAATTCTTTAATGCATATGCATTATGGAATGTTATAAAGAGGATGGCATTCAAAATAATATTTGCCATCATAGTTCATTGGTAACAGTAAATTTAATTGGTTGTGGGTTTGATTTCTACTTGTTGAAGCGTTTATAAGTTATTTTTTTTTACTCTGGCGAAGATCATAGCGCGATATTGAGGTCCGCTTCTTACCACGTAATGTGTCAAGTTTGGTCGAAAAGTAGGGAACACAACCTGCTGCTGATTACACTGCTAAGGGCAAAATCGTAAAGAAAAACAATCGAACCTTCTTCAATTGTGTCTATTTTCATATCTATGTCTTTTTAGCTTTCACGCTGTATCCCGCACACTGCAGGGTAGGCAGAGGGAACCCAGGGTTAAGACACTCCGTTTCCCACTTTCCGCCGAATTCGGAGGCTTGCGTGTTAAGTGGCGGAACTTAACGCCGCGCTTTACCTCGACACCAGAGCGAAGAAAATGGAAATATAATGTCCACTCCTCGAGTGGGAATCGAACCCACAACCAGTCGTTTACAGTCACACGCTTGTGCCACTGGGCCACGACTGGCCACTCATATCTATGTATCTATCAATTAACTAATCTATATAATAAGAACTTGTATAACGCTAATTACTTAACTACAAAAAGTTCGATTTTCTTAAAGTTCACACTTTCAGTACACGAATCCGTAATTTATGATAGTGCAATATTTTTTTTGTAGTACACCCCTGAAATCATTTTAAGGATTATTTATAATGATGACTACTTATTAATTTGTTATTATGTATGATCCTGCATAAAATTTATAAACACGTGATATGTAAAAATATTTCTACTCGAGTTATTTAAAAGGAAAAAATATTTAATATAATGTCACTTCATATTTCATTCCCCATTGAGACCTCATTCTTTTTCAGAATAATTATAAGTATAAGTGAGAATTTAGACTAATGTGTACTAAACATGTAAGAGTTTTCTTTGCTTTTTTATTTTTTATTATTCTATTTTATTACTCTACGGACATAAGGTCTGTACCTTTTTTAACACGAATCTTGTTTTATCATGTGCATTTTTTTTAGGTTACGATTTCAGTACTTAAAACTAAGACTTAAAGAATATACCCTAAGAGAGTCACACACACACACACACACACACACACACACACACACACACACACACACACACACACACACACGCACACACACACACACACACACACACACACGCACACACACACACACACACACACACACACGTAAGAGTTAAAAGTAGTGTATATTTTTCTTATAATTTGCAACTACGGCTTTTGCAAACTTGAATCTATTTAATCTATAACAAATCTTATTAAAATATATGTCGCAGAGAAAAAGGCCATAGCTATGTTATGAAGGAGTGACATCAGTACAGTACTTACAGTTTTGCATTGGTTTTATAATAAAATCTGAATACTTTACAAATTATTATTAAAAGTTGTTTTAAATCGATTAATCTAACTATTATAATAATTTAACTCGTCGTTGCGCCGACATATACATCTATTATAAATTAAAAAAATAAAATAACAATATAAAATAAAGCAAAAACATTACCAAGTTTCACACGAAGTCAAATCGCCATATAATCATTACCTGAGAACAAAAGGCGCAATTATCAGAAAAGGCATATAAAACAATGATCTAGGATCGCCTTAAACACTAGAACCTAACCTAACACCAAATTAGGCTCCAAACAATAGCCGATATATACAAAAGACTTGGGAGAAATTAGTGGAAAATTTTCGAAGAGTCTAAAACTCAACTGAACAACGGCTGTGTGAGTTCAAATATACACCATTCACAAGACGAAAGACAAACATTATAACGTTACAATACTTGGACCTTTTTCAAGCTAAGGATCAACAATGGCCACAAAGTATATATTCTGATGCAAATATTTCTCAGGCCTTGGGCAAGAATTAATTGAAAAGGTATAGCGAGACTTTGATTTATGAATCTTATGGTGGACATGTTTCTGCTAGAGGAATTTGGGGTTAAGGAAAGTGAACGTTATTCTATCGGGAGAAAGTCCCAAATTATTTGAATTTTGGCCTGAATGTGTGTAGACATTAATATTATATTCATACAATCGCATTTAGAAACCGCAATTATAAGTGATAGCTTGGGATGGAACGTAAGAAATCATGTATGGAAATCATATGTGATACAGCCTCATAATGTGGCGTGCTTTGTCAAAACAGAATTGTGTTGATTGTTTGTCTTCATATATTATGCCTTATGTTAGGTAATAACGGTGAAATGTTATTTAAACTGTCTAACTTGTATACAATGTTCTAGTACCTACGTTGAGCATTCAAATAAATATTTACATTTAAAAAGTAAAATATTTAGTGAATTAAGAATTAAGTAATATCAATACTTTAATAGCAAAAATATGTTATAAACTATGTTGTGTATATTCTAAGTAATAAATCTATATTATATGTTGTGACGAGATATTTATACATGTATTGATTTTTTTTTTATTTTATTTCATTTTTTTTTTTAACGTCAGGAAATCCGTTACGGATACCAGCCCAAGTGGGGGACTCAGGACGTGGTTATGTGGGACTCCGGTGAGGCAAGATGGTAACGCCACCGTTACCCACTAAAACCTGACGGTGCTCCTTCTCAACCGCCACTAGCCGGGCCACGGGGACCGAATCAATCGTCCGAGGACACCGGCGGCGGGAGCCTGCAAAGCACGTCGCGGAGTCAAGGGTGGTGTAGGTCACCCTCGACGGCCTGCTCGGAGTAGCGCGCGGGAGCGACCGCGCGCGCCTACTCGGGCCAGGTGAGTAGGCGGTCAGCTAGCCCCACGCTGACCGCCCTCTGACCGGTTAGGGCGGAAGGCGACGATCATGTGCCGCCCTCCGGCGACCCGGTCGTTTGCGACGGACGGCAAGGTTGGAGAAGACCTCCCTCGTCCGTTCCGCCGCCTCCTTCTCGAGCACCACTGCCTCGCAGAAGGCTCCGACCGCATCCCACGACCTCTCGCTCTCCACCATGGCCTTCACCACGGCTGGAAGGGAGAGGTCGTCCCCAATGACGCCGCTCGGAGCGCGGCGTTGAGACGCCCAGGCTGGGCACACCTCCAGCGTGTGCTGGGCCGTCTCATCGAGACAGTCGTCACAGTGGCGGCAGCGAGCGTCGGGCTCGCTCCCAGCGAACCGACACAGGTACTTCCCAAAGCAGCCATGCCCCGAGAGAACCTGCGTGGTGCGGAAGGTTAGGACGCCGATACATGTATTGTTATGCTATAAGCTTACATAGGCGACACTAGCCTTATTAAGTGTACTTTATACTCGATGTTAAATCAATACTTATTGTGTGTACATTTGTATTGTAATTTATATGTATGTAAATAAAGAATTTTTGAAAATAAAACTTAAAAGAAAATAAGTATGTAATTTTTGCATTTAATTTTCGTTTTATAATATATTTTTTTTATAGCTTCACGCTGTATACCTTGCGGGGTAGTCAGAGAGAACAGAGCGCCAAACGCTACGGTCCCTGCATACTTCTTTCGTCTCGTCACATCTAGTAATTCATTCATCTTCTGTTCCATCCCTCCTCTTACATTCCACGTAGCTATTTGTAGCTCCGTCCTCCACTTCCCGCCGTCTCGGACATGGCGTGTCGGGTGGCGGTCCCCAACGCCGCAATTTATTACATTTTATTTATATTTTTTGCATTAAATTTAGAAATTAAAATAATATATATCATAATTGTCAAATTCTCTTTAAACCTATATTGCAATAGTTTTATAAACATCATTTGAAATTATAACTAGTAGACAGAATATGTCTTTTAACAATAAAAAAATACATATACTAAAAAGCATCCATACTAAAAAAAACAATTCTAATTACTAATTTCCCAAAATATCACGAACCAGACATAACACATCAACAAAAACAATAAGAAACGATTAACATAACAAAGAAAATATCATTATAACATAAATTACACAACTGTTTGCTTCACAAACGAGACAACTAAATATCAAAGGAGTCTAAATGCTCAATTGTAGGTAACAAGCACCAAATTTTCCTTCACCAACCCATTAGAACTAACTGGAGTATACGAATGGGCGAAAGCTTAATATCTAAAATTCCACGTTCAGGCATCCACTTAAGTTTGAGCCCTAAAACGTTCTGACACCGTCGACTAATGTATGGATGGTCGATTAATAGTGGGGGAGGAGGTGGGTCTTTGTAATTTGGTAGTCACATACAGGGGATCCTAGTTACTGACGATAAACTTTGCGTCTCTTGAAGAGTAGGAACGTTTAAATTGCTGACGATGCTAACCTTGCATTCTTCTCGTTGTCTGCGCTATGTACTGTTTGCACGTGAAACGTATATATATTAAGTTTTTAGCTTATTAAGTATATTTATGTGGCCAGTCGTGGCCCAGTGGCACAAGCGTGTGACTGTAAACGACTGGTTGTGGGTTCGATTCCCACTCGAGGAGTGGAAATTATATTTCCGTTTTCTTCGTGCTGGTGTCGAGGTAAAGCGCGGCGTTAAGTTCCGCCACTTAACACGCAAGCCTCTGAATTCGGCGGAAAGAAGGGGAAAGGAATGTCTTAACACTAGGTTCTCTCTGCCTATCCTGCTGTGTGCGGGATAAAGCGTGAAGCAAAAAAAAAATAATAATTAATATTAGTAAAATTCAATTGGTTTTTTTAGAAGTTATTTCTGGAATAAAAACCATTTTAAGATTCCTTGACATTCATATTGGTGAATACTATGTAATGTATTGATCCATATATATTACTAACCATGGGATCGATTTAACTAATTTTCCGGCTTAAATCGTTAGGTGTTATTTAAGCAATATTAAAATTTTTGCTTCACTTTCTATAAACCATTGTTAATTCTTATTCATAATAGTTTAGGCTACGATTCTCGAAATTAAAATAAATTTAGCATATATTCCACTCTAAACGTAAATTTAAAGTAACTTCTTAACAAAATAAATAACTTAAGCTTTTTGCAAAACAAAAACGTCTACTAAAATATAGTCTAAACAAAAACTACTTAAAGATTTAAACTTAGTGCACATAATAAGAACGCTGCAAACGTTACAAGTATTTTAATCAACAGAATAAATGTAGCAATTAAATAAGTGATTATCTTCCACTATAGTCATCATATATTACAAGGCAAGTGGTTCTCCCCCACCCCTAAAGGACGGGGTAAAATTAAACATTTGGGGGATCTAACGGGGTCTAACGGGGTATGTGATGTTTTGGTCGTTTCGTTCTTGGTTCTGGAATGGGCTTGCGTTATTGATATAAATTGTGTTAAAATTGTTTTGCAATTAGTTTCTTTTTTAGCTTCACGCTGTATCCCACACACAGCAGGGTAGGCAGAGGGAATCTAGTGTTAGTCACTTTCCACCGAATTCGCAGGCATTGCGTGTTAAGTGGCGGAACTTAACGCCGCGTCTGCAATTACTTCCTTTTGAATATCTAACGAAAATATAACATATGTAAAACATAATAAAATACAATTTTTAATAAAGTTTGTTTATTATGATTAGCATAACTGATAATGAAGGCTTGAGAAATGAAGATTTGAGAGATCTTAAGAAATTACTTTTTTACTACTTTCGTGATATGTTTTTTTTAATTTTGCATATAATAAAGTAGTCGGAGCTTAATATTTCTAATTCACCTACTGGAAATCGAAACATGACACGTTAAGTGGAGTAGAGTGAATAAATTAAATAATATAAATAAAATTCCTCCTTGAGTAAGAATGGAACCCACGATCAATGGCGTTAACAATCAAATAGCCTCAATAGTATTTTAAAGGATTCGAACCAAAAGCAACCTTTTTTTTTTTATTTTTTTTTTATTTTTTTTTTATTTATTTTTTTTTTTTTCATCGTCAGGAAAATCCGTTACGGATACCCGCCCGGGGTGGGGACCCGGACGCGGTTATGTGGGACTCCGGATCGTTCTTCCGTTTACCCACTAAAAACCTGACGGTGCTCCTTACCCGCCACTAGCCCAGGTCTCGGGCACTGCCCCAATCGTCCGCGGACCTGGGCGGCAACCAAAAGAAACCATCGTCCAACGTTTCCTGCCACATCTAGTTAACATTAAATCCCTGATAATTAATGTGTATGTAAGCTATATTCACGTGTTCATCTCGCTCGGGAGATGTTATTAGAAATTCAGATTTTAGATCTTTCTGCGTATTCTATGTAGGTACCTACTTAGTTTTTACGAACCTCGTCTCGTGTAATCGTAAAGGGCGGGTATTAGCAAAAGTAATGTTTGGTTATTAAATATTCTCCTGTAAAGTTACCTGCTAAGTCGAAACGGTTGTTTCTGTTGAATTTAATTTTGTGCTTATTTTATTGTTCTATATTTTGTTTTTTTACGTTAAAGCTTTTTAAGGTCAAGTGTCGTTGTGTAGGCGCGATTTACATATATGTCACTGAACGTGATGGTAGTGGATTCTAACCTTTTTAAATATTATTATTAACTTTATTAAGGGTAAGTTTTATAGACATTTATCGCTAAGGACCTCCTAGTGAAATGTAAGAAAACTATTTGTAACTACAAAATGTTTTTTTTTTAGCTGGGAAATGCTTTTTACGAAGACCATCCGTACATAAGACAGGCAAACTACCTTACAGACGGATTATACTGTGGGACTCGCCTATGAGTCCGATACTACCCACTAAAACCCAGCGGAGACCCTTTTCACCCTCATGAGATGTCATACTACAAAATGTATGACTGATGATGAAACTTTACAGAGCGTTAAAATATTTAATTTTTTTTTTGAGGAAACAGAATTAATTCATAGAAATTCAAAACATGACAACAGGTAAGCGAGTATATTTTTAATTAAATTAACTTAGCAAAAGTATATTTAATATAATTTTAAATTAAATTTCAATTACAAAACTAAGTCGTGGTAAATGAGATGATCCAGAATCCTACGGTCATCCACCTCACAATCCTGGACTGACCTCTATAAACCAAATAGGAAAGGTATTTCACACTACAGGACCCAGAAAAAAATATTTTATTTCATATATTTTTTTTGTTGATTTTTTTTGCATATTCTAGGGTTAATAAGGAGAACCTTGTGTCAAAACACTCCGTTCTCCACTCTCTATTTGAAATTAACAGTGCGGATTGAGTATTGGGCGGTGGAATTCAAGCGTTATTTCAAGCCAGGGAAAATGACAAGCGACTAAAGACAATATTTTATTTTTAGTAAATTATTTACACTATATTTTTAAAAGTATCTGCCTAAAGTTACCTGTTAGAGATCACTAATAAAGGTCGCCTTAGTACGTTGCAGTCATGTACCTGTGTGTCTGTGCCTATAATTGTGATTTGTTTTGTGTGAAATAGATAATTTTATCTATCTAGCTATCTATTTTGATAAAAAATCACTTACAAATTTGTGAAATTTCTAAGTATTTTTCAAATGTTTAAATCTAAAAAAAAAATTCTAATCGTATAAAACCTTCGATATTATCTGTTAATATTGAAAAAATATAACATTAATCAAAAAAGCTCATGAACATAAAAATTATGAACATAAATTCATAATCTTGCAACACACTTATACATCAATTATCAAAGCACGACAACCGTAACCGATGGCTTATCTCAGCCTCGTCTATGTGAAACTGCCACCGAACTACCCTCACTGGCCAATGGAATTCAGGTCCCAATACAATTTTCCGCTTGGATGCATTTTGAATTTATAACTACTAAATTGGTTGTGCCGATCTAGTTTGAATATCTTACAATTAATTGGCGGCCTAATAGCTGTAATTATGTGTGGCTATTGATTTATATGATGATTGGTAACGATTTCTTTACGTCCATTTCAATTTCTTATAAGTTATCAGTTTGAAAGCGTTTATTTTAATGCAGTTTTATGCTTTTTTCTAAGTATAAGGTATAGCCAGAGTGAATGTAGTGTCAAGACACTTTGTAGTCCATTTTTTGTCCGCTGCAAACTTGCAGAACTTAACGTCGCGTTATGACATAGTTAGAGCGAAGAAATGAAAATAATATGTAATCTTCTCCTGAATGGGGAATTGAACCTACAACAATCGAATTTACAGACCGACGCTAGCTGCACCACGACAGTCCCTATTTTTTATTTATTTTAGTTATAAGAATTTCCCCAGTCTTATACAACTTTGCAATCTGGCACTATAAGTAAAACGAAACAAAAAAATATAGTTCAGTAGTGTTATTTCGATAAATACTCGTAATATGTATATTTTTTTAATTAAGGAACTTAAAATTAACAATTTAATCACTTAGTTTTTTGTATAGGTCTAAGTATATGGGTTTTTGTATATTTTCCACTTATTATATAGCTATGATAAAGAAACAAGCAAAAATGTACCTTTTTTTTAACGTACTATAATGTATAAATGTTTTCATATAACGATATGGGTAAAATATGTTATTATTTAAAGTATATTTAACCCTATGTGAATTTCTCCTGCAGTGCACCCTACACATTTCAACTGTACCAATACATCGCTTAAATTGATCATTTACTTTTAAAATAATATATCAAGTTCTAATATTTTCACAGGCTAACGGACGGACGTACATTTGAATAAACAAATTCTTAAACTTAATAAGCTGAAAAATCTCCACTTTATCATAAGTGTCAGCCGGCTTCAGTTTTTTGTTCGAAGCTTTTAAATAATCATCTCGGTTTACAACCCACGGCTAATCCTCTACGAAATTCTAAGAAAAAACTAAGTCTTAACTAAGAGATAATAACGTAAAAAGTATAAAAATACAGAATTTTATCATTTTTAAAGTGTTTTTTACATAGTTTTGATAATGAAGTGATGTTACACAAAAAATGCAGATGGTAGCTCGATCAGAAGTTATGGTGTTATATTAGTCTAAATTTTACAAATCTTTCAGTATATTTGAAAGAAATTTCATCTGTTTTGTTCTATATCAAGATGATTTGTTTATTAATATGTTTGAACGCTAAATATTTCTTATATTGATATCTTAATCATTATTTTTAAAAAATGATAAAATTCATACCTTATTACATTTAATTCGCTCTGCAGTAAAGTTATGTTTATATACTTGTACTTGTAAGATTCGCCTAAATGGTCCAATTGATAAAATACCTTTATACTAAACTATAGTCTTTGGACAATTTGAAAAATCACAAATTTAGTCTTATGTATTATTTGGTATATAACACAAATTCCCTCGTTTAGATGTCATATTCTTATAGCGAGTTTACAACAACTTTCTTCTCTATACCATAGACATAGACGTTATAGACGTTTCATAGATATAACAGAACCCCATCAAAATTATAATTTGCAAACATCTAACAATAATAAACAAACTGTACCAGGACTCCCAGTCTTATGAAATCACTAAGTTAAACCGACGCTGTCACTCCTGGAGCAATTTGGTCAACGTGGACGATTCTTTGGACACGCCATTTCTAATAATATTGGAAATTCAATTTTAATACCAACAAATTTAAGTTCAAATTAATTAGACAATTTCTTGAAAGCATTCTTGAATGAAATGGACAGGAATTTAAATTCTAAGGACTTAACTATAAGGTTGAAATTAGAGATATGTATATACCAATTTATATTGAAAATTTTGGTACGATTAAAGCGGATACTGACCGTCGCTAATTTGCGATGCAATAAACTCTTGGGTTCCATACAGTAGGGTGCCTAGTTAAATTTTGGTGCCAAACTTGTGCCATATTGATTTCTAGTTATCTGTTTACGAGGTCTCGTAGTCTTGGAACTAATAAACGTGATAACTGTAGTGAAATTTTATGTCTTTCATTAAATATATTTTATGTTAAGTTGTTTGGGAGTTTGCTTAAGGTACTTAAAATAATTCCCACTTAATATTTCCATTTCCTTCGCTCTGGTATCAGGTATCTGGTATGGTAAAGCGTGGCGTTAAGTTCTGCCACTTAACACGCAATGCCTCCGAATTTGGCGGAAAGTGGGGAATGGAGTGCACGGAGTTAACACTAGGTTCCCTCTCCCTACTCTATTGTGAGTGGGATACAGCGTGAAGCTAAAAAAATACCTTAAAATAATATAAATTATTATATTGCCAAGATTATTTAAAGAAATTATTCAAAATACAGATATTTTTGAGTAGGGCAGTATCTAGGGCAGATTTGGATCCTGTTCCTGTAACAGTTAATATTACTGTAGTACATTAATCTATTACTTAATAAATAATCCTAAACAGAATTTTAATAAAAATATACCCATTAAAAAAAACATTTCAACTTCAGTAATATCATTAACTTAATCCGTTGCTCCGCAATAATAAACTTACCTGACTGTATTCTAATTTGATAGTAAATTTAGTTAGAGCCACTGGGCGATGGAAGTTTCACACCTAACCGTCGCAGTATGGGCCATACATGATTTAGTAGCATTTGTAAGTAGGCTATTAGATTCGACTGAAAGGACGAAATGTGTGGGTACTTTGTCTCAGTGAGATTTTAGTGGGAAATGCCTGTTTAAGACTGAATATTAAATGTATGTTCGAGATTTAGTTAAAATAGTACACCTTTTTCTTTCTGATGTATTGTTAAATCAATTATCTTAGAGAAGTTGATTTGGGCCAGTCGTAGCGCAGTGGCACAAGCGTATGACTGTAAACGACTGGTTGTGGGTTCGATTCCCACTCGAGGTGTGGAAATTAATATTTCCATTTTCTTCGTTCTGGTGTCGAGGCAAAGCGCGGCGTTAAGTTCCGCCACTTAACACGCAATGCCTTCGAATTCGGCAGAAAGTGGGGAACGGAGTATCTTAATACTAGGTTCCCTCTGCCTACCCTGCTGTGTGCGGGATACAGCGTGAAGCTGAAAAAAAATGGTGGGATTATGTGTTGTGAAAGAAGAATAAATTCAATTGACATGAACGTTGACCAGTAATTATTATATTATTTGTATGAATGTATGCCGAATTCGGAGGCATTGCGTGTTAAGTGGCGAAACTTAACGCCCCGCTTTACCCCGACACCAGAGCGAAGAAAATGGAAATATTAAATATTTCCACTCCTCGAGTGGGAATCGAACCCGCAACCAATCGTTTACAGTCACACGTTTGTGCCACTGGGCCACGACTGGCCCAATTCGGCGGAAAGTGGGGAACGGAGTGTCTTAACACTAGGTTCCCTCAGCCTACCCTGCTGTGTGCGGGATACAGCGTGAAGCTAAAAAACAAATACACTTAAGTTATCATTTTACGAGACATATAAGTCTTAAGCGAAACACGTGTTATACAGGACCACCCCAATTTAAACAAAACTCCAAAATTTTACATATTTTTTATTGATTCTTTGTAACATGTGTGTGCAGATAAGTGAGTCGCTTAAATACCAATGGGTGTATTATAACCGACGTGACGTGACAGTAACGATTTTAAAATCGTACGGAAAATTGTTATATATCGTACATATTTTGTGTTTTTTTTTAAGTACGACTTCGATTTTTTTAATTATGGTAATACTTTTTTTATTAGCTTGTTTAATGTAATATTTAGTCTTCTATAGTATTAAAATATGAATCTTGATTTTTATATAATGTTGTGTTTTCTTTATGTTGTCTTCCACCATGCGCCTTGTATTCATTTAAGTGTCTCTGTTATGTAATATACGATTATATTTTTCAAATTTTCCTCGAAATACTTCTATCTTTTTTAACTTCCATAGATGTATTTGTAGTAAAATGAAATATTATTTTGTTATTTTTTATTGCACTTAAAATAGATAAATAACAAAACATAAATTCAGTCAGCTATACTATATATATATATACTAAATTATGAAATACTATGATACGCAGCTGTCTTTTTTAATTCTAAAAATCACAACTCATACCATTACATAATTCTAAACATAAAAATTAACATAATTTCTTAATTACACAATAAAAATTGTTACTATTTTTTTTAAAAAAATAAATAATCGTTAACAGTAAAAACATGCATACTTTGACAGATTGGATTTTGAGTAGGCCTGATTTATCGTGTCGGGTCCCAGTGTCGTGAGACAAGTGGTACTTACTACGAACGTGACATTGAAAGGTAGTTTTGTGTTTTTGTGCTATTCATGAATATGTTACTGTATCTTCATTGTGAGTCATTGTTTTAACGAAGAATTTAATAAAAGTGAAATTGAGTTAATATTGTACTGGGTATTCATTTACTTTTTATTTACCATGATATGGGTCATATCATGGCAAAAATCATGGCAAGTAAGGGTCTAACGTTATCGTAGGAGTATTTGACTGGTTGTACATGATGGTTGGGGCCAGTCGTGGCGCAGTGGCACAAGCGGGTGTAAACGACTGGTTGTGGGTTCGATTCCCACTCGAGGAGTGGAAATATTTAATATTTCCATTTCCTTCGCTTTGGTGTCGAGGCAAAGCGCGGCATTAAGTTCCGCCACTTAACATGCAATGCCTCCGAATTTAGCGGAAAGTGGGGAACGGAGTGACTTAAAACTAGGTTTCCTCTGCCTACCTTGCTTTGTGCGGGATACAGCGTGAAGCTATAAAAAAAATATGACGGTAGAATCAATCAATAGAAATCAATCGAAGGTACTAACGTATCTATATTTGCAAAATATGTTGAAAGCTAATATTCTTAGAGAATATGCACCGCGGTGAATGTAGGTTTTACTTTTGCAAATATCAATATGTTATCAAGTTATGTTATAACAGTGAGTGCCGCGTGTGGTTTCAGCTGATATTCTGCTGATAACCGTTGGTTGATGCAACTTATACTTCCCTTTAACATTGTAATAAGCTTAATATAATATTAAAATGATGCAATCGGCTATGTGTAGGTCCAAGAAAACATTTTGATTTTATGAGTAGATATTTGAGTAAATGTAAAATAATTTAATTTAATACAAGCTACTAATAAAATACATTTCAATAGACCTTCATTTGAAGCTTTCATTTCATCTAATCCAGCTATTACTTTGAACAATCTGTACAAAGGAGTTCGAACCATTAGCAGATAAAATCTTAGTTTCTGTCTGGACCATTGCATCAGTCACATAACAATGTTTAGATGTGATAAATCTTCTCGTACCATCCAATTTCCACAAGTAGGTCGTCAGTTGTCCTGCCTATGTACTCCGTATTTTAGTTTTCCCCGTTTCATTTTCCCGTGCACGCAATTGTGTAAGTTTGTCTGATAAATTTGTTGGTTCTCAAATGTTCTGTTATCGGACTTCAAGCGAAAGGAGGTCAGACGCTATGTCTCTCTTATTAATATTTGTATGAAAAGTAAATGAAATTGCTGAAAGTATTTCTCTTTATATTTTAAGAGAACGCTCTTTATATTTTAAGTTTAATTAATGGTATAGTGTGAGGTGTAGTCATTTTAAATTTTGAGTTCTTGGTTCTATAAAAGTTTTCTTGGTTTTATAAAAGTCTATGTAAGCTTCAAGTTCTGTTTCAGAATATCTTGTTAATTTTATTCAAAGTAAGAAGTTACATGCTTCATTTTTGAACGTCAAACAATTTACCACCGGTTCACTAAAGTTAATGCCTCAGACCTGAGAAGAACCGGCGCAAGAAACTCAGCGGGACGATTTTTTTTTTAATATATATATATATTTTTTTTTAAGTCAAGCATTTACAGATAATTATATATTGACAATGATACCATTGGAATAGCCTGGAGCGAGCATTTCATTCCCAAGGTGTGTTATCGTTCAAAAATTCATTAATTAGGTAATAACCCTTAACACACAAACGTCTCTTCACAATTTTTTTGAATTGTGATATGGAACATTCTTGGACGTTTTCTGGGATCCTATTGTAAAAGCGTATACATTGACCCATAATTTAGTATGTGATATTCACTATTAAAGCTGATCACTATAATATCCAATCAGTAATACTAAATAATATATACTTAGTATACCAAAAAAAAATCAACAATCCAATTTCCAAAATTAAACGATTAAGGAAACAATCTACAACACTATCTACCACTTTCATCTAGCTATTACATTTGAAACGTTCTAGAGTATAAAAGACAATAGGATTGTGTCCACTTTCCGAATATAATCCCAAATGGCATTTACAATGGTACAAAATACTAGTAACACGCCTCTGCAATCTCCGTCAGCGACGTTATGACAGGTATGAATCGACGTTCACTACATTGGCTGTAGTCGTGATGTTGGTCTAATGTATAAACTGGCGAGGTTTAAGTTGAAAGTATAGTTTTTCTTAATATGAGTATAGTATTTCTTGAAGATAATAGAAATGATATTTGATAAAGTGAGGTTATAGAAGCGGGGAAGAGTTCTGATGTCAGATTTCATTTCAAAGTTATTGTGTTAGGTAATTTAAGTTTAGAAAAAAATATTATTTTTAATAAAAAATATAACTGTTAAGACTGAAAATGTATGTATTTTTGTATTTTTTCTAGGTAATAATATTCATTTTTAATTATTTTTATTCCATGTTATGTTATAAATTAAAAAAAAAGCAATGTAGTCGCATATAAACACTTTTTTTATATAGTACTTGCTACTATATACTTTATTATATTTATTTTTACATATATTCTAAACAGAAACGCTGTTCTCTCATGAAATGGTCAGCATTTTAAGGGTCCAGCGAGTGGACCCATTTCATTTGGCATTAGGCCTGATGGCTGGGATTTCTTGCCTTAAAATTTTCTCGTCAGACATAATTAATAGGGCACGCCTATTAGTATGCCCTATTGAAAGTGGAATGACCCTGTGACAGGGCGTCAGGGCATCTGCGATACTCGTTCACCATCTGTGCGGTCTTTGTACTTATCTAAATAAGTAGTTGATGAAATTAATTTCGTCGTATTTATAAAATGACGCTGCGTGGTTGAATATCTGCTATAATATATTTCGTGATTGAATCGTATATCATAAACATTAAATAGTAATTTATATAAAATATTAGTAGTATAATACATACATAGACAGTACCTATAGATTTAGTATTATGTAGTGGCCAGTCGTGGCGCAGTGGCACGAAGGTGTGACTGAAAACGACTGGTTGTGGGTTCGATTCCCAGTCGAGGAGTGGAAATATTTATATTTCCATTTTCTTCACTTTGGTATCAGAGGTAAGGCGCGGCGTTAAATTCCGCCACTTAACACGCAATGCCTCTGAATTCGGCGGAAAGTAGTGAACGCAGTGTCTTAACACTAGGTTCCCTCTGCCTATCTCTATCATCTGCCGTGTGTGGGATACAGCGTGAAGCTAGAAAGAAAAAAAACCTATAGATTTACGTATAGGCCAATATTATTATTTGTTGGTAAGCGGTGCTCAGCGTAACATTTTTACAAAACCGCAGAAATGATAATATTTTTTATTTCTCTGACTGGGGATCGAACCTGTAATAATCACGGTACAGGTAGGTATTGTCAAGAAAAAATATAATATTACAAATAAAATAATTTCCCAGTAAACGGTTACTTTTGCCTAACAGATAAGGAACGAACACACAAGCAGCTCACTTTCACAGAATTATATCGAATTTCACACAAAAGGGAGCTTAGTTATGCCAATTAATGAATTATAATTTAAATTTATAATTGGAAAGTCTACTTCTTTCGCTAATTGGATGAGTATTGTTCACAATAGTTCTTAATTCATTTGTAAGTGGTCGCGAACGGAGTTCTTTGCTCGATTGAGAATAATTAGACCTTTGAGGGGAGTTATAAGGACTTGGACAAGGTCAATTACAAAGCATGTCAAAAGGTTATCTTGATTTTTATGAGCACACAAACAATATGTTTTCATGTAATCAACTCTTTTAATTAATCAGGAGGGTTGATTGGAGCTAGTAAAATCTCATTTTATAATTGGATTTTCTAATATTTGAATAGTTGCTAGCAATGTTTTTATATTATCTACTTATTTTATTATATTACATTGTAAAGGACTTTCATAAAAATGTGGTTTAATCTAATATATAAAATTTAAACATTCTACTATCTCTTAAACGAAATATATCGCATGAGATATTTACTATTGCTATAAATTCAACATATTTGGGTTAGTTGTAATAAAACTTAAGTTAACAATTTTATGATAACTCCAGTACGCTAACAATATATCTCAGGTAGAATTTTTGTTATCACCCTCAATATTCGGGTATCCGTTCTGCGATCCTAAAAGCGGTAATACAGATCGTACGTGAGATATTGCGGACGAGATATCGTGATGCTTGAATTTTAAGCCCACGTTTCCCCATTGACCGCCATTAGGTTAACCTCTCCTAAAAATTGTTTTTAACAGCCCAACTTTGTAAACAAACATAAATATTTAATCAGAATAGGAAGCACCAATCTCATTATTCTGGTATACTTAAAAAGATAAATGTACGTATTTCCTTAATAAAAGAGGAAAAGTTACTCGTATATTAATAGTTACAGTCATGCCACAATAATAAATAGGTCAGCATAACATGGAAGGATAATACAACCCTCTGAATATAGTGACTTGGGGATCTTGATTAAACTTTGCTCACATTCAGAGATTCAATTAGGGCCTAATATTGACATTAGACTTAGCGGGACGGAGCCGAGATCAGCCTAACATTAGCATAGTTGATTAAAAGGCCTCACCAGCGAGCTGTTAACTCGTAAACGTCAACCGTGCTACATATCATAAATCATCTTAAGATCTTGCTTCAGTAACACACTCTGCAATTGCGGTTCTAATATGCGACCTTGTGGGACACTTTGTATTTTCAACCTTATTCTTATGGAGTTTAGATTCAAAATTGTTCTGAAAGCTATATTTGTGATTATTTTTTAATATTATAACAACCTAAGCACATATACAATTCTGTGTGTAAGCTTTAAGGGTATAAAGTAGTGAATTATCTTCTTTCTAGCCTAACCGAAAACAGCATCAAGTGTGAAAGTACCAGATTGGATCTCAAAGAATGATTTATAACCCAATTAAAGACGGCTCATCAGCCATTTCCGATACGGTTAATTAATAAGTAATTGGTCTTATAGTTTCGCACAGTGTAGGTGATCAATCATTCTATTTATATTATGTATTCATAGACAAAGGAAAAATTGTGTGGGAATATTATACGGTGTGGAAAGATATATTTTAAGAATATAGAAGATTTGTTTTAAAATATATTACATGTGTAAATATAGCAGATTACTTTATTAATAAAGTTTATTTTTTTTAGCTTCACGCTGTATCCCGCACACAGTGGGGTAAGCTAGAGGGAACTTAGTGTTAAGACACTTTGTTCCCCATTTTCCGCCGAATTTAGAGGCGTTGCGTGTTAAGTGGTGGATCTTAACGATGCGCTTTGCCACGGTACTATAGCAAAGAAAATGGAAATATTAAATATTTCCACACCTTGAGTGGGAATCGAACCCATAAGCAGCCGTTTTGCAGTTCATTCATTTTCGAGAAAAAGCTCGACCGAGAAAACTAAGATTTCGAAGTAAGCATTGAACATACATATATGCGTATTTCATATACACCATAGCTGTACCTCAGTGCTTAACTATTTAAATTACCGCTGTTACGCGTTAACCGTACGTACCTATATAGGTAAAATTTAGTGTCACAATACTATTTTTTCCGTTCTACATAGAGTTATATTTATTATAGGTATATTTTGTTATGTTTTGAACATGGGACTAAAACCTGTGGGACGCTGCGAGGTGATATTATCTCAAAGGGCGCATTCGTTATCAGCCTGACACATTGAATGCTGGTTGTGTGGCACAGTTTTTGATAAAACGTTTACATTCAACGATATTGATGTGTATAATATATTTTTATTGGCTGTTGAATTCATGTCTAACAAATGTTGTAATTGCTTTGAAATGTACAAAAATGTGTGAATGTTTAAGTTTCGTTGAGTATTTGATTAAATAATTCAATGTTTTAAGGTTTAAGCTTGTTTTTTTGTAAATATCTCAAACTATTTAATAACTTTTTTTACAGCTTACTGCTATTTTCGGATAAAAAACCTAGTGTCAAATCACTCCATTCTCCAAATTCTGACTAAAGTCGAGATATTGAGTTTTGAGTAGTGTAACTCAACGCCGCACTTAGATACCAGAGTGATAGATTAAAAAATAAGATAAAATAACGTCTCACTTTGTCTTAGATACCAGAGTTGAAAATAAAAATAATTTAAGAATAATCATTACCTCTATTAAGAATCGAATCCACAATCAATCGCTATTGTATTTAGTCGCCAGCTACGTCGCTGGTTAAAAATTCAAATTTTGCAATATTTTCATTTTGTTTACTTAATATATATTTTTAAAAACATAAAAAAACACATTTTAAATTGAAAACTCTTAATTATTGCCATAACGAAAAGCTTCCACCAAATGATCTAAGCTGTGAATTGTGTCAAAGTAAGTCAAAAGTCGCAAGTTATAAATAGAGACCGAATCAGGTCACAATATGACAATGGGAACCGACTGCGTTGCGATGCTGGCTAATGCATCATGTATTAGTACAGCCGTACGTACGTACGGCTTGCTAAAAACTTTGTATGTCTACTAAAAAATGGGAAATAAGTGTTGGGACACTCCGTTCTTTATTTTCTGATTATATTCACTTGAAAGTAAAAGTTAAAAAAACATAGACATTCTCCATAGAGGAATCAAACCCACAACCCATCGCGTGTTAAGTGGATATATTCATAAAATTTTTAAAATATCATCGTCTCTTTTATTAATATAATACTTTAAAAAATATTTATGTAACTTAGAGCGAAGAAGTTAGGAATATTAAATATATCCAATCCTCGAGTGGGAATTGAACACATAACCAGTCGCTTTACAGACACACTTTGTGCCTCTGCGCCACGACTGGCCCAAACTTAGTATAGTTATATATCATTATATTTACGATTTTTATCAATCTAGCTAGTTTACATTTTCAAAAAATGTTATAGGGAATAAAAAAAACGGCTAAGATATACCTTTCGCATACGACTGTCAATTTCGCATCTTTCAGCAATTTACAAATGAGAATACCACGGTTCAATCTTGACATCCAGACTATTTTTTTTATTTTTTTTTATTTATTATATTTTTTTTATCATATTTTTATTGTAATCAGTATTTCAAAATAGCGGTTTCTCGATAGAAATACTACCGACTACGATATTTACCTTATTAAACGGGAAAAAGTGTGGAGCTGGTTTTTATATCGTGTATGCTATTTTTTAAAGAAAGCAGGTGTAACAGCAAGTAGTATAAAGATAACACAGCAGGTGAATTAAAGAAACATTTATGCGTCCTTTTATATTTTGTTTTACATGTATTTTCTTATGTTCATTTCAATACATATGCAGAAAATTATGCAGAGAAAATTGTATTATAAGAATCACTTGGTAAATACTATATAATATTATTTACCAAGTGATTCTTCTTCTGGTAAAATATAAGAAATCTTTCATATTAAATGATAAAACTTTTATATCAAACTTCTTACCGTATAATAAATAATATGGTAAATATATTTACCGTACCAAATAATGTTTAATAACATTTAATAAGTAACCAAATTTCCTTATGAAAAACAGCTTCAAAGCTTTTAACGTAACTTCAGTGTGTAATTATTTAGAGATCTGATACAATATTTGATGTTAAATCAGGTTTCAGTTCAGACGAATTGGATATACTTTAATATATTAGGTCTCTAAGTACTATATCTATTTACAGCTTTACTGGAAAGTGGGGAACGGAGTGCCTTTACACTAGGTTCCCTCTACGTGCGGGATACAGCGTGAAGCTAACAGAAGGCGGAACTTAACGCCGTGCTTATCGTACTAGACCAGACCTAAGAAATGTATCTTGATAATGGGAAATAGATAGTCTCCCACTGTCCCACGATGGCTTGAAACATTTTATTTAGATCATGTAAAGTCGGCTATAAAACGTAAAACTTTATTTATTATCGACTTCGGAATTTTCGAGAAATTTCTCTCTTTTCGAATCCCTCTTTCCTTGTTTCCTTTTTTTGGATATTTCCCCCCAAGACTACATGAAAAATTACAGCGTTCTACATCCAATAGTTTCGATTGCACTATCCGCCAATTAGTTACTAAGTAGCAGGAGAGCTTTTACATAACAAATATTTATAACACAACAATACCTACATATTATAAAAAGTAGTTATTAAAAAGCATACCATTTAAACAAAACCCCTCAATACTTAATTGATAAACAATAAGGTACCTAAAACAAAAACAAACTATGGCACGCTCAGTTGACTAATAACACTGTTCTAAAGGGCCATCGGTCGTGAGTGCGGGCAGAATTGAGGGGAACAAAACAAAAGACGTATGGAATCGGAATAAATTATTGCAATACATGTCTAGATGGGGAAGGGGGAGAGGGAAGCTGACTTTTTATTGCTGCGCCTTTGGTGGTATTTGAAGGGGGTAGTCGCAAAATTAACGGCATGGAAGTTCTTGGTGAGAGAGTGGTTTAATACGTAATGGTTATAGATTCGATTCTTAGTAGAAACAAAATAATTCGACACTTTTTCTGCAGAGCAGCTTAAGTAGAGAGAATCTGGGGTTACACTCCATTCGTTACTTTATGCTCGAATTGCTGAAGTGAAGGGGGGAAGCACACTGCACCACGATGGTTTCGAAAAATATATTTTGTAATACTCAATACAATTATTTAGATCCAAGACGCCATCATGACGCAGTGGTTCAGCGTCTGACTGTAAATGTGAATGTGGATTCGATTCCAATTGGGGAATTATTCCTTAATTCTTTCCATGTGCTGTCTGACAAAACAGAAAATGGCGTTATGTTCCGCAATTCGGCATATAATATTTTAAGCTTGTGTGAAAAGTGAAAAATGAAGTGCCTTGACACTAGATTCTCTCTGCCTACCCTGTTATGCGGGAAGCTGTAAGTCATTATTATGTAACCTGTGAAAGTTAAAAAAAAGAATAATTTATCAGTCTTACCTATTTGAGAACCATAGCTTATTTATTGTGTTATGAAAAGAAATATATATTACAAAAGTATGTCAGTATTGTCAGTTCTGCAGGAAGCTATCACCGGTAAGGAAGGCTACATTGCAAGGAACAGGTGAGAATTAAAATTTCTTTTATATAGCAATATATTAAATTTAAATTCAAAATATCTTTATTCAAGAAGACTTTTGTAAGCACTTTTAAATGGATTATTAGTATTAGTATATATTATATTTATAAAAATCATATGATGTTTTTAGATGTGTTTTTCACATTGTAATGTAATTTAAATGTGTTTTTTATTTAGTTTCATGTTCACTTATTTTGATTATTAAAAAAACACATTTGTATTTTTGAAAAAAATGCACTCGAATGCTTTCCTTTATTTCATCAATTTTAGTCTGTTAACAAATTAAGAACAACAATATAAGAATTTCGACGTAGCCTAAAAGTAGATTACGTTGGCTTGGTGGACAGAGCGCTTGGATGGATCCCAACAGGTGCGAATTCAATTCCCACTACGTTAAAATTTTATATATTTTTTAAGAATATTTACATACCCTAAATATGTGAATATAAAGAAATTGTCAATAGCCCGATAGCTTGAATAAAAACACAAAAAGTAATACTAAAACAGTTCTTTCGTGACCCTGAGTCATGTAATTGCAATAGCTTTTTAGTTGTCTTTAATCTCACAACCAGTATATTATTCTACACCTTTCAAATGAAGCTACAGTTAGTACAGAGAAGAGCTTTAATAGTGGAAGTGAAGCGTTAATGCATTTTAAAGGAGTCCCTTAAGTTTAAGCTTGGGACACAAGTTCCAGGCAGTGCTTCGACCTCCTCTCACTGCAACGCTATTGGTACCCGCACGGTAAATCCATAGAATGCCGAACAGTTTTTTTTGTGGTTTGCTCCAAGTGTATATGCTGGTGGGCTAATTTCTACTCTTTCCCATTTATATACTCAGATTGTAGGTTCGATTTCCATTAGGGGACATGGGGAATGACTATATTTAAAGTAGGTACTTTTATTTTAAACAAGACAATACGCAGCGTTGATCTCCGCTGCTCAACTTCAACTTATCCGTTTTTGGTGGAAACGGGATCATCATGACATTATGTTCGGTGTGCCTACCCTCTGCATGTACAATCGTGAAAATCGATACATCCAATATCTATAGAAAAAAAAAGGCAGAACTTAGTGACTCGTCACTACACACTGTCACTCTCTCTTTCCGTCTCCATACATTCCACAAAATAATCAAAAATTATAAACATATCACACAAATATTACTAACAAACCAAAATGCCAACTAAAAAGCTTCCCAGCAACAACAGCAATAATCTTTAAACTTTATTACGAAACCTATTTTTTTATCATAAATAATTTAACCAGACAATGTTGGCTACATCATGGCACAAAAATGCTTAACCAAATCGTAACAATCATAGGTTAAATTGCGAATTTCTGCGAAATTATCAAACGAATGTGGGATCAGGAGTTTTTACAGCTTCGCTGTCACATAAAAATATTAAGTTTATCGGCAAGTTAGGTTTAAGTACCGCTCAAATGATATTTGAGGGCAGGATCACACCTACTATCGTATGATAGAAGTTAACGTTTATGTTTTGTGTTCTTGGAAGTTACTAATAGCCTGGGATAGGCTTTAAGGATAGGGTTGCGGATATAGCTTGGTATTTTTAATGAAAATTCTAGAGTTTTTTATAAAAAATCATATTACACGTAATTTAAAAAATATGTAGACAAAATTGTGGCCAGTCGTGGCCCAGTGACACAAGCGTGTAAACGACTGTAAACGATTTCGAATCCCACTCTAGGAGTGGAAATTTTATTTCCATTTTCTTCGCTCTGGTGTCGAGGAAAAGCGCGGCGTTAAGTTCCGCCACTTAACACGCAAGCCTTCGAATTAGGCGGAAAGTGGGGACCGGAGTGTCTTAACACTAGGTTCCCTCTGTCTATCCTGCTGTATGTAGGATACAGCATGAAGCTAAAAAAATATAGACAAAATATTTTTTTTTCTAAAATTTTTAATTGCAATAGGTATGAAAGTTTTTTAAATTTATTTTTCGAATAAGTTAAATAAGCATTCTGTTATCCTTAAGGGTTAACTGCTATCAATTACTTTTGTTTTAAAGGGAAATAGTGTTACGTCACTCCGTTTTTACCTTTTAGTCTACTTCATTTAGAGATAGTAGAGAAGAGAACACTAAAAAAAGAAGGTATTATTCATATTTAATTAATAAATCGAACTTGCAACCAACCATGTACAAAGCCATCATACTACTAAACGCAAATTTATTTCACAAGTAAGGGCAAAAAAGCTAAAATTCCTTACATTACACAAAATATCGACCGATTTAAATATTCTATGACATAACAATATCAGTATATCGACGGTTCGGTTTCCTCAAAGTTGCCGGCTTAAGATACGAACAGACAAGTTATGAACGACCCATCTCCACTTAACGACCTTTAAGGCCTGTCGATTTTTTTATACTCGTATGCAAATACATGCTTAGAGGCGAAATTAAATTTTAATATCGGCTTATACTGTGTGATGTGAAGAAAGAATTTAATATTTAGTTTAAGATTTTTATGGCCAGTCGTGGCCCAGCGGCACAGGCGTGTGACTGTAAACGACTGGTTGTGGGTTCGATTTCCACTCGAGGAGTGGAAATATTTAATATTTCCTTTTTCCTCGCTCTGGTGCCGAGGTAAAGCGCGGCGTTAAGTTCCGCCACTTAACACGCAATGCCTTCGAATTCGGCGGAAAGTTGGGAACGGAGTATCTTAACACTAGGTTCCCTCTGCCTACCCTGCTGTGTGCGGGATACAGCGTGAATCTAAAAAAAAGATTTTGATTTATATATTAAAATATATGTATGTGAAGCCGTTATGGTATAGTGGGACAGCGTTTGAATGTTAAGCGATGGTCGTTGGTTTGATTCTCGTCCGGGGAACGATTATATTTAAATTTACATTTCTTGGCTCCGGTCCCAGTCGTGGCACAGAGGCACAAAGTGCGACTGGTTGTGGGTTCGATTCCCAATCGACGAGTGTTCTTCACTCTAGTGTTGAGGTACAGCGCGGCGTTAAGTTCTGCCATTTAACACGCAATGCCTCCAAATTCGGCGGAAAGTGGGGAACGGAGTGTCTTAACACTAAGTTCCCTCTGCCTACCCTGCTGTGTGCGGGATACAGCGTGAAGGCTCTGGTACCTAAGACAAAGCGCAGTGTTGAGTGCCGCCAACCAACACGTGGAAAGTGGATTTCGGGGTGTATTGTCACTAATTTTTACTTGACTACCCCTCTATGCGGGAAAGAGTGTGTATCTGTTTTTGTTTAAATACTGCATCTATTATTGTGAAGATGTAATGTTTCACTTTACCCTCGATGGTTGTGGGTATCATTCCTATTGGGGTAGTCTTTCTAGTATCGTAATAAACGTATAAGAATTTCATCGTAACTGGATGTATTATAGTTGCTACTTATGTACGTATTTTGCGTTCATATTTTATAAATTTTCTAAAAATAAGAATACTTATATGTTTCGAAGTAAGGGAGATATTGAAGAAAGGAGTGTTCCAACACTTCGTTTTCTCTTTTCTCTATTGCAAGATATGTAAAACATATACTGAATGTATTAATAAAACTAATATAATTATGACACTATGTGTGCAGATGAAACTAGGTAGAAGTGCAAAGAATGTGATTTCAAATCTTATATCTTATATATAAGACTTGAAATAAGTATTTGCTTTAAAATATAATCATTAAAGTATGAATAGTATATAGTGTGTCGTGAAATTTCTAATTTTAATAGAAGAAGAAATAGAGTAAAAATCTGTACCAAAGTCTGGCAATTTTTGTAAAGTTGAAAAAATTGTGAACAATTTACAATAGGTTGGTTAATTTATCACTATAATACTCCTTGATAAAAATAAAAGGAAACAGTGTTAATTTTATGAAAGGGCTCTTCAAATTCTTTAGATAACCTAATGAATAAGACGTACCAGAAATTGGCAGATAGCGTTATCTAGCTATGAATCACGCGTATGACGTCATCGAGGTATTATTAGTAGTATTAAACAAGTTAGACACTCTTAATAATACAAGTATATATAAGAGTATAATGTCTTATAATAAGTAATAGTAAAGCTATAATTAATATAATATAGCCAATATTTTTTTTTAAGTTTAACATTTTTTTCCGGCTAGCAAGATAATCAGTGAGAATGTAATCTAAAACACTCCGATCTCCACTTTTTGCCCGAAATAGAAAATTATGTTTTAATTTGATATGTGTTTTACAAGAACAGAGAAATTAAAACTATTAAAATACACTAACATCCCAGAACTGGAATCGAACCCACAACCACAAGGTTTACAATCAGACGCTGTTCCCACTGCACTATGATAGCCTCAATGTTACAACCTAACTTACAAGATTAACCTTTGTACCAAACATTAAAAATTAGCATATAAATATATAAATTTTATTTTTATCACAATCATATTACTTACACAATGTGTCAGAACTAATCAAAGTTTCATAAATTCATAAGGCCTAAAGGTCATATACCTACGTGTTAAAAACCTCGAAAAATGCCCGCATTTTTGATTCTAAAGCCGGCTGTTTGAGCGTTACAATCATTATATATTCATGTAATACCTTAAAACCTTACAATAATAATGTTTTTATCAATAGAGAATTTGGTATTTTTTAATGGGTATTTTTTAGCTTCACGCTCTATCCCGCACACAGCAGGATAGGCAGAGAGAACCTAGTGTTAAGACACTCCATTTCCCATTTTTCTGGAGGTATTGCGTGGTAAATGGTGGAAATTAACATCGCGCTTTACCTCGATATAAGAGCGGAAACGGAAATATTAAATATTTCCATTCCTCGAGTGATAATCGAACACACTACCCGCCGCGTTTACAATCTCTTTTTTTTTCAACACATTTTACCCTGTGCCACGACTGGCTTTTATCATATAAGAAGCAATTGTGGGGCAGTGACTTGCTTAACTGCGAACGCGATTGGTTGTGGGTTCGATTTCCACTTGAGGAAAGAAGGAGGATTATTATATTATATTATATTTCAATTATTTTTATTTTTTTTTCACTCTTGTACCCTAAGATAAAGTACGTTAAGTTCGTCACTTAAAACACAATATCGTGCGAAAATAATGTTAATATATATACATATTTATTCCTCAGTACATGTGACATACCAATGCGTTAACAGTTAGACTATACAGCTGTCTTATGGGCTTATTATTTATTCAAACGTAAATTGAAGAACAGAGTGCCACTAAGTTTTTTCACTTCTTCCTTCTATGTGGTATAAGAGAACATTACACAACTCAAAAAAGAGGAAAAAGATATTTAAAAGGTGATATTATGTTATAAAATTACCTGACTTATTACAGAGAATGTAAAATATTTTAACATTTTTAAAGTATTATTCCTACACTTAGGACACGAAAACCATTTTTAAAAATAAAAACTACTTTGGTCGTTTTTCAAAGTGTGTAAGTTAGAGTACCGAAATATTAAAAACGTTAAGACTTTTTCTAAAAATACATATATAAAGAAATGTATATATTATAGAAACATTTTTTTTTAGCTTCACGCAGTATCCCGCACACAGCGGAGTAAGCAGAGGGAACCTAGTATTAAGATACTCTGTTCCCCACTTTCCGCCGAATTCGGAGGTATTGCTTGTTAAGTGGCGGAACTTAACGCCGCGCTTTACCTCGACACCAGAGCGAAGAAAATGGAAATATTAAATATTTCCACTCCTCGAGTGGGAATCGACCCCACAACCAGTCCTTTACAGTCTCACGCTTGTTGCACTGGGCCAAGACTGACCACAAAAAAATACATATATTGAAATAAATATATTATAAAAAACTTTTTATCTTTCCTATTTCTTTTACAAAATAAGAAACGCGTAAACAAGAAGCTACAAGTCTTAATCTATCTTTGTCAATCATAACTAGAATATCTCGAGAATAGACGTCATTGTTCGTCCGAATGAGTGTTATTCTTTTATTGCGGAGACAAAAGCCGGCACTTAGCTCCAAAGATCTACCAATATTTATTTATACAGCGTTTTGTGTTAAAGGAGCGTATACTGTGATGAGATATAGCGTTTGTTTAAAAATATATATATATGTTTTTTGGTATTCTTTCGTCTTTTTTTATTATTCCAATAAATTTTATAATGTTTATTGGGTGTTAAAGTTTTTTTTTTTTTTTCAACTTCACGCTGTTAATTGCATACAGCAGGGTAGGCAGAGGGAACCTGGTGTTAAGACACTCCGTTTCCCACTTTCCGCCGAATCCGGAGGCATTGTTAAGTGGCAGAACTTAACGCCTCGCTTTGCCTTGACACTAGAGCGAAGAAAATGGATACATTAAGTATTTCCACTCCTCGAGTGGGAATCGTACCCACAACCACTCTGTGCCTCTGCGCCACTACTGGCTCCATACATAAAAGTTTAAAACAACATAAAATTTTAATACTTGGTTAATACGATTTAGAAACACGAAAGTGTTTTATGTATATATGTTTAAACAATCACTACATTTGGGAATCGAACTCACTATCATTGCTTACAGTACATTCAGTCTAATGTTGTCACACTGCACCATGATAGCCTATAGAGAGTCTTATAACTAAGACAAAGTAGTGTAAAATTTCTCCACTCAACGTCATCACCAGAATTTGAACTTAAAACTGCTTTAAAGGCCACCGAAACTATACCACTAAGTATAAACATACTATATTATACTTATAACAAACACTATACAATTGAAAAGCAAAAGAAAGCATACCCTTATAGTCCCTATATTTTGTATGTAAACAATCATCCCTAGCCACCCTCTGCAGCAAACGTTTTCTTCTATAACTAAGTACGATAGGGTGGTTAGGTTACTACTGACTTTTGTTAAATATTATTGAAAGATATGTTCAAAAAATAAAAATAGCTTTACGCTGTATCCCGCACCCAGCAGGGTAGGCAGAGGGAACACACGCAATGCCTCCGAATTCGGCGGAAAATGGGGAACGGAGTGTCTTAACACTAGGTTCCCTCTGCCTACCCTGCTGTGTGCGGGAAACAGCGTGAAGCTAATTAATTAATTATTATTATAACTTACTTCAGTAAGAGTATAGCAAAAATATATATAATCATATGAATATGTAGATGTTTTTTAACAAATGACCTTCAAAATGTCTACATTTGGCATTTGCTTCGTGGCATTTTAATCAAAGAGGGTAACCGAAATTAATAGGAACCGTAGATTTGATGGAAGGTTCCCTCGAGACCGCCATTGTTTCCTATACCCTCACGGCTCACGGTTGTGATTGAGAATATCATATTTGTAAATATATATAATAATATTAATTAAAATTTATGTATCTGTTTATTTAAGTTTGGCCTTTAGAGTGATAAGAAGCCATAGGTAAAATTTCTAAACTCTAAACATTTTTTGTAATATGATGATGAAATATTACAGAAAATTTAAGGTTAATTTAAGAAAGTCGTGGTGAATGACAACGTTTCGATTTTGTGGAAAAGAGGAAAACGGAGAGTATTGACACCAAGTTCTCTTTTACTACACTACTATGCGGTAAAAGCTTGAAAATTTTTTAGTACTTATTATATTTATCTTGATGGTCCAGCGCATATATTGGAGTATGTATTTTATTATTTGACTATATTATATAATGCCTTGTTTCTGCAATAGCGTAA
This sequence comes from Dryas iulia moderata, assembly GCA_019049465.1. Lineage (NCBI taxonomy): Eukaryota > Metazoa > Arthropoda > Insecta > Lepidoptera > Nymphalidae > Dryas > Dryas iulia. The sequence continues at coordinate 406,647 of CM032429.1, forward strand.
ATTGAAGAACGCACAAATTTATCACAATATTCTCTCATTTTCGTAAGAATTCCAGAAACCAAAATTTAGCAACTAAGTTTCTCATATTTGGTCATATTCTATTTAGTTTCACATATTGGACATAAAACACATCGATTTTCAAGAAATTCGAAATCACACCCAATAAAGAAAGTTCACAAACCTACAAAACTTACTTTTAAAGTCTACGCCCATTTAAAATATTACCTGAAACAAAGAGAAAAAAATACACACTTTAGTATTTAGCAGTTATTCCATTTGAGAGGAAAACATATGAAATTCTGTCAAAGCATCCTAAATGTACGTGTTCTCGTAAAGAGCTCGCGTTTTATTCATCGCTTATGTCCTGCGAATTACTAAGAGTCACCCAATTTTTTTACACGGCAACCGACCCAGTATTCTCTTTAGAAAATACCAGCCGGTAATCATTTTGGATTCAACTTTGAAGCGACCCATATACTATGTTTTTTTTTCATAGTAATTATTTTTAGAGTGAAAACGACGATGTCAAAGCCTTTCCACGGCAATGAAATTAGACTTGGATATTTTTGTATTTTTTTTATATTATGTAAAGATTTCTTGTTTCGGGGTTTTGAAAATATGTTTTATTTGTTTATGAAGTAAAAATGAGCGGTCAGGTTAAAGGGAGACCTTATTTGACCGTCTAGAACGTATAAGGGTATCTGTCTGATACTGAAGGAAGGTGATGTAAATATCATGAGAACCACCATTTTAAATGTTTTTTTTTACCTTTTCATGGGTTCTCGAACTTCACTCTTCATTTTATTACTAAATACTGTTTTAAAGTTTTATTCAATTCATAATTATGATTTTCTAATTCATAATATTCCATTGTGGCCAGTCGTGGCCCAGTGGCACAAGCGTGTGACTGTAAACGATTCGATTCCCACTCGAGGAGTGGAAATATTTAATATTTCCATTTTCAAAAAAAGAAAAAATGCAATATTTTTCTCTTGTATTTGGGTAAATTTGAATACGACAAAAAATCATTTTCATCATACAAAATCTATATACATATACCATAGCACAAAATTCAAATGAATTTCACTGACAAATTCCATGCAAGGGCTGATATGCAAAAACTGCATCCCACATTAAAGTTTCATAGCGATGCAGTTAATGCATTACAAGAGGCGCAATATAGTGCGTGCCGCGAGTATCTCGATGTACGATGTAGAGACGACGGAAGTTATTGCGAGAAAACAATATTTATGTGTGGCATAAATATTTTACTTATGAAAATGTTATATTTTTAACCATCATGGTACAGTGGTTATAGTGTTTGTGATTGAGATTGGTTGTATAATCGATTTCTATTAGGGGAATATAATAAATATTTAAATTATTTTCATTGACAAGATAGTGCGGCGTTGAGTTCCGCCATTTGACATGAAAATGACTTACAAATCTTGATATTAAAGACTATCTAACTACCGTGTTATGTACGTGAGGCTTTATTAAAGCGATTTAAGAATTTATTAAGTAATTATTTGACATTTGACTACGTACAAAGTTTTGTGAGAACTTAAATGATTTAATAATAAAATTATATTTTTCTTTCATATTTTCTTTACACGAATTTAATGAATTTCGAAGATTTCAAGAATAGAATTAAGAAACTATTTTTGGTGAGAGCGTCTACTGTTTGTCTGTTTCAATTAAACGTATACCTTAGTTATTTTTTTATGCTTTACTAAAATATTAATAAAAAAGATTCAAATAGACACAAACGTCAAAAGACTGTGCCGTGGGGGCGGAACTGCTCGTCTAAAATATTCATAATCTTATAAAAAACTTCCTATAATAGTCATTCATGTTTTAATGCACTATATTACAGAGAAAACCTACTACCCTTCTACTACCTTCCTACCTTTCCACCCAAATTCAAGATAGCGATGACTTCAAAAATATGATTTGCCTTGGTCACCAGAGAAAAACCATGAATAAGAAAAAGGAGTTCATAATGCACATAAGCTTCATAATTTAATGGACCTTACATCACTTTAAACAGCCAATATAAGTCAGATTATTTTTCCACATTACGAAGCTATATAAAATAAGAATATATAAATTTCTATATAACTTACTCTGCATAGAGTGCTATTTTTTTTTTAGCTTCACGCTGTATTCCGCACACAGCAGGGTAGGCAGAGGGAACCTAGTGTTAAGACACTCCGTTCCCCACTTTCCGCCGAATTCGGAGGCATTGCGTGTTAAGTGGCGAAACTTAACGCCGCGCTTTGCCTCGAAGGACAAATGGAAATCTTAAATATTTCCACTCCTCGAGTGGGAATCGAACCCACAACCAGTCGTTTACAGTCACACGTTCGTGCCACTGCGCCACGACTGGCCCCAACTTTAAATCACTATTCCAGCCAATATAGGTCAGATTATTTTTCCACATTACGAAGCTATATAAAATAAGAATATATAAACTTCTATATAACTTTCTCTACATAGAGTGCTTATTAAAGTAACATTTTAAAATATTCCTCGTTACCTAAACTTGGGCATAAAATGTTCAATTTATCATGAAGTTTTGTAGGTCTCGAATGAAAAAATGTTAGGTTTTTTTTTAACGTGTGTGGAAAATCATTAATCAAGGTACAGCCTTGTAAAAACGTTCGCATGTTCCTTTCTAAGAGAATATTTTAGCTAAAATATCTCGCAAAATGTAATTTATGAATACTTATAATGCTCATTATTTTTCGTTATTTCTTTTTTTTTCGTTACTTTTAATATTATTGTTATTATAAAAGTTATTTTTTTTGTTCGACATTAAGGTTATTAAAATGGAGTGTCTAAATTAGTGTTTATGTATAGTAGTGTCTATGTATAGAGGTTCTCTTTGCCTACCCTGATATGCTAGGAAAAGTGTGAAGATGAATATAAATGTGGGTTTCCGGAAATGAAATAATGATACTTAATTAACATAATAATTTTACAGCCATATACATATTTTCTCTATTAAGCATTAGGATTAGTATAAAATGTTGCAATATTAAATAAACAAGTAGACCCATTTACATGTAATAAGGCGTTGCCTTATTAACATGTATGTATATAAAAAGTTTGTATAAAAGTAATTAAGTAAGTTAAAACTTATGATGACTCTGTGCTACATTCATTTCATTTATTTAATATATTTACAATGCTTATCAGTCAAAAAAAATAGTTCTTGGCGCAATTTTCGTATATACATTTTAAGAATACGTTTATGGCATACCCATTATTTTCGTAAAGATAAATACAGAAGTTTCCCTTCTCTATTATTATCATAACCCTACGAAAAATAAATTTTAGTATAAATGCTTAATTTTTTATTTCAGCTTCACGCTGTATCCCGCACATAACAGGTTAGACAGAGGAAACATAATGTTAAGAAACTCCCATTCCCACTTTCCACCAAATTCTAGAGGCATTACATATTAAGCGGCAGAACTCAACGCTAAGCTTTGCCTCGACACCAGAGTAAAGAAAATGAAATATTAAATATTTCCATTCATCAAATGGGAATCGAACCCACAACCAGTCGCAGTTACAGTCACACTTTACACCCCTGCATCACGACTGACCTCATATTTCTATTGCATACATGACTTAATAAAGTAACCTATTTCCGACTAGGCTTTTAAACGTTTTTCATAGATGAAAGTAAAACTGTAATTACGTTGCTTCATTGGTTCAGTGAGCTTTTTCTAAAACAAAGCTTCATTTGAGGCAGAAATACATGTTTTTGAGTGGCAAAGAAATATTATGCGGCAAATGTGTGTCACGGCCAACTTTATCTCTTCCAACCTTGGATTCATTCCACTTCCTAATTCATTAGGAAAAAATGTATTCAGTGAAATAAATAATTATGATGATATTTTTCTTCTTTAAGAGTTACAGGGTATTTACTAGGTTCAAGTGACAATTATGATGTTTTTGGTGTTTAATATAGGCATATTTTTTGTTGTGGCCAGTCGTGGCCCAGTGGCACAAGCGTGTGACTGTGAACGACTGGTTGTGGGTTCGATTTCCACTCGAAAATATTTAATATTTCCATTTTATTCGCTCTGGTGTCGAGGTAAAGCGCGGCGTTAAGTTACGCCACTTAACACGCAATACCTTCGAAAATCCGGCGGAAAGTGGGGAACGGAGTGTCTTAACACTAGGTTCCCTCTGCCTACCCTGCTGTGTGCGGGATAAAGCGTAAAGCTAAAAAAAAAAAAAATGCTTACTAGTAATTGTAGATTAGTCTATTCAGGAGAAGTCCTGGAGTTCTTATAAAGGACGTCAATGGAAGGACCAACAAAACTGATTTTTCTTTATTTTTCATGTTCAAGAACAAAACCGCGAGAAGCCATCGTGGTGCATTGGAAAAAATACAGTAAACGCGATTGGCTATGTGTTCGATTTTCATTCAGAGGATTTATTGCGGGGATTATATATACTTCACTTTCATTTTTCTGTTTTGGTAAGGTAAAGCGCGGCGTTAAGTTTCGCCACTCCAAAAGAAATTAATTTGGGCGAAAAGGGTACATAAAACAGTGTTTGACACATAATTAACTATGATTACCCTGCAATGCGGGATAAAGTTTCGTTATTTTTTTTTTAACTTCACGCTATATTCCACGCACAGCAGGGTAGGCAGAGGGAACCAGTGTTAAGACACTCCGTTCTCCATTTTCCGCCAAATTCGAAGGTATTGCGTGTTAAGTGGCGGAACTTAACGCCGCGCTTTGCCTCGACACCAGAGCGAAGAAAATGGAAATATTAAATATTTCCACTCCTCGAGTAGGAATCGAACCCACAACCAGTCGTTTACAGTCACACGTTTGAGCCATTGCGCCACGACTGGCCTCTAATTTCGTTTTTTTAATCCTATTTTTTCTTACTAAAAATTAACGATTCGCGAATTTCGATATTTATGACAACACAGTAATCAGTTTTATTACAACAATATATTATTTACAAAAAAAAATCACTAGGCCTTTCCAATATCTCAAAAGTAAATAGCGTTATTATTCGTTTGTTCTAAATCCTAATATCAACATGAAAGAAACATAATAAGGCTTAAAATAAACGTCACATAGTGAGTTAATATGAGGATAATATACTATATCCTTTTCTATATTATGCCTAATATAATCTAATAAAATGGAATTTACTCAAGTATATGCTTAGAATCTAGATAGAAATATCTATACCACATGTACATATTGTATATGTATTGAGGCCAGTTGTGGCGCAGTGACACAAGCGTGTGACTGTAAACGACTGGTTGTGGGTTCGATTCGCATTCGAGAAGTGGAAATATTTAATGTTTTCATTTTCTTCGCTCTGGTGTCGAGGTCGTCACTAAACACGCAATGCTTCCGAATTCGGCGGAAAGTGGGGAACGGAGTGTCTAACACTAGGTTCCCTTTATCTCCCCTGCTGTGTGCGGGATACAGCGTGAAAAAAAAATGTACATATAACAGCTTCACGCTTTTCATGTAAAAGAAAGAACCTAGTGTCAAGTCACTCCTATCTCCACACACTGACTGAAATCAAGACATTGTGAGTTAAATGACAGAACCTGACGCCGCGTTTCATCTTATTTAGTAGAGGAGAGAAACGTAAATAATTTAAATATAATCATTCTTTGGGAATCGAACCCACAACTACGTTTAAAGTCAGACGCTGTTCAAACGTGCCACGATGGCCTCGTATGACCCATGTACATAAATTATGAAAAAATAAAATAATAAAACACGAGTAAGTCTTTTAAAGTACTAAGAATATCTAATTTGGTAATAAAAGGTTGTGTTTCATGAAAAACGCAAAGAGATTTTGTTAGTAGTAATGAAAACTCTGAAATGTATGTAGATTGCAAACGTAACCATATTGTGCACTAAATTCTATATTAGCTTCTTTTTATATTATGACACTCGTAGTCCAGTCGCGGCGCAGTGGCACAGAGTGTGTCTCTAAAGCGACTGGTTGTGGGTTCAATTCCCACTCGAGGAGTGGAAATATTTAATATTTTTATTTTCTTCGCTCTGGTGTCGAGACCCAACGCGGGGTTAAGTTCCGCCACTTAAAATGTAATAAGAATTATTGGAAAGTGGGAATCGGAGTTTCTTAACATTAGTTTCCCTCTGCCTACCCTTTTTTTTTACGTGAGGAAATCCGTTACGGATACCAGCCTAATTGGGGACTAGGACGCGGTTATTTCCCTCTGCCTACCCTGCTGCGCTGCCCTTGTGTTAAGACACTCCGTTCCCTACTTTCCGCCGAATTCGGAGGCTTGCGTGCTAAGTGGCGGAACTTAATGCCACGCTTTACCTCGACACCAGAGAAAATGAAAATATTAAATATTTCCACTCCTCGAGCGGGAATCAAACCCACAACCAGTCGCTTTATAGGCACAATCTGTGCCACTGAGCCACGACTGGCCACAATTACTTAATATCCCTAAACTCAACCTTGGATTCGAACTCCGTAACACAAAATCACCATCTACGGAAGGTAAACACTAGACGTACGAGTCAATTTTATTTGAACAGAAACAGGGTTGTATTCCAGACTCAGGGGAAGAAACTTTTACATATGAATAAGGAGTTGATTGAAATTTTACGCTGGGTTTTTTTGAATACATTAGTATATTTTACGTAATGTGAAGGTAAAGGTGGGGCATGAAGTTCAAATTATCATTCCCTGTGAAACCATTTAGTTTTGTATTTTGCTATGATTTTTTCTGTTTTACTAACCATATGCTGAGTCTATCGTATCTCAGTGAGACAGTATATGACTGTGTATACGATGGTTATGGGTTAAGTTCTTATTCAATAGAATGATTATATTTAAATTAATTTCGATTTTATGCGTGCAAGTGACAAGACATATATTGATATTGATTTCCTCAACTCAACTTGCAATTTCTCTTATTTATGCGGAAAATGGAGAAAAGAGTATGCGGAGAGAGCGTGAAGCTGAAAAAAATGATAAAACAAAACTAAGACATATTTTTTTTAGATTCACGCTGTATCCCGCATACAGTAGGGTAGGCACAGGAAACATAGCGTTAAGACGCTCTGTTCCTCACTTTCCGCCAAATTTTGAAGGCATTGCGTGTTAAGTGGTGGAACTTAACGCCGCGCGTAGCCTCTGATACCAGAGTGAAGGAAATGGAAATGTCAAATATTCTCCTCGAGTGGGAATCGAACCCACATACAGTCGTTTACAATCACACGCTTGTTCCACTACGCCACGACTGGCCCCACATTATTTACTTAGATATAAATGTTTATATAGAAACTTGTGGCATGTGGATGGCGATAATGGCGCAGTGTGACAACGTCGTACTGTAAGCTCGATGGCTGTGGGTTCGATTCCCACTCAAGGAATGATTATATTATTTTTTATTTCTCTATTCTGATACCTACGACTAATTGTGGCGTTGAGTTCTATCACTTAACACGTAATGTCTTGTTTTCAGACGAAAAGTAAGGAACTTAATACTATGTTCGTTCTGACTTCTTCATAACAGGCTATGCAGAAAAAGGCGTTAAAAAACTGCTATAGAGAAGCTTTAACAAGGTGCAAATTTAGAGAACAAAAAAAGTAAAAACAATTAAGTGACGCGTCACTAAGTTTTCCAACAAAATAAAAATAATAATAAACCTAAATTTGCTTAAAACACCCAAAAAAACCAACAAAACTTGGAACATTACATCCAAATAACTTTCTCCGTGGAAAACTTGAGGCATAACCGTAAATAAGAGCAATTGTCTTTTAAACTGAAGTTAGAACTATATCAGTTAAAAATAAACTGGAATGGGGTCCAAATATTAACATTTCCATTGTCTTACCCTCGAGCAAGTTAGAAGCGAGGGATGTTATAACTTATAGTACTTAAAGGTAAACTTACCATACACAAATTACTATTTCAAATTGCATGTACCCAAAATGATGAAACTCTTAACGTAGAGTGATAGAGTTGAAAATCTTTGAAATTCTACTTCAAAACCAGTATTTAGCTGTTGTTTTTTGTACGAAGAAAGCGTTCATTCATAGGAGGGATGCTCCCTCATCCACTCCCCAAAGTTGTCGACGTAATTTTTTTAATCATGTTTTATACTCGTATTAATTTACTTAACGAGCGTCTTAGTCGGCTGTTTTTTGAATGCTCCGCCGCGTTTTTCGATGAATAACAAATGAGGGGGGGTCGGAGATGTTTTGTGAACTGATCAATTGGAAAATTATTTATAATTATGAAAAAGACTACCGTCCTGGTATTGGTGGCACGTGCCTGGTTATGCGTGATAGTTAAAGGTTCAAATTTTGCTTGTAAGTATATTATGAAGTAAAAGATGAAGTTTCGTGGTGGTAGGAGATTCGTTCTCCGACTGGCTCGCGACCACTATCGTGTCAAAGACGAACCGTCAAACATCTGATGATGTGTTCCGGTCCGATGGCACGTAAGCCAGCTCTCCCTATTCCCACCATTTCCATCCTCCCTCCTTCCGCCCTACATCCCCGAGGCTGGCATCGCATCCATAACTCTAATGTTTTGGATGTCTATAGGCGAAGGTAACCACTTAACACCAGGTGGGCCTTCTGCTCGTTTGCCTCCTTTATTCCATAAGAAAAAAAATATAAGCCATCGTGGCATAGGACAGCGTCTGAATGTAAAGAGGGATAGTTGAGGGTTCGATTTCTACTCTTACGAATGAAAATATATAAATTTAATTGCTACTTGCTGCTGCCTACCTACAAGCAATGTCACGGTTTTGGGCAGAATATGGAGAGCTTTCTGAACATTATTTCTGACTACCCTATTTATTATCTAACTACGCTATTGCGTGAAGCTAAACAAAACTTTATTTTGAAACAGAATTAACGTCAAAATACTTGTTTAAAATATGTATATTATTCAAACATCACGTTTAACTGTCCTATAATCAAATGCACCTCGTCCATTATATTTTAAACGTAAAATACTTTGCATGTAAATCGCACTTCAAGTATACTATAAAATTAGCATATCAGATTATTACAGGGCATTGGTACTAAATTGATGAAAATATTTTTTTTATATGTTTACGAATCTCCCTTAATTTGGAGGTAAGAAAAAACAATTTATGAAAAATATTTGTAGAAAACGTTTTAGAAATTTGAACACAGCGGAATTCGAACCCGTTTCTTTAGGAAACTTCCTTTGTTTACAAAGCGGGGTAATCGGAGAGACTTTAGTGTCAAGACACTCTGTTCAAAATTGTCCGAAATACAGATATGCCCTGTCATTACTATTGAAACGTACTTTTTGTTGTTTGTACTGTAGTCAATGAGACTAGAATGGAACCCACAATCAACCTCTTTACAGTCAGGGGCTGTCAAATGAAAATAAATCAATACAATACTGGACTTTAGATCATCCTAGGATAATGGGATAGTGTCTGACATTAAAGACGATGGTCACAACCATTATATTTACAATCAAAAATCTTTCTTTTGAAGTTTTTCACTTCGATATTATGTATATTTCTTTTTAAAACGCGGCTTTAAGTTCCGCCACTTAACACGTAATGCCTCTGAATTCGGCGGAAAGTGGGAAACGGAGTATCTTAATACTAGGTTCCCTCTGCCTGCCTTGCTGTGTGCAGGATATAGCGTGGAGTTAAAAAAAAGTGTATATCTCTAATACAAAGCTTGAATTTGCTCCCTCCACAATATATGCTAGAAACTTTCCACTAAGTTAAGATATATAATATCCCAATATAAATAAGAACAAGGTAATGTGATTTTTATTCAAGTTAAAATTTGTACGCATCGCTAATACGAGGCGACTTGGAGGAGTTATCGGCTGAAGCGGAACTTTGTAGCGGAAGTACATAATAAAGAAGTCAGCACCGATCTGTGTAATTTTAAGCTGATTATATATATTATATATGTATATATAAGTTTCTATGTGGTCCATATGATGAACCATTGATATTGTTAGTTAATTAATGCTTTTAATGTTTTATTTTTTGACATTTCATTGTATTAATTTGAATGTTCTCTTCTATAATTTTGAATTGTTCATAATTTTCATATGTTCATAATTTTTTACTGATTGATTGTCTGTAATTGGGAAAATATTTCTTTTATTTATAAAATTAACTTAATCTGAAATTATTGTAATATTTCTTCCGTTAACGATCCTTAATAAAAAAATAAATAAATAATGTGCTAGCCACAGAGTTAAAAAATAAAAAACATTTTAAGAAAACGTGTAAAATTCTTTAACACTACGGGATTCATTGCCGTTCGAGCTCTCTGATCGCTAAGCCATGCGTTAGACCTTCGGCTGCTTTAAAACTCTTATACGCTTATTATAAACTATGTTAGTTGTTAGCATCTGCGTAGAGCAATTGGACGGTTCGCAAGAGGTGCAGGTTGGAATTCCGAAAAAAAAACTAAAAAAAATATACGTTTTCTATAAATATTTTTCATATGGTTACAGTAATTCGGTTAGATAAATATAATAATAAAAACGAAATATTGTGGTTATGTTTCATTTGGGGCTATTTCTGCCACTCATCGTGTTTCGGTTTCAGGCAGAAAGTGGAGAACGAAGTGTCTTAACCTTATGTCCTTTCTCCTTTACTATATGAAGAAAAGCGTCAAATTAAAAAAAATATTTATTTAAGAATATTTATGAAATTCCTCGCTGATCCGCTATATCTTATAACTTGTACCAGCATTTAACGCTCACCGGGTGCGAATTTCAGAGGTGTTGTTTACCCTTAAGGCGATTTACTCCAAGTATCTGCTAAGCCTATAATTAGAAAAGTTTTTCAATTAGTTTAAATTCGCTGTAAGTTGAGGAAGATTTTTGAAGCTTACATCTCCCAACGCTGATATAATTATTTTATTAGAGCGTCTTTAACGGTACAGCTTTGTCTATTATTACGTAGTTAAAGTAAAAATTCTATTTATTTTAGTTTTAAATATAAAAATTTAACAAACATATTCACTCTATTTCTCGCATAGCTAAATAGTCAGAGAGAACTTAGTGTTGAGATTCTCCGTTCTCCACTGGAAAGTGGCGGAAATAAATGGCGGATTTTAACGCCTTCGTCTTAGAGTGGGGAAATCCAATACTTTAAAGTATTCAACACTATTTAATATATTTTTGATTTTATTTTACTATGTTATTGTATATTTAAGCCAAACCATTTATTAGTTTTTAGGGAGAAGTGGAAAATGAAAATTTTACGTCAAATGGTAGTCCACGTGTTGACATTAGTCAAAGATATGATGAGGTGAAGATATGGTGAAGGTTGAGAAAGCTTAAAAAATATAAATTATGGATACAACTAGGCACAACGAAAACTAGGTCTGGTATAAATCAAATAAAAAACTCAGTTGATCCTGTATGTTTTAATAACAACCATTACTTTCTAATAATTATTAATAATAATAACTTTCTGACATTTTTACAAATTTTATATAATTAGCACCCGCACCTTTTAGAATCTGCTCAAATGCTCTGCTCACTAAGCCATGCGTTCTACACCTCCAGGTTCGAATCTTGCTGTGTTCAATATTTTATACATTTTCTTTAAACATTTCATACTTTAAGAATATAAATAACGCTAAAAAAAATTTTAAAACATTCTGAATATAAAACATATATCTTCGAGCAATAATCGAACTTACAACCATCCATAGGCAGGCTAACCACAAACCTAACAATCTTATATCGACTAAATACATTTAGTAACAAAACAAGTACAAAATAAGCACAACTTAAAATGCAATAGAACTTAAAAATCTGAATTCTGCAAAGCAACGGTTGGTAAGATAAAGTTTTTTCCCGGTTCACTAGTTCCGGAAGAATTATTGCGAGCAGACGCGACGTGACGTCACGCCAAAGTTTTAAATTTAATTAAAGACAACTGTGTCGCTGTATGCTTTAGTAAACAGTGTGTGGGGGTAGACGGGCGGGTTTCATCATTTTTAGTTTTATAATGCATTTTTTTATGTAAGAGCTTCACGATTTTTCTGCATACAGGTAGTATGATAGAGTGGAACTTAGTGTCAGGACACTCTGCCCTTCACTCTCCGCTCAAAAATGAGGTATTGCGTGTTGATTGCGGGATTTTAATTACAGTATTTGTGTATTTTTTTATATTTAAACAGAAATTTGTATGTGTTCTTAGAGTAGACATATTTATTTGTTTTGTAAGTTAAGAGAAGATTTGCGTGCGTGCGTGCGATGCGTGGAATTAATATGAATAAGTCCAATGCCGGTTAGCTACCATTATATCAAATAATAAAATTGTAATTTATATATTTGAAAAGAGCAACTGTTGAGTTTCTGACCGGCTCTTCTCAGCAGAACTGCCTTCCGAGTCGGTGGTAGCTTTATGTACATTTGACGATTCAAAAGTGCTTTCAAAAGTCCATTTGAATAAAGATATTTTGAATTTCAATTTTAATTTGATAAATTTACGGTACTCGACTTGTATACAAGTAGCTTTGACTACTGGAAAAAAAACACACTTCTTAACTTCTTTGATAAATATAACGTTATAGCGTGCAATAGATGGAACATAAATCTTTCATCTTACAGAAATTTTATATTTTGTGAAACCTCAAATCTATGATTAACTTATATAATATACTTTTAAAAATAGTTATAATATCATAAAAATATATATGGGTACTATATCATTAAGACGATACGTATGTATCTAAAGAAAATGGGAAGTGGGTCCAAATCACGAATTGGCATTTTTTTATGTACTCGTATACATATTTTTTTATCATATTTTTCAGCGTCTAAACCGCCCGTCTGCACCCGCTATGCGGCACGTGTGCCGACCCAGATGTGAATAAGTGCACGCATAGCCCTATGCAATTTTGCATACCGTGAGACATATTGCGCTTTATAATTCTTTAGCATGGAGTATTAAGAAATTTTTAGAATTTGGTTGTTTTTTTTTTGTCTAAAATTTTTATTGCAATGATTAGAAAACTGGAAGTATAGATGGCGATAAAGAAGTAAGTTATGATTTCATATGTTAGCTTCTCGCTAATAAAATAACTCGCCATTCCTCGAGTGGGAATCGAACCCACAATCACTTTACAGTCACACCTTATGCCACTGCGCCACGACTGGCCCCTTAAGTTAAACCGTTCATTATATAATGTCCGAGACATTTTCAGACGGGAAATGAAGAACGGAATAACTTGTCTGGATTCCCAGGTATTCCGAAAAAAATATATAAGAAATGTGTATTATCATGTACCGCCAAATACATAGATCGGTTGCTTAAAACACTAGTGTATTATATTATAATATATAAAAGATTATTTAATATTAATATACTATTTAATAGCATGTCGCTTATAAGCATCCATACTTATATTATAAATGCGAAAGTCTGTGTGTTTGTCTGTCACGCTTTCACGGTTAATCTACCGGTCCGATTTGGATGAAATTTACAATGAAAGTAGTAAAAGTTACTGGGTCTAACATAGGCTACTTATTTTTTCAAAAATCAACCTCTAAAGGGTTGAAATAAGGGATGAAAGTTTATATGAAAAATCTAAACCGCTTGGCCGATTGTAATGAATTTTGGCATACATATAGTTGATAATCCAAGCTTAAGTATAGGCTATTTTATTTTTTTAAAAACCACCCACGAGGGTTGCAATACAACGAAACAGTTGCGTAGTTCACGCGGCGAAGCCGCGAGCGGGCCGCTAGTATTTATATATATAACTAAATAGAAGTAAGTATTAATTTGTATTCACAATACCATGACGAAGATAGACGTGCGTGAGAAACCATGTTCGGCTGCCGCTAGATTGAATTACGTATTTGACTTGTATCAAAATATGAATACAATGTGAGCTTAAGGTCAAACTTGTAACGACATGTAAAAGCTATTTTTATTAGCTTTTATCAGTTATTATTTAGAATTTTTTTTCATAATTCAATTGAATTTGATTACCTATAAGTTTTAGGCGTGGGGTTAAAGTATCTATAGGTAACAACATTCTTTATATTAAGTGAAAGACTTAAAGCTAAGTTTCTAGTGTTTATTCTATTATATTTTTTTAGCTTCACGCTGTATCTCGCACACAGGTAGGCAGGCAGAGGGAACCTAGTGTTAAGACACGCCGTTCCCCCCTTTCCACCGAATTCGGAGACATTGTATGTTAAGTGGAGGAACTTAACGCCGCGCTTTGGCTCGACACCAGAGCGAAGGAAGTGAAAATAATAAATATTTCCACTTCTCGAGTGGGAATGGCTTTAAAGTCACACTTTGTGCCACTGCACCACAACTGGCCCCAGATTATTCTATTAGATTTTTTATTTTATGATTAATATTATATAAAACTTCAATTTGAGTACATATATTCTCATATCATGCAGTTGTATGATGCTTTATGTACGTCTTTAATATCAACAAACATGAATTCCTATAAAAAAATAAAACAAAATTATTAAAAACTGACGATCTGTTCGCAACTACGCCCGCGTGATTTTTTATTTAAACCTGCACCCTATTCCAACCCTTAAGGGATAGTTTTTTTTTTTTTAAAAGTAGCCTATTATTGAACTTCTTTCTTCAATTATTTTCAATCCGAATTCCATCCAAATTAGACTAATAGATTTGCCGAGAAAACGTTACAAACAGAGCTTAAGCTTTCCCATTTATAATAAGTAGTGTACCTATTTAATATATTATGCAAAAATATTGTACCTCTTATATCCTTATTTTGATTAAATTAAATTAAAAATAATTTTCCCAAAAAATAACTAACTGAATCATACACTATCCTAAGCCAAGCTCATCCTCCCCTTATTAAAAGACCAAAATACTGTAAGTAATTGATACGACTTATGAATATTTGTGGTTTTTGTATTGACCGCGTTACACAGAGATCTCAAATAGATAGTCAGCTATTTGAGCCTGTTCAATTTCACGGCTCCATTGTACTAAAAAATTAAAGGTTGTTCGTTTTTTTTCTCTTTCTTATAAATTTATTATCAGTTTACATGATATTATTTTGGTATCAAAATATTGATTAAAATAATTATTTTATGCGTTAAGTTGAATTTAAACCTGTCCTGAAGCTATTGTGTCCATTTTGTTATGGCTATCGTAGTACAGTGAGACAGTAAGTGACTGTAAATGCGATTGGTTGTGGATTCGATTCTCACTCGAGGATATAATTATATTAATTTTATCCGCTAGTTCCCTACTTAACATACAATATCGCGATTTCGGAAGGCAAATTTTCAGAACGCAGCTTCAGACACTATGTTTAGACTGTTAAATCAAAGGAAATAGATTTAATTATATTATCTAGCCTTTTTTTACTCTTATACATTCCATTTCCCACTCTTCGTTGACATTTGAGATATTATAATTACGTTGAGTACACTAAACCTCCCTTTGCCTAACCATAGTAAAAAAAATTAAAAAAAAAACACTTATTATCTCCACCTGACTGGGTATCAAACCCACAGTCATCGCGTTAACAGATAGTCAGATAATATGCCACTGTACCATGATAGCTTCTAGCTAAATCAATTTACATTTAATACATATGAATCTATATTAAATGAATCCAAAAACACTATCCCAACTATCCAAAGCCACGAAACAACAATAACTTGTCTATTTCGTCTAAAAATTAATTAATTTAACGCATTTCCATTAAATCTTGATACAGGCGGAGGGAGGGATGGAGATGGAGAAATCGTTAATCATCGTGTAGTGATGAGTAGATGGGACAATTCATTTGACAGATGAAATGGATTCTACACAACTGATCATTGCGTCTCTTTCAAATCTACTAAGGGTTTGGAAAATTGAATTAACTTTTGTGTGTGTTTGTTTTTATTAATTGTGACTTTTGAAGATAGTTGAAAACGAAAGGTTTTTTGATACTGGGTTCTCTCTAAATACTAGTAAATATATAAATATGGTGGCCAGTCGTGGTTCAGAGGCACAAGCGTGTGACTGTAAACGACTGGTTGTGGGTTCGATTCCCACTCGAGGAGTGGAAATATTTAATATTTCGATTTTTTTCGCTCTGGTGTCGAGGTAAAGCGCGGCGTTAAGTTCCGCCACTTAACACGCAATGCCTCCGAATTAGGCGGAAAGTGGGGAATGGGGTATCTTTATACTAGGTTCCCTCTGCCTACCCTGCTGTGTGCGGGATACAGCGTGAAGCTCTAAATACCTTGTTATGTGTGAAAAAGAATGAATTTGAAAAAAGGGACTCCCGAATACGGCACAGTAGACAGAGAGAAGTTAGTGTTAAAACATTCCGTCCTCTACACTCCGCCCAATAACAGGACAGTTCGTTAATAGGTCAACGCCGCTATTAGCCTTACCAGAGCGATTTTTATGTATGTTATATTTTTTCTGATTATATTGTTTCTGTAGTTTTTAATGTCTTAAATAGCATTTCATATTCGAGCTATGTTAATTCACTTGTATTTTAGCATAGTTTAACTTGTTGTTGTCAGAAGAATGCTTGTATATATATACATATATAAAAAAGATAATTCTATCTAGATTATAAGCGTAAAATAAAAAAAAACAAGCAAAAATAGAGAATCACTCTTTAATATCAATTGATGGAACTTAACTGTGTGTATCTTATCTGTATGGCATTTAGTCTTTCCAAGTTCAGGTAACTAAAATAGTTTAAATCATAAACAATCTTCAAGTTGGAATTAAACCTACGACCATCAGGCCAAAAAGCTACGGTTCACATAACTTCCATACATATTTTATTATACAACTTAAACACAGTCCTTTATACAACGTCAGATTATAAACAACCAGTTCCTTACAATTGAAATGAACTAAAGGAGCAAACTTCTTAGACTTTGCACTAACAAAGAAACAGTAGCCTTATTTGCTGCACAATAAATAAAGGATGAACATGTATGAGAAATTACTGGGATACCCTTATGAGTCTCATTATTTTAATAGTGTAAACCTAATTTTGATAATGTAATTTAAACTTTAATTCAAAGTGCTAAAGTTCAAAATGAAATCTTTAAAATTTGGTGAAATTTAACCATTTCTTGGAACTGAATTTCAGTCTTATTCGTATGGAATAAGGTATATTTTTGTTTGTTTATTAGATAAGTTCTCGGTTGACCGGCATAAAGACCGCACAGTGTCTCGCCTACGTTGTTATTACGGAACCCTCGAACGCCAAGATATCGACAGGGTAGAATAATTAACCAAGTATATAAGCGGAGTGAGCAATGGCTAATATTTTCTAAAAGGCAACTTCAGGACTTTTTCTTTGCTTTATGCAAGGTATATAGGGAAAGACATCAAGACTTTATGCTCTTCCCTTTCCGCCCGAAATCTAGTTAAGTTCTCAATGTAGAATGGAGGAACCATACATGTTTACAATGCATACATGTGAAGAATATTTGCATACTATGTTTTTTTGAAAACATAGCGGTAGATTAAAAAGATTTCATTATAATATATTCCTTGAGTGGAAATCGAACACACGATCATTGCGTATACACTCAAATGCTGGTGCATTGAGGTACGATGGACAATAAAATAATTAATAAAAAGGGCAAAGGAACAATATCAATAAAGAATCAAGAGAATTCGTTCACCACTTTGCTTTCTTCTTAAGAAGAAACTGTGGACCTCAATTTCTGCTTTGTCTTACCAGATCAAATAGTAAGTAAAATTACTCAAAGTCGTCTAATTATTTATAATTTAATATTTTATTTAACTTACACTTTGACTTTCAATAGTTACTAGAGGATTAAATTAAAACTCTTTAAACGTTTAAAATTAATAAACGTTAGTAAATGGTACTTGTACTTCTCGAATTCGGACAGAAAGCAGAAAACGGAGTGTCTTGACACTACGTTCTCTAAGAGAACATAATAGAAATTTGAACAAAGCATGATTTTATAATACTTACAAATCTTTATCTATGTTAGATTTGGACCCAAAACCCTCGCTCCATGACACCATAGTGTAATCGATCGTAAACGTAGCTACATATACCTATATATACCTATATAAGACTAGATCTATTAAATTTAGTAAAGTAATAAACATTACTGTCCATTAATGCGTAATCCTTTCATTCGCGTTTGTCCATTGTACACTGATTCCAGCCTTTGTTGACTTCGCTATGTACTGAGTAGAATGGGATTCTCGTGACCGGTTTACAATATGTCGTTACTGTATTTTGTATGTTGAATTTGCAATATTTCTTCTTTTATTGTGATTTTGTTTTAGGTAAGTTGATCTATATATAGTCAGTTTAGTAGGAATAGTACCTACTGGAAATGTACTAATAGGAATAGTATGGAAATAATTTAAATGTTATTGAAATTAACGTTAGAATTATTAATATAGATCAAATATATACCTATAAAAGCGCGGCGTTAAGTTCCGCCACTTAACACGTAAGCCTCCGAATCGGCGGAAAGTGGGGGACGGAGTGTCTTAACACTATGTTGTTCCCTCTACCTACCCTGCTGTGTGCGGGATACAGCGTGAAGCTAATAATTTTTTTTATACCTATAACATATATAAAATGCTTAAAGAGTGAGAAAATCTGATTTTTGATCTTTTAGTAAATAGAAAAATGCTTATAATATATCTATTATAAGCTATTTCGCTATATATTTCTATTAAGCTTACACATACACTGTAAAATGATTATTTTTTGAAACGTTTTCTAAAACGTAATTTTTTAAACGAATTGACTTTATTTTTTTGAGTTAAAAAAACACTGTACATTTTTTAAAATAAATCGTTCAAATATTTACTAAATATAAGTTTATTTAAATTTTGAATTAAACTTATAATCACAGCTATTATTATCCACTTTTTTACGATAACATCTAATATACGTAAATGTACAATAGACATAAGAAAATCGCTAGGACAAAATATAAACGGGCCACACGTCTTATTCGGATGACTTGCAAGTAAATCCCCGTTTCCTGCGGTCAGTGCAAGTCAGCAAAGGGGTACGTTAATTACAATCATACTTAATACCTATTAGTGATCTTTTGTAAATATCGGACGTAAGGCTTTATAGTGTGGGGGTGAAATTATTGGAGATATACTCGTAAAACTAGTTGATTGAGATGTTATTGGTAGAATTGGTAATGTTACGGCTTGAAATACAGCTGAAATGAGGTTTATATTTGAAGCATATATAAAGATTTTTGAAACATTTTACAGTGTTACAATTTTTTTTAGCTTCCTGCTGTAGTCCGCACACAACAGGGTAGGCAGAGGGAACCTACTGTTAAGACACTCCGTTACCCACTTTCCGATGAATTCGGAGGTATTGTGTGTTAATTGACGGAGTTTAACGCCGCACTTTGCCTCGACACCAGAGCAAAGAAATGGAAATATTAAATATTTCCACTCCTCGAGTGGGAATCGAACTGGCCCCAAATGGTGGTGGACTGGTGTTACTAAATATATAAAGATATTATTTTTTACATTGTCAGCGTTATTTACATTTTAATTTCTTCGCTCTGGCGCTTAAGACAAAATTGCGGCGTTAAGCTCCGCTACTTAACAAACAATGTCTCAACTTGAAAACTTCGGAAAAAAGAGGAAAACAGAGTGTCTGTACACTGTCTTACTTCTCCGCTATGCAAAAAATGCTATGGAGCTGCTTTTAACAGCGTCATTATTTTTTTCATATCAAGACACTTCGTTCTTCACTTTTCAGGTACATATTTTAAAATCATTTTTATAATAAAGTTATATTTTAGAGCCTAAGTTCTACATAGAAAATTCAAAATTAATAATAAAAATATTATATACCGTTCGAATGTTTTCGTATATTTAAAAATATTCCGAGCGATCAAAGCTCATGATACTCAAATTTCAACAACATCCGTGCGTGTTAATTTTATAATTGGTTAAGTTAAATTTGATCGTTGTACGGCTTTTTCGAAAACTTCCATACTATATATGTATAAGAAGCGTAATAGACTGATTAACGATTTTCTTGTTTATTATACTTATCTCGACTAAAGGCGAATTTTCTCGATTGTTTGTGTGTTTTATTTGTTATTATTTGTGCAATAAAGTGTATTTTGATTTGATTTGCATAAGATAGAAATTTTCAAAATTATTACAGTAATATGCCATCGTAAGGCAATGAGAAATTTTGCTTGTAAACGCACAAACAAAGTCAAATAATTTTGTTCAAAGTAAGTAGTTACATGTTTCATTTTTTGAACGTTAAACAATTCCACTTGAGGTTGAGTGATGATTTCCACTTGAGGTCATGATTATATTTCAATTATTGCCATTGCCATGCCATAGTTTTGGTGACAAAACAAAGCGTAGTTTTGAGTTCCGTCCCTCAACACTCAACGTCTACATTTCAGACAGAAAGTGGAGAACAGACACTAAGTTCTGTTGTCATGAAATTTCAGGCTAAAGTTCTTATTAAAATAAAATCTTCAATGAATTTAATATTCACAATTTACAAAAAAACACAATATATCACAAAACATACAAATTTCAATAACAATTTCTAACTTTTTCGTCTTCCTTACCAAATTGACCACTAAATTCGAAGCCAAGCAACAAGTTAAACCAAGGGAGATAATGTCTTAAATGCAATAGAGCAATAACTGAACGCACAAGTGACACAGCAAGTTGCTGCAAATCTGCACTGGAACAATTAAAGTGCTAGGTTCCCACCAACTCGATTAGCGTCCGGGGTCGCGTTAAAAAGTAATTCGAGTGGACTTCCCTAACAGAGTTAGCGTTTGGAACGCTATTTATATGTTATATTATTTATTATGGGGCCAGTCGTGGCGCAGTGACTGTAAACGACTGGTTGTTGGTTCGATTCCCACTCGAGGGGTATATTTATTTAATATTTTCATTTTTTTCGTTTTGGTATCAGAGGCGAAGCGCGGCGTTAAGTTCCGCCACTTAACACGCAATGCCTCCGAATTCGACGGAAAGTGGGGAACGGAGTGTATTAACACTAGGTTCCCCCTGCCTACCCCGCTGTGTGCGGGATACAGCGTGAAGATAAAAAAAATATATTTATTATTTGCTGTGCCCGTTTTTTGTGTGTAGAATTTGAGAATTGTTAAATAAATATATCGTAAGTTAATCTTTATTGTATGAGCTATTTGCCAGTGATAGTTTCGTTAAAATCGGTCCAGCCGTTTCAGAGATAAGCCGGAATAAAGAGAGATAAATAACGTTATGTTGGCATACGAATATGTACCGTGTATATATATATATATATATATATATATATATATATATATATATATATATATATATATATATATATATATATATATATATAACATCGTATATCGTATACAATTTTTCAATAAAATATCTACGAGATGGCGTTTCTTAAAGCGATAATATTGGTCTTTATATGAAAAATGACTCAATATTTGCTCTGTAAGTTATATTGCATTACACATTCGAAATATTACACACATTTGTAAACTATAAATTTAAATTCAATAGAAATACGAATGTGTTTTGTTAATAAACTGTTATGTCTGATATCTTATCTCATGAGTAAGTTATGTGGAGATTATAATGTACAATTTGTAATAATCATTTCAATATATTTATTTATTTAGTATAAGTAGTTTTTTTTTAGCTTCACGCTGTATCCCGCACACAGCAGGCTAGGCAGACGGAACCTAGTGTTGAGACACTCCGTTTCTCACTTTCCGCCGAATTCGGAGGCATTGCGTATTAAGTGGCGGAGCTTAACGCCGCGCTTTGCCTCGGCACCAGAGCGAAGAAAATGGCAATATTAAATATTTCCACTTCTCGAGTGGGAATCGAACCCACAACCAGTCATTTACAGTCACACGCTTGTGCCACTGGGCCACGACTGGCCACTAGTATAAGTAGTTTAAGTTGGTTTCTAAATTCAAGTGTATTACAGATAAAAATGATTTATTAAATACTAGCGGCCCGCTCGTGGCTTCGCCGCGTGAACTATTTCTTTATGCAATAGCAACCCTAGGGTGCGCATTTTTAAAAAATAAAGTAGCCTATGCTTAAGCTTAGATTGTCAACTATATTTATGCCAAAATTAATTACAATTGGTAATGCGGTTTAGATTTTTCATATAAACTTTCATCCTCTATTTCAACCCTTTAGAGGTTCTTTTTTGAAAAAAATAGTAGCCTATGTTAGACCCAGTCACTTTTACTACTTTCATTCTAAATTTCATCCAAATCGGACCGGTATATTAGCCGTGAAAGCGTGAGAGACAAACGCACAGACTTTCGCATATACAATATAAGTATGGATATTTTATAAAGGCGCAGCCATCATGGCTATGTGGGGCCGCGCCTAAGTGGTACACGAGGATTGTGATTTTGATTCCCAATTTAGACAATAACCATTTTTCCGCTCTGGTGGTAAAACGAAGCGCTTCGTTGAGTTTCGTTACTTTACGCGTAACGTCCTGATTACCATTGGTAAAGTGGAGAACGGAATGTCCTGACTTTGTCGATGATTATTCCTGACTATCCTAGTATGCAGAAAAAGCGTGTAAAGTATTCAAAGATAACACAGTGATAAATATCACCTTCAATGTTTTGAGGACTACTATTTTCGCAAATTTGTGCGTTTAAACTTATGATGTAAGTCGAAAATTAACGCCGCATTTTATATAGGTACCTACGGAGTTCGGAAATATAAAATTCAACCATAAACAATTCTAATAATAAGACACCAATTTATAACTATTATAACTATTGACTTTATCGTTAAGTGGCGGAAATAAACGCCGCGCTTTCTCTTGTCACCAGAGCAATGAAATGAAAATAAATTAAATATAATCATTGTCCTAAGTAGAAACCGAACCGACAACCATCACGTAAACAATCTCACGTTGTCCCACTGTGCCACAACGACCAAAAAACATGTGTTTTATAAAATATAGAAAATATGTTTATTTATTTAGTACTTATAAAGTAAAACAATGAAATTTTAAACATGACAAGTCGATTTTGGGCGGAAAGTAAAGAACGGAGTGTCTTGACACTAAGTCTTCTATCCCGCTATGCGGGAAAAAGCTTGAAGCTGCTACGCGATTATTGGAGCGTGCGAAATATTCATATATTTCGACATGCTCTTTCCATAACATTGTCCCATGTGTGTTCCAGTTAAGCAATACATGCATATGGTGACCCTAAAGTATATCTGAAACAATGATAATTGAAGTAGTAATCTAACCATATACAACTTAACCAAAAATAACATATAATACTGATTTTTGCTTTTCTTCCCCGAATAAAAATTAAGTATTTAAAAAATTGTATTCGTCCAAAGCCTTTCCTTCAAATATCCATACTTATATTATAAATGCGAAAGTCTGTGTGTTTGTATGTCACGCTTTCACGGCTAATCTACCGATTCGATTTGGATGAAATTTAGAATGAAAGTAGTAAATAGCTATGGATCTGCTTTTTTTAAAAATTAACCGTTAAAGGTTTGAAATAGAGGATGAAAGTTTATATGAATAAACTAAACCGCTTGACCGATTGTAATGAATTTTGGAATAAATATAGTTAATAATCGAAAGTCAAAGATAGGCTACTTTATTTTTTAAAAATCCACCCCCGAGGGTTGCAACATAACGAAACAATTAGAAACCGCGAGCGGGCTGCTAGTTATAATATATATTGATTGTTTTACAGCTTCACGTTTTACTCGGCATGGTAAGGTAGGCAGAGAGAGAGTGCAGTATCCAAACACTCTGTTCTTCACTTTCCACTTGAGACGTTAGCTTTCACAAGATATTGCATGTTGAGTGGCAAAACTCCATACCGCAATATGTCTGCACTAACTAGAATAAAAAACGGAAATCATTTTAATATAATCATTGCTTGAGTGAGAATCGAACCCATAACCAATAACGATACCATCAGAAGCAGAAACTATACCACTGTATCACAAAAACACTTCATTAAAAAAATACCAAAAGAAAAATAACCTCTAAACAACAAATTCTATAATAACTAAAAACTACATTCAAACTCACAAAACAATACAACAGACATAGTGAATAGACAGAGAGAAAGAGAGCCGCGAGCGGACGAAATAAATGGGGAAAAAAAAATTATACAAACATTTTCAGGGACGTTCAATTTGCATTTTAATGGAGATCCACGCGTAGGTAACAAGTTTTGCTAATAGGCGTGAAATGAGAGGCAAAGTGTCGTATCACAAAAGATACTATAACTACTCTAGATTGTTGTTGCCATGGGTAGGGGGTTCGATTAAATAGAGTTTAAGAAGGAATTGTTGATATTAAATTTACTATATTTTTCTCAAATTAAGTTATATTTGACTAGCAGAAGTATTTATAAGGTCATTGTGATTCAGTGTAACAGATTGCGATTGTATAGACGGTGGGTTAAGCTTCGATTCCTACGCAAATACTTTAGAATACAAAATAATATTAAGAATAAGAAAATTAGAGTACAAGAAATGCCTCTGGCAAGAATACAAAAAGAGGCATTCAATTCTGCAATTCAATATGCAATAGCCAAAATTCAAGTTAAAAGCGGAGAAAGGAGTGTCTTGACAATAGAATGACTAAATAAAAAGTAAAGATAAATAAGGATAAAAAGTATTGAAGAATTAAAAAAACGTAGCGGGATTTGAAAGTCGCGCTATGCGCGTATAGAAGATCTATGATACTTTACTCTAGTTTAACTGAGTGTTTTAAAAAGTCTTGTTAATAGGCGTAAAATAAGAGGCCAGTCATGGCTCAGTGGCACAAACGTGTGACTGTAAACGACTGGTTGTGGGTTCGATTACCACTCCAGGAGCGAAAATATTTTAATATTTTATTATATATTCGCTCTGGTATCGAGGCAAAGCGTGGCGTTAAGTTCCGCCACTTAACACATAAAGCCTCCAAAAATCGGCGGAAAATGAGGAATGGAGTGTACAAAGCACTAGGTACCCTCTATCTACCCTGCTGTGAGCGAGATAAAGCGTGAAGCTAAAAAAAAATTAGAGGTGAAATGTCTTCAAGTAGGAATCGAACCCACAATGTACCTCTTATCTGGTACCATATTTCATTCACTTAACTGACTGCCTTAGTATTATTATGTACTCTGAACACTTGAAAACTAGATCTTAAGACGTTTTATTGCAAATACCTCTGTAAATGGAAGAAAAATGTTTTGTTCCCAAAGTTTGCTTGTACTTTTACAGTTTATGCTTCATCGGTTGTTATTTTATCAGATCCATTGCTAATGTGGAAGTTTGAAATCTCGTTTAAAATCGATGCTTGTTGAAAAATATCGCACTTTCAGAATTAACGTGACCCAATTCAGAATTTTGGCAATTTTTTTGATGTTGCTATAAAGCGGCCATAAGAAGTTTAATTTTATTGTAATTTATAGCAAAATATATATTTTTTTAAGTTAGTTTTAAAACTAACTGGGCCCACAGCCTCACAGGTTTCCATGTCATTTTTCAGTAATTATTACTTTGTTTGACGCGTTTACTTTTTAAAGCATTGAGACTTATTAATTCTGGGGGTTTAATATGCTATGATGATGCCAATAAAAATTTAGTACCGATTCTTGGGACTAAGATACCATCGTTGCAAAGTTAGCAAGTTCCCGGATTTAGGTGATACTATATTTATCCATTCGTTTCAAAAACTTTATCTCAGGAACTACTAGTTAGATTTTATTTTTTTATATCCACAGATTCATGAGTCTATCAAGTACACGCAAAAGTTCTTGATTAGTTACAAAAAATGATATTTGTAAGGCTAGAAGTTGAAGTATATAAAATGAAGTATAAATATTAATAATTTACTATCCGATTATTACTTTACACCCTAAGATTATATTCTAATACAATTTGAATGTTATTTAAATATAGTAAACTAAATTACGACAGCGACGGCAGTAGTGTAGTGCCCTAACACGCTCGAGGCGTTTAGTTATTTGTCATCTTCACGCTTTTTCCTATATAACGGGGTAGTTAAAAGTAACCTTGTATGCTAACCCTCTGTTGTCCACTGTTTCGTGCTATGTGTGTGCGTGTGCGTTTGCTTGTC
This sequence comes from Dryas iulia moderata, assembly GCA_019049465.1. NCBI lineage: Eukaryota > Metazoa > Arthropoda > Insecta > Lepidoptera > Nymphalidae > Dryas > Dryas iulia. The sequence continues at coordinate 432,789 of CM032429.1, forward strand.
CGCGATAATGTGCGTGTGTGATAACTCTTTATTGAGTTACTAATGATGAAAGAGTAACTGCCTATATGTTTTACATATTGTGGACTAAAATGTACAGACGGTCACAAAAATACATTTAAATTTCCACCAATATGTATTGTATATTTTATTGACGAGAAGAATTAATTATAAATGTCAAATACAAAGCATAAAATGTAAAACCTTAATCTTGGCTAAAAATAATATGAGTAAAAACAACAATATGATAAGAAAAAGAAACATTGAAATATTAAATTAAATTATACGTACAATGAAAACCAAAATACCATATATAGTTCTATATACAGTATAATAAGTAACCAGATATAAATAGCTTACCCGCCCACAAACGTTCACGTGTGGCCAACGACTGCACTTAAACGCTTACGATTTATTACTCGCAATCACAACACTATATAGCGAATGCTTTACAAAAGAGTGTCTGCGATACGGCGCCTGCGCATTCTTAAATATTTTTTTATGTTATTATTATAATAAAACATTGTTTACGAAATCAAAAACCGGCTCGAAGGACCAAAATGTAATTTTGACACAAAATTCCAGAGAAATTTATATTTAGACATTATATTCGAGTCTCGAATGATTCATTTCCTTTTTGCGTTTAAGTAGCAACTAAAATAATATAAAAACAAGGATTTCCTATACATTTACATTACAAAGGGCCCGTTGAGTCTTACGCCCTTATAAAGTTTTTACGATCACCATTTGACAGAGAGCAGATGTTTAAAACAAATACGCTATCAAAGTGGGAGGACAATAACCGACTGACTGTAGGTGATTCTTTTACTAAAAAGCACTTCAGATCTATAAATATTTGGACAAGTAATATTATAATTTGAAATGGTTATTCCCAAGTTGATGGAAGCCAACAAGTGAAAATATTTTGATCTTTTCAAAATGTCTTAATGGGCAAACAAAGGGACGATAGAGTGATTAAATGTTATATTTATTGAATTTTCTATGCATATCTTTTATAAGATTTGAACCTACAGTCATAATTTTTGTAAAATCGTACATTTTTTTTAGATTTTGTTCTTGTGAGCTTTATATTGTAAGCAATTTCGTGCTTTTTCCTGAAAAATATTATAGAACGAGAAGTTCTAGTGCTGAAACACTATGTCTTCTACTTTTCTCCAGTGTTGAGTGTTACGTGGGAAAATGGAAACAATTTAAATACAATAATTTCGAATAAGAATCGAACCCACAACCATCGCGATTATAATTAGACGTTTGACAACTTTTCCACTGCGCTCTAATGATATTATAATGTTCGAACTATAAATTATTAATATTTATAAAGAAAAAAGTAACTTCAACAAAATATATATCTACAAAATAAAAGAAATTCATTATTAAATAAACAACATTTAGAAAGGATCATTCTAATCTAATAAAACAGATTACTGTAGAAGTAAAAAAATCATCGTGAATTGGAACGAGAATATTTTAAAATGTTAGTGGTATTTAAAGAATACTTAAATCTTTGGTCGTTCCTACGTTGTATATTTAGAAAGGAACAAAGCTTTTATTTTTATCTTATGAATAGATGGAGCTTCGATGTGATTTAAGACGAAAACTTTTCTAAATAAGAATTAAATAATGATCATTTTGTTATAAAAGCAGCTTCACTTTTTTCTCGTATAATAAATTAGTAAGAGCGAATCTAGTGTCACAACACCCCGTTCTCCAGTTTCCACTGAATGTCTGAATCCATATATTACGTGTTAATTGGCAGAACTCAATGCCACGTTTTGTCTTAGGTACCAGAGCGGAGAGATAAAAGTTATTTAATTTTTTGCCATGGGTAGGAATCGAACCCGTAACCCGTGCTTACAATCTCTGATATAATACAACTTAACATTAATAAGTCATTCAAATACAATATGTAAATTAAATTCAATAGACCATAATAGTACAGTGGAACAGCATCTGATGGTAAACGTGATAGTTGAGAATTCGTAGTCAATTGAGGGATTCATTATATTTAAATTATTTTCATTTCCGCCACTTAACACGCAATACCTCCGAATTCGGCGGAAAGTGGGGAACGGAGTGTCTTAACACTAGATTCCCTCTGCCTACCCTGCAGTGTGCGGGATATAGCGTGAAGCTATTTAATTTAATTTTTCAATTTTCATTAGGCTAATATATAGTGTGGGTTCCTTAGAAAATTTCTACTTTTACGGTAACTGGAAAAATGGACATTTCACATTTTATAGTCCACATTCCAGTCGGTAATTCGTTTTAGTATACCATATCTTATAAGAACGAAGCTAACTGTTAAAAGAATTTTCGCTGATGTAGTGAATCAGTACGACCGAATGGATAAATAGAATATTTTGTTTATATTTGCCTGCGTGTTAACCACATGTTAGTTTACGAGATAGTCTAAGAGGTAACATCTCTAAGAATAAATGTTTTATATTTACATTTGCTATATTATATCTAGTAAGTAGAATGAATCTAGTGATATAGTTTCACGCTTATGCCTGCATAGCAAGGTGGTCAGAGAAAATTTTGTATAAATTTAATAAATTTAGTGCAAACAGGTTTTTTTTTTCGTTTTTTTTTTTCTAAATCGAGACATTGTATGGCCTAGTAGCCTAATTGAGATTTTTTTTCATTTTCTTTTAGTTTTCATTTTCTTTTTTTTAGCTTACGCTGTATCCCGCACACAGCAGGGTAGGCAGAGGGAACCTAGTGTTAAGACACTCCGTTACCCACCTATTTACAAAATATTGTAAATGAGATTAATCTTAAAATAATAGATAATTATTTAATATAAGGAAAGCACCTCATATTAGTGCATTAGTATTTTCATAAGGAAAAGTAATTATAATATAAGAAAATAGTTATCTTATAATATATAGTGGGGAACGGAATGTCTTAACACTAGGTTCCCTCTACCTACGCTGCTGTGTGCGGGATACAGTGGGAAGCTAAAAAAAGATATCTCTTAACAATTCAATAAACAAAACACATTTCTTTCTAAAAATCTATAACCGATTCTTCCTTACGTAAATAAGGAAGTTATTTTAACTGAATATTTGACATACTATCTTATTACTGACAGCTCTTGGACTATCGAGTTTCTCTATTGACTCATACGATGAAGGTCACGGGATCAGTTCCCGGAATAACTAAAACAAATCTGAGATCTCAGTTTTATAGCGTTTTTACTATTCAGTGCGGTTTTATGTGTGTTTTAAAGTAAGTTGTTGTTATTAAAATCTTTGAAGCAGTACTTTATTTAGCTTCACACTGTATCCCACAGTAGGTACACAGTAGGTAGGTAGGCAGAGAGAACCTAAGGTCAAGACACTCCGTTCCCCACTTTCCGCCGATTTCTGGTCGCACTATATGGTGTGTGGTGAAACTCAAAGCACTGCTTTGCCTCGAAACCAGGAGGGAGTAATGAAATATAAAACACTTTAATTCCTCGAGTGGGAATCAAACCCACAACCACTTAAGCATTTACAGTCACATTTTGTGTCCTTGTGCCACGACTGGCCTCGATAGTAGAAGTTTAAGTATTTTTAATATGATTTTTTTAGGCAGACAGACATTTACATGTAATTATTTGGCAAAACTTAACGCCACGTTAAAAAACCAAGTTTTGTCACCAGAGTAGATAAATAACAATAAGGAGTAACTGTTTACATATAGGTATAAGAAATGAAATATATCATTTTTTTTCACGCTGTATCCAGCTCACAGCAGGGTAGGCAGAGGGGACCTAGTGTTAAGACACTCCATTCCCTACTTTCCGTTGAATTCGGAGGCATTGCGTGTTAAGTGGTGAAACTTATCGCCGCACTTTGCCTTGATACCAGACCGAAGTAAAAGGAAATAATAAATATTTCCACTTCTCGAGTGGGAATCGAACCTACAACCAGTCGTTTACAGTCACACGTTCGTGCCACTGCGCCACGACTGTCGCCGATATATCATTTATAAAATCTAAATTATATATTTTTAATATGACAATGTTCAAATACAATTGTAACTTAAAATTTAAGACAAAAATCGTAAAAGACATATACAATATTGTGTTTCACTATTTATTCTGTTCACATTACAATTGTAAGCCAGGGGCTGTCAAATTGAGGCCCGAACGATATTATTAATTTTTTTTTCTTTTCTTAACCTTGGTGATTAATATATTTTTACTTTTTGGTCAAAGAAAACAATAATTCTTTGTTTTTGTCAGTCTACCTGTGACCATGGACTATTTTAAAGGATTCGAAACGTCAGGTCCTCTTAAATATTATTTTTTGTATAAATAAAATACACGCAACTAATCTAGTTAAACATCAAAAAGATTTCACAAGTCAGCAGTCAACTGTCTTAAACTTATTTTCTGAAAATTACTATTTACGAAATTATTCAAATAATGAAAAAAAAATAAATAAAAAAAACAATTTTGTTCTTCTTTCAAAAGTCAATTCAAAAGTCACTTAAATAATTTTAGTCCCCTGATTAGATGTCATTGAACACCTATGAACTTTAAACAAGTTGAGATCAAAATTAATAATAATTAAGTAAATACATAGAAAAAATGCAAAAGAATATATTTTTCTATATATTTCTTTTGCATTCAAATTAATATACTAATAAAAAAAACAAAAACTACTTCCTTTCAAAAGCCCTGATGTAAACGATACTTGTCAAATCGTTTGAGAGAGAGCGGTTAGTGAGACACCCATCATGTTAGATTACAGTCCCTAAACGTAACTCTAAACCGTCCACTACGAGTATGTAGCGCGAATATATCTTATTTAATAAATTCTAACATACTCGTATGTCAAGTGAATGTGATCTGACTGTGACTTGGTTTGAAGAAATTTTTGATATACACCAAATATATAGATATGATATCATAGCAAATTAATTCAATTTGACACGATGGTTGTGGGGAACGGAGTGCCTAACACTAGGTTCCCTCTGCCTACTCTGCCATATGCGGGATACAGCGTGAAGCTACAGCGTTGCAGGTTTTTTTTTTTTAAATTATTATTATATTCGTTTCTCTGTTCTGGAAAGACAAAATGTACTCAATATTTGCAATGTCTTAAATATGAACATGAAATGTAGATTTTTTGTTTTTATACACTAAGTTACTTAAATCTAAACAACAAATTAGGAGATGTTTTTTGTTATTAACATTAGATAAATATGTTCCTTTACCAGTTCTGTGTACACACTGTTGTAAGTGTGAATATAAAAAAAATGACTTTTTTTTTAAACATTTTTAAAGTGTTATTCCACACTTAGGAAAATTGAAAAAGACATTTAAAGAAAACGTATAAAAATTTGAACGCAGCGGGATTCGAACCCGCGCCTCCTGAATACCGTTCAGGCGCTCTCACCACTGAGCAATGCGTTCAACCCGCGCCTCCTGAACGGTATTCAGGAGGCGCGGGTTCGAATCCCGCTGCGTTCAAATTTTTATACGTTTTCTTTAAATGTCTTTTTTAAAAAAAATGATTTAATAAAGATAAAATTCTGCTCAAAATCTTATTACTATTTTCAATATAATAAATTGTTTAAAAAATAGTTATTTGTCAATTTGTTAGTAATACATTTGAAAACCTTGTTGGATTTAAAAATTAATTTGAAAATTAGGCAAAAATTGCTCCTTCAAAATAAACTTTCAATAAACAAATATGTATATCTTGGTACATATATTTTCCATAAGTGAAGAACAGACTGTCTTAACACTATTTCTCTCTACCTACTCTTTTATACGAGAAAAACGTGAAACCGTAAAAAATAAAATAAAGTAGGAAACTAAGTGTCTTAGTGGCCAGTCGTGGCCCAGTGGCACAAGAGTGTGACTGTAAACGACTGGTTGTGGGTTCGATTCCCACTCGAGGAGTGGAAATTATATTTCCATTTTCTTCGCTCTGGTGTCGAGGTAAAGCGCGGCGTTAAGTTCCGCCACTTAACACGCAAGCCTCCGAATTCGGCGGAAAGTGGGGAACGGAGTGTCTTAATACTAGGTTCCTGCTGCCTACCCTGCTGTGTGCGGGATATAGGGTGAAGCTAAAAAAAATAAAAAGCAAAATGAGTAAATCCAGTAGCCAAAGTCAATATCATAAAATAATACCTAATATAAGAGAGTAAATCAATGAAAAATGTGTATCCGGCGTTTGATTTGTTCGCCGGATGATAATATAAAATGCATCTGCCACATCATAAGTATTTTTGGAGAAAAAATTGGGTTGCCGACCGCTTCCGTCGGACATTGGGAGGTTCAAAATACTTTTTACATTATCTATGCTATATATAAGTATGTATTTAAATTATTTCAGTTTGAGTTTTATTTAGGTAATTGTGATTTATATTGTTTTGTTTAATGTAAATTTGGGGCCAGTCGTGGCGCAGTGGCACGAATATGTGACTGTAAGCGACTGGTTGTGAGTTCGAATTCCAGTCGAAGAGTGGAAATAAAATATTTCATTTTCTTTTCCCTCTGGTGTCGAGGCAAAACGCGGCATTAAGTTCCTTAACACGCAGTGCCTCTAGAATTTAGCGGAAAACGGGGAACGGAGTGTCTTAACATTAGGATCTCTCTGTCTATCCTGTTGCATGCGGGATACAGCGTAAGGCTAAAAAAAAGAACAAAAAAAAATAGATAGTAAATAGTAATCACTATATTCGCCATTTCTTTCAAAAATCGAAAACAAGAGAGTCTATCGTGGCGCTGTGGGAGCGCGACTGAGTGTAAGCGCCTTAGTTATTGGTTCAATTTCCACTCCAGTAACACAAAGCAATGGAAAATGAAGTAAGGAGTGTTTTGACACTATCTTCTGTTTGTATAACCTGTTATACGAGATGAAACTAAAAAAATATATATGTAGCTATAAAATTTCCAATAAAACGTTAATAATGCTTCAAGATAACAACAAAGATTCTAAAAATACTTACTTAATAATATACGCCTTTGTCTTACTAAGGTGCATGCCACTTCATAAAAAATGTATCTCAAAAATAATATGATGGCTGTTAAATTTGTTTTATTAATTAAATGTATTGTGGCCCAGTCGTGGCCCAGTGGCACAAGCGTGTGACTGTAAACGACTGGTTGTGGGTTCGATTCCCACTCGAGGAGTGGAAATATTTAATATTTCCATTTTCTTCGCTCTGGTGCCGAGGTGAAGCGAGGCGTTAAGTTCCGCCACTTAACACTCCGAATTCGGCGGAAAGTGGGGAACGGAGTGTCTTAACTAGGTTCCCTCTGCCTACCCTGCTGTGTGCGGGATACAGCGTGAAGCTAAAAAAAAAATGTATTTCTTATGCATTAATTAAAAAAAAAACATGTTGGCTTGGACTGTACCGAATTTCATTCTTACTCTTCCGTCACTATATTTCCTAAAAATGGTTTAAAAAAGGTTCTTTTACGTATAAATATATAAACAAACTTTTAAAGCAATATGATACAAGAATCTCACATAATCTTTCTTTTGTTGTGATAAATATAATTACCGAAGAATGGAGTAGTAAATTGCTTCACAAGATACCAAAATCGTAACAAAAGCTTGTAGTCTTGAAGTTCAAGGACTACTATATATACTACTATAATAGACTTACAGGCCGTAGTGGCGCAGTGCAGTCTGACGATAAACTCGATGATTGTGGATTCGATTCCATCGCGAAGGCGTGGTTATATATGTTATGATCATTCCTTCATCATTCCTTAATAGTACCCAAAATAAAAGCGACGTAGAATTTCGCTACTTAAGACGCAATGTCTCAATTTCGAACAGAAAGTGGAGAACGGAGTGTCTTCTTATTAGGTTTTATCTGACTACCGTGCTATGCTTGTAAAAAAGCGATCGAAAAACGAAACTAGATTTAGATATGTCGAAATAAAAAAAGCTCAAAAGCTCTAAAATTCATTTTAAAACATGTAAACATATCAGTGGCCATAAAAGCCACTGTGGAACATAAATCGCTAGTTTATTTACTTAGCTTGAACTCAATAAAATGATTTGATAACCCGGCGTGAGGACGTTCGAGCACTATAAATAATATTTGCAAAGTGTTCTGACATTTGTTAGTGCGGCAAGTCATATTTCTTGGGGTTTTACCATCTGGCTTAGTGCGAGAAACTTGTATTTGGGAATGTTTTTCTAAGTTCGATAATCCTAAATTTATTTTCCGACTAGCGGCCCCGCTCGCGGCTTCGCCTCGTGAACTACACGACTGTTTCGTTATATTGCAACCCTCGGGGGTGAATTTTTGAAAAATAAAGTAGCCTATATTTAACCTTGTATTAACAACTATATGTATGTTAAAATTCATTACAATCGGTCAAGTGGTTTAGATTTTTCATATAAACTTTCATCCCCTATTTCAACCCTTTAGAGGTTGATTTTTGAAAAAATAAGTATCCTATATAAGACCCAGTAACTTTTACTACATTCAGTCTAAATTTCATCCAAATCGGACCGGTAGATTAGCCGTGAAAGCGTGACAGACAAACGCACAGACTTTCATATTTAAGTATGAATATATACATTTAATATAAGTATGGATATACATTTTAATGCTGCAAAAGAATGCTTCTGGGCGTAAAGATTTGGAAAGAGAAAACCAGGAATAGGGCAGAATGGAGGGATATTCTGGACCAGGCTATGGCTCACCCGCGGCTGTAGTGCCTTTGATGATGATGGTGATGATTTTAATGCTGCATAGTTATAATATTTTCATGGTTTTTAAAATAATTTTATTTTTTTTCATTTTTAAAAAAAAATATGGTATTGATTGAATTAAAAAAGCATACAGCAGTTACTTCTAAGGTTACATTTCTTTAATATCTTGTAACTTTATATGCCTAATTTTCATAGTTATACGTTTTTTTATTTGCATATTACCTTAAAAGTAGGTTAAGCAAATGCACTTTCTTACAAACCCCAGTGAGAATCAAACACACGACCAAATGCATTTACAGTCAGACCAAGTCCTCCTGCGCTACGATGGATGTAAATCGAAAAAAGCTACACAAAAAATAGTTAAAAAATGTGAGTGAGGAACTGAGTGGAACTCAACTATAGTGTCAACATATTTTAGCTGTAATATACATATATCATTTTTATTTTTATTTATAATAAATGCATAGTAATTATTACAATTTCATTCTCAAACTCAGTGAATTATATTGTCACATTAAAAACTAAGGTGCCTTTACAACGAAACCGCATCGTAAATGGTATCATGAATGTGAACCGCCAAGATTTATATGAGAGCTTCTTATATTACTTAATCTAATTCACACTTTTTAGGCCAAAATTCACACTTTTTAATCACTTTTTTAAATGTTTATAGAATTTTAATTGATTTTTTTTTGTATAAAGGGCTTTGTATTATTTTGAAAAAGTGGAACAATTTTTTAACTTTATGTACGAGAAGAAATTATAAGCATCAATTTTAAATAAAATCTTTCTAAGAGAGATGTCTTCATTCACATATCTTAATTATAAATAATTACTAATGAAATTAAACATTTTGTTTGTATGTATGTATGTATGTATGTGTATATATGTATATATGTATGTGTATATGTATGTATATATGTAGGTATGTATGGTCGTATGTATATATGTATATGTATATATATATCTACCTATATGTATTATTTATTTATTTTTTTATTATACTAAGCATTACTTTTAATACTTGTTGCGCCTCTATGTGTTATTATTATTATTATTATATAGACCTAAATCATTCTTCTTTCTCGGATATATTTCACTTATTAAATTTATTTTTTAACTCACAATACTAAAAACATAAATAAATCCACAGAAAAATTATTCTCAGACGTCTCTTAATAGCTTAATAAGCTCCCACGTTCAATAGAACGGAATAAACAAAAAAAGCTTCAATTCTCTTTAGCAAAATAAGTTTTAAAAACTGTGTTTTTACCTAAAAAACATAAAAAAAACTGTTAACTAGGTAACCTTATTTTAAAAACGGTTAAAGCTCACCTCGTCGTAACAAGTCCGCAATGCAGCCTCCCGAATATCGGCAAAGCGTTCGGTTACGAATAATTTTTGGCTCCCACCATTGTTCCGCTGGTATCAACTACTTGTTAAAGTTTGGTGATAATTTATTTTTACACTTTTTTTATGACGTTTTATGGCTATCGTAGTTGAGTAGAGAGATGTCTGGTTATATGAAATGGTAGTGAATTCGATTTTCCTTTTAGATAATGTTAGTCAACTTATTTTGTAAATTTCTTGAAATATGATTGAATAAAGGAGGCAAACGAGCTGAAGTACCAACTGATGGTAAGTGGTTACCTTCGCCCATAGACATCCACAATATTAGAGTTGTGGATGCGTTGCCGAACTCTCGAATATAAAAGGTCAAAAAAGAGAGAACAAAATAAAATGCCATCAATTTAAGATTCTCTTCGCTTACTTCGACAAAGTAAAACGCTAAAATAAAAAAAAATAACAATAAATTTGATCGAGCTAAAATATTGGTCAAATTATTGTATTTTATTCAATTTCATGCATTTTCTCGCTTATTTGGGAGGGTAGAGAGAGAACCAACAGTCAAGTCACTCCATTCTCCACTTTTCACTCGATTCCGAGACAGCGTTGAATTGCGGAACTCAACGCCGCACTTTGTCTTGCCGTAATATTGTGACAAATGAATCTTATTGCTTAGCGAAGTCTTTTCATTGATGACACCTTTATTTATAACATCTGCATTGCACGCGGAATATAAATAGAATATTTAAATAAAACTTAAAAATGAACTTAGGCATAATTATGCGATTTGTTGTATATCATTTTGAAGCCTAAGACGGAGGCTATAAGTTCGATTTAGAGTCAGTCATTCAAATTAACATACAAAAGTCCATACATTTTTGTTAAGTCGAAATAACAATAATAAGTAAAATAAAATATTTTTACATTTTTTTTCAGCTTCACGCTGTATCCCGCACACAGCAGGGTAGGCAGAGGGAACCTAGTATTAAGATACTCCGTTCCCCACTGCACTGCGTGTTAAGTGGCGGAACTTAACGCCGCGCTTTACCTCGACACCAGGCTGGTTGTGGGTTCGATTTCCACTTCTCGAGTGGGAATCGAACCCACAACCAGTCGTTTACAGTCACACGCTTATGCCACTGGGCCACGACTGGCCACAATTAACATTAACATCCCTTACATTTTTACATCCATAGCTTAATCCAGTTAAAAGTTAACTATTTACGCTAAGTTTGGTTTAAATTTCAACCAAATAGTTAACTTTTAAACTATTTTTCTGTCATAAAGAAAAAGCCGTACAGTTTTATTTGAATAATTAAATTAAATTTTATCTTTCACGCCCAATTACGTATCTTTCGTGTTAAGATCTTTTCACACGTCATAAATATAAATAGTATATAACTACAATATAGTATACTATAAACTTCTGTTGTCCACCGAATTTATAGTACAGTATCGCTTGGTAATATTTTTTTCATTTTTTAGGTATAAGGAAGCTTAGTGTTTAAACCCTCCGCTTTTCGCTTCAAGCCTGAATATAAGGCATTACACAGAATATATTGAATGGCAGTGGTCAAAGCCGATGTCTCCGGACGCTTAAAATTAATTACATACTTACATTCAAATTATTAGACGTTGTCTAAATTATATTCAAAATATAATTTGGATCTAATATTATATGAGTATAATATTAGGTTACAGATAAGAGCATACTTATTAGGAAATCACTTCAATTGATAAGTCTTAAAAATATCACAAAAATATTGCAAATGGGGGAGGGAGTGTCTTAACACTAGGTTCCCTCTGCCTACCCTGTTGTATGCAGGATACATCGTAAAGCTAACGTATTTTTTTTTTAGCTTCATGCTGTATCCCGTACACAGCAGGGTCGGCAGAGGGAACCAAGTGTTAAGACACTCCGTTCTCCACTTTCCGCCGAATTCGGAGGCATTGCGTGTTAAGTGGAAGGAACATAACGCCGCAGCTAACTTATTACAATTTACAATTTAGTATGAAATAAAAAATCCATATTTTTTTATAAAATGAACACACTCAACGCGAGAAAACAAATTTATTCTTATAAAATAATCTATTTTCCTATATATTAAATGTTATTTTGTGTATACGACAGTTAATTTCACAATATTTGACAACGTTGTAATAGGACTGTTTTTTAGTTTAGTTTTCAGCAATTTACAGACCACACGTCCATGGTTCAGTCCTGACATCTAGACTAATTCTTTTGTATATATTTTTTTAATTTTTATTTTTTTATTATAATTATAGTTTTTATTATTTTTTAGTATAATTTTTATAATTATAGTATCAAAATCAAGATTTACCAAAAAGAAATGCCAAGCGGACCAATCACCTGATTTAAATTATTTATGTTCATATTTAAAAAAAACAGTATATTGCCAAAAATAACACATAAAAATAACTACTTTTATATCTTAACTTATCTTTCAGTGGTTACAATCAAAATAATACCGTATAAATGTGATATTAACCGAAAAGTGATCTAGAAAAGGAAGTCATTTATTTGAACGCGTCGTCTCTTTCTATTTCAACTGGAGAGACAGGGACAGATGGCTTTGATTAATGCACACGTTATAGTTAATTAGCATTAACATTAAGGAATGGTTGGTAGTTCAATGAAAAGCCTTTTTTTTTATTTTGTTTAATAATGTCTTATTAAGAATGTAGAAAGACATTATTAGAAAGCGTATCCAATTTTGAACTCCAAGGGATTCGAACCTGCGACCCTTGGAAACTAACACTTGTATTCACACGCACGCATAATAACCAACTTTTATATAGTTATAATTTTATAGGGGCCAGTCGTGGGGCAGTGGAACAAGCGTGTGACAGAAAACGACTGGTTGAGGGTTCAATTCTCACTCGAGGAGTGAAAATGCCTAATGTTTCATTTCCTTCGCTCTGGTATCGAGGCAAAGCGCGGCATTAAGTTCCGCCACTTAACATGCAATGCCTCCGACTGCGGCGGAAAGCGGGGACGGAGTGTCTTAACAGTAAGTTCCCTCTGCCTACCCTGCTGTGTGCGGGAGATACAGCGTGAAGCGAAAAAAGTGGAAATCGAATACAATACCAGTCGCAGCCAGTTTCTAGCCGTACTTTGTGCCTCAGCACCACTACTGGCCCATAAAATTAATCCATTAATTTAATTGCAGTGTTAAGTAAATATTGTACATAACGCCATTAGTCCAGTCATTTGGTTTTACCTGGAAAGTGCTCTTTTCGAATTTCAACTTTGCCACCACGTACCCCCCGCCGCTCGCGCCGCCATATTGGAAAAATGGCGTCTAAAAACAGTTTTTTAGGAATATCTACTTTCAGTCGCATGTTACGAAAAAAAAATTATGTACAAAATTAAACTAGAGCATACCGAAATCTATAAATTGACGAATTTTCAAAACTCCCGGAAGACCTTCCAGGGGGCTACCCTTTTTTCACCAAATGACGACTACATATGATTAACATACACTTCTATACAAAGTGACATAGCCGTTGCTAGGCAACGCCTATTTTACGCATCACCGAATTTACTAGTAAGAAAAAACCTTAGTTTATTCTATATTTATATAAAGCTGTGTATTCGTGTAATAGACGACTCCGCTGGGATCAAAGTTCCACTTGTACGCTTGAAGTCGAAAGTCAAACGTTTTTTGTTGAATTATCGACGATTTGTTGCATTTAGAAGTTTTAGCATTGTATAATTTAACACTTGGTAATATATTTTTTATTATTAAAGCTAATGTGGATTTTAATTAGCTATTTAAATATATTTATCAATAATCTTTATGTTACCAAAAATTTAATTATTTCTCCTTTTACACGAAAAATGAGAAATAATTTCTACCTCATGAGGTAGAACGCAATAATATCATTACAGGACTTGACATCTATATCCCAACCCATGCTTTTTCATGCTTTCTGCAGATCATTGTAGTCAGAGAAAACTTAATGTCAAGACATTCTGTTATCCAATTCCCACTCGATTTTTTTTATTACTTATTGAGTTGTGGAATTTAACTCCGCACTTTGTCTTGTCAGAGTGGTAAATAAAAATAATTTAAATAGAATATTTTCAGACATTGAACCCACAATCAACCGCGACTGAGCCACTATGACATCGTTATTCTTTATTGTATTTAATATATATTATTTTTTGTACAGTAAATTATTTTCTTATGCGAAAAATAACCTAACGTAAAATTAAAATTGATGTTGTAAGTTTTAAGAAAAATCTGAAATTAATGAAATCTCGAGTTATCCCACTTTCATTCTACGGTAATGAACCCTATGAAGTGTCAATAACTAATAAATAGTGATCAAAATCAATCGCAACAGTGATATATCACTCCGTCCTCCAATCTTATCTTGAACACAACAATATGCGCGCGTGACCAAAAAAAAAAGGTGTTAATGAAGCAATTGTTATAAAAAAGGGGCTATTAAGTAAATCATCCATTGAAATATCGGAAAGATACTATCAAAGCGTATAACGATCAAAAATAACACTAAAAGTTAACGGAATAGGGTCATATTTTTTTTTAAACGTCACCCACGCACCAATTTACGAATGGACCGTTTCGAGTCACTTAATTAAATAACAAAAAGTGTTAAAACAAAAAAGGTGCATTGTGGTGCGTTTGGTGTTGTGCGTGTTCGTGTACTCGATGGTAGTAGGTTCGATTGTCAATTGTAGTATTATAAGGTGGTTAGTAAAGTTAGACAAAGCGCGGCGTTAAGATTTGCGAAGTTATATGGAGTGGGTTGGAGTTCAGGCTAAAGTTCCCCTTTGTGTAATCACGGAGTGTATAGTCACTAGGTTTTCTCAGACTACTATGAGGTTTGGTTCTGGTTTTTTAAACACTAAAGAAATATTTCAATTTTGTCCATCTTGTTATACAAACACTTATACACAAGTGGGGAACGGTGTGTCTTAACACTAGGTTCCCTCTGCCTACCCTGCTGTGTGCGGGATATAGCGTGAAGCTATTTATTTTTTTTTATTTACAAACACTTTACCAGATTCTCCCAATAGAAGTAGACAAAAAACCGTCAAGTGATATATTTCTACTGACTAAAACATCTACTGCTAAAGAAGCTATAGATAAAAATAAACAAAAAAAACTATTTTTTTTAGCTTTACGCTGTAACCCGCACACAGCAGGGTAGGCAGAGAGAACCTATTAAAACACTCCGTCCCACACTTTCCGCCGAATTCGGAGGCATTGCATGTTAAGTGGCGGAACTTAACACCGCGCTTTGCCTCGATACCAGAGCGAAGAAAATGGAAATATTAAATATTTCCACTCCTCGAGTGGGAATCGAACCCACAACCATTCAGTCACAGTCACACGCTTGTACCACTGGGCCACGACTGGCCCCAAAAAAAAACTATCGATTGATTTATAGTTTTCGTTCAACGTGCGTGTTTATGTATGTGAGAGCTTACACGAGATCGTAATCATTTAATTATCTTGTATTTTTAATGTAAGTGTAACTTCGACGTGGATGACTCGTTTAATTATTATAAATTAAGATTTAACTATAATGACTTTAATTGTTAACACTTGACGTTCGATTGGAATTACTGTTATATGTTTAACTAGATTTATTTTGTTTCATTTCAATACTAGCGGTCCGCTCACGGCTTCGCCGCGTGACCTACGTGGCTGTGTCGGTATATTGCAACCATCGGTGGTAAATTTTTGAAAAGTAAAGTAGTCTATGTTTAACCTTGGATTATCAACTATATATATGCCAAAATTCATTACAATCGGTCAAGTTTAGATTTTTTCATATAAACTTTCATCCCCTATTTCAACTCTTTAGAGGTTGATTTTTGAAAAACTAAGTAGCCTGTGCTAAACCCAGTCATTTTTACTACTTTCATTTTAAATTTCATCCAAATCGGACCAGTAGATTAGCCGTTAAAGCGTAACAGACAAACAGACATTCGCATATATAATATAATAGTTCCCATATATAATATGGATGTTTGACACTTTATGTGGTAGAATATACATAATATAATGAAATATCTTTATACTCTTCGTTCTCCACTTTCCGTTAAAACTTTGCAATTGAATGATGAAACTTGCTAAATTTATCTGATTTTGTCGAGCTTTGTTTATAGAAATATTTTTTTTTGGTTTAAGCATTCCTTTAAAACAAAACATGGTATTGATGTACACGGTCAGATAGTTATCACCATATGAATATAATAACACATTATTAAATTATAATAACAAATTATAAATATGTGACCATCATGGCACAGTGGTAGTGTATCTGACTGTAAGTGGTCGTGGGTTAGATTTCTACTTGGAGGAATCATTATTTTTTATTGTGGCAAGTCGTGGCCCAGTGGCACAAGAGTGTGACTTTAAACGAGTGGTTGTGGGTTCGATTCCCACTCGAGGAGTGGAAATTATATTTCCATTTTCTGCGCTCTGGTGTCGAGGTAAAGCGCGGCGTTAAGTTCTGCCACTTAACACGCAAGCCTTCAAATTCGGCGGAAAGTGGGGAACGGAGTGTCTTAACACTAGGTTACCTTTGCCTACCCTGCTGTGTGTGGGATACAGCGTGAAGCTATTTATTATTTTTTATTTATTTTTATTTGTTTGTTTTATTTTCATGTGTCGCGTTTTCGAGCCGAAAGTAGAGATTGGAATATCTCGACACTAGATTCTCTCTGTCTACGTCTGATCTGACGGAAGGTGGAAAAAAGGTGAATCAGTAATAAAATATATTAAATGTAAAAACTTTTAGCGTTTTTAATAATGTAAAGTAACTGTTGTAGTTACGTTCAATTTGTAAATAACTCGACAATATTAAGTATAGATTTCGAATGACCGAAAAGCCTATACACGAGTGGATTTGAACGGCATGTTAGTTATAAGCTTAAGCGTTTTTATTATAGTTTTAGTAAATTTTACTTAAACATTTATAATATAAATATCGTTTTGTAGAGTTAAACTTAGTATTAAAACACTTAAATTTATTTTATTGACTAGATTGATTGATAGAGATGGAAAGGGGAAAACGGAATGTTTTCACGCCATACGGGAAAAGGCATGTATAAAAAATAACTGATAAAAAAAATATATGTGAGCCTAAAGACAAAAATAAAGTTATAGCTATGTCTTAAGGGACAAAAGCTGAAAAAAATATAAGCCTAAATATAGATATAGACTAACAATTGAAATAAATAGTTATAAAGTACCAAATTTTCTACATGAATACTACTGGATCTATAAAACAATATAAAATATCAAAATGAGTTAGAAACGATCATCCATGGGTTCGATGTGATTAATATTATTACAGCATAAGGATTCCCCGGTTGGGAATCGAACTCACCTCCAGTCACGTTTATAGTATCAAAATACAACTATGGCCTCGAAAAAATAAAATAAAGAAATGTAATAACCATTGACTTAAAATAATAATAATAATAATAGCTTCACGCTGTATCCCGCACACAGCAGGGTAGGCATAGGGAACCTAATGTTAAGGTCACTCCGTTCCTCACTCTCCGCTGAATTCGGAGGCATTGCATGTTAAGTGGTGGAACTTAACGCCGCGCTTTATCTCTGATACCAGAGCGAAGGAAATGGAAATAATAAATATTTCCACTCTTCGAGGGGGAGTTAATGACTTAAAATACGTATTAGTAACTTCTCACCGCTCTATCCCATAACTTACACCATACAAAACCATAGGTTGTACGGTCACACTGATACCCCGAACCGCAAAATATAAATATTGAATACAAAATATAATATAAAAAGTTATTATAATAGCCCATTTCGATCACACCATCGCTAAATCCAACCGATCACATTAATTGTTTCATTCGATATTCGCTTTAATACAAACATTCTGTTCAAACACTGCGCCGGTTATTACTTAATTATTAAACGTTTAATATTGGAAAATCAGGCATATTGTGAAAGAGTTAAATATTTTTAATATTCTATGAAGTTTTTATGATGATAGGCGGAAGTGGGTTAATTGGAGCTCTTTATTCTTCGGTTCACGTGGATATTGTCGGTATTTTAGAGTTTGCGTGGTTATTGTACTTGAGTGTGTGTAATGATATAATATGCATTATTCGATTATCGATGAAAATTGTATTGAAGTTAAGTTTTCAAACAATTTTTTAAATTATTGAGGATGTCGTGGTATAGTGGGATAGCATTTGGCTGTAATGTGATGGTTGTAGGTTCGATTCCCATTCAGGGGAATGGTTATTATTAAATTTCCATTTCTTCGCTCTAGAACGGGAAATGATGCGCGGCGTGGATGAAGCGTGAAGACTGTCATTTAACACGTAATGTCTTGATTTCAGATGGCAAGTATGGAAAGGAGTGTATTGACACTATGTTCTCTCTAATTGACTTCTATACGAGAAAAGTACGAAGGTGTAAAAATGTTATGTAACTTCATAATTTTTGTGATAAAATTTAAAATTGTATTTTTTTTCTAAGGCAACCAATTTTGGATTGTCTAAGTTCCAAAAAGTATGGTGCTTTATAATTAAACAAACTACAGTATAAGAGTGTTTGATAGTGCATATATCAATATATTTAATTTCTTAATCTGCTGCTTTTATTATATACAGTGGTTCCTTCCTTGGTTATCCTACATAATGCATTATACAAAGCTTGAAAAAAAATCAATTACATTGAAAAACAAAAAAGAAATGTTTTTTCACACATGCTTGAACACGTAATGTCTCAGAGAAGAGAATATCTTGACACTATGTTCTCTCTGCCTTTTCTGCTATGAAAGAAAAAGTTGTTCAAATAATACACTAAACATTCTAATACATTTAAAAGCTTTTACAAATATAAATTTCAATTTAAACAATATCTCATTATATTATACCTATAGAACTGTTATCTTTTATCAAGAAATTTGAAAGCCTTTGAAATTTTAAATCAGCAAAGTAATGGTCGTGACAATTTAGTAGAAATTGAGTAAATTTATCTTTTACGTTTATAGATTCAGCAGATACTGTTTAGTTCGACGTGAATTATGTTGTAATTATATATTATTTTTGGAAAATTTATTAATTTTTGGTATACCTAATTCGTGAAAAAATGTATATTTTTTTAACTTCACGCTGTATCCCGCACACAACAGTGTAGGCAGACCGAACCTAGTGTGAAGACACTCCGTTCCCCATTCCCCGAATTCGGAGGCATTGCGTGTTAAGTGGCGGAACTTAACGCCGCGCTTTGCCTCGACACCAGAGCGAAGAAAATGGAAATATTAAATATTTCCACCCCTCGAGTGGGAATCGAATCCACAACCAGTCGCTTTACAGTCACACTTTTTGCCACTGTGCCACGATTGTCCACTAAATGTTATATTTGTTATTGTAATTATAAGCGATGGTCGAAAGTTTAATTCCATTATATAATCAGTATATTTTTATAGCTTTAGTATATTTTATTACTAAAATTTCTTACGAAAAAGAAGGTGAGCATACGCACATGAGTAATTATACTTAAACCTCATATACATGTATTCAACAACGACTGACTGTGATTGTTTGCTTGAGGCTTCAAATCCCACTGGGTGGTATAATTAGTATTTTAATAATTTTCATTTATTTGCTCTGATGAACAAAACAAAATCCGGCGTTGTATTCCGTCACTTAACGCGCAAAGTCTCTATTATTGGCTAAAAGTAAAAATGGAATGTCTAGACACTGACCTCTCCGGATACCGTGTTATGCGGATAAAAGCTTGAAGCTAGTTCTTATATAATATAGATGAAAAAATAAAATAGACCGATTGCAACGTGACAACGTCGGAAATTCTCTAACATTAAAAAAACCGTAAAAGAAAAAAAAATCGATAAAAAAAATTAAAAAAACTTATATCTTCACCTCACAAATAAAACTGAATGAAACAGCAGGAGTCTCTAAAAAAACGTAACAGTAGCGCGGCGTTTATGCTATAGTTGTTAAGAAAAGAAAAAAAAATAAAGGATTTCTTTAATAAGAAGCTCAAAACGGTCGCCCGGTTGGAATGTTTCTGTATTTGCGTTGGTACTTGATTCGATTCCTATTGGGTAGAATTTTTATTTTTCATATTTAAAATATTATAAAGCTTGGGGTTGCGTTTCTTTGAATATAAACTTTACGTTGCTTCACGCTGTGTCCCGCACACAGCAGAGTAGGCAGAGGGAACCTAGTGTTAAGACATTCCGTCTCCACTTTCCACCGAACTCATAGGCATTGCGTGTTAAGTAGCAGAACTTAAAGCCGCGCTTTTATTCGACACCAGAGCGAAGAAAATGAAAATATTAAATACTACCACTACTCGAGTGGGAATCGAATCAACAACCAGTCGTTTACAGTCACACGCTTGTGCCTCGGCGTCACTACTGGCCCATGAACCATGATGGAATAAATAAATAAATAACCCAAAATTTACTATAATAAGGTTATCCTTTTCACAATCAAGTATAGAAATACCCCATACAACCATTCAAAACTAACAAATTCTCACAATACGAAAGTATCCAATCGTAAAAGGTAGTTCGTGTAATAAACATAAAACGTGAGCCACACTTAGTAACCACAAATGAAGATGGTAATGAAGAAATAAATTCTGAGATCATGTCAACATTAAGGTGACATTGTTGGGAGTTAAAATATTGTGTGATTAATTTTATATTGGGTAGTATAAATAAATCTTGAAATGTGATGCTGTGATAACAATGTTTTGTTCACGCTTGCAGTAAGTATAAACAAAACATTCTATATGGTTTTTTGTTTCTTTTTTAGCTTCACGCTTTATCCGGCACACAGCAGGGTAAGCAGAGGGAACCTAGTGTTAAGTCACTCCGTACCCCACTTTCCGCTGAATCCGGAGGCACTGCATGTTAAGTAGCGGAGGACCTCTGATACCAGAGCGAAGGAAATGGAAATATTAAATATTACATTAGTGGAAATCGAACATACAAGCGCTAGTTTACAGTCACACGTTCGTGCCACTGCGCCACGACTGGCTAAAGTAAGAAATAAGAGTAATTTTCATATATTCATTCCTCCAACTGGTCTTGAACCTACTACCCACCATATTTACAGTTAGACACTGTCTTACTGCGCCACAAAGTTTTCATTTTATTTATTAGTATAAAAAATATTAATGATAACAACACACTTATATTAATACAAATATATACATACATACAACAAACAAACATACACACATATAATACAATACAGTAAAAACTCGAACGCTTTCGAAATAAAAGCAGATCTTATTTTTCTTTCGCATATTTTCCGGATTGAAGTATTTACATGAGATTGTTTATGTTTACTTCTGTATCAGATTTTGCATAAATTTCTTCACTTATGAGACAAAATTATGAATAAAAAGGAAAAATGAAAATAGTAAGAACACACTGTGGTTGTGGGTTGGGATGAGGTAAATGCGGTTCGTTGTGGGTTCGATTCCCACTCAGTAGCATTTACTCTATAGATACTTAATTTTTTTTTATTTCACAGTTTCATTTTGAACAGTTTAATAAAGCGCAGGTTCGCAGTATTACTGTTACAGTTTTTTATACATTTTATAAAAATCTTTTTTATCAACAAATTCTTTGAGTTGATACTCATTATTTAATATTAAGTGTGTATTGAAAATAACAAATCCACCATCTTGAATGTACCGCCATTTTGAATTGAAATGAAATTACGCAGATCTTCTTACATTATAAGTCAAACATCTTAATTAAAGAAAAAAAACAAGTTTAAGATTTATATTCAAAATTAATTTACAACATTCCACACACACAAACAAACAAACGAACATACATACAAACATTAACTAAGTAAAAATCAAACTACCCTCACTATAGTAAACGTATACTATGCAACTATACGCATCGTAGTTCAGTTGCAGCTGAGTGCTTTAAGCCACAGCCATTAGCATAACAGCTTTATTGTCCATCATTACGTTAATTGATCTATCTGTCCTATCTCCTAAACTCAGGTATGGTTTGGCTTTATAGATGCTATTCCTGTATATTTTGATCGGTGTTCTTGGATAGTACCTATATAGTATGAAATTAGATGTTATTATGAAAATTAATAATATATTGTGGCCAGTCGTGGCCCAGTGGCACAAGCGTGTGACTGTAAACGACTGGTTGTGGGCTCGATTCCCACTCGAGGAGTGGAAATATTATATTTCCATTTTCTTCGCTCTGGTGCCGCGGTAAAGCGTGGCGTTAAGTTCCGCCACTTAACACGCAATGCCTCCGAATTCGGCGGAAAGTGGGGAACGGAGTGTCTTAACACTAGGTTCCCTCTGCCTACCCTGCTGTGTGCGGGATACAGCGTGAAGCCAAAAAAAAAAATGTAAAGTAATTTTGCTAGTTCCTCCTGTTCCACCTAAGAATAGGGTCTGACCGTTACCATGATTGGTTGTGGGTTCGATTTCCACTCGGTGGAGATTATAAAAATATTTTTTAAAGTAATTTTAAGTTAGAAGTAACAGGGTCTGTCTGTAAACGTGATTGATTGTCGATTCGATTTTCACTTAAAGGAATTTTATTAAGATTACTTTTATTTTTTCCATTGGTGTGAAATAAAGTACGGCGTTGAGTTCCACCATTTAATTTTAAGCACAAAATGGACAACAGGATGTCTTTACACTAAATTCTCTCTGAAATAGCGTACAGCTACTTTCTTCCTTATCTAAGTTAAATAAGAATTTGTTAATAAACGCTGTATATAAATTAAACATCTTGTTAAAATAAATATTCATAAAAATATTAGAAATGAGCAACTGAGAGGAAATAGCAAAAACAAGGCAGTGAAGCTTATTGAACTGGAAACGTTTCCCAAATAAATTGACTCAATCTTAATTTAATGGTTCTTAATTACTAGACTATCAAAATATTAAATGTAGGAAATTTTAAACATTATAAAATTAAGTTTACTGATACTGAACTGTGGGTTGAAGATATTGATGAATACTGCCTGGCGAAATGTATATTTTTTATAAAAATCATAGTAAGTGTTAAGGGTGTCTCAGAACTGTGGTACAACATCTGGGTTCTCTCTACCATAATAATACTATAAGAAAGAGTAACAAAATGTGTAGGTTTACTTAATTAAATACTTATTATATAGTGACAACAAAAAATCATGTAATTTTAGAAAAATAACACTTCACCGCCATATGAATATACAGAATAAAAATATAATTTTTATCAGCTTCACGTTTCTCTCCGTAAAGCAGGATAAATAGAGAAAACCTAGTGTTGTGACACTCCGTTCTCCACTTTCCTTCAGAATTCGAAACATTACGTATTGAATAGAGGGGTCTGTCGTGGCCCAGTGGCACAAGCGTGTGACTGTAAACGACTGGTTGTGGGTTCGATTCCCACTCGAGGAGTGGAAATATTTAATATTTCCATTTTCTTCGCTCTGGTGTCGAGGTAAAGCGCGGCGTTAAGTTCCGCCACTTAACACGCAATGCCTCCAAATTCGGCGGAAAAGTGGGGGACGGAGTGTCTTTACACTAAGTTCCATCTGCCTACCCTGCTGTGTGCGGGATACAGCGTGAAGATAAAAAAAAAAAAATAGAACTCAAGGACACTCTTAAAGAAAATCTAAAGCTGTTAACATTACAATAAAGACTATTTATTTAGCAATGTTGTTGTACAGTCCAAAGTCATTACGCAAACGTCTTTAATGTCCTACGTTATACTAATTGACATATCACTCACATCGTACCGGACGGGCTTTATAGATTTTAGTGGTGCTTTAAAGTTTTATTACTTTGAATTTAGTATTTAGATGTGGAAGTTGAAGTTGTCCTCTTAAAATTTTGTTACGGGAATTCCTTTGAGATTTACTTATTTTCGATATGAATCCGATAATTAATACTTTTGGTAGTTTTAATTATGTTCAGGTAATTGGTATTGGATTACTTAATAATTTTGATAAGCTTTCCGCTAAGCAGGTTTGCCAAAGAGAACATAGTATCATACTCCTTTCTTTGAAATTGAGACCTTACCTACTGAGTGGTGTAACTCAAAGTTGCACTTTGTCTTAGGTAGCAGAGCTAAGAAATGTAAATAATTCTAATATAATAATTTCCCCGAGTAGGAATCGAACTCACAACAATCGCTTTAACAGTCAGATGGTGTCGAACTGCGCCACGTTTGCCTTTTTGTATAAGAAGGAAATTGTACTTAATATGTTATAACATTTAAGACCAGTCGGGGCCAGTCGTGGCGCGCAGTCACAAAGTGTGAATATAAAGTGACTGGTTGTGGGTTTGATTCTCACTCGAGGACTGGAAATATTTAACATTTCCATTTTCTTCACTGTGGTAGCGCGTCAAAGCGAGGCCTTAAATTCCGCCAGATAACACGCAATGCCTCTAAAATTCGGCGGAAAGTAGGGGACGGAGTGTCTTAACACTAGGTTCCCACTGCCTACCCTGCTGTGTGCGGGATACAGCGTGAAGCTAAAAAAATAAAAAAAAGATATGAGACCATCATAGCGCAGTAGAACAGCATTTCAGTGTCAACGCAATGGTTGTGGGTTTATAACCAGTCAGTGGGATGATTATATTTATATTGCTTTCATATATTTACTTGCTATAACAATAACATGAAACAAATACAAAACTATATACATTATTGTCAACAACATTGTCTTTATATTTCGTTTTGTTTTAACTTAGTTATAAATTTTCTAAGGACATGAGACCCATGCCTTTATAAAATAGTATCTGATTTCAATACGTTCTGTTCCTGTACTTGTCACTTTGTGTAGTGTTTCTGAGATGTCATATAACCCTTTATAATAAATTACTTAAATAGACTAGAGTAAGCTAAAGTTAGTGTGAGGTTGTTGATGTAAGAACGATAGTGATGACTCAGGCGACTAAGTTTCATTGTTAATTCGACTGCTATTAAAATACTATATACTACTCTATACTTTCAAAATAATTAGACTTTTTTGAAGCAAAAAGTAATAAATAGGCGTAACTTGTTACTATTTTTTAATGTTTAAACTCAGAAATGGGTTATTTCCTATCATAATATTTAAAAGCCATCATGGCGCAGTGGGACTGTAAGCGTGATTGGATGTAGGTTCGCTCCCTAATTGAAGGAATGATATTAAATTGTATAAGGAAAGATAGAAGGAATTATATTTTAACTAGCGACCCGCTCGCGGCTTCGCCGCGTGAACTACGTAAGTGCTTCGTTATATTGCAACCCTCAGGGGTGGGTTTTTGAAAAATAAAGTAACCTATGTTTAAGCTTAGATTATTAACTATATTTATGCCAAAATTCATTATAATCGGTCAAGCGGTTTAGATTTTTCATATAAACTTTCATCCCCTATTTCAACCCCTTAGCGGTTGATTTTTGAAAAAATAAGTAGCCTATGTTAGACCCAGTAACTTTTACTACTTTCATTCTAAATTTCATTCAAATCGGACCTGTAGATAAGCCGTGAAAGCATGACAGACAAACACACAGACTTTCGCATTTATAATATAAGTATGGATATTTAAACTAGAACGGAGTGTCTTATCGTCAGGTTCTTCCCGACTATTTTGCCATAAGGGAAAAAAGCTAAAGTTGCAAAAAAAAACACTTTTGTTTACTAACTTCAACAGAAAATGCCCTTTAGCAATTTTATAAAACAGTTAAACTACTAAAACTTGTTATCTCACATAGACATAAACATCAACGAGCTAGCTATTGTACGCATTTCATAAAAAAACATATTTCGAAAACACGACCTACTTTGCTATAGAAAATGTGATTTATTTTCCTAATTTGGACAAAGTACAGTCAAACAAACAAACTTAATTGAGTAAAGGTGAACCGTCCAAAACTAATTAACCGAAAGAAATCTACTTTTCATTCCGAGAGCGTTGACAGCGCAAAAAAAGTTTTTACAGTTTTTTTTTTCTTTTAATTTATCCTTATAAAATTCGTTCATTACAGAAATACGGCAAATAGGATAGAGTAAGTCCGTCATAAAAAGCAACGAGCCAGGCCTAATGAAGGTAAAAGGTGTTATTATAAGCTAAAATCAATTTGTTACAAGCGTTCATAATGAGATTGTAACTTAGATGTTGAGATAGACAATGATTGTTTCAAATATATATATATTTTTGGTTTGCTGAATTTCGTTTTAAGTTTTTAGAAATTGTATAGGTGATTTATTTTTTAAATTAGGTTTATATGAGAGTAAGTAAATTATGTATAAGATTAGCTTTTTTAGCAATTTTTTGCTTTTTGCCTCAGCAGTTCCCTATTATGATAGCTGGTATGTTAGTTAGTTTTATTACCGTCTAAAAGAATCGAGTATCAAGATATTTTTAACTTTCCGCCCGCATCTGAGACATTGCATATTCTGTGGGGAAAAAGAAGCTGCTTTTATCTTATTGCTAAAGCTAAAAAATAGATATTAAATATAAGCATGTCCCCGAATGGTACTCGATCCTACAACTGTCGTGTATGTCGGAGAAACGCCACTCAAGCGTCCAGAGTTCATATTTACAAGGAAAATACTTGTTGATAGACACAAATAATGTTTATTTCAGTACAAAGCCTCAGTACAGAATAACCTCTTTCATACAAAACACAAGTCTTTATATTGGCAAACACAAGTTTAACATTTATAATAACAGTCACTTCCGTTAAAAGAAATAATTTAAATAATATTATAAAAATAGTTCAATATTACATATTAATATTATAAAGAATTTTCCAATACTTTAAATAATTTATCTTACACAAATTACAATTAGCTTAAAAAACAAATATCATTATTTGCTAAGAAAGTTTAACATGGCGCTACTTAACAGGATATAAATATTTATTTATTAGTTAAGATATTAAATTACAGTTTGAGTAATTAAAATAATTTTAATTCTATTTAATTCGAATAATGATTATTAAAGAATAATTAAATTTAATTAATTAAACATTAAATCAATTTTCAATATCTTCAAACTAAACATCCAAAACTGTCCATTAAATATTATATTTTAACATATAACGGTTTTGCAAATATAAATAATTATTTAAATAACAATCTTAAATATAACAATTATTTATAACAATAAAGTCATTACATAGTCATTTGCGCCCATATGTACTTAGATAATGTCACATAGCACCATGACACCGACGGTTATAATAGAAGACTACTATATTTTTAGGGGGCCAGTCGTGGCGCAGTGGCATGAACGTGTGACTGTAAACGACTGGTTGTGAGTTCGATTCCGACTCGACGAGTAGAAATATTTAATATTTCCATTTCCGTTGCTCTGGTATAGCGCGGCGTTTAGTTTTGCCACTTAACACGCAATGCCTCCGAATTCTGCGGCAAGTGGGGAAAGTGCCTTAACACTAGGTTCCCTCTGCCTACCCTGCTGTGTGTAGGATACAGCGTGAAGCTAAAAAAAAACGAATATTTTATTGAGCAATGCTTGACTATACGAAACTATATAGAAGAGGCCGTCGCGGCACAGTGGGCCAGCCTCTGACTGTAATGCGATTGTTGTAGATTCGATTCCCACTCAATATTATATTTCAATAATGGGTGCCTTGAATGGAAACACCACGTAAGACACAATGACTCGATTTAGTGGAAAGTGGACGACGGAGTGTCTTGACACTAGGTCCTTTTCGATTTTTATAGTGGGGTACCACTATAAAGTGAACAGGGAAAACTGAAGTAGGGAGAAGAGAGCTAGAGAAGCGAGAGAGAGAAAAATATAAAATTTCACAATTATCATACAAAATTATAATCAGAAATTGGCGTGAGAATTTAAGCCTGCAATTTGGAGTGGAGTAGCAAATTCTTTCGTTGCAATTCTTTAGGGATATCCACGTCAGCGGTTTTTTACGTTTTAAGGTGAGCTTTCAAAGCTCTTTTGCTGCTGATTTGACAAAGATCGACCGACCCCCGTTCGTTTTGGGATTCAGATTTTAATTTTCTCTACTATAATAGTATATATTGTGTATAAGTCATTGGTTTTGTTTTTGTGTAAAAAAATAAAAGTGAATCTAAGTTTTATAAGTATAGAATTGCTTTTTGGTATTTAATTATATTTATATCCATACTTATATTATAAATGCAAAAGTCTGTGTGTTTGTCTGTCACGCTTTCACAACGAATCTACCGGTCCGATTTGGATGAAATTTAGAATGGAAGTAGTAAATAATTATGAGTCTAACATAGGCTACTTATTTTTTCAAAAATTAACCGCTAAAGGGTTGAAATAGGGGATGAAAGTTTATATGAAAAAACCCGCTTGACCGATTGTAATGAATTTTGGAATAAATATAGTTCATAAGCGAAGGTCAAAGGTAGACTACTTTATTTTTCAAAAATCCACCCCCGAGGGTTGCAACATAATGAAACAATTGGGCAGTCCACGCGGCGAAGCCGTGAGCGGGCCGCTAGTATTAAATAAAGGCCATTGTGATGCAATGTGACAACGTCTGACTGTAGACGTGAAGGTTGTGGGTTTGATTCTAATTTGGGAAAACGATTAGACATTATCCGTCATTGGGGCCTATGTGTGATTGTAAATGACTGGCGGTGGGTTCAATTACCACTCGGGGAGTCGAAATATTTAATAATTCCATTTTCTTCCCTCTGGTATCAAGGCAAAGCGCGGCGTTAAGTTTCGCCAGCTAACACGCAATGCCTCCGAAATCGAAGGAAAATAGGGAACGGAGTGTCTTAACACTAATTTCCCTCTGCCTACCCTGCTGTGTGTGAAGCTAAAAAACAGATTATATATTATTTTCATTTCTCCACTCTGACGTCTGAAACGAGCGGCGTTTAGTTTTGCCACTTAACATACTTTGTCCCGGCTTCGGACGGAAAATAAACAGTGGTGTGTTTTGACAGTTCTCTCTGCCCTACTATGCGGGAAGAAAGTGAAGCTGTAAAAATAAATTTAAAATGAAATATACAAAGTAACAAATAACATTTAACCAAAACTAGATTAAACATTTTTAAATGTGTCATTAGAAGTCAAAACTAAAGTTAAATCGAATGCCATTTACTCAGAATGTTAATATCACGTAAATACGTCAACATGTACTTAAACAATTACATACCTAAGTTAATTATCACACAAAAATTAAACTTTAAACGCAAATCAAAATCCAAGATTCCATACACAAAATCAGAATAAATGAAAAGCCACGCCACGCATATTTCAGCAATTGGTTAACTCGCTTAGTATACACTGTAACGTGTTCAAATATGACAAATAATTTTACATATAGAATTTTGGACTTTATGGGCGCGAGTACTAGAGTGGTTTTAGCTTGAAATTTCAGTATTATATGGCCTATATGTGGCCATCGGTGACCAGATCGGTCATTGTTTGCGTCGTACAATGAGTACGTCGGAACGTCGAGAATCTGCCTTTCGTATCGCTCAAACCTCGCTTCTGTAGACTAAATAGTGCAGCTATTAAATGAGCGGTGAATATGCGGTTCTATTTTATGTTTTAGTAGTAACAGTGAGTAATGAGAGATTTTATTTAATTTTAAGGTAAAATTGCAGTCGCAGTATTGTGTTGTGTAAGATGTATGGTTTTAAATAGGGTTAATTAAGGGATTAATTAGGAGTTTCCAAAAGAAGACTGTTTTTAATTTACTGTGACGTTTTTATTTATTTATTGAACAAATTATATTATAATGGTTTATTATTTTTTCATGACTATATAGAGTTGCACACCTGTATGTATTTCTTTGTTTTTATTATAAGAAAGCATACCTACTGTCAAGATATTCTTCTCTTTGAGACACTTTCTGACCAAATTAGACACATTATGTGTAGTGGTGGAACTCAACACTACGTTATGTCTTATCAGAGCGGAGAGTTAAAAAAAAGAATATAATCTTTATAGTAAATTTAACTTCATAAGTAATATTTATCTAAGTTCGTAGCCCAACACTAAAATCCAGTCAACAAGTCAGAGCTTCCAATTCGATATGAATAAAATATTTCGAGTTTTAAGAATAGGGCATACACCGAGTGCCATACAATAAAATCTCGCTTTGGAAAATAAAGAAATATCGTTATTTTTGTTGAAGTTGAACTCATTTTTTTGTGTGTTCGAAGTCAAAAATTACTTTTTATTTTAACTTGCTAATTGTAACAAGTTTATTTTTCCTTTCTTTTCTTTACAGCTTTACGCTTTAGTAGGTAAATGATTTAACCTAACCGAACTTAGGACAATGTATAATGAATAAGTCGCCAGTCGTGGCCCAGTCACAAACGTGTGACTGTAAACGACTGGTTGTGGATTCGATTTCCACTCGAGGAGTGGAGATATTTAATATTTCCATTTTCTTCGCTCTGGTGTCGAAAAGTAAAGCGCAGCGTTAATTTCCGCCACTTAACACGCAATGCCTCTGAACTCGGTGGAAAGTGGGGAACGGAGTGTCCTAACACTAAGTTCGCTCTGCCTACCCTGCTGTGTGCGGGATACAGCGTGAAGCTAAAGCTGTCTTCTCTAACTATTATTATATTTCACAAAAATAAAATCCACAGTAAATTAGTAAATACGTATAACATTTAAGCAAGTCTTTCCGTAAAGCCGGTGCCTTTAGCATTTATTTTTATTAGTTCAGAAGGCAACTCTCATTATGAGAGGCGACTGAAGGGGCGATGTAGCTGTAATGGGGGTGTAACTCAACGTGTAATAGCTGGAACCTAGTAAGTGACTGTACGTAGTAACAATTTTAGTTTGTATAGATATATAGATAGTTTTTATGAAAACTAACAAAGTATTTTAAGATGCTAAAGAGGTTTATTGAGGTAGGATTGTCTTAGTTTGAGTTCATATTCAATGAAATTGCAAAAACATTAATTTAAGTAATTTAATGAAATCGACTGTATAGCTTCACGCTGTATCCCGCACACAGCAGTGTAGCAGAGGGAACCTAGTGTTAAGACACTCCGTTCCCCACTTTCCGTCGAATTCGGAGGCGTTGCGTGTTAAGTGGGCGAACTTAAGGCCGCGCTTTACGTTTGATACCAGAGCAAAGAAGTAGAAATATTAAATATTTCCATTTCTCGAGTAGGAATCGAACCTACAACCAGTCGTTTACAGTAACGTTCGTGCCACTGTGCCACAGCTGGCCCCAAATCGGCTGTAGATGGTTATTATTACAAATTCTAGTTCAAACTGTGGTAATCTTTGCATTTAAAATTTATCTCTAGTCAATCTACTTTGAGAAAAAATCTTTATTACTTTATTTACGAGTAATAGTAGAGAATAAAGAGATTTTCTTTAAAATATCAATTGCAATATTGAATATATGTCAATTAAATAACAATTTATTCAAAAAAATCATGTTTCCTATACAGACAGGCTGGGGAATTAAGTGTCGAGACACTCCATTCTCCACTTACCACTGGTATCGAAAAATTGTCTTATCACCAGAACGAAGTGACTAGAAAATAATTTAAATATAGTCAATCCCCAATAAAAATTCGAAACCACAACCAATCACGTTCACAAAAACTGTCCCACTGCACCACGATGGTGTTTAATATAAAAATATTTTAATTTACTAAATTAAAATACACTTAAAATTCAAATTAATCTATATTTCAAACAATTTGCTCTCAAACCCACTTAATGTATAAGAATTAAAAAAATAAGAAAGCGAAACTTCAACCAATCACGTTTACAATCGCATATTGTCCATGTACCATGATGACCTCTAATATAATAAAAATACATTAATTTAACAAATGGGGCCAGTCGTGGCGCAGACGCACAAAGTGTGACTGTAAACGACTGGTTGTGGGTTCGATTCCCACTCGAGGAGTACAAATATTTAATATTTCCATTTTCTTCGCTCTGGTGCCGAGGCAAAGCGCGGCGTTAAGTTCCGCCACTTATCACGCAATACCTCAAAATTCGGCGGAAATGGGGAACTGAATGTCTTAATACTAGGTTCCCTCTGTCTACCCTGCAGTGTGCGGGATACAGCGTGAACCTAAAATAAAAAAAATAACAAATTAAAAAACACTTCAAATTCAAATTAATCTATATGTCAAACAATTTTGCTCTCTCGCATTAAAAAAAAGCTGGCTATAAATTAGGACGCTACGTTCGTTTCCAGCGGTGTTGTCGTGAAAGGCCGAAAACAAAAGCTAATAAGCTTGTTAGGTAGGAAAGCACAAAGTGCCGTCATCTGCATAAGTAATTGTTACTTTTTATATAAAAAAAACGCCTCAGCAGTAAGGTAAACGCCTTACGCTTTGTAAATTTTTATGGACAGCTTATTTTTAAAGAGCTGGAGGTAGATTGTTACAATTTGCCAATTAAAAAGTCTGACTACTAAAGTTTTGATTGTGTAAGAATTTCGATTTTGTTTTTGGCTCAGTGGTGAGAGCGCCTGGAGGATATTCAGGAGGCGCGAGTTCGAATCCCGCTGCGTTCAAATTTTTATACGTTTACTAAATGTCTTTTTTCAATTTCGATTTTGTTGCGAATAGCTGTAGTAGGAAGTAATTGAGTGGACGAATTTGGAGATATAAATGTAGATTCGAATCCTTTGTAGTTGTAGATGATTTTTTTCCTGTTTTTTGTCCTATTTTTTCAGTGTCACGCTGTATCCCGCACACAGCAGAATAGGCAGAGGGAACCTAGTGATTTTATACAAAAGTAAATGTCAAGTACATGGTCGTGAGTGTAATACACATTATTATTTTTAAGTTTGTGAATTATTTCTATATATTATAAATTTTATCTCCATTAAACATTAACTAAGTCAAATACTTTTAAAACACGTATAAAAAATTGAAGGGATTTGAACCCCTTGGAAACCATCCAAGCTCTATGACCGCTAAGTCATACGATCTACGTCCCGGTACTTCGAAATTATGATACGCTTATTATTACTTACAAGCATTTTTATATATTTTTTATAAATTTTTTATATATTTTTTATAAATTTACAATTTCTCTATAAGATGAATAACACTTTAAACATATTAACTATGTCAAATTTAACGAAGAAGTACCTCTATGTGCATAATTTTCGTAAAACTAGACTCTAAAGTTTAACCTTTTTGCAATAATATAATGATTTTTATTCAGAAATACTAAAAAAATGTCTATATAACATCAATACACGAACAAATCGTGTGAAATTTAAACAAGTTACTTTGATTCTAGTGTTTTAGTTGAAGAAATATGTTGGCTCAGGTCTATAGTTCAGGGTACCGTTAACTGATAATACGATTGCTTTGTTAGTAAGGTCAGTATTGAAACACTGTTTATTTTATATATTCTAAGCACTTTTTAAAGTATATTTTAGTATATATTTATATAATTGTTATTATTATTTTATAGTTATATAGCTAGGTGCGTCTTTTACATTTTTGAAAAAAAAATGTGTCATGTTCTCGACTTACGGGGGTTTAAATGTGATAAAAAGTTTTTAAAAATACAGTATTATTTAACACAAGGGAGAAAGAGAAAGAGCTGGTAATAAGTAATTATAGTTTCACGCAGTATCCCGCACACAGCACGGTAGGCAGAGGGAAGCTAGTGTTAAGACACTCTGTTCCCCACTAATAAGTAATTAGATTTTAGTAATTAGATTTCAATGGGTGTCATGTATTTGAAAATAATATTGTGTTTTTTAACTTGGAAATGTATAATAATAGAATAGATTTTATCAAACACAAATAATATGTAAGGTAAAATATACATAGGCAAAAACAAGGTGAGCTATTGCAAAAAGCTCAACGCCGCACTTTGCCTTAAATAACTTTAATCAGGTAGAAAAATAATTATAAATATACGCACAATTCGAAGTCATTACTATATCGAGCACTCAGTAACGTTCCTACTAAGTTATAGTGGATTTTATGTGTTAAATTGTAAAATATAAGATAATAACAAAATAATTTTCTTAAAATAGTTTAATATATTTTGCAAACTGTCAGATTGTTTGACATAGGAGATATGAACCAGATATTATTTTGTTATACATGCGGTACGTATTTGCAAGGCATTTGGAATTTGTTTGATTGGACGATGATCATGAGTTTATATGCCGTTGGTGATATATTTGTATTTAAAATACTTAAGGAATTATTTTTTTTTTTACTAGAAAACCTACATAAACTTGAACACATCGGGATTCGAACGCACGCCTCTAGGATAACGTTCAAGTGCCCTGACCACTAATCCATACGTTCTAATATTCATTATCACATCCAGTTATACCGAAATTATTATATGTTTTGTGTATATTTTTTTTGTAGTTAGCATATTTCAAGAGAGATTTTTATAATTTTCCGCTATTTAAAGATCAAAAATAATCATTTGGGAAGGAAGAATGCTATTAAGTAAGTCATTGCTAAAATAGAATCAGAAAATAAAGTAATTATTAACTAACTTCTTTCTTAGACATATGTAAAAATAAATAAACAACTCAAATTTTCTCTTCTTTAACTCGAAATTCATATCTTAAATTTATCAACCACTTTGATCTATTCCCAGGAATTAGACGAAACGAACCAAAATAGAAAATCTTGGTATTTGCTAACGCTTACTTACGTTTGAATCGTCATAAAGTTTGTTTGCAACAAGTTAATTTATGCGAGCGGCGTGAATCGATTCATCAGAAGTAATGCATTATTTCGTTGCCCTCCGGCCATTGATGCTTAATGCGTGCCCTCTGATACCCGCTATAGCGTAAGACATGACTTAGCTAGAGACTTAGCTATTATATTCAAACAATCTGGCAGGTTGGTTTGGTTTAAAAAATAATAATATTCATTTTTCAATATATAAGGCCTAATTGAGATCATTGAGGGGCAGTAGGGCTGTGTTTGACAAGAAACGCAATTCAAATTCAAAATATTCCTTCCTACTTTGAACAGTTGAAGGAACATAAAGCTACCGCTGGCTTGGTAGTTGCAGAATGGTTGTGAATTCGATTCCCACTAAAGGGAATGACTATATTTAAACATTAAAATTTTTCCGCTGTAGTCCCTAGGATAAAACGCATCGTTGTATTTCCCCACTCAACAAATAATGTCATGAATTAAGGTAAAAGTGTAGAAAGGAGGGTTTGACACTAAAATAGCGTTAAGCTTAAAAGAAATGGTGCATTATTTCGTTGCTGTCCGGTCATTGATGCTTAATGCGTGCCCTCTGATACCTGGCATAACTTAAGACATGACTTAGCTAGAGACTTAGCTATTATATTCAAATAATCTGGCAGGTTAGTTTGGTTTAGACGATAATAATATTCATTTTTCTATATATAAGACCTAAATGAGTCTTTTGAAGGGCAGTAGGACTTTGTTTAACAAGAAACGCAATTCAAATTCAAAATATTTTTCCTTCCAATATACTTTTGCAATCACGTGCATCATTGAGTGAACTTAAAGCTACAACTTTGGAAGGTAATGGCTGAATAGTTGTGAATTCGATTCCCACTTGAGGAAATGATTATTTTGAAACTTATGTACATAAGATAAAGCGCGTCATTGTATTCCACCACCCAACACATAATGTCTCGAATTGAGGTAAAAAAATGTAGGATTAGATAAATCTAGGTTCTCTGACTAACCTATGAAGCGGGAAATAGCGTGAACATGAAAAAAAAATGATGCATTATTTCGTTACCTTCGGGCCATCGGATACTTAACGCGTGACACATAGCACTGCGTAAGACATGACTAACTTGCTTGGAACGTTCTATTAAAATAATCTGGAAGAATCGTAACTAATGTATTTACTTTTAAATATGACATTTGTTGGTTTGGTTAAAATAAATAAGGCTAATTGAGACTATCGTGTTACTATAGGACTGCGAAAGGAAGCACGACTGGTTGTGGGTTCGATTTTCACTCGGGGAAGGGTGAAGCACATCATTGATTTTTTATTATATACCAATCAATATCTCGAACACAAGACAGAACTCTTTCTTTTTCTCGCTCTCTCTCTGCCTAGCTAAAAAAGCGAAACGTTGAAAAACAAATCAGAATACGTCAAGAAAATCGATTAACAGATCAGTCATGATTCGTTTTTCTGAAATCTAGAACAATATATCTCGAGCTCTATATCTCTCTATATCGATATAGCTCGAGGAGTGGAAATATTTAATATTTCCATTTTCTTCGCTCTGGTGTTGAGGCAAAGCGCGGCGTTAAGTTCCGCCACTTAACACGCAATGCCTCCGATTTCGGCGGAAAGTGGGTAACGGAGTGTCTTAACACTAGGTTGGAGTGAAAAAGTACAGACGTAATTGTAGCAGCTGTTTTGTTAATAAAATAAGATTTTATATTTTACAATTGTTATTAGCATTATATTATGCTTTTGTGAGAAAATTCACCTACCAGCAAGATATTCCTGTAAAAGTATCACTTTGTAATCACCTTGAAACTAAGTATGGAGTCCATCAAAGAATCACTATCTGCACTCACTGAGATGTTCAATACAAGAATGAATGACTTCCAGCAAAATCTGAATAAAACTTCAACACCTGTCTCGAATAACTCCCTGCCCGCGGAATTTCACAATTTTCGTAGTTTTATACTTTCTGTGCTAAATACGCTACAGCGTCAAGTGGAGTGCCTCGCATTGGAGCTTGACCGACAAGAAATGAAGAAGAGGCATAAAATGGTCCTTTTTCATGGTGTTTCTGAGCAGAAATCAGAAGATGTTATCGAGAGGGTCACTGGGTTAGTCGCTGAACACCTCGACTTGCCGAATTTTTCCTCTGCTAGCGTCAAAGACTGCTATCGTCTGGGCCGCTTTTATGATAAGCCCAGACCTATCGTAGTAAAGTTTAGTGACATTTTTGTGCGGAATAAA
Source organism: Dryas iulia moderata (assembly GCA_019049465.1). Classification (NCBI taxonomy): domain Eukaryota; kingdom Metazoa; phylum Arthropoda; class Insecta; order Lepidoptera; family Nymphalidae; genus Dryas; species Dryas iulia. The sequence goes on from CM032429.1 coordinate 469,753, forward strand.
GTGTGGTTTGCAAAAACGAAGCTTAAAGGTACTGGTGTCACCCAATCCGAGTTTCTGACTAAAAGCAGACACGAAACATTTCTGGCGGCAAGACAGCGTTTCGGCATTGGTAAATGCTGGACCCGGGACGGTGTTATTTACATTATCGCACCTGATGGTACCAGGCATCGCGTGGAGTGCAAGTCGGATCTCAATGACATATCTACTCAAAGTAAATCTCCTGTGCAAACGACAACGGCATCCAAAAACAATGAGAAGGCTGTACCATTACGTGCGAAACGAGCAGTTAAAAAATAATATATTCATCTTTACTAGATTCTGAGGAAAATTTTGGTTTGTTTATTTCCTTTTTTCAATACTTTCTTTACTTTCTTTAATTCTTTAGTACTTGTTTATATTATTGTTTCACTATATTACGCCACTTTGACAAAAGAATGTTACAGATTACTTATTTTTCTTTTTATTACAGATTATATAAATAGCATTTGTAAAGTAAAACAATAACAATTATTATATTTTATTATTATTATTTAGTACTCAACTGAAAGTGGTAGTCAATGTTAACATGTATATTGCTAGTATTGATATTACATTATTTTGATATTTCTTTTTTTTTTTTTTTTTAGTTTTGCTTGTGTATGTAAATACTTTAATTATTTTTTTCTTCTTATGGGCATGTAGACTAGTGTGTTTTTTTTTGTTATTTACTGTTATACTTATTTTATTCTTATCTTTTTTTTTGCTTATTTTATTTAAGTGATATATATAGCACTTGTAAAGTAAAACAATAACAATTATTATATTTTATTATTATTATTTAGTACTCAACTGAAAGTGGTAGTCAATGTTTACATGTATATTGCTAGTATTGATATTACATTATTTTGATATTTTTTTAGTTTTGCTTGTGTATGTAAATACTTTATTTTTCTTTTCTTCTTATGGGCATGTAGACTAGTGTGTTTTTTTTTGTTATTTACTGTTATACTTATTTTAATCTTATTTTTTTTTTTTTTTTGCTTATTTTATTTACTTCTAAGTGATATATATATAGCACTTGTAAAGTAGTTTTTCTTTTAGTTTTGTTGTATGTAAATACTTTTATTTTCCTTTTCTTATTGTTATACTTATTTCAAGCTGATTTTTTTTTTCTTTCTTTATTTTATTTACTTCTAAGTAATATATACTATACTGTACTCTTGCAACTGGTGGGTGAGTAAATCTTATGGTTTTGTGTTTAGTAACTTGCTTATATTATCATAGTGTATTTTTTTTTTATTTATTTACACATTTTTTTTTCTTTTATTATTATTAGTTTATTTTTTGTAATTTAAATTTTTGTTTATTTATTTATATCATATTTATTTACATATTATATTGTTATTCAACTTTTTTTTATTTTTTTTATTATTAACATATACATACATATCATAGTTCCATAAATAAATAGTATTCATAAATGGCGCTGAGTAATAATAGTCTTAGTGACTCTTATATATCCTGTTCATCCTCTGAAGATTGTGGGAGTAATGACAGCTTCTCTAGTATTCCTTCACTAAACGAAACCCTTTTGTCACATTTCTCAGATGTCGGGAAAAACTTTAATCTTGTTCATATTAATGCTCAGAGCATTCCTGCGCATTTTCCTGATATGTTAACTTCTTTTGAAAATTTACCTATTCACGCTATTCTTGTGTCTGAGTCTTGGTTAAAGCCATGCCTTTCATCTGTATCTTATGCCCTACCTGGATATCAATTGATTAGGAATGATCGTGTCGGAAGGTCTGGTGGTGGTGTTGCTATATACTTGCGTTCCCATATTCCTTTTTCTATCCTCGATGTATCTCAAACTCCGGGTAATGCAAGTGCTGAACATCTCTTCATAGAAGTTATTTTTTCTCACTCCAAAATACTTCTAGGTGTATACTACAACCCCAGCCTTACCATTGATTATTTTTCTTCATTTGAGACTCTGCTGGATAAATATAAACCTCTTTATGAACACACGTTGCTGATGGGCGATTTCAACACTTGTCTCGTAAAGAATGACCATCGTGCTCGACGGCTGCATTCTTCAGTAACTGGAGCGAATTTAAATATTCTCCCCCTTGCTCCTACTCATAAATTTCCTAACAGCATTCCTTCTCTTCTTGATCTCATAATTGTTTCATCTACTGACCTTGTCGCAAAACATGGTCAGTGTTCTGCTCCTGAGTTTTCTTATCATGATCTTCTTTACATATCATATAAATTAAAGCCACCAAAAGTAAAATCGAGAATTCTCTTGAGGCGCAATTTTGCTGGTGTAGATTTAGAGAGTTTGCAACAAGACGCTAAAAATATTGACTGGTCGCTAGTTACTAATGCACAAACAGTAGACGAACAAGTGTCGTTATTTACTTCACTATTAATACAACTTTTCGACACTCACGCTCCTGTTCGGCCAGTCCGAATCAAGCATCTCCCAGCCCCGTGGCTTACATCTGAAATTAAAAAACTCCAGACTAAAAAGCGTTTGGCAAAAACTAAGTTTGTAGCTAATCCAAGTGATACGAATAGAGATAAATACATAAAAATACGTAACCATTGCAATAGAGTGTGTAGAGATAGTAGACGACGCCATATCTATAAGTCTGTTATCGAAGAAGAAGACTCTGAAAAAGTCTGGAATTTTCTCAAATCTCTTGGAGTGGGGAAGTCAAAATTTAACATCAATCCACTTAACTTAGATTTAACCAAGCTTAACAAGCACTTTTCTGTTTCGGCTACTATAGATAGTACAAATAAATTAAATACTTTAAGTCAGATTCTATCTTCACCCACTCCCAATTTCCTGAGTTTTAAATTTAGTCAATTTTCCGTAAGTGACGTTAAGAGAAATATTATGGCCATTAAGTCTAATTCTGTTGGATCTGACTGCATCTGTCGTAAAATGATTATTCCCATCATCGAGATAGTAGCTCCTGTTATAACAGTTATTTTTAACACATCTATTAATTCCTTTAAGTTCCCTTCTTCCTGGAAATATAGTCAGACAGTTCCTATACCGAAAATAAACAATCCCTCTTCTTTCTCCCATTACCGTCCTATATCTATACTTCCTTTCTTATCCAAAGTGTTAGAAAGGCTGGTCCATCAACAATTTAGCATGTTCCTACTTAACCAAAATTTGTTAAATCCATTCCAATCCGGGTTCCGTTTTGGCCATAGTACGACAACAGCGTTGGTCAAAATAACAGATGATATTAGAAAAGGTATGGATAATCGGATGGTCACTGTAATGGTGTTATTGGATTTCAGTAATGCTTTTAACACTGTGGACTATGATATCCTGCTAGCCATATTAATTTCTCTTAACGTATCTCCTGAGGTGGTTGACTGGTTTCGAAGTTACTTGTGCGACCGCTGGCAACGTATACGTATAGAAGACTCATTTTCCGACTGGTCTACTGTAAGTGCTGGTGTTCCACAAGGCGGCGTGTTGTCTCCACTCTTGTTTTCAATTTTCATTAATAAAATCTGTCCTCAAATATCTTCTCTCTACCACCTCTATGCCGATGACTTACAAATTTATGTTACAACAACCTTATCGAATTTATCTCATACAATCGCATTGATAAATGAAGATCTCGCTCGTATATCTTCTTGGTGTAATTCCTACGGCCTGACAATCAATCCTGCCAAAAGTCAATCTATTATTATAGGTAGCCGTAGATTAATATCACAACTTAGCATATCCGACTTACCATCTCTACATTAGAAGGTACACCAATTCCTTATGCTGGCACTGTTAAAAATTTAGGGATCACTTTCGATCAATATTTGTCATGGGAGCCGCAAGTAGATGAACTCAGTCGAAAGCTTTTTAGAGCAACTGCTTCTCTTCGCAGACTGCGGAATTTTCTTCCCATATCTACCAAAATTGTGCTTGTAAACTCCTTATTACTTCCAATACTTGATTATGCTGACACTTGCTATCTCGACATCCGAGATGAGCATTTGAATAGACTCGAACGGCTTCAAAATCTTTGTATACGGTTTGTGTTTGGCCTCCGCAAATACGATCATATATCAGACTTCCGCAAAAAACTTAACTGGCTTCCTATAAGACTCCGCAGGAATTCCCACATTTTACATCTTTTATACTGTGTGCTTTTTAATCCTGTGAGTCCTTTTTACCTTAAGCAACAGTTTGAGTTTCTAGGTGACTCACATCCTCGTTCTCTCCGATCCAACGAAAATCCTGTCCTCAAAATCCCTTCTCATTCCACTTCCTACTTCACCAACTCCTTTACAGTCAAGGCTGCTCGCCTGTGGAATTCCCTTCCCCTTAATGTAAGACGTGCGAAGAGTCTAAATCAATTTAAAACACTGCTTAAAGCACATTATTTAGCCATTTAACTTTTTATAAACTTTTCTCTGTTATTATTTTGTTTTAGATTCTATTCCCCTTTTTTTTAACTTATTATTTACATAATATATTCAAATATTAATTTGATGTATATAATTAAGTGTTTATATATGTAGCTGTTTAATAATATATTTATGTTCATATATATATATGTACTTATGTATGTATTTAGGTTTGTGTATATATGTATGTACTTATGTATGTATTTATGTTTGTATATATATGTGTGTACTTACGTATGTATTTATGTATATAAAGCAAGTACACCGCCTACCGATGTGACTACTCCTCCACCTTAAGGTTGCCTGGCAGAGATCGCTTATAGCGATAAGGCCGCCTAATGTACATTTCATTTATTTAGTTATGTTTTGTTTCTATATTTTTCTCTGTAATCTTGTGGTGTACAATAAAGTATATTTATTATTATTATTCCCTCTGCCTACCATGCTGTGTGCGGGATACAGCATGAAAGTATTATAATTATTATTATCTTATAATTTCCTAATCTACTTACAAAACTAGAAAAAAAATACATAATCAAAAAGAAAATATACCTAAAAGAGGATTACAACGGTCAATATCCTCTTCCTACACACAAAATCCATTTATTTCCGAAGTACTATTACAGAAATGCAAGTGCATCCCCTATCCCAGCGGTCGGACGTTCATCCCTTAAATATGGGGGTGTGGTAAGTGGCTGGTAATTGTATGGGATAACTTAGATTGGCTTTTTAATTCTGTGGATTTCTTTCGGGGGTAGTTTAATTTGTACTGGCTGTGTAACTTTTGTCGTCTTATTGTTGTTTATATTTGAAGGTGTTGTGAATGTTTTTTGAAGTTGTGTTGAGATGTTATTTAGAAATATAATTAATTTTTCATATAATATGATGATAGATACGTGAGCTACAATCGCAAAATCAGTGTAAAGTGTAATTTAATTCTTCGTGTTATTCTATTTCAGGTATTAGTGAATAAATAGGGAATGTTTTCAATTAATGTTTGTGCTATGTATAATTTTGAAGAACCTAATCTGGATTTTTATTTACAATAACATCTAAAAGTAGCTTCATGATTTATTGATATTGATATGTGTTAAAACACTCCATTTTCCCATTCCCGTCCAAATTCGAGACATCACGTGTTGAGTGGAAGACATAAAAACCACACTTTTCCTACTTACCAAAGCTTAAAAAAACAATAAAAAAAAATTAAAAATGTTGTTGGAGTGGAAATTGGACCCATAACTAATCGTTACGTTTGCAGTCTTACTACCTCACGGTGGCTTCAAAGAAAACTTATTTAATCATTTACAATATTTGTACTGTAACTTACTATGAATAATGCATTTTTTATTAACAAAAATCCGAAATTAACTTTCCATAAATAGCCTCATCAAAACCACTCTTCTATATATAGTAACATTGACAAAATCTTTACATTAAAACTCAGTATATATTTTGCAACGTAAATTCAAAGGACTTATTCGTTTTTCAGGAGTAAAAATAACGTTGAGAGCTCATAAATTCAGGTGAGCGAGAATCTTGTATACGTCACTTGAAAATAAAGATGTTACGCTCCAGCCTAAGCCAGTAGTCTAGGAGATAACGGCTTTTGTTGTTAAGGAAAGCGTCTTTTTTCATATTTTTTGTTTGAAAAAGATTGATTATATAAAAAATTAAGAATTTCAAACAGAATTGTTACTAGTGTTTTTTTTTAAGTTATAATAATTTATTATGATTGCTTTTAAATTATTTTTACTTATTTGGTGAGAAGACGAAGTGTGGCGTTAAGTTTTGACTTTTAACACCCATTGTCTCAGATTCAGGTGAAAAATAAGAAAAGAGTATTTTAAACCACTTTTCTCTGAAGGAAAACCCGTGAAGTTAGAAATAAATCAAAATATTGCAATAGGTAAATACAATAATGAACATGAAAATACAGTACAGAACGAAAAATTTTAGCTTGTGGCCAGTCGTGACCCAGTGGCACAAAGTGTGACTGTAAAGCGACTAGTTATGGGTTCGATTCTCACCCGAAGAGTGGAAATTATATTTCCATTTTCTTCGCTCTGGTGTCGAGGCAAAGCGTGGCGTTAAGCTCCGTCATTTAACACGCAATACCTCCAAATTCGGCGGAAAGTGGAGAAGGAAATATCTTAACATTAGGTTCGCTCTGGCTACCCTGCTGTGGGCAGGATACAGCGTGAAGCTAAAAATAAAAATATTAGCTATTTTAATAAACGTTCTTCACAAAGTATAGGAGATAGTGCAAATTGAAATCAAGTTTAAAATCTAAAGAAAATATAATAAATCTAGCTAAATTATTTAATTTATTATGTATACTAGATTGTAATCAAAATAACCAGTTCTATAGTACTAATAAGAATTTTCTAAAAATCATCACTTTTGTTGCACTTTAGGAAATGATTATTTTTTTTTCTTTTCTACACTAGTTATATTAGATAAAATGTTAACATTAAGTTAACATTCAAAAAGAATGACTATAAATTGCCACTAACACGCGAGATCCTTCACATAACGTGTAATAATCGACCATATGCTTAGTTGAAAATCATGTTTTTTAAGCTTTATACTGTAATTCCTGCATAACAAAGATATGAGAAAAAAACCAAGACACTCCGTTCTCTGCTTTCCACATTGCGTATTAAGTAGCGGATCTCAACGCCTCATTTTGTTTACTAAACCAAACATAAAACGTCAAATATTGCAATCAAAAAGAAATAATAGGGGCCAGTCGTGACCCAGTGGCACAAAGTGTGACTGTAAAGCGACTAGTTATGGGTTCGATTCTCACCCGAAGAGTGGAAATATTTAATGTTTCCATTTTCTCTTCGCTCTGGTGTCGAGGCAAAGCGTGGCGTTAAGCTCCGTCATTTAACACGCAATACCTCCAAATTCGGCGGAAAGTGGAGAAGGAAATATCTTAACATTAGGTTCGCTCTGGCTACCCTGCTGTGGGCAGGATACAGCGTGAAGCTAAAAATAAATAAATAATAAAAAAAATCTCTCTCATTACCATCCAGAAGCTGTATCAAAGAGATTTATGCACTTTAACCAAGTTATAAGAGTTTATATTTTATACGGCAGTGGACTGAGAAAAACCGAGCTCATTTTCTGATGAATTATTATATAACACAGGTGGGTATTATTGTAATAAACGGTGGGTACTGGGTCGCTTCAAAATTATTGGAACGTATTTTGCTTTATAAGTCATTCGATGCTTTTGTGAACTTTAGTGAATACTGGTGAATGAGCTTTGTGAAATATTTCAGGCTGTGGAAGTTATGAATACAATTGTGTTACAATTATTGTGATAGTGTATTTAGCTGTGCCTGTGACTTTGTCTGCGTGGAGAAGACAATGTGAAGGACTAGGTAGAATGAGATGTCATAATGTCATGAATTAACTAACAGCTAACAACAAAAATTTGAACTACTTGCTTTCAATAAGATAGTTAATTCATAGTTTACAGAATTTTGTGAAATAAAATTTAAATCATTGTATGCTCTTATTTATTTAAACTATACGTTGTAAGATATGAACAAAAAGACCAAAGATATGACCATTTATACTATAGGTTCTCATACGTTTTTTAACTTCTTACTTATATCGTATATTTTTAACAGTCAAGTAACTCCGTTTTCCATTTTCTGTCGGGTCTAGAAGGAATAACATATTATGATAGCAGAAACCTTGCCTGGACAACTAGTATAACGAAACAATACAACATTTTAAAGTTAATCCTTATATTTTCTTTTGTAAATTATTTAGTTAAAGTAAATTGTTCATGTATTTCGGCATCCAGTACTTTGCGCTCCAACAAAAACATAGCAATAAAAATAGTTAAGATACAAAAATAATTACGACAATACTTATTATTAGTAATAATTTATGTCTCGAGTGTTAATCGAACCCACATTCTACTTGCTTACACTCAGACACTGTTCCACTGCACCATGATTGCCTCCTTTAAGGTGACGTTAAAAATATGTATGTAACAATTAAAAAACGTTACAATTCTAAATGTTTATTATATCTAATAACAGGTAGAACTTATAAAAAATATAAGCCGATTAAGCTTTTCTAACTTTAAACAACGCAAATTCAACCATATCTGTTTGAATTAAGGTAGAAAATGAATCAAATAGATATTTTTGATATTTTAAGATGACAAATAAAAGTCTTATAGTTCATTAATAGATGGGACAAAAGCTTGAGGACATGTCGAGTCTTGAGAAATCTCTCAACAAAATGGTCTATGGAGTAGGTATACTACGAAATTTGGTAGGGTTGTCCATTAATTATTAAAATATATTTTTTTTATATTATTTTTTATACAATTAGCGGCGATTTTTTTAACTATTATTTTAATTAAATATAAATTTTTTTTTTTAATATTTTTTTAATATTAAAATAATTAGTGTCAAGGTACTCCACTTTTTTCAACATATTGTGTGTGGGTTGCGTAACTTAACGCCACTCTTTGTCTTACTAAACAAATAGAATAGAAATCACGATACAAACTGCTATGATGCTGCCATCGCGGTTGCAACTAGATATTGTTCTACTGCGCTACAAAATATAATTAAATTAAAATATGAACATTTATTTTGGCACTGCGATATATACAATTAAAAATATTTATAATTATAACATGTTCTTTTGTTTTTTTTTTTAGCTTCACGCTGTATCCCGCACACGATAGGGTAGGCAGAGGAAACCTAGTGTTAAGACACTCCGTTCCCCACTTTCCGCCGAATTCGGAGGCATTGTGTGTTAAGTGGCGGAACTTAAGCCGCGCTTTACCTCCACACCAGAGCGAAGAATATGGAAATATTAAATATTTCCACTCCTCGAGTGGGAATCGAACCCACAACTAGTCATTTACAGTCACACGCTTGTGCCACTTGGCCACGTCTGGCCACAATAACTAATTAATACTAAGTAGAAATAATATATTTTTGACAACCCTATTACAATAATTTCGTTCCCATTGATAGATTAGCTCCAGATGATAATCTTCTAAAAAATCCCTCTCTATTCTATACATTTCACGCATCACTCGGTCTCAATTAAACTGTTTAGGGGTCGATATTTCAATTGAAATTTGCAATTTTTTTTTAAACGATATTAATGTCAATAAGATACTAGTGTGATAGGAAGTAAACAAGATTGTATATTTTTTTACTGTATTTTTAGATTTATTTATATTATTAGCTGTGGACTTATTCAGACGTCCGGGCGGTATTTATAGAAGCAGTTATAACAAAGAATAGAAACAAAGGAGCCTCGATAGCCTTGAACTTACTTGATATTTTGGATAAATCACAAAATATATTTATCAATTGTTGTCTATGTTTTATTCAGATGTATAAGCTATATTATTCTAAAGTTTCGTTAGAATCCATTCAGTAGATTTTACGTTAAGGGTAACAAACATCCTTATACATTTTTGCGTTCATAATATAAAAATCTAGATTTTGAATTCTTACGTTTTTTAGTTTTAATGACGTTTTTTTATGCTTCAGATTCATTATTTTGATTTTAAATAATGATAAAGCAACGAGTATCTAATCAAACTTACTGTTCTTCATCGTTCCTTATAATAAGTACGTTTATTGACTGTTTACCTGCAACAAATGAAAGAATAAATTAAATTATTTATTAAGATATTACATTTTATAATTATATTTTTTTTAGCTTCACGCTATATCTAGCACACAGCAGAGTAGGCAGAGGGAATCTAGTGTTAAAACACTACGTTCCCCACGCACCGCCGAATTCTGGAGGCATTGAGTGTTGACTGGCGGATTTTAACACCGCACTTTGCCTCGACACCAGAGCGAAGAAAATGGCAATATTTAATAATTCCACTCCTCGAGCGGGAATCGAACCCACAACCAGTCGCGTTTTACAGTCACACTTTGCGACAACAAAAGCCAGGGCTTATGATAGACTGAAAAAAATAGTTTAAGTATATACTGTGAAACTAAAGTAAAATCATGAAACATAAACTTAATTTCACATAAGAACTATAAAAACGTTCCAGCCTTGACGGTAATGCGGCTAAAGTAAGGAGTATTACCTAGATTTAAACTTTATGCCTAAGTTTTGGAGGTCAGGTTGTATTTAGTTAAGTAAATGTTGATTTAACATAAGCACTTCTTGTTATTTTATTTTTACATATAATAAAAACTTTTTTAGTGTTTTAATGTTTTGTTTAGCTTATGTTTTCCGTCTGAATCTTTTTTTTTTTTTATTTTTTGTAGCTTCACGCTGTTTTACGCATGTAGCAGGGTAGGCAGAAGGGACCTAGTGTTAAGACACTCCGTTCCCCACTTTCCGCCGAATTTTGGAGGCATTGCGTGTATTTATTTATAAGAAGTGAAAATCATAATATTACATATATAACGATAATAACAAATGTAGGCGCCCTTATTGTTAACAAAGCGTCATCTTTAAATAAAAATGAAAGGCTTATATTTACTTTTGCTTATTTATTCATATCGGGATCTACGCGTGGATAATGTATCTAACTGTAAATACGACAGTTCTGGGTTCAATCTCCACACGAGGGAATTATTATTTACCTTTCCCGCTCGTTTTCCCTTTTTTGAGTAACATTACTTAACACGCAATGTCTCAAATTCTGCCGTAAAGCGGAGAATGGAGTATCATAACACTAAGTCTCTCTGTCTTCCCCTCCTATCGATACTTATAATATAAATGCGAAAGTCTGTCTGTTTATCTGTCACGCTTACACGACTAATCTACCGGTTTGATTTTGATGAAATTTCGAATGAAAGTAGTAAAAATTTACTATGTCAACATAGGCTACTTTACTTATTTATTAAAAATCAACCTCTAAAAGATTGAAATAGAGGATGAAAGTTTAAATGAAAAATATACACCGCTTAACTGATTGTAATGAATTTCGGCATAAATATAGTCAATAAAACGTTGAACCAACTAAAATATTATTAAAATCAAGTATTTCTAATAATCCTATCAAAAAATCAATACAAAATCACTTCTAATAATAAGAAAACAATACAAATTTACAACATGCTTTAGTTAAATAAATCAAAGCGTGTACGTTTTGACAGATCCATTGTAAGCTGTCGGTGATATGTTTGACGTGTTCAGATAGTTAATGAGATAACGCTCGTGTCATAATGCACTGGCGTCTGTCTGTACTTATACGAGTATGTACAGACAGTGTTAATGGAAACCGGTTTTATTTGTTATTACGGCTTAGTGATTCAAAGGTTATCTTTGTCTAATTTGTAAGACGGCAGGAAATAAAGTTAGCGTTACGAAAAACGTGATCGAGTGAAGGGAACGGAAGTCATAAGTAATAGAGAGAAAGATATATGTACTTATATGCAGTACAGAGAGTGATGATGAAAATCGGTTTTATTTGTTATTATAGTTTAGTGGTTAGTAAAGTTTATCCTCTAACTACCTATATCTATCTATATAAGGGCGTTACGAAAAGTGTGATCAGGTAAGTGGAAGTTGAGAGGGGATATGTATTTGTGAAGAAAGGAAGAGAGAGAGAGAAAGAGAGAGTTACATTACGTTTATCTATATAAACACATTCAGATAGTTAATAAGATAATGAGATAACGCTCGTGTCATAATGCACTGGCGTCTGTCTGTACTTGTACGAGTATGTACAGACAGTGTTAATGGAAACCGGTTTTATTTGTTATTATAGCTTAGGGATTTCTGATATTTGGGAGTAAGGTTAGATGAGAGCGTTACGAAAAGTGTGATCGGGTGAGGCGAACGAAAGTTACAAGTTATAGAAAGGAATATATACGTCTATTTATGCTCGTATGTAGTATAGACTACAGTTAGTAAAAGTAGATTTTATTTATTATTATGGGTTAGTTGTTTTAGTAAGGTTATCTTAGTCAAATTTGAAAGTAAGCTGGTAAATGCGTGATAGAGAGTTACGAAATATGTGATCGGTTATGGAAGTTGAGAGGGAGATTTAAATTTGTGAAGAGTGGAAGAGTTATATTACGTTTCGTATGACATATGTATGTACACATTCAGATAGTTAATGAGATAACGCTCGTGTTATAATGCACTGGCGTCTGTCTGTACTTGTACGTACAGACAGTGTTAATGGAAACCGGTTATTATGGCTTAGTGATTTAAAAGGATATTTATGTCTGATTTGTAAGACGGCAGGAAATAAAGTTAGCGTTACGAAAAACGTGATCGAGTGAAGGGAACGGAAGTCATAAGTAATAGAGAGAAAGATATATGTCCTTATATGCAGTACAGAGAGTGATGATGAAAATCGGTTTTATTTGTTATTATAGTTTAGTGGTTAGTAAAGTTTATCCTCTAACTACCTATATCTATCTATATAAGGGCGTTACGAAAAGTGTGATCAGGTAAGTGGAAGTTGAGAGGGGATATGCATTTGTGAAGAAAGGAAGAGAGAGAGAGAAAGAGAGAGTTACATTACGTTTATCTGTATAAACACATTCAGATAGTTAATAAGATAATGAGATAACGCTCGTGTCATAATGCACTGGCGTCTGTCTGTACTTGTACGAGTATGTACAGACAGTGTTAATGGAAACCGGTTTTATTTGTTATTATGGCTTAGGGATTTCTGATATTTGGGAGTAAGGTTAGATGAGAGCGTTACGAAAAGTGTGATCGGGTAACGCGAACGAAAGTTATAAGTTATAGTGGAAGATATACGTCTGTCTGTATTGGTATGTATGTACTGATTACAGTATTAATTAAAACAGCCTGATTTAGAAGTAAACTGTGTAATAAGAGCGTTATTAAAAGTGTGATTGTGTGAGGCGAACGGAAGTCATAAGTAATAGAGAGGAAAATATACGTCTATTTATGCTCGTATGTAGTATAGACTACAGTTAGTAAAAGTAGATTTTATTTATTATTATGGCTTAGTTGTTTTAGTAAGGTTATCTTAGTCAAATTTTTAAGTAAGCTGGTAAATACATGATAGAGAGTTACGAAACATGTGATCGGTTATGGAAGTTGAGAGGGAGATTTAAATTTGTGAAGAGTGAAAGAGTTACATTACGTTTCGTATGACATATATGTATGTATACACATTCAGATAGGTTAATGAGATAACGCTCGTGTTATAATGCACTGGCGTCTGTTTGTACTTGTACTTGTATGTACAGACAGTGTTGATGGGCACCGGTTTTTACTTGTTATTATGGCTCTGTGGTTTTACTAAGGTTATCTTAGTTAGATTTAGCAGTAAGCTGTGTGATAAAAACGTTAAGAAAAGTGTGATTGGGTGAGGCGAACGGAAGTTATAAGTTATAGTGCAAGGTATACGTCTGTCTTTGCTCGTATGTAGTACTACAGTGTTGATAAAAATAGGTTTTATTTGTTATTATGGCTTATTTGTTAGTAAAGTTATCTCGTGATTTAGGAGTAAACTGCGTGATAAGATCGTTACAAAAAGTGTGATCGGGTGAGCCGAACGGAAGTAATAAGTAATAAAGAGGAAAATATACGACTGTCTGTGTTCTTATGTAGGAAAGGCATGTATACATAGTATGTATAAACTAGTATGACATACATGTATATACATAATCAGATAGTTAATGAAATTAAGCTCGTGTCATAATGCACTAGCGTCTGTCTGTACTTGTATGTACGGACCAGTTACCAGAGCGGAGCTGAAAATAATTTACAAATATCATTAACCGAGCGAGAATCGAACCCAAAACTATTGCGCATAGTCTTGGGTTATACTGCACCACGGTGGCCTCATGGCGTTTTTATTTACCTCACACGAAATCGAACCCATAATCAAGAAATATCCATCGCTACAAAATGAAGTATTTTAAAAGAACGCCTTAATTAATTTACTTTTTTATAAGTAAAAGCTCAGGTAGAGCTTCTCATAAAGTATAATTTGGTCGAAAAAAAAACTTTTCTAAACTTGTATTAAGCGACACAAATTGTTACTCAGCGAAATTAAAAGCCAATCTCAAACGTTTACAATCTTTTGGAACTTAAGAGAATCACACTTGGCGAATGTCGGTTCATAATTAAAAAGTTTTTAGTATAACTTTTTTTTTGGTATCTTTAAAATAACTGGATTAATTGACAGCAGCAGCTTCGCTTTTTTCCCTTAAAGCAGAGTAGTCTAAGAAAATGTAGTGTCAAGACACTCTGTTCATCACTTTCTGTCTGAAATTGAGAAATTGCGTGTTGAATGGCGGAATTTAACGCCGCGCTTTGCCTCACGTACTACGTTAGACAAGTAGCGTATAGCGTAGAGCGTACAAATAACAATAAGTTCAATCTTTAATCAACCTCACGTAGGAAAATCAAACCCACAAGATTTATTTATAGTCAGACGCTGTCCCACTTTACCACAAGATAAAAAAATATTTACAAGTAAGGATATAGATTTGATTTCTTATTATGTATTGACACTACTATATACCTGCCTAATTAACTACCTGTGGGAGATAAAGTTTGGTATATAATTTAAATTATAAAGGGCACGAATCTAATTATTGCTACTTTCACTTATAAATAAGTTTTTAGTTATCATTTTTAGAAATTGTTCGACGTTGAGTTCTACACATAGCTCATTAGGTAATATCAGGATTTCACTACATTCTCAGTAATTACCCTACTATGCGGAAAAACGTTAAATTGCAATTTTTTTTAGTAATTTCTTAAACATATATATATTTTTTAGCTTCACGCTGTATCCCGCACGCAGCAGGGTAGGCAGCGGGAACCTACTCTTAAGACACTCCGTTCCCCACTTTCCGCCGAATTCGGAGGCATTGCGTGTTAAGTGGCGAAACTTAACGCCGCGCTTTACCTCGACACCACTCAAGAAATGGAAATATTAAATATTTCCACTCCTCGAGTGGGAATCGAACCCCCAGCCAGTCGCTTTACAGTTACACTTTGTGTTACTGCTCCACGACTGGCCCCAATAAAGTAAATTAAATATATAAGCAACTCTATAAGATAGAAAGTTTAACTAACAATATATTTTTAATTCCTTTTCTTCTAACGCTCCTCCGCCTTTGTATTTTTTTCTCTTCTACCCATTAGTTTCATAATTAATATCCGATGAGACCCGACCGTGGGTGAAACGGATCAATCATAATCACTGGTTATAAAATATTTTAATATATACATATAATAAAAATATAACTGACCGTTGTCTGTACGTGGAAGTTATATAAGAAAAAATATTATTAGGGGCATTTATTATTATAATAGAACTCAAAATAATTATTTTCAATTTATTTTCTGTTTGTCTGTGCGTTTGTGTATGCGAATCTCAGAAATAGCTAAATTAATTTAAATTGAGTTTTAACTATTGTATTAATATAATCTTCTTTTAATATTTAGTTATTTTTTATTTGCCAGTCGTGGCCCAGTGGCACAAGCGTGTGACTGTAAACGACTGGTTGTGGGTTCGATTCCCACTCGAGGAGTGGAAATTATATTTCCATTTTCTTCGCTCTGGTGTCGAGGTAAAGCGCGGCGTTAAGTTCCGCCACTTAACACGCAAGCCTCCGATTTCGGCGGAAAGTGGGGAACGAAGTGTCTTAACACTAGGTTCCCTCTGCCTACCCTGCTGTGCGCGGGACACAGCGTGAAGCTATAAAAAAAAATAAAAAAAAAATATTTCAATTGGTTCATTAATATAAAAATTACAAGAATATTCTATTGAAATTGCTATAAAATAACTATTAATTTGGCTTCACTTTTTGAAACTTCACTTTTTCTCGCATAGTCAAAGCACTGCTAAAATACTCCGCTCTCCATTTTCCACCCGAAATTGAGACTTTGGTAACAGAGCGAAGAAATGAAAATGTAAATATAAACATTCCCTCGAGTTGGAATCGAACCCACAATGTCGAAATCAAAGAATTTTATTCAAAATAAGTAGTTACATGCTCCATTTTTTGAATGTCAAATAATTTACCACTGGTTTACTAAAGTTAATGCCTCAGACCTGAGAAAAACCGACGCAAGAAACTCAGCAAGTCGTTTTTTTTTAACTCAAGCAATTAAAGATACTGTATATTGACAATTATATAATATAATTATATATTGAGTGGGGAACGGAGTGTCTTAGCACTAGGTTCCCTCTGCTTACTCTACTGTATGCGGGATATAGCGTGAAGCTAAAAAAAATTTTTGACAATGATACCTTTGAAATAGACTGGAGACGCAATCATCGCAAGACGTTGTCCCACTAAAATTTAATTTACACAGGCAAAACCACGAGCGGGTCACTAGCTACAACATAAATTTCTACACGCTATACCACGTACGTACGTCACGTTAAGATATGTAGAAAATCAATTTTGTTTGCGTCGTGAAAGAAAAGATTTATGTTGTAACATATTTTATGTCTCGTCCAAAAACAATTTTTGTTTTGACCGCGAGTCTGTTCATTAGATTTTGTTTGAAACTTTCTAATTTAGTGATTTTGGTAAGAAATTATAATTATAGTTAAAATTGAACAGAGAAATATTGTTCGTTGTGTCATGGAATGTGTGTGTTTTAATTCTGAACTTTTTTACAATTGAAATAGATTTTCAAATTTAAACAGACAATTTAAATTAAAATTCAATTAGATTTTTTATAATTCAAATTTATATAGACCTTACAAGTACTTTGGTATGGTTAAATAAACATAAATCTACCACCTGCTCGGAAGACTAAGAAGAGCCGGTAAGTAACTTAACAGTTGGTTTTTCCTACTTTTTTTCAGCTCCACACAGAGAGAGAGAGAACCAAGTGTCACAACCCTCCATTCCTCACATTCCATTCGAATTCGAGATATTGCGTATTGAAGGGCGGAACTCAACGCCGCCTTTTATCTTGGCATGAGACTGGAATTCGTTTGACGATTCTTTCGATTTAAAACATTTCAATAATTTTGTTCTACTTTTTGTATTGTTTATATCTTAATAGTATTAATAGTCACAAGGTAACTAACATATAAAAAAAACTGTTTTATCTATTATTATATTATTAAAAAAGATAATTCCTTTTATTATAATATATGTATTAACAAACATAAGAAAAGAATTTAAAGTTTTATTCTAATAGTACTACTGTAGGTATACTATAGTATACATTTGAATAAACCAAGCAGACGTTTGGAGTCGCAAAAATCAGTTTCCTCTTTTGGAATATCGTCCCTTTGTTCTCTTAGATTTTACTAGAATGCTAAAAGTGAATATGAAAAACACTAGCTCAGCATTTTGTGACCATAGTACTGGCAAAGCAAGGAATTGACAATTGCATGAAAACTTTCAAAAGTGGCATTGTGTGTTGGAAATTGTATGAAATGCCAGTGATTCTACTGGTACTATGTATATGGAGGTAATGGGAATGGTAGTGGGTTCAAAGACAATTTTATTTTTTAATAAGATTTAGATGAATATCTTTTTTGAAATTCTTTTCTTTCTTCATTAGGCGAGAAAGTAGACAAAATTATATTTGATAATAAAAATGGTTACTTAAAAATTAAATCAAAATTTTAGTTATATTGCTAATTTTTGAGGTAAGAATAGTCACTTAAATTGTTTTCTTGTTAAATTACAATACTGTACATAAGAACATATTTTAAAAATGTAACAACAAAGAGAGCTCACAGCTTTACATTATTTCCGCTTAGCAGGGTAGTCAGAGAGAATCTAGTGTCAACACACTCTGTTCTCCGATTGCTTAAGATATTGTGTGCTAGCCGACCGAGCTCAACACTACTCATGTTGCCAAACTGGGAAAATGAAATTAATGAAAAAAATAATAATTCTTTAAGTAAATCGAACCCATAACCTATCCTCTTTACAATCCGACGCTGCCTCTCTATTTACTAACATTCTAAATAAACCAATTCCCAAGGTTACCTCTTCCATATTTCCCTCTATTCTTAGTACAATGGTAGTCTTAAGGTGCAACGATTGCGTTTTTAAATCACCATCTATTTTAACTTTTATTGCAATTTTTTTATCATGACTCGAATTAAAATCGCGCATTCGTTTGCGAATGCATTGGAAATGCAACCTTATGCCTAAACTTGAAGGTTTATTTTAGAAATATAGTATTTTTCCAAGCAAATTTGAATTGAAGCATGTATTTCTTTCATGACGTTTAGAACCAGTCATTGCTGGAGCATAAACTGACGTCTCATATCTGAATGGAAACTTATCGTATAAAAGCTTTAGGTGCACGCCATAATGATTATATTTTTTATTTTACTATATTCTTGTATATGATATATGTGAGGCTTGGGTGTGACTGAGTGTATACCAGATTGATTGAGAGATCGATTTCTACTCAGAGGAATATATTTAAAAAAAGACATTTCAATTTTCCTAGGTGTGGAATAACACTTTAAAAATGTTTAAAAGGAATATATTTAAATTATTTCCATTTTTCAGCTTTCTCGAGACAAAACGCTGCGTTAAGTTCCGCCCCTTAACTTGCAATACCTTGATTTCAGGTGCAAAGCGGAAAAAGAATATATTGACACTTGGTTCCTTGTGTATATATGGAACATTTTATGTCCCCATATGGGGGAAAATGTGAATCTAATATGTAACTATGTATTAGTCATTCGATTTAAAAAAACTCACAACACTATTTTGGTTTACTCCTTTTAACAATAATATTTACTAGAAAATTCCCACATGTGTCTGAATCTGGTGAGAATACAGTATTTATACAGCATGGACCTGATTTTTTTACCTAGAATTCCAGGAAAAGAATAGAATAATATTACTTGTCCCTTGAATAATATCACTTGTTACCTTGTCCCACGAAGGGAAATCGAACTTCTACCTATCACGTACAGGGCCAGATGCTGTCACACGGAGCCACTAAAGTCGTGCGACTTTTAAAAAAACATGATAAAAAATTAAATTCCTTATGAGATCATGCTACTATTAAAAGGAAATACCTATGATTTATATTAGCTTATATCATTTATCACACTAATGACCACATATTGACGAGGGACGCTCGCTTGACTTGGCCGTCTTTTAAGTTTAAATACTTGTTAGGTCAAATGTCAAGCACTTTGATGTTTAGGCACTTTGGTTAAATTAGGGTTAATTTTAATATAATGATAAATAAGGTATAAGAAATATGGATCATCTCTATATCTCTATATATAATATTTTAAAGGGTATCCAAATAAATATGGGGCCAGTCGTGGCGCAGTGGCATAAAGTGTGACTGTAAAGCGACTGGTTGTGGGTTCGATTCGATATTTCCATTTTCTTCGCTCTGACGTCGAGGCAAAGCGCAGCGTTAAGTTCCGCCACTCAACACGCAATGCCTCCGAATTCGACGGAAAGTGAGGAACGGAGTGTGTATACTGAGTACCCTCTGCCTGCAAAGAGAGCCTAGTGTCAAGACACTCTGTTATCTGCTTTTTGTCTGTATTTGAGACATTGAGTGTAGTCTATTATCTACTTCATATATACTGTATTCGTTGTTTGTTTAATTAATTATTATAGTTTACTTTCTTTTTAGCTTTACCGCTTAAAAGGATAGCTAGAAAGAACCCAGTCTCAAGACACAGCCAGTATCAAGAATTTAAGTAGTGAATGGTGGAACTTAACGCCGCGCTTTGTCTACTTCTTCTTCATCAGTCATTACGGGCGGTTACCGCAATTCGACGTCTTAGAGCACCTACTTTGCGTCTGGAGGATGTCATGGCTACGTTACTCCAGCCAGCTTAGCTCAGCCAGGAATGCAGCCTCACATTAGAAAGTGCCTCTGGAAGGTTGCCGGGTGAGCCGAAAAGCGCTTTGTCTTTCCAGAAAGGAAAATAAAATAAAATAAAATATATTAATTTCCATATGTGGGATTTCAACTCCCAATTATATCGTTTACATTCAGACATTGCCCCACAGCAACACCATGGTCAAATCTTTACAGTACAATAATTACGTTGACTTAAAAAACCATAACAAAAGGCACATTTATATTATTTTAATTAATAGACCCGCCAAAACGTTTCACACGTACGAATAAATTTTGTCATTTAAAACAAAATGACTTACATGGCGTTACACAGCTGAAATAATAACTTGCTAATTTGTTATATTCGTGTTGCTTGTAATTAACCGTTATAGCTCAATTGTTAAACTTTATGGTTGTAGGTTCGGTTTTAAAAGAAAATAAATAGTTTACGTCTTTTCTTGCATAGCAGGATGGTCAGGGAGAACGTCGTTTTAAAACAATCCGTTTTTTATCTTTCCTCGACAGAAGACATTGCGTACTGAGTGGTGGAATTCGATATTGTAATTTTAACCTTTTATTTGGGTTTTTGTATTGTTCTACTTAAAAAAATACAATATTTTAGCTTGTGATACTTAAGAGACAATATATTAGTTCAGTTCAGTTATATTTTAATATTTTTTTTTACCTTCACGCTGTATCCCGCACACAGCAGGGTAGGCAGAGTCAACCTAGTATTAAGATACTCCGTTCCATACCTTCCGGCAATATCGGAGGCATTGCGTGTTAAGTGGCGGAACTTAACGCTGCACTTTGCCTCGATACCAGAGCGAAGAAAATGGAAATATCAAATGATTCCACTCCTCGAGTGGGAATCGAACCCACAACCAGTCGTTTACAGTCACACGCTTGTGCCACTGCGCCATGACTGGTCCCAATTAATTAATCAGTATTATAAAAAATAAGAGATATCAGAATTCGGTGGGAAACGGAGAGTCTCAACACTATGTTCCCTGCGTCTACGGGATACAGCATGAAGCTAACAAAATATTTAGTATTAACTTACCTTTAGCAGTACATATAGCTACATATCACCCTATATATGTATATACTACTTTTATATAGTTACCTGCTGACTGCATGCAGATAGAGAGCTGTTATGTAAGTGAATTTCGTCGAATTACAAAAATAGTCTGTAATCAGAGGCAGTGAGCGAAACGGTAAACGATGTATAAATTATAAAGTAGCAGAATTTTCGACAATTTACTAGAGATTTCTTTTCTAAAAATATATTTAAGCGAGAGAATGGCCGCATTAGCCAGTCGTGGCTCGGGGGCACAAATTGTAACTGTAAAGCGACTGGTTGTGGGCTCGATTCTCGTTCGAGGAAAGACTTAATATTTCCATCGTTGCTCTAGTGTCGAGGCAAAGCACAGCGCTAAGTTTCGCAACTTAACATGCATGCTCCAGCAATACGACGGAAAATGGGTGTTAAGACATTAAGTTCTCTCTGTCTACCCTGCTGTGTGCGTGACACAGCGTGAAGCTAAAAAAAAAGGAAGGATGTCCACAACTTCGTTTTTGTGGATTTTCTGATAAACTACTTTAATTTTAGAATTATAAAATTTATTTATTTTTCTCATCTCATATGTTGATGCTTGTAATTTTTTCCAGCATTTCATTTTTCAGTGTTCAGACACCTTGTCCTCTATTTTTTATCTGAATTACAAACAATGTATTAAGTATTAATGGTTTAAAAACGTAGTTTGCCTGCTTTAAAGAACGATATTACCTGATCAAAATATTATTTTTTTTTCGGAAAAGCAATAACTATTAACAAGGATCTCTTATAACAGTTTAAACTAACAAAATTACCTTTACAGTCTTTTAATACAAAGAATCTCTAATGACTATTATTATATAGTGCTCCTTCCGGTTGTCTACGGCATATGCGTACGCGCATTAATAGTGACACCTGTTACCCTTTTAGTCGAAAAGAGTATAATGAAATTAAAATAATAGGATTTTTTATATAAACACGTAACGTTCTTTTAACGGAAAAATGTATTTATTACTATAATAAACATTCAGCTTCACGCATTTTCCCGCATAGCAGGGTAGGCAGAGAGAATCCAGTGTCAAGACACTCCGTTCTCCACTTTTCACCAGAATCATTGCTTATACAGTGTTCATAAATAAATTATACGTATTTCAGATGTTACAATATGTTTAACGCTTTTTTAATGAGTCACTTCTTCCACAATCGTTTTTTTTAATATATTTGCCTGCTCAGTGTCATGATCCAAAGTCAATTTTCGTGTATAAGAAAAAAAATAATAAATATGTAAATATTCCGGGGCGGAATTTGAAGTGTTAATAGCGTCAAAATTAAAATCATAATGCCTCGATATTCGACGGAAAGTGAGGCATGGTGTATTTTAACAGTACGTCCGTTATGACGTGTAGTCGTGTTATACAAGACAAACGCATAAAAAATCATTAATCTCATTAAATTAAACATATTTCAAACACTTGACGATTACAGACCATCAAAAAAAAGATTGCGTATTACCAAAATTCTGCATTCTGTCCATATTTATATAAAATAATATAATTTACAAAATACAATCATTCCCCTAAGCAACAAGCCTTGTGGCCAGTCGTGGCGTAGTGGCACAAGCGTGTGACTGTAAACGACTGGTTGTGGGTTCGATTCCCACTCGAGGAGTGGAAATTATATTTCCATTTTCTCCGCCCTGGTGTCGAGGTAAAGCGCGGCGTTAAGTTCCGCCACTTAACACGCAAGCCGCCGAATTCGGCGGAAAGTGGGGAACGGAGTGTCTTAACACTAGGTTCCCTCTGCCTACCCTGCTCTGTGCGGGATACAGCGTGAAGCTAGAAGCTACCCTTAGCAACCATTGAACCCATAACAATCAGACACTGGCCCCACTGGATCACAACGACCATAGCAACGACCATATTAATATTTATTTTCGCCGGGCAATGTTTGCGAAGTCGGCCAACGTAACATATGTATGTGTAAAGGCAGTCTTTTTGCTTCCTCATGCATATATGTATGGAAAGTACAAATCGAGAGGTCGTTTTAAACCGCGAATACGTATTCGTTATTGCGTTGAGTTCGACAATTCTATCCATGTTTTTTCATTGCTGTTACTACAGCTACGGCGGCCACGCTTCTGTTTGTTTAGACGTGGTATGTAAGATTATTTTGGATTTTAGTTATTATAGAACTAGTTACCGATGTTGTAACTAAAGTAGGGTAATAATTAGAAATTTGCACAGTAACATTGATGAACAAGGAGTTGGAACAACTAAATCACTCAAATATCGAATAATAATATCTTCATATTTTCCACTGCCTCACTCTTGCATGATATATTATTTCTTACAATTCTTTTATTACTTATTATCATAAAGTGGCTAAAAAAATGAGTCAAGTCACTCCGTTCTCCTCTTTCCATCTGAATTCTAAATATTTCGCGTCTAAAGGCAAAACGTAACCCGCAATTTGGCTTTCATGTATTTAATTAAATATATATATAACTACAATATAATACTATAGAATTCCACCGAATGGAAATCAAACCTCTAACCATCACATTTACAGTTCTCTACTCTCCTAATACGCTACGATCTAGTGACCGATATTGTAGTAAGTAGAGTAATTATTATGTTATGATTTTCGTTTGTCTTTATACAATATGTTTGATAAAAAGAGAAATTTAAAAAGTAATATTACCTATAACTCAGTATCCTTCTTATGCCCCGTCTTCGACGAACTCCGAGGACAAATTATATTTTTTTTATATTATCTACCCTTGCCTTCATTATATACATATTTTTTTTTATTAGCTTCACGGTGTATCCCGCACACAGCATGGTAGGCAGAGGAAACCTAGTATTAAGATACTCCGTTCCCCACTTTCCGCCGAATTCGGAGGCATTCCGTGTTAAGTGGCGGAACTTAACACCGCGCTTTACCTCGACACCAGAGCGAAGAAAATGGAAATATTAAATATTTCCACCCCTCGAGTGGGAATCGAACCCACAACCAGTCGTTTACACGCTTGTGCCATTGCGCCACGACTGGCCCCTAACTATACCAAATTAATTATATAAATATATTTTTAGCATTCTTCCACCACTTGATATATCAACAAAAATGCAAACAACAACACAGCGACAAAAATGAAACCTTATACCATCATTCCAGTTGTGGTTCAAAATATCTATTTATTTTTTCTTCGTTAAATAAATTAAACATACACATGTAACAGAATTTTATGCATGCTGTATTCGTCTTAGAAGATAATGCATTTCGTTTTAAGTTTTTAATTTGTAAACTTCTCTTGAATGTTGAATGTAGTTGTCACTGATGAATCTTAATAAACAAATAAAATAAATAATTGTGGCCAGTCGTGGCCCAGTGGCACAAGTGTGTGACTGTAAACGACTGGTTGTGGGTTCGATTCCCACTCGAGGAGTGGAAATATTTAATATTTCCATTTTCTTCGCTCTGGTGTCGAGGTAAAGCGCGGCGTTAAGTTCCGCCACTTACTACGCAAGCCTTCGAATTCGGCGGGAAGTGGGGAACGGAGTGTCTTAACACTAGGTTTCCTCTTTTTACAGCGTGAAGCTAAAAAAAAAAAAAAAAAAAAAGGCCATCGAATGGAAGTCGAACCTCCAACCATTGTATTTACAGTTCTCTACTATCCTACTACGCCACGGTGGCGTCATATAAAGACTTTTTGGTTTTCACGACGACGGTATTTCGTTTACATTTGCAAATGAACGCCAGCAAGCAATCCGTCCGATACATGTGTCGGTCTGATTGAATGGAACTATTATGCTATATTTTTAAGCTGCAGAAGCTAAAATAGAGAGGAGTGATCTGGGTTTTCAGATTACGTTTTTATTTCTTATTTTCTGGGTTACAGGAAAAAAATGTTATCTTTAATGTAATTTTTTTTTTACCTTCACGCTGTATCCCGCACACAGCAGGGTAGGCAGAGGGAACCTAGTGTTAAGACACTCCGTTCCCCACTTTCCGCCGAATTCGGAGGCTTGCGTGTTAAGTGGCGGAACTTAACGCCGCGCTTTACCTCGACACCAGAGCGAAGAAAATGGAAATATAATTTCCACTCCTCGAGTGGGAATCGAACCCACAACCAGTCGTTTACAGTCACACGCTTGTGCCACTGGGCCACGACCTGCCACTGTTAATATAATAAAATAACAACAAATTCAAATTATGAAGGTTTAGAGCTCGTGCTTCTTGAAAGCCGACCTAGCACTCTGACATTAAACTCATTCTTAGACATGCGTTCCAAGAAGTGCAGGTTCGAATCCTGCTGCGTTCAAATTTTCAAACATTTTCTAAAAATATATTTGTTCAAATCTCTAAGTGTGTGAATAACTCTTTTAAACATTTTTTAAAGTGTTATTCCACACTTAGGAAAATTGAAAAAGACGTTTAAAGAAAACGTAAAAATTTGAACGCAGTGGGATTCGAACCCGCGCCTCCTGAATACACACATACGGCTTTTCTAAATGTGTGAGTAACACTTTATAATATTAATAAAAAAATCTCGGGAGGGATATTTCTAGAGTCATAAGGATTTTTATTGAATTCTACACTTAAAACAGGGTACAATTACAGGGTACAGGTTGAGTCAAGAGAATCAAGAGAGTACAATACATTCCATTCTCCACTTTCCTCTCCTATCCGTGACATTGCCAGTTTAGTAGCAAAACCAATGATACGTTTTGTTTGACAATTTCGCAAAGTAGTAGTGGGTTTGATTCTCAGTTCAAAGAATACTTGTGTTTACAAATGACCTGGATAGACAAAATAGGACGTTAGAATGCTTCATCCATTAACCGTTAAAAGATTAGAAAATGAACAACAACTGAACTGATTTATCACTAGTTCCTTTGTACCTAATTTAAGGCCTTTCACCGTTTGACCTGACCTGAGGTCGCTGTGGCGCAGTTGAACAGCGCCTGATTGTAAAATCGATGGTTTTGAGTTCGATCCCCACTGGGGTAAAAAATATATAATATTTTTATTTTCTCGTTCTGGTACTTAAGACAAAGGTTTTGTACATGCTACTTAGCACTCAAAGTCTCAATGTCGACCAGAAAATGGAGAACAGAGTGTCTCAAGATTATGTCATTCTCTGACTATCCTACTATATACAAAAGAAGTTTCAGATTGGTTTATCCATCAGTTTGTCTTAAAAGGTCACAAAATAGCGAACAACTGAACTGATTTATAGCTAGGTCTTCAGATCTAATTTAAAGCCTTTCGCCATTTAACCTCGAATCTGCGATTAACAGAGACCACGAAAAGTAAATCAAAATCAGCTTTAGCATAATAAAAGGAACCGTTTTAATATATTTACAATCACAATCGCTAGACTGTATTATTCAAAGGTCCAATCCATCACTGTCGCCACCGATGTGCCCGATGCAGGTGTCGCTCTGACATATTGAATGCTATGTGTTATTCGAATGTTATTCTATTCTATACTATACTAGACTATTCTATACAAGTTGTAATGGAAGAATAGGTATATTTTTTAAAATTTATTTAGTTTGGTAG
This sequence comes from Dryas iulia moderata, assembly GCA_019049465.1. NCBI lineage: Eukaryota > Metazoa > Arthropoda > Insecta > Lepidoptera > Nymphalidae > Dryas > Dryas iulia. The sequence goes on from CM032429.1 coordinate 496,568, forward strand.
CCAAGGTAGTGGCCAGTCGTGGCCCAGTGGCACAAGCGTGTGACTGTAAACGACTGGTTGTGGGTTCGATTCCCACTCGAGGAGTGGAAATATTTAATATTTCCATTTTCTTCGCTCTGATATCGAGGTAAAAGCGCGGCGTTAAGTTCCGCCACTTAACACGCAATGCCTCCGAATTCGGCGGAAAGTGGGGAACGGAGTATCTTAATACTAGGTTTCCTCTGCCTACCCTGCTGTGTGCGGGATACAGCGTGAAGCTAAAAAAAAAAAAAGACAGGTATTTTTATATGAGTTTAGGGTAAACAACTTCCTTTTTACAAAATGTGATCGATGAATGAATATATAACGCAGGGGTGAGCATTTTTTTTAAAAATATACCTATCTGATTTTTGAAAATTTATGTTGGGTCAAAATCAGACTTATTAATATATATAAAAATAGAGGAAAAGTAACTAGAAATAGAGGAAAAGTAATATATATGAGTACAAACTTGGGCAGCCACATGCCGTTGCTGACCCACTGCGTCATAATGACCTCTGGTTTGTAATTAATTTGTCATTATTTTATAATATCTCCCTAGAAATATGATAACTAGTGAAAATTTTACTCTAATGGAATGAAAATTAAGTGTAATTACACTTAATTTGCGCTAAAAGCTCCTGGATCTAAGATTTTTTATAAAAATACCCACGATTTTTTTTCAGCTTCACGCTGTATCCCGCACACAGCAGGGTAGCCAGAGGGAACCTAGTGTTAAGACACTCCGTTCCCCTCTTTCCGCCAGATTCAGAGGCATTGCGTGTTAAGTGGCGGAACTTAACGCCGCCCTTTCCCTCGACAATAGACCGAAGAAAATGAAAATATTAAATATTCCTACTCCTCAAGTGGGAATCGAACCCACAACCAGTCCATTTATAGTCACACTTTGCGCCTCTGCGCCACGAGAGGCCCCAAGAAGTAATATTTCAATATAAAAATAAAATTCCTTACAATATATTCAGCAATTAATACATATGTATGCATAATTTTACAGGCCGCTGAAATGTGTCTCGTGTGGAGGTAACATAATTGCATAGAAAATATGTACCCGAGCTTACGTATGTCTGGTGGTGCTTGCGTGTGCAGGCTTTATACTATGAATATTTTTAACAACTAATATATATGTTAGGTGATATTTAATATTATTATAAATAAAATAGTTTTGTTATTTAAGTACATTTTTAAACTGGTAAATATTAAAGAGTCAGAGAATAAATCTTTAATTTTATAAAAAATATTACAAGCATTTTAAAAATATTGTTAAAAAATAGTTACATACGTATGTGTAAAAATCAGTAACAGTAGAAGTTTTATTAAGAAGAGAGAGAAGCTCGGGTAGTGGAGACTATCGTTAATGCTCATTATTAAATATTATTTTAAGCCTACAGTCATTTTTTAAATTTATTTTCTTCTGCATTCAGTCTTGTCACTGTGTATAGAATACATTGATTGCGGAAAGTGAAGAATAGAGTGTTTTGCCATTAGGCTCTTAGGTCTCTGATGATTCTGTTACGTAGGAATTAAAGTGAAGCTATTTTTCTTAAAAAAGCTCAGAATTTTCAAAATTTTTCTTTATAAATGCTCCACGCTTTAGTACGCACATAAAAAATTAGACATAAAAAACCTAGTGTTAAAACACTCCGTTCTCCATTTTCGCGGAAAGTGAAGAATATAGTGCTTTTAGGTCTCTGATGATTCTGTTACGTGGGAAATAACGTGAAGCTCTATTTTTCTTAAAAAAGCTTCACGCTTTAGCACGCAAATAACAAATTAGACATAAAGAATCTAGTGTCAAAACACTCTGTTCTCCACATTTTAAAATAAATTTCACATATTCCACATAACAAGACCGCACCTCGCGTGTAAGTTTCGCGTGATCGTGTACCAACGACGTTTTTGTATAAGCGTCAGTTCTTAACCTACATAGCGGCTGGTTGAGTTGTTGAGCGATTTAAGTGCCTTTTTGTGCGATCGACGATTGAATGAAACGTCGCGCCGGCTATGTAATGTTAATAAACATTGATTTTTATAATGAAAAATGTATGATTTTTTTTATTTATATATTTTTTTCTGTAGTTATGTTTATCTGTGTCTATCTAACTGTCAATTTATGAATATTTTGCAACTATATTTGGACCATGCTTTCGATGACAGACGACGGTAATAACATTTGAAAATTAAGATAACTTATAAAAATTTGAACGCCGCGGGCTTCGAACCCACATCTCTACGGGACTGTCTAAGTGCTTTGATAGCTAAGCTACATAAGGCTACGTCGAAGTTCGTATACGCTTATTTTAATTTATTTCTGTTGTTAGTATCTCTGTAGAGAAATTTTCACTAATTTTTCTTTATTATTTTATCCAAATATTTAATTATATTATAAAAATATTAGTAATTAGAGCACATTAATAACATCAATCATGCCTTGTCAGTTTGTTTTGAAATTTAAGACATTATAGATTCAAATCCAAGCCAGAAAATAACCTAGTAGCTATTTGTTTTGTAGCATAAATAACGCCTTTTTGATTGGATAAAGTAAAATTTTAGATTTAGTATTAAAATATGATATATTGAGCAATAAAAAGCGGAGAACGAATAGACATGTCATTATATTTTATTTATATTTTGCAAAACAACCAAGAAAAACAACAATAACAAGAAATCACATCAAATAAACAACAATCAAACTAATCCCCTTTAATAGGGTTGTGCCAGAATGCTCAATTTACAAATGAAAAGGGCACAATAGGCTAAAACTTTCCAAAATTAAAATCACGAATGGCACAACACTATACGAGTACACTATTTGTATAGTGATGTGAATAGAATCGATTTTTCCATTCAACTCGCATCTGATTGTACTCGATTTAGTCCGAGTCTTGTTTGCCTCATTGAAGAGCATCGAATGAGTGAATGATACCGATTCTTTTATGTATTTAAACTATTGTCGTTGTAAAGCTTGCGAAATGGTGGGCTTTTTTTTCCTATTGGCTTTTCTTTTTGTGTTTAATTTTTAAATAGGTATTTTATTTTGTTTTGTTGCTATAAATAGCTCATTTAATCATGATTTTTTTTTTCATTTATGACTTTTCGTTTTAGAATAGATCGGGTAGAAAAAGAGAACGTCGTGACAGAAACGTGTCATGACATTCCGATTTCCATTTTACACCGAAAATTGAGACATTGCTAGTTGAATGGCGGTACTAAGCGCCGTGCTTCGGCTGGTCACAATAAACATAATTTTAATATGTTTCCCCGAGTGGGAATTAAACTTCCTAATAGCGCATACAGTCATAGGCAGTCTCACAAAACCACAATGTAAAACATTTATTTTAACTTCACGCTTTTTCTTGCATAGCAGAGTATGTTGATAATCTATTGTCAAGAAAATTCTGCGCTAAACTTACACTCGAAGAACGAAACTCAACGCCGTGCTTTATCTTAAAACCAGAATGAAAAAAAATGATATTAATTATAATATATTCCCACGAGTAAGAATCAAACCCATAACCAATAGCAATTAAACAAATACACCTTTTGAACCAAATAAAATACATTTTTTTTAGCCCCACTCTTTTTCCGCGGTAGTAGAAAGGATGTATTGTCAAGACATTCCGCCTTAAATCAACACATAGCATGTTATTTGACGGAACTCAACGCCGCGCTTTGTCTTTGATACCGGAAATGAAAATTTAAATAATCATTCCCTCAAGTGCAAATCGAACCCATAGCCGTCGCTTTTACGTTCATTGTCCCACTGCGCCACGACGGGCAAAATATTTTATAACACAAAGGCCAAATATACGTATAAATAAAGTCAATAAAGCTGAGCTGCTGAAATGTCAATATTGCTTTGTAAAATCTATTTCAGATTTGCTATAAACAGACTCAAACGGCTACTATTGAATGAATGAAATGCCTATAACTATATTTAAACTCTAAAGAATGTATAAACTCATTATAAGATATAATACAGTGGGTTTGATTCCCAATTGAAGTAATTTTATCGTTGTTTGTTTCTATATATTCGACCAGCTAGAATGATGTAAAATATGATATATAATTAGAATAATTGTTTAAAGATGACTCTCTTGAAAAGGTCCAGAAATAAAACCACTCATTATGAAACAATTAATTAGAGGCCATAGTAGAACTTACAACTTTTCGCCTTTACAGTGACAATGTCTTACTGTAAATGCGATAAGTTGTGGGTTCGATTCTCAATCGAGGAAATAATGAATCATTTTACTTTTATTTATTTCTCCTCTCTGGTGACAAAACAAAGTGTGGGTTATGTCACTCAAAACTTAATGTCTCGTATCTTGAGGGAAAGTGGAGGATGAAATATATAACCAGTGGCCAGTCGTGGCCCAGTGGCACAAGAGTGTGACTGTAAACGACTGATTGTGGGTTCGATTCCCACTCGAGGAGTGGAAATTATATTTCCATTTTCTTCGCTCTGGTGTCGAGGTAAAGCGCGGCGTTAAGTTCCGCCACTTAACACGCAAGCCTCCGAATTCGGCGGAAAGTGGGGAATGGAGTGTCTTAACACTAGGTTCCCTCTGCCTACCCTGCTGTGTGCGGGATATAGCGTGAAGCTCTTAAATAAAGTTGAATAGTCATGTAGTAGACAGTAGTTTTGTCTTGTAATCGTTTTGTATACTCTCCATCTTTTTGCCCCATAGCACGATAGTCATATTAAAACTAGTGTCAAGACACTCCGTCCTCTTTCCACCCGAAATATTATATAAGATTCAACACTGCGATTTGTCTTTATACCAGAAATAAAAAAAGGATAATCAATAATCTTCGAGTGGGACTCAAACCCACAACCAATCGAGTTAACAATTAGACGCTGTTAAAAAAAATTATAGAAACATAATAATTATTAGTAATTTATAATTAAATGTATCAATATAACATAAATACCAGTCACCATTAGTGTAATGGTTGTACTTGACTAATGAATGTGTCATTCATACACGAGTATTTCTTCTATTCATGCATTTACACCGAAATAGACTTTCATTGAAGTGTATTTCAATGAATTAGCCTATATAATAGAGTAAAAATTAGTTTAATATCATATAGTGCAGAGGTTATTTTGATTTCAAATTCCACATGGGATGGTTATGGGTTCGGTTCTCAATGTAGGGGGTGGTATTTTTTTAGCTTCATGCTGTATCCCGCACACAGCTGAATAGGCAGAGAGAATTTAGTGTTAAGACACTCCGTTCCCCACTTTTCATCGAATTCTTGAGGCATTGCGTGCTAAGTGGCGGAATTTAACGCCGCGCTTTGTCTTGACACCAGAACAAATAAAATCGAAATATTAAATATTTCCACTTCTCGAGTGGAAATCGAACCCACAACCAGTCGTTTTACATTCACACTTAGTGCCTCTGTGCCACGACTGGCCTCATAGGGTGTTAGTGGAAGAAAAAATAAGAGAGTCATGTCACTTTGTGATATAAGTAAGATACATGTAACATGTGGATTTTTTTTGAAAATATGTTATAAGAGTGTGATATCAATTTCTAAATACACTAATTCAAATTCAAAGTATTTAATTTAAATAGATTTTGGCATTCGCTTATGAGTCGTCGAATGAACATAAAGTTACTACCGGCTCGGAAGGCAGTTCTGTTGAGAAGAGCCGGCTAGAAACTAAACAGTTGTTCTTTTCAAATATATAAGTTACAATTTTATTATTTAATACTGCAGCTAACCTGCACTACATTCAAATCATATTACTTCTACGCATTTTTATCCTTTCAATATTTCTCTATAGAATAATAAACTTGACTTATTAACATTATTTTTATTGTAGAGGCCAGTCGTGGCGCAATAGCACAAGCGTGTGACTGTAAACGACTGGTTGTGGGTTCGATTCCCACTCGAGGAGTGGAAATTTTTAATATTTTCATTTTCTTCGCTCTGGTGTCGAGATAAAGCACGGCGTTAAATTCGGCGGAAAGTGGGGAACAGAGTGTCTTAACACTAGGTTCCCTCTGCCTACCCTGCTGTGTGCGGGATACAGCGTGAAGCTAAAAAAAAAATATTGTGACTGTTAATTTCTGCAAACAAATCTAATTTTATTATAGACTAGTGGTACTCACGACTTCGTTTGCGTGGGATTTAACAGAAAAAAAAATAAAAATAGCCTAAGTTTCATCCTATTATATTAGTTATCTGATAGTGAAAGTACCATCAAAATCTGTCCAGCCATTCCAGAGACTAGCCGGAACTAACAGACAAACAGCGAAAAAGGTTATTAGTAAAAGATATTTAGTAAAACACTGTTATTTGAATATTACAAACAAACATTTTAATTTAATTTATTGGTATAGATGATACGTATTCTCAGACTAATCTAATGCTTATTTTTATGTCTTGTTCTTATAATATAGAAGAGGAAACTTATTTCATGACACTCCATTCTCCACTTTAGGTAAATTTTATATTGCCGAAAGAATAATTAGGCAAATTCTGTATTTTGAATAATATGATTTTTGTATAACTTAAATATTAAAATAAAAAGAAAATCTTCACACTTTTTTCAGCATACCAGCGTAGATAAAGAGAAGTTAGTGTCAAGTCACTTTGTCCTCCATTTCCCTTTCGAGATCAAGACATTGTTTGCTAATTAGCGGTAACTAACGACATGCTTTGTCCTAGGTACCGGAGGGAATAAATGTATTTTTAAAAAAGACATTTAGAAAACATATATAAAATTGAACGCTGCGGGATTCATTCATTCATTTCGGGAGCTCAGTGGTGAGAGCGCCTGGACGGTATTCAGGAGGCGCGGGTTCGAAACCCGCTGCGTTTAGTATAGTAGTGTGCAATAAAATTTGAAAATGATTAAAAGTTGTTGTATGTCTGTATAATATATTTACATAATATGTCTTTCTCGAATGGGAATAGAACCCACAACATAACAACAACCATTTAAATTATTTCAATGGTTTACTAAATGCTATATAATTTCAAATAGGCCTGTAATTTATATTAGAATCTCAATAAGACTTAATTCGTCAAAGGTAATATTTTGTTAATGCACTATAATATAGATGCCATTCGTAATCAGTTAGCTATTTAATATCAATACTGACCTGTTCTATTACTAATGTCAAATATGAAATAAGCTATGAGCTATATTAATGATAAGCACGAATGGCTTTCGGTTCAATCCCCGCTCGGGGGATGGTTATATTTAGGTTATTTTTATTTTTCGCAGTGGCACAAGCGTGTGACAATAAATGACTGGTTGTGGGTTCGATTCCCACTCGAGGAGTGGAAATATTTAATATTTCCATTTCCTTCGCTCTGATGTCGAGGCAAAGCGCGGGGTTAAGTTCCGCCACTTAACACGCAATGCCTTCAGAATTATATGAAAAGTGGGAACGTTGGGGAACGGAGTGTCATAACACAAGGTTCCCTTTGCCTACCCTGCTGTGTGGGGGATACAGCGTGAAGGTATAAGAAAAATCTTTTTGTATCTAAGATAAAGACGATGCCGTACACTCAACAAGTAATGTCTCGATTTCAGTTAGAAATTGGAGAACGGAGTGTCTTAATACTATTTTATTTTTCTTTAGGTGTATTGAAGGATTCGCATTTATTGCTTAGCATTAGCATAGGCTTCGAGTACGAAACAAGAAATTGGGGAACGAATGATACTTATAAAGTTTAAAATATTTTTAAAATTGATAAAATATGTTTTGTTTGATCGAGTAAATAAACTATGTAATATATAAACTATGTCATATCATGTTGCATGACAATTGATTTAGTAAAAGCAACCAAAAAATATACTTCACGTTTTATCCCGCATCGCAGGATAGATAAAGCATGTTGATTGGTGGAACTCAACGCCACGTCAGACAACTTCTTCTTCTTACCAAATCAGACAAACGAAAATAAAATAAAATAAATAAAATAGCTTCACGCTATATCCCGCACACAGCAGGGTAGGCAGAGGGAGCCGTTCCCCACTTTCCGCTGAGTTCGGAGGCTTGCGTGTTAAGTGGCGGAACTTAACGCCGCGCTTTACCTCGACACCAGAGCGAAGAAAATGGAAATATAATTTCCACTCCTCGAGTGGAAATCGAACCCACAACCAGTCGTTTACAGTCACACTCTTGTGCCACTGGGTCACGACTGGCCACTGGACACAAACGAAAATAGTTAAAATATAATCATTCCTCCAAATGAAAATCGAATTCACAACCATCGATTTCAAAATCAGATGCTGTACCACTGCGCCATGACGGCTTTTTATCTTTAGAAAATATATCGGTAATAATTTCAGATTTATATCAGCTTTTAAGATTCTAAATTCCATTCCTTTGGCCCGTTATAACCTGTGTAAGACAGTTTGAGCGTCAAAAATAAACGATACAACATACTGGAGGCGTTAATCCTTTGAGTTATAATTATAACTGATTCATACGTTTTGTAAAAAGAAAAAGTATGGTATGATGAGAAAATTAGTTTTATAGTATAGCTATTTGTATGGTATGGAAGTTAGGGCCGGTTTTGGTATTTTTTGTAGCTTCACGCTTCTCCCGTATAGCAAGGTAGTCATAGAGAACCTAGTGTCTAGACTCTCCGTCCTTAACTTTTCGCTCAAAATTGAGATTGGCATGGTGTGTTAAGCTTGGCGGAATTTACTGTGGCGTTTTTCTCGCGACTAGAGCTGAGAAATGGTAATAATTTAATCCTTCCCCCGAATGGGAATCGAACCTAGAACTAATGTATATAATAAGACGCTGTTACACCAAGACGGTTTGCTATGACCATGAAACACATACTACTAGAATATTTTCAATAAATGTAAATATGAAGCTGCTTTTTACTGTAGCCTTGAACTACGTTTGCGAGAACTTGACAACGTTAAGTCGATTTTTTCTCGGTTAAATAAAAACTTATTTTACTTTATGCTGTAAGCCAAATTTTAGCGTTCTATGCCCAGGTAGTTTTGTCTGTCCATTGTATCAATTACTTAGTAACAAAGTAAAAAAATGTTTATTATATATTTACCTATTTTTTTTTTTATCTTCACGCTGTATCCCGCACACAGCAGGGTAGGCCGAGGGAACCTAGTGTTAAGACACTTCGTTCCCCACTTTCCACCGAATTCGGAGGCTTGCGTGTTAAGTGGCGGAACTTAATGCCGCGCTTTACCCACTCCTCGAGTGGGAATCGAACCCACAACCAGTCGTTTACAGTCACACGCTTGTGCCACTGGGCCACGACTGGCCACAAAATTTTAGTTTTTCACTCTTTTTCAATATATTTATTTTTACCTTATACCTATTTTAAAATTCAGCCTACAAAAATGTTTTAACGTATAATAATCCAGAGCAAAACGTTAACTCGCTACATATATCGTCCAAACTGACTGTATTTCAGTCCCACATAAACCCCCAGAGAACTATTATAGAATTAAAAATGTATCGAACACCTTGCAGTAGCTGCCACGATGAAATTACCTGGAGCACAGCCTGCATACTTATTAAGATACTTTCGTATAGTTGCCTCACCATTGCGCGTTTGCTTCGAGATAAGAAATTATTGGTCATATAAAAGACTTTATGGATAGCTTATATGTAGGCATAGAAAATATAACTCTATAGCGGAGTCGCTGTGTTGGTTGGCTGTAAAACTCGGTATTTGGGGGTAGAGAAAGATTTAAAAGCTTTCAAGTGAGAATCTAATAGACGTATATTGCATTCAGTCCGATTTATGGTTGAATTTTCTTTTGTTTTCAACAATTTATTATCAGGTGTACAGGATCGACCTTTTTAGTGCCTTTAACGTGCGATTACAGGGTTTTTATGTGTTCCAGAGGATCCCTAAGGTTTTGGTGCGACTGTTTTATGTGGATCGTCTGGTTTGATGGTCAGAAGTAGCCTTTGGGTATTTAAAATATGTCACGGATTCGATTTTGTAATAACAAAGCCCAGTGGATGCATATCTACAAATAATAAAAAGTATGTAAAAGAATCAAATTAGCTAGTCTAATGAGATTAATAGAGATTAATAATTTATTTCAATATTTTTTAGTTTTATTTACACACACAGGATACGTAGGTTCGAAACCCGAATCCCGAATTTAAAATCTTATAAGTTGTATAGTTTTATATTATCACAAAATGTTTTTTAACTAAACTAAAATAAAACCTTTTTCTAGTATACACTCTTATAGTTTAAATTTTTAAGCTTCGCATTTATTCAAAGCAGAAATAATTATGTATTAGGACACTTCGTTCTACACTTAACTACCTAAATTCGGAACATTGCCTGCGCCAAGGACCTGCGTGACGGAATACAACAGAAAAATATAAATAATTTAAATATAATCACTCCCTTGCTTCAGAATCGAACCCACAACCATTGACATTGAAAATCCGGCCTCTTGTTTTAGTCAGACAATAATTTCTTGAGGCCAGTCATGGCGCAGTGGCACAAGAGTGTGACTGTAAACGACTGGTCGTGGGTTCGATTCCCACTCGAGGGGTGGAGATATTTGATATTTCTATTTCCTTCGCTCTGGTGTTGAGGCAAAGCGCGGCGTTAAGTTCCGCCACTTAACACGCAATGCCCCTGATTTCGGTGGAAAGTGGAGAACGGAGTGTCTTAACACTAAGTTTCCTCTGCCTACCCTTTGTGTGCAAAATACAGCGTGAAACTGAAAAAAAAAAAATTCTTAAACCTTATTATTATTAAATGTATAGTTTTATAATATATTATATTTTTTATAAAAACAAACCCATTAGCTTCACATTATAATTGCGCGCTCAAAAATATAATGAAGACGACATTTTTGCAAGCGCACAGTACTCAGTGCATTAAGTGCAATAAATTTAAAACGTTATAACGTTTAGCATTACCGCTAAGGACATATAGGACTCGTACCAGTTGAGTTGAGTTTTGTGATGCTCTTCAAATGATTATCTTGTAGTCACAGCTTTTTTCATGTAAAATAATGTTTTTTTTTAGATAAATCTAGGAGATATATTACTTTTTATGGATTTTGCCTTATTTTTTGAAATTAAAATGTCGTAATAGGTAATGGCACTGTGGGATAGTATCTGTATGTAATTGGAACTGGTTGTGGGTTCGATTTTTTTCGAACAAGGCATGTTAAATAGCGGAACTTAACACCGCGATTTGCCTCGACATCAGAGTGAAGAAAATGAAATATTAAATATTTCAATTCCTCAAGTGGGAATCGAACCCACAACTAGTATCGCTTACAGCCACACTTTATGAGTGGAGAATGGAGTGTCTTGATCTTCTGTGACAGCCCCGCTATACGGGAAAAACCGTGGAATAGCTTTTTTTAATGTTAAAATTCTCCTCTCTCTAATTTTCGCCGGAATTCAAGACATTTTACATAAACTACTACATACATTATTGTAGCGGAGAAATAAAAAAAACCGTTTAAATAATTCATTAAATTGTAATAAGCGTATAAAAGATTCGCCGCAGATTCTGGTAGTAGAACTCATGGCTTAGTGGTCAGAACGCCTTGACGGTTTCCAGGAGGCGCGGGTTCGAATCCCGCTGCGTTCAATTTATTATACGTTTTCTAAATGTCTTTTTCGATTTTCTAAGTGTGAGAATAATACTTTGAAATGTTAAAAAAGTAAAAATATTTTCTCCCCACTAGGAATCAAATCTACAACCAAACAGCATTTACAGTCAGACACTATCTCACTTTACCATACCATTCGATACGATTTATACAATATCACAACAAATATACAAACAAAATCAATGAACAGACGTGTCTAATACGTAATTCCATACTATTTGCAATTTCCAGAAACAGGATATAAGGTTAAAAAGGGTTTAAGATGTATCTCGTATATAAATCTTTGGGAACGGCCCGTGCGTGGACCATTGTGAGAGAATTGAGTTAGCTAGCGTCGTGTTTACTGCCGGCGTTTTACTTTGCAATCCCTGTTTGTGTTCATTTGATAAAGCGGTTTAGATTTCTTTGATTATAAAGAAATGGTTTATTATTTTTTCTTATATAATGGGGCAGTTAAAGAGGGCTTAGTGTCAAGACACTCCGCTTTCCACTTTCCGCCCAATAATCAAGATGATGCGTGTCGAGTGGAGGAAGTAATGTCGCGTTGCGTCTTTGATACTAGAGCAGAGAAATGAAAAAGACCACCACCATCACTGAGCTGAGGGGTGAGAGCGCCTGGACGGTTCAGGAGGCGCGGGTTCGAATTCCGCTGCGTTCAAACTTTTATACGTTTTCTTTAAAATGTATTTTCCTATTTTCCTAAGTGTGGAATAACACTTTAAAAATGTTTAAAAGAGAAATGAAAATTGTAAATAATTATTCCGTCGGGTGGAAATCGAACCCATAATCATCGCGTTTGTAGTCATATGCCGGCCTTGATACTAGTTTCTCTCAAACTACTTTTCTGTATAGGAAAAAGTGTGAAGGTAAGTAGAATTTACAAATGATCATCAGTTTTCAGAAGTCAGGTTTAAAATAATGAATCAGAGTAGTAAATACAATATATATATATATATATATATATATATATATATATATTTTTTTTTTTAATTAGACAATAAGTCTTATTAATTTTAATTTCATGTAACTTCAGTATATAGCAATGTTAAAATACGTGCGCCGTAGTGATAGAACTCAACGCCGCCTTACTTTACCAGCGAAACTGAATAAAACAAATTAAAACCTAACACATATAAGTGTCAAAACACTCCGTTCTCCACTCTCCTCTTTTTTTATTTAACAACTAATCTTTAATCACCTTAACAAATATATAAGCGTTTAGGTCACGCAAATAAACGGGTCGCCAGGCTGAATAGGCCCCAATCGGATTGAATATTGATACGACAGATGGTTCCGCACATAATTAATTCTGTATTCGGGTCCTAGTGTCCCCCTATTTACATATCCACTGACTATCTAAGCTGTTTATGCCTTAAGCTCATATTGCTGACCTATTTCTGATGTGATTCAATATAAATATGTGGTTATTGATATTATATTGTTTATTGTAATTTTTTTTTTAGAAATTATGATGTGATGGTTGCGAGTTTGATTCCGATTCGAGGGGATGATTATATTTAATATCTTCAGTTATCTCTAGTACAACCAAGTGTAGCGTTCAGTAACGCTACTCAAGACGATGCCTAGAGCTTGGGCGAAAAGTGAAGAACGGAGTGTTTGACAAGATTTTCTCTTTGAAACCTACTTTGCGTAAAAATATGAAGCCAAAATCGGAAAATTAAGATATCATTGTTGTTATCAATAAATGAGTTTAAAACCGGTAAAATGTTTTGTTTTCTAAATATTTCTTTAATATAATATACATCTATCGTACTATTTTAAAATACAATATCCGAATAAGAAATAACCGTTTTAAAATTTTGATACGAATATTATTTTTTTTTATATATCTTGCATTTGGGCAGAAAATAGGGAACTGACACTCCGTTGACTCGAGCTTAACTTGACACTAGGTTCTTTCTCCCTAATATACAAGAAAAATCTTGAAACTATATAAATTTAACTATATACCACAAATTAATAGATCAATTTATATAACAATGCAGCTATTATACAATACGTAAGGCCATTAGATTACATCTATTCTAGGTACTTCAAGAGAAACAGAAATGATTCGTGACATGAAATTCATTTGTGAATTTGGCACTACGCCTCCGTCGATTTGGTGCAAACATAATGGGAATTGTGTAATCGACTTCTGTGATTTTAATTTTTGTATGAGATTAATTGAAAATTGTAGTAATTAATTTGTTCTAGACTAGAGTATTATATTTTTAAGATATTAAACTGAGCAAGTATTAACATTAAAAGGATTCTTTACGTCTAATTTTAGTTGGTAATGTACAATATTGTAGTTGTTATTATTTTGTTATGTTTTGGGCTAGCCGTGGTGCAGTGGCACAAGCGTGTGACTGTAAATGACTGGTTGTGGGTTCGATTCCCACTAGAGGAGCGGATATATTTAATATTTCCATTTTGTTCGCTCTGGTGTCGAGGCAAAGCGCGGCGTTAAGTTCCGCCACTTAACACGCAATGCCTCCGAATTCGGCGGAAAGTGGGGAACGGAGTGTCTTAACACTGGGTTCCCCCTGCCTACCCTGCTATGTGCGGGATACAGCGTGAAGTTATTATTTTATCACATGACAGGCTACTGTGGTACAATGGCTTTCGACTGTAAATTAGGGTGCGGGTTCTATTCCTTTTTGCGAAAATGATGATATCACACGCTCAGAATTAAATTGACCTCAAAAATTTCCCGTTGGGCTATAAACGGTCATAACAAGTATATTAGATACTTAGATTCTATTGTAATTTACATAGAGTTTTTGAGTGAGATTACTTGAATTGCACTGAGGGCGCGATATTTGAATTATAGTCTTTTCTCTACTTTGGTATCTAAGACAAAGCACTACGATGAGTTTCGCCACTCAATAAGCAATATGTGGATTTCAGCCGGAAAGAGAATAGATACGCTAATAACCATTAGCGTATCTATTCTCTCTGCCTATTGCACTATGCGAGAAAAACCTAATAATATAGAAATAACTATAAAAATAAGGCTTTTATATATTTTTTTCCATTTCACTACAACTAAACTTTAAATTGAATATAAAACTATTTTAAACCAGATAAATCACGTATATTATTGGTATTCGAAAAATCATTTTTAGTAAACCCGACATTTTGAACACTATACAGCATTCCATGGTCATAGGTATCTTATTAATAAAAAAAAAATAAATAAAAATAGCTTCACGCTATATCCCGCACACAGCAGGGTAGGCAGAGGAAACCTAGTGTTGAGACACTCCGTTCCCCACTTTCCGCCGAATTCGGAGGCTTGCGTGTTAAGTGGCGGAACTTAACGCCGCACTTTACCTCGACACCAGAGCGAAGAAAATGGAAATATAATTTCCACTCCTCGAGTGGGAATCGAACCCACAACCAGTCGTTAACAGTCACACTCTTGTGCCACTGGGCCAAGACTGGCCCAACATTATCTTATTAATATCTACATGAAATACACAAATATCTTACTTTCCACTATATTATTATAATATATTTTACACATATACACACATATCGAGGCAGAGCCGGGTGAACGATTGCGTCAATTACGTAGCCAGTGGCGATAATTACTGTGCTAAGATAGATGACACTCAAGACGGATGGCACGTGCGATCCGTTTGCACATGACTTGGCAACTCGGTAGCGCTCGAGTGTGACGTGTAATTAGAATTTTGTATGATGTTAGAGTTTGTGGATGAAAAAAATATGTTTTGGAATGATATTATGATACTTTTAACACTTTTAAAGTGTTATTCCACACTTAGGAAAATTGGAAAAGACATTTAGAAAACGTATAAAAATTTTAACGCAGCGGGATTCGAACCCGCGCCTCCTGAATACCGTTCAGGCGGTCTCACCACTGAGCCATGCGTTTTTGATATTATGATGATTTTTTTCTTGAGAAATAATGTATATATGTATGTATGTAGTAAAGGAAATAGGACAAAAAAGCGTCTTAACCTTAGGTTTTCTCTGCCTATCTTGACAAATAAGAAAAATCATGATGAAATACCTGTTTTATCATGCTTCCTTTTTGAACCTTTCACTGAAAACTCTTTCCAAAAACACAAATTTCTTACTTTCCAGTACAGAATTACATTTTACACACACTTTCTGATAGGCACACACATTCTGATAGATAGATATTTTGTGATGTGATGATGATTTCTAACCTTTGTGACTAAAGAATATAAAGATATAAAAATAAAAATTTAACAAATACAGCTTCTTATAGCATACATACAGCATGGCAGGGTGGTCAGATACATCCTAGCATCAAGACATACTATTCACAGCTTTCTGCCAGATCTCAACGCCGCGCTTTGTAGTACCTTGTGACAAACGCACATTGTATATGAAATCATTCCACTGATTAGGAATTTTATCCACAACCAATGATGTTGACAGTCAGACGCTGTTTCACTGTACTGTGATTGTGTCTATGCATAAAATAGTTAGATATTTTGATTATTTGGTTTGTTAAAGTTTATAATGAAGTAAGTGTAGAAAAAAATATATATACCAGTAGTAATAGTATTAAATTAATACGTAAAGGAAAACAGTGTGGGTAAAGGATTGAATTGATATGAAATTTGGAATAGCTAAGAAAATAGCTAATTAATAGTAATTCATCAGAAATATGTTAAATTAATAAAATAATTGGCCAGTCATGGCGCAGTGGCACAAGCGTGTGACTGTAAACGGCTGGTTGTGGGTTCGATTCCTACTTGAGGGGTGGAAATTATATTTCCATTTTCTTCGCTCTGGTGTCGAGGTAAAGCGCGGCGTTAAGTTCCGCCACTTAACACGCAAGTCTACCTACAACTACATGTTTAACATACGTTGCTAAGCCAACACATTGTTAACGCGTTACAGGACAGTTCATTCAAACAATTCACTTCATTTTTAAACCAAAAAAATAAAAGTACATATTTTCCTTCAAAATAGGTAATATTAGTCATAATAGAAACCACATTTCGCATTATTCCGATAAGTTGGACAGGAAAAAAAATCTTTCTACATACTTTGTTCTGATTGATTATTCATTACATTACCGCTATGCTAACAGTGAGTAAGTCTGACGTTCGCTGACTGACAGGTCGACTGTCTATGTCCAATGAATCATGTTTGTGACTCAATTAATCTAAATATCTTTGATTTTTTTTATTTTTTTTTTTCAAATTCATGCCATTTTTAGTATAGGCAGAGAGATAGTGGCAAAATACTCCGTTCTCCACTTTCTGTTCGAGCTTGAGGCACTGAGTGCACTTCTATGGCAATACAATTTTTTAAAGATATTTAAATTCAATTTTTTGTTAATTTTTAGACAATTTACAGAAATAGGATAGCAAATGACAAATGAATATATTATTGTTATAAATTTATGTATGTGTCATTGATATTATTCCCGTGTGTGGATTTTAAAATTATATAAATATTTCGAATGATGGAATCCCAATCTATGGAATGTATACACATAAATTATTTCGAGTTCTCTTCTCTGGTATAGCAAGGAACGGCGTTGGGTTCCACTGTTGGGTAACACGGCAATGTCTGGATTTCAGGTGGAAAGTGCAGAATGGAGTGTCTTCTCCGTTTCGTGCTTAATTAAATTAAATAGCTTCACGCTGTATCCCGCACACAGCAGGGTAGGCAGAGGGAACCTAGTGTTAAGACACTCCGTTCCCCACTTTCCGCCGAATTAGGAGGCTTGCGTGTTAAGTGGCGGAACTTAACGCCGCGCTTTACCTCGACACCAGAGCGAAGAAAATGGAAATATAATTTCCACTCCTCGAGTGGGAATCGAACCCACAACCAGTCGTTTACAGTCACAATCTTGTGCCACTGGGCCACTTTTATACATGTACTTAAGCTATTTAAAAAATTTAAATACATTCACGTTCTACGCAGTTAGAATTACTGAAAGTGGAGTGGTGACATCCGCAACAGCGCAGTGGTTGTAATTTTGAATTTTATTTGATGCTACACGTCCAATAATATGTTTTTTAAAGTAAATAATTTTTAAAGTATATGCTTTAGCATTTCTAAAAAGCGCAGTGTTAAATTACGCAAAACTACAATATCTTTTTGTAAATGAAAGCGGAGTGACTAATCAATAAATATTCACAGGAAACTAATTTAAGATAAAAATAAAAAGATAAGACAATACCACCCGTTTTCTTATACCAACAATACAATAAACATAAATAAAATTCCTTGAAAATACGCTATATTCATAATAAAACCTGCCATATATATATAGAAGACGTCTATAGTACAGAGTTAAGTATAAAATGCGTGTCCATACATAATGCATGGAGGATCACTGCTTGGACGGATGAAATAAAGATGTGAGTACAATAACAGTGTTGAATAAATTAAGCGAAAATAACTTGGTTTTGTTAAGGGATCTTTTAAACAAAAACAAAAAGATCATAGGATCTTTTGTTTTCGCGATTACTACACATTTTAAAATGAAACTATTTATAACCGGATTAATCGCGTATATTTTTAGTATCCGAAAATACATTCGCAAGTCTACCTGTGACCACGGACAACTGTAAAGTGTTCGAAACGTCGGGTTTCTAAAAATGTGTTTTCGAATACCAAAAATATACGCGATTAATCCGGTTAAAAGTAGTTTCATTTAAAAATGTGTAGTTAGGTGGCATTCGCCTGTCAGTTGATACATTATTATATCAAACTACCGCCAACGATTTCTTAGTTGCCTCGCGAATCGCGAAATCGCGAGAATGTACGCGATTAATCCGGTTAAAAATAGTTTATTTAAAAAAATATACATTTTCTGACATTAATGGTGATGATTCTAACATGAAAGAATGATTGTATTTAAATTATTTACTTATACTCGCTCTAGTATGGCAAGTAGCAGCGTTGAGTTCCGGTCAATGGCAGTAAAATGACTTCCAAATCTCTTAAAAATCTCTTAAATATTTAACAAAATAATTTGCAGTGTTTTGACAGTACAAAGGTGGAAAACGACAGATTTACACTTTTGACGTTTGGCTATACTTTCTCTACTTAGCGCGAAACAGCGTAAGACGCGCAGGATAGAAAACATGAAATATGAGTCAATTGACATATTAGTCATAAGAAAAGCAGGTTTAAGTTTTTAAACGTTCCAAAATATACTTAAAGTTTAGTTTACGTTTAAAACATTTATTGATATATTTCATAGTCTATTTTAATTTAATTAAGAAATTTTTCAAATTACCTACACTTTGAGATTGAAATGTAACTGGCTATATAAAATTAAAAAAAATATCAAAATATCTTTATTTAAATAGACTTTCGAATCGCTTCCACCGACTATCTACCACCGAATCGGAAGGCAGTTCTGCTGAGAAGAGTTGGCCAAAAACTCAACAGTTGCTCTTTTCAAATATAAAAATTACAATTTTATTATTTGATACAATGATAAAATTAATATGTTAGTAACATAAAAGAAACCTTTCTTTATCACGAAGAAGTATATTAGGATGAGTAGAGAAAGTTTAGAGAAAATGATACATTGTATTTAACTTTAATAGTAACACTTTGTGTAACTGAAGTATTTATTAGAATATTTGTATTGTTTTAAATAAAATCTACTTAGAATCAAAGTGAAAAAATCTGTATAATCATGGATTTTTAATTGTTTAAATTTCTTCTTTTCAAATGTTATTATTGTAATATGCTTTTGAATTAAACCGTTTGTGTTTTTTTTCTTAAAAAATTGACGAAAATTGTCTTATTTGAATATAAATAACTATGATATTACATCACTATTATATAACTCAAAGAGAGAGAGAGAGAGTTAAGTGATCCGTCACTACCATATTTTCTATACACTATAATGAAAAATAAAATCATAAAAAATATATTGAACCCTCTCCCTTATCTCTAAACGCATCGGCCCATATTTTTACCGCTATTAAGAGTTATAGCTGCATTTTTATTCATAGAACAATTTAAGAAATCGCCGATTCTACACTTAAAGGGTCTAAAGTACCAAACCCTGAAGGGGCTGGACGTATTACATATGCACCGTATTTGACCGTTGGTCGATGGGAATGTATGGTATTTCACAATTTAACTCTAGGATGTATGTATGATACGTACCTACATATATCTATAAGGATAAATCATATTATCGTGACGTTATTGGGAATCGTATGCGTATAACTTGAAAGCAATGATCGTTGGTTTTTTGTAAGGTTTAAGGTTTAATTTTATAATATAGATGTTATGAAACTGATATGTTATTTCTCGTTTTATTCTCTGCACAAAGAAATAATACACAAAAATGAAATGAGAAACAATAAATCAGTTAATATTTAAATAATTATATTAAAGTAAAGTTAGACAAGCATGGCATTGACTTCCTTTGTCTAATTTTTAATGGCAATGAGTTCCTTTGCTTAATACGTAATATCTTCATTTAGAATAGAAACTGGAGAAAGGAGTGTCATGACACTAGATTTCTCTTCTTATCCTATGTGCAATAAAACGAAAATCACTTCTTTATTTTTACCTTTAGAGGGAACGTTAAGACGCTCCGTTCCTCAATTTCCTTCACGAATTGGGATGCATTGCGTGTTAAGTGGCGGAACTTAACGCCGCACTTTACCTCTGACACCAGAGCGAAGGAAAATGGAAATATTAAATATTACCACTCCTCGAGTGAGAATCGAATCAAAACCAGTCCTTTACAGGCACACGTCCATACCACTGCGCCACGACTGGCCCCAAATCTCTAAAATACATATATTAACAATTTTCCTTTTCCCAATAACTTGCACTCAAATTTTCAACACACTATATTATAAAACTGCCAAATACTATAATTTATGTCGGCATAACCAAGCAATTATAACCCTTTAGTGCACCGATCCCATTGTAGAGGCGACCCTGGCACCCCATACGTTGGCAAGTAAGCGATGGATAACTCAATAGAACCCATCTAAGCGATTTAAGATCTCACTAACCGAATTCACCCTGAAGGGTGGTTTTAATTAATTTCAAGGTCAATTCGAAGATATTTCTGTTAGAGGGCATTGGTTGGTTTGGGCATTAGGAGAGTTAGTGCAAAGGAATTCTCGATTAATGGGAACAAAGAATTTGACTTAGATAATGTTTTTATTTTTTTTTATATTTTGCTTATGGGTTGGGATACGGCTGCTATTAAAACTTTTGTTTACAATTTTAATTACGATTTACATAAATTTATTTTTAATATGACAATTATATAAACGTTTTGGTTCATATACTTGGAAAAGTTTATAATACCAATTTCATTGTTTCAGGTAATAATGAAATATTTATACTAATTGTTTTAACTTAAAACTTCATACACATTTTATCGATAATCAGAGAGAATCTAATGTCAAGACATTTCATTCTCATTTCGGCTTAGGTCGAGAAATTGCATGTCTATCTATCTGAACTCATCGCTTCGCTTCGTCTCAGGCATCGAGCGAAGAAATAAAAACAATTTAAATAAAACTATTCTATGAAGAGTCGAACCTACGACCAATTGCGTTTCCAGTTCCCCCACAGCGCTACGATGCCCCCTTTAAGCTTTATAACAGCATTTAGGAATAGAACCTCAAAATGGCGAAGGAGCTTACAAAGCTGCTTACTTAACAGTAATTGCGTGTGACGGTTATCTAAAGTTTTTGATTAACAATTATAGAGGATAGTTGTTAATGGACTTAGTAGGGCGAGTTAAACTTTATGTGCGTACTAAAATTTTATGACCGTTTATATACATAGGTATTATAGCAAATGGATTACGGAAATATCTATGCCTCTCTATAGATATGCTTTAAAAATGTAAAAATATTGGGCCAGTCGTGGCGCAAAGCACAAAGTGTGTCTGTAAAGGGACTGGTTATGGGTTCGATTCCTATTCGAGGAGTCGAAATATTTAATATATCCATTTTCTTCGCTCTGGTATCGAGGCAAAGCTCGACGTTAAGTTCCAGCACTTAACACGTAATGCCTCCGAATTCGGCGGAAAGTGGGGAATGGAGTGTCTTAGCACTAGGTTCCCTCTACCTACCCTGCTGTGTGCGGGATACAGCGTGAAGCGAAAAAAAAAAAAAAATACAAGTAGTTAATAAATGGCATTTCTCTTGCCAAACTATTGTAATAAGAATAATCTTTAAGTAGCAGAAATTTAAAAATCTCTTTATAGACACTGCTAACTACAAGAAAAATAAGTTATAATAATCATTTATGAATGTTGACGCTGCGGGTAATAGAAGGTATGGCTTAGCATTCAGAGCGCTTGGCCATTTTTCAAGAGGTGCGTGTTCGAATCCCACAGCGTTTAGTTTTTTACACGTTTTATAATAACATTTTTTCAAATATATATAAAGTTGAATTACTATTTCCCTTGGTCATTATCACGGATGGAACAATTTCGCTAATTCTTGTTTATTGTGTTAATTACTGGTGCGCCTAATAATGAGATATTGTATGTTAATTGGTGCAGCTTAACACTGTGTAGCACATTAAGATGAATTTTATAAAAAATTGAAATAAAAAATAACTTAAACAATATAATTATATCACCATACCCACTAAACTTAACAACAATCACAATAGTAACCTAAAATTATACGCATTTTCATCTAAAATGTACTATAAACCAGTTATTTCAAGTTAGAAGTTGAACACAGACGCAAACACTTTACTTAAAGAAACACGAGTAGAGCCGCCAGTGGAGTAAGCCCTATACAAACATGTACGCCTCAGGCCGCAGCTCTAAGCCAAATATAAATAATTGTCATTACCAAAATCTTCTAGTAGAACAAACTTGCTTCTATAGATTTACAATATTTCTTTGTGGTATAGTAAAAAAAATACTTTAAAATTTTTTAACATTTTTAAAGTGTTATTCCACACTTAGGAAAATTGAAAACGACTTGTAGAAAACGTATAAAAACTTGAGTGGGATTCGAACCCACTATTCTTGAAAACCAACTAAGTAACAACTTTTATTTCCACAGCTATATGGGCATAGTAGAAGCACTATACGGGTATAGAGAGGATGCGAGTCACGTACTAATCTGCCACAGTTTGCTCGTTCTCGGAACAAGCCTTGAATACCCAAATACAAAGCATTCCTGACAGAGCAAACCACTAAAAATTAAAACGGCCTGATTGGTTGCGAATGAAATTTTGTTAATCGAATGTGACATGTGTCTTAAAGGATATTTTTATGGGAGAAAAGGATATTTTTCTATATAACGGTATAAGTAGATAGATTTCAGTGTCGAGACACTCCGTTCTACACTTTTTGCTGAAATTCAAGACTTTTTTGACGCTGTTCTATTACGCCAAAGATTCGAATGTTAATCAAAAGAGACTTCTCCTAAAGAATGTTTCTATGTAATAATTATATATGAATAAAAAATCTCGTTGTAAGATATTTAGTGTATATTTAATAGAATCCAATGATTACAAATTTAAAGAGCAGTTTAATTATTTTAAAATTAATACTTTCATCTTTTGAGTAGATTAGATGCGGTGTTGAGTGCCGCCACTTGACGTAAATGATAAGATATATTTTTAAAGATTAATCAAAATTCAGTATATATATATAAAGTAGTTTATAAATCAGAACGAAATGTTCTTTACTCTATAGTATGACTATTAATTAACCTTATTAATATGAAAAAAAACTTGAAGTAAGTAAAAAAATCATATATAAAATTATAATACCATATATCGCAGCGATAAAGGCTGATAGGGCACATAGTACGGCGTTGAGCTCCGTCATCTGCTAAACGAGTGTAATGTAAAAATAGCTTCTTTAAAATAATTTGTGTAAAATTA
Source organism: Dryas iulia moderata (assembly GCA_019049465.1). NCBI lineage: Eukaryota > Metazoa > Arthropoda > Insecta > Lepidoptera > Nymphalidae > Dryas > Dryas iulia. The sequence goes on from CM032429.1 coordinate 520,089, forward strand.
TTCTCCATGGTTCGCCTACTGGAAAATTACTCGAAATATTACTTTAAACTATGTATAAGTATCATATATAATGTATACATTAATTCTCCCTGCCTCTTCTGCTAAATGGGATGAAGCTTGAGCTAAAATATATAAAATAAACAGTAACTTTGTCTTCTACTACTAAGAAGTTAAAATCATTAAGTATAATTATTCCTCCGAGTGGGAATCGAACCAATAACCACGTTATAATAGCGAGACACTAACACACTGCGCCACGATGGTATCTTTTTTCTTCTACAATCTTTACTAGTCAATTTTTCAAGAACTAGAATCAGGACATACAAATATAGATTTGCATTAAGAATCGAACCCCTAATATTCGCTTACGGTTTCAAGTCACATACTCACATAAGCAATACCTATACTGCACCATGTTCGTCCTTCCATTAACAAACTTTACATACATTGAACATAATTACGTTACAATCAGACGTCTCGTCGTCTACCCCTAGCAATTACAGCGTAGAACAAAAATTAGAAATGGTATAGAACGAAGAATGCTTTTGAAGTTTAAAAAAATGTATATAGTGGGATTCGAACCCGCGTCTTTTGGTAACCGCTCAATCCATGAGTGTAATAACAAACATAATAATATTTAAATATTAAAATAATATATTACATTTAAGTAATGCATTGACGATTTTAAAAAGTGTAAACAAACGTCGATAGTGAGTTCGATTTCCATACCAGAAAGTGAAATTTTAATATGTTTAAAATGTTATTCATTTATTTAAGATATGAAAAATATTCAATCATTTAAGATACAAAAAACATTTTAAGTAAATGTACAAAAATTTTAACGCAGCAGGATTCGAACTCACGCTTCTTGTAAGCCTTCTAAATGATCTAACTGGAAACTCGTTGGTTACGTAATGTTTATAATTAAAAACATTGTTTCTTCGTTTTGCTCAAATAAAACACGACAACTTGAGTTTACAATACGTGCGAAGACACTAAAATAAATAGAAAATGGAGAGCGGAGTGTCATAATCGTAGGTACTTTTTGCATGTTTAGTTAAATATTTTTTCTCAGTTTTACTTATACTAGCTTGTAAGAGAGAAGGTTGTTTCAAAATATTCCGTTTTTACTTTTTGGCCGAAATATATATATTGCGTGCTGAGTAGCAGAACTAAACGCTGCGTTTTGTCATAAAGCAATTAAGATTAATTTTGAGGTTCATTGAAGTACTTGATAAACAAAAAATACTCTAGAATAAACAGAGTGACTCATTACTACAGTCACTTAAAAGCATATTTTATATCGGAAAATCTCAATAAATATATATTTTTACGCTTTTAAAAGAGTAAAAACCCTTCTAAAAGTTATTCTCAAGCAAATTCAACACACGTTGAAATCCATTTAATTTTTCATATGCGAAAACTTTACAGACTACTTTAGTTTACGCGAAGTACTAACTAGTATTATTACCTGTTTCTTTGTATAAAGTTCAATTGATATAAGTTGTATAGTTGTAAGCAATAAATTTTACTTTAGTTTTTATTCAGGGCCAGTCTTGGCGCAGTGGCACAAGCGTGTTACTGTAAACGACTGGTTGTGGGTTCGATTCCCACTCGAGGGGTGGAGATACTAAATATTTCTATTTTCCTCGCTCTGGTAACGAGGCAAAGCGCGGGGTTAAGTTCCGCCACTTAACATGCCTCCGAATTTGGCGGAAAGTGGGGAACGGATTGTCTTAACACTAGGTTCCTTCTGCCTATCCTATGGTGTGCGGGATAAAGCGTGAAGCTAAAGCGTCAAGCTTTTATTCTATAATAAGCTATCGTGATGTAGCGGTACATCGTCTGACTGATAATTTGTTTGTTAATGGTCTCAATGACAAGTGAATATTAGACAGTTTTCGATTTTCCGCTATAGTTTTGAAGACAAAGCGTGGCGTTAAGCTCCGCCGTTCAATGTCTAATGTCTAATAATTTAAAAATGAAATATTGACTATAATTGCTCAAAATTGTTAGCTTAGACAGTTTAATTATGTTCTTATCTTTATTTTAATTTATTGTTGTTTTGTAATAGTTTTTAATTAGCATTTTTTACCTTCCTTATGTTGTCGCTTAACTTTTACTTTGTGCATGCTGTTATCACCTATAAGTAAGATACCACTAGCCTTATTTTTTATTCATGTATCTAGATTGTTTTTAGTGTGTATTTTGTTGGTGATCTAATAAATAAATAAAATAAAAATAAAATGTCTTGAATTCTGTAGAAAAGTGGAGATCGGATTGTTCTGACACTAGGTTCTTAAAAAGATTCTCTCTGACTAAGCTGCTATTCGGTAAAGGAAATCTTTTGTTTACCTATTGCTTGAAATAAATAAATAGATTAGTTTGAAATTTCAAGATTATGTAGAGGAAGCTCATACTTTTCATAACATTTCCTTAGAAATAAGTATAACATACATATCTATATATTTACATACATAGATTTTTGGACAAAGTATCACTTTTGCATATACGTTCCTTAGACAATTTAAATTTAAATATATCCGTTATAGCATCACAATGCAATCACAACATACCCATGTCTAAACACTAAGAAATATTTACAATACACTATTATAAACCAATTCATTTTAAAACAACACTACCTTTAATTGGTTTAATCGTGTGTTTTTTTGGTTTACGAAAATATATTTAAGAAAACCCGGTTTCAGTAAAAAGTTACTGTACTGTCCATGATAACAGGTATATAGATATATAGAAAATATACGACGCAGTGTCTTATCACTGGGTCAGCTGTGTGGTAAAGCTTAAAGCTCATAATAAAAATACATGATTTCTTTGTAAAATTGCGACAATAATATAGTTACTTTGTTAAGTATTTTATTTTCTTTTACTTTGACAAATAAACAAATACAAAACAGTACAGTACAGGAAAATTACCTCACACGCTTGTCATCAAAATTTAAAGAGAAATCATTAAGTTAAATCGCACGCGTTCCCAGAAACGGCCTTGAGCGAGTGGCGGATGTATTAAAATTCTCAAAACGTAGCCCCCTGAGTCAGTGACTTGAGTTTGCGGTATGCGTATCTCGTTAACACTGTGTTAATACTAGCTTGTGTGTATGGTATGGTAAGTAAAACCTACTTGGTTGCCATTTTGTTTGATGTGATCTAAGTATTTTTTAATGTCCTTTTTCAGTTTCAGGCTTTTCTAAATGTCGGTGGTCAGAGAAGACATAGGGTTAAGACGATCAGCTTTCCACTTACCACCCCGAATCTAGATATCTTGTGATGAAGAACTCAAAGTTTTTGTTTTGTCGTAAGTACCGGGGTCGAGATATATAAAAAATATTTTATTATATTCATTCCTCCATGTGGAGATAGAATCCACAACCAAGTATTGTCCCACGATGGCTTCAAATTTAACTTTTTTATAGACTAAAAACTATGAAATTATTGAAACTACACTTGTACTATTATATTTTATTCTGAGGCAATTAAAGTCCTACTGTAGCAGCAAACGTTTAAGTTATTGATTCGAAGCACTGATTATGTTAATTTGTTTTTTCACTAGCTGGTTAAGCAGAACGCAGTGTTAAGTTTCATGCAATGTCTACATTTCTGGCGGAAAAAGAAGAGCCTGATAAAAGTGATATTTAACGTTTCAGATCGAACATAACATATCTTAGCTATGTATAATATTATAATAGTAATCGTATAGACATTTGGCTAAGTTAAGGTTGGCATAGACACAACGAAGCGTGTCTTTAAGCCACATACAAATTTTGTTAATAACAACGAAAATATACAACGAAAACATTTTAAAACATCATCATTTCCACAACTAAAAATCGAATTCATACCTAATCATTCAAAAGCTCCATTGCACTACCATTTTTCACAGATCACATATATGAAAAAAAAAATCTCGTCATAATTAATCAAAATATTACAAATTAATTAATCTACCACAAAACTGTCCCGGTGAATACTTTATAGGGCACGCCATATCCAAATGAGTAACATCCCGAATGTATCAAACTGTACATTTCATTAAGCTAACGTGAAGTCTCATTAATTAAAACGAGAGACTACAGTTAAAAATTACACCGACACCGTCGGTCTGTGTATCAACTATATATGTCAAATATATTATACGTGAATGTAGAAATAGGCTTTTTACAAACGAATGTTTTATTTTTTAGTTGAATTGAATTGGTTCACGACCAGGTTCACGTTTTGTCCCGCAAAGCAATCTAGGCAGAGAGTGTTTAGTGTAAAGATATCGTTGTCTTGTACACTTTGTGACACTGCATGGTGAAACTCAACACCGCGATTTGTCTTACCTCCAGAGCGGATTATTAAAAATAACTAAAATATAATTTCACCGAATGGGAATTGAACTCACAATCATCGCTCTTACAGTCAGATATTGTCACACTGCGCCATAATGGCCTCATTGATTTTAAATTGGGTAAGGATACAGTTTTTTGTAAACCGTTTTAATTGATAGGATTATAGTTAACGATAGATTTTGCTTTCTGACAAAATATGAAACATGACGTGAAGTTAGATTCATATACTCATAATAAATATAAGTAGTATCTTAATGTTGTCGATCTGATATCCTTTTTTTAAACATTACGTGATGTTATTAAAATTACTCGAAAAGGTGATTATTCTCTATGCTGTTATTTGACATGACGCAAAAGACACATTAAAAAAAAAGTTAAAAACGACATTTTTAATCTTATAATTTTTTTCCTAAACTTATTGTTACTTTTAAAAATATATTTTGTTTATATACTTATTCTGGCTAACTGCCAAGCATTAGGTTTATGCTATTAAAGTATCATATTAATATCTTAACAGATATGCAAATATATACGAGTATAAATAAAAAAAAAAAACTAATTCAAAAAATGTAGCCATAATACTGTTGGAAGAATAAATATCAATTATTGAAATAAATATATATAAAGAAAAAGTTAATAATTCATGAAAAGCTTAGTAAAAAGCTTGTTAAAAATACAAAATTAAAAAAAAACCTTTATCAAAGCTTCGTTTACACCCGCCCTAAGACGTTTCGATATATTCAAGCTTGAGGGCACGATCAGAAATAGACTATCTAATTATAATAACAGCTACAAGTGGGTAGATCTTTAATCGAAACGATAAATGTCTTCTTGGATGCACATTTTGCATCTAATTTGTTATTATTTGTCATATAAATTATTACCCAGTGGCCAGTCGTGGCCCAGTGGCACAAGCGTGTGTAAACGACTGGTTGTGGGTTCGATTCCCACTCGAGGAGTGGAAATATTAAATATTTCCATTTTCTTCGTTCTGGTGTCGAGGGATAGCGCGGCGGTAAGTTCCGCCACTTAACACGCAAGCCTCCGAATTCGGTGGAAAGTGGGGAACAGAGTGTCTTAACACTAGGTTTCCTCTGCCTACCCTGCTGTGTGCGGGATACAGCGTGAAGCTAAAAAATAAATAAATAATAATTTAAATATAATAAGGATGGAATAGTATAGGCTATGATATTCGACCGAAAATAGTCAATGTATTCACATTATATTATTTTTTTTACTTTTAACACCAGTTTGATTTAAATAAGTGTGTTACGTGCATAGGTTTAGTTTTCCTACAGCCTTAATAACTACGGCGAAACGTATAGAGTGGAGGATCAAATAAAAATATAGCAGCGTTTTAGCTTACCTTAAGTTTGTTGGAATATCACATTTTTTACCCGCGACGGAACTGCGACTGTATATGTGTTTGGGGTGAGAGGTTGTTTGTTTGTTTGTTTCTTTGTTTGTTGACATATTAGTTAACACGTAACACATTATTTAGAACCATAACTATAAAATATGCAGTGATTTTAATAATTAGAACTACGCCATTATAAGTTTGAATCCATACTAATATTGTAAATGCGAAAATTTGTCTGTTACTTTTTCACGGCTAATTTATGGATCCGATTTGAATGAAATGCAGAATGAGCTTTGACTATGCAAAGCCCTAAGGTCAAACATAGGTCTACTTCCTTTTTCAAAAATCCTCCCCTAGAGACATACACACCCTTAAATTACGGAATGAAAGTTTATATGAACACATACGTAGGTAAAGCCGGGAGCAGTCGCAAGTAGAACAATAGTAATATTAAGTATAATTTAAAAAAGACATTTTAAAGAAAACGTATCGTTCATTCTCATGCGTTGAATGCATGGCTCAGTGGTGAGAGCGCCTGAACGGTATTCAGGAGGGGCGGGTTCGAATTCCGCTGCGTTCAAATTTATATACGTTTTCTTTAAAATGTCTTTTTCAATTTTCCTAAGTGTGGAATAACACTTTAAAAATGTTTAAAAGTATAATTAAGTATAATTATTCTTATTTGCCCAACTATACCTACAAATACATACATCAAGATATAATCTCACCAATTTCTGTCACTTAAAGGAAATGAGCGTGAAAGAGCTAAGGGTTAGACAATTAATAAGTTTCAACTGGCTCCGGACGTCCGGCGGCCAGCTGTTGAAGACTGGCTACTCTACATTACTCTATGACTCTATAGCAGACTTTGCTTTACGTTTTAATCACATTTTGTAATTTAATATTGTGTTAATAATTGTATCTTTTACTACTATAATAATTGAGCAAAATATTTATGCATAAATTTTCATCTTTTTTTATTATAGTTAAAAGCACCTTAAGCATACACCAAACAACTTTAACACATTCACATTGTGTAAATAAGACACGAAAAAAAAATCTAATATTGATTATATATAATTTGAAAATTATATATTATATGCATTTTATTTTAATTATATACATTATTTAATATTGTGGTGTATAATATTTAGCGCGGCGTCAAGCTCCACCACTCATGCAATCTTTTGAATTCGGGCAGCAAGAAGTGAAAAAAATACGTTAAACTAAGATCTATTAAGCGAATAAAATCTGAAGCTGATTTTGTATATATTATTTACCACAAACATATATTTTAGTAAATAAAATAGATTTTACTATGTATTTAATAATTACTCCCTAAATAGTCTTTATTAATTTTAACATAGTGCCAGAAATATCATATAAAATTAAAGATATATGTAGCTACTTTTGCGTATATATGCATATTATATGCATGCAAGCTTTATTAAGTATAATTTAATTCTTGACTCAACTTGTGACAAAGCCCTCTAACTTTAACGGCCAGTGGCTACTAGGCGTTAGACCGAAATAAATTTTAGTGCAGATCGACATACCGTCTTAACAAAATTTTATATAAATGTTTTATACATATGTACTCGAAGTATAGTAGAGCCACAATTATGCAAATTGATATAGATTTTTTTGGCTTCACGCTGTATCCCTAACACAGCAGGGAAGGCAGAGGGAACCTAGTGTTAGGACACTCCGTTCCTTACTTTCCACCGAATTTTGGACGTCATTGTGTGTTAAGTATATAGATTTACGGTACATAAATTTTGTTATTTTTTCTTCACTTTTAATTAAAAGTGACGGAATTAATATACTAAGTCTTACGTATATTATAGAGTCTTACGTATATTATAGATTCTTATTATTATATATTAAATCCTTTACTTACAAAATTACAATTGTTGCTACGATTTTCTTTCTTCATATCCTTTAAAATATTATAAATATGTACGTGAATTGGAAAGGCTACTGAGGCCATTGTAGTGCAGTGCCTAGACGTCTAACTGTAAACGTGATTTGTTGTCGGTTCAATTCTAACTCGAAATATTTAAAATATTTTAATTTGCTCTACTATTATTGCTTTGTCTTACGACGAAGCGCAAAGTAGAGTTCCGTCACTTATCACGCGACTTATCAGAAAGTGAAGAACGGAATAACTCGACACTAGGTCCTTTCTAACTAGATTCTCACAAATAAAAAGTTATAATTTATGAAACTAATTAAGCACTTCCCCAATTCATATACCTATAAGAAAAATAGAGTGACAAAACACTTTATTCTCTCCCAATCTAACATTCTAAATACAAAAAAAATAATAATAAAAAAACAAACTTTGCTTTAAGCGTATGCAGTAGCCTCATTGATTATGACCACCCCGAGGCGAACTGATAAAAAGTTGCAATTTGAAAAACAGCCCTGAAGATAGAGCATTGTTCTGATAAAAACTTGTTCTATTATTTCTGCTGTAGCTCCGGGCGTTTATAAAGAAAACGGTAGTACGATTATCGACGGTATCTTATATGAATTATGTATTTAGTTGAGAAAAATTTGCCGTTCGTGTGATTTATTTGATAAGTTATATTGTCTTTGTCTAGCTTTGAAATTTGTTTGGTGTGCTAGTTAATTTTTTGTCTCTATGTAGAGATAAGGGACTGATAAGAAAATGTGCAATTTTTTTTTTTTTTTTTTCACGCTGTATCCCGCACGCAGCAGGGTAGTCAGAGGGAACCTAGTGTTAAGGCACTCCGTTCCCCACTTTCCGCCGAATTAGGAGGCATTGCGTGTTAAGTGGCGGAACTTAACGCCGCGCTTTACCTCGACACCAGAGCGAAGAAAATGGAAACATAATTTCGACTCCTCGAGTGGGAATCGAACCCACAACCAGTCGTTTACAGTCACACGCTTATGCCACTGGGCCACGACTGGCCACAGTATAATGTATAATTAGTTTGGTATATTTTTACCATTTCCCATCTAAAATTAATATATTATGTGTTGCGTGGCGGAACTTAACACCGCACTTTGCCAGAGATTTTTTTTTTTCAGCTTCCCCATTGTTTCTGCATAGTAGGTAAGTTTTCCTTATGTGGGAAAAGTAGATATGAGATTGTATTCCGTGTGGGTTCAATTTTCTGCTTGAAGGAATGTTATGAATTTTAATTATACTATGAATTTAAATTAATATTGTGTATAAGTAATGGTAATAGTTTAACTATTACCATTACTTTACGCAATTACGCAAAAAATATTATATTATATTTTACTTAGAAATGATAATAATAAGCTTTAATATCATTTCTAAGTAAGTTAAGTTACAAGTTCAAGCTAAGGCACTGATCAATCAGAAAGGCAAAAAAATGGAAAGGGGAAAATGGAGTGTTCTGACACTAGGTTCGCAACCCGACACTTTTCTTTAAAATGAACCTAATTTTTTCAAGCTTTTTCTGCTAAAAGCTTAATTATATATAATGTTAAAAGTACTAATATTTTTTTCAAGTCGGTTAAAACGGATATATTACACAAATAACTTTCACTTTCAATACAACTCAGTACTTAAATGTTACATTACTAATGTATCGATGTCAAATACAGTATAAGTAAGCATTGTTTTAAAACAATGTTTGATCATTGTATTAACTATAATATATTATGTATGCATTTAAAATTTCCATAGTATAATTACTCTCTTATATTATTCTACGTATATATGTACGTATATATTGAGAGAAAGGTTTTTTAATTGTTTTAAATAAAGCGCTTAGTTAGACATAGTTTCGCTGTTAACGCGATTGATTGTAGGTTTTTACTCTTCTTCTCCACTCGATTTTTTATACTTTGGAACAAGCACGAATCTGAGGTTCGCCACTTAACAGGCAATAAGTCAATAGGTGAAAAGTGGAGAATGGAATTTCTTGACACTAGTTTCTCTCTGACGGTGAAAAACGTGACGGCTGTAAATTTTGAATATTTAGATTAACCACTTGCCTAGATTTGTAACTGATCAACTTTTTTAAAAATATAATTTAAGTGACTCAATTGATCGTACAGTCAAACTGTATAAACATTTTTATAGGACTGTTAAGTATTCATTTGGTTTGTCCTAATCAAATAGATTTCTTGCATAAAAATTAAAAAAAAAAAGAATATATACGAATAGAGAACAGCATGTATTAACACTAGGGGCCAGTCGTGTCGCAGTGGCACAAAATGTTACTGTAAAGCGACTGGTTGTAGGTTCGACTCCCACTCGAGGAGTGGAAATATTTAATAATTTCTTTTTCTTCGCTCTGGTGTGTCGAGGCAAAGCGTGGCGTAAAGTTCCACCACTTAACACGCAATGCCTCCAAAATTCGGCGGAAAATGGGGAACGGAGTGTTTTAACACTAGTTTCCCTCTGCCTACCCTGCTGTGTACGGGATATAGTGTGAAGCAAAAAAAATATGTATTAACCCTATATTTTTTGTATGTAAATACAAAAAACTACATTATAGTAGCCTTTATAACATAACAAAAATTCAAATACAAAAAAACATGAAGTATCCAAACAGAAATACACTCATTCATTACAAAATTTTATTTCAATCCCATTAGCTGCATTTCCTTCGATCTTTTAGTTGCATAGTGTTTTCAGTTTTCATGAAACTGAATCCTTTCAGGTTTACACGTGCATACATACATACATACATACATACATGCATACATACTTGTACAGTTAGCGTCTGGCTGGTATGCGTTATGGGGCGTTGAGTGTTCGTCCGTTTACTTTGTGTTATGTACTTGAAATGTTTTTACTTTATTCATTTTATATGTTTATATGTATGTATGTATGTTTGAGCAGATTTTAACTTCAATGTTTGGTTTTGGATTAAGTTGTTCAATGTTAAATTGGTAGATGGTAGCTTTTGTTTTGTGTATTTTTTATTGTTTCAGCTTCACATATTTTTCTGACACTTCGTTCTTTACTTTCTGCCTGAATATAAAATATTCGTGTTTTTTGACAGATTTCGACGTCGCGTTTTGTCCTCTCACAGCTGGTAAATAAAAATAATTTTCAAATAACCTCTTAGCAGAGTGGGTATCAAACCTAAGCCAATCGTCCAATTATAGTTAGTTATGTCTCATTGCGAAAATAAAACGAAAGTATCAATATTTACTAGTGTATCTACGACTATAATTTTTAAGTTCTTCAAGGTGATTTTTTTAACTATAAACGTACTATAAATATTAAAATTATATTTTCTGTAATTTTCAAAATATTATGAAAAAATATCAGTACTTAGTCTATTACTATTATATGTAAAGTGAATGCTATGAAAATGTTATTTAACTTTTCTAAATATATTGTAAGCATAGCATAACAATTGATTCTTTTTTCTTAAGATTTTATTAAAAAAACTCTTCTAAATTCTGAATCAACATTAAACTATTTAATATTGCTTACCATCTAGCCACTAGCTCCACTCTACTAACCCAAGCAACTGAACCATCCAAACGGTCCTCTATGACGCGTCTCGTCACTCAGTGGCACTCAATAATTCATACGCAGCCTACGACCCGCTTCCCTCGCGACAAAAATGCAACAACGTGGTTGCAGATTTTTTTCAGATTTTACCCAAATATGTTTAGAGCCGATGCGTTCTTGTTTGTTAGTATTTTTTTTAATAATAATAGTTACTCGTAGTTTTGTCTGACAAACTATATATTTGACACAGACATTTTTAGAAAGCATTTACAAAATTGAATACAGTGGGATTCGAACTCGTGCCTCTTAGAAACCTTCCAATCGCTGTGATCGTTAAGCCATTCGTTTAAAGATTTTCAAAAAATATGAGTGTGAATCTTACATCGTTCAAATTTTTATACACTTTCCTATAAATGTCTTTTTCAAGTTTCTAAGCGCGCAAATGACACTTTTAAATGGTAAAAAAAATATATATTTTTCATTATAACATCTTCATACGAGTCTCGATTATGGAGTGGACGAAGTGGAGGATGGAGAGTCTTAACACTAGGTTTTTTCTAAACTACCCTACTATGCAGAAGTTGACCTTCATACCTTTTTATTTTATGAGACAGACTGAAGTAGTCAGTAATAAGTCACTACATACATTCCTGATTTATTTTATGTCACTTTGTCTAGATTCAAGAACCACAAAGCAGTAAGTATATAGTATAAATCCTTTACCTTGTAAAAGAGGCAATAATGAAAAGCACAGTCTAAAACCGCCATTAGTCGTTTTTTACTTATTTTCGTCGAATCAAACTTAATCTCCATCTATAAAATCAACAAATTTCAAAAGCTCTTCAAAATATACCCCTTGAGGGGTAAACTTGTGAAACACTTGCAGCTACACTGCTATAATACTTTCCCTCTTAATTTCAAACAGTCACTTAAGCTATTTAATAACCATTTAAAAGTCAGCTAAGCTATTTAACGGTAGTGAACTATATGTTACCTTGAACTTGTTGATCACCCCTGCTTTGCTTCAGCCGTCTCAAGTGTTTCTGGCTTTACTTACCACGAAAGGGGTGTAGAAAAATATATATGGAGAATGGATTCTTCTTTGGATTTTTTGTCATGGTGATCTCAATTACTTGAGCAGTGAGACAAATTAAAGAGACCCTCTTGACTCAGTGGGACAGCGTCTATGAACGTAGGTGGGTTTGATTCCAACCGAGAACATTATATTTAACTTGTTTTCATATTTCCGCTTTGGTAACTAAGGTAAAATATAATATCTAGGTTTTAGCTGGAAAATGGAAAACACAGTGTCTTAACTCTAAGTTCTGACTGCTTTGTTTTATAGGAATAATCGTGAAATTGGTTAGAAAAAAAACTGTATATATGTGTGACTATAAACGCGACGTTATGGATTTGATTCTCACTCTAGGAGTGGAAATACTTAATATTTCTATTTTCTTCCCTCTGGTGTCAAAGCAAAGCGCGGTATTAAGTTCCGACACTAAACGCGCAATGCTTTCAAAATTTGGCGGCAAATGAGGAACGCAGTGTCTTAACGCTAGGTTCCCTCTATCTATCCTGGTATGCATGGAATACAACGTGAAGCCAAAAAAAAGTATCAGCGATACGCAGAAAAATTTGATTGGAAAATATTTATATAAAGGAAATTGGCTCGAAGGACCATTCTAATTATTATAGTTGTAACTTATCAACTGTCAATATACGGACAGAGAGCGGAGAGTCCTGACACTAGGTTCTCTCTGCATACCCGTTATGTGAAAAAGCGTAAAGCTGTTTTTACACCACTATATTATTAATAAGTGATTATATTCAACCTTGAACCTGTTATAACCCTCGCAGACGAGCCGTCTCAAGTGGCGGAGGGTGAGAGTTATTGTATGGAAACTAGGAAGCTCTTTAATACAGCTTTTGAGTAGATACGGCTGTGTTTTTACAAGCCACGTTTTTTGCACTTTAAAGAATTAGTTTTAGCTTTTAAGCTGTTTTTGGATGTGATGACCAAATTATTAGAAATTTAGAATTTTTTAAAGCGAAAAATTCATTGTTCATTCATTTCAGTTCATTAAATACTATAACAACAAATAATTTCTGACCTGAGATACATATAATATTTGAAAATTGACACTTGACATTATGGTGCAGTTGCGAAGCTACCATACTAATGAGTTGGTTATACATAGGTTTAGTTTTATCTTGAAAGAGAAAAATTGCGATAAAAAAAAATATCTTATTTTTGTTATTTCATTGACAACACGGATTATTTTATCAATATAAGTAAGTTAGAAGTAGAAGAAGAAGGCACAACGCAATAACACTAAAGAAAAATGAATTTGGTTTATATTGCTCGTTTTAAACTAAGACATTGAAATTGTATAATTAGGAATAAAAAATTTAGAAAACTCTGATAAAAATATAATCTTACAAACCTAGTCTCTGATAAACAAGCGAATAAAATAATAAATACATTTTTTTCATAGTAAGAATATCAGACAGAACCTACTGTTATATATTACTCCGTTCTTCACTTTATGCTCAAAATCGTCTTTCTTCGTGTTACGTTAACGACGTTGCGTAATGCATGGCAGAACTCAACGCGTTCTATCTTTTTTTTTTCAGCTTCACGCTGTATCCTGCACATAGCAGGGTAGGCAGAGGGAACCTAGTATTAAGATACTTTCCGCCGAATTCGGAGGCATTGCGTGTTAAGTGGCGGAACTTAACGCCGCGCTTTACCTCGACACCAGAGCGAAGAAAATGGAAATATTAAATATTTCCACTCTTCGAGTGGGAATCGAACCCACAACCAGTCGTTTACAGTCACACGCTTGTGCCACTGCGCCACGACTGGCCACTATCTTAGCTACCATAATAATTCAAATATAATTTCCCCGAGTCTTTACATTTGCCTCAGTGAGAATCAAACCTACAACCAATCGTACTTACAGTCAAACACTATCCCACTTTACCCCAATAGCCTCACATACATAACTTTGAACAATTACCTTTAAAAAGATATAATATATACACGACGTAACAATTACAAAATGTGTACAAGGATTAAAATTAAGTACACACTCGCTAAGTTCGTTAGAGTAATTTCATAATAAACTGAGGGTTGCTTGTGATGTGACATTTCTAACACTTTGCTTAGGCGCTCGAGTCACTTCTCTTGTATGTATGTATGTATGTATGTAGAATGGAGATAGAGTATATGTATTTTATTATTCGTTTATTTTAACTATTTTAGGTTTATAAGGGAAAGGTAAAATATGATAGGTTATTTTTTTATTAGAACTTAGGCTTAGAACATGGAAATTAAGAATTAATAGTTTCTTTTACGCAAACGTAAGTCGTCGTAAGGAGAATACACGAAAAATTAACTTTTATTTAGGATTATTACACTATTTTAGATTAAAAGTAAAAAATAGATCCATTACCAATATGAAATAAGTATGTAACATGCCTAAACATCGATTAACATTTTAAGACAATTGGCTAAAATGCATAACAGGACAAATTACTTGTTAAAAACATTACAAATAATTTAGGCTAGCCAAATAACTTTCATAGATACAATACTAATTTCGAAAACTTTAACAAACTTTTACCACTTAATTATTGCTCAGTTAACTGGTAAAAGTTTCAGTACCATCAGATATTACAAAGCAATTAATTAAAATCAAACGACAAATCAATTCGTCAGTTAGATATTAAACAGGGACTAATTACCTAACTGGGGTAAACAAAAGGGTGGAATTCCGCCCTTCACGGTTAGGACGTGATTAGATAATTGAGCACCTGTCCCTCGGATGCAGTTTGGAAAACTGTTCTGGTTATTGTTAATTTCGAATTTGAAGCTGTCATGGCGTAGTAAAAGTCTTTGATTGTATATGCGATGGTTGTGGGTTGGATCCTCATTTGGGATTTTTTTTTATATTTTTTAGAAAATAAAGCGTGGCGCTTAGTTACGCAACTTAACATATATCTGAATATTTCAAATTTTGGCGGAAATTGGATATCGAAACGTTCTTTCTGCCTGCCCTGCTGTGTATGACAAAACGAAACTGAAAAAAAAATACGTTTTTACGTTTTTTTTTTAGCTTCACGCTGTATCTCGCACACAGCAGGGTATACAGAGGGAACCTAGTGTTAAGACACTCCGTTACCCACTTTCCGTTGAATTCGGAGGCATTGCGTGTTAAGTAGCGGAACTTAACGCCGCGTTTTACCTCTGATACCAGAGCGACATCTTTCATAATGTGCAAAAAATAATTGTCAATTTGTACATAAACAATTGGTCCGACGAATACTGATACTTCGGCACTTACCGAATATTACATAATTTCCTTTGAATAATTACAAAGTTAAGACGTTAAAAACCTTTTTTAATACTTTTTTCAAATTTTTAAAGTATTATTCACACAATTATTAAATTCAAAAATACATTTAGTAAACATATAAAAATTTGAACGCAGCGGGATTGGAATCGGCCTCCTGAAAACCGTTCTACTACCAGCTGCGTCGAAATTCTTATACGCTTCATTACAACTTATTTTTGTTGTTAGTATCTCTGTAGAAAGATTTTTACAAACTTCTGCTACCCAAAGATTACACTTTAAAAACCTTCAAGTCGTCTGTAAAACTGTATGAAAAAACTTGTTTCATTATATGTTACCTACTAATTGAGTAAGTAGATAAAACACAGTCAAAATTAATATTGAGCTGAAATCTGGCGTGTAGGTTCCCTAGAGAGTCTACCGCGAAGACAAGAGTTTCTTGAAATTTCAACGTGAATGATACTGTGGCAGATAGCATTCGCGAGTCGCGGAAGATACAAATGGAATAGTATAGGTCAAAACAACATGTTTATAGTTAATGCATTTTTAATTTAATATAACTTATATTTTTTCACAAATCAAAATTTTCAGAACTTAAAACAGAATGTGGTTGTGGGTTCGATTCCCACTCGAGGAGTGGAAATATTAATTATTTCCATTTTCTTCGCTCTGGTGTCGAGGCAAAGCGTGGCGTTAAGTTCCGCCACTTAACACACAATGCCTCCGGATTCGGTAAAAAGTGGGGAACGGAGTGTCTTAACACAAGGTTCCCTCTGCCTACCCTGCTGTGTGCGGGATAAAAAAATCACAGATTGATACGTGTAAATCATAAAAGTATAATTTTAATATTTTTGTTTAACTGCCTCAATTAACGCCCAAAAATAGAATGGGTGGAACAGATGTGCTATTTTTCAATTTTTCCAGCTTCACGCTTTATCCTGCATAGAAGAGTAGTCAGGGAAAATCTAGTATTAAATTTTTCCTCCGTTCTCTACTTTCCGCCCGTAATTGCATATTGAAGGGCGGAATTTAACACCGAATTTTCTATTTACTTTATAAAATTTTCATTTTATTGCATTTAAAAAGTTATTTTCGAGTTACAAGTGTATCTCCAGCTTAAATCCCCCTCTAATTGTGACAATATATCGGGGCTGATTGCATGAAATCAACCAGAGCGTCTGTCTGGCCGGTACCGGGGCAGCGAAGCGTTGCACTGTCTAGATTTATATGTACATATAGGTATGTAATATGTCTCTTGCCCTGACTTTGCTCGTTTTGAAGATTTTTCTCCCCAATAATTTTAATTATCAGGGTGGGTTTTTCGAATAATTAATGTGCGGTTAAGGGGCGGCTGTGTCAATTTGTTTTTTTTTCAAGTGTTTTTTTTGTATTTTTTGACATTTAATGTATTCGGGAAGGGTAAACAAAAATTGTAAGTAAACCGATAAATTAAGCTTTTCGAAGAACGTAATAAGTGTACATTTACATACATCTCAATATGTAAATATAATAAATGTAGTAAAATTAATGTACATTTTAGATGAAAAGAAAGGAAAAATTAATTGCAGTATAACCTTTTTTGTAAATTAAGTTATACATTTTAAATTGGATGGAATACATGGTAAATCTATGTTTCAGTGTAGTGTATCTATATAAAAACCAAATAATACGAAGAACTTAAGACTGGATTGTATTGACGTTGGCAAGATATCATTTTTAATAAAAATATATAGTAATATAATGCTTTGGTATATATTGTAGAAGTACTAAATTGCAGTATTTTTATCATTTATTACCTTGTGTTTAACAAACACTTTTTATTTTGTGCGATGACACGTAGTTATATAAATTTTACACCTCGACGAAGCTACTAGACGTACATATATAAAGTTCCTAGTAACATACCTTGGGTATAATGCATACTATTAGATCAGCATTCGTTGCATTCACTGACCACACCACTCACCTGAAACAAAAATAAAATCAATTTTAAAATCAATTACATAAAAAAATACTAAGAAAATTAAATTTGTATTTAAATTATGGTACCATTTGTAAGTCAGGTTTAGTTTTTAAACTTTTTATAAAGTTATTCACACATTTGGGAAATTGAAAAGACATTTTAAGAAAATATAAAAAATTGAACGCAGGATCAGGATTCAAACTCGCGCCTCCTGGAAACCACCCTAATGCTCTGACAGCTAAACTATATGTTCAATTGGTGAACGCAGCGGTATAAGTTTGCTAAAAATGTCTACAACAACTTTTAAACATTTTTAAAGTGTTATTCCACACTTAGGAAAATTGAAAAAGACATTTAAAGAAAACGTATAAAAATTTGAACGCTCTCACCACTGAGCGCGCCTGAACGGTATTTAGGAGGCGCGGGTTCGAATCCCGCTACGTTCAAATTTTTATACGTTCTCTTTAAATGTTTACAACAAGTTCATGTTATGAAAATATTATATAGCTCCGGACTCCGAAATAAAATTTTGCACATGAGGCAATATTTTCAAGCAAATCCAAAGGCTAGTAGTGGTTCAAAATAACGTTGCAAAGTTTTTTATATTGATAAACGAATAAATAAAGATCGTTTGATTTTGATATTATGTTTTCTATGCTCTGGTGTCGAGGAAAAGCACGGCGGTGAGTTCCGCAACTCAATAAGTAATGTCTCCAGCTTAACTGCTATTATGCCTTTAATACCATTACTGCGTGTGGCCTATATATACAAAATGCATTATGTAAGTTATTTTATTATTTTTGATATAATACTAAGAATCATTTTAATCCAGATTAAATTTCTACGTAACTTGAATACGTAAGAAGGAAATACCTGTTAAATATAATACATGTTAATAATGCCTAGTTAAAATTAATATCATGAGGATTAAGAATAAAAACAATATTGCTCAAGAATATAAAGCTTTTCTTTACAAACATCCTGTAGTAATTAGGAAGGCTTGACACTCGATTTGCTCCGGCTTGTGAACTACTGTAACCGAGAATTATCATGGTTTAGATTCTTACAACACAAATATATAACTATTATATTCATTGCTTCATTCTGGTAAGTAAATAAAACGCTAACATGAATTCCGCCATTCAACAGTATTTAAAACAATATTCCGCCATATCTAGACTGCGAAAGACATACAACATGATCTCTGGGCAGATAGACGTATTTTTTAATAGTCTACCAGAATTTAAAGGGTACACAGAGGGAACCTAGTATTAAGATACTCCGTTCCCCACTTTCCGCATGGCATTACGTGTTAAGTGGCGGAGCTTAACGCCGCGCTTTGCCAGAGCGAATAAAATGGATGAATACTAAATATTTCCACTCCTTGAGTGGGAATGGAACCCACAATCAGTCGTTTACAGTCACATGTTTGTGCCACTGCACCACGACTAGCCCCAAGAAAGCGAGTTGGCGCGTTTAAAAAACTTGTTTTGAGATTATTAATAAAATTAGTACAGCACCGAATTTATACATAATTTTTGTATTATCATTATGGCTGTAGTTTTGATAAAATGTTCTGTGTATTATTTTTGTACTTTATTGTGTGTTTGTTTTTTTTTCTTTTTAAGAAGTGTTCTAATCTATTGCGGGTGACCACTGTATCGTGCAAGATGTGGCACCTTAAAATGTTGTGCAAGTGGAAAATGGAGTGTCTTAACACTAGAATCTCTAACTACCCTGCCATACAATAAAAAAAACATTAAACTAAGAAATAAATTGTATTTTAAAGTAGAATAAAAATAAAATAAACAATGAGAATAAAATAAAATATTGAAATAAAGTCTTGTACAGTCTATTGTATTACCGAAATTGGCGGAAGTGCGGGCTGAAGTGTAGAACAAACTTAGATTGCGCCGGTACATTGTTATATAAATGGGAGTATTTTGGGAATACATCTAAATAATTGTTTGGGAGACTAGAAAATTTTATTGTTAGTATTGTTTTGTAAATATTTAGTTGAAATATTTACAATATATAATAATAAATGATGTTTGGGTTATTTTTCGTATAAAAATCGAAGCTTTACGGTTTCAAACGTCAAAAGGCGAGACATGTGTGGCAGATCTGAACGCTGAGATCCACTTTATTAGTGTATGAAACATTGTACAAATGTAATTTTATCGCTCTGTGGAGATCAAACCCACAACCATTGCGCTGCTTACTGTGCTACAATATACTATTTTTTTATTTCAGGTATAATTTAAATATGAAAAAGATATTTTAAGAAGGCGTATAAAAATTTGAACGCAACGGGATTCGAACCCGCGCCTCCTGAATACCGCCCAGGCGCTCTCACTGGGCATAACTCAGGCTCACGGCCCTCTCATGGCTCGCTTTCAATATGTCTTTTTCAATTTTCCTAAGTGTGGAATAACACTTCAAAAATAATTTAAATATGTTTTATTTATTTATTTTACATTTATATATTTTCACGCTGGAAGAGGAAAAACACTTAGTGTTAAGTTACTGAAGTTTAACTTAATCACAAATTGAGCATTGTACATTTTGTTTTATTTAACTTTTTGTTAAAATATTGTTTTCCTATTTTCAATTTGCTTTTATAGAATACAGAGAGTCTAGTGTTAAAACACTCCGTTCCTCACGTTCCACCCGAAATATAAATATAGCCTCTGAGTGAAGGAAATCTAACCGGCAATCTAAGCTTTGTTTACTGTAGTGCTTAAACAAGGTGGTAATGGGTTCAATTCCTAATTGAGGAAATTTTAATAATAATGTCTCGTCGAGATTATTACCTAAGGTCGTTAGGCTTGTAGGATATATGGCTATCAGGACGATATGCATGTCTATAACAAAAACATCAGCTGTGATATAACACTGAATATTTAACTAATTAAAATCTGTACCTACAATTTTCTTAGCTTTTAAAACAATATGTCTACTATTCTAGGAAGACGTCAAACAAAAACTAGTATAAAGTTTCTTTATCTACTATAGTTCTAGTATTATATTACACAAGATTACACTATTAATAAAGCTTAAAGTTTTATTATTTTACATTCCTTTTCCCATATAATGGGGTAGTCAGAGATAATCTAGTGTTAAGACACTCCGTTCTCGACTTAACAACCGATATCGGAGATATTGGGCGCTGAGTGGCAAAATCAACGCTTTGTATTTGGTATGAGAGTGGAGAAATAACGGCAATATATAACGGCTCACGGCTTGGCCGCGTAATCTGCCTAGCTGTTTCGTTATATTGCAACCCTCCAGGGTGGATTTTTAAAAAATAAACTAGTACTTTGATTATCAACTATATTTATTCCAAGATTCATTACAATCGGTCGGCGGTTTAGATTTTCCGTATAAACTTTCATCCCCCATTTCATTCCTTTAGCGGTTAATTTTTGAAAAAATAAATAACCTATGTTAGACCCATTGTTATTTACTACTTTCATGCTAAATCATCCAAATCGCGCCGGTAGACTAGCCGTGAAAGCGTGACAGACAAATACATAGACATTCGCATTTATAATATAAGTATGGAGTATGGATTTCCATTCATCGAGTGCAAATCGAACCCACAACCAGTCGTTTTACAGTCACGACTGGCCCCAAAAAAAAAAATTAAAAATCATTTAATTTTGACTTTAACTCCAAACCTATAAGCCAAAGCTTACATCTCACAAACGAACATTACCAGTTAAATAAATATTAAATATTAATTCAAATTAAATATCATTCATTTGGTGTAATAACAAGAATGTTATTAAATCATGTATATTCTAACAGCCACAATATCTAGGGTACATTGTACGATAGCTACCTACATTATCAACATATTCAATGTTATAATGAAAATTTATCGTATGTTTTAGAATTTCTATACTAATACTAATATAAAGCTTTTGTAGGTTTATATTATGATTTAAAGCGGAATATGGATTGTGGATATGAATTTATGTATGTATATTTGAATAATTACTAAGAATTATTCTTTACACTTTCGTTTGTTAATGGGTATAATTTTTTAGTTATTGGAGAAATGATATGGGTTAATGAAATCTAAAAATTAGCCAAATGTAAGTTATTTTTTTATTTATTGGGTCGTTATCTCGATTATTGAAGTGGTTAAAAAATAATGAGCGTTTTTCTCTCTATCTCTCCTTGCGTGGTTTAAAATAATACATACGTTCGTGTGAATGATTATATTATCTTCTATAATTTTTTTCTATACTTTTGTTTTAACACGCAAGCCTTTGAATTTGACGAAAAGTGGGGAACGGAGTGTCTTAACACTAGGTTCTCTCTGCCTAACCCGCTGTGTGCAGTGGAATACAGCCAGAAGCTAAAAAAAATCTTTCTATTTTTTGTTTAAAACGGAACTTTTGACTGATTGTGAAACTGAAGCTGTACATCTATGACAAAGTTAAGATCTACTAAACAGTTTATTGCAATATAAACATAAAAATTATGCATATATATTAAAATAATAATAAAAATACATTAATATCATACATTACTTCAGAAAACACCAATATTTGTCCAAAAATAACGAACACACTACGAACAAAGTCACTAAGTCACTTAAACATAATTTATATTCAGATGCACAGCCATATCGATTAACACTGCGAAACGTTCGGCGTCATCGTCATTACAAAATGGTCTCCCCCTGCCAATGTTTTACACTGGTCCAGGGTTCAAAGTATATTGGTGGTAGCAATAGTGATGTACCGGGGCTTAGCGTCTATAACTTTGTGTTTGCTGGTGCATAGGCTTGTACTGTTTGTTTGGATATTTGAATTTGTGTGTTGAGATTTTAAAGATTTTTGAGTGTAAAATTGTTAACATTGATAATTTTAATTTTTTTTATAGTATTTTCTTAACAGTTTTATAATTTAATAACTATTTAATATCTTTTAAACATTCTTTTAAACATTTTTAAAGTGCTATTCCACACTTAGGAAAATTGAAAAAGACATTTAAAGAAAACGTACAAATAATATACAGAAGTATAATCTTCCCCTTAGTGGGAATCGAACCCATAACTTAAGTATTTTTTTTATTTCTTTTTTTTTTATATTTACTCTGTATCCCGCACACAGCAGGGTAGGCAGAGGAAACCTAGTATCAAGATACTCCGTTACCCACTTAGGTAATATATCGTCGACAGAAAACGTATTTGCTGTAAGTAGAAAAAGTACAATTTGAAATAAAGCCGAAAAACGTTTTTAAATTTGAAAAAAAAATCATAGCTCTGTTAATATAAGCAGTATAGACATGATTTTTGGTACGTGAACAAACTTTAACATTACTAATATACTGAAAATATCTACATGTGTCTAAAATAAGTGGAAGTAGACTTTTCATTACTTACAGCAATTCGTTTTCCATTTATGGAATATAAAAATGTCGTAAGTAAGAACTGAATTTGTATGGCGAGTGAGGATTCTGATTCTTTTGAAAGGAATTTAAATACTGTAAACGATAAATAACACTAAATAAGTATTATCTTAAAGACTTGTATATGTTTTTGAAATGAAGTTGCCATAAATAAGCTCTAAGTAGTGGGTAGGTAATAAGGCGAGACTGCGTAAGTCATAATGGATTCTTAACGTCGTCACAATTGCTGTAAGTTAAAAAAAATAGCAAGCCACCGGATTTTTGGGTAGTTACAACAAATTGGATGAATATTTTTTCAAAATTGAGAACGCGTAAGTAATTTTTTTTAATCTTAGCAAAAACCTACCTAGATCATTCGACGCAGTTTTTTTTTCTGATTCAAATGATATATAAAACCAAATTTTGATATTTTCTACTTACAGCAAATACGTTTTCCGTCGACGATATGGTCTAATTAAAAAAACAATAAATATCCTCACATAACAAACAAAGTTTATAATCGATAAAAAATAAAGAACAAAGTGGCAAAACACTTCACTTTCCCACCCAATTTAAAAATTACCTTTCAAAAATACGGACATAAAAAAAATATAACATTTAATAACAATTTCAACAAAGCCTAGCCTAGACTAGACTTAGAAATAAGAATAATACCTACTTCTAAAGCGCTACTCGAGCTCGCGCTTTGATTGCCAATCTTGCATAGCTTCCAGGCATTTTAGTAATTCATTCACAATACAATATAAGAATGAAATACCCCCTTTATTAAAACAAGACAATAAACTGTTATGTGTTAAATATCACACTTTTAACTGCTTATGTAGCGTGGTTAGGTAGATTCTGATTAAACGAAGTGGTAGCGGGTTCGATTTATATTTGAGGTAAATTTTATTAACACGCCTTTAAGATTGATGTATGCATCTTCTATTTTTGGTACTTTTTGACGTCTGATTTAGTTCAATATTCTTAGATAAGTTCATATTCGTCTATAATACAATATTTTTATGGTATTAATCTGATCATTTTAACAAAACAGCCAGATCTCTTTAACTGTCTTTTACATATTTATATAAAAAAAGAAAACAAAACATTTTAATCAGTCTAACCATCTAAGCAAGGTAGTTTACCAGCCAGTTCCACTCCAATACGCAATGTGTTTACAATAGGCGGAAAGTGGCACTTAACATAGTAATTCATGCTAAACCATCCCGCTAGTATCTATATTCTATTTTTTTTAAATTATACGCGGCGTTGAGTTCCGCCACTAAACACACAATGCCTTATTCTGGCGGCAAATAGAGATATGAGTGTCTTATTACTGGATTCTTTCTGACTCTGACTGAGTTTTTTGAACTTCTAACATAAATTAAAGCAACAAAAAATGCAAGTTATACTATTTTTCGACTTTACGAAAAAATGTATAATAAATCATAGCTTTTCACACACTTTCAGTGCATTTTTCACATAAAAAAATATTATAATCAAATGATTATACTGGGGCCAGTCGTGGCGCAATGGCACGTACGTGTGACTGTAAACGACTGGTTGTGGGTCCGTTTCCCACTCGAGGAGTGGAAATATTTAATATTTCTATTTCCTTAACTCTACTAGAGTTAAGAGGTAAAAGCATATTGTTAACTTCCGCCACTTAACACGCAATGCCTTCTTACCTTTGGCGTTGCGTGAGGAACGGAGTGTCTTAACCCAAGGTACCCTCTGCCTACCCTGCTGTGTGCGGGATACAGCGTGAAGCTAAAAAAAAATCAACTGATTCATAATAATTTTTAACCCAAATACAAGAAACATATACCGTTACTTATGCAATGCGTATTAGGAAAAGTAATATACCCTTATGACAATTAACTGTCTAGCCGAAGCCGTACTGTAAGCCGGTGTCAGACGACCTCTACTTTTATTTCATCCATACATATCCATGTATTAACACGAATGTCACGCAGATTATGAGTGTTTAGGTAAATATGGGGGTATTGGGTTCTATTTTTTTTACAATTTAATTTATACCACTACGGACATAAGGTCTGTACCTATTTTTGAAATAATCTTTTTTTTTTTTATATAAATTCCTGTTTTCATTAACAATATCAGAGCATAAAACTAAGTAAGCTTTAACTAAGTTTATAAAATATACCATAAGAGAGTCCAGTTTTCTTTCAATATTAATTTAATCTAAATAATTGAATCTAATAAAAAATTGAAGTAAGGAAAAAAGCATGTAAGGACTCAAAGTGTGACTGTAAACGTAACTGGTTGCGAGTTCGATTCCCACTCGAGCAATTGAAATATTAAATATTTCTTTTTCTTCTCTCTAGTGTCGAGATAAAACGCGGCGTTGATCTCTGCCACTTTACACACAATGCTTTCGGAATTCAGCAGAAAATAAGGAACGAAGTGTCTTATCTGGTCCCCTCCTTCCGTCCTACTATGTGCGTGATATAGCGTGAAGCTTAAAAAAAAAAAGAAAAAAAATGCCTAAGTAGGGTGTAATTCTACGCCTACTAACTAACATTAAAACCACAATAAATAATTACCAGCCAATTAGTTACTAACTGGAAATCAAAAATCTCTTTATTATCTACGATAATAGACAATTTCTTTGAAAATTATTACGAAAGAATAATTCAACGAATATAAAAGGTATAAAAACTTACAATACGTTTCTTCGTGTAAATAAAAGAATGTGGAAATATTTTTTTATTTTATTTTTATTAGTGGCACGTGTCTACCGCTAAAGCAGAGTTCATCCAGCTTTTAGATATTGCATATTGAATGGCGGAACTTAACTCCGTGCTTTCCTTTGCCATAGTAGTGAAATAAATAATAATTTAATCTAATCAGAAACTTACATATACTTAAACTTTCATTTGTCATTCTGGTACCTACGACAAAGCCGGCGTTAAGTTCCGCCATTAACACGAAGAGTCTTGGGAAAGTGGAATTCGGAGTGTCTTAACACTAGATCCTGTCTGACTACCCCGCTATGGAGAAAAAAACGTGAAGCTGCTATATAATGAACCAGCGGCCCGCTAGCGGCTTCGCCGCGTGGACTGCCCAATTGTTTCGTTATGTTGCAACCCTAGGAGGTGGATATTTGAGAAATAAAATAGCATATGTTTGACCTTCGATTATGAACTACATTTATTCCAAAATTCATTACAATCGATCAAGCGGCTTAGTTTTTTCATATAAACTTTGTTCCCCTATTTCAACCCTTTAGCGATTAATTTTTGGAAAAAATAAGTAGCCTATGTTAAACCCATGGCTATTTACTACTTTTCATCCAAATCGGACCGGTAGATTAGCCGTGAAAGCATGACAGACAAACACACAGACTTTCCCATTTATAATATAAGTATGGATTATTCATCAGAGGTGTAATCGAACCGACAACCATCGCGTTTACAATCAGATACTTATGTAATCCTATAACTATATCTCAAAAAACAAACATTTTGTAAAGTAAAAGGGAGTTTTGATCCCGATCGTGTGTAAGAGAGTCATCAGTCACGTCGAACGCAAGTAAGGCTTCACGGCGTGTCATTTCTTACGTTTGCGTTAGATTGTGTAGAAAATAACTTACTATTACGAAAAAGTTCATTTTTTAAACTTTTTTTGTTTCTAAATAAGTAAATCTATTGTTTAAGTAATTAAAAAGTTAAAATTACAGTAAAAAATGAAGATAAAAATATATAATTAGGTTGTTATAATAATACATTTGACAAGTTAGGTTATTTAGGACCAGTCGTGGCGTAGTGGCACAAGCGTGTGACTGAAAACGACTGGTTGTGGGGTCGATTCCCACTCGAGGAGTGAAAATATTAAATATTTCCTTTTTCTTCGCTCTGATATCAGAGGCAAAGCGCGGCGTTAAGTTCCGCCACTTAACACGCAATGCCTCCGAATCGGGCGGAAATTGGGGAACGGAGTATCTTAACACTAGGTTCCCTCTACCTACACTGATGTGTGCGGAATACAGCGTGAAACTAAAAAAAAACTGGTCGTCATAGCGCAGTGGGACAACGTCTGAATGTAAATGCGAGTGGTTGTGGGTTTAATACCTACTCTCTGCCTCGCCATACGCTTTTATAAGTTTTTGATTCGGTTGGGAAGTGGAAAATGAAATATTTTAGCATGAAGTTCTCTTTGCCTACCCTACTATGCACGCAATATCGGGAAATATAATTTTTGTACGTAAGGTATGTATCAATCATTTATTTCATACTGTGTGCTGTAAAAGAGTTTAAAATATAATATTTTTCAAAATGGAATAGAATGGAGAATGGAGTATGCCATGCACGAAATATAAAATAAATGTTTAATATCATTATTTATTACTAGTAAGCTAGGCTTACGTCTTTACGTAGTTCGGTGATTTTTTTTTATTAATAAAGCAGTATAGAAGCAGAATAGAAATAGAACATTTTGTGTGCGTTTTCCACTTTGAATGCAAGTTATCTGAATGTTAGTTAGATATTGCGTTGAGTGGCAAAACTCAATACTAGATAAGAGTGGAAAAATGAAAATAATTTTAAATATAATCATTTCCTCGATTGGGAATCGAACCCATAACCAACCACATATACAATCATACCCTATTCTACGCGCCATTGCCATTGTAAAAGACTTAACAACACTCTTATTATACTCGTATGTCAATGTCTCTATGAATTTCTAGTAATTTAACACGAAATAAAGTTATTTCAATTGAAATGTCAGTTGTTACCGACATAATTATATGTTGCTCATATAATTACAAATGTCCAGTACTAATAACGTGTAACGTGTTATTAAGCTGATTTTAGTTTAATTATTTATATCTTTTTGAGGCCAGTCGTCGCTTGTGGGCACAAAGTGTGACTGTAAACGATGGTTGTGTGTTCGATTCTCTTTCGAGGAATTTCATTGTTTTATTTTCTTTGCTCTGTTGTCGAGACAAAGCTTGGCGTTAAGTACTGCCACGTAATAACTCCAGAATTCGGAGGAAAATGGAGAACGGAGTGTCTGAATACTAACTCCCCTCCCCTGCTGTATGCAGGATCCAGCGTGGAGCTATTTATATCCTTATTAGAAAATTTGTATAATAAAACAACTCTTAAAGAAAGTATAAATTTCAAATCTTGACTTGTTAAAAAAACCATAAAAAGGTCTAAAGGAAAGAGCTTATAGCTCAGTGGTTAGAGTAGTTTCCATAAGGACTGAATTCACGTTCAAATTTTCAGATATGTTCTAAAATGTAATTTAAAGTTAGTCAATTATGATATCTTTGATGTTTTTATTTTAAAAGACTGAAATTACATTAGACAGGTGAAAAATGGAGAACGAACTGAGTTGTTAGTAGGTTCTCTTTGACTAGCCAATTCTATAGCTGGTTGAATATTATATGCGTTAAACTTTCATAGTAAGTTCGATTCGAGACAAGTTTTTTTAAGCTTCAGACCGTATCCCGCATGCAGCAGAGTAGGCAGAGGAAACCTAGGGTTATGCCACTCCGTTCCCTATTTTTCCGTCGAATTTTGTAGGCATTGCGTGTAATTTCAAAAAAATCTAAGTAAAGAATATAGCTATAGTCCATCGGACAGAGTATAGAATCAAGTCTGTTTGCTCGTCAGCTAACATTGTCTTTACTAAAGCTTACTAAGTGCCGCTTGTACCCCTTATAGGATATTTTGTTTGTAGCTAGCCCGTAAATTTATTTGAGATGAGGCTTCTGTTTCCTCTTCATTTTAAATTTATTAGAATATTTAAAAATTATATTTTATATGAAATTTTGCTAATTCTTTACCGATAATAATATCGAGGTATTGTGGGCAAAAAAAACGTATTTAAAATATAACCTTGTATTACCCTAAAAGTTGTTCCTTGTTAGTACTTAGGAACAACTTCTAGGGCAATCTAGTTTTTTTCTTTTAAACTGCAAATTGCATGTTCGAAATAAGACATAGTTTTACTGTAAACGCGATGATGGTAGGTTTAATTGTCACCCAAATCGTTATACTATTTATTTATTATACTTAATTTTTGCATTTCACTGCTTTAGTATGTAAAAAGTGGCATTGAGTTCTGGTACTCAACACGTAAAGTTACGAAATCGGGTGAATAATGGAAGACGAAGTATCTTGACACTACACTCTCTCTGGGGAGTGGAACTTTTTATTATTTCCGCTTAATATTTAGTATATACGTACAGGGCCAGTCGTGGTGCAGTGGCACAAGCGTGTGACTATAACCGTGTGGTTTCGATTCGCACTCGAGGAGTGGAAATATTTAATATTTCTATTTTCTTCTCTCTGGTGTCGAGGCAAAGCGCGGCGTTAAGTTCCACCTCATAACACGCAATGCCTTCAAAATTCGGCGGAAAGTGGGGGAAAGGAGTGTCATAAGGTTCCCTCTGCCTACCCTGCTGTGTGCGGGATACAGCGTGAAGATTAAAAAAATACTCTCTCTGGCTATTCTGCTATGCGGAATAAGCTGGAAGTTCTAATGGTCTTCATGACAAGTATTAAAGCAAATAGTGATCTATCACTATGTTCATTTAAAGGAAAGACCAATCGACATATACGCTTACTTATATAATAAAAAGTATCCGTTGACGCCTTTTAGTTTTACCATAAATCTCTTTTTAGTTCTTCAGTTCAGAATTTGTGGGTTTAAAATGTCTCGAGCAAATGTCGACGGCGTTTCTTTCTCACGGTATCGCGTGAAACATCACTCTGTGCCCGTTTGTGTTATAAACTTAGGCGGATTCAAGCATTCTATTAAAAATATACGTTAGAATAAGTGGCCAGTCGTGGCCCAGTTGCACAAGCGTGTGACTGTAAACGACTGGTTGTGGGTTCGATTCCCACTCGAGGAGTGGAAATATATAATATTTCCATTTTCTTCGCTCTAGTGTCGAGGTAAAAGCACGGCGTTAAGTTCCGCCACTTAACACGGAATGCCTCCGAATTCGGCGGAAAGTGGGGAACGGAGTGTTTTAACACTAGGTTCCCTCTGCCTACCCTGCTGTGTGCGGGATGCAACGTGAAGCTAAAAAAAAAACAAAACAAAAAAAAAGGATAACATATGCTGAGGTCAGTCGTGGCACGTGGGCTCTAACTGTGACACGATTAGTTGTGAATTCGATTCCTATTCGAAGAGTGGAAGTATTTTATATTTATATTTTCTTAGCTCCGGTGTCAAGGCAAAGCGCGGCGTTGAGGTTTGCCACTTAATGTTACCCTGTTCTGTGTGAGATAAAAGGACAAACTAATGAAATAATTATACATGCGCTACATCACTAGATTGAATATATTTGCTACTCCCGTAGCTTTTAACCATATGTGAAAATTGAATAAATAATTTGAAATTTCTTTCAAATATTGATTAATAATGCGTGCAACGGGTAAAACTACATGTTCACTTTCACCCTGAATTCAAAACATCACAACATCACGCTTCGTCTTACCCAAGCAAGTTAATGAAAATAATTTCAATAAAATCATTTCTCCAACTGGGAATCAAACCCACAATCATCGCATTTACAATCACCACTACGTCATTACAGTTTTTTTAGCTTCACGCTGTATTCAAATACAGCAGGGTAGGCAGGGAGAACCTATTGTTAAGACACTCCGTTCCCCACTTTCCGCCAAATTCGGAGGCATGCGTGTTAAGTGGCGGAACTTAACGCCGCGATTTACCTCGGCACCAGAGCGAGAAAAATAGTAATATTAAATATTTCTACTCCTCGAGTGGGAATCGTACCCACAACCAGTCGCTTTACAGGCACACTCTGTGTCTCTTCGCCACGACTGGCTCCAACACAACTGGCCTGGGTCAAGGTTTAATAATACTTTATCTCCAAAATCCTTTAACTTGTGTCCTTAAAAACTCTAAGTAAAAGTTGCTATTTTTCCCATCTTAAGGCTTCTAATATAGCAGTCTCTGCCTCAGGCCCGCTGTCATTTGTCCGCGTGTAGGCAAACTTTGCCTTAATGTTTGCAAGTAGTACATTATATCCTCTTCTTACCCAATGGTTTGGGTAGTGATGCGATAGTAATATATTGTTGATGTATCTTGTATAGATGTAATGTTGTTTTTTTTTAAATTACAGGCGTTTTTTGTACTCTAGTATAGTATAGAAGAAAAGTGAATAGTATATATTATTTAGGTTTTAGTTTTTAACTAATACTGGGTCGCAGGACACAATACTGCAAAATGTGTAAATAAAAAAGTGCTTAACAACAGCGACAAATTATATAATATATAATTAATTTTATAATCATAATTATGTTTTTTTTTACTAGGAACAATATAAATGTAACTAAAGTATTTTCCACTCGTTTTTTTTATTATTTATAAGTGATTCACAACTTAACTCGTGCCAAAACGTTTATACTTACATAGGTTTTAAATTAAAAAATGGTAAGCAATTGCGCAAAAAACAGAAGAATATTTTCAATATGGATCTTGAATACTCTTAGGTCTTTTTATAAGTATAATATGCCACATGTAGAAAACTAATCCTGGCGTTGAGTTCCACCATTCAGAACCCAATAGCTTGATATGAGGCTGAAAGAGAAAAACGGAGTGTCTTTACACTAAGTTTTCTTTTACGCAAGTTTTCTTTTCTCTCTCCCGTTACGCGAAATAAAGCGTAAAACTGTTTTTTATAAAAGTTATATAATTAATAAACTAAATATATTTTCATATATACATCACTAGCTAAAAGCAAGGCGTGCACTTTCTTAGAGAGTGGATTTCTTTTTAATACCTCACATTTAAAGTCCTTGGCGAGGAAACAGTACATGTAAGGAATAAGCTTCAGTGTCTCTCTGTTGCTTAATGTTGTATCAAAAAGTTGCTTTTACTAAAGGCTTAAAGGTAGTAAGATTAATTTTTGTTTATGATTTCAGAGTGCTTAGGCTCAGTTAGGACGGAAAGCGCTGAATTCAGTAGGTATAGGTTCAAATAATAAAGTGTTATTTGTAAATATAAGTAGTCAATATTACGTATTATAAAAAATCATTACGTATTGTTTCTCTATTAGAATATATATTGAAATACTGGTGTGTTTTAATAAGTAATTGTAATGTTTTAATAATTTAATAGTTTTAAGGAATAACACACTCTTAGTATAGAAAATCGATTTTTAGAAAAATGTCTGAAATTTAACTGCAGCGATATTCAAACCGGCACTTCTCAGTAACCGTCCAAACGCGCTGACCACTAAGTTATGACTGTGTTGACCACATTCAAATTTCTTATACTATTCTTAAAATATTATTCAGACAGGTACATTTTTCAATATATTTTTCAACATAAAGAAGTACAGTAAAAATTGGAACACTAATAAATCTTTTATATGTTTTTATGTACTTTATTCAGTAGGGGCCAGTCGTGGCGCAGTGGCATGAGCGTGTGACTATATACGACTGGTTGTGGGTTCGATTCCCACTGGTTGTGGGTTGAAAATACTTAATATTTCCATTTCCTTCGCTCTGGTGTAAGAGGCAAAGCGCGGCGTTAAGTTCCGCCACTTAACACGTAATGCCTCCGAATTCGGCGGAAAGTGGGGAACGGAGTGTTTTAACATTAGGTTCTCTCTGCCTACCCTGCCGTGTGCGGAATATAACGTGAAGCTAAAAACAATGTACTTTATTCTGGTAAAAAGAAATGCAGCATTACGTTCCGTCGTCTATAATTACATAAGTTTAAAAATCATTTCAAAGGTTGAAAATCATTAATGTGTGTATTTGTAATAATAATAATATTATAGCAGTATGGTAGCCAGAAAGAACTAGTGTCGAAACACTCCGTTTTCCTCTTTACGCCTAGAGCGAGATATTGTGTGTTGAGTGACAGAATACAACACGCTTTATCTTAGAAGAATTGAGAACTAAAAATATTTTAAATATAATCTTTCCCCCGAACAGAAATCGAACACACAACCATTACATCTACAGTCAGACATCCTATTACACCACGAATACCTGTAAAAGATTTACCATCTCATAACATAAATTATATTAAAAAAATGGTCCCATAATTAACCTTTAAAAGTCATTTATGTGTGTATTTATCTTTAAACATAACAAGCCTAAGCTACAATTGTTCGTTTATTAAACACTTTGATTTATGAGTTTTCATTGTTTCAGCGACGCCTACACCCTTGGCGACCTTTGGCGTGATTACTCGCGACTGTGGAATTTTATAGGGTAGAGTGTAAAAAATGTAAATATATATGTGGTTTTTTAGATTATAATGTGTAAGATTAAAAAATTTTCTGGTAGCTTCACGCTGTATCCCGCACATAGCAGGGTAGACAGAGGGAATATAGTGTTAAGACACTCCGTTTCCCATTTTCGTCGAATTTTGGAGGTATTGCGTGTTAAGTGGTAGTATTAATTAGTATACCTTGACCCAATACGAGAGCGAAAAAAAATATATATGAAATATTTCGACTTTTTACAGTCGGACTTCGTGGTAAACGACGAATTTTCTGGTAAATGGAAAAAAACTTTGTTATATAATGTAATGTAAAATGTACAGTGTTTCCACATAGCAGAGGGTAGTCAGAGAATATCGGGCTCATTGGTGAATCCCACAGTATCATCCGTTCACAGGGCTGTTCTGGCTTTCTTGCGAACGGATGGTGATTTTCCAGCGAAAAAAAAAAAATTTAGTCAGTTAAAACCTAGACAAAAGACTCTCCACTTTCTGCCCAGTGAATGAACAGTGTCATTGTACTTTTTTAATAATACACTATTCAATGTAATTGCTATTTTTTTATTTTACACCAGATTTTATCCAGAGATCATCCGTGTTGGATGCTGCAGAACAATTTCATACTTTATCTTATCAGATTAAAAAAAAACGAGTAATTGGATTAATTTCCTGAAGTGGTTTCGAATTGAAACCTTTATGTACACAACAATATGAAGCTACGTTTGCTTTAAATAAAAAAAATGTTTAAATATTTTTATTCATAATTATAAATTTCAAATCACGCTGTATCCCGCCCACAGCAGGGTAGGCAGAGGGAACCTAGTGTCAAGACACTCCGTTCCCTACTTTCCGCCAAATTCGGAGGCATTGCGTGTTAAGTGGCGGAACATAACGCCGGGCTTAGCCTCGACACCAGGCGAGGAAATTTAAGATAAAGGACAGCGTTAAGTTCCGCTGATTAACATGCATTGTTTCGGGCACAATAAGAAGAACGGAGTGTTTCAACACTACTTTCTCTCTGCCTACCCTACTACGCGGAAAAAAATATGAAGCTGCAAGGTCACTTAACCTCTTCATTTTATCTTTGACTTAAAAATAAGAGCATAGTTTTTTATCCTTATAAATATAATTTGTACACCGTAAAGAAATCCCGCTATCACGCAACTAGACTTAAATTCTAACAAGATAATACAAAGCCAACAGGAGACAGTCTTAGCCTCAGAATAGAAATGTAATGCAAATGGCATAGACACGACTTAACTACTTTTTTATTTTTTTATACTATTTGACTATAAGGGGCATCGTGGCGCAGGGATAATATGGGATAATGCCTAATTGTAATCGTTACTAGTTTTGGGTTCGATTCCTATTCGTCGAAATATATTATATTTAAATCGTTATACATTGCCACACTTCAAGACGTAGTCAATTCAAGTGTCCAGGCACTCCGTTGTCCAGCTTCCGAAATAAATCGAGGCTTTGCGTGTTGAATAAGAAGTCATTATGCCTGTTACTTTCTAGGGTGTCATTTCTTATTTCTTATAACATTTATTTTAATACTTATAATAATTTAGATATCAGAATTAGAAATTAAACCCACAATCAATGAATTTGACACTTTAACAAGGTGAAATATTCAATTTCGTGTTATAAGTGGTTTTTTTTAGCTTCACGCAGTATCCTGCACGCAGCAGGGTTCTGCCAAATTTGGAGGCATTGCGTGTTAAGTGGTGGAACTTAACGCCGCGCTTTGCCTCGATACCAGATCGAAAAAATGAAAACATGAAATATTAAATATTTCCTCTCCCCGAGTGGAAATGGAACTCTCAACACGTCGTTTATAGTCCCACGTTTGTACCACTGCGCCATGACTGGCCCCATTATTATTAAGATTTGTTATATAAAAGTTATGTTAAAGTTTTAACTTCATATAAATTCACCGAAGTTACACTTTACAAAGTTTCTTAAATCATTAAAAACTTAGTACAGGTACATGCTTTTTATTTTATTTTCTGTATATATAATAGATTATATTGTAAATTATAAATATAAATGATTATAACATTACATTTTGATAATAAGTCCAGTATCAGCTTCACTTTCAAGATATGAAAAATAAAACACTAGTTGTGAAGGAAATGTAAGAATTCTTGAGAATTTTCCCACTCTTAGTCTCCACAGCCACTCGGGGCGTGCTCGAGACGCTAGTGCGTTTTAAAAGAATTAAATGCGCACTTTTTCAAATGTTTTTTTGCATTTCGCATTTAAAAATTTACTTTACCATTGAGAAAATGCTGGAATTTGTTTAGTTTATGCTGTTTTTGTTTTTAACTGGACTGTTTAAATTTATAATGATAGAGTTGAAATGTATTTTTTTGTAATGAGTAGTTCAAATTAGACGTTTTTTGCTTTCTTGTTTTATATTCTTGGGGCAGTTATGGTGTGGGACAATGGTGTTTGACTGGGAACGCGATTAGTGGGTTCGATTTTCACTTGGAAATGTTCGTCAAAGTAATGTTTGTATTTAAATTTATATATTTGTTACCACTGAGAAAGACATTAAATCTCATAACGAATGCCCTTAAAATAAAAAAGAAAGGGAGAAAAAATACAATCTAGGTTCTAAGCATTATAAAGTGCTAAGTGTATATATATATTTAGGGTATTTTAATACCCTAAACATTTTAAGGAAACGTAAATTTTTTTTCAAATTTAAATTCACTTCTTGGACGCTGAAAACAAAAACAAGTTATAATAAGCGTAGTCCCGAAGTATCGGGACGTAGAACGCATGGCTCAGCGGTCAAAGCGTTTTGACCATGTTGGTTTCCAAGAGGCACAGCTTCGAATCCCGTTATGTTTAAATTCTCATACGTTATTGTAATATTCTCAATAATAATTATATATTTAATAAAAGGACCTTTCCATATTCATTGTATTTATTTGACAAAACAAGACTCGTTGCTTAGTGACCATCGAACAATCATATACATTACAATCCCTCACACTAAAATACAACAAGTAAAGAAACTAAATAACACACAAAAAGATACATTAACAGACAAGATAAAAGAAAACCAAACATAGAATGTATTTAAAAACTTAAACAACAATAAGAAAAACAAAACATAAAATTGGATTCTAAAATTTATACCTAGCTACCCTATGTAACCTACATTGTCGAATTGGTCGAGGCGGTGGTAACACGGGGCTTGACGACGGAGTGGAAAATGTTTCGAAGTTCTCTACCTCCTTAGAAGCTATTGGGCTTGGAGGTGTCTCCTCACATTTGCTATACCTACGGACTGGGCAAACTAATAAGTTACTCGGCCTTCGCTTAATTTGGTCTATATGTCTATGCACTAAATTTCCTTCTGCGTCTGAAACTTTGTAGTCAGAACTCCCGATAGTATTCGTTATTGACCCAGGTTTCCACTTTTCACCTTTTACGTACTGCCGGTACCATACCTTGTCTCCTACACTTAATTTTCTATCCTTTCCTCCTCGGCTCACCACTTGACATTCCTTACTTTTCTGCGCCCGAGATTCTCTATCAGGTTTAAGCATATCTAACCGAGTACGCAGTGGTCTCCCCATCAACAACATTGCAGGGCTTTCTCCCGTCGAACAATGTTCAGTATTACGATAATATAACAAAAATATATTTAATGACCTATTTATACTAGTCTTTTCAGTAACAGCTTTCTTAATAACGTTTTTAATAGTTTTGACGGCATTTTCAGCGGCTCCATTCGATGACGGGTGATAAGGTGCAGTAAAAACATGTTCTATGTTGTCGTTTTTAAGGAAAGCTGCAAATTCGTTACTCGTAAATGGGGGACCGTTATCACTAACCACTTGCTTTGGTAACCCCATTCTAGCCCACAACGCACCTAATTGGTCAATTGTACTAGCAGCTGATGTACTATTTACCTGAAACACTTCTATCCATTTGGACATTGCATCCACAACTACTAAATAAGTCTTGCCAAATATAGGACCTAAGAAATCCAAATGTAATCTAGTCCATGGACGTCCTGGCCATGACCAGGGTCGTGATATTTGGTGTGGTGGAGCATTAGAATTTGAAGCGCATACCTCACAAGTGCGACATATCTTTTCGATTGCTTCATCTATTCCCGCCCACCACACATAACTCCGGGCTAAAGCCTTAGATTTTACAATACCCATGTGTGGTTCGTGCAAAATTTTTAGTATTTTATGTCTACAGACCTCTGGCACCACTAATCTGTGGCCCCACATAATGCATCCCAGTTCTTCATACAATTCATCTTTTCGATTAAAATATGGTTTCATTCCTTCAATCTCACAGTGATCGGGCCACCCGTCTCGAATACAACTTAGTACTCTACTTAAAATAGAATCGTTCGTTGTTTGTTTTTTTATTTCTTTATAATCTAAACAAAGTGCATCTTGTACAAAATGAAAATAGGTTTGTTCGGGAATTGATTCATTAGTTGAAATACTCGAAACTAATGGTAATCTAGACAAACTATCCGCGCAGTTGTTACTAGTTGAAACATACTCTATCTCGTAATCATAGGCAGATAAGATGATAGCCCACCGCTGCATTCTACTAGCTGTCATGCTGGGTATGCCCTTATTTGGACCAAATATAGAAACTAATGGCTTATGATCCGTGCGTAGAATAAAATGTCGGCCATACAGATATTGATGAAATTTCTTGATGCAAAATATAATAGCCAATGCTTCCCTGTGTATTTGCGAATAATTTCCTTCTGCACTGCTCAATGTTCGTGATGCAAATGCGATTGGTCTTTCACCATGAACTCCTGGTTGTGTTAAAACTACACCTAGCCCACGAGCGCTTGCATCACATGTTGCTATCAACGGCTTGAGAGGATCATAATGAGCTAAAATACTCGAACTAGTCAACTTCTTTTTTACGTCCTTAAATACTTGTTCGCAGTCGATAGACCAGTTCCACACTGTATTTTTACGTAAAAGCTTATACAAAGGAAATAAAATAGAACTTAAATTTTTAATAAATTTTCCAAAAAAATTTACAGTTCCTAAAAAGGATCTTAATTCTGAAACATTATTAGGACGTTCCATATCTAAAATTGCCTTTATTTTTGATGTATCGGCTTTAATGCCGTGCCGGGAAACTATATACCCCAAATAAGTCACCTCTTCCGCGAAAAATACACATTTACT
This sequence comes from Dryas iulia moderata, assembly GCA_019049465.1. NCBI lineage: Eukaryota > Metazoa > Arthropoda > Insecta > Lepidoptera > Nymphalidae > Dryas > Dryas iulia. The sequence continues at coordinate 558,444 of CM032429.1, forward strand.
CTTTTTTAGTTTTAAGCCTTTATTTAAAAGGCGCTGGAAAACAGCCTGTAAAGCTTCCAAATGCTCTTGTTTCGTCTTTCCACATATGATGACATCGTCCAAGAAAACCTGAACATTCGGTATATCGCTTAATAAGTTCGTCATTATGCGTTGAAATATCCCTACGCTCGAAGATAACCCATAAACTAATCTATTATACTGAAATAAGCCCCGATGAGTATTTATAACAGTAAACTTTTTCGACTCATCCAACTCTATTTGATTGTAAGCTTGAGATAAGTCAATCTTACTGAAGTACATACTGCCATTTAAATTAATTAATACATCCTCTATCTTTGGCAGCGGGTAGCGATCGACTAACAAAGACGGATTTAGAGTGCTTTTATAATCCGCACAAATTCTAAGTGTGCCGTCAGGTTTATTTACTGGTACTAATGGTGAGGCCCAATCAGAGCAATCAACGGGCTCAATAACGCCGTTTTCAAGCATGCAGTCGAGTTCAGCATCGACGCGGTCCCGCAAAGCATACGGCAGTGGTCTCGCCCTGTGGAATACCGGTACAGCTCCATCTCGCACCCTCAATGTTGCCTTACCGCCTGTATATCGACCTAGCTCTCCGTTGAACAAGTCCTTATATCTGTTAATCAATTGCGTTATATTATTATCAAATGGTTCTTTGAAGTTTAAATTACATTGAAAATCGGGTATCTTTATATTTAGCTCCGTAAGCCACTGCCTTCCCAACAAAGATGTCGTACCCCTTTCAAAAATAAACAATTCTAATATCTTTTTACGATTATTATAGCATACTTGTGGTTTAATCAATCCTATTGGACTTACTTGTGAACCGTCATAATAAGTCAATATAGTGTCAACCGTCTCTATGGGTAATTGAGAAAATAATTTATTATACATAACCTTATTTATACATGAAATTGGCGTACCAGTATCTATTTCCATAGTAATCAATTTACCTTCTATTTCTATTGGAATTTTCACCGCTTTATAATCGCTCAAGCATAAATGCTGCAATCCGTATTCCAAGTCAGGTTGACGGTCCAATTTTTCATTAATGCTATAATCCTCTTTATCGTGGTGCAAACCAGAACGCATAACAGAGGTCTTGCAGGCCGCAGGATTTCGCGATAACGAACCGTACCTTTCTGGGCATACTCTTCGCAGGTGACCCGTGCGCTCGCATCTACTGCAATTATAGTAGCGGAAACGGCAGCTTGAACGGTCATGATAGCGACTACCACAACAGTCGCATATAACGCTTTGACTATTTGGAGCAAAAGGAATAGATCGTTCCCACCTTTGTGAACGCACATTACTGTCTTTAGCCTTCGGTTTACGTGTAAGCGGTTTTATAATATGAACTGCTTCTTCTACCCTTTCGGTACTAGTACCTGGTAAACATTTATCTACTACTGCTGCGTCTCTCTCTGCGGCTTCCAACGACGTAGCTAGTGTGACTGCTTCTGAAAAGGTCATCGTATCGTTTTCTGCAAACAATCGCTGCCTTATGATGTCGCTCGTTATTCCACACACAAATTGATCCCGCAAATTTTCATTTAAATTCCCGCCGAAATTACAGCGCTTAGATATATTCTTCAATTCCGCCACAAAACCAGATATATTTTCACCATTTGTTTGCCTTTTTTGCCTAAAGCGAAACCTTTCGGCTAAAACCGACGTTTTTGGCTGTAGGTGTTGTCGCATTAAGTTATCTGCTTTTTCTATTGATAGCTCCGCCGGCTTTGTTGGACTAGCTAGATTCTCTAAAAGCTCATATGCCTCGTCGCCCATAGACGTAATCAATATGGGGACTTTCATATCCTCTTTCACGTTATTTACTTGGAAATACATTTTTAATCTTTCTATGTAAGATGACCATGTTCCATCCTTCACATTAAACTCATTTACCTTACCGATAGACATTTTTTTTATATTTTTATCCTCGTCGCCACTGTAATGTTCTCAATAATAATTATATATTTAATAAAAGGACCTTTCCATATTCATTGTATTTATTTGACAAAACAAGACTCGTTGCTTAGTGACCATCGAACAATCATATACATTACAATTATCAAAAAAAATGTTGTGGCCAGTCGTGGCCTAGTGGCACAACCGTGTGACTGTAAACGACTGGTTGTGGGTTCAACTACAAGGGTGGGAGCACTTAACACGCAATGCCTCCGAATTCGGCGGAAAGTGGGGAACGGAGTGTCTTAACATTGAGTTCCCTCTGCATACCCTGCTGTGTGCGGGATACAGCGTGAAGCTAAAAAAAATATGAAAAAGAAAAAAAAAGAACAAGTTTTTCAATATCTCTATTTTATTCAGCCTACTCAAACACGGGTTCGAATCCCGCTACATTTAAAAATCTTGAGATTTACGTAAAAAGAAAAATTGTTAGTAAGAGAGTGGATCTAAAAAAACAAAGTACTGTCAAACAAATTCACAATCGATGTATAATACTATACAATATTCAGTGGATCGCATTATGCAATAGGGCGTAAGTCCCAAAATCAATATGGCGATGTTAGAGAGGTTTTCTTGGTTTTTGTCATGAATAGTTAAACAGATTTTCGTATTTGGTGTTTTCCATGAAAAAAACATATTTATATTACTTTTGCTTTTGTTTCTACTTTTGTTTTGTTAATATGTTTGTTTTTGTTGGGAGAGATTTTTTATGTTTATGTTTTTGGTTTATAATGCACCTATAGCAAAAAGGGTGAACTTAGTGTTAAGACACTCTGTTCTCTGCTTTCTGCCAGAATTCATCTTTGTCTGTTAGCTGTTGAAACTCCACGTTGCGATTTGTCCGACCAGAGAAGAGAAATTTAAATATAAAAAAAAAATGGACGGTTTACAGGAGGCGCGGGTTTGAATCCCGCTGCGTATATTTTTTTATACGTTTTCTAAATGTTCCTATTCAATTTTTTTATAATTCTCTACTAAATGTAAAATAAGACTTTAAAAATGTTGGAAAGAATTTTAATATATTGACTTTCCCGAGTCGGGATCGAACTTACGACCATCGCGTTTACGGTCGGATATTGTACCTCTACGCCGTAATCGTCGTTTATATGTTTTTTTTAAGTATTTTTTCAGAGCGTTTGATATCAATAGATGAGAACATGCTCATAAGTTTGTTTGGGAGAACAGTTTATGAAAGATAAGTGAAAGTACGAAACGCACAGGCGGCTTTTCCTGATGCTGGCCTTCACATATACGGTGTGTATTGATATTGAAAATGTAGGTAAACCACCAAGAACACAATTTTTCTTAGTTCTTTTCATTTTAGTTTTTTACACGAAGTAAATTTGCATATTCGTGTTTTTTTTGAAGTTATACTTGTTGGAAGTGGCACAAGCGTGTGACTGTAAACGACTGGTTGTGGGTTCGATTCCCACTCGAGGAGTGGAAATATTTAATATTTCCATTTTCTTCACTCTGGTGTTGAGGTAAAGCGCGGCGTTAAGTTCCGCCACTTAACACGCAATGCCTCCGAATTCGGCGGAAAGTGGGGAACGGAATGTCTTAACACTAGGTTCCCTCTGCCTACCCTGCTGTGTGCGGGATACAGCGTGAAGCTAAAAAAATATCTTTATTCAAATAGGTTTTTGTAAGCAGTTTTGAATGTTTGTAATGTATTAATTATACAATTGATTGTATAACCTCTAAAATATACGCCGTTGGAAAGCTAGTAACTTTTTTACTTCTTTTTTTTTTTTTTAATTTATTTCTTAGTAATGACAACAACATTATTTACAGTTTTTATTTGTTCTCACCAAGCTATTAGGCTTGACGGTGACGGACGGTGCTTCTAGTGGGTTTGAAATGACCTGGACCTTTACCTATATGTGAAGAGATTATGATGTTGATATTACTATAATGTAAGAACTTAAAGCATGTTATCACTGTAACAATTGAGTTCTTTTGCTATTTTATGACGTAATCATTTTTTTTTTACGATTGTAATTGCGATTTGTTGCAGGTTCGATTCTTGCTTGGTTGAATGACAATATATATAATTATTTCCATTTACCCGCTAATATATATAGTTATTAATTAACTAATACATACTTATATTTGACCAGAAAATTAAATTTATATATTAATAAATATATAAGTGTATTTATTTTCTGCTCGTTCAGTTCCGCTTTTCACACACAATATTTCAAACTCAAGCAAAAAGTGAAGAACGGAGTAATCGAAGAGAAGTACAGACACTAGGTTTTCTATGAAGCTGAAAAAAATATTTAACAGATACACTATAAAAGTAAAAATAAAAAAAAACATCCAATAGCGTTTAATATTGTCGTAATTAAAATTCACAAGGTGTAAGAATTTTAGGAAGGGTAATATAACGCAGCCCCTTAGCGCGAAAACTTTAAACTCTTGGTATTTTCCCTCCTTAGAGCTTTAAATAGAAATCACTTGTAAGCCTTACGAATAGCTTACTTGTCTTAATTTTATTTTTTTATTCTTGTAGATTGAAGATAGATGGAGTGATTAAAGTAAAAGAATAGAGCCAGTCGGGGCCAGTCGTGGCGCAGTGGCACTAGCGTGTGACTGTGGGTTCGATTCCCACTCGAGGAGTGGAAATATTTAATATTTCCATTTTCTTCGCTCTGGTGTCGAGGCAAAGCGCGGCGTTAAGTTCCACCACTTAACACGCAATGCCTCCGAATTTAGCGGAAAGTGGGGAACGGAGTCTTAACACTAGGTTATAGCGTGAAGCTAAAAAAAAAGAAACAGAATAGAGCGAAAAAATAAAAAAAAACTATATTTAAAATATGACAGAAAAACAGTAAAAACCTTGTGTCAAGACATTTATCTCAAGCTTTCAGTCCAAATTCCTTAAAAGACATTGCGTATTCAATGGCGGAACTTAACCTCGCATAAAGTGTTAACGAGAATAATTTTAAAATATAATCTGAATGAAAATCCCACTCCACAACGTTGGCTTCAATTTATAATTGTATTTGCCTAGTCAATTTTTATTTTACAATTATATTAAGTTATTGCAAATCAAATAAAAATTTAAATAGTTTCTCTAAAATAAGGAAACTGTATCACACCAGCAAAGACACAAAAATAATATCAAATAAAGTATATACTATTTACACATCTCTAGATACAAAACCTTCCAATTATCAGCCAAAGTTAGTTAAAATTCTGAACATGTCACCAAGATTTCTAACAAAAACTTTAACACCCCTTAGCTCGCCCCCCACGTCGATCGACCCCTGACAGTGCACCATAAATATCCATCGCAGGCAGACTTTGATTTCCCCTGTGACGTCACACGAGATCCCAAATTGGCTCAAACCTTGGCTTTGGAGTTTCTGCTTTTTGGGTCAAGGTTAGAATTGAGTTGGTTTCGAAAATATGATTTCTTAAAGCTTTTATTATTGTTCTTAATTTCGCTTAAGCTTGCGATTTCGTCCAGGTAGGGTTTATAAAAAAATATATTCTTATTCTAACATAAAAGCCCGCAGCTTAAGTTACTCATTATTACATGAGACCAACGCTCGTGAAAATCCTGTCAAAATTGGTCCAGCCATTCCTGAGATTACTAAGAAACAGACAGACAAATAGATAAATATTATTAAATATTTAATTGTATTTATATATTTGTATTTAATATTACAAATAGAAATTCCAATTTTATTCGTATATATAATTTGGGAAATATTAACATTGAAAAAGAACAACTCTCCCCACTGAGCCATCTCAGTGGTGAGAGCGCCTGGTCGGTTCAGAAGGCGCGGGTTCGAATCCCGCTGCATTCAAATTTTTATACGTATTCTAAATCTTTTTTAATTTTCCTAAGTGTGGAATAACATGTTTAAAAACATGTTTAAATAGTAAGTATTAACATTTATCAAAATACACTAAAATGATAAAATAATATGTCAGTATGATATAACTTTATATTTTCTTTATATTTTCTTTACGGTGGTCAAACATTATATGTCGTCCAATTTTACGATCAGTCATTTAAATCTATCTATCTTTAAATAAGATTTTTACTATTTTTTAAAACTGCACTTAGTTCTTGATTCATGTTTAGATAAAAAGATAGAACATACATTGTTTTCTTTTTCTTTTATCTTTTCATATAATCTTTGTATCTAACAAGAACAATCTTTGTGTCTACTAGACTTTGTAGTAACCTAGATTCGATAGACTACTTTGTTTATTTTCTAAGATAATGCAGGAAAAATACAGTTTTTCCTGCAGTATCCAGTGCAGTATTATAGTAACCAGTCATGGTTCAGAGGCACAAAGTGTGACTGTAAAGCGACTGGTTGTGGGTTCGATTCCCACTCGAGGAGTGGAAATATTTAATATTTCCATTTTCTTCGCTCTGGTATCGAGGCAAAACGCGGCGTTAAGTTCCGCCACTTAACACGCAAAGCCACCGAATTCGGCGGAAAGTGAGGAACGGAGTGTTTTCACACTAGGTTCCTTCTGCCTACCCTGCTATATGCGGGATAAAGCGTGAAACTAAAAAAAAAGGATATAGTAACATTGTGTGAAATGATTATACAATATTTTTATAGAATATAACTTCAAAAATAATTCGAAGAGGCACAGGTTCAAATCCTGCTACGTTCAAAACATTTATAAGTTTTTTAAAAGGTTCTTCATATACTCAGCGTAAATGTTAGAATAATACTTTTAAATTTTTATCTATATATATATATATATATATATATATATATATATATATATATATATATATATATATATATATATATATACTGCTTAGAAACCCCTATACAATAGATATAGCTTCGCTTTTTATTCTAATTTGAGACATAGTATATAAAATATCGGAACCCAGAATCGAATTTTATCTTATTAGAATGGGAAGATTAAAACAAATATAATACTTTACCAAATAGTGGTCGGAACCAGTAACATCACGATAACTCACGCTTTCTTATTATATTCGTCTGTTTTTCAGCTTCGTCCCGAATAGCTTGACAATCACAACAAAGAGAACCTAGTGTCAACACACTCCGTTCTCCACTTTCCTCGTGATTTCATACTTTGTGTATAAAGTAGTGGAACTTAACACCGTAGTTTGTACCAAAGCAAAGAATTGAAACCTTAAATACAATCATTTCAAGTGGGAATCGAATCAACAACCAACGCGTTTACAGTCAGACATATATAAACACTACATTGACATACGACTCTCTAAACAAGGAAAAACAATAAATTCCACAGTATCCAGTCAAAGTTAATCAACATCTCTAAATGTTAACTCAAGAGTTGCAAAACTTAATTAGAAAGTTGAAAGCACGACTGTAACTTAAACGTAGGCTTAATTATCATCATATAGCTTGGATATGAGACAAATGGTGGTGGAAAAAATTCTTTATATTGGGGAAAACAGTCATTTTGTCCTATGTGGAGCATTTGGGTAATATGGGACTGAATATCGATGTTAACTGGTTCAATTTCCATTTAGGCGTATAAATATATATTTTTAATATCGTTGTTCCTTTGAATAACTAAAGAGTATAGACGGATATCAGTTCTCAACTTAAGTCTATATAATCTCAAGTATATATTAAGGTAGGTGGAAAGTAATGTGGGGAATGATTTTTTTTCTACTCTTGGATAAATGCAAAATTATTAAAAGTTTAGCAGTATAATGTAGCACATATCTTAATTATAATTAAAATAACGGTATTATTCTTTGTTTTATAAATACCATGCAACTATATATCATCAGATAAAAAATGTATCAGTTTACTTCTACCAAGCACTTCGAAGGCAGATTTTGATAGACCTTTCTAAATTTGTTTAACTAGAGAGTACCTCTCTCTCAGCAGAGAAGAGTGTTAATGCGAATTAAAAAAAACACTAAGCCTATAATAAATTCATCGCAAGTCTGAGGCATTGAGCATTTCTCTCTTTACAACATCCTGCACCTACACAGCTAACCAAATTACTAAGAAATTTCTTCTAAGCCCTATATATTTTAAAACAAAAAAAAACACTTATAATATATACAATTTGAAATACTAAAAGACTAAAAGTCACTAAAAGGAAAGTTGTGAACGGAGTGTCTTAACACTAGGTTCCCTCTACCTACCTTGCTGTGTGCGGGATACAGCGTGAAGCTAAACAAAAAAAAGTCACTAATCACCATACATTTGGAAATGTCTGAAACACCAAACCCATAATAAGTAATCAATTTGTCAACCAATCAACGAGTACTGTCAATCCGATCTGACGTGTCATTTGACAAAACAACGGCGCGCCGGCGATAAAAGCCCCGCATCCGCTTCCGGCCACACAAGACGTTCGTTAAGTGCGTATTGTATTTTATTTTTGTATATATTGTATAGTATTTAGGCTTGCTTTTTAATATATTTTGTTGAAATATACCACACAGATTGAATGTGGATAGGGACTATAACCCATCAATCGGTTTCTTTTTTTGGTATGGCGATATTGGTTGATAGGTGAAAACAGGAATATTATTTCATGTATGAAAAATTAAAATATTTTTTTATTATTTATTAAAAAAAATTCAAAACCTTGAATTCCGAACTTTGTTTTTTGTGTCTCACAGGCAGTCGTTGCGATGACGCGCCATACCAGCAACTGTTTCTACTACTGCGGTGGTGAGGACGACGCGATAAAGAGAATAATACGGAATACAACGACAGCAACGACCAAAGGTATTGTGGAGTACAATTTGAAGATGGCCATAAAAGATAGGAACGAAGCGGTCATATCCACTACTATAGCGTCAATGCCATCCACACCCCATCCTTAAATAAAAAAATATGTATGTATATAGTAGTAAGAAATATATGTAATAGATGTAAGAAATAAAATAAGTGATACACTTATACTAAATTAATTTAGGTTACATTTAACTTCATTATGATAGGAAAATTGTATAAAATGAAAACAGGCAACGTAAATTTATAATAACTGGACTCCCTTAGGATATATTCTTTAAGTCTTAGTTTTAAGTACTGAAATCGTAAACAAAATAACAATTGCATATGATAATACAAGATTCGTGTAAAAAAAGGTACAGACCTTATGTCCGTAGAGTAAAATAGAATAAAAAAAAAAAAAACTTTGTTCTTGTACCTAAGACAAAGGACAACATCAACGCCATTCAAAACTGAATGTCTCGATTTCTAAGAGAAAATAGCAAATGACTATTCATTCATTGCATTACGTTTTCTTTGACTAATCATTTACTATACTGCAGGAAAAAGATTGATATTATTAAAACATGTAACTTCTAAAAAGTTATAAATGTTTCAAACATTTCTTTCATTTCATTATTTCAACTTTTATTATTGCAACTTAAATTTATATCTTTCTACATGACAAAATCTTAAAAAAATGTATCTCTCGCTGTTTTATTTAACAGTGACTTAACAACTACAAAATTAATACTCTAAAACTAAAATAACATGCAACATAACATTAAAACCTATAATTAAATTACAATTTACACACGAAATATCATATAACATTTTCCCATACGATTTCAGGAATTGAAATGTAATTAATTATATTAAAAAAGTTATTTCAAAATTTGCCAAACTAAAACGATTATCGGCTGACACAGTCACGTTACGTTAATACATAGCGCGTGTATCGCGTAACAATAGCGGTGTGTACGGACTTTATCCTCCTTTGATTGTGTGGACGTGACGACGTGACGTGGCGTGTGATTTTTATTTACATGTAAAAATATTATTATTATGCAAATTTATGAATTATTATATATTTATATTATAAAAAGGAGAAATAAAGAAATTTTGTGCGTTTTCCTGTATAGCGGAGTCGACAGAGAGATGCAAGTGTTTTGGTCTCACCGGAACATAACGCCGCGTTTTGTATTTCTATTTCTAGGTATTAGGACAAAGAAATGAAAATAATTTATTTTAAATATAATATAACTTAATAATTCTATTGACTGGAAATCGAATCCACAATCATCTCGCTTACAGTCAAAGCCTGTGCCACTGTGCCACGATGGCATCAATTCATATATTAATATATATTTGCATAATAAATAAAGAGAATATTCAAATTTTTTGAACGTACGTTTGATTTTTTTTAAAAATGATTTGGTTGTTTTAAAAATGATTTCTTACGAAAAACTTGGGTTTCCTAATTATTATCGAAATGTGATAGTGGACTGCCTAAGCCACCAGTAATCTGTAAAGTCTCTAAATCAGCGTTAATAATAAAAAAAACTGAGTAATGCGTCACTAAGACTTTTTCTATATGTCCTGTTTATGATCAGAGGAAGATACGATAATGTTTATAACTCCAATATGATTATTTGTTTTAATATTAAAAGACAACCTGCAGACAGCTACCCAAAAATATTCAACAATTCACCGTAATTAAAATAACAGAATGAACTATGCACGAAATGTTAATAAAAGTTAAAAAAAAATAAGTTAAAAAATGATTTTTAAATTTTCATTTTTAACCGTTCGCTTCAAAAATATATCATATTTTTCAGGACACAAATTGAGATTTAGCTGATCGAAAATCGGAATTCTCCGCCGTGACAGCGATGTGATTTATTGCGCTGCTGATAATAACGTTATCATGACCATCTTGGTATCTAGAACATAATGGAACATGGTCCTTCGAGCCGGATAGCGGTTAATGTTACCTGGAGCTTGTAATTTTTAATGAATGATATTTTTTTATTATTTGCTTTGGATGAAGAATTATTTTTGCGTCGCTTTATGTTTATTATAGTTTCAATGGAAAATGAGGACACAGTGACTAGTAAGTTTGTTTTTTACGTTTTTTTCTACTTTGCTTATATCTTATAAGATAGATTAAATGCTGGTTGGAAGAACCCAGCGCTACCATGTGTCCATGTTCAGCTTAAAATATGTCCTTAATTATACGTAAAATTTTCTAATAAATTGTAAATTTAATTTAAAAAAAAACAAAATATATAACTTTATATTTTAAATTAAATTATTTATTTGACTTTGACTTTACAAGCCTTAATCAGTCATAATTTATGAGAAGATAATAATTAAAAATACTTTGACTAAAACACATGACAAATTATATCTACACTCACCAAATTTATGTAAATCCCGCATCCCTGACGTATTGTACATACATACATACATACATACACATACGACTAAGTATTATACATAAATAAATAAGCTTTGAAACTGATATCGATGATTGATTGGGCAAGGACCCCATGGGTCTGTGTGAACACGTTAGTTTTCGTGTAATGGACCAAATATTCTATTCACCTATTCACCACGCGTCATTGGCTCAGAGGTGCGGGTTAAACGGGGATGATTTTGATCGATAGGTCACCAGTTATTTTGGTTTACAGTGTATTTTGGGTCTTCATTGAAGATTATCTATCAGTGTTAGGTTAAAATTGTGTGTCAATTTGCGTATATTTTAATATATTTCATAGAGACAAAGTGTTGTGTTTAATTTCGTCACCTAACATTGCTTTTTGATTGCGTTTAAAAACAGACTATAGGTTAATAACTGAAATATAAAAATTACTTATATATAAGTATGTATTGTACAACAACTTAAAATCCACAGAAAGAAAATAATCGAAATATATTATTATTTATTTTCTACATAAAAAAATCTATATTATAATTGTTGAAACGATTTTTCATTTAATAATTAAATTACTAATTGAATTAATATTAAACGGAGATTATTTGATCGATAGGTAAACCAAAGTAACTGGTGTTATTTTGGTTTACAGTGTATTTTAGTTCTTCATTGAAGATTCACTGTCACTAATGTTATATCTGGTAAGGACTTACATTATAGCTATATGGATAATGTAGATATTTTTAAATTGTGGATGTTTACTCCAAAAGCTTAAAATTTTAGTTTACATAACGATCTTTATTTCACTGGAAGGTCTACTTTATTTGATAAAGAGTGGGAAAACTGATCCTAGGTTTAGTCAATACATCCATACTAATATTATAAATCTGATAATTTGTCTGTTTGTCTGTATGCTTCACGGTCGAAACCACTGCGCCACACTTCAAGCTGTGAGTCACAAGTATTTCATATACATAACTAGATATAACACAAAATAAATGCACATAAAGAAAAAACCTAGAAAAATATAATACTTGATACAAATAAAATCTCGCATCTCACCTCAATTTCTTACACATAACCTTATACATTCTAAAGATTTAGAGGACTTTTAAGCAATTATCAAATAAAATACACAAAACAAGTAAATAAGTCAGCAAGTAAATATTTATCAAATACTTGAAAAGTGTTAATGTATTAGAACATGGCTTTGTGCATTCACCGTGAACTAACACCGTCAAAGACAATGAAGGGTTCCAAACAAACTACTGAGGCCTGTTGACTGAAGGAATCCAAGGGGCCAAGGGGGGATTCAATAAAGACGTTCAGGGTTATCTTTGTGAAATCTTAATTTTACTTAATTGAGTTTGTAAGAAATGCAAGAGATTTGTTGCGATTTAACCCCTTTTTATTGGTTGTACATTTTTTCATATAGTTATTTATACTTAAGGAAACAATCTGTTCCCCACTTTCCGCTGAATTCTAGCATTGCGTGTTAAATGGCGGAACTTAATGCCGCGTTTTGTCCCGATATCAGAGCGCAGAAAATGGAAACATTACATATTTTCATTCCTCGAGTGGGAATCGAACCCACAGCCAGTCACTTTATAGCCTGGTCGTGGCTCATGAATGAACATTTTGTGCCTCGGCGTCACAATTGGCCCCACAAGCAACAAGCAGTTATTTTCAATATTTCAAAAAAAATATATATTTCCTGGTATTCTCTATAAATAAAAATTAAAATATTATCACAAAATACAAAAGAATTATATTATTACAACTAGCAAGGAATTATCTTACTTCTACTATTGTTATACTGTGTATTCTACAGAATAGAGTAGGAATTTATCTTAGGGACACGACCTTGGCTCCCTCGGCGTATGTTAAATAAACAAACGTCTGAATCAACGTCTTTATCGCTTTTTGTGTTGAACTCTGTATGTATGGAATCTATATAATGCTTGGAATGAAATGTTGGTATATTTTTTTGGTTGTTGAAGAAATTTGTGTTCTTTGATTAATGCTTTTATAGAGTTGTTGGGAAGTTATAAATTAGCCAAAGATTATAGATTTGGTTCCAAACTCGCTCAAATAAAGTAACATATATCTTCTTCTTCTTTTTCAGTCAAAACAGACGGTTTCCGCAACTCGACGTCTTAGAGCGCCTATTTTGCGTCAGGAGGGTGTCATAGCTATACTCGTATTATTCCAGCCAGCCCAGTTCAGCCAGGAACGCTACCAGTGCCCTCACATTAGATAGTGCCTCTGGAAGGTTGCCCGGTAAGCCGACGTACCTTGCCCGGTAGGTAGCCACTCCGGAAGTAACATATGTATACGTCTAAAATACTTGCGATGTGTGAAACTGACTCTCCTACTAATAGGTTGTCTTTATAAAAAAAAATCACACTTCAGCGATGTTATCGTATCGATCTTTTGTAAAATTAAATGTAATACTTTGCTTTTTTAATTTTAAATTCGCGTATGAAAATTTGTATCTATTATATGTCACTATTATATTTGTTAAGAAATATATTTCCTTTCTTTCTTTTTTCTTTTCTTTCTATTTTTGCCAAAGCATGGCGTTGAGTTCTACCACTAAACATGCAAAATCTCTCCGACTACGGTTATATTTTTCAGAAAAAATGTAAACCTACATTTTTTACATATCGCTAAATTTCTATTCTAAATTCGTCTTTACTAAGTAACTTAACAACGATAATCCAACACCAACATGCCAATATTACTTAATAAAATAAATATATTCTAAAAACATAATAACAAAACTCTACCATTATGACGAGTATGAAAAATTTAGCGTTTTACGTCGTTTTCGTTTACGGTTCGAACTCTTTTTAATCGAAGCTCGTTACGCGATGACTGGCTTTTCCCTTTGGGATTTATCTGTTGGTTTCAGTAGATTTATTTTTGTTGTATCTAAATATTTGAGTTATATTTTTTATATATTTTTTTTAATGTCATACAAAATTTTGTATTCATTATTGCTTGTATGGCAGAGTATATAAATTTAGTTGAAAATTGTAAATTTAATTTCGTTTGTTCAAGCTTTATAGCCTTTTCAAGTTTTAAACTTTTTTTTCAGCTTAATATATTATTTTTTTTTAGCTTCATGCTGTATCCCGCACACAGCAGGGCAGGCAGAGGGAACCCAGAGTTAAGACACTCCGTTCCCGTTAATTATAGTCAGTACAGTAAGCTTAACTATATTAAATCAGCATAACATAGTTATAACCTCTTTTATATAACTATTAAACAAAAACAAAAATACTTCTCTAAATTGGTATAAAAATAACAGGTTTCGTATTGATTGTGATGACAGTCAAATATAGTTATGAAAATTGATAATCTATAACATTTTCTACACAGGAAAGACACATAATCTTGAAATGATTGCACAAATAAACTAATTGCTGGCAGTGCACGATTTACAGGTGCTTTTATTGCGTGCTCTTCTATAGTTGTGACAACGACGTACTTCATTACTTGACGTCATCTCTAAAGCTAATGCTTGTTTTTCTTTGTCTGTAATACCTAGGAAATATTATTTTTTTATTGTCGAAGACCTTGTCAATGTATTTGAGTTAATTCTTTTCTCAGTCAATAGTTTCATCCAACCTCATCTGATCGTCAACGAAAAATGACACATAGTTTTGAATAGCAGTGTTGTGCCTGGCTATTCTGTTCGGACTAGGAGGAACAAACACTATAGTATGCCTAAGGGTTCTTCCTCTGATCTGAAGAATTGTCTTAGACCACATCGTTTCATCAACTCTGGTGTAATAATCATCACGCTGCGATTTTCGCTAAGGTAGTTTCTCATTTCAGAGCTTTCGCTGTCCCTTGACTCTGATATCTTGCGCCTGTTCTAATTCTTATTCGTGATTTTGCTCTTCTAAGTAATCTACTTCCTCATCCGAGCTAGACTTAGCTTGAGAACCGTCGATGTCGGCTTCAGCTCCTCTCAACCACGCCCCTATCTGTGCAGCTTGTAGATCCCCCATTTTTATCCAAAAAATTAATGTTAGAATAATGTAATGAAAGAATATGTTATGTTGATAAACTAAATATTTTAATCCTGTTATCATAAGCATAAAAGAAGTTATTTTTAAGTAATTTATAAAGTTTTGTGACTTTAAGCTTTTAATAAAAGTTTATGAAAATTTTATCTATAAGGAATTTGCAACAAAGTATCATAAGCTTCAATATTTGTTATAATATAAAGTAGCTTCTAGGATATTCCTGCACAGCAGTGAAGTCAGAGAAAACCACTCAAGTTATGACACTCTGTTCTCCAATTTCTGCTCGAAATAGAGACATTATGAGATGACTTCAATGTTTCGCTTTCTCTTCTTACCAGGGCGATGGAGTAAAAATAAAAAAAATAATAATAATAACGCCGAATGGGAATAGAACCCACAGCCAATCGCTTCTTATCAGGCTTCCGTCTTAATACATACACATTCTTTATAATATATGTTGCAAAATAAATAGTCTAGAGCTATGTTTTAATGGAGTGACAACACCACTGCTGACGTCACTCGTATATTTTTGATAATCCTGGACGATGATAGGTCTAAAAATAAAACTGCTTATATTATGAAAGCCTAGTTTATTATTTAGGCACCGTAATATTATCACAGAGAGGTCCCAACTGTCTGAAGACTGAAGCGAGACCCTCGTGCTTAGAAAATGCCGGCGTTTTTATAATGCCAATAGCAAGTCAAAACTACCCACTATTTTTTATTGTTATTTTAGCTTTGGTCTTATAATAACATCTAAAAACTTTTTACAAATAATTATTCAAACTTTTTTTAAATTAATTAATCTAACTATTATAATTATATTTTGTACTTGTAAGCTGTGGAACGACCTTCCTCCTGAGGTTTTCCCTGAGCGCTATGACATAGGTGTATTTAAGCGTCGAGTGCACAGGTACCTCCATCCTCTAGGCCGGCAACGCATCCAGTACTCTTCTGTAGATGTACATGGGCAAAGGTAACTTACGAAGGTAACCTACCATCAGCTAGTCCTTCAGCTCGTTTGCTAAAAAAATCGTCGTTGCGCCAACTTACATAATATTACTTTATCTTACATTCTTTACGTATTTTCCTGAATATGTTGGCCAGTCGTGGCCCAGTGGCACAAGAGTGTGACTGTAAACGACTGGTTGTGGGTTCGATTCCCACTCGAGGAGTGGAAATTATATTTCCATTTTCTTCGCTCTGGTGTCGAGGTAAAGCGCGGCGTTAAGTTCCGCCACTTAACACGCAAGCCTCCGAATTCGGCGGAAAGTGGGGAACGGAGTGTCTTAACACTAGGTTCCCTCTGCCTACCCTGCGGTGTGCGGGATATAGCGTGAAGCTATTTAAACTTTACGTATTTAGTTATTCATATTCCATCCACACATACTCCACAATAATCAGATCAAAACAATCATCCATAATTAAAATTCTCACCCATCGCTTTAAATTTGCACAATGAGATTTCTTTATGCCTTTTAAATCTCTTATTATCGGCTAGCTGAAGGCCTATATACGTATATTTTAATCAAATTATTTTTTCATGAATGCGAATGCCGCTGTAATAATGTTCGTGGAAATATTTTATCGGTACGATTCTTATTAATTTATTGTTTGTTGCCTGTTGCCTGCCTGTTTGTGAAAAATATCATTTTTACCTGTAATGGGGAATTAATGGTGATGTGTTGAGATTTTAATTTCATTGTAGTTTTTTTTGTATTGGATTTGTATAGTTTTTTTTTATGGAATAAAGGAGGCAAAGGAGCAGAAGGCTCACCTGGTGTTAAGTGGTTACCGTCGCCCATAGACATCCACAACATTAGAGTTATGGATGCGTTGCCAGCCTCAGGGATAAAGGATAGAAGGAGTGAGGAAGGATGGAAATAGTGGCAATAGGGAGAGCTGGTTTACATGCCATCGAATCGGAACACATCATCAGATATTTGGCGGCTCGTCTTTGACACAATAGTGGTCGCGAGCCAGTCGAAGAACGAATCTCCTACCACCAAGCTACTGGGTTACCCGCCTTTTACGGGATGCTACCCAGCAGCGGGGGGGATTGTATTCTTAACCCGTCACCCCACGGGAAAAGTATTATTTTAAGATAGATTTTTTTATAGAGACTAATTGAAAGTTTTGGTATTATTCAATATTTTTAGTTAGCATATAGTAGAAGCTACAATTATAGTATTAAACAATTGTGCTATATTTTTTTTCTTTAAGTATTTCTTGTCAAATAGAGTTTGGATACATAATTATTGTGGTACTTATTTTGCTCAGTAGGTATAAACCATATTTTTTTATATCTTAAGTTTAATCATTTTAAGTTTAGATTTATTATGTTAATGTCATGTCGAATATATTAATCAGATAAAATAATGCATTATAATAGTAAAGACAACAAGACTTTCTCTAACATTCTTGAAAAACGTTACAGTGTAATGTATCTAGAAAAAAAACTATTATTAAATAATTAAACACACATTAGAAATATAGCAAATCTAAAAAAAAACCAACAAACAGACAGAAATAGCAATTCTTACACCATTCAAAGACAACCAAAGGTAAAAAAAGGGGAATTCAACAGACGTATATCCGTGACACTCAATAAGAAATCGCGTGCTCAGTAAGAAAAACTTATGAAATTCGAACCGACACATTCTTCGCACCTGTTCAGCGTAGAACTTCAAATATACTTATTTTTTATAAGACCTCTCTCTATCTTCCATATAATTTGCTTAACTTGAAACGTGGTGTAGCTTTTTTTGCATAGAAATGTTATAATTTTTTATTGGGTCAGTGGGAGTGATCTGGATGATCGTAATGGTAGTGGGTTCTAGAACCAGTCAGATTATGTTATTTTATGCAAAAAAATGATTATAATATTTTATAGGCATCCACAGTAAAAAAAAAATTAAAAATAATAATTTATGCAAGAAACAAAAGATATATATATTCATTTTTTATTGCTTGTTTATACTCGTACATACACTAGTGTTCGATAATGCCAGTTATTTTAATTCCCTTTGTATGGAAATAAGCAATCTTTCTGTGAATCTATTTTGTAAAAATTAAAAATAAATAGTAAAATAATATATAGCAATAAACACTACTACGCTTTTTTCCTTATAGTAGGGAAATCAGAGATAAGCTAGTGTTAAGATACTATACTCTCTAATTTCATACTCAATTAACATATTCCATGTTGAGTGGCGTAACTTAACGCCGCACTTCGTCTTTTTATAGAACTTTCACATTGAAAAAGACATTTAGAAAACGTATAAGAATTTGAACGCAGCGGGATTCGAACACGCGCCTCCTGAATACAGCATGAGCATGCGTTCAGTGGTGAGAGCGCCTGGACGGTATTCAGGAGGCGCGGGTTCGAATCCCGCTACATTCAATTTTTTATACGTTTTCTAAATGTCTTTTTCAATTTAAAAAAGAAAAACTTTAGCATTATTTTGCACAGAGCACATAGCAAATTTTGTATCAAAACAATAAGTAAATCTATAAATCACAGACAGAATAAACACAATCAGAAAAGGGCCGTCATTTTTTTTACAAATGTTTTATCTGACAATTTTGCTCTTTTTCGAACAACTAAATTTTTTCATTGGGAAAGTGCAGTGTGGCCTCAGGGCCGAAGTTGACATAACTACGATGACCGTTAAAGTACGTTCACATGGTATTTCGATAACAATGGACAAAGTCAAAGTTATATTTTTTACTAATATTATATATGTATGTATTTCTTATATAATTTTTGTTAAATAAGTTTACAATATCCGTTAAATATATTGACTGACTGATTAAATAACTGACTAACTCGATAATATTGCTCAAACTTTGTTCTATGTTTTAAGTTCTTTGTACTTTAACTCAATAATGAGGAATTACATCCTAAATTATAAAAAAAATATCACCAATTCAAAAAATAATAAAAAGTACTTTAAAAATGGCAATTGAAAATAGACCTTATTAGAGAAGCAGTAAGTGTTTATTCATGCTTAGACACTTTAATGTTTTTCTGCAGAAAGTATTTATCTTTTACTAGAGAGGCAATGATCATAATTCCTATTTTTAAAATAATTCCTAACTTAGGAAACAATTTGTTTTTATACATATTATAAGATACAAATATTTATTAAAACTTATAGTGCTTATTAGCACTTTCTTATTGTTAACATAAAAACGTCAGTATTATCAGTCCAACAAGAAGTTAGCTTCATAATCTGAGATATTCGACCGTTACCCTAGTAAATTAAATTAAATAGCTTCACGCTATATCCCGCACACAGCAGGGTAGGCAGAGGGAACCTAGTGTTAAGACACTCCGTTCCCCACTTTCCGCCGAATTCGGAGGCTTGCGTGTTAAGTGGCGGAACTTAACGCCGCGCTTTACCTCGACACCAGAGCGAAGAAAATGGAAATATAATTTCCACTCCTCGAGTGGGAATCGAACCCACAACCAGTCGTTTACAGTCACACTCTTGTGCCACTGAGCCACGACCGGCCACTGGCCACTGGCCTAGTAAAATGGATTTAATTTTTTTCATACACTTTACACTTAAGAAATATTTATCCTACAAAATGATTTATCACTACTTTCTCGTTATCTATAAAAAATATTACAAAATCATCTGAAAGCGCCCTTACACCGTCGCAATCCAACACTACCGTGACATCGCCCCGAGCTATCGACCTACAGAATAACGTTTTGACTGTTTGACGATACGTGTATATATGTATATATAATATTCATTATTTACGTAACAAATTGTGAAATTCAAAAATGCTTTTAAATTTTTATTTTATTTTTAAACTAGCGGAACGCTCGCGGCGTCGCCGCGTGAACTGTTCCATATCTATATAGAAAAAATAGAAAAACAAGCCCTATTCTCTCCGCTCACCCTAAAAGTAGAAAAAAAGTTCAAAAAATGAAAAATAATTATAAAATCGGCATGACCATCATCCATCACTAAGCTCATAGTGCAATAGTATATACGTTACGTACGCGTACATAGTACGCGTTATTATTTATAATTTTTTCTCCACTTTTCGTCCGAATTCAAGATATAACTTGTTGAAAAGCGGAAGTCAGCACTGCATTTTGTCTTGTACCAGACGAAGGTTTTTTTGTTTTAGCTTCACGCTATATCCCACACACAGCAAGGTAGGCCAAGGGCACCTAGTGTTAAGACACTCCGTTCCCTACTTTGCCGCAAATTGGGAGAAACGAAGAAATTATAATAGTTTAAATGTAATCATTCTTCTGAGTGATAATCGAACCCAAAACCATTTCGTTTACAATTAGACATTGTGCCACTGTGCCATAATGGTTTCTTTAGTATATCTATATAGAAAAAATAGAAATACAAGCCCTATTCTCTCCGCCCACCCCAAAAATAGAAAATAAAATAGCAGTCGTGGGACTGCCGATAGAAGTGAAAACGGAACTATTAAGTTGAGTGTAATTAAAACTATATGCAAAAATTATATGAATTTTTTTATGTTTTATTTATTAGTTACATATGATGGGTTAAACAAATCATGAACAAAATATAAATACAAAGTGGTTGAAAAAATAATGAATATACAATTATCTTAATTATACATAGTATTTATATTTACACGAATTTCAAATTCAATACTATTATCATTAGCATGTCGGTGACGCGAACCGAGGATTTTACCCTCTACCAAAACGCTCAACGCGCCTAAAGAAGTTTTCACTTCAAAAAAAACAAAAAAAAATTTATAATTATAAAATCGGCATGACCATCATCCATCACTAAGCTCATAGTGCAATAGTACTCGTTATTATTTATAATTTGTCGCATACCCACCCCCGGCTGTAAATTACGTGACGACACGATCAATCAACTTGGGAATTTAAATAATGGCTTTGAATCAGGCGTAATATTATTAAATATATTTTTTGTTATAGTATAAAATATTATGAGCATATTTATGTAAATTCAGAAAATATTATTTTTTTTGTAGGTTTTTGCTTTTTTAAGCTCGTGTCAGTGTACTATTTTTTTTCGTATGATTTAGGGACATTGCGTGTTCATTGGTGGAATACAACGCCGCCTTATATTTTACGAGAGCAGAAAAGTAAATATAATTTAATTAATATAACATATTCTTGTGCGAGGGAATTGAACCCATAACTAGTCGCGCTTATTCCCATAAGCTCAAAAATAATATTTAAATTTTGTACAAAATTTACTAAATAGAAAGATCTCAACCCATTTTTCTTCCTTTATATATAATATATTATAGTTTTCAATTATATAATCTATGTATATTTAATCTGTTACACATCACTACTGTATTCATAAATACTTACTGAATTTCAAAAGAAAATCGCCCTTAAACATCCACAAAATTACCTGAAAGCCAAAAAAAAGGACATTAGAAAACGAAACTAATGCATTGACCTAACGCAAAGTGAACGAACAAACAAACGGCCTATTCCGGTAGCAAAAAGAAAAACAATAAATTTTGTTGAGACGCCGGTAAAAACTAAAATACTAGGCGTAAAGCTCGCTACTCACGAACTTTTTGATTGTAAAAAGAAAGTGCTTCAGCTTTTTTCCAGCATAGTGGAATGATCAGAGTGACCTAGTGTCAAGACACTCTGCTCTTCACTGTCTAAATTCGAGACATTGTATTTTGAGTGACGCGATCCGATGTCGTGTTTTGGCTTACATAGCAGAGCGGAGAAATGAAAATATATTAAAAATAGTCATTCCACTAAGTTTAAACTCTCCTTTTTATGTGGCTAGAAATAAATATAATTAAATACATCTAAATATTATAAGTACGAATGTCTATCTGTATGTCTGTTAAGATATCACGGCTTATTCACTGGCCCGATTTGGATTGGATTTGGAATTAAAATAGTTAACAAACCAATGTCAAACGTAGGTTACATTGTTTTCAAAAATCAACCCCTAAAAGATTGAAATAGGAAAAAATTGTATAAAAAATCTAAATCACTTGATCAAGCCGCTTAACTCAACCGAGAACGAGTTATCAAACATGCAAAGCAGTTATAGTTATATAGTTCACACGGACGAAGCCGGAAATAGGTAATAAGTATTTATAACTATTACAAATTCACACCTTAATTGAACCTAAAACCACTGCCTTTAAATATCAAATTTAACCAAAAATCCTAAAGGCACTATACCTATAGTTTATCTAAAAAGTATAATCCAAGTGCTCCATTGAATGGCGGCTCACTAATTAACCTTCGTTCCGAAACGCATAAATCGAGCAAAACTGTACATTCCTCTTCGTTACTGGCCTATTTTTTTCGGAAATCTGTACTGCTGTCTTTAATTTATTATCTTTGCCTAGAATTTTAGTTTTATTTTCTTATTATGGGTATTGATGTATTAGGTGGATGTATGGCACAGTGGGCAATGTCTGACGGTAAATACGATTGGTTGTATGTTCGATTCCTACTCGGTGTAATGATATTTTTTTATTTTTTTCGCTTTGGTGAATAAGGTATAGGGTTGCGTTGAGTTCTTTCTTCGACCACCAGTACAGGAAAAAGCGTGACGCAAAAAAATCTCTTTTGATAACTTATTAAAATACTAACAACAGAAATAAGGTGTTGTAAAGGTATAAAAGTTTCAACTTAGCCAGATTCTATATTTAAGCCAAAATTCTTGTTCTGTCTTCAAATAACCTATTGGTTAGAGGTTGGACGGTTTCTAAAAAGCGTGAGTTTGAATTCCGCTGTGTCCAAATTTTTATGCGTTAAAAAATGTTTTAATAATAACCTTTCATTTTGTGGCCAGTCGTGGCCCAGTGGCACAAGAGTGTGACTGTAAACGACTGGTTGTGGGTTCGATTCCCACTCGAGGAGTGGAAATTATATTTCCATTTTCTTCGCTCTGGTGTCGAGGTAAAGCGCGGCGTTAAGTTCCGCCACTTAACACGCAATCCTCCGAATTCGGCGGAAAGTGGGGAACGGAGTGTCTTAACACTAGGTTCCCTCTGCCTACCCTGCTGTGTGCGGGATATAGCGTGAAGCTATTTAATTTATTTTATAACCTTTCATATACACTAAAAAGTGTCATCCCGAATTAGCAGGATAGGCAGAGGGAACCTAGTGCTATGACACTCTGTCAGCCTATTTTTGGAGGTATTGCGTGTTAAGTGGCAGAACTTAACACCGCACATAGCCTCGATATCATAGCGAAGAAAATGGAAATATTACATATTTCCATGTTACCACTCCTCTAGTGGGAACGAACCCACAAACAGTAGCACGCCACGACTGGCCCCATTATTAAATGGCGATATTTTCAAATTAACGATATTGACAACGGATCTACTAATCTATTAATAGAGATACATTGTATCACTATTACATAGCTTAAACAAGAAATAATTAAAAGCCATAAAAATTCGCGGCTTTGAGTTTTACCACTTAACACGCAATGCCTCCAGAAGGCGGCGGAAAATGGGGAATGGAGTGTGTTAACACTACCCTCTGCCTACCTTGCTGTGTACGGGGTACCGATTTTCCGGCGTAAAGTCAAGGAGTGTCTTGATACTAGGTTTACTCTGACTACCCCGTTATGCAAAAAAGCGGGTAGCTACAGGATAAAGAAAAAAAGTTCTTTCTGTTCTGTTCTGAAACTCCTGTTTATTATACACTTACAATAATATTTATTATACACTTACAATAATAACAATAATATTTAATTTCAAAAAACAAAGGTTACTTTCCACTGTTACGTCTCACCGCAACCCCGACGGGTGCAATCAAGAACATCGCTTTCGTTTGCTAGGCGTCTTCACGACCAATTAGCCTCGACATCGCGCCGCATAAATTGTTTCAAATGACTCTTATATAGCCTGAGCCTGTGTTGCTTAAATGGAGATGAAAAAATAATCGATAGCAAAAATAGGTTGTTCTCTGTTATAATAATTGTAATTTCTAATAGGGTTTGTAAGAGGTTAGGGGTAAATAAAAATCCGTCCATTTTTAAGCTATTGTTATATATTTCATCGAAAAGCAACAGCACTTATACAGACTTATTTATTTATTTTTTTTACTTTCACGCTGTATCCCGCACACAGCAGCGTAGGCAGAGGGAACCTAGTGTTAAGACACTCCGTTCCCCACTTTCCGCCGAATTCGGAGGCATTGCGTTTTAACGAGCGGTACTTAGAGCCGCGCTTTGCCTCGACACCAGATTATATGCCAAAATTCCAATCGGTCAAGCGGTGTAGATTTTTCATATAAACTTTCATCCCCTATTTCAATCCTTTAGAGGTTTATTTTTGAAAAATTAAGTAGCCTATGTTAGACCCAGTCATTTTTACTACATTCATTCTAAATTTCATCCAATTCGGATCAGTAGATTAGCCGTGAAAGCGTGACAGACAAACAGACGGACATTCGCAATTATAATACAAGTATAGATTTCAACAAATTTCAACTTATTAAGCTGATACACGTTTCCCATAACAACTTTATAGTATTATAGTCATATCGTGATTCAACAAACAATATGAATAAAACGGAAAACTGAGCACAAATGAGCGCAAAGTACAACTTTACCGAGTTGCGTCTAACTAATTGAATGCAGCTAGAATCTTAATCGGCTATCATATCGCGCAGTGTGTGGTTGCGGATGCTGCGTCTTATAGTTAAGAATTGTAGTGGAAATTTATATTATAGTTATTTCAGTATTCTTTTGTATTTCTTTATAAGTTTTCGTAATTATATATAATGTTCTTAGTTATATAGTGACAAGTCACTCTTTTCGTCACTTTAAATATATTTTTAGAAGCTACATGTAAGTTTATTAAGTCTAATGTTAGATTTTCCCTAACTATTTGTAAACAAAGAAAATATTTTGTATTGTTCAAATTCGCCATAATGGTGTAACATGATGGGTATAAAATTTAAAAGCACAAGCATTCTTACTTTACAATTTTTATCATTCATCACTTATATTAATAATTAATAATCATATACAAATGTTTTTAAACAATGAGGCATATTCCGGCTAAGTAAATTAAAATAAATAAAAAAATAATCTAAACCTGAATTTTCCTTTTGGTAAATAATCAATGTCTATCAACAGATAAGTCAACTATCAACACAAAGTCATGAGTTTTAAACCTTAAACTTACCTTCAATTTATTTATTTATTTTAATAAAGGAAACTTTTTTTTAACTGTTTATATTTATGCTCTATTGATATGAGTCTGTACCTTTTGTTAACTTATAAATTTTACATTTTCATTTTCTTGTTACATTACTATCTATTATTCTAAAAGAGTCCAAGTTACTACTTGGACACTACACTAAATTTACAATTTATAATTACACTAAATTTACATTACATATTTTATTTATGGAATAAAGGAGGCAAACGAGCAGAAGGCCCACCTGGTGTTAAGTGGTTACCTTCGCCCTTAGACATTAACAATATTAGAGTTATGGATGCGTTACCAGCCTTGGGAATGTAGGACAGAAGGAGGGAGGAAGGATGGGAATGGTGGGAATAGGGAGAGCTGGCTTACATGCCATCGAACCGGAACACATCATAAGATGTTTGGCGGTTCGTCTTTGACACGATAGTGGTCGCGAGCCAGTCGGAGAACAAATCTCCTACCACCAAGCTACCGGGTTACCCACCTTTCACGGGACGCTAAAAGTAAAATGTATTATAATATGGTATTATACATATACATATATAATACCATATTATAATACATTATTTTTAATTTTTACATATCTAATTATTTATTATTTTTATTGTAAATGGTAGACCTTGGATATTTAAGTATTAGTGGAAGAATAATTTTGGGACTTGGATGGCATAACTGCAATATAAGGCAAAATTTAGAAGATATCAATTCATAAACGCAAAGACAACATAATCTCTTGATCTCTACATCCGGTGGTTTGTATGGAAATTGGATGCATTATCAAATTAGCGTACAGTAGTGTTAATTATTATGTACATAATAATGTGTTATGTACAATGTGTCTGAACGTGATTAATTAGCTATATAAAGGTGTTTGCTAATCTATGTGTGTATAATATTATAGATTTTAAGTCATATTTATATGCATGTGGACCAGTCGTGGCGTAGCACGAACGTGTGATTGTAAACGACTGGTTGTGAGTTCGATTCCCACTCGAGGAGTGAAAATATTTCCATACCGCGCTCGTATCAGAAGCAAAGCGCGGCGTTAAGTTCCGGAACTTAACACGCATTGCCTCCGAATTTAGCGGAAAGTGGGGAACGGAGTGTCTTAACACTAGGTTTCCCCTGCCTACACTGCTGTGAGCAGGATACAGCGTGAACCTAAAAACAAAAAAATTATAACATAAACTGTTATAAACATATCTTCCAAGTGAGTAAAACGTGATAAGTCCAGTTTAATAAGTTCCATCTCATTTTAAAATTTATCAGAACTGTAAACGCAAAAGATCATATTAAAAGAACTAAATATTTTTTTTTAGCTTCACGCTATATCCCGCACACAGCAGGGTAGGCAGAGGGAACCTAGTGCTAAGACACTCCGTTCCCCACTTTCCGCCGAATTCGGAGGCGTTGCGTGTTAAGTGGCGGAACTTAACGCCGCGCTTTACCTCGACACCAGAGCGAAGGAAATGGAAATAAAATTTCCACTCCTCGAGTGGGAATCGAACCCACAACCAGTCGTTTACAGTCACACGCTTGTGCCACTGGTCCACGACTGGCCACTAAATATTAATAATTTTATCAATAACAAAAATAGTAATACCAAATACACAACATATGTACACGATATCATAACATTTCCCATTCATATTAACTTGATTAAATGTCACAAAGAAAGAATATAATACGCGAGGGATGGTCTCAAGGAAATTAGCGAACCGCCCCTAAATTCTGGGGATTAATAAAGGAATCAATATCGTTCTTCTTCATATATCAATGTGATCATACTCGTATATAACCTGTTCGGAGTAATATGAACATTTTACTTGACAAAATATATATTTTGTTATAGAATAAACGATTTAAATTTTCGCCCTGTATTTGGTATAGTGGAGTCATTTTCTTATTTGGGTTGGATAGTATCATACACTTGTTTCTGCACTTTTGACATATAGAGATATTAGCGGCCTGCTCGTGGCTTCGTCGCGTGAACTACCTAAATGTTTCGTTGTATTGCAAACCTTGTGGCGGATTTTTAAAAAAAACATGTATTTATGACAAAATTTAGTCCCTACCCGACTTTCCCCCGAATTCAGAGGCATTGCGTGTTAAGTGGCGGAACTTAACGCCGCGCTTTGCCTCTGACTTGATAAATAATTATAAATTATGTTAAGGGAAAACAAAATATCCCATAGACATCCGCAATATTAAAGTTATGGATGCGTTGCCAGCCTTGGGAATGTAGGACAGAAGGAGGGAGGAAGGATGGGAATGGTGGGAATAGGGAGAGAGCTGGCTTACATGCCATCGAACCGGAACACATCATAAGATATTTGGCGGTTCGTCTTTGACATGATAGTGGTCGCGAGCCAGTCGGAGAACGAATCTCCTACCACCAAACTACTGGGTTACCCGCCTTTTACGGGACGCTACCCAGCGGCGGGGGGAATTGTATTCTTAACCCGTCCCCCCACGGGAAAAAAACAGAATCTATTTTATTTAAAAATCATATTTCCACACGAGCAAAACCGTATCAAATCCATAGTAATATTTATAAAACAAAGTCACTAACGGTTAATTTAATTAAACATGCGGGGATTTAATGGCTTGACAATAATCTTATGGCGTATCGTTTAGAAGCTGAGATTAGCCTGTGTTTAATCAGTTACCGCGTCTATATATATATAGGCTTATGTGATGTTTAATATAATATTTTGAAGCCATTGTGGTACAGTGGTACAGTATTTTATAAAAAAGGGTTGGTTGTAGATTCCATTACATTTGAGGAATGTTTATATATTTAAAAAAAAGTTTGACTTTTTTTTCCGTATAACAAGGTGGAGAGAACAACGGTAATGATCTGCCTGTGTGGGATAAATTGTGAAGCTGGGACCACTTCTATTTAGGTACTATTAATATGTTCATTTAAAATTAGTGGCCAGTCGTGGCCCAGTGGCACAAGCGTGTGACTGTAAACGACTGGTTGTGGGTGCGATTCCCACTCGAAGAGTGGAAATATTTAATATTTCCATTTTTTTTGCTCTGGTGTCGAGGTAAAACTTAGCGTTAAGTTCCACGACTTAACACGCAATGCCTCCAAATTCGGCGGAAAGTGGGGAACGAAGTATCTTAATACTAGGTTCCCTCTGCCTACCCTGCTGTGTGCGGGATACAGCGTGAAGTTAAAAAAATAAAAAAAAAAAAATAAAACTAATCTGTCATCACATAATAACAATTTTGTACCCTACCCTACCTACCTAATATAAGCTAAATTACAATAGTTTGTGTTAACCATGAACACAAATTTTTAACAGTTAAGATACTCTGTTCACCATGTTCCACCATATTTTGGAGGAATTGCGTGTCAAATGGTGAAGCTTAACGCCGCGCTTTGCATTTGGTACCAGAGCAAAGAAATGAAATAATTCAAATATTCCTCCAATGGGAATAGAACCTACAACCATCGCTTTAAAAACGTTGTCCCACTGCACCACGATAGCTTTTTTGTTAAAATTGGATATTTTTGATAAGCTTCAAAACTAGTCTGTCATCACATAATAACAATTTTGGTACCCTACCCTACCTACCTAATATAAGCCTAAATTACAATAATTTGTGTTAACAATGAATAGAAACTATTTAACTTTCATACAAAATCCCCGGCAATTGTTCTGGCGAGGTCGCATTTTGGATATATCCTAACGTCTGACAACAAAGCCGTACCCTCATACGAAGAACATTATAAAAAGCACCCCTTATTTATAATGTTACAATTTTAATGATGAGTCCGTCATGGCGCAGTGGGACAGTGTGTGACTGTAAAGCAATGGTCGTAAGTTCGATTCCCGATCGGAGATTATATTTATTAAATTTTAATTTTTTTGCTGTAGTGTCTAAGACAATGCGCGGTGTTGAGTACCGCCACTCAACACGTAATGTCTGGATTTCAGGTGGAAAGCGAAGAACGCAATGTTTTGACACTAGGACATCTCTGATTAACCTGCTTCACGGGAAAAAAGTGTTAAGCTGAAATTTTATGATTCTTCAATGTGATGAAATAACATGTATATTATTTTGTATATGGTTTTGTCATATATGTTTTTATTTTATGTGCGGTTATCTTAAGGTAAAGAACATATAACTACAAAATTAAGATTTCAAAACTCTCCTTACGTCTCTTGTGAAATCAGCGGTTGCCGATTTATCTATTGATGGTTGAAGAAAAAAGATCCTTTTACATTGTAAGCTCAATATCTCAGCGAGGAGTGATCATATTGAACTTAAAAAAAAAACAATTAAAGCTGGATAAACAAGTTATCTGATCCATATAGTGGTTAAGTTAAAAAAATCTTTCTCGATTCTAGAGAATAGAGAAATATTTTTCAACTGGAAAAACTGGAAACGGTTGGAAACTTTCTACCACCTGGGACCCAATTCTAAAAACTTTGAAGTCTCAAAATCACCACACCAGAGGGCATGATACAGTCAGCTCATTCTGCAAGAATCCAGGGCAGTACGCGAGGCAACTAAGAAATCGTTGGCGGTAGTTTGATATAATAATGTATCAACTGACAGACGAATGCCACCTCAGTCTACCTGTGACCACGGACTACTGTAAAGTGTTCGAAACGTCGGGTTTCTAAAAATGTATTTTCGAATACCAATAATATACGCGATTAATCCGGTTAAAAATAGTTTCATTTCAAAATATTTTTCAATTTTAAGTGCGAATAAAACATAAAAAAAATGTTAAAAATATAAAATTAATATTGAACGCATAAATTTACTCAGTTATTAAATATTATTATCACCAAAAAATCAACAAACAGCAGTTATCACCTCGAACTAGTGATGTGCCAAAAATTAATACATCGTTCCGTCGACTGTCCGCCACATTAAGCTGACATAGTGCGTATGATGGATGGCCATCTCTACAAATAGGGACCTATTGAACGGACTCGTTATTGTGTTAAAATCAATTTGGCTTATCCCCGTTGCTTAGTAGTGACATGCTTTAGTTGTTATCGATATTATAAATTATAATATTGGTTGATATTTTTTGTATTAGGAATTCTATGGAGGTTTTTTCTACAATTAGATTATATACGTTTATTGAAAATATTTCAAATTTTCTAGTTATGTGAAGAAACCCCTACCAGGGCGACATATTCGCTTTACCGACAAAGCCCTTTCCTTTGTGTTTGAAAAAAAAAATTAAAAAAAAAAAAAAATTAAAAAAAGCTTTACTTTGAATAATATTTTTAAATCTTTTCATCTTAACTTGTATTTTTTTTTAGCTTCACGCTGTATCCCGCACACAGCAGGGTAGGCATACGGAACCTAGTATTAGTGAAGTGACAAAGTGACTTAGCACTAGGTTCTCTCTGCCTCTGCTTAACATTAGGTCTTCATGTGGTTAATTCTGGTTTAAATTCTCACGTGGGGGAATGATGATACTTAAAATATTGTCACACCTCCACTCTGGTTACACAAAAAGGCGTAAAGTTTCATAATTCAACAAGTGTCAATTTAATAATATCTCAAATTCGGGCGAAAAATGGAGAACGGAATTTCTTGACACTAAAAATTCACTGTCTTAGATAAAACTAAATAATATAATACAAAGAAAACATTTAAAGAAAGCGTGTAAAAGTTTGAACTTTTTCTAATTCACAAAAGTGATAAATTTCGTTTTTCAATTAAAATACATATATTTTTTTACTTTTTAAACATTTTAAAGTGTTATTCCACACTTAGGAAAATACAAAAAGACATTTAAAGAAAGCGTATAAAAATTTGAACGTAGCGTTACCTGAACGGCATTCAGGAGGCGCGGGTTCGAATCTCGCTGCGTTTAATTTATATTTATTTTTATAAAAAAATAATATAACACAACTAATTTAAACTTAACTTAGTTTTACCATCACTAACCAACTCCTACAGATGTCCAATGTAAAATAATAGATTTACAGCTTTCCACCCCACGTGTACACGGCATGCAACAAAAGTCAGTACCCCAATACTTTGCTAATATGTGACAAGATTTTTTTTTTCAATTCAGACTTTTTGTAAAGAGTCCGGTTTCGTTATAATAGGCGTATTTGGTTGGTTTGAGGCGGGTGTACCGTTAAATGGTAATTTGGGATGTTAATTTGATCCTGTATAAGTCGGGGGTAGCCGGTTCGATTTGTATGAAATGATACAAAAATAACAATATTAAAAAACTTTGTCAATGTAGCGCAGTGGGGTAGTTCTGACTTTAAACGTTATTGGTTGTGGTCTCGATTACTAATCGGGGGAATGATTATGTAAATATATTTTTTTAATTTCTTCGCTTTGACACCTAAGGTTAAGCGATAGAACCTAGTATTTAGATATTTGGTTCTTGCCGCCCGTTCTGCTTGCCCGGATTTGCGAGAAAAAACATTAATTTTATAAATTTTGAAATCCATTTGGAAGTATATCTATCTAAGTAGTGTCTCTAATTGTGACGAAGAATAAAAAACAGAGTCCCTTGCCACTAAATGTTCTCTCTTCTTCTTAATCTTGTTGGTTAAATTGCGTATCATATGATCTTACTACGTAATATCTACGTTTGGGCCAAAAGTAGCTCATCACATTGAAACTACAATTTGAACTTTTCGTAGAATAAGACAGTTACGTGTGTATTTTATGTTCATTCAGATTCTAAGCTATTTCAATGACTTTCTGGTTCAACTTTATTACTTTAAAAATTCAAGTTCAAAATATTTTTATTCAAATAGACTTTTGTAAGCACTTTTGCATCGTCAAATGTACATAAAGCTACCACCGATGGCAGTTCTGCTGAGAAGAACCGGCTAGAAACTCAACAGTTGCTCTTTTCAAATATATAAATTACAATTTTATTATTTGATACAATGGTAGCTAACCGGCATTGGACTCATTTAGATTATATCCACGCATTTTTATCCTTTAAATACTCTTCTGCAGAGTAATAAGCTTTACTTATTAAAGTATTTTTTACAACGATTGTGAATTTGGTGGCCAGTCGTGGCCCAGTGGCACATGCGTGTGACTGTAAACGACTGGTTATGGGTTCGATTCCCACTCGAGGAGTGAAAATTATGTTTCCACTTTCTTCGCTCTGATGTCGAGGTAAAGCGCGGCGTTAAGTTCCGCCACTTAACACGCAAGCCGAATCCGAATTCGGCGGAAAGTGGGGAACGGAGTGTCTTAACACTAGGTTCCCTCTGTCTACCCTGCTGTGTGCGGGATATAGCGTGAAGCTAGACAAAAAAAAATCTAAAACAAAATATGCACAGTACTTACTCTAGATAGGAGAAGAACCTACGATCTGTACTTTAGTATTCAAAACTACTAACTACTAACAACTACACTAACAGATCAATACTAACATCATCATCAAACATAAAATAACAAAATAATACAAAACCATCGCCACATTTCCATCGGAACGCTTCTAAAAGCGTCCGGAATGAGGTTATTAAAGAAATCTCATAGCTCTCAGAAGGCATTTGTTAAGGCCGGTGTAGAAATGCGTAAGAAATCAATTAAATGGAAGGGATATAATCAAATTATAGATGTTTCTATGGCAACGGGTATTTTACACTTATTTTAGTTATTAAAGAATTTTTACTAGCCACTGTGCATGCATGGATCATTACAATATTTTTTTATTCTGTTAATAAGCTAAGGTTAGAAGTGAAATATATAACTTATGTAAAGTCTAAACTAAATTATTTTACTACTACAGTTATGATATTTTAAAATATTTCTATAAAAAGTATTGTTATTTTGAAGGAAACTTTAAAATAGTGTCGGACAATAAGGAGTTTGAAAAATAAAAGGCATATTTTGTACTGTAACGTATCTATTAATAAATCATATAAGCGAATAATAATAAAAAATATTGTAATTAAGACGACTATCTTTACATTCAGACATTGAAACGGTTTACCAATTACATAATGATTACATAAATATTTTTGTCGCGCCTGGCAGTGAGGCAGAGAGAACGTCAGTACGTCAGTGAGTTAACGTAGTGTCATAATATTCCGTTTCATAATTTTCTCTCCATTTTGAGATATTGTGTACGTGCGTATTCTATCGGAACATATAGATAACAATAAATTAAAAATAATCACCGAGTGAGGATCGAATCACGTCCATCACGCTTACAGACATCGTTGTTAAACGCTGTTCCACCTCACAATAACTTAATTTATTTCCTTTAAAACTAAATATAAACAAAATGTTTTACTTAAGAATTACAATAAGAATTTTCGTTTTCACAATTATTACACATATTGAAATATATATACATTTAAAATATATTAGAAAATCCAACGCTTCGATAAGAATTCTTTAAGAAGAAAATATTTTAAGCCCCCGTGAATACTCAGCCTAATACAACAATAACAAGAGAACGTCTACATTTATCAAGTCTATTATTGCATTTTTCCTAATCGGTTTATTTAAACATTAGTAGAACGGAGTCGAGTTTACACGACGACGCGACGTAACGCGGCCATTTGAGAATGTTTCACGGTAAGATAAATAGATGGAATCACTTAAATTATGTTATCTTTATTATAATATTAGGATAAGATATTTTAATGTAAAAAATATAGCTTTTTGTGGCCAGTCGTGGCCCAGTGGCACAAGCGTGTGACTGTAAACGACTGGTTGTGGGTATGATTCCCACTCGAGGAGTCGAAATATATAATATTTCCATTTTCTTCGCCCTGGTGCCGAGGTAAAGCGCGGCGTTAAGTTTCGCCGCTTAACACGCAATGCCTCCGAATTCGGCGAAAAGTGGGGAACGGAGTGTCTTAACACTAGGTTCCCTCTGCCGATCCTGCGGTGTGCAGGACACAGCGTGAAGCTAAAAAAAAAACTTTATGCTTTTTCCAGCACAGCAAGTAAGGCAAAGGGACAATAGTGTCAAGATATTCCGCTTTTAGCCCTCCTGAAATCGAGACATTGCGTTATGAGTGGCAGAACTCAACGCCGAGCTTTGTCTCAAAAAATGAAAATAATTATAATATAATAATTATTGAGGCCAATCGTGGCCCCGTGGCACACATTTGTAACTGTAAACGACTGGTTGTGGATTCGATTCCTACTCGAAGAGTGGAAATATTTAATATTTTCATTTTCTTTGCTCTGAAATCGAGACAAAGCGCGGCGTTAAGTTCCGCCACTTAACACGCAATGCCTCCAAATTCGGCGGAAAGTGGGGAACGGAATGTCTTAACATTAGGTTCCCTCGAACCCACAACCAGTCGCTTTACAGTCACACGTCTGTGCCACTGCGCCACGACTGGCCCCAATGGCCTTTTTGCATCAATGTAGTTACTGTTACATATTAGTATTATTTCTAACAGAATTAGAATCACAATAATTGCAAATAGTTAGATATAAATTACATTGTAATGAATTACAAATTGCTTATAGAATGAAAGGCGACCAATGTAAAAATATTAAATAATTCCTATGAAGCCAATTGGAATTGGAAATCAATTTTAAATTGGGTTAATTTTAAATGAATTATTTTCTGATACTGGAGGAAGGTGACGTAAAAACCACGAGGACCACTCGGAGGGCGTGTACGAAGAGGTTGATGACAGTGGACGAGGCGAAAGAAGTACGTAGGGACGTAGCGTATGGCGCTCCGTTCTCTCTGACTACCCCGCAAAGGATACAGTGCGAGGCTAAAAAAAAAGAAAAAACATTTTTCTTCTCTATTTAGATAAGTCGTGGCGTTAGGTTCCGCAACTTGCAATGTTTCAAAATCTGCTCAAAACTGGAGAACGGTGTTTCTTATGTTGATATAACCTTTATATTATAAAGTTAAACTTCATAATATATATTTTGATATCAATAAATTCTCAATTTAGTAGAAAATATTATCGTAACTATAACTATATTTTTTAATATAATATTAATCTTTTTTTTAATATTTCAAGATAGTAAAGCGTAAACATGTAAGCGACGGTGTGTTTCCATTGTCAGTATCAGATATTGTTCTTGTTTTGAATATAAGGAATTCTATATATATCATATGTTTTATAATAAAAATATATTTTAGGTAAATGTAATCTAGTTTTAAAAATTCCGATTTATACGTAAGGTGTTAACGGACCGGAATTTTATTTATTTAGAATATTTGAAATCACATATGTGTATGTTTTTTTATAGTGACACCCTAATAATAAAATCTGACATAAGTTTACGAATCCTATCAATAAGGAAAGTATTTAAAAGTTTAAAATATTTGGTTAAATGTTTTACTAAACATAATAGTATCTTTTAAAGAACATTTAAAGAAAATGTCTTTTTCAATTTTCCTAAGTGTGGAATAACATTTTAAAAATGTTTAAAAACAATAATATCTGCTATTCAGGAGATATAC
Organism: Dryas iulia moderata; assembly: GCA_019049465.1. Lineage (NCBI taxonomy): Eukaryota > Metazoa > Arthropoda > Insecta > Lepidoptera > Nymphalidae > Dryas > Dryas iulia. The sequence goes on from CM032429.1 coordinate 594,237, forward strand.
TCCTGCATTTCAGATAATCTAACCGTGATTAGGGTTGTATAGGATTGTAGGGTATACGATACTCGTATTCTATTACCACTTGGCGAAATAATCATAATTTAATTCATTTTAATTTCTCTTCGATGTAAAGCTTTTTATCTGTCAATTCACAATAACGAAAGCTCAGACGAAAACTGAAATATTTTGACATTAGGTTCTCTCTATCTACGATGCTAACTACACGGAGAAAAACGTGACGCTAAAAATATATATAATTTTTTTTTTTTAACATATTGTAAAAGACATATATGAACATAATTCTAACCACGTCAAAAATTTCCCGTATCAACCAACAATGGACACGCACCAGGCGTACTAAGGAACCGTTTCCAAATATTTGTGAAGTAGAATCATCTGAGGGAGTCTCGCGTAATATCGTGATGGATGACGGCGACTTGCTCTGTTTAGCATTGTTTTACCGGATTTGGATGGAAAGGATTATGTGTTTAATAAGAAAAATAATAATTATGTTTTGCCTTTTTAATAATAGTTAAAAATAGTATAAATATCAACTTTACTATGTATGTGCATTTAAAAAACGATGATGATGTGTCAAATACTTACTAACTAACTAACCACCAATAGTGTCACAGCTGATCAAAAGTGTTTTCCTATGAATTAATAATACCGTCACATTTGGCGCTAGGGATATAGCATAAAAAAATTAACTTTCAGTCACCTTGTATGAGACGATATTTTTCATGATAATTCATTATAAATATAATAAATAAATATATCATCAATATTACACAAACAACTATGTATCCATACTTATATTATAAATGCGAAAGTCTGTCTGTTTATCTGTCATGCTTTCACGGCTAATCTACCGGTCCGATTTGGATGAAGTTTTGAATGTAGTCACTATGTTAATAGGCTACTTATTTTTTCAAAAATCAACCTCCAAAGGGTTGAAATATAGGATGAAAGTTTATATGAAAAATCTAAACCACTTGACTGATTATTATGAATTTTGGCATAAATATAGTTGATAATCGAAGGCGAAGCCGCGAGCGGGCCGCTAGTTTGAAATATATTTGTGTATAAAGTGACACACCAGTTGCTAAGGCAACGCATATATTACACGTCAACGGAACTCCTAGACTTTAAAATCCCATGAGTTACTTAAAAGAGATAGTCATAGAACAATTTTGAACTGGATTTGCAAAGGACATATCAACATTTGTAATAATTTTTGCCATTTACGAACGAGTCTGGCAAGCGACAGGCTTTAGTGGCTCAGTTTATGCACCGTTGCTCGCCCCTATGCTATCGTACTATGAATGTAGGAGAATAGTTAGTTGCTCTATGTAACTTAAATTATTATTTTTTTTGTAATTATACTACTAAAAAATACACAAAAATGTACAAAATATGTCTTATAAGAGATCTGACGCAAGATCCTGACGCAACATCTGACTGCAAATCGGGTTTGTCTATGGGTTCGATTCCCATTTGAGGGCATGGTTATATTAAGATTATTTTAATCTCTGTAATCTTGGTAAGAATAACTAATGCGACGACAGTTTTACTTTTTCACATCTGTCTTAAATGTCTGAAATTTGGACATTAAATGGAAAGCGGAGTGTTATGACACTAGGTTTTCTCTGACTACTCCGCTATGCAACAAATCATGATACTTACCTATTGAGAAAAAATATTTTATACGAATGAAAACATACTAAATTACATATCCCTATCTTATTACCTTCCATTCATTACCTTCCAAACTCAATAACCACAACAAAAAAACCCAGCAAAAACTAAAACAAATTCGAGCTTTTTAAAATGAAATAATACAAAAATTTCAACTAAACAAAACTTTGAAACAATGTTATACTGTAACAGCGCACAGTCGCTCACAATGATATCTACACGCATGAATGCAAGCGGTCCAATTGTGCACCAACATGTCAATACTTAGATTTAGCTTTTTGTTTTAAAATATGAAAAGTTTAGATGGTAATAAAGCTTTTTTTTGTTATAATTGTGTATAGAGCTTTCGTTTATACGGCTTTTTGATTATAAAAAAGGGAGTAGTATAATAGGGTAGACAGAGAGAACTTAATGTTCAAATGCTATTTCTCCTCTCTTCTCTCGGGCTTTTGAGATGTTGTGGGTCGATTGGCATAATTATAAGCCATGCATTTGTCGACTGTGTATTTGAACCTGCATCTACCGTGGTTATATCGTGGTTGTTATAGATAGATGACGTGTCATGTAGAATAAATAGTGTGAATCTCTTAATCACCACGTATCTCGATAATTTTGATAATTAAAAAACATACTATAATATATCTGTAATTGATTGATTGATCACTAAGGCACGGTGTGACAGTGTACAATTTTATATCCAAGGGCTGTAGGTTCGATTTCTAATCGAGATAATGATTTTACGTTAATTACACAAGGCAGGTATCAGATTCGGGCGAAAAGTGGAGAACGGAACGTATTGACACTAAATTCCCTCTGCAGCTTAAAAAAAATATATTAATTGATAAAATTACGTCTTAATTTCCTTAATTTATCAATAAATATTTTAAAGTACTATTATGAAGTTCAAAATATTAATTTTAGAATAAATTGAATGCCTTTTTATTAATAACAATAGGTCTCCACAAATTTGTTCCGATTTAAACGTAACTTAACAAATACAAACACACTGACGTATGATTTTCCAATAGATAGTTTTTTGGGTTACATTGATACGCTCGCATGAATACCAGCGACCGCGATGAATGAAATCGTCATGCAAGTATCAATTTTGTGGTATATTCCGATCAATTGTTTTAATATCAAAAAATCATTGAATCTCTATAATATAGAAATGTAATTTGGGAATATATTGTATTATTAAGTAGAAATTTAAAATAAATAAATAGGGAACGGAGTGTCTTAACACTAGGTTCCCTCTGCCTACGCTACTGTGTACGGGATACAGTGTGAAGCTAAAAAAAATAAAAATAATTTACCATCGTATATATATATAGAATATATATATATATATATATATATATATATATATATATATATATATATATATATATATATATATATATATATATATATATATATATATATATATATATATATATATATATATATATATATATATATTTATAATCGAAGTATTTCAAGCAATAGCTGGTGTGGTGGTTTTGTTACACTTTTTTTGAAGTGTTTTGTTACTTCATAGTCTTTGGTGAAGTTTTGGAGAAAACTAGAGAGAATAACGTGTTTTGATATTTTTCATTAAAACAAGAATATTAAAACATGAAATCAAGTGAACCCTTTCTCTTCATTATTTTTAAAAATTGACTTGGATAGTTTAGTTAAAATATAAAATAACTAATCCCATAAAATAATTACCTAGTGATTCTGAGGTTTGTTAAGTATTTTTGTTTTAAGGTCTTAACATATTTTATAAGCCCCCATAATTCGTTTTGAATTGTTTTTTTTTGTTTATAGCCTTTGGCTAATGAAAATACATATGAATGTTCTTAGTAAGGTGTACGTCATGTTATATAAAATTATATTAAACAGATAAAATATTCAAAAAAAAATTCTAAATATTTTCACATTATCATTTCATAATTTCACACAATCATGAAAAAAAAGATTCAAAGTTTCTCTTGAGCGTATTAATATAATGACATAGGCAATAAATAAAACATTTTTTTCTACCTTTATTCAAAAAAAAATCCGTTGCACAACTTGAACGTATACAGCCAACAATGATCTGAATACACGCGAGAAGAATACCATTTACGTGTCAATATAGATATGGATGTGTCATTTTAAGTAGAAATACTTGACACAACGTCGAGCGTCACATACTCATATGGTGCTAGTTTGTTTGTTCAATGTTTTATTATTAATAATGTTTTGTTTTTTTTCTTTATGGAAAGAGAGAGAGAGAGAGAGAGAGACAGTGGAGGGATTTATTTTTCTACCTCAGAAGAAAATTTTGCGACATCGGATGTAACAAATGGATTCTTTTTAGAGCTTCATGGTTTTGACATAATATGACATATTATGTAGCAGCAGATTAGTAGCAAAGAATGTAGTGTCAAGACACTCCGTTCTCCACTTTCCACCTGGTACCGATAAATTACTTGCTTACGGAACTCAATAGTGCGCTTTGTTTAAATGTGTAGTAGGTGTTACATTTAAGCTGTAGCTTACGAACTGTAGTTCGTACTGTTATTTAAAGGAATTAGGCTTTTTTAACATATTAATAATAGTATTATATGTATTATTGGAGTCAAAAACGTTGGTAATTGCTACTTGATAAGTTTTTTTTTTTTTTTTTTTTAGCTTCACGCTGTATCCCTTGCGGGGTAGTCAGATACTTGATAAGATAAAAACAAATATATCGAAAATGGAGAACGGTGTGTCTTGACACTTACTTTTCTCTCATTTTCTCTTTAATTTCCGCTACATAAGGGATATAAAGATTATATACGGAGCATTTACGTCATATTTATAAATTCATATTTAAAAAAAATAAAATATTTTTTATTTTCCAAATCACTTTTCAAAGTTAGCAGGTCAAGTGCTATTTATTTGATTGATGTTTTTATAGGCGGTTGTTTTTTGCCAAAGTGACTTTTAGCCTAGCTTTACAGATCCGGAAGTGGGTCACGGCGAAAGCGGAGTTAGACAACTTCTATTTTTAACAAACTTTTATATGAATTATGTCAACTGACGTGCATTTATGCTATTTTTTCTTTTTATACGTATATGCATGTGTGTATAGAGTAATAAATATACATATATAAGTGTGTTTTGTATTCCTATGTACACAAATTCGTGTTTATTTGAAACACGCAGATAATATGTATAATAAGAAAAAATATTAAATTAAATTTATTAAGATACGCTTTATTAATTTGGTGACAAATTCTAAAAACGGCTTTTTTTTTGCGTGTAAACTAATATGTGTTGCAACTAGTCAACAACTTCGTTTATGTGGACTTAATGACTCTTCAGCCGAAATTGCCAAAGTACAAACTGAAAAAGAAACATGCTTCTGTCAAGGCTTGCTTCCTTATTTCTTATAGTTTAGCTAATTAAGGTTTTAACCAGGTGATCTTCAAAACTATATATACTTAGGGCGTATATACTAAACAAGCTTAAAAACTATAGTGTAAGAAAGGTGTCATTCAAATCTAGCAGTTCAGAAGATGTATTGTAGATAGATAAGTGAGACTTGTTGGTTATAGTCTTAGTAATAATTGAGAATTTTGTAAAACAGAGAAACGTTTGATTGTGGTTGGTTCTGGATCGAACCCTCCGTGGGATTATATTTAAATATATTTTCACATCTTCTACCAGAGAGTAAGACAAAGTGGTATTCAGTTCCATCATTTATCATATATATATTGATTTCGGCGAGAAAGTGGAAAATAGTGTGTTTTAGTCTTGACACATAGTTCTTTAACTACCCTAAAATCAATACTAAAACATTACGTCAGTCTACATTATAACTATATGATTAGAAAATTAAATAATAAATTATGAACGATGTTCCCGAGTGATCCACACCGAGCGGCTCCTTTGTCCAATAAAGAGACTCCCGCGCATGATTTATTACTAGGCTGGCCATGGCTTTTGTATTTGGGAAAACTTTTTTTAAGACTTTTTAGGTTTGTTGCCTAATTTCATAAGATTTTGAAATAATTATTAAAGATTTTAATTTTATGTTTACTTAAGTATATGGTAAATGTAATTTAAATTAAGCCACTGCCACTGTGCCACGAACGTGTAAACAATTCGATTCGGGTTCGATTCCCACTCTAGGAGTGGAAATATTTAATATTTCCATTTTCTTCGCTCTGGTGTCGAGGTAAAGTGCGGCGTTAAGTTCCGCCACCTAACACGCCATGCCTCCGAATTCGGCGGAAAGTGGGGAACGGAGTGTCTTAACACTAGGTTAAAAAAATACAGGTTTTCGATGAATATTTTCATTGAGGCCGTCGTGGCATAATAGGAAAGCGTTTGACTGTAAGCTCGATGGTTGTGGGTTCGATTCTCACTCGGAGAAATGATAATATTTATTTTTTCATTTCTTCGCTCTGGTACCTAAGACAAAGCGCAGCGATAAGTTCATTTAACAAGCTTTTGATTTCAGGCAGAAATTGGAGAACGGAGCGTCTTAAAAGTAAGTTCTCTCTAATTATTATGTTATGAAGAAAAAAAATATGATTCTACTAAAAAAATATTAACAATTTATAACAAATTCTATGTCTGGAGTTCAATATTTTTTTTTTCTATAGCTTCACGCTGCGTCACGCTTTGCCTCTGATACCAGAGCGAAGAAAATGAAAATATTAAATATTTCCACCCCCCGAGTAGGAATCGAACCCACAGCCAGTCGTTTACAGTCACACGCCACTGCGTCACGACTGGCCTCAAGTCAATCATTTACTTATAATACCTATTACGGAGTAAGTATCTATTCTATGTCTATGCACAAATCATCAAATCATCACTAACAAAACGGATATTTGCTCATGTCAAAATGAAACGAAAAAACGACCTAACCTATCTAAAAACTAAAAACGTCATTCAAAATAAAATTTCAAAAACATTCTAGGCTTTCACATATAAAAAAATATTTTAGAGTCACGTATTAAAATACACATATTTCGTATTGTTCATATACATACGTACGTACTATATATCATATGGTTGAATATTTGCTGCCACAAGCTATTAAATTTTACCCGTGGGGGGACGGGTTAAAATACAATTCCCTTCCGTCGCTGGGCAGCGTCCCGTAAAAGGCGGGTAACCCAGAAGCTTGGTGGTAGGAGATTCGTTCTCCGACTGGCTCGCGACCACTATCATGTCAAAGACGAACCGCCAAACATCTGGTGATGTGTTCCGGTTCGATGGCATGTAAGCCAGTTCTCTCTCCCTACTCCCACCATCCCCATCCTTCTTCCCTCCTTTCCTCCACCCCCCTTAAGGTCGGCAACGCATCCAAAACCTTTGTAATGTTGTGAATTTCTTCAATAAAAAAAATAAATATATAAATAAATAAATAAAGCCGCTCAGATCACAGTCGGCTTGTGCCCAATAAATAGGTATTTATAGAAATAATGAAAAACATACCACTGCAGGTGTATTCTGTGAATGGTAGGATGATCAATTTTATAGGGTTCTAGGGTTAAAGTAGAAGCATGGCTTCATAATGTAGTTGGGACTGATTCACTCAATGTTCTTCTTCTTTTTTTGGCTTCACGCTGTATCCCGCACAAAGCAAGGCAGAAGGAACTTAGTGTTAAGACACCCCGTTCCCCACTTTCTGCCGATTCGGAGGCATTGCGTGTTAAGTGGCGGAACTTAACGTTGCGTTTTACCTCGACACCAGAGCGAAGAAAATGAAAATATTAAATATTTCCACTCCTCGAATGGGAATCGAACCCACAGCCAGTCGCTTTACAATCACACTTTGTGCCTCTGCGCCACGACTGGCCCCGAATATGAAAGTTGTTGATTAAATTTGAATTTCATATCTATCAAATAGTATTAAAAGATTACTACTACTACTACTTAAACGGTTGATACCATTCTGATACGTAAGAGGAAATACGGCGAGAAAATAGTCATTTTTTTTATATGTTAATATTTTTGTATTATGAATTGACTGATTCTACCAGCTCTTTTACTTTGTTTGAATTGAATAAGATTTTTTTTTATTTGGCTTTTTGCTTATGTTTATACTAAATTTTCACTTCAAAGTTTTTGATAAGCTCTCTGTACTGATCAAATCTCCCATATTAGAGAAGCAATTATATTAATAACACTTTTACATTTATAATATTCGTAGAATGTCTTATAATTTTTATTTAAGATTAATTTACCTCCTTTCCTTAAGAAAGGTCGAAAAAAGATACGTTCACTTTGTGGTTCGCGTAAACATTACTAATGAAAAAGTTTTACTATATTAAATTTATGTAACATGATTCGATTACTAATTATTTCGTAGTATAATTTAGATAAAGGCATATAAATCAATATATTAATACGTGAATGAAAACCTTTAATCCCTTTTTATGCGATTTCTCAAAAAACCAATCGTGGCGCAGAAGCACAAAGGGTGACTGTAAACGCGGCTGGTTGTGGGTTTGATTTCCCACTCGAAGAATTTAAATATTTAATATTTCATTTTCTTTGCTCTGATATTAAGGCAAAGTATAGCATTGAGGTCCGCACTTAACACATAACGTCTCTAGAATTTGGCGGATAGTGTGGAATGGAGTGTCTATACATCAATTAATAAATTCAATATTACACACATCAATGACAGTAAATGTTTGATATATTTTATTATGAATAGATATACCTACATACAAACTACTAGAGTAGCTTCAATAAGGCTACTACTAGTTCAATTGAATCCTTCCGAAACAAAATGTATAAGACACAATTATGGGTTTAAAGAATTTATTTTCATAAAAACATAAAGATCACTTATACCTAATGAGTAACAATCAATATGTTTAACAGGATATAAAAATATTTTATGTTACCTTTGGAACGCTTAATTTAAAGATTTGCAAAAAATATTTATAAATACTTAATTAAAACTGTGTACTCATATTCCTTTACTTTAATTTATTTTTAAATAGCGGCCCGCTCGCGGCTTCACCACGTGGTAGTCCACAGTGCCTAATTGTTTCGTTTCGTTGCAACCCTCGGGGGTGGATTTTTGAGAAATAAAGTAGCCTATGTTTGACCTCCAATTTTCAACTATATTTACTACTATTACAAAATTCATTAGAATCGGTCAAGCGGTTTTGTTTTTTTATAGAAACTTTTATCCCCTATTTAAACCCTTTAGCGGTTATTTTTTGAAAAAATAAGTAGCTTATGTTAGACTCATAGTTATTTACTACTTTTCTTCTAAATTTCATCCAAATCGGACCGGTGAAAGCGTGACAGATAAACACACAGACTTTCGCATTTATAATATAAGTATGGATGTTGGTACATACTTTGTGTCGTAGTTGAATGCGCGAACAAACCTGCGACGTCTCACGAGGGTGGAAAGGGTTTCCGCTGGGTTTTAGTGGGTAGTATCGGACTCCCCGGTGAGTCCCACAGTATCATCCGTACGTAAGGTAGGTCTGCCTGCTTTGCGTATGGATGGTCTGCGTAAACGCATTTCCCAGCGACAACAAAAGTACTTTATATAAACACTGAACATTTTAAATTAGTAGTTACTTAGTCCAAGTACGCCTACATATTATGTTTAACATTTCTATCAGAAAATTTGAACAACATTCGCATATTTTCAATTTTCACAACCCAGAAACTACTTTCATTTAAAACTTATATTCTATACAATAATTTTACACAACATTTATTTATGCTTTTCCAAATATTAAAAAGCCTATAGAAACATCGTTCTGACATCGCATCTAGAACGCTTTCCGCTCCCACAATCAGTGTGCCGTTGTTCAATCATGTAATGGAACTGGAGCTCGTTCTTTGGCGGATTTCATCAAATGCAGCATTCAACGTAGTATTTACTAAAAACGTATTTGAAATATTTTTTACTTGTATTATCAGGAAACGCGTAATCTCTTAGTCTATTAGCGTGTAGTGGGCCATTTGGATAATGAAGCGATTTGGAATTTTAAAATAACTGTTTCTGGTAGAAATAACTGGCTGAATAAGGGTCCAAATTTGGATCATTATACAGGTATTTGGTTGGTTTGGTTATGTGAAATACGGTATTGGTTAGCCAATTACTCTTTGTAAAGTGAATCTAGAATGGCGTGGTATAAATTAAAACTGTCAATTCTTGCTACTTTACACTTTTTCCTGTACAACAAGACATTTCTTTTTCTTCTTGAAATCGAGATATTGAGTTCCGCCGCATTGCCCCAAAAATATTGGAGTGTTCTATTATAAACTATCAGTAAACACATAGTATCTACATATATTGGGTCGGGGCCAGTCGTGGAGCAGAAGCACTAAGTTTAACTATAAAGCGACTGGTTGTGAGTTCGATTCCCACTCAACGAGTGGAAGTATTTAATATTTCCATTTTCTGTCGAGTCGTCTGGTTTATAGGCAAAGCGCGGCGTTAAGTTCCGCCACTTAACAGGCAATACCTCCGAATTCCTCGGAAAATGAGGAACGGAGAGTCTTAACATAATAGGTTTCCTCTACCTACCCCTGATGATTGCGGGATACAGCGTGAAGCTAAAAAAAATACACAGATAATAGTTCATCATTCCTACCCTATTACCACATCAATATTATACAGTTATAAAATATGCCACGTATATTTTAAAATACTCCTGCGAGGAAATATGGTAGATTTTATTCACAGGAAAAAAAGCAAAACAACATTTCTAATAAATCAAAGGGAATTGTAAAACTCGTCTCCTCGTATAAAGCATATATTTTAAATTAGAGATGAAATTTGCAATGTATTCCACGTAGAGGCGGTTTACATTTTATCTGTACGGACTTCAATCAGACTGAAAAAAAAACTAAGTGTGTTATATTTTTTTAAATGTCTGGATGCTTCAATATTATTCAATTATTCATTAAATTTAAGTTGTAGTAACTTAATAATATTTAACAGAAATGTTAGAAAATCTCTCTACAAAGATGATAACAAGAAATATGAATTATAATAAGTGTTTAAGAATCTCGACGTAATCGGTTGTAGATAGTATGGCTTAGCGGTCAGCGTGGAGGTTTTCAAAAGGAGTGAGTTCAAGTTCCGCACGTACAGCCATTATTTTTTATTTTTTTATTTTTTTTTAAATACGAGTCCTATTATATAGCCCTATTTCGTTAATAGAATTATCGAAATAATATTCTTATTTTTAATACAAGTCGCCAAATTGGAATTTTATATCCATATATTTTATATTTTATGTGTCATGACATGTATAGGGATCCCTTTATTCCCACAAGTTACGGCAGGCTTAAGGATTATAAAACAAGAGACCGACTAGAATTGGATTTTGGCACCTATACAAAGTTGAATATTCATATTGCAAAATATACTGTAGTGCATTTATACAGAATTTCAAAACATTTTCTATATTAACTATATACATCTAAACTTGTCTGTTTAAAGGTTTTATTTACAGCATGCAAAAAAAATAACTTCAAAATCTAATGCTCTTCACGTTTTATAAAAGTACTAACTTACTTAGTCTTTTCACTATAATTTGATCACACCAAAAATTAAAACCATCAAAAATCAACTCTTAAATAAAAGATTTTAGACAGAAACACATTCCAGTCTACAATTCCCCAACACAAATTTACTTACCTGTAAAAATCGCATTTAAATCGTTTAAACGGCACTCCGGCAGAAAGTCGCGAAGAAGCGATTTATCTTTATTTTATTTTAAAATAAAAATGAACGAGCCATCCCGTTAGTGGGCCAACTAAATATGATGACAAACGATCTAACAGTTAAACTTTAACTACATTCAAGAAACTCGCTTAATTTAATGTGGTCTGGAGTAACCGAGACGCATTTAGAATTTCAAATATTCAGGTGGAACCGGAATTGGATTTCAGTTTTAAATTGTAAGTTGAGATTATAGTGTATCGTTATAGTTCTATAGTGAATCTGTTTTGGGAAGAAAGTAAAAAAATAATAATTTCAGAACCTTGTATTCCTAAAATATTTAAGTATTAGTTATAACTAATAAGAAATATTGAAGCTTATAATATATTTTTTTATATTGGTGTCTCGATTTTGCCTGCATAAGCAGAAGTTCTAAGAAAGAACGCAGTGTCAAAACACTCCATTTGCAGTTTTCAATTGAAATCGAGGTATTTAATATAGAGGAGCGGAGTTCAACGCAGCCTTTTTTGATACCAAAGAGAAGAAGAATTCAAGTGACATATATTTTATTTCATTAATATTTATTTTATAACTTTCTTCATTTAATTTATTATTTTTCGCTTTTAGCGCGTAATCTGCTTTTCTAACTAACTCATATTATAATGTTCTAGTAAAGGCAAGGCAATTAATACTGTATCGCGTGTAAATAATTTTTCAGAGCTTAACTAACATTAAGAAAAATAAAGATATAAAAGATTTTTAATACTTTTTGAAATATACTACTTGGTGTAAACAAGTATTTTAGAAATATATGAGAATCTTGACGTAGCTTGATGAAAACGAACAGCTGTGTGGCCACAGCTATCTGGCCACTTATGGCTAAAGTCCTTGCAGGGTTACAAGGGTGCGAGTTCGAATCTAGTGCCAGAGTACCTAGATTTTTTCCTATATTTGTTAAAAAATTATAAAACTATTGATATATTTTTTAACATAACAAAAAAGCTTTATTTTCACAAAAAATCTGCATGTCTCTTTCCGCATGTTAAAGACAACTTAGTGAGACAAGTTAAGACACTTCGTTCTCCACTTTCTCTCATATAAAGAAGACACTTTGTCTTCTTACCAGAGCAAAATAATAAAAATAATTTAAAAATATATTCCCCTAAGTGGGAATCGAACTCATAACCCAGAACAAATAAAATAATAGTCTAACACAAAGTCTTATAATAAAAATATGCTATATTTCTAATACTGACGAATTACTTTTGCTTGTCTACTTAGCACACAATACTTTTCATGCATATTTATTAATATAAAACTTCATAATATGTTTAATATGCAAATACTTAGTTACCTATAAATAACTACAAATGACCTCCAAAGATCGTCGATTTTCAAGGTTTTCTTTAAAATAAACATTTATTGCTTAAATTAGTGTTAGTTAGTGTTAAGACACTCCGTTCCCCACTTTCCGCCGAATTCGGAGGCATTGCGTGTTAAGTGGCGAAACTTAACGCTGCGCTTTTACCTCGAAACCAGAGCGTAGAAAATGGAAATACCACTTCTCGAGTGGAAATGGAACCCACAACCAATCGCTTTCAGTCACACTTTGTGCCTCTGCGCCACGACTGACAATGAATAACTATTCAAGTTACATTTAAGTAACAAAAAAATAAATGTAATTTATTTCTATTTCTATTTCTTTTTATTTTAGCTTCACGCTGTATCCCTGTATCCCGCACACAGGGTAGACAGAGGGAGCCTAGTGTTAAAACACTCTGCTCCCCACTTTCCGCCAAATTCGGAAGCGTTTCGTGGTTAGTGGCGGAATTGAACGCCGCGCATTACCTCTGAATATTTCCACTCCTCGAGAGGGAATCGAACTCACAACTAGTCATTTACAGGTCCTACGTTCGTACCACTGCGCCACGACTGGCACCAAATTAAATTAATTTAACTACATTTTTTAACAGTTAAAACGTTTGTATATAACTGAACAAATTAATCCCCTTAGTACTAACGGTAAACAGAGTACGATATCTTATGTTTGTACAGATAGCATCACGGTTATTGGAAATGTACTTCAATCAGTATTATTACAGCTACTGTAGCTAGTCGGCGATGGATTGAAATAATAGCTTTGATAGTTTTTGAGTCTATTGTGGTTAGTTGGTGACGGGATTTATGTATTAAGGTTCCTAGTTCAAAGCCAGAAACGTTTTTTTTTAGGGAAACGATAAAAGTTTGACGGATATAATAATTTTTATATGTCCGCTATTGTGAAAAGGCTAAGCGCGGCGTTTAAGTTGGCGAATCAACACAAAATATCTCGAAATTGAACGAAACTTCGAGAAGGGAATAAAATGCCTGTTTTTCTGCCTAACATGTATAAAGAAAAGCTGAAAAAAATGAAAAAGACATTTAGAAAGCCATCAGAACGCATGGCTTGGCGGTCAGCGCGCCTGGACGGTTGCCAAGAGGCGCGGGTTCGAATCCCACTGCGTTCAAAACTTTTATACGTTTTCTAAATGCCTTTTTCATTTTTTTAAGTGTAGAATAACACTTTAAAAGTGTTTAAAAGTGAAAAATAAATCTAATTTTACATATGAACATAATAAAAGCGGCCTTACCTTACCAGAGCACATAATGAAGAATTGCTTAAACATGAATCTCTGTTCTGAGTGGGAATCGAACCCGCTACCAAACTCATTTACAGTCAGACGTTGTACCACTGCGCCATTACGACTTTTATAAACAATTATATTAATTAAATGATTATATTTCAGTCACTGTACCATTTCCCTAGAAACATTTTCCTAATTCGGCATCGAGTATTTGCCCAAAGCAGTATATTGTGTGAATGAATTGAAGTTCTGGGAATGCTCTTCAATGGGAATGCCAAAGTCAAAACCGTCGAAAGCTATTTCATAATATTTGTATTGACATGAGCATTAAAATAATTATTTTTTGTATTATACGATATATTTTTTTCTTGCCCTGCATGGGATAGGTCAAAACTTTACGGTTCACGTTATTTTTTGCTTAGCAAAGCAGAGGGAATCTGGTGTCAAATACTCCATTTTCTATTTTCAACTCGAAATCGACGCATATTAAGTGACGTCTAGATTCTGACTTCCCGGCTATGAGAAAAAAAACGTTATGTTGTTTTTTTTATACAAGCTCACACTACCACAACTCAGCATCTTATTTCTGAATGGGCAGAATGTAGAGAGTACTAGTGTCTTAGACGTAGAATCTTTCTGTCTAGCCTATCAAATACAGAAAAGACGTAAAGCGATTTTTTTTTAGTTTCACGCTTTATCCCGCACACAGCAGGGTAGGCAGAGGGAGCCTAGTGTTAAGACACTCCGTTCCCCACTATCCGCCGAATTAGGAGGCATTGCGTGTTAAGGGAATCGAACCCACAACCAGTCACTTCACTTTGTGCCACTATGCCACGAATGGCCCCAAAAGCGAAATAATGTAATAAAACCTACATAGTATTCACGCTTTTCCCTATATAAAGAGGTGGTCAGAGAGAATCTAGTGTTAAGACACTCCGTTCTCCACTTTATATTTAAAACTACAGCATATTAATTAGGCTATTTCATATAAAATATAATAAAATACACATAAACACTTTAAATATTACATCTTCGCTGTTATTATGAAACACTAACGTAAAATGTTATTTTCATCGTACAAGTCGACCTACTTAGCTTCTTTGATGATAGTTTTCAACGTGTCTTAATTGTCATATTTTATTTATAGACATTTAGGTTTTTATATAGATATTTTTTGTTAGGTCAAATAGAGAGAGAGATAGAAAATATGACCATGGTACGATACAGAATTTAAAATGTTGGGTTATCTAAAGGATATTTTCAAATTACGAAATATAGGGGCCAGTCGTGGCGCAGTGGCACAAAGTGTGCATGTAAAGCGACTGTTTGTGGGTTCAATTCCCAGTCGAAGAGTGGAAATTTTTAATATTGCCATTTTCTTCGCTCTAGTGTCGAGGTAAAGCGCGGCGTTAATTCCGCCACATAACACACAATGCCTCCGAATTTGGCGGAAAGTGGGGAACGGAGTGTCTTAACACTAGGATCCCTCTGCCTACCCTGCGGTGTGCGGGATACAGCGTGAAGCTAAAAAAAGATATTAAAATAATATAAATTATTTTCATTGCTCCGCTTTGACTGGGAAATAGACTAAAGGTAGGATCGAATTACCGCCACCGTTTTAGGCGGAAAGTGGAAAACAGGGTTTACTTCACTTTCTATCTTGACGATAGATTCTCTCTAATTGCCTTGCTGTGTGACTGTAAACGACTGGTTGTGGGTTCGATTCCCACTCGAGGAGTGGAAATCATATTTCCATTTTCTTCGCTCTGGTGTCGAGGTAAAGCGCGGCGTTAAGTTCCGCCACTTAACACGCAAGCCTCCGAATTCGGCGGAAAGTGGGGAACGGAGTGTCTTAACACTAGGTTCTCTCTGCCTACCCTGCTGTGTGCGGGATATAGCGTGAAGCTATTCTATTTTTTTTTTCTTAGTTGTTGTAACTAAAAAGCCTAAAAACAATTAAAATATTAAAACAATCCGTTACATCAACACAGAATCCGCAACCCTCTTTTCATGATTCTTTATAACTACGAAGAAAAAAGGAATATATTTTTTATTTTTTTAATATATTTGCGGTATAAAATAATATCGCGTCCGACGATCCATCAAAATCTGCTGCAAGTGTTCGCGTGACAAATGCATACATAATCTCTACTATCAAACGATAAACCAGTGGGGAAATGATTTATCATGTATTGCTTGCAATTCTGGCTTATATAATATGGATGACCTTTATAGGCTACCTCAGCCAAAGCAAATTGTTGTATATATTATTATTTTTTTGTTTCACACTGTATCCTGCACACAGCAGGGTAGGGTAGAAAATGGAAATATTAAATATTTCCACCCCTCGAGTGGAAATCGAACTCACAACCAGTCGTTGACAGTCACACGGTTGTGCCACTGCGCCACGACTGGCCCCAAGGCTGACTAGCTTTCCTTTTTAAATACACGGTTGTGAATATGACAGTTGGGTAATAGTGAGCTTTGGAAAAGGCTGTCATAATTAAATGTATGCGGGGCCAGTCGTGGTGCAGTGGCACAAGCGTGTAACTGTAAACGACTGGATGTGGGTTTGATTCCCACTCTTGAGTTGAGTAGGAGTGGAAATATTTAATATTACCATTTTCCTCGCTCTGTCGTTGAGGCAAAGCGCGACGTTAAGTTTCGCGACTTACCACGCAACGCCTCCGAATTCGGCGAAAAGTGGGGAACGGAGTGTCTTAACACTAGGTTTCCTTCTGCCTACCCTGCTGTGTGCGGGATAAAGCGTGAAGGTATAAAAAAAATGCATGTATTTACGTTCGTGCTAACAACCACTAAGGAATTTTGTCATTCAAAATCAACTCTGAATGTAGAATCTAGTTATATAATTTTACAAATAAAAAACGTTATACATTTCTTGCTAAGAAATAAAAATAAATCCTCATTTAGCTTGCAATATTTTATATAACAATACATATATGTTAAACAATACATATAGTCATGTAAAAGAGTTAAAATCGGCAATTAATTTTAAAATTATTGGCAATTAATTTCTTTTCAATATCATTCTAACTGAGAAATCAATAAAAAAAAAACAAATACAAGCATTTTATTGTTTAATTCTTCTAAATTATAATAAACAAACGGAGAGGGAATGTAAACACGATCGGTTGTCGGTTCGATTCCTATTTAAGATTATTAAATGATGATAAATGATAAATATTTATGTTTAAATAGTATTTAAGTTATCATTTTTTGATGATGTTGAATGATAACTTGCCTTACGACTAAACGCGAAAAAATCTTGGGTGGGTAATAAAAAACGGAGTATTTTGTCACTAAGCTCTCTCTAACTACAGATAAACTTAAACGACCCAAAAAAAATATATAATCAAAAAAAATATATAATCATAATAAAATAATACAGCACCCAAGCTTATATAAAAAATGAAAATAGATGATTCTAATTCTGTCATTTCAAAGCTTGGCATGAAGTGTACCGGATGTTTGGATTGCACACATTTTAAAATATACATCTATTTCTGCATACAGTTGAAATAGCTATATGATATGTCGCATGATTTTTGTTGTATTATTTTATTATATTTATTATACTTATTAGGCAGCGGGAACCTAGTGTTAAGACACTCCGTTTCCCACTTTCCGCCAAATTCAGAGGCATTGCGTGTTAAGTAGCGAAACTTAACCCCGCACTTTGCCTCGGCCTCTCCTCTGCCTCATATATTCACTCCTCGAGTGGGAATCGAACCCACAACCAGTCGTTTACAGTCACACGCTTGTGTCACTGCGCCACGATTGTTGTATTATATGTATTGAACATTTTCTTTGGTTTCTATTTCTTACTATGTTAGTGATTTCGAATTTTCAGTAGAGAAACAGTGAAATCTTAAATCAACATTAGTTATATTATAGACAGAAGATGCATTTTTTTATAATATACCACCCCTAAGAAGTGAATATCGTATCCTGAACCTAAGCGTACAAAGTCAAAGACTTCTTGGTTATGTTCTTGAGAAAGACACAAATAATTTCATGAATATTTTTTAACACTTATCTATTTTAATTTGAATTAATTGTAATTATACAAAGTATAAAAAAAAATATAACAGAATAGTTAGTCAGGACCTAGTGTCATACTCTCTGTTCTCCACTTTCTGCCCAAAATCGAGAAATTGCTTGTTGAACTCAATGCCGCGTCTTGTCTCAGGTACGAGAGCGGACAAATGAAAATAAATTAAGTATATTTTCCCCCGAATGGGAATCAAAGCTACATCAATCACGTTTACTTAGTCCCACTGAGACATGACTATCTTAATATTAATTCAAACTTTGTACAGATTTTTCTATTGACGAAATGAAGTGGAAATTATATTTCCATTTTCTTCGCTCTGGTGTCGAGGTAAAGCGCAGCGTTAAGTTCCGCCACTTAACACGCAAGCCTCCGAATTCGGCGGAAAGTGGGAAACGGAGTGTCTTAACACTAGGTTCCCTCTGCCTACCCTGCTGTGTGCAGGATACAGCGTGAAGCTAAAAAAAAACAAAAGTTGAAGCCACAAGCACGTCTAAACTTTTTTTAATTAATTGCTAACTTTAGTTGTATGTACATGAATCTATTTGGACACGTAACAAAACGGTGAATAAGAAAGCCACTTATAGGACGCTATTAATTTAAGAATGATGTTTGCAAAATTTATAACCGTAATGTATGTATGAAGTCACATAAAGGAAAGCAACAAGGAATTAAATCAGTTAAATTTATATGAAAGTCATATATTCATTATTTTAAATATCAAATAATATACCACCGGTTTTCTAAACTTGATGCCTCAGATTTCAGAAGAACTGGTGGTAGAAACTCAAAGCTTTTTTAAAGCTAATTTAACAGAAAAATGAAATTATAAATAATTAAAAATAAAATTATAAATTGTAAATAATTAAGAATAACATTTTTAAAGCTAATTTAACAGTGGGACAGGGATGGTTGTGGGTTCGACTCCCACTTGAAGGAATTACATATATTTCTTTTATTTTTTGATATCAAAGACAAAGTGTGGTATTAAATTCCGCCACTTAGCATGCAATGTCTCGATTGGAGGAGAAAGTGGATGACGGAGTGTCTTGACACTAGATTTTGTCTGACTATCCCGGTATGCGAGAGAAAGTGTGAATTTGGAAAAATATATTAGTTGACCGAAGATTTTATTCCCGCTTTTATTATTAAAATTGCAATCATTTATAAAATATTTAATTAAGTAATAACCGGAAGTAAGACAAATAAAAATATTTCACACACAAACATATAAAAGGTTTTATTTAATTATAATTATAAAAGTTTTGTGGGTAAATAAATTTTGACCATGTTCATTTCAGAGAAGACTTTAAAATAAATTTTATATTCTCCATACTATACCTGTTTAAGAACATTGTCACCTATTATGGACTAAAAGTACTGCAAAATTTTGCAAAATATTTTTTCTAACAATTTATTATTGCATGTCGCAATACGAGTATATTCGGTTAATCCAGTCAAAATACTATCATACCAAAACGTTATTTGAGCTTTAAGAAAACTTTTTTAAAATTAAACAACAAGTAATCCTTGCGTTGCGTTGCCCACAACAAGCGTTGTGTCAAAAACATTCTATTTCTGACTCGATTGCATCAAAAAGGAAAAGAAAAGACAATAAAAGACATAAATCAAGAAGCATGCGTATGATTCATTGATGCGTTTATTAACAACATATTGCGCAGGCAATTGGACGCCACATGCTTGAATCTTTTTTGTATGTAAATTAAACAGTTAATTTATTTGTATGTTTCTGCGATGATTTCATATTACTTGCATCTTCTTTATATTTATCGTGGCCAGTCGTAGCCCAGTGGCACAAGCGTGTGCCTGTAAACGACTGGTTGTGGGTTCGATTCCCACTCGAGGAGTGGAAATATTTAATATTTCTATTTTCTTCACTCTGGTGCCGAGGTAAAGCGCGGCGTTAAGTTCCGCCACTTAACACGTAATGCCTCCAAATTCGGCGGAAAGTGAGGAACGGAGTGTCTTAACACTAGGTTCCCTCTGCCTACCCTTCTGTGTGCGGGATACAACGTGAAGCTAATAATAATAATTCTTTATACTTCGGAGAGTCAACAAACAAATGAACCATTATAGATGAAATGAAGATTTTTGTTCCAGTTTTACGCCTTTGTCCCATAGAAAAGTAGTAAGGGAGGACCTAATGTCAAAACACTCCGTTTTTCACTTTCTAGACAAAATAAAGACATTGGGCGTTGACATTGGGTTGGTTGGACATTGAGTTTTATACTTTGTTCTAAGTAGTAAATAATCCAAAACATAATCCCCCGGCTGGTAATCGAACCCACAACCGTAGCAGTCAAACGATGCCACATTGTGCTACAGTGGCCTAAATTTGCTTAGCACCTAGTTATATTTACACCTACAGGTCTCAAAGAGTTGCTATAAAGATGTTGAGATCAATTTGAAATGTAACTATTTTTAACCGGATTAATCGCGTATATTTATTATATTTTGGTAATCAAAAATACATTTTTTAGAAAATCCGACGCGATATTTCTAACACTTTACTTAGTAAGCCGCAGTCACAAGTAGACTCAGATGGCATTCGTCTGTCAATTGGTACATTATCATATCAAATTCTATATCTATTTTATTTCACATAAAAATCTGGATACTTACAAAATTTATTGATAAAAATATTTACGGTTAATCCGGTAAAAGTTTCATTTCAAAATGTGTAATAATGACGAAAATCATAGATAAAGATCTATGGTATAATAAATATATTCATACGAAAGTAGTAGATTCTATTTCTACTAAATGAATGTTAAAATACAAAAAGTCGTGGCCCAGTGGGTGGCCAGTCGTGGCCCAGTGGTACAAGCGTGTGACTGTAAACGACTGGTTGTGGGTTCGATTCCCACTCGAGGAGTGGAAATATTTAATATTCCATTTTCTTCGCTCTGGTGCCGAGGTAAAGCGCGGCGTTAAGTTCCGCCACTTAACACGCAATGCCTCCGAATTCGGCGGAAAGTGGGGAACGGAGTGTCTTAACACTAGGTTCCCTCTGCCTACCCTGCTGTGTGCGGGATACAGCGAGAAGCTAAAAAAATACAAAAAAATGACAAGCTTTTACGCATTGCCGTTCTACCATGCATTCATGTCTGAAACATAATACGCAATGTCTCCGTTTAGTCAGAAAGTGATATTTTTATGGTTTCATACTTAGTACCTCGCAAAATTCTTACTAAGGAGAAAAAGAAAGGAATTTTGCTTGTAATTTATATTATTGGTCTCTACTATTTAATATTCTACTACTTAATATTCGTTCACTCCTGTCGGAGTGGTCGTGATCATGAACTGTCTTTAATATTTGAAAGCCAGATTATGAGATTTCTCCACTCTTCCCTATCTTCAGCAATGCGTGTGCAATCGTTAATGGAAATTATTGCTATTTAATATACATTGTCTTTAGACTCTCCGTTTTCCATCTCCCATTGATTTTAAATCAATGGGAAATGGAAAACGGAGAGTTTTAACAGTTCACACTAGATTCTCTCTGCTTCTCCTTAAAAAGAAAATTGATGCATAAAAGAAATAATAATAATAATGGTCAGTCGTGGCGCAGATGCACAAAGTGTGAATGTAAAATTGGTTGTGGGTTCGAGTGGACATATTTAATATTTCCATTTTCTCGGCTCTGGTATCAAATCAAAGCGCTGCGTTAAATTCCGCCACTTAACAAGCAAAGCCTTAGAATTCGGCGGAAAGTGGGGAACGGAGTGTCTTAACACTAGGTTCCTTCTGCCTACCCTGCTGTGAGCGGGATACAGTGTGAAGCTAAAAAAAACTAATAATAATACTGTAAAGACAGCTTTAGGATTGTTACACACGATAGTGTAGTCAGAGAGAACCTAGTGTTAAAACACTCCATTCTCCACTTTCCGTCCAAAATCGAGACATTGCATTTTAAGTGGCGGAACTTAACGCCGCGTACAAAAATATACATCGTATCTTATCATTGTATAATATGAGATTTTATGAAACGTATAGATTTACATTCATCAACATGTTGTTAGGAACTTAACGAGCTTAAGTGAAAGAAAGTTTATAAGTGACCGATGTCGATTACTGGAGTCGACGACCGGCTTTTATTTTTAACCATTTGCTTATAGCAATGTATGAATGATACTTTGAAATGTATTATGTTTTATATTTTGATTATAATCTAATTAGAATTTTTATATATTTCCAGTATATTTCCCTGTTTTATTACCAGTAGTACTACTGGCAATTTCTTTCCCAAAGAACCAGTGAAATAAGAAAATAATAACCAAGTCGGTAGACAGTTCATTCGTTATGATCAGTGCCCGATACAAGTATTAGTATATGCCCCGATAAGTTATAAAAAAATATAAAGCGTGTGAAGTCTACCAGTTATATAGGTAATATTTTTATTCAAAAAGTGCTATATAGCTGCATAGTAGAATAGTCTTTATACTGTGAATGTTCTGGGTTCGATTTTCACTTAAGGTAATTATTGATATTGATACTATTGATATTATTTTCTTTGTCTTGATTTAGTAATACAAAACGTGATTTTGAGTTCTATAATACAATTTATTTAAATAAGACAGTTCGTATAAAGCGTGATGTATTAAAACTGAGGTATGAGAAGAAACTATTATTGGGTATAGTCTTATAAAACACGTTATGGTTACAGTTTTAAATTCATCTTAGATACTAATTTTTTCACTAGTAGTTTCGTAAAATTCGTTTACGTGGCCTTATTTTAGGTAAGGGTTTACCACCATCACGCTGAACAACTTTTACTAAGGCGCAATTTCCTTATATTTTATAGTATTCTGGTTTATTATGGCACCACATTAAGTGTCCTACTCTTCAAAACTAACTCTAACCTAAGTTCTGCTTAAGTTTAAAAAAAAATAAGAAAAATATTGACACTATGAAAAGATAACAACAACTTTTATTTCAAAAAAATAAAAAAGCTTCATAGCTTGTAACCATAACATTAATTCTTAAAGCTGCCACTTATATCAAATAAACTATCAAAGTTAAATAAAATCACAAATTTCTAATATAAATATGTCAAAAACATCACCAGTTTTCATAAACACAAACATTACATCTTATTTAGAGCTTACAAAAAAGCTTTAAAGCTTTAAACTTACTATCTTAACTATTAATAACTATAAAATTAATCATACCATATATAGTATATCAGTCGCAAAACCTCCTAAACTCACCTAACACTAACAAACATACACCAAAACAAACGTATCTATGTATATATATGTATATGTAACTTCAGATACAGGACGCACACGCGCACCGCCCACCGCGGCTTCACGTCTACTGCCGTACTGAAAGCCTCTGAAATTATATCTTCAGATGGTTTTTAATGTAATTATTTGTTATTATTATTTTTTTTCTAATATATAGATATATTTGTGGCCAGTCGTGGCCCAGTGGCACAAGCGTGTGACTGTAAACGACTGGTTGTGGGTTCGATTCCCACTCAAGGAGTGGAAATTATATTTCCATTTTCTTCGCTCTGGTGTCGAGGTAAAGCGCGGCGTCAAGTTCCGCCACTTAATCCGCAATGCCTCGGAATTTGGCGGAAAGTGAGGAACTAAGTTTCTTAATACTAGATTCCCTCTGCCTACCCTGCTGTGTGCGGGACATAGCGTGAAGCAAAAAAAAATAGATATATTATATTTGTTATTTTTTATATTTATATTGTAAAGCTTCTTCAGGATTTTTGAAATTATATGGTAATGTTTCAGTAATGGGACAGTGTTTGACTGTCATTGTGATTTGTTTTTGGTTCTATTTAGCACTTTTTGGATAGATTATATTTTAATTATATTATTTTTTTCGATCTAGAGAACAAGATAAAGCGTGGCGTTGAGTTCCATTGCAAAAAGTCAATGTCTGAGATTTGGGCGAGAAGTGGAGAACGGAGTGTCTCAACATTAGGTTATCTCTGCCTACTCTGCATTGCGGGGTCATATATAAAATTAAATTTATTATCCATAGCCATTTTTTTCATTTATGTAATCATTTATTTAATATCTTCGAAGATTTTTCTTAATTTTAATTTTTTTCAAGTATCGGTCTCATCTTAAAGTAAACATTTTAAGATCACATTTTATGCTTCCATTGAAAACATTGTATGCTAAAAAAGAAACCAATTTCTGTAATGTAGAAAAATATTTTTGAAAAATATTTTTGAATTTTGACATATCTGTGTCATTGATTTGAATAAAAAAAATGAGAACGAAGTGTCTTGACACTATACCCTCTCTGACCGTCATGCTATGCGGAATAGTACATTTTGAAATTTTTGATAAAATTAATAATATTTATTATTTTATTCTTTTTATTTTAAATTAATTATTTTATTCGCGCTTGTGATATTTTTTATTTTGATTCATAAAGGGTTAGATAACCTGGTGATAAACATATAATCCTCTAATAGTTCTCAAGCTTCCGCCTATAGAAAAACAAAGTGAAATTCTAAATTTAGTTCAAATCGGGAAGACCCGAGGAATCGAACCCACAACCAATGGTTATAATCGAACGCTGTTACACTGCGCCATGACGGCTTGGAAAGTAGAAGTAAGAGGGAAATAAGCTGTTAGTATATTATATTAAATAGGATTAAAAAAGTGCTTTTGAAGGTGTTAATTCCTAAGTATAAGAACTGACTATGATAGGCGTCTTCAAGTATAAGGCTTCCCTATACCTAGTGGCGCCTATTCTGCTATATAATATGTCTGAATGCTACATAATTGCAAGCTTACACGGCTAAAGCATTATAATATTTAAAACTATTCTTTTCCACGGTTTAGTAAGAGAAAACGCTGTGTTGAGTTGCGTCTCTCTTAAAGCAGTTAAAGTCATTAATATATACATATATGAATATACAGTCATGGCGTGGTGGAATATATTGTGGCCAGTCGTGGCCCAGTGGCACAAGAGTGGACTGTAAATGACTGGTTGTGGGTTCGATTCCCACTCGAGGAGTGGAAATTATATTTCCATTTTCTTCGCCCTGGTGTCGAGGTAAAGCGCGGCGTTAAGTTCCGCCACTTAACACGCAAGCCTCCGAATTCAGCGGAAAGTGGGGAACGGAGTGTCTTAACAGTAGGTTCCCTCTGCCTACCCTGCTGTGTGCGGGATATAGCGTGAAGCTATTTATGAATATACATTATTTTACGGTTATCTCTGTGATATGTAAACAAAAAAAAAATGGGGTTCACTTTAAGAATTAACCAATAGGTAAAATGAGGAACGAAGTATCTTACCTTAGGCTCCATCTATGCTATGGTATACAACGTGGTATTTATTATGCGGGATACAGCACAAAGCTAAAACAATAAGTGTAGTAGGAATTATGAATTATATAAAATATTGAATTGGCATAGTTAGTGGTTACACCGAGAATAGAGCAATAATCAGAAATGCAATAATAAAATATTACCAGCATTATTTTTATATAGAACGAAATACATGATTCTAGACAACGCATATTTTATGCATTAATGGGGTTTTTAGTATTTTCGGTTTTTGCGATAGATACATCATTAGATAATGCCCAATATCAATAATCGATTGTAATCAAAAAAATGCAACCTTAGATTGGTTTAGCATTCAATTTTGCAAGTAAGCGACTTAAACTTTACTGTTCGCAAAATTGATTTACTCAAAAAATTAATAGCTAGATAGATCTAAGGACGCAGTTTTTGAATTAGGATCGATTATTGATATTGGGAGTAAGGGAACATGGTCCCAAGTGCTAATTCACAAATATGATTTCAATTTAACTAATTTGCTAATAGAGAACGGAGTTTATTGACACTTGGTTTTCTCTGGCGTGCTTGCTATGGGATAGCTAATATTTTTTAATGTAATTGTGTGTTAACTATTTTAACATTTTTATTTAGCCTAAATTATTAGGCAAGTCGCTTATTTATGTATATTTAATTCATTTCAAGGTGGAGAAAAATAACATACTAGGTTTTTTTTAGCTTCACGCTGTATTCCTTGCAGCATAGTCAGAAAGAACGGAACGCCAAATGCTATGGTCACTACATACTTCTTTCGCCTTGTCCACTGTCATTAATCTCTTCATACACGCCCTCCGGGGGGTCCTCAGGCTTTTACGTGACCTTCCTCCAGTATCGTCGATACTGTGTTGTCGAAGGTCAACCGAGGTCTCCCCCTGCCTCTCTTACCACTAAGAATAGAATATACCCCAAGAAAGATATATGAATTAATTATATTAAAAAACATTTTAATTATGCTCGTTATATATTCAATGCTCTGGACAACGTTTAGATATATTAAAAAACATGTCTATACTATATTTGGTATTCAAATACTTTCATCCAAATTTTATTCACCTATTTTTTTTTAGCTTCACGCTGTATCGCTTGCAGGGTAGTCAGAAGGAACGGAGCGTCAAATGCTATGGTCACTACATACTTCTTACGCCTTGTCCACTGTAATCAATCTCTTCATACACGCCCTCCGGAGGGTCCTCATGCTTTTTACGTGACCTTCATCCAGTATATCGATACTGCATTATCGAGGGTCAACCGAGGTCTTCTCCTACCTCTCGTGGCCGTGATCGTCTAGTAGTTAGGATTCTACGTTATGTCCCCCTATGTCATTTAAAAAAAACCACGTAAAGATTAAATTATATCCTTTTATTTCCGAACATTATCCTTTACAACGTCAAAGAAGATAGAACAAAAATAAACATAGCACATAAAATGAAATCATTTTCTTACTCCAAATATTTTAAACGTACTTAGTTATATGAAAGTATTTCACCGTGTTATTACATATGCTTCTAATATAAGAGAGCACGCGAGCTTTCTAACGTTTATTTATAGCTTAACGACTTCTATCGCGATATATTTACTCGTTTTTAAAGCATTTTATGTAAAAGTTCTTAGGTTATTTAATTTAATGAAGGAAAAACAAATATATATAATTTTTAATTCGGTAACACTAAGGCCATTATGGTACAGTGGAACAATATTTGGTTTTGTGATTGGTCGTAGGCTCGATTCTGATTAAAGGGACTGATTATATTTAATGTTTTTTTTATTGCCTTGTCTTTGTTATAATTTGAATTTATTAGATGTCGGTATTTTTCACTGTTTATTGTCAGAATCTAGTTCTGTAGTTGCCAAAATCCTGTATAGATTTAAGTATAAAGATTCTGAGAATTAAGAAAAATGTTATTTTTGTGTGTTTTAAATTTTAGTTTAGGGAATGATGGGGCTGACACTTTTGTATATTACTTAAAAAGTCCCTAAATAAATAATGATTAAAAAAATAAACGATGTCCAGATTTTGGACGGAAAAGACGAAAGTAGGGGACCTAGTGTCACGACTTTGTCTTCCCAGAACGAGGAAACCAAAATAGTTTTACTATAATCTTCTGAGCGGGATTCGAACCCATAATTACTCGCGTTTAGAGTCAAGTTTTTTCACACTGTACCACGATGGTCTAAAATTCTTAACCTTGGTCGTGCCATACGTAAACGGTTTATTGCCGTTTTTTAAATATCCTTGAAAATATCTTTAAAGTGCTTTAGTAATTAATATAATTAAACTTTTTAAAAGCTTTATAAACTTTTAACGTCTTCATTAACCGCGTTTTAGTCATTTATTTTAACGATAATGATACTGATTATGAGATTTGTTTGATAGGTCAAATTTTTTTATACCTTTGAAAGAGACGAAGAAAATCAATTTTGTTGAAAGAATAAGGAAAAGTCGTCGTCTTTTTTCTATTAACTCCTTTTTATTACTTTATAATTTATAATTATAATTATTGTGTTCGTAACTTCGTTAGCATTGAATTTATAAAAAAATCTTAAATAAAAGTAGCACAATTTACTTCTCTTATTACATAAACTATTTCTGTTTGGAAGTCCCGTCAAAATCGGTCAAGCTGTTCCAGAGATTAGCCAGAACAAACAGACTGACAGAGACAAAAACATAAGATAAGATAATTTTGAAATAAATGTAACATACAACAAGTATGTATTAAATTAAAAAAGGGTTACTATTCATAGGTATATTTTCACTTTTTAACTTGAATTCTTTACATATTTTATAAAATAAGTTAAAAGTTAGTGACGTGACACTCCTATTTTATTGCCTTTTTATTTGTCTTTTTTACATTATATCCAGTTTTGCTTTGATTCACAAAATAAGAGGCTATATATTCTTAAAACAAAAATACTTTACGATAGGAATTAATAATCAGTTAAATAATTGAGGACGGAATGAAAAAAAAGTTACTTTTCTAAGTACACATTTAGAAAATTGGAAAATATTCTTAAAAAACGTATACAAATTTTAAGGCACAGGTTCTGATTCCTTTGTGTTATATTTTTTATACGTTTTCTATAAAAAAATAATTGAAATATCTTTCAAGTAAGAATATTACCAAATATTATAATAAGGTTGATAAGATCATTATATTGAAGCAAAGTGAACTCCATTTGCAATCACTAGCCCAATTCGTTTTTGCGAAAAAGCTCAAAGCTTTTAACATTTTCTAATGTTCAACGTTGTAGCCAAGTGTGTGTCCGAATTTTGACATCATACAACTCTTCAACGTTAGTAGTAGGCAATTCAAATCTCGTTAGAGCTACCAAAATGTCTATATATAAAAAAAATGTTAAATTTCAGTACGAACTTTTTTCTGTTCTTATGATGGTTATAATACGATTTCTGTTCGAGGCTATAGTTATATTTGTTTTCTTAGCTTGATTGAGCCGTGCGTTAGATTTATGATATTTTGAAAATCTTCAATTTTATAGTAGTCCGTAGTCTCAAGAAAACTCGGAAAAAAATATTCTAAAATATATTTTCGTAAGTACATATCTCATAATTATACGCGTTTTATTTGATTTTGACTATATCATTAATTCTTATTGACCACGTGAACGAAGTTGCAAGTAACAGCCATTATCTTGTAATTAAACTTAATGACTTAAGCGAATACTCAATTCAAAACATAGTGGCCAGTCGTGGCCCAGTGGCATAAGCGTGTGACTGTAAGCGACTGGTTGTGGGTTCGATTTCCACTCGAAGAGTGGAGATATTTTCATTTCCTGCGCTCTGGTATCAGAGGCAAAGCGCGGCGTTAAGTTCCGCCATTTAACACGCAATACCTCCGAATTCGGCGGAAAGTGGTGAATGGAGTGTCTTAACACTAGACTCCCTCTGTCTACCCTGCTGTGCGGGACATAGCGTGAAGCTAAAAATTCAAATAGTTAAATCGGTCAACTAACTGATATACGATAAAAATAGTAAACCTACATTCCCCACTCATTACAATTTACATAAAAAACATACTTAAATTAAAATTAAAAGCTTCCACACATACTAGCAAATACGACTATAATATACGCTTGTATTAATCCAGGCTCCAAGCGTAGATACGCAGACGCCCAGT
Organism: Dryas iulia moderata; assembly: GCA_019049465.1. Lineage (NCBI taxonomy): Eukaryota > Metazoa > Arthropoda > Insecta > Lepidoptera > Nymphalidae > Dryas > Dryas iulia. Next base: position 623,780 of record CM032429.1, read on the forward strand.
ACAATGCCCCAATACAATAGACTCGCGCTACCCCGTCACTATGCAGGAGTAACTGAGGACGAAATCATAGAAATGTGTTAATGATGAGACGTGTATGGAAATAAAGGGTTTTGTGTGAATAAATGTATTTTTTTACTGTTTTTTTTTTATTATGATGGTTTTGATTCGATTTCTGTTTATGGCAACGAATTTTTTCTTAAAATCTTCTTCGATTTTAAAGTAGTCGGGTTTTCTAAAATATCTTTTTTAGCTTCACGCTGTATCCCGCACACAGCAGAGTAGGCAGAGGGAACCTAGCGTTAAGACACTCCGTTCCCCACTTTCCACCGAATTCGGGGGCATTGCGTGTTAGATGGTGGAACTTAACGCCGCGCTTTGCCTCTGATACCAGAGCGCAGGAAATGGAAATATTAAATAATTCCACTCTTCGAGTGGGAATCGAGCCCACAACCAGTCGTTTACAGTCACACGTTTGTGCCATTGCGCCACGACTGGCCCCAAATAAATATATTTCCAAAAAAATATATTTTGAAAATATGTAAAGATATATTTTCGTTTACAATAACTATACGCGATTAATTCAGTTAATTGTACTACTAACTAATATAGGGGAAAAGCGTAAACCCACATAAATCTATTTTTTTCTATTTTTTGATGGTTATGATTGGATTTTTATTTTTAGATAATGTTTATACTTTTTTCTTAGATCTTTAACGTTCTAGTACCATAGTCTGTGTTGACATGAATACTCGATCAATCTACATCTGACCACGGACTACTGTAAAGTATTCGAAACGTCAGGTTTTCTAAAATATACATTTTTAATACCCAATAATATATGCGATTATTCCATTTAAATAAGATTGACTTCTTTTTAGGGTCACGCTATATCTTGCACACAATAGGGTAAGCAAGAGGTGCTTAATGTTAAGACATTCCTTTCTTCTGTCGAATTCTGGAGACATTGCGTGTAATTGATTTGTCTCAACACCAAGCCGATCGAAGAATATGAAATATTAAATATTTCAATTCTTCGAGTAAGAATCGAACCCAAAACCAGTCGCGTTTACATTCATACATCGTATCCCTAAGCCACGGTTGGCTTCACAATGACTTTATAATTCATTTCCCATTAACCATACAAGCGAAGCCGCGGGTAACAGCCAGTATCTAATAAGTAAAAAAATTAAAATTAAATAGCTTCACGCTATATCCCACACACAGCAGGGTAGGCAGAGGGAACCTAGCGTTAAGACACTCCGTTCCCCACTTTCCGCCGAATTCGGAGGCTTGCGTGTTAAGTGGCGGATCTTAACGCCGCGCTTTACCTCGACACCAGAGCGAAGAAAATGGAAATATAATTTCCACTCCTCGAGTGGGAATCGAACCCACAACCAGTCGTTTACAGTCACACGCTTGTGCCACTGGGCCACGACTGGCCACAATCATCTAATAATTAAACTTTGACCATATTGACAAAGCTTAATGAACTAAGCGAATACTTAATTCTAAATTAAAACCGTTTAATTGATCTACTAATTGTGGACGACGAGTTGACCTCACTGTCAATTGTGATCGATTTAGGCTTTATAAGATGTAGCTTAATGACTTTAATGTATGGGAATCGAAAGCAAAAGTAATAGAATCATATACTTTCTTTTTTAACTTCGATGGGAAAAACTTGCGAAACGGAGTGTCAGGACACTCTGCAATAATAAACGTATGAGAAAGAATATCTGGTACAAGAAGGTTTATAATTTTATAAAATTTGTTAATGTTTTAAATTGAAATTATTTTCGTACAACTGCTCTTATAAGAAAACGAATCGCGACTTTGAGCTCTAATGACTTTGGGCGAAAAGTGGAGAACGGGAAGTAGTATTTAGACACTAGATTGTCACTGGCTACCCTACTTTCCGAGAAAAAGAGTAAAGCTAAAAAGTTAAAAATGGCTTAAATAGCAACATTTTTAATTTAAGACATTGTTTTACAGCTAACAAATCTGTAATATGTCATATTACAGTAATTTATTTTTAAATAATATAACAAAATCTAGATTTTTCCAATATAGGTTCCTAGATATTATTGGTCTAGACCAAAATAAAATCCTTCTTTACAACAACAATAATAATAATACAACCCAAACAATACAAACCAAACAGTAGGCAATTACATTGATATACGAGTGCCGATATCAGTATGATATCTGTAATCAACACTATCTATGATAGTTCGAGAGCTGATAACGTATCAAGACACATCGGTGTTCAGGCAATTTTGGATGTACCATTTGTACACGTCTGTACCTAAGGGATATCCTCGCATTAGGCTGTATGGTGGGCGATCAATAAAGACGTCACGTTATGGCCATTGAACTAGCGGGAATTGATGAGTGGTCTTATTTTACGCTTTATTTGGTAATAGCTTCACGCTGTATCCTGCACACAGCAGGGTAGGCAGAGGGAACCTAGTGTTAAGACACTCCGTTCTCCACTTCCTGCCGAATTCGGAGGCTTTGCGTGTTAAGTGGTGGAACTTAACGCCGCGCTTTACCTCAACACCAGAGCGAAGAAAATGGAAATATTAAATATTTCCACTCCTCGAGTGGGAATCGAACCCACAACCAGTCGTTTACAGTCACACGCTTGTGCCACTGGCCACGACTGGCCACTTAATATGGCCACACTGCCACTACTGCCATACTGGCCACGTAATATTTGGTAGAAAATTATGTAATGGATTTATTTTACGATTTGAATTACTATATTTATTAACATTTGAAGATGTGATTACTATTTTGTTTAACGATCTTTATCCGTTTTTTGAAATATAGAAATGATTTAAAAACTATGTACATATAAGATGATATATTCATGAGATATTTAGAGTCTGCATATTATATATTAGTAAAAAAATATTAATTCCTAAGTATGATACGTGTATTGTAGTAAAATCATGTGTTAATATAATATTGAAAAAAAAATGCTTAAAGATCACTTAACCTTAGTTGTAAGTAACCGTACATGGTCTATCAAAGTTAATGTAAAGATTTAAAATATTAATAAATACATAAGGTAAAAAGAGTAAGGGTAAATCAGTATATATTTATAATATAACTGATACACTTGAACACGCGGTCCTTAAATATCATATATGGGTATAATCATCAAAATAGGCAGAGCAAGTCTAGTCTATTTTGACACTAGACACCATGTTTTCCGTCACAATTCGAGACACTGCGTGTTTAATGGTGGAAGACCGCGCTTTATCTTATCACTGAAAGGAAGAAATGTGTATTATTTGGTAATTCTATAATCTATCCTCTGTATCCTGCACACAGCAGGGTAGGCAGAGGGAACCTAGTGTTAAGACACTCCGTTCTCCACTTCCTGCCGAATTCGGAGGCTTTCGTGTTAAGTGGCGGAACTTAACGCCGCGCTTTACCTCGACACCAGAGCGAAGAAAAAAAAAATATAATTCCCACTCCTCGAGTAGGATTCAAACCCACAACCAGTCGTTTACAGTCACACGCTTGTGCCACTAAGCCACGACTGGCCACATATTTTTATTTTATTTTAAATAAATTATATTTTTTTTTCAACGCTAATTTAAAAGACTACACAGATACAAAATCTAACCTACTGATAGGCGAGAGGAGACGAGACATGAAAAATGATAAGATAGGAGGCTGCATCTCGACACGTAAGTGATAACCATTGTGACCGACACCGACGATATCTGTCGTGTAACAAGTTCTTTATCAGATGTCAAATCTATTTTAAAAAAATAGAATTGAATATAAATCTCTCTTCTTTGCTTATTTGCACTTTGTCAAGTTCACGCTATTTCACGTATTGCAGGTTACTCAGAGAGTACCTACCTGTTATATTTTTTTTTTTGGCTAGTCGTGGCCCAGTGGCACAAGCGTGTGACTATAAACGACTGATTGTGGGTTCGATTTCCACTCGAGGAGTGGAAATTATATTCCCATTTTCTTCGCTCTGGTGTAGAGATAAAGCGCGGCGTTAAGTTCCGCCACTTAAAACGCAAGCCTCCGAATTCGGCGGAAAGTGGGTAACGGAGTGTCTTAACACTAGGTTCCCTCTGCCTACCCTGCTGTGTGCAGGATACAGCGTGAAGCTTATAATTCTAATTTATCATTCTAGTGACATAAGGTACCTTTTTTAACATGATTCTTCTTTTATCATATGCAGTAAATTTTTGGTTTACAATTTCAGTACTTAAAAATAAAACTTAAAGAATATACCCTAAGAGAGTCCAGTTGTTACAAAATTTAAGTTCCCTATGTCTATGTTGATACAACTTATGATATGAATATTAAACGTAACCTAAATTCATTTATTGTAAGTGTATAACTAATACTATTTCTTACATTTGCTACATATATATCTTATCTGTAATAGATTCTATATTAATAAAAAAAAATGATTCTAGTGTTGTGTTATGACATACTGTTCTTCATTCTCCGTCAATTCAAGATATTGCTTAATGAATAGCAGAAGGTAATAAAGGGCTCAATATTTTATATATTGCACTATAGGTAGGATAAATTTGGAAATAAGTAGATGAATTAATTTTGAATGGTTAACCAAAGTTAAATTCCCTAATTCCAGATATGTAAATGCAAAAAAAAAATAGATTTAAACATCTGTATTCCTTTTTTTAAATACTCACTACTTAACGTTTTTTCCCGCATAAAAGAGAAATCAGAGTAAACCATGTGTCCTTACACTCCTTTCTCCTCTATCCACATGAATCTAAAACATCTTGTATTGACTGGCGGAACTTAACGCCGTATAAATTAAGAGAAATAGCAATTATTGAGATATAAATTCCAGTCATTGTGGCCAGTCGTGGCCCAGTGGTACAAGCGTGTGACTGTAAACGACTGGTAGTGGGTTCGATTCCCACTTGAGGAGTGGAAATTATATTTCCATTTTCTTCGCTCTGGTGACGAGGTAAAGCGCGGTGTTAAGTTCCGCCAAATCTCCGACCGAATTCGGCGGAAAGTGGGGAACAAAGTGTCTTAACACTAGGTTCCCTCTGCCTACCCTGCTGTGTGCGGGATATAGCGTGAAGCTAAAAAATATATATATAAATCCTCTGAATAGGAATCGAACCCACAACCGTTAAAAACACAGTCCGACTCCTACTGCACTGTACACTATCACTATGAGAATAGACAGACATATTTTCTTATTACCATATCTTATCAAACAATAAAAACGGAAAGAAGCAATCAAAAGCCTAGTCCCACTAAGTGTACGTAATTGTAATTTTATTGCAACATCCTATAGAAAAGCGAAGAACAAACGCGTTGACAATAGAACTGCAAATGACCGGTTAGTCAGCATTCTGCATGTAATCGAGCGATGGGATTAAGTGACGGTTTAAATAATTGATCTATATGTTTGTATGTAATATATGGGGGGTCCTGGAGCTTTTATTTTATTTTAGAAGTTAGTTGTGGCCAGTCGTGGCCCAGTGGCACAAGCGTGTGACTGTAAACCACTGGTTGTGGGTTCGATTCCCACTCGAGGAGTGGAAATTATATTTCCATTTTCTTCGCTCTGATGTCGAGGTAAAGCGCGGCGTTAAGTTGCGCCACTTAACACGCAAGCCTCCGAATTCGACGAAAAGTGGGGAACGGAGTGTCTTAACACTAGGTTCCCTCTGCCTATCCTGCTATGTGCGAGATACAGCGTGAAGCTAGAAGTTAGTTATAAGATATGATAGAATGATGACAGCATCTGATTTTGAATGTGATTGGTTATGGGTTCATTTCCTACTTTAGGAATGTTTAAAAGGAATATTTAAAAAAACATGTTTATTTTTCGGTTTGTATACCTCTCTCGATGTCTCAATTTCAGGCGGAGTGGAGAACGAAATGTCTTAATATTATGTTCCATCTAACCTGCTATGTGAGAAAAGCATGAATCTGCTTTTCTAAGTGAATGTTCCTTTAATTTGGATTTACTAAAACCAATATAAATGGTTAATTTTAGCAATTTTTGTGGGGGAAGGAAAGAAATCGGAGGAAACGAGAAAACAGAGTGTGTATAATGTTACTAGCGTCAGCAATCATCGTTGGCTGATTTTATTGTTATTAGTATGAATATGTTATAAGTTAAATCATAAATATTATAAGTGGAATTCGAATATAAATTTCATGTAAACATATTAAAATAATCGTGGCAGAGCTTAACGCCGTGTTTTTTTTACTGGGTAAGAAAACAATAAAATTCACACCAGTTAAGAAACCCCAATGTACGATATTTTCAGTAAGCATTTAATTTCCTTTAATATACTTACTATTCAAATAACAGAAACTCACAAATTATATTCGTTAACTCAAATGACATATTAAATTTGACATAAATGCATTAAATATAATTTAAAACATGAGTCAAAGTTATTCGTATGAATGAACAACACCAATCAACTGTTACAAATCTGACGTCATAATGAATCAGTCGTGAATACGATTTCAGACGAGTAAAAGGGAAAAAAGGTGCGCGTGCGCATCCAACGAAGTAAATGGAAATACTTATTGATCTCGACAGATGACGCTACTGTAGTTTTTTTTTGTGGTGACTTGAAATGTCTCTCTTTTTCTGTTGAGCTTCGCTGTTTTTCATTGCATAGCTGCGGTTACTAAGGAGAATTTAGTGTCAAAATACTCCGTTTGTCATTTTCTGTCTAAAATCTAGACATTGTGTGTCAAATGGTGGAACTCATCGCTGCCATCTTACCAGAGTGAAGCAGTAAACATAATATTAATATAATTACTTGAGGCCAGTCGTGGCGCAGAGGCACAAACTGTGACTGTAAAGCGACTGGTTATTAGTTCGATTCCTATTCGAAGAGTATATTTAGTATTTCCATTTTCTTTGCTCTGGTGTCCGAGGCAAAGTGCGGTGTTAAATTTCGCCACTTAACACGCAATGCCTCCAAAATTGGACGGTGCGTGGGGGACGGAGTGTCTTAACACTAGGTTCCCCCTGCCTATCCAGCTGTGTGCGTAATACAGTGTGAAGTTAAAAATATATAATTATTACCCTGTGAGGTAATCGAATCCACAGTAAAAAGAGTTTAAATTCAAACGTTGTTATATTACAACACCAGCCTCTATGACATTTTTATTTTTATTTTATTTATTATGTGCCAACCATTTTATGTGTAAGCACCGTTTTTATTGTTTTGAATTTCAACTTATATATATTTATTCTTGACATGCCTTTAAAAGCTTCAAGAGTACATCTATTTATGAAGAAACGAGTTAGAACACTATATTAAATCAATTCTAGATATTCGATTAGCCTTGCATTATTTAATATATTATAAGACATTTTTTTTCCGGAATGGTCATGACAGCATTAAAATAACTAAGCGATTTTTTTTATTTTTAACTAATTTCTTATTATTATTTAAATGAATCATTTTCGGATTTTATATGTAAATATTTAAAGTTAGAAAATCAGAAATCGTAGAGTAAAATTCCGACGTCCTGCTATAATAAATATAATATAAAACAGTGGCTAGTCGTGGCCCAGTGGCACAAGTGTGTGACTGTAAACGACTGGTTGTGGGTACGATTCCCACTCGAGGAGTGGAAATTATATTTCCATTTTCTTCGCTCTGGTGTCGAGGTTTTACGTCGAAGTTGGCCGCGCTTTAGCGCGGCGTTAAGTTCCGCCACTTAACACGCAACCCTCCGAATTCAGCGGAAAGTGGGGAACGGAGTGTCTTAACACTAGGTTCCCTCTGCCTACCCTGCTGTGTGCGGGATACAGCGTGAAGCTAAAACATAGCTTATATCGTATTTTAGTACAGCTTCTATGATATTTTGATACGGGTCACTTTTTAATCGTCTATTTTTGTTTTGACTACAACTTGTGAAGCGTTGGCGATGAACGTATTTGATAATTTGATGTTTTATTTTGACAACTTTGTCGAGATACTCTTTTTTAGTTATTTTTTTATGAAATGGACGTTAATATTTTGATTAATTTTGTATTTTTTTATTGTATTCTTAGTACAAATGAATGTATGTAAAAAAAAGTTAGTCATAATTTATTATTAATACTAAAATAGTGGTTGTTAACAAGACAGGTTGTGGTTTCAATTTCCACTCGGAGGAATATATATAAATTTGTCTTCTGGCACCTAAGATAACGCGCGGCGTTGAGTTTCGCCACTTAACACGCAATGCCTGCAGTAATCGATGGAAAGTATGTTATAATTATTAAAAATATATATAAGGTAATATAACAAAATATGCATTTTTCATTACCAAATATACCAAAAAATACATTAGATTTTTGACTCTCATAGAAAACTCGACGTTTCGAACACCTTGCAGTTTAAAAATATGTGGTCACAGGTAGACTGAGATAGAACATCGGCGAATATATGTTATTAATAAGGTTAGAAAAATTCATTTCAAAATGAATAAGTATATAAATATTATTTAAAATTTCATATAAGTAATACATGAGTTACAGTACTGTAAACCAGCACTACCGCCACGTGACGCAGCGGGCGATGAACAAACTAATAAGTTTCACTGTCTTTAGTCATCACTAGATGTCTATAGTTTATTTGTAAAGTTTAACTTTGATAGTTAAAATTTAACTAAATTTGGTTACAAATTACTGGATTTTAACTCACTGTTTTATAAATGTTTTATATAATTTCTACATAATGAGTTGTATTGGGAATAAATAATAAGTTGTACAATTTTGAAGAAAAAAAAGGAATATAAATTGTGTTAACAATAAAACATGCAAAAGTGACTTGAGATAATATCTCAAGTACATTATATACTTAGAAGTAAAATTCTCAAATGTTACGGTGTATATTATTATTTTATTTATATTTATATATATTTTTATTTTAGTTTATATTATATTTACAGAATTGTTTGTTTATTCATAGGACAGAATAGAAGCCGTCTTGGCACAGTTGCACTGAGATTGGCTGCAAGCGCGATGGTTGTCGATTCGATTCAAATTCAGGGAAACGAATATAACATTCATTTTTCCACTATATCTAAATTAAACGCTGAGTTTTGCCACTTAACACACAGTTAATCTCAATCTCCGACGGAAAATGTAGTGTCTAGGCACTAAGCTCTCTCTTACTACCAGCGGGTAAAAACGTGAAGCTGCGATACAGAATACAAGTGAAGCGTGAAAGAACAAACGTTTCACGCAATCCCCGGTAGAATCCCAAATGTCAAATTAGGTCAAGATTTTCACGGCTCACGTTTCAGTTCAAACGTGCTTGTTTTAATGTAATTAGTGAAGCTAAGCTAACTTTTTGAAGCTTTTAAGCTTTTTTTTTAAGCTTTAGATGCATTTATGCTTTTATGCTGCAATCAACCGTACTCGTATATAGAGACGTCAGTTATCATTTAACTAATAATATTAAATTGATAGAAATTTTTGTTTGAATTAAACTGGGGCTTTATTCCTTAGATTGTTGTTACTTGAAAAAGACATTTATAGTAGAACGCATGGCTCAGTGGTGAGAGCGCCTGGACGGTATTCAGGAGGCGTGGGTTCGAATCCCGCTGCGTTCAAATTTTTATACGTTTCCTTTAAATGTCTTTTTCAATTTTCCTAAGTGTAGAATATTCTACACTTAGGAATAACACTTCAAAAACGTTTAAAAAGTTATTGTTACTTAGCAATAATTATTGTACTGGATTAGAATAAGCATTTTATTTAATTGTTTTAATTATTCCGCTCAGGTAAGACAAAATGCAGCGTTAAACTTCGCACTCTAACATGCAACATCTTGGTTTGAACAATTGGAATAGAAAGTATAGAAACCAAATCTTGACATTAGGCTCTCTCTATCTACCCTGCAATGCAGTATACACATGTAGTTCAGTTCTATTTGCTCAGTTAATATAATTGATATGTTGTTTAATATAAATGTATGTATAACAATATATAATACTCCATCCAGGGGCCAGTCATGGCGCAGTGGCACAAACGTGTGACTAGAAACGACTGGTTGCGGACTCGATTTACACTCGTGGAGTGGAAATATTTAATATTTCCATTTTCTTCGCTCTGGTACCGAGGCAAAGCGCGGCGTTAAGTTTCATCACTTAACACGCAATGCCTCTGAATTCGGAGGAAATTGGAGAACGGACTGTCTTAACACTAGGTTCCCTCTGCATACCCTGCCTAAAAAAATAAAAACAATACTGTTGGAAATTACCTTACGAAACTTAAGCTTGAGAACGCAGTGACGTATCACTTATATATCTAAATATCTCCAAAAATATAAACGGTGAAAGTAAACTTTGACAGAGGTTAACTCTTTTTTGGCATAATATAGGATAGGTAATACAGGTTTTTTTCTAAATTGTCAATATTCGGTGACTTATCAGCTAAAGCTAGAACTATCAGTAATCAAAGATTCGATCGTCATGGTCCGTAGTAATAAGACACACAAGTATTGCTTGGGTGATAGCTTTTTGTATAAAAAAATCAGCTTTACTTCTCCCCTGGATATTAGGGAAGTAAGAGAAATGTTGACATCATACTTCATCCTCCACGTTCCTTCGAGTTCATTCAATTAAAAATATGTATATATAATCATTTCTCCTAATGAGAATCGAATCCACAACCGTTTCGTTTACTATAATAATGCTGTTCCACGGCACATTTATATTTATTACTGAAAATAATGTTTATTTTAAGAATATAACCAAATCCTTAACAAAATCAAGGTATCTCTCTCTCTCTCTTCCACTCAACAAGCTTTCTGTCTTTTCTTAAAATTTACAACATATAAATTCAACGCTTTACTATGCGTTATATTTCCTCTCCGTTAATAGTCCGTTAGCGTAACGGAAATAGGAGTGGAATGTTCAAAATTTATCGTCAAGAAACAGTATAGGCCATTTAACTAATACGGTTAGAAGCGGCGTTAAGTTCCGCCATTTAACACCTAATGTCATTCAAATGGGAGGAAAAGTAGAAAGAGTAATGTTTTAACTCTATCTTAATGAAACTTTGTTCAAAATAGTTAACAGTAACATTGTTTGTATCGCATATTTGAGGTATTTTTTCTCAATTTCACGCTTTTTTAGTCACAATCTAGTGCCAAGATATTCCGCTCTACACTCTCTTTATAAATATTTATAATAAATAAGTAATACTTTTTTTTATTGCTTCACGCTGTATCCCGCACACAGCAGGGTAGGCAGACGGAACCTAGTGTGAAGATACTCCGTTCCCTACTTTCCGCCGAATTCGGAGGCATTGCGTGTTAAGTGACGGAACTTAACACCGAAGTATTACTTAAAAAATGAATGCGTATTTGTCGAAATAATACTAATCGTATTGTTATTTCATAGGAAATACCGAAAATAAGAAAAAGTCAAAAACGGTGTCTAAACTACTAGTTATTCTAAAATGGGTTATTTAACTTAATTTTACTTAAAAACAAGAGAAAAATACTTATTTTATAATAAGTAGTATGTGTTTATATAGCAATACATAGTAGTGCCATCGTGGCGCAGTGGGGCAGCATTTAACTGTTAACGTGAGTTATGGGTTCGATTTTCACTTTGGAATTATAACATTTTATTATCATTTTCATTTCTCCCCTTTAGTACCTAAAACAAAACGAAGCATTGTATTTCACCACTTCAAACGCAATGTCTCAATTACAAGCGTTAAGTGGAGAGCGGAGTGTCTTAACACTAGATTCTCTCTGATTACCCTACTGTACGACAAAATCTATGCAGCTACATAGGATTAAAATACAACTAATATACATACAAACATACATATTTATTTATAGCTTTAAGCTCCAGAATATACAATTTAATAAACTCTTAGAAACAAACTTGCGTTTGTCTTTCCCTGTTTTAATTCAACGCCATCTGTCGCTGCACTTTCAAAGTTTGTGACTTTATAATTTACTTTACGGTCAACGAAATAATTTATTTTGTGTTTCTTTACAAGTTTTGTACCTTATGGTACAGTGGTTGAGATTATAATATAGAATTATATTCATTAAATGAGATATTTTACCATAGATTTTTTAATACGGCCAGTCGTGGCGCAATGGCACAAAGTGTGACTATAAAGCAATTGATTATGGGTTCGATTCCCACTCGAGGAGTGGAAATATTTAATATTTCCATTTTATACGCTCTGGCGTCGAGGCAAAGCGGCGTTAAGCTCCGCCACTTAATACGCAATATTTTTTAGGTAGAAAAATACTGTGTGTCTTAAGTCACTCCACTCTCCGCTGTCTAACAAATTTTAGGTTTTTCAGCAGTCATTTCTGAGCTTGCATCTTGAGTGGTGGAAACTAAAGATGCATTTTGCCTTATTAGTGCAGAAAAATATTATAACTTATATACTTATTCAGTCGTACGAGTAGGAATTGAACCTGCAACAGTCATGCGTTCAATGAAACAGTTTCAGCACTGTACAGAAGTAATTATGATGGATTTCTACATTCAAACTAGTATATCTTATACATACGATAAAGTAACTCAAATAAGTAATATACACGATTATGTATCTAATATGCATAGTACTATATCATTATTTTCACTTGTTGGGAAATAAAAAAAAATATTATAATACCTCAAAAGGGAAATGAACCCATAACCGTTGCAAATTTAGACTCTTCCTTACTATACCACAATGACGTTTAAACAAAAATTTCAATACACTTTTCAAAACATAAAAAAATACACATTATAAGTGGGGAACGGAGTGTCTTAACACTAGGTTCCCTCTGCCTACCCTGCTGTGTGCGGGATACAGCGTGAAGCTATAAAAAAATACACATTATTTAAGTAAACAAAGTAAATTACTTAGGCGATTCCAGACAACTAATTTTAATTAATTTAAACGACGCCGCGGTCAAGATGCTGAGATAAGAATTGAGTTATAGTGAGCTTGTTCCGTCTGAAGATACACTTTTATGGACTTGGCTTTAAAAAGTGAAAAAAATTAAGCTTAACCGCCATTGCCATTTGTGAGAGCTTTTACTTCATTCATTTGTTAAATTAGATTAATTTATTGTTTAATTTTTTTTATTATGTGTTTCTGAAAAGAGTGGAAAATAAAGGATTAGAGCTTTGTCTTTGTACACTAAATAAATATGTTAACATTTATAAAGTGTTATTCCTAAACACAGCTGGACTTGAATCCACTCCTCTACATTTGGCTATATACACAGTCTTATGTCATCATTACCTGTTAAATTCGAGTTACCTTAGAAACATGTGTTACACTTAGTGCTAAAATGTTATGCCATATACATATATTATTGTTTCTATCTTCTCCATATAGATTTTAAGTGTGATTATTCTCTATATTTCTCAAGATATTCTGTTTGCCGTTTCCTTGTCTTACTAAAGCGGAGAAAACATAATAAAATAATTTAAATATAATCTTTACTCAAGAATCAAACACATAGTTTACTTACTGACTCACGGAAAATCCTATAATACCTATATTAAATTAATATAATAATCTACTACCCAAAACACACAACAAACGTCCGAAATACGTACCTACATACTAATAATAACAATAACAATATTTACAAAGGACTTAGACAAATAAAGAGCAATAAACATAATCATATTTCATTTTGCTTCGAAACCCGCAGATGTCACCGTCAGCTGAGTTAATTATAACCAAATACGTCTTATTAGCTTGTTATTCGTAATGTATGGTGTTAGGAAGACTACAAACTATTTTATATATTGATTTTTAAATACACTTTTTGAAGTAAAACTTCTTTAGCCTTGCTTAACTTAGGGAGTATTATGGTAAATCTATAATACTTTAAAAAGTAACTGAACGAATCATGAAAATTCTAACATAATTTTGGGATCATTAAAAATGGGGAACGGAGTGTCTTAACACTAGGTTTCCTCTGCCTACCCTGCTGTGTGCGGGATACATCGTGAAGGTAAAAAAAAATATATATTAGAAACCTAGACTATTCAAGAGTGCTATAGGCTATTTTTTATTATTATTTAACAGAAAGTTCAGAGAATCGGTGAAAAGGTGCTCGAGTAGGTGATAAAAGGTACAGATCAAGCGGCGAGACCACGAGTGGGTCGCTAGTGAGTAATAAGAGGGTTAATCATAACATAATGTGTCATGTTGATCCAGGAAGCGGGGGAGTGTCTTGACATTAAGCTCTCTCTAAGCATCCTGCTATGCTGAATAAATGGAAAACTGATCTTTTTACTATTTATTTAACTGGCTCTAGTAAGACAGAATACAGCGTTAAGTTCAGGCACTCAGCCCACAATATCTCAATTTCGGACAGAGAGTCAAAAATCGCGTCTTGAAATTAGATATTCACTTATCAACCAACAATGTAATAAAAACTTGAAATTTTAAACGAAACGTTTCATTATTCAGTTAGACAAGGATTGCCAAAATCGGAAATTGAACCCATAACCATTACCTCTAAAACTTGTCAACTGTGTCACAAAATCGTTTGTTTACTTTCGTTTGTAAGACGCCTTAGCTTTAATCGCGTCGTGTGATGTGGTGGCGTGATTGCATTTCAATTGATTAAAAGCACCAATATGTATGTGACATTAGGTACTTAGGAGCTAGAAATGCTTAATGTTTAATAATTAATTAATATTCATAGTAGAATCGTTTCTTACTATATACGGTATTGGTCGTGGGTTCGATACTCGGAAATAGGATTTTATGTAAATAATTGTCATTTCTTTGCTTCCGCCGTTTAATACGCGTTGTCTCGAATCCAGGTCAAAATATATAGGTAAAATAAAATACTAGGTTCTCCCTACATAGCATAGTGTAACTAAAAATTTATTTATTTTTTTAACTTCACGCTGTATCCCGCATATAGCAGGGTAGGCAGAGGGAATCTAGTGTTAAGACACTCCGTCCTCCACTTTCCGCCGAATCCGGAGGCATTGTGTGTTAAGTGGCAGAACTTAATTATTTTAATTTCTTCGTTTACTAAATTATTTTCATTTCTTCGTTTAGATGAATAGGAGATAAAAGGCGGCGTTGACTTCCGCCATTTAATACGCTTTGTCGAGAATTTAGGCCAAAATAGGAAAACGACATGTTAAGACGTAGTATTAAAATACTAGGTTCTCTCTGCATGCCATAAGGCTAAAAAAAAATGAATAGTTTATTGTATGTAGATGGGTAAATACAATTAGTAGTATATACTGCTTTAATTGGTTAAATGTTCAAATAAATGAAAAGTGATTTTGGGCGGGACTTGGAAAACGTAGTGTCTTAACACTACTTTCCCACTAACTACCTTGTTATACGAAATAAAGCATACATCTGCAAGTAAGAGTATGACTTGAAGAAATATAAAGTGCATAAATAAAATAGTACAGTAATTTAAAATTCAGTTAGCCCAAGCCTTAGGTTTAATCCTAACGTCCTAGGTCTAAACACTGATACAGTGCGGACTTAGTGCGGATAAAGCTGTCTTTATAGCGTTCGCTTCTACGACTATTTGAAGATAAGTTCGCTATTTGTTACTTGACTTAAAATAAGCTTATACTAAAAGTATAGTGAATTTAGAGAGCTTTTTAACTTTGGTTTTATAGGAGTTTAATTCTGAAATTCGAAATGGATGGTTGGTTTTTGGTTTTACAATTTTTGATATACTTTAGAACTATTTAAGTTTATTTTATGATTGATATCTGTAAATGTAAGGAAATTTTAAAGAGCAGTAAATAAAAGGGAGTTGTAAAAACGAAATATAATTCATCCCTTCCTTTTTTCAATGTCACGCCTTTTTCCGCATAGTAGCATAGTCAGAGAAACCAAGATACTTCAATCTTCGAGACATTACATGTTAAAAGGCGGAACTTAACACCGCGCTTAATCTTATTTTAGAGTGGAGAAATGAAAATAATTTAAATATATTCCACCCCCAAGTCCATCGATCACGTTCATAATCAAAAGCATTAGTACACAAGTAGTTCTAGTGAACAAGACAAAGCGCGGAGTTGAGTTCCGCCACTTAATTTGCAATGTCTCGAATTCAGGTGGAAAGTGGAGAACATCTTGATATTAAGATTTGTCTGCTTAACTGACTCTTCTAAGAGCACTTTTAAAACCAGCATGTCAAGTATTATTTATTATGCGTGTTATATTAGCTATATATAGTAAGCAAATTGATAATTGCAAGTAGGTTTGCATAGACTTTGAATTACTTTATGATATACTACTTCCAACCAACTAATACAGACAAAAATTTTATAAAAATATTGTTACATATTCTATTATTATTTTACCTTCCTCCTAAATTATTTTATCATTTTTTTACTATTTAATATAGTTTATATAAAATATTATTCTACATATTTTTTTTCAGCTTCACGCTGTATCCCGCACACAGCAGGCAGAGGGAACCTAGTGCTAAGATTCTCCGTTCCCCACTTTCCAACGAATTCGGAGGCATTGCGTGTTAAGTGGCGGAACTTAACGCCGTGCTTTACCTGACACCAGTACGAAAGAAATGGAAATATTAAATATTTCCACTCCTCGAGAGGAAATCGAACCCACAACCAGTCGTTTACAGTCACACGTTCGTGCTACTGCGCCACGACTGGCCCTGAATCATTTTTTTAATTTACTTTACATATTTAATACTTATTTATCTTTACTTGTTTCACTATAATATACATAAAATATTAATCTACATATTCATATATAAAAATACATACATATATATAAAAACTATGCTTAACGACACGTTTAATAACTTAGATCAGTAAGCCGCTAAGCCCCGCTTATCCCATGATAACGATGCGTCCACTCTGTTTTCATTACAACACGACTAGTTTTCTCCTTCTAATGGTCCATAAACATTGCCGCAAATAGAGTAGGTAGGAACAAAGTTCCTAGCAATAATCTTAGGCTATATAACCTTTCTTGGGAAATAGGTTTGGAAAATACTGGATGTGGTCTTTATTTTTTTATTTTTTTGAAATTTTTTTTGTACTATTTATTAGAAGATCTTTGAAGAATGTTTTGCTTTCGTGATTTTTACACATTTTGAAAAAAAAAATGGAAAATGGGGCGTCTTAACCCTAAGTTCCCTCTGCCTACCCTGCTGTGTGCGGGTTATATATAGCGTGATGGTAATAAGGCAATATTAAAGCAATTAATGCAACTAATGGTCCATAAACATTGCCGCAAATAGAGTAGGTAGGAACAAAGTTCCTAGCAATAATCTTAGGCTATATAACCTTTCTTGGGAAATAGGTTTGGAAAATATCTGGATGTGATCTTTTATTTTTTTGAAGATTTTTTTGTACTATTTATTAGAAAGTGAGATAAAGTTAAAGATCGTTGAAGAATGTTTTGCTTTCGTGATGTTTACACATTTTGAAAAAAAAATGGAAAATGGGGCGTCTTAACCCTAAGTTCCCTCTGCCTACCCTGCTGTGTGCAGGTTAGAGCGTGATGGTAATAAGGCAATATTAAAGCAATTAATGCAACTAATGGTCCATAAACATTGCCGCAAATAGAGTAGGTAGGAACAAAGTTCCTAGCAATAATCTTAGGCTATATAACCTTTCTTGGAAAGTAGCTTTGGAAAATACTGGATGAGGTCTTTATCTTTTATTTTTTTGGAGATTTTTGTGTACTATTTATTAAAAAGTGTGGTAAAGTGAAAGATCGTTGAAGAATGTTCTGCTTTCGCGATTATTACACGTTTTAAAAATAAAATTGTTTTTGAAACCAGTTAGATGAATATGTGTGTAACAAAGATGGCTTAACTTTTTTTAAAGTGGCACAAGTGTGTGACTGTAAACGACTGGTTGTGGGCTCGATTCCCACACGAGGAGTGGAAATGTATAATATTTCCATTTCATTCGCTCTGGTGTCGAGGCAAAGCGCGGCTTTAAGTTCCGCCACTTAACACGCAATGTCTCCGAATTCGGCGGAAAGTAGGGAATGGAGTGTCTTAACACTAGGTTCCCTCTGCCTATACACAGCGGACACAGCGTGAAGCCTAAAAAAGGCAAAATAAAGGCAATATCTAACCAGAAAGTTTAAATAAACTAGTATGGTTTTCGATTTCACTCTTTTTCTAAAATTTAAAACGTAGGAAGAAATAGTGACAAGACACTCTGTTCACTATCCGCCTTAATTCGAGGGTACTAGGTAGGGTCACTGGTATTAGGTAGGGCAACTCAACGCCGTGATTTACGTTACCAGAGCGGGTAAATAAAAACAATATATGTATAATCGTTCCAAGCATAAATCGAATCCACATTCGGACTTATAGTCGGACAATCCATTGCATCAATATATATTTGAAGCCATCGTGGTGCAGTGAAACACTAACTGATTGTGACCGGAATGATTTTCGATTCGATTTCCACTCTTATAATGATTATAATTATATTGTACTATTCTCATTTTCTCTGCTCTGGCACATAAGACAAAGTGTGACGTTAAATTTTGCCACTTAACACGTAATACCCCAAATTCAGTCGAACAGTGCAGAACGAAATGTTTTTTACACCTTCCTATGCCAAGAAAAACGTAAAGTTGATTTTTTTGTTAGGTATTTTTATTTAGCTTCACGCTTTTTTCCGCACACAGCAGGGTACTCAGAGGGAAGCTAGTGTTAAGACACTCCGTTCCCCACTTTCCGCCGAATTTGGGGGCTTGCGTGTTAAGTGGTGAAACTTAACGCCGCGCCTTGCCGCGACACCAGAGCGAAGAAAATGGAAATATAATTTCCACTCCTCGAGTGGGAATCGAACCCACAACCAGTCACACGCTTGTGCCACTGGGCCACGATTGGCCACTATATTTTTTATTAGATACATATATGTTTAATACATATAAGGCACATCCAGTATATATACATCCGCCCTTTAAACTTAATAAGTAAGCTTTCCTTGGGATAATCTGACAAATTTTACGTCTCTTTGATTACTTTCAACTGTTCATATTACTCATAACGTTCCTTTATAGCGTCTTAGTACTGAAATGTATTTGAAACTTATGTTATAGTGCCTGTTTGTATGGAAGTTAATTACACTACTGTTGTAGCAGGTTTGAATCAGTTTTAAGTAGTATTTTAGCTATTTTTAACGTTTTTCTATTGTTATTCATGGACTTAGGAAATTGAATATTATCTATATAGGAAGGTTTTTGTGTGGCCAGTCGTGGCCCAGTGGCACAAGCGTGTGACTGTAAACGACTGGTTGTGGGTTCGATTCCCACTCGAGGAGTGGAAATTATATTTCCATTTTCTTCGCTCTGGTGTCGAGGTAAAGCGCGGCGTTAAGTTCCGCCACTTAACACGCAAGCCTCCGAATTCGGCGGAAAGTGGGGAACGGAGTGTCTTAACACTAGGTTCCCTCTGCCGACCCTGCTGTGTGCGGGATACAGCGTGAAGATAAAAAAAAAAGGTTTTTATTAATTTGTGGTACTTACTTGTTGCGTTAACATTATTTTACGAGCAATAGTTTGGCAAGAGATATTGTTTTTTAACTATTACTATTTTTAGCTGCTGGCTTCGTGCTGTATCTCGTACATAGGGTAGGCAAAGAGAACTTAATGTTAAGATATTCCGTTCTCCACTTTCTGCCGAGTTTCAAAGGCATTATGGAGGCATATATGTTGTGTGTGTATTCATAGTGAAGCTAAAAAAATTTTAGAGAGAGACTATATACAGGATAGCTGCTGAACATACCAGTGCTAAGCAATATGGCCGGCAACAAAAAGTTATTATCAAAGAAAACCCTTGTCTTTGATAAATTTAACGCTGAATAAATATCAAACAAAATATTATACAATCTGTTAAAAGATTTACTCGAGATGAACTGTAATCTTATTATAAGAATTTCTTGAAAAGAAATCGATTAATATACAAGTATTAGTACTTTAAAATAAATCGATTAATGTAGAAGTAAAGTAGGAAGCATTCTGATATGGTATTGGAAAAAATATTATATTTACTAAAACGTAATGGTTGCGGCTTCACATCCTTAGCCCTATCTGTTTTTTGACGAAATATAACTTAATCCCTTCCTTTATTCAATGTCACGCCTTTTTCCACATAGTAGCATAGTCAAGACACTTCGATTTCCACTTTCCATCGAAATCCGTGACGTAACATGTTAAATAGCGGAACTTAACGCCGCGCTTAATCTTATTATAGAGTATAATGAAAACAATTAAAATATAACCATTCTCCCAAGTCCTTCAATCACGTTCATAATCAAAAGCTGTCTCACTGCGCTAGCTCGAATTGTTTTTTTTTTAGCTTCACGCTGTAAAAAGAAGGAACCTAGTATTAAGACACTCCGTTCCCCACTTTCCTCCGAATTCGGAGGCATTGCGTGTTAAGTGGCGGAACTTAACGCCGCGCTTTGCCTCGACACCAGAGCGAAGAAAATGGAAATCTCTATATATAATAAAAGAGTAGAAAAGTCAATTCTGTACATGAAAAATTTCAAAAAAATTTAATTGGGTGCGTTAATATATCGATAACAGAGGCCAAAAATCCACTCAGTAGAATTTTTGTCTGTCTGTCTGTCTGTCTGTCTGTTAATTTGTTCGCCAATCACGCAAAAAGTACTGGATGGAAATGAATGAAATTTAGCATGGTGGTAGCTTATAGTCCAAAGGTACATATAGAATAGTTTTTATCCCGGTATTCGATGTAGTTTTTTTGGAAAAAATAAAAAACCGATATAAGTATTTTCTTCATACACTGATACTTACGGAATAGAAATAAATGACTTTTTGCATGGAATTAGCTTAGAGGATAGGACATTATATGGGATAGTTTTTATCCTGGTATTTTTTCCCAGTTTTCCCAGTTTCGGCAAAAAAAAAGCTGACATAGTCCAATAGTGTTAATTATTTTACAAGTGAAGCTAAAATACTTCTAATTTTATTTACTAATATAATAATTATAAAACTAAGAAGTACAAAATAAATATGCATATATTTCATATCTATATAACTTTTTATTTTTTTATAATGGCAGCATTGTCATGTCACTATACGTCATTTTAACTTCTCCCGTAACGCTAAATTGAAATTAATACTTTTATATCGTTAAAAATGGTAATATTTGCGAAAAAAAGTTTCCTTATAATATACATTTTACTTTTAATACTATGCTCAGTACATCATACTTCCTGAAGTTAAGTTTAAAGTGTCACTTTATAGGATTATCAGCCGTCGTTAGGTCGTGGTCTGTCTTGCTTTGAATAAGTCATGAAAAATTATTTATTAATTAAAGGTTATTTATTACCTTTAATGATTGCAAAATTACAATACACCTCAAGCATGAAATTTTCTATAGAGTTTCTTCAAATGTGCCATAATTTTTTGATATGTAAATTCATTAGAAAAGATGATATTCTTCTTAGGCTCAAAAGTAAAGTTTGTTATTTAAACGTGAACACGGGTCGCTGTAGATACGTAATAGATATAGTAGTGTAGTTTATGCAGGCGAAGCCGCGGCTGGGTCGCTAGTATTAAATATTTCCACTCATCGAATGAGAATGAACCCACAACCAGTCGTATACAGTCACACGTTTGTACCACTGCGCCACGACTGGACCCGAAATATATACAAATATTAATACTACAGTCCAATAAAACCCCAAGCAGTACTAAATAGACTGAATTCTACAATACTCAGGAGCTATATAACTAAATATGGGAGGTTTCTTCATATCAGCGTCATTTGTCACACCGACTGCCAAGAGCAAGTGTTAATAACCGACCGTGGCAATGTTCCAGGAGGTAAGTTATTTGACTTTGTTCTACGTACTCGCAGATACGAGTGTGAAATAGAAATAGGTAAGTTTTGTTTGATTTTCTAAATTATATTGGATACGTAGATAACGGCCAGTCGTGGCGTGGGGGGTATAAAACGTGACTGGTTGTGGATTCGATTCCCAATCGAGTAATGGCAATATTTAATAGTTCCATTTTTTTAACTATGGTGCCGAGGCTAACTATTCCATCGCTTAACACATAATCCCTCCGGAATTCGGTGGAAAATGAGAAATGCAGTGTCTTTACATTAGGTTCCCTCTGCTTATCCTGGTGTGTGCGGGAAACAGAGTGAAGCTAATAAAACGTAGGTAGTAAAACTCCAAAATAAGGATGAAAATTAAATTTCTGTGATTATTCGAATTTGCATTAAAATCTTTTAAAGACCAACGCCAGACATACCTGCCTTAAATACAACCATAATATCATATACTAGAGAGTTTAGCGATTTTGATACTGAGTTTTTTAGCTTCACGCTTTATGCCACACCAAATGGTAGCCAGAAAGAAACTACTGTCACTACACTCCATTCCCCATTTCGAGGCATTGCATGTAAATTGTAACCACTTTTCATCTTAAAAGTTACCTATAAATTTTTGTATTTACCGTGGGCTTATACAGTAATATATATTGGTTCATATTTTTTTATGACTTCACATTTTTAGCCGCGGAAGTCAGAGAAGACCGAATTCCGTCATCCACTCTCCGCCCAAAACCGAGACAATGCGTGTCACGTAGCGTAACTCAACACCGCACTTTATCTTATATATAGAAATATATAATATCGTTTTAAGTTAAGCTTTTATATTAATATTTACCAAAAAGTCCTAGTAATTATTGCGGGCTTTTGCAGTATATACTGATTGATATAACAAAATTTAAAATAAGGAACACAAAAATATAATCTACCTCACACATACATACATCGTATTTTTATCACAAAAAAACTTCGAAGGACGTCTGAAAGTGAAAATGAAAGTTTTTACCCAATCTGAGGCATAAAATTTTATTGTAGAACTTTTATCTGCCCCCAGAGGTCCGTTTAAATGACACGTAAAGATTGTCTCGTTTGTTCGCCTTAAATTTAAATTATCTTTTGTCGTCCAAATAAATCCTTTTGTTCTTAATAAAATTTTATACATTTTATTGTTTTAATGGCAGCTTCACGGCTTTTCGCGCACACTAATGGTGTGTGGTAGTCAGGAATAGTCTAGTCACTCTGTTCTCCACTTTTCCCCTGAATTTGAGGCGTTGGGCGGCGAAACTCAACGCCGTGTTCTATCATGTCACTAGACCAGAGATATTGTTTTAATGATTATATTGTTATGTTATAGTTCTTTGTTATCATCCTACTTTGTTTATTTTAGGTCAAATCTTTTTCGTGTCTTGATTCCATGTTTAAATCTTTCAGAGTGTGTTCACTCGAGAATTACTTATTCTGGGACAAAATTAAGTTTATTTCTATTATATAATATGTTTTTTAAACTAGGCATAATAGTGACTTTTTTCTTTATCTGCCTATCACTCAGTTACAGAAGCTTTGTATTATTTAGAAGATGTTCACGTATTTAACCTATAAAAAACCATTTTAATTACCATCAAAAGTATTATAAATTCTTTCAAAAAACAAAAGATTTCTCATTCACCAATGGCACTTACAAACTTCAGTCTATCAGGACGCCCCTTTTTGTTGGCCACTAGTTAGTTACTCCGTGATTAATTTCTGAATTTCAAGGCTTCATCAATTTAGTAGAAAGTTAGTTTGTCTTTATGATGAATAATTACATGGCTTTTATGCAAGCGCTTTAATCAGGAGAATTGAAACGAAGTGGGGCTTGATGACTGGAGATGGTAACTTTTGTTTTTGTTTCGGCTTATTGTGAATTTAAAATGTTAGAATTGAAAAAGTTTAATAAATGTTAATTATTCATATTGTTCTTTTTTATTGTTTTGAATATTTTGTTTCTAGGGTTTTCTTTCGTTTAAATGATGTTTAAGTATTGCTTAAAGGTTTTGGTTTGTGATTAATTCTTATTATGTTAGTCAAACGATAAAAACGTCTTTTAGGTTAATCATTTAGGCACATATTGCAATAATAAACTTTTATTATTTATTTGAATGAATTGTAGAATAGTAATATTTTACAATATCTTATTAACAAAATGCATAAAAAAAAATATATATTCTATTAATAAAATATGAAAACACCACCATAAGTAGTTAACATTAAGCTATATATAAAATGATATACATGTTGCTGAAGCAATATATCATTGGGTTTTGGGTATCATTAGTTAAAAGAAATCAAATAATTGATAAGACACTCCGGTCTCCGAATTCGGGAGATTGCGTATTGAATAGTTAGATTCAACGCAGCGCTTTATCGTGTACACTAGAGCAGGAGAATAAAAATATTATAACTTATAAATTATAACCATTATACTAAATAAATAGTAATCGAGCCAGTCGTGGCCCAGTGACACGAACGTGTGACTGTAAACGACAGGCTCTGGATTCTATTCCCACTCGAGTAGTGGAAATATTTAATATTTCTATTTTCTTTGCTCTGGTGTCGATTGAAACGCGGCATTAAGTTCTGCCACTTAAAACGTAATGCCACCGAATTTGATGGAAAGTGGGGAACGGAGTGTCTTAACATTAGCTCCCTCTGCCTATCCTGCTGTGTGCGGGATACAGCGTGAAGCTAAAAATAAAATAGTAATTAAACCCACAATTCATTAAAATCATATTCTGTCCCACTATCACTTCACCCATATCTATAAATCTCACAAAACTCCATCACAACCTGGCTCTACATTTCGCAAATTAAAAAAAAAATAACTTATTTTTTCGCTCGCTGCGTTTCATAAAAAATATATGTATCGTCAAATACCTTTCTTTTCATTTCAATGAATTTCCGTAAGGACGTCGCGCCGTATTAAAACGTGTAGTTTTAAATACATCGCCCGGAGCGTCCGCCTCTAATGTTTCGAAAGGGTAGAGTCGCTGATTTTCACGTAAAAAATACTCGCACTATGAATGATATTTACTTTATTTGTTTGTACTATTTTATGGTAGGCTTCCACTGTATTTTTTTTGTACGTATTTTTTATTTATTTTGTAGCTTCACGCTTTTATTGCAGGTAGAGAGAGAACCTAACGTAAAGGCGTTTTGAATAACGGAGCTTAACGCCGCAACTTGTCTTAGGTAACAGAACAGATTTCCACATTTTGGAAATAATCTAAATATCATTCTCTCGTAAGGCAAATGGACCTACAACTAATTGCATTTACAAACGCTGTTCCACTACACCACGACGGTTTCTAATACATATACATATGTATTATTTTAAAAATGATAAAAACAAATTACATAATTCCTTTTGCAAATTTTATTTTTTTGGGGCCAACCGTGCCGCATGGGCATAAACTGTGTGTTGTGTTGTAAAGGCAATTATTTCATTTTTCATTTTCTTCGCTCTGGTATGTGGTGGGTGGCAAAGCACGGCGTTATAATGCCTTCAGAATCTGGCAGAAAGTGGAGAACGGAGTGTCTTAACACTAGGTTCCTCTGCCTACTCTGCCGTGTGCGGGATACAGCGTGAATCTACAAAAAATCCTTCCAACATCAACAAACAAACAAGCTAGAATATGTTAGGAACGCAGACCACGAGTGTTACCCAGTGGTTAGTGCACTTTACGCGTAAGCCTTGCATTGTCTCAGTACATACACACATACGTCTGAGAGACGTCTGAGTGGAATATTTACTTAAATTTGCGTAAAACATCGACATTTTATGGAATTTAGACAACAGTTATAGTTTGTATCTGGTTTGGGAGAAGCTTAAATTATATTTTTTATAGCCTGTTTCAGCAAACTACAGTGTCAAGAGATGATATTCATTACTTACTAAAATAATATAAACAAAGGAAAACTTTCCATTAAATATTTTTTTTAAATAATTAAAAAAATCATCCATCGTGATGCAGTGGAACAACGTTTGACTGTAAACGCGATACTAGTGGGATCGATTTCTACTTAAAATTAGAATAGTATAACTATTTTTATTTCCATGCTTTGGTGAACAAGACACCGACGTTAGGTTCCGCTACTCAACAAGCAACAGAGCGGAGGGATTTAACACTATCTTCTCTCTGACTATTATCCCATAACACAGAAGCATAAAAAATAAACAATATTAATATATTTATCTACTAAACAATAAAAAACAAAGCGTACACGCGACGTCGCAGAGTGTCGCCCCTCACAGAGTGTGAATGTGTAAAATTTAAAATTTAATTAAGGCGTAGCGGCGGTTTCGTAAATCCAGTAAAGGCGGGACACATGTTCAAAGCAATTTTTAATTGCATCCCCACTGGAAGCAGGTCTTTGACGTTTGCGATTGATTAAAAAGAAAATGTAATGGTAGGTGGCGAGTAATGAGGTGTGATCATTTTTTTTATATATATATATTACCTTTTTTACCTTTTGTTTTATATGGAATTGTTGCATTATACTTTTTTTAGCTTCACGCTACTGCGTGAACACTAGGTTCCCTCTTCCTAGAGGGAGGGAACCTAGTGTTATGACACTCCGTTCCCCATTTTCCGCCGAATTTTGGAGGCATTACGTGTTAAGTGGCGTATTTTAACGCCGCGCTTTGCCTCGGTACCAGAGCGAAGATAATGGAAATATTAAATATTTCATATAATCCTC
Organism: Dryas iulia moderata; assembly: GCA_019049465.1. Lineage (NCBI taxonomy): Eukaryota > Metazoa > Arthropoda > Insecta > Lepidoptera > Nymphalidae > Dryas > Dryas iulia. Next base: position 650,350 of record CM032429.1, read on the forward strand.
GAGTGGGGATCGAACCCACAATCAGCCGTTTCCAGTTACACGTTTGTGCCACTGCGCCACGACTGGCCCTAACTGGCACGACTGGCTGGTATTATACGTATTTTTAATTTATGATACAAAAATATATGTATGCGTGGTATATGAGTTTGACTGGTTATTTAAAGTCAAAGATCCTAGTGTCAAGACAGTCCCTTACTTAAATGTCTGTTGCTTAGATATTTATAAAAGATTTATTCATTCCTATCTATTTTTGCTTATCTTTGATTTGTCTATTTCCATAAAAAGTTTTTTTATGATTATTTCTTTATCAGGTGTTATCTTTTCGATGGTTTGAATCAGACGATCTTACTCAGCGAGCGAAATACGCCACGATTGCCTTTCCTCTCAATATAAATTAGTCTCACACTCGCATTCCAAAATAGTAAAGAAGAACGTAGTGTCAAGAAGAAGTCTCTCCGTTCTCCGAATAATATATTTTTCTCAAAATCCGCCCTAATAATATATTTTTCTCAAAAAGCCTTAAAGGTTATAATTAAATTAAATTATAAACAATAATTCGTAGTTACGACAGCAATGCACCGATTGTTAGAAACTCGAAATGTTACAGCATAAATTGTGAGACCACTCGCGCAACAAAACTTTGGGGAAATTCTGTCGCGCGCATGTACACGTATTAAAATTAAAATTTATTTATTAATATGTACGAGAGTAAGCTTGTAGTCCAGTCCAGTGTGTTGTGGAAGTTGATGGGACTGTGTGTACTCGTATGTGTGCTTGATTATATGTTTCACGCTGTATCCCACACACGGCAGGGTAGGCAGAGGGAACCTAGTGTTAAGACACTCCGTTCCGCACTTTCCGCCGAATTCGGAGGTTTGCGTGTTAAGTGGCGGGACTTAACGCCGCGCTTGACCTGGACACCAGAGCGAAGAAAATGGAAATATAATTGCCACTCCTCGAGCGGGAATCGAACCCACAACCAGTCGTTTACAGTCACACGCTTGTGCCACTGGGCCACGACTGGCCACAATCATAAGTGTGTTTGGTAACAACTGATTATAAGTGTGTTTGGTAAATATAAGTTTTTATTAATTTTAAACATTTTTATAGTGTTATTCCACACTTAGCTCAGTGGTGAGAGCGTCTGGACGGTATTCAGGAGGCGCGGGTTCGAATCCCGCTGCGTTCAAATTTTTATACGTTTTCTAAATGTCTTTTTCAAGTTTTTTTTAGTTTATTGTAATTTGAAAGCAGCGTGATTCGAACCCGCGCTTCTTGGTAGCTGTCTAAGCGATCTGATTACTAAGACGTTCTATATCGGGTTGAGAGGAAATTTTTATATCATATTGATAAAAGTCGATGTAACCGATTTTTAAGAGGTGCGAGTTAGAAACCTACGACATTCATTTTTTTATATATTTTATTAAATTGTTTTTGAATTTCCTGAGTATATGAAGAGTAAAAATAAAAAAAATCTTTTATTGAGGCCATAGTCGCGAAGTGAGACAGTGTGTAACAGTAAAGGATTTCGAAAGTGCACATTTCGGAAAATAGAGTGTCTTAACACTAGATTATATTTGACTAACTTGCTATACTTCAAAAGCATGAAGGCTGTTTTTTATTATTAACTTTAAGCAATTTTGAGTGTACATTTATATATGAATATGCAGTGAAGTTTCCCAATTTATTTTTTGACTATTCAAATACTGTGTGTTATATGGCGGTGCTTAACACAGTGCTTTGTCTAATACAAAAAGATGTGTATTAATATCATTATATAAGACAGACGTATATTATTATTATCATTATTCAAAAAAATAATTATATGTTAGAATATTTCTGTTGAGTTGCATCTAAATTTGTAATCAATATTGTAATATAGACATGCTGCTACTGCACCATAGTAGTGGAATTTATATAGCTATATATACATTTACATATGTATATATAAATTTATATAGTATAAGAAAATTTAATAACTATATCTATTACAAGTAAAATCCAGAACCAGAGTGTCGTTGTAATATTAAAAAACCACTAACTGCATAAATACACGGTTATATCTACTATACAATTTTTTTTTTGTTTTGAGTGTCGATCGAAGGTTCGGTTTCGGTTTCGTTTCGGCAAGTTTCCGGCCAAAAAATGTAGTTTAGGCCGTAGGTGTCGGTTTCGGAAAAAAAAAACTGCCGAAACTTCGGCAATGCCGACGAAAACTGACTCACCATGAGTACCTACTCATGAATTTTTCACGTCATAAGATACTTTTGAGTCTTTTGATAGCTTGTGAACCTAATCTTAAGATATAGTAAACGATTTTAATATATAAATTATAAATTAATGATGAGAATACTGAATGAACTGCTGACGATAGATTAAATGAACTATCCCTGTTAGTCTGTAAGGAAACTGTGTGTCTGTTCGCGTAATTGTGGCTCCTTTTAGGGGTCGAATACTCATGAATTTTGCGAACCCTGGGCTATTTACTATATTGGAGACTTGCCTTATTAATTATTATTTAAATATAAACGTTTTCTATATAAATGTAACACAGTATATAGTCAATAAGTTAATATAAATGTATATCTAATGTAAATCTTATCATAAATTTGCACATAAATTTCCCTGCAAGAAATGCGCAGTTAAATATCTATTTACCAAGTGTTGCCACTCTTAAGAGGAGACTGAGGGTCTAGATAACCCACAGGTCCCTGGGCTACAGCTTGAAAAGCCTTTATGTAAATCCCTAGGAGCCTTGGGCAAAGAGAACTGGCGTAGGGCTCTAGTACTTACTACTTTTTTATTGTTTCCAAAAAAAAAAATTGTAAAAGGGGGCAAACTAACGGAAGGACCGTCTGTTGGTAAGTGTTTATCGTCGCTTATGGACATCTACAACATTAGAGAAATTGTGGATGCTTTACCGACCTTGAAAATGAAGAAGGGAGAAGGGTGTGATAGAGAAAGCTGGCTTAACGCCAAATATCTGATGATCATCAGATATTTGGCGGTTAATTTTTGACGTGATAGTGGTCGCGAGCCAGTCGGAGAACGAATCTCCTACCACCAAGATACTGGGCTACCTGCCTTTTGCGAGACGCTGCCCAGCCACGGAGGGGAAAAAATACTACTACCAAACCGGCGAATGTAAAAAGATAAACCCTAGCCAATAGGGAACTTGAAAAATACTACAACCAATCGTGTTTATAGGCCTTCCTGGCGCAGTGGGACAGCTTCTAACTGTTAACGCGATGGTGGTGTTTTCAATCCCCACTCGGGGGAATGATTATTTCATTTCTCCGCACTCCCACTTGAAACAAAGCGTTGAGTTCCACCACTCAACACGCACCGTCTCCATTTCAGGCAGAAAGTGACGAACGAAGTGTCTTAGCACTGGGCTCTCTCCGACATGCGGCAAAACTGATCGTGAAGCTATAAAAATGTACATTATAAAATTAAATTAAAATGAAAAAAAAAAAATCATAAATATAATAAATGCAACGTAATCATAATAATTTAAATGCAACATGTAATTTTTAAATCGTATAAAATATGTAATTATCTTTTTACATTACTAACAAAAATTTAGGACGTAATTCAGAGTTCGGTGTCGGCCGAAACTGAAGTAGAACCGAAGGTTCGGTTCGGTTTCTGTTTCGGCAGAGACCGGAAAATCCAGTTTCGGTCGGGACACTACTAAATTTATATTTTTTACAATTTTTATCTGTTGGTCCGTCGTTGTCTGTTGTTCCGGATAATCTCTGGAAGGGCTGAACAATTTGTTACGGGATTTTCACTGGCTGATAACTGATGTAATAGAGTGTAATTTAGGCCACTTCTTTTAGGCAATTAATTTTTTGTTAAATTCTCTCTTGACGAAATCGCGAGCACATTTAGCTATACATATTTCTTACGAGAAGCTACCGATATATAAGATTAACTATAAATTTGGTAAAATAGAATAGAACTCTTACCCAATAATCTTCATATCATCCATCGTCATCGTACTTTAGTTTTGTTATAAATTAATATGAATATTACCTGAAACAATAAAAATTATATTTTTATGTATAGTTAATCAAAATGTAATAAATATATAAGGTTATAGCTTCACGCTGTATCCCGCACATAGCAGGGTAGGCAGAGGGAAACTAATGTTATGACACTCCGTTCCCCACTTTCCGCCGAATTCGGAGGCATTTAATATAAGCGCGGCGTTAAGTTTAGTTAAGTTAAGTATAAGGTTGAAATCAAAGCTAAATATTTACCTATATGCAATGATTAAATTATTACTATATACTATATATATACTTATTTTTATACAATATTTTATTTATGTAGCAATTTTTTAGGAAACTTGTCCTACTTGGATCCAGTAACTACTTATTTTTGATTTAATGAAAGACAGTTTCCACATGCAAAAACACTATATTTGTAAAGGCCACAATTACGTTACATACAATACATACGTGTTATTACTACATGGTATTTTACTGGACTAACTATTGAAATTTAAAAAGGTGGGAATTGAATAGGTGGCACTTTACGCTAACGCAGCTATTTGCATTTACATAGTACGTATGCGTAGGGACACACGTCCCTGCAATATCATCAAAACTATAGGACGCAAACAAAAATATATGCAAAAAACACCAAAAATGAAGTTTCTTTTAAGTAAGCTACAAATAACTTTGACCAATACAACACTGTACTCAACTCAATCGCCAACTCAACTTATAAACTTTCCAAAAACTTCCAACTGTCTTCAATATCTGAGCATTTCTTGCACGCCTTATTAATACTCGGGCCGTGATTACTAACTTTCATAATGATTTCGACTCCCAATGAGCAGTAATTATTCGACACATTGATTTATTGTTCGTTGCCCAACTTTTTGGCGAATTGTCCCTTAACTAAAACTTCAGGCTTATATTAAAACATGGATCTTTGTAACTTTCTCAGATAACTTTGCTATATATACGATATGGCACGTTTAGATGATGGGGGGAGATTTTTGCTTTGATTGTCTGTCCGTTTATTTGTTATTTGTCATTTCGTATAAGAAATAAGGGAAGTTGAGGAGTAAAGTATTTAACAATAGTGTATTGTGTTTTCATTTAGATTGATTGGTAAATGTTGGGATTGGTTGTTCTTCTGATGGCTTTATTGTGCAATTCGTGTTTTATTTTAAATATGGTTAGAAATGCACTAATAATTTAATTGAATATCTTTTTATTTTGTAAAATGTTATAAATATTTATATGAATTATGTTTTGGCGATTCCGTAATTGGTAGAAATATAAAGTCTTCTTTTTTTAGTTTTACTCTTTCGTACTTTGTAGGGTAGGAAGGGAGAATCTAGTGTCAAGACATTCATTCTCCACTTTCTGAACGATTTCGGGGTATTGTGCGTCGCGTGGCAAAACTGAAGGGCGCGCTTGTCTTGTCATCGCATGTGAGTGGAGGAATGAATGTAATCTTAATATTATTTATTTATATATTATTTTCTCTTAATTGGGAATCGAATCCGCTACCATACGTGTATACGTGTACTCATACGTTTATACGCATAGTATCCACTATGCCATGGTGGATTCAAGTAGCAAGCAGTTAAAGATTGAATTAGTTTAAACAATCTAAACGCTTCCTTATTTACTTAGTCTTTTTTATAAAAGTATAATTTATTTTTAATATATTTGAGACAGATCCAACATTATCTTAGATACAGGTCCTAACATATGATTTTCTGCTACACCATTTTTAAATATTAAATTTATTTTCTTACCTTTGTAACATAAAATACAAACCATACAAGAAATAACATTGAAATTTATATTTGTTCGCCGTGTATGTAAGGTGCAAAGTATAGGTTATGGCAGCAGTATCTCAAATGACGAGGAGTAAGGCATGACGCGTGGTTTTCTTCGTTTTATTTTTATACACATGTAGTGGAATAGACCTTTTTAAGGCGATGCTTGTTTGTTTGTTTATATTTATGCCTTTTTTTAATAATTATTATGCTGAAAGGTAGCTAAAGACGGATTCAAAAAGAAGCATATTCAAGCTTTCATGCTTTAATTCCCGTATAAGAGGGTAAAGAGAAAGCTAACCTAGTGTCAAGATACTCCGTTCCACCCCGTCCTTCCGAATTTGAAACATTGCGTATTGAGTGACAGAACTTAATGGCCGCGTTTTGTCTTGTTCACCAGGGCGAATAAAAAATTAAACAGTAGCAGTCGTGGGACTGCCGATAGAAGTGAAATCGGAACTATTAAGTTGAGTATAATTAAAACTATATGCAAAAATTATATGAAATTCTTTGTGTTTTTCAACCACTTTGTATTTATATTTTGTTCATGATTTGTTTAACCCATCATATGTAACTAATAAATAAAACATAAAAAAAATTAATTTTTGCATATAGTTTTAATTATACTCAACTTAATAGTTCCGTTTTCACATAATACAACGCGCACATAATACAGTCAGAAATAGTCGATGTATAAGTGTATACGTGTACACAGGCTACTGCGCGTGCGCTAGTCTGGCTCTCCATAGCTATAGATATACTATTATCATTAGCATGTCGGTGACGCGAACCGAGGATTTTACCCTCTACCAAAACGCTCAACGCGCCTAAATAAGTTTTCACTTCAATAAAAATAATTTAAATTTGAATATAGTGAATGCCCCGAGTGAAAATCAAACATGATTACAATTAGACACAGTTTCACTGCGCTATAATGGTCTTGATATAGTTTTTTTTATCATATAATAAATTATTTAAAAATGTGGCCAATCGTGGCGCAGTGGCACAAGTTTGTGACTGTAAACTACTGGTTGTGGGTTCGATTCCCACTCGAGGAAATGGAAATATTTTTATATTTCCTTTTTTTTCGCTCTGGTGTCGAGGTAAAGCGCGGCGTTAAGTTCCGCCACTTAACACGCAATGCCTCCGAATTCGGTGGAAAGTGGGGAACGGAGTGTTTTAACACTAGGTTCCCTCTGCCTACCCTGCTGTGTGCGGGATACAGCGTGAAGCTATTTTTTTTTTATTTAAGAAAATAACATTGAACAATATAAATAGAGTAACATTCTTTTAGCAAAATATGTCTTTTTTTAAATTTTCGAACCCAATAGTAGGTACTTGCCCTTAACACACAAGCATCTATAGTGTCATGGAACAATACGTCGCGCTATCAGAACATGGCATCACGCTCAACAAAAAGTTGCACTTTCAACTGGATTCAATATAATAAATAATAAATAGTGTTTTTCTATCACAAACTAAAATTGTTATGGTATATCACTCCGTTCTCCACTTTTTGGAAATATTGTATAGTAAGATGAATAGTAGAATTAAATATAAAATATTTTAAGTAAAAATAATGTATACGGGCCAATGGGGCCAGTCGTGGGCGCAGTGACACGTATGTACGTAAACGACTGGTTGTAGGTTCGATTACCACCCGAGGAGTGGAAATATTTAATATTTCCATTTTCTTTGCTCTGGTATCGAGGCAAAGCGCGGCGGTGCGCCAATTAACACGCAATGCCTTCAGAATTCGGCGAAAAGTGGGGAACGGAGTGTTTTAACACTAACTACCCTGCTGTGTGCGGGATATAGCGTGAAGATAAAAAAAGATAATATCTTGCATTCAACAAGCTACATATCTAGTTCGGACGGAAGGTGGAGAACAGAGTGTCTTGACACTAGCTTCTCTCTGACTACTCTGCTATGCGAAAAACAATGTTAAACTAAAAAAATACAATGAATATCGAATCCACAAACATTGCATAAATTCAAGTACTCTTCACTCTGAACTACACTGTTTTTTTAACTGCAAGGCAGCGTAGTGATGACGTAACATCCGAGTGTCAAGTCACTTCATCTTTCATTTACCACAAACACAAGGTTCCCTCTGCCTACCATGCTGTGTGCGGGATACAGCGTGCAGCTAAGAAATATATTTTTCATGGGTTTACTCTGATGAACAAGATTAAGCGTGACATTGAGATGCGCTAGTCAATGTCTAAAGTCTTAATTTCGGCCTAAATGTAGAAAACAGATACTTAATTAAAATAAATTTTGAAAACATTTCACCATTTTGGTCCCAGGGCTTATATATGTATGTATATTACAATTATAATATATTTTAATACTATTAAAGTTTACCTTCATACGATATTATGCAAATAAATGCAGTCACGGTTAAATACTCAGTTATTAACCACCGGTAATTGGTTTATTAATTTTATATACTCATTTATTAAGTAATATGAAAATTTCGTTTTGTTTACGAATTTTTAATGCAATGTTTATATGTTAAATTATATAATTAGTTCTTGTTATTTATTCAAATTGATGTTATTTGGGCTCAGTTGGAATATAGAAGACGTGGTATGAAAAAATATTTAAGTACTATTGGGGTTATTGACCAGCGTAACTCAAAGCATCACGTTTTTATCTTAAGTAACGGAGCAGAGAAACGAAAATAATCTAAATATAATCATTCCCCCGAGTAAGAATCAAACTAATAACCAATCGTATATAAATTTTAAATTTAACGTTTATATGTTAATTTATATAAGTAATTCTTGTTTAAATTGATGTTTTGGGGCTAAGTTGTAATATATTTGGCTTAAAAAAAAATATTTGAAACGATTACAAATAAAAGTAGTAGTAAGTAGTAGGGTAGTCGGAGAGAAGCTTGTGTCAAGACACTACATTCTCCACTTACCGTAAGAAATTGAGTTTCTGTTCATTGAGGAACGAAACTATACACGTCGCTTTTGTATTGGATACCAGAGTCGAGAAACAAAAATAGAAATACTTTTAAATATTTTTAAAGTGTTATTCCACACTTAGGAAAATTGAAAAAGACATTTAAAGAAAAGGGATAAGACATTTAAAGAAAAGGGATTCGAACCCGCGCCTCCTGAATACCGTTCAGGCGCTCTGGCGCTCTCCCCACTGAGCAATACGTTCAATCCTCAGTGGTGAGAGCGCCTGAAAAATAGAAATTTAAATAAAATCTTTTCTCCAAGTAAATATTAAATCTACAACCAATCGCATTAACATTCAGCTGTTTCATTTTCTATGTCTAAACAGATTAAGTACAGCGTTGAGTTACACAACTTACCTTACAATATCTTTAAACAGGCAAAGCTTACATGACAAAAAGTAAGTAAGTAGTCATCAATAACAAAAACACATAAAATAACCATAAATTCCTTCCATTCCATTTCCTTACAATATGAACTTTAAGCAAATTGTTAACAAAATATAATATATAAGCCAAAATTGGAATATTGTTTGAACAATAGAATAATGCCTTGTTATATATATATATACCTACTTAGTTTAACGTTAAAGTGATATTATCGCTGAATATACTCGTATACTGTGGTGTAGGCGGCGTAAGCAAATGTTAAGCCTACGCAGTGAACTTCCTTAAAAATAATATCTTATACCTAGTAAAAAATGTACTGTAATATTCTATCTTGCTGTTTTCTGCTTTGTCGAGACTGGTTGTGGGTTCGATTTCTACTCGAGGAGAGGAAATTTTTAATATTGCCATTTTCTTCGTTCTGGTATTGAGGGAAAGCGTGGCGTTGAGTTTCGCCATTTAACTCATAATGCCTCCAGAATTTGGCGGAAAGTGGCAAACGAAATGTCTTAACAAAACTGCGGCATACAGCGTCAAGCTAACAAAAAACAGGATAGAGTCAAACTCTTCATATATCTATTATGTTAAAATAATTAAGTAGAATCAATTCACATGCATTTTTTTTATCTATTCTAATACCATATTGACACTACACAGATCTAAGTTAATACTGGGAATGAAAATACAATCATAATAAGGAATTATTATTAACTAATGCAAACTGGTGGATTTTGTTGATGTATAAAAGTGTATATCAACGATTTATACGTAACGGGGATATAAAATTCATTTTTTCAAATTACTTCGTTATTACCCAATAAAACTAACTTTAAAATATAAAATTTTATATTCAACTACTCCGAATTCGGCGGGAAGTGGGAAACGGAGTGTGACACTAGGTTCCCTCTGCCTACCCTATTCTCTGTGTATCCGTACACAATACGGGATACAGCGTGAAGCTGAAAAAACCTACCTAACGTTCAATACCATTTACTTATTTATTTTTTAGCTTCATGCTGTATCCCGCACATAGCAGGGTAGGCAGAGGGAACCATTACTTCAATCTAAAATTAAAAGCAGTGTCAAAAAAAATAAAAACAAAAAAATATATATTGACATAACATTGACTTTTGTCGTATAAGCCCAACGTCTACGTCTACATCGAGGCACGCCGTGTATAACAAATCGCCACTAATTACCTGCCCCGACGTGCCCCTGAAGGGTTAAGCCCTGCCATTTTTCATAGGGCTTTATACCGAGTTGCTCTTATCGATGCAATTTGTAGGTTTTAAAGTATTTATATACATTATCACAGTTTAAATGCATAATTTGTTAGGCTTAGGCTGAATAGAACTCTTTGTTAGTATGATTGATGGGAACCAGGGTTTGGAGAAACAAAGAATTATTCTGTTGAAAAATAAATGTGTTATTTTATTTTTTTTTACAGCTTGTTTTTTTGGTTATAATAGGGTAGGAAAAAGGTATTTTGAAAAAGGCATTTAGAAAACGTATAAAAAATTGAACGCAGCGGGATTCGAACCCGCGCCTCCTGACTACCATCCAGGCGCTCTCACCACTGAGCCATTCTACTACACGCTGCGTCGAAATTCCTATACGCTTTATTAAAACTTATTTTTGTTGTTAGCATCTCTGTAGAGAGATTTTTACAAATATCTGCTACCCAAGGATTATTTTACAAACAATCGTTTGGAATAACACTTTTAAAAATGTTTAAAAGGGTTTACATTGCCATGATACTCCTTTTGCATATCATATTTTTACAATTTTTTATGCATAGCAGAGTAAACAAAGAGAACTCAGTGTCAAGACTCTCCGTTCTCCGATTTCTGGCCGAATCCACGAAGGAGTTTTTTACATTAATAGTACATTTTTTGTATAATTTACGTTGTAGAACTCGTTTACGTTTTATCGTACAAAAGCAAAGTGGTAATCGAACCTATAATCATCAAATTTGCAATAAAGAGCTGTTCCATTGTACCTAATGAACCACATGATATAAATTTCCTTTTTTTTAAGCTCTTTACTTTTTTCGCATAGCGAGGTACTCAGAGAGAACGTAGTAACAAAACACTCCATCCTTCACGTCGAAATCGAACCCACAATAATGACATACACTAAAACGCTATCCCACTACACCACGACGCTCAAATAACCAAATACATTATACAATATTCCCATCACAAAATATAACTTAGCAACAAGTTATAACTTAGCAATAAGGAACCTAGTGTTAAAACACTCCGCTTCCCACTTTCCGCCGAATTCGGAGGCTTGCGTGTTAAGTGGCGGTACTTAACGCCGCGCTTTACCTCGACACCAGAGCGAAGAAAATGGAAATATAATTTCCACTCCTCGAGTGGGAATCGAACCCACAACCAGTCGTTTACAGTCACACGCTTGTGCCACTGGGCCACGACGTTCTAATAACCAAATACATTATACAATATTCCCATCACAAAATATAACTTAGCAATAACTTATAACTTAGCAATAAGGAACCTAGTGTTAAAACACTCCGCTTCCCACTTTCCGCCGAATTCGGAGGCTTGCGTGTTAAGTGGCGGAACTTAACGCCGCGCTTTACCTCGACACCAGAGCGAAGAAAATAGTAATATATGTACCACACCTCGAGTGGGAATCGAACCCACAACCAGTCGTTTACAGTCACACGCTTGTGCCACTGGGCCACGACGCTCAAATAACCAAATACATTATACAATATTCCCATCACAAAATATAACTTAGCAACAAGTTATATTATCACTTTTAAGCAAAAAATTCGACAACGAAGGAAAAAAATGGCAAATTTCTATCCAATCAACTAAGTCCGCACTTCATCCCGACGTCGTTACTATGTAGATTTATACAAGAGTTTATTTGGTTACAAAGAACTTGTGGCAATGAATATCTTGAAGATAAAGTAGGAAAAAAATTTTTTTTTTTTTTATCAAGAAAAAAATTCCCTTCCCATTGTTTCAGAGGCCGGTCCACTAAGTTTCGAGTTATTACAATGTTAGCAGAAGTTGGGGGTTTCGGAATTTTTTTGTATTCAAATTCTGTGAGAAGTAAGTTTATCGTGTTGCTTTAACCGACTTTGAATGTATGGAGGTTTTATTTGGCTGCTTTTTCGTGAGGTCGAATAATTGAAATTTTAAGATGACAGTTACAAATTTAAAGTATATTAAATATATTATATTTATAATAATATATTATATAGGTAATTATTTAGGTAATCCATACTTATATTATAAATGCGAAAGTCTGTGTGTTTGTCTGTCACGCTTTCACGGCTAATCTACCAGTCCGATTTGGCTGAAATTTAGAATGAAAGTAGTAAAAGTTACTGGGTCTAACATAGGCTACTTATTTTTTCAAAAATCAACCTCTAAAGGGTTGAAATAGGGGATGAAAGTTTATATGAAAAATCTAAACCGCTTGACCAATTGTAATGAATTTTGGCATAAATATAGTTGATAATCTAAGCTTAAACATAGGCTACTTTATTTTTATAAATACACCCCCGAGGGTTGCAATATAACTAAATGGTTCATGCGGCGAAGCCGCGAGCGGGCCGCTAGTATCTTATATATTTAAACGAGCAATTCTTGTATATATGTATAGAATTGGAACATCGGAAACGGCTCCAACGATTTTTATTAAATTTAGCATGTAGGGGGTTTCATAGGAGAAAATTCGATTGAGCTAGGTTTTATTTCTATAAAATGTTTTTTTCTCTGGATTTTCGGGTATTACAAAACTTGCGAATGTCAATTTCGCATCTTTCGACAACGTTGTGTTTTATTTATTTTTAATTTAATTATTTTTTGTTTCAATTTTTTAGACTTTTTATTTATTTTTTATTTTATCATATTTTTATTATAGTTATGTCAAAATAACGATTTCTCGAAAGAAATACCGAGCGGAGGACGGGCACCAGATATTAATTAATATATTAATATAATAGGTAAGCCATCGAGGCGCAGGGGAACAGCGTCTATTCTAAACAAAAATGTTTTCGGGTTCGATTTCCATTCGGGAAATGGCTATAACATTTTATTTATTTTTATTTCCCGGCAGATAACGGAATGCCTTGACACTGCATTACTTTTTACTATGGCTTACCGGGTAAAAGTGTGAATTTTATACTCATATTTAATACTTGTGGCCAGTCGTGGCCCAGTGGCACAAGCGTGTGACTACAGGTTGTGGGTTCGATTCCCACTCGAAGATTGGAAATATTTATTTCCATTTTCTTCGCTCTGGTGTCGAGGCAAAGCGCGGTCAAGTTCCGCCACTTAATACGCAATGCCTCCGAATTCGGCGGAAGGTGGGGAACGGAGTATCTTAATACTAGTTTCTCTCTGCCTACCCTGCTGTGTGCGGGATACAGCGTGAAGCTAGAAAAAAAAATACTTTTAAGCCAAATTTAATAAAAGTTAATCACATTTACAACGTTATATTCAATTTATATACAATAAACATTGTTTGAACAACTACTGTGTGGGCGTTGACAAATAATTCTAAAATTAGATATTCCACTCTAATAAACTCGTCAATAAATGAAAACATAATAAATATTTATAAGCCCACTGAATCACGATGGCTCAGTGGAACATCTCACTGTAAACGTTGGTTGGTTATGGATTCGATTTCCACTCGGGAGAATGATTATATTTAAATTATTTACATTTAGGAGCCAGTCGTGGCGCAGTAGCACGAAAGTGTGACTGTAAAGCGACTGGTCGTGGGTTCGATTCCCACACGAGGAGTGGAAATATTTAATATTTCCATTTTCTTCGCTCTGGTGTCGAGGTAAAGCGCGGCGTTAAGTTCCGCCACTTAACACGCAACGTCTTCGAATTCGGCGGAAAGTGAGTAACGAAGTGTCTTAACACTAGGTTCTCTCTGCCTACCCTGCTGTAAACGGGATACAACGTGAAGCTAAAAAAAAAAATACATTTAATCGATCTGGTCACGCAAAAACACGGCGTTAAGTACCACCACTCATCACAAAATGTCTCAAAATTAAGCAAAAACAAGAGAACAGAAAATCTAGACACTATGATCTCTGCCCACCTTGCTATACATAATTAAGGGTGAAAATAAGAAAAAATACTAACAAAAACTGTCACATTATTATAAAAAAAACACATAATAACTATTTGTAGATGTATCTTAGGAAGTGATCTTTGACTCCAATCCCATTGTGAATACACAAAAGATGTGGAGGATATCTGAGTGTCATCTTTTGAAAAAAACATGTTACCTCTTGACCCGAGACCTCTAAAAAAGCTTTTCTATTCAATTGTGTTTTTGTGTGTCTGTTAGAACTTATAGTTAAGGAGCTACGGCCAGTTTATTAAGCAAAGTTATTATATTAACACAATTATTACTAGAAGAAAGTAGGAAGTGCGGGTTCGAATCCCGCTGCGTTCAAATTTTTATACGTTTTCTTTAAATGTCTTTGTCAATTTTCCTAAGTGTGGAATAACACTTTAAAATTGTTTAAAAATAAATAATTATTTCTATCCTTTCTTCTAACGTATTGTAAGGTACTTTAATAAGCCTAGCAAAAGTGAACGGCCTAGAGGCGGATTACTGTAAAGGAAGTCGATTTTAGCTTTTAAGTTTACCTTTGTATTCTATTCTTTATGTGTATTATATATGTATATATGTAGTGTTATTCCTTGTAAATTTTAAATAATGTTACCATGTATTTGTATGTTAAATGAACACATTAATGCATGTGGTACTCACTTAAAAAGGCAATGCGTTTAGATATAAGATTATAGAAATATATAAAAAGTGTATTGTCAAATGTAATAGCCACTGGTGAGTTTGATAAATAAATACATAAATAAGTGTGTGGTATGAAATAATTATTTTGTAAAGGTATTTTTATAAGAGATCTTTTAGTATTAATAACTTCAGATGATTTAGAGATGTTAAGTGATGAGGAATATATGAATAGACATCCACTTTCTACCTTCCTCTATTGTTACATGTAGGTATATAGGATTTAGTGGCCGGCACTAACATAATTATTATATAGAACCTAAAGGCAATATCTATTTACACTTATATGTATAAAGTAACTGACTGACATTTATAATTTTGACATGAACTGAATATTTTCTTTAAAGAGTCGCTTATTATCTAGTGGTACTATTAGTAAGTACCTATTCTTTATTTCTTTAAATCTATTTATAGATATATTCAATATTTGTACATATTAAATTAATGTAATGTAACTGTAACTGGTTGACTGACAGTCTCTGTCAGTTTGTAACTATTGTGTGTAGAAAACTATGTTCCTTAGGAAATATAAAAAAATATTAAAAGAACGAGATCTAACTGAACTTGACGCGAACAAAGTTGTAATGGACAACTAGTAGATATATAAAATCTTATCATCAGTCCGAAATATTTTCTTTAGCTTCACGATTATTCCCCTATAGCAGGTAAGTCAGAGTGAATCTAGTGTCAAGATACTCTTTTCTCTAAATTCTATCGTTTCATTACGTTTTAAGTATTAGAAATTACCTAACCAGAGCAGAGACATTCTAGTAATTTTAATATAATTTTCCGCCCAGCGAGAATCGAACCCACAACCAATTGCACAATCAGACTACCCTTAATGTCAAATTCCTTAACAATAATTAAAACTACTTACATCTAATAAATCATATATCACCTTAAACCAAAACCCAGCTATAAATCCGATGCAATCTCAACTTGACAGTCCATTGCGGCGCCGCACGCGTCGGCCCGTCGCTCTCGTCAAACGCGCGAGCAATATGCAACGTGACGGCTGTAAATCTACGGGCGACGGAGATCGATTGCGACGTAGCAAGTAGTTTGTCATATGATATAGTATGAGTTGTTCGTGTATAGGCCTAGATTGGAGGTCATGTTATTCGAAATTGTATATAAAATTGAATGCGGAAGGATTTTTGCGTGTCCGTGGTTAATGATTGGACTGTTTTTAAGAGGTGTGGGTTCGTATCCTACTGTGCTTAACTTTTTTGTTTTTTTCTAAAAGTGTACTTAAATTTTCTAAATATGGCATTTAAAAATGTTATAAATATTAAATTACAGATTTTAAATAGAGTATTTATTGTTTTTTTTTTAGTGGGAATCGAATTCACTGTTATCGCCACTACTAGTTAATTATTTTACATTATTTTGATATTTTGTTAGTACGTAATGAGGTTCTAGTCTAAAAAGAGAAATAATTTAGTAAAATTTTCACTTACTTAGTACAATTTTATAAAGTATTCTATATGCCATAGTAAAGAGTTCGATTGCCACTTAAGGCAATAATTATAGTAACATTATTTTAATTCCCTCTGTGATAATATAAATCACGTCGTTTGCACTCCGCCGTCCAAAAAACAATAACTACAATTCTGGTGGAAAGTGGTACACGGAGTGATTTGACACTAGGTTCTCTCTGCCTATCCTGCTATTAAAGACAAAGCATGTAGCTTAAAAAAATACTGTATCCATTATCTACAATATAAAAAAGATACTCAGAGATTGCAAGAAAATTGTGGCTTCATATTTTTTAGTATGATGACTGACAATGTATTAAAAGAACAAATAACGTTATAACCTTAATGATTGGTTAAAGGCATTCTCTATAATTTAAAACTTTATAACTGATTATTATCTCTCAAAAAATTATACGTATTATTACATTTTTTGCAACCTGCTTTTAAATAAAGGGGACTAACGGAAATGCTTTAAATTCTATCATAGTTATTCACGAGTATGAGAAGAAAAGCGTGTAAAGATCAAGCCTTCGTTTCGCAGTGGTACAGTGCCTTACTGTAGTAAACAGCTTGTTTTAAATTTACCACTGGAGAAATTCAAAATCATTGTAAAAAATACTTTAATAAGTAAGGCGTATTACTCTGTACAAATGTATTTAAAGGATAAAATGCGTGGAATGAATCTGATTAGAGTCCAATGCTGGTTTAACCAACCATTACATCAAATAATAAAATTGTAATTTTTATATTTGAAAAGAGCAACTCTTGAGTTTCTGACCGGCTCTTCTCAGCAGAACTGCCTTTCGCGTTAGTGGCAGCTTATGTACATTCGACGATTCAAAAGTGTTTACAAAGTTATGAAGCTATTTGAATCGGTGAAAAGATTGTAATTTAACTATTTTTAATTCTTCGCTCTGATTCTAACGGAGTGACTTGACACGTGTTAAGGGGCGGAACTCAATGCACAATGCTTTACCGGATAATGATTTAGATAGTGGAGATGTGAGACCACACTAAGTGTTATAAAAATTTATAACTTTTCTAAAAACGTCTTTTCTAGTTTCCTAAGTGTGTAAATAACACTTTAAAATGTTACAAAGTATTTAACAAATTAAATAACATTATTTCTTGCCCAACGATTGGTCGTAGAATACGCTTTAGATAAAAGCTTTTTACAAATTTCTCTCTACAGAGTTAATATCTCTGTTTTAACAGAAATAAATTGCAAAAAAAGCGAAATAAGAATTTCGACGCAGCTGGTAGTAGAACGCATGGCTTAGCGGTCAGACCGCTTGGACGGTTTCCAAGACGTGCGGGTTCGAATCCCGTTGCATTCAAATTTATATATATTTTCTTAAAAATATCTTTTTCTCTCTACCTACCCCTCCAAACTTATACGTGATAGATATTGAGAAATATATAAAAACAAGAGCCTATATACAGCCCATTCAAGTGCAAACAAGCTGTTTAAAACAAATCAAACTATTGAAATATTTCAAACACTCGCTAACTACTTTAGTTCGGCATTATTCGGCTCTAGTTTCACCCAGTAATGAAAACTTTTGAACGATTCGTAAAGTATTGAGAATTGAATGTTGTTTATAAAATCATTTTTTATGCATTCTATTGTAGATGAAGTGGTGATTTGAAATCAAAGTTCTAATTAAGCTGTGTGGTTTAAAGGTGAGGAAAAGAAAATAAAAAATATGACCCAGATTACTTGTATAAATAGAAAAAAATATATTAATGGGTGTTACTGGAAGATATTGGCTTACTACATTTTTTAGTGTATAAGCTTTACAAATGTCAAATTTTATATTTCTTAAAAGGGGTCCAAAGTTTTTCCTTTGGACCCCTATGCACCCCGTATGTGTAGATATTTATTTCTAGTTTAGGTCATGTATAATTTTATTTTTTTCTTAGCCTGCTCAAACTCAGGTATCAATAGGGAGTGCCTTTAAAATTGGATAATCCATGCACTAGAGCTAGTTTTATGGGACACGTCTGAAGACTTACACCAGATAAAAATAACGTGAATAAAATGAAAATAAATGTAAAATATACATTATAACATTATTTTTCATTACATAAGTTTTGTACATTTAATTATTTTACAACAAACAAATTGTGACAAATGGGGCCATTGTTGTGCAGTGCATACAACATCTAATTGTAAACACGAAAGATTGTTAGATCAATTCCCTCTCACAGAATTAATTATACATATTTAAATTATCTTCCTTTCTTCACTCGACAGACAATATCTCAAATTGAGGCGAAAAATGTAACTAACAGTGTCTTGACACTAAGTTCTCTCTGAATGGGCAATATCACTTATAAATGATAAAGTTACAATCAAAATAAAAATGTAAAAACGCCCATACAACTAAATAAATAAAAAAAATCAAATCAACAACAACATCAGTCATACTTTTGCCAAAATAAAAATCTTAATACAACACTATTTCATAGCATCACCTAAATAAGGATGAGCGTAAACTAAAGCTACCAATATACTCGTACATGCACATACAATTTACAGGATTAAAATCATAAAATTAGTCACCGTGCCTTTCAAAAATATCGTAAATCGCACTAAAAATATTCAGTTCGACATCCGCTCCAAATATACGATATTTCTAGCGACAATTTACACCCGAACCTAGAATCCTTACAATAAATAAGAATTTACATTTCATATCGAAAATATATCGTTGGGATGATTTTTGTAACCTAAAGGAGAAATCTCGGCATGACTTCGAATGTATGCAGAGATTTAGAAGCTTTAAGTGAAAATATGTGAAAATTTTGTAAATTTACTTGGAATTTATTATTTTTAAGGAGAGACGGAGAAAATAGACACAATATCGCTTTTGTTGGACAAAAGATAGTAATAGATTGGTGATGAAATATACCAGGCCATCGTAGCGTAGCGAGACAGTGTCTAATTTTAAAACGGTTGTGGGTTCGAACCCGAGTTAGGGGCTTAAATTATGTTAATTTCTCTCCTCTGTTTGGAAAAAGAGTGATATGGTCCACAATTCAACACAATATTGCTTTCGAATGGAGAGTTGAAAACAGAATGTTTTGACACTATTTCCTCATTAAAGCAAACATTTATAAAAATTAATTTACTAATAGTTACAAATCAATATATCTTTAAGAAAAACATTAACGATTTTATCAAAATCCTTGTTTTACATTATACTAATACTAGAAATAGGCTTAAACTTACAGAGCCTGTAATACACTTATATATGATGTGTACGCTTTTACAACAGGATCCCGACAGTGACGAGACAGAGAGAGAGAGAGAGACAGAGAGAGAGCGAGAGAGCATGTTCTATAAGACGATTTAAAAGTTTTAAAGATATTTGTGTATTAAAGATTATTAGCTAACTCATGATTTCATAAACGATAACCTTAGGTATGAAAAAAATATCATTGTCACATGTAAAAAAATGTAAATCTTTATATTATTGATTTGAAGAAATAAATACCTCGCTTAGCTTTTTAAATTATTAATTTGATTTGAAACAATTGTTTTTCCTCAAGTTTAAGACATTCATTCAAATGAGTCTGTAGTAAATGAAATGATATTCAAAATATGAAGCATGTAACTTTATACTTTGAATAAAATTATTTGATTTTGACTTTTGACTTTGACTTTGCTTGTGTATCCTTGTCTACCCTCCTAACCTGGAAAAGTATACCTAGTCAAAGTCAAAGTCAAATAATTTTATTCAAAATAAGAAGTTACAAGCTTCATTTTTTGAATGTCAAATAGTTTACCACCGGTTCACTAAATTTCATGCCTCAGACCTGAGAAGAACCGGCGCAAGAAACTCAGCGGGACTTTTTTTTTTAAGTGATTGTTATATACAGATTTATTGCAGACAGTGCTACTTTTGAAATAGACTGGAGCGAGCATTTCATTCCCAAGGCGTGTTATCATTTATAAAATCTTGAATTAGGTAATAACCTTTAACACACAAACGTCTTTTCACAACTTTTTTAAATTTTGATATAGAAAAATCTTGGACGTTTTCTGGGATCCTATTGTAAAAGCGTATTGATTGATCCATGAATGAATTAGGAGCCAGATATGTGTACGATGCTTGAGAAAGAAAGGGATGGCCCTCACATATATTTTAGATAACATCTTACTTGAAATTCGGCCCCTTTTTTAATTATAAAAAGGTAGTTTAATTAAGAAGATACTTATACTTTTATAAAACTTCTGAGCTTTTGCTAAAATTAATTGCTATATTGAGTCTTTGGTAAATTAGACAGTTTTCTTATTAGACACACAAATTAAATTTCAATAGACTTTAATTATACTATTATAATTATGTTAGTCTTTTTTTTACAAAAAGGTACTCAATATCAGGAAATTATAATTAGTAAAATGAAATTACTGGATATATAACGCCTAACTGTGTATATATATATTATATTTTTTTTAAAAAAAAAAAACAATATATTTAAAATAAACTATAAGGGGGTTCATTATTATATATTGAATATAATTATTTAGCTTTACGCTTCACGATGTATCCCGCACATAGCAGGGTAGGCAGAGGGAACCTAGTGTTAAGATACTCCGTTCCCCGCTTTCCGCCGAATTCGGAAGCATTGCGTGTTAAGTGGCGGAAATTAACGCCGCGCTTTACCTCGACACCATAGCGAAGAAAATGGAAATATTAAATATTTCCACTCCTCGAGTGGGAATCGAACCCACAACCAGTCGTTTACAGTCACACGCTTGTGCCACTGGGCCACGACTAGCCACAATATTAATATATTGAATATAAAATAGCAAAACATATCTATAAGTTTTTATGTAAATAACACATGACAAATACGATTTTTGAAAATTTTTATTATTCACATTTCACCCAAATATTTCTGGACATCTTCTACTAACTGGGTGTATTTAAAGTCTTATTTGGTTTTTTTTACATCGTTTTTTTTTGTTGTTATATATGTCGGCCGGGTGTAGAACACATGGCATAGCGGTTAAGATGCTTGAACGATTTCCCATAGGCACGGATTCGAATCCCGCTGTATTCTAATTATTATATACGTTTTATAAAAATATTTTCTTATTACGTGTTTTAAAGAAAATAATTCAATTATAATGATTTCCTGTTCATAACTTAAAATCGAACCTCATAACACCACCACTTCAATACAAATCTCAACTTAAAAAACACTCTATCAAACTAGAAAGAGATTCCAGCCAAGCCAAGAAGAAAAAGGCAAAAAAAATCTCTAAGTCCTTTTAAGGGAGCTAAGTTGCGAAATAGTAGGTAGCCTGCAACCCCTAGTCCGGGGGGCGTCTGCAAATTGAAACCCGACTTGATTCGCACACCGGTCACGGGCGGTACCGACAGCAACTTCCTATGGGAGGTTAGTAAATGACGTTTTTAATGACTTATGTGTATTATAATATTTTTTTTCAGGTTAGGAGTATTTTGTCGGTTTTTGTCGGTGTAGCTTCGAGTCCCGCTTTCGTGAAAATTATTGTACGATTCTCAATATTTGTTTAGTGTGGGAATATGAGAGAAAGTATATATGTTGTATTTTTTTTAAATATCAGATTGTAACAAAGTTTGCTTTATTGATTGAAATATACTAGCACAGCGAGAATCTAGTGCCAGAAGCTTTGAGACAATATGTGTTTAGTGGCGAAAGTTAACATTGTGCTTA
This sequence comes from Dryas iulia moderata, assembly GCA_019049465.1. Classification (NCBI taxonomy): domain Eukaryota; kingdom Metazoa; phylum Arthropoda; class Insecta; order Lepidoptera; family Nymphalidae; genus Dryas; species Dryas iulia. The sequence goes on from CM032429.1 coordinate 672,524, forward strand.
ATATCATCAGAGAAAGAACAGCAAAAAATAAATACAACATCTAAAATATATTAAATACTATAATAATAAGATAATTAAAGTTAATAGAATACTTTTTTTTCAAAGATATTTGAGTCGATATTATAATAAATACTAAGTAGATTAACGAAATTACAATCTAAAATATTTTAAATATAATTTCCTAAATAGAAAAAAACAGTAGGGAATTTTTTTTATGCTACCAGTACACGTCCGGCGCTGTCCGGCTCGCAGGAATTGGCATGCATTGCGCCCTTGCTTTTTACACGCCTATCCCGACTGATCCCTAGTTAGCAAGATATGAGTGATAAGCGATTTTTTGTATATTAATTGTTATTTTATATATTTTTTTATAGCTACGTTAACCAAAAGGCAAGGAAAAATTAACAAATAAGAACTATATATGTATAAGAATCAACTATGTAAATAAAATTAAATATTTTGAGTAATGAGGACAGAGCCAGAACAAATAAGTATTCCTTTTCAAAAAGAAATAATTTACTAATACTTATTTAAAATGCGTAAGCAATGGTAATGTGTGTTAGATATAAATTTTTGAAAGTTTTTACTTTCCTTTAAACATCTCTTGATAATTTTTAGAAATAGTGTATTTTGCTAGTAATGTATTGAATTTGTCTAATGCATTATTGTAAAATTCACTTATTGGATAGACTTAAAGGATCAAAAGAAAGAAACAAAGAAATCTACACGAATTAATAAATAGGCCTAATCTATATATTTCAAAATACTTATATATATTTACTAACTATTTAACTTATACCACACAGAAAAAATCGGTACATCCGTAATAAGCACGTCCGACGAAAACGATATCCGCAGATCATATAATTTACTTATTGTATTGTTTGTTACTTTCAATCACAATAACGTAGAAACAAATGATATATATTTACGTGAATTTTCTATATAAAATAAAAATATTTTTTTATTCCTTTTTTTACCTTCACGCTGTATCTTGCACGCAGCAGGGTAGGCAGAGAGTATTAAGACACTCCGTTCTCCATTTTCTGCCATTGGGTGTTCTGACGTTTCAAGCATTTTGTGTTAAGTGGCAAACGCTAATGCGTACTGATTTTTTATATCCCGCACACAGCAGGGTAGGCAGAGGGAACCTAGTGTTAAGACACTCCGTTCCCCACTTTCTGCCGAATTCGGAGGCTTGCGTGTTAAGTGGCGGAACTTAACGCCGCGCTTTACCTCTGATACCAGAGCGAAGGAAATTGAACTCGAGGAGTGGTAATACTTAATATTTCGAACCCACAACCAGTCGTTTACAGTCACACGTTGGTGCCACTGCGCCACGACTGGCCCCGTTATACACCAACTGGCCACTTAATACGCATTTTTTTTTATAAAAAAGACTAGGCACACGAGTGTTCGGGTCACTAGGTGTTAGGTGAACACCGTCGCCCACGGCCCCGTGCAACACCAGAGGAGCTACAGGGACGTTGCCGGCCTTTGAGGTAGAGGTAAACGCGACTTTTGAAGGTATTCATGTCGTATCGACCTGGAAACACTGCCGCTGGTGAGCCGTTATACAGCTGTGTGACATGTGGAATGAGATTACGACGAAGCCGCTCAGTACTAGAGTGCCAAGTATCCAGGTGGTGAGGATGACATTGCAATGTCCCGAATTCGGGTGGAAAGTAGATAACTCAGTAACTTGGCCCTAAATGCACTGAATTTAAACATGAAAAAAACATTCATGTAACTTCACTTCTGATTCTTAATTTTATTAGAAAAGATATTTAATAAACGTTTTTTATTGAAGACTTATACATTCATTGAATAAGTTTTAAAAACTTAAAAAAGATGGATGACATTTTAGAAATTTACAACTTAATTAGTCCTTTTGTGAATAAAATAATTGTCTTATTAGTCTAATCAACCTTTTCATCTTAAATTCATTTTATATAAATGAAACTTTTTAATTCATTTTCTTTAAATGTAAATGTATTTTAAAACTATATTTGAATTTTTGTTCATAATTTCAACCTTTTCAAAGATCGTCGCTATAGAAATTTAGCTTAAAAATTACAATACTAAACTTAATTATATCCAGTTGTTAGAAAAAATGAATTAACATGTAATTTTTAACATTTTTTCATCATTAGTATGCAACATCAATCATTGTTTAGAGTATGTTGGGTAAATATTCATATTTTGAACTAGAGCAAGGATATTTCAGATCCATTGAATTGGAATTAAAATCATACTATTTAGTTGGATTTTAAAATATCTAGTTATTCTTCTTAGCTTTACACTGTATCCCGCCTATAGCAGGGTAGGCAGAGGGAACCTAGTGTTAAGATACTCCTTTCCCCACACACCACCGAATTCGGAGGTATTGCGTGTTATTTAGCGGAACTTAAAGCCGCACTTTGGCTCAATACGAGAGTGAAGAAAATGGAAATGTTAAATAATTCCACTCTTTGAATGGAAATCGAACCCACAACCAGTCGTATACAGTCAAACGTCCGTGCCACTGCGCCACGACTGGCCCTGGCTAAATTATACCTTTATTTTTATTTATATATTATAATATATAAATAGTCTCATAAATAAAATATATATAATATAAATATATTTGTAACAATTACCATACATATGTACATACACAAAGCACGATCTGAGGCGTCGAAGTGGCGCTAGTAATCTACACAATTAATCCTGTGATTGCATAGAATGGCTCTTTGTCCCTTAGTGCTTGTCTTGTTACTAGATAATTCTATACTAGTCATTTATTGTATATATGTTGAAATTTATATATGTATATATGTAGTAGCATTTCTACTGAGAATATGTTGAATGAAATGGTAGCAAATGGTTAGATTACTAGTTAACGATATAATGACTCTGGAGGCAATTGGGTAGTCCCAAAGTTACGAGTCCTAAGATCGAATCCAGGTGATCCTAGCTATATAGAAGATTGGGTTAAGTAACCTTTGGCTTCGGATAGTGGCAGTCTAGGAGGAGCACCGTGGGGTTTCAGTGGGTATACATACGGATGGCTCAATAAGGAGTCCTACATAACCACGTCCGAGTTCCCAATCAGACTGGTCCGCAATGGATTTCTCCATATTTATTTGTAACTTAGTTGGCGTGGACTTAGTGACCGAGACACTCTGTATTCACTTTTCACCTGAATTTGAAACTGTCAACACCAAATCGTTTCTCAAAGTGGGAATGGAATCCAAAACCTTTGCGTTTGTGTAAATTTTTTACCTATAATTTTCATAAACACATTAGTATACTTAATAAAAAAAACAACTTTAATTTTGTTACCATCTTACCGCAAAGGGACAGCGTTTGAGTGTATATGCATTACATTTATTTTTTTTTCATTTTTCTACTCTGGTTACTAAGACAAAACGTGGCGTTAAGTTTCGCCACTTAACATCCAATCTCGATTTCTGGAAAAAAATGGAGAACGGAGTGCCTTAACACTAAGTTATTCCCAACTTAAACTGACAAAACAAGATATAATTTACAGTTAAACATATTTTTTTAAAGTAACTTAAATTTTAGAGAAAGGCATTGACTCCACACCCAGACAGACAGACCGCAAAAGCAAAGTGGATAGAAATCGAAAAGCATCGTCAACAATTCAATAGTGAATATTAAGCTCTATCGGACCTAAGCATTTTACCTTAACTACTTTGGGAAGGGTCAGCGGTCTGGACAGACGCTGATTGAAAATATATAAAGTCGCTGGGCAAAAAGAAATTCTAAAGGCTTTTTTCATTAATAGTTTTATTAAAGGACTAGTGGTTCCCTCGTGGCTTTGCCTGCGTAAAGTATATAATTATAACTAATTCAGTTTTTCGTCTGCCCGTGTTATTATTTAAATGAAAAATTTAATTATATTTGAAATTTTAATTGTTGTAACTTTTTTGGTAATGAATCGATTAAAATAAACCTAAAATGTTTAGGGACGTTTACAAAAATGCAATAGTTAATATTCCATTAATATTGGTTAAGCCGTTTCTGATATTAGTGTGTACAAACGCACAGACAACCAGTAGAGAAATTTAAAAATCATTATTTTAGGTGACAAATGCCTCCAGAGATATATTTTATCATTTAACTTCTATGTACAGAGAGCGATCTGTTACATTATTATTATATATACAGATTAGTATCTGCCCGCAATTTTGTTGACGTGGACTGAATCACTCCTTTTAACAAAATACCTAAAGCTGAACAACTTTTGCTAAGGCGCAATTTTTTATTATTTTATATAGCTAGTATTATATATTTATAGTATGTTTCTACATCATGTGTTCCAGTTTTTTAAATCAATGATAACCTAGGTCCTGTCCTATCATTTAAAGCTATACAACAAAAAAAGTTTCATTTATTATTTTTCCATTGGTTCTGAAAATGTGAATGTACAAGCATTTTATTTTGTTATATTATAAATATAAGTTATTTTTTTAATTAAATTATGTCTCAGGAAATTAAAGTCACAACCAATCACGTTTCCATCTGATGCTTTTCCACTACACCACGATGGTTGGACTCGTTATCATATTTTTTTTTAGCCTGACGCTGTATCCTGCACACAGCAGGGTAGGCAGAGGGAACCTAGTGTTAAGACACTCCGTTCCCCACTTATCATATTATCATAATTATTATGTTAATAATCAAAATTACAAAATTCAAAAAATCAGCAAACAAAATTCCTTTATTCTTGATTTCAGCACTTTATCTCATGATATTTACTCCGAACAACAAAGTAGCCGGGCAACTTGTATACAACCCGGTTTATGTATTTTTACAGTTATTTACTGCTTAAACTTTGCAACTGCACTGTTTCAACTGCCCAACTAACTTTTGCACGAGAGTTATATTTTTGAAAACTTTTAATTCTACCTTCCTTAAGTCATATTTTTTTAATATTTTTTTTATGTATTTATTTAGAAAAAAATATATATTTCTAACAAAGATTCATAGCAATTATTATATTCAATTTTTATTCGCATTTCCGCCCTGGTGATAAGACAAAGCGCGGTGTAAATGTATGTACAGTATCCAAGTAACATACTAATGAAAATACCTAGAAAAATATAATTACTAACTACATTATTCAAATTTTAAAGTTACTTTTTCCGAGTCAGTTCACCACAGCATGTTTTCTGACTTTATATATTATTCCATGTACGTGAAACAGATAAACATGAAGTGCAGATTCAAACCTAGCTTTTAAAAGTCTAAATTTTGGTACATTCGAATGTGTATACGATTTTTTTTTTCTTTTTGTTTCACGCTGTATCCCGCACACAGCAGGGTAGCCAGAGGGAACCTAAAGCTAAGACACTCCGTTCCCCACCTTCCGCCGAATTCGGAGGCATTGCGTGTTAAGTGGCGAAACTTACCTCGACACTAGAGCGAAGAAAATGGAAATATTAAATATTTCCGCTCCTCGAGTGGGAATCGAACCCACAACCAGTCGTTTATAGTCACACGCTTGTGCCACGTGGCCACGACTGGCCACATACGAAAATTTTATTAGTTTAAAAAATAATACAGTTACAGTAAAGTAATGCGAAACGTCGTAAACCGGAACCGGCAGGTGCGCTGGCACTAAATTGTTCTAGCTGTTTGGAATCTGACTATTGATCCTCTTTAAGACCCTATTTTATGGTTTGCTTATGTTTTATTGCCTTTCTATCACTTTTTTAAAGTTGTTATTTTTATAATATAAATAAATATCCTATTGGGATACAATTTATATTATTTTTGTTAATCTTTAAGAATATATTTTTAGAAATTGTATTAACGCAGCGGGGATTTGAACCCACGACTTCTGGACTTTTCAAGGGGGTTAAAATTCAGATGCATACGAATCTTTATACGTTTTCTAAAAGTGTATTTCATATTCTGTGTGCATAACACTGTACACTTATACATATTCGTTTAATTAATACACTTTTACTAGCTTGACTTACTTCCATGTCGATAAATATAAAATAATTTAGCTATCATACTAGCAAAAAATGCGGAAAATGTTTGAAAAGAATAAAAACATATCACTTTTATATAATGCACTCATATATTGATTTTTTTATAATTTTAATATTAAAATTAACTTAATAACGCAAATATTTGCATACGAGCTTGCTTGTTAGCACAATCTAAGAAAAACTGATGCTTGTTTTATTCCTTGTGGGTTCGATTCTCACACGGGTCAAATGATTAAATTGAAAATACTTTTATTATATCTCTGCTAACAAGAAATGGTTAAAGTTCTACCATTCGACATCTATTGTTTTGAATTTTGTAAAAGAAAGGAGAACAGAATATTTTGACTCTAGGTTCTTTAATACCACCCTATGCATCACCATTCATTAGCAATGAACACTCATAAATTATTTCCTTGTATGACATTTGAAGTTCTATTTGAAGTTTATTTTAAGTATTTGTCAAACGAAAGTAATTGCTCATTTTCACATGAAGAAAATTCGTGAGCACAATTTTAAGTGTAAGCTTAATTAAAATTTCTCGCTAAACAATGATATCTGAACAAAATGCCGCGTAATGGGAAGGGGATAGAAATGTCAAGCTGATGGGTGTATCAAGTTATAGATGATAGCTATTTTAGCTATAAAATTGAATGTAAAATTTGGGGCCAGTCGTGGCCCAGTGGCACGAGCGTGTGACTTAAAACTACTGATTGTGGATTCGATTCCCACTCGAGGAGTGGAAATATTTCCATTTTTTTCGTTCTGGTGTCGAGTTAAAGCGCGGCGTTAAATTCCGCCACTTAACACGCATTGCCCCGAATTTGGCGGAAAGTGGGGAATGGAGTGTCTTAACTCTAGGTTTCCTCTGCCTGCCCTGCTGTGTGCGGGATACAGCATGAAGCTAAAAAAAAATATTGGCGTTGAGTTACGCTAGTCAACACGCAATGTTTAGAATTTGGGTGGAAAGTGGAGAACGAAGGTTCTTGACACTAGAATATAGAAACCTATCCGTAACTAACATTACAAATAGTGATTAGAGAAATGTCTTTTTAAATTATATCTGAGTACGATTTTGGGTATTTACTAACTTAGTGCCTTTTCTGCTCGATGTCGACACAATACTTATTAAATGGTGGAAATCAACGTTGCGCTTTATGCTTTTTACTAGAGCGGAGCAAAGAACATAGCAAATATAATCATTTCCTGGAATAAGAATCAAAAGCACCCAGTCGCATTCACAGTCAGACGCTGTCTCATACGTCACGATGATCTCAGTATAACATAATATAATGTTAACACTCAAAAATTATACGCTTATGCCAATAACTTGTACCAAAACCAAACTTTAACAGAGCAAATAATTTTACGATTGATGATGATTCATTAAAAGAATTACACTGCAACGGGGGCCGATGTGCTAATGTAGCAAAAATCAAAGTAATCGGAAAGGGGGATGATAAAGGACGCCTTCTTTCATTCTCTCAATTATTAAACGGTCGACGGTCTTCGGGGGCTTAGAAGTTGCAAAGTTTGTTTTTCTAAGAGAAAATATTAAGTACTCAATTAAAGATGTTCATCGTTTTCTTTTAGTCAAGGTATTTTTTTTTTGCCAATTTTTTTTAAGTGGAAATATTATGTTACGATCAAACTTTTTATGGTATTTTCGTTTGGGTTTTTTAAGTAATCTTGATAAGAGATGTTTTAAAAGGTAGCCATTAGGGATATTATAACATCGCTTTTATAGCGGTGGTAGAAGTTATTGTTGGTTCAACATCAAATTAAAGACATGCTTCTACTTTTAATATATGCTACATTTATATGTACTGTAAGTATATATGAGAATTGACTTCTCAATTTTTTTGTTACTTTTCGTATTCTTTTTTTTTTAGCTTCACGCTGTATCCCGCACACAGCAGGGTCGGCAAAGAGAACCTAGTGTTAAGACACTCCGTTCCCCACTTTGTATTATTTGCGACTAATATAAGCACTTTCAATGATATAAAATTTTGCGTAGCCCATCATTTTCAATTTTACGCTCAAAAACAAAACTTAATCCTGTTTTGTTAAACTTAATCCTGTTTTTGTCAAACCAAAGAAAACGAAATAATATTATTGACGCCAGTCCTGGCGCAGAGGCACAATAGTGTGGCTTCAAAGCGACTGGTTGTGGGTTCGGTTCCCGCTCGAGGAGTGAAAATATTTGATATTTCCATCTTCTTCGCTCTGGTGTCGAGGCAAAGCGGTGCGATAAGTTCCGCCACATAGCACGCAATGCCTCTGAATTCGGCGGAGAGTAGGGAACGGAGTGTCTTAACAATAAGTTCCCTCTGTCTACCCTGTTGTGCGCGGGATACAGTGTGAAGTTAAAAAAAATCTTATATTAATGTTATATTAAAATGAAACTGTGCGTTGAGTTCCACTATTTAACACGCAATGTCTTTAATTCACACAAAAAATGGAGAACGGAGTGTCTTCACACTATATTCTCTCCTCCTACTAGATAATTGAACAAACATGTAAACTAAAAGTTCCAAATATAACCAAAGATATATATAAGCATAAACCGGGACCCTAAAATCAATATTCAGATCGAGAAACATAAGCTGAACAATTTAGTACAGAAACACCTGACGCCATTTTACGAGTTGTTTCGTACGGTATCAGTGGCGTAGTGGGTGACAAAGTTATTTCTATTGTCTATAGAATATATTATGAAAATTACTATAAATTTATAGTAATATGACGTTTAAGATTATCGTGGCCCAGTGGTTGACAAATGGTTGCCGTGGTTAACCATTTGGTTGAGGATTCGATTTCCACTTGATGGAATTGTGAAATTTATTTTATTTTAGATTCTCTCTACACGCAATTTGTCTAGTTCGTTAGTGTTTTGACACTAGATTTTCTTTATTTATTACCTTACTTTGCGGAATAAGCGTGAAACTAGAAGGCGTTATTGCAAAATTGTAGTTGTTAAAGTACTTTTATTTACTGTAAATATATTTTACACGACACTTCTGCGTGTTTAGCTGGTCTTAGGTATCATAACGAAATAATGAAAATTTAAATATAATCTGTCCCCAAGTGGGAATTGAACCCTCAGCCATCGTTTTAATAGTCAGATGTTGTCTGTCAATACTACTCTCTTTTTTTTTAGCTTCACGCTGTATCCCGCACACAGCAGGGTAGGCAGAGGGAACCTAGTATTAAGGTACTCCGTTCCCGCTTTCCGCCGAATTCGGAAGCATTGCGTGTTAAGTGGCGGAAATTAACGCCGCGCTTTACCTCGACATCAGAGCGAAGAAATGGAAATATTAAACATTTCCATTCCTCGAGTGGGAATCGAACCCACAACCAGTCGTTTACAGTCACACGCTTGTGCCACTGCGCCACGACTGGCCACTATATACTATCCTTGGATAGAATATTTTAGTTTCCCCAATATCACAACAAGAAGGTACATTTCCATCAATTAACCTAAATTGTAACCATTTACCACGTAACTAAGGGAATGACGTTACTTAATTTTAATAGGGTAATAACGATTTGGGGACAAACAAGAAGATCTACGGATAAATCTGCAGCATCCCGTTCATCTCAATACAAACGCAAGGTATTAATTCTTAAATAATTAAAGAAACGATTAAACCAACCCCGTTTGAGATCCAAAATTGTTACCTTACGAAACAGGGCTGTCTCCGGCAATAAACTTTGCTCAGGAATTTCATTAGTTTCGTTCAATAAATTAAGAGGTTATGCTCGCGTGTGTCAGCCCTGCAATTACCTCGTCGGAGGTGTAATGAAGAGCCCTGTTAAGACGGCGGAGTTATAAATGTGATTGGATCAATTTTACCTTTTTTTATATATTATTATTAAATTTTATAAAGTTTCAAGGTTTAAAATTAAAATATATTTTTAAATTAATAGGTGTGTATATTGGATGGTTTTAAGTTATTAATGCAATGTGTGAATTCTTAATAACAAACGGTATGCCGATTATTTCTGTTCATTTCTTTTATATATACATACGTGGCCCAGTGGCACAAGCGTGTGACTGTAAACGACTGGTTGTGGGTTCGATCCCCACTCGAGGAGTGAAAATATTTACGTATTTCCAATTTCCTTCCCTGGTGTCGAGGCTAAGCGCGGCGTTAAGTTCCGCCACTTAACACGCGATGCCTCCGAATTTGGCGGAAAGTGGGGAACGGAGTGTCTTAACACTAGGTTCCCTTTGCCTACCCTCATGTGCAAATAAAAAAAAAGAAAATAAAATAATCTATTATTAGTATACTCGTATTATAACAATTTAACATCTTAAATAATAATTTGTAAATAACGTATCAGGAACTTTGGCTAGCTAAAGCATCGCTTAAAATACTGAAAATATATAATGCTTAGTAGACGCGACTGGTTGTGGGTTCGATTCCCTCTCGTAAAATTGAAATAGTTAATATTTCAATTTCTTCGCTCTGGTGTCTGCGGCAAAGCATTGCGTTTAGTTGCGCTACTTAACACGCATTGCCTCCAAATTCGGCGGAAAGTGGGGAACCGAGTGTCTTAACACTAGGCTCCCTCTGCCTACTCTGAGTGCGGGATACAGCCAAAATAAAAACTAAACATAACTATTAAAACCAATATTTATAATACAACCAACAAAAAATCAAGAATTTCTTAACAAAATCGAATATAAGTGTTAAAATTAAGGGCAACAGGCGCTTAAACAAGTTTATTCTTAGTAAAAAAAGCAGTAACGATCGTAATACAGCTGTCATAACACTCTCGCTAAATGTTCAATTTCTATTTCGAAAGCCATAAACGTAAAAGTAACGTACGCGGAAGATTTTCGGTGTAATTTTATGATGTTTCTCATGAGAACTAATTTTCAGTAAGCTTTTTTAGGATTATACTGTTTGGAGTAGCTAGAAGTTATGATTTGGTTAAAATTTTTGATAATTAAAGAATTGTGGGATTTAATGGCGAAATCTGTCTGTTAATTTTTATAACTATATTTTTTTTTATCTTCACGCTGTATCCCGCACACAGCAGGGTAGGCAGAGGGAACCTAGTGTTAAGACACTTCGTTCTCCACTTTCCACCGAATTCGAAGGTACTGCCTGTTAAATGGAGGAACTTAGTGCCGCGCTTTACCTCGACACCAGAGCGAAAAAAATGAAAACATTAAATATTTCTACTCCTCGAGTGGGAATCGAACCCACAACCAGTCGCTTTACAGGCACACTTTGTGCCACTGCGCCACAACTGGCCCCATTATTTTTATATATTCAACATTTTATATAGCTACTATAATTACATGTAACCCACATGTAATTATTGGAATAATTTTTCTTTTATCATGCTTTATTCGTCATTATAAATAATTATTTTTCAAGATTTTTTTTTAGAACTGTCACCAGTTCATTTCTAATACCTTGTTTAAAGGTTCGTTTTATATTTGGTTAAGTAGAGACAGGAGTTCGAACAGTGGAGGAGGCAGTAAACCTGGGTCAAAGGTTCCAAGATTCTCTTTCCATTACGCGACAGATGAATGAGTCCAGGCTTTAAATAACGGGATAAAAAACGGAAGGAAAAATATGTTAAAATACAGATTTTGTTACTTAAACGTTATATCATGAAGTTTTTTGGGAAAATTAAAAATACATTGCTTTCATATACAAAGATTGTCTGGTAAAAGAAAACGCGGTGTTATGTTCCGTTACGTTTTACTCATTACGATAAAACTCGAACTTGATTGAAAAGTGACGAGCAGAGTGTCTTAACACTAGATTCTTTCTACCTATTCTGCTAAGTAGGGAAAAGACATGAAAAAAATATAATCTATAAGAAAACACAGCTTAATCACCATTAAAACGAAGCTTTATCGTATATTTTTTACTATCTTAAGTTATTTCATAATACTTGTCGCATTGTCGTGATTTAGAGGACAGGGTCGCGACGTCGGGAAAAAATTACAGAGACGTCCTCATGATAAATTATTACGAGATATCTCCTCTAATTTCATACTGGGGATCCGATGACCGTGTTGTTTTATGTTTAGTTTTATTTATAAGCTTTTGATAATGTTCTTTCAGCATTATGCTCTTTCTCGCAAATGTCAAAACGTTTCTTCACGTTCCGTCCAAAATTGGGACATTACGTGTACATTGGCGTAACTCAACGCCAATGAACACCTAATGTCTCAATGTTTTGTTTCAGGTGCTAGAGAGGATAAATTGAAATAATTTACAATCATCACTCTTTCAAGCGGGAACCGAATTTTTTTATAGAAAGGACAAGGGAAACGAGCGTTTGGGCAACTTGGTGTTAGGTGAACACCATCGCCCAGGGTCCCGTGCAACACCAGAGGAGCTACAGGGACGTTGCCAGCCTTTAAGGTGGAGGTAAGCGCGCCGTTTGAAGGTACCCATGTCGTATCGACATGGAAATACTGCCGCTGGTAAGCCATTCCACAGTTGTGTGGCGAACAGTACTAGAGTGTAGAGTGAGTTAACCTTTTATACGTTTTTCATAAATGCTTTTCAATCTCCTTCGCGCGAGAATAACCAAAAAAATGCTTCAAGCTTTTCCCACCATACCAGGGAAGGAACCTAGTGTGAAAACACTCCGTTCTCCACTTTCCGCCCAAAATCTTTAAAATTGTTAATAATATTGGAATATATAAAATGTTCATATATGTTAATATTGGATATATCATTCCTAAATCAGAATCGAACATATACCCATTATAAACAATCATACATTTTCCATCTGCTCCACGGTGCCATCATAAACTTTTCATTTTCATAAACGTTGCGGTACAACGTTCAAACTTCGATGGGACCCGTACAGGAGTGACACCCAAATATTGTGTTGGAATTTATAGCGGCCGCGGTCAACCGATGCGACAGCTGACGTGTGGCCCTAGTTGTAGCGTGGGGATATTTTCATAGTATTTCATAGAAGTAATTAATAGGGCCAGTCGTGATGCAAAGGCACAGTGTGTGCCTGTAAAGCGACTGGTTGTGGGTTCGATGAGCTTGAGGGGTGAAATTATTTAAGATTTCCATTTCTTCGCCCTGATGTAGAGGCAAAGCGCGACGTTAGATTCCGCAACTTAACACGCAATGCCTTCGAATTCGACGGAAATTGGGGAAGGGAGTGTCTTAACACTAGGCTTCCTCTGCCTACCCTGCTGTGTGCGGGATACAGCGTGAAGCTAAAAATAGTAATAATAAAAGAATTAATGGGATGGGATAGCAGATGATGGCAGACCCTGGCTAGGCCGGGATTAATACCAGCTGGGAAAATTTGGTTTAATGAACTACATTTATATTTTTTATTATTAATAATAATTTTGTGACACTGTGCTAATTAAAGACACTTCAATTATTTAAAAAATATATATTTTACTAATATTTTATAATAAATAAAACTACAATAAGATCATATTCATATGAAAATTTCAATATGAACAATCTGTAAATCAGACCACACCTCATTCCAAACTGAGCAACTTGCAGCGAAATTGTCTATAGTATATAATTAAACAGCTGTGCCTTTTGAAGGGGACCAATGAAGTAGACAGAGAGTAGGTATTGGAGGCGAGATTAAAATGTAAAAGGAACTTGTTTGGCCGCGAGAGCCTTCTTTAATCATTACGTAGGCATTTTCTTCTACTTCCCTGAACTGAAATTTTACTAGTGGAAAATGTAGTAAAAATTGATATTTGTTAGTTTTGCTTATCGTGTAGTTACTTATAGTGTCTAATATTTAACTTATAGTGTGTAAGCTAATAAAAATAAACTAAAAGAAAAAACGTTCAATCGTGTAGATTTTACGTTTTTTATACTTTCACGGTTTTGCCTGCATAACAAGGTAGTCACAAAAACTTAATGTCAAGAACACTATATTCTCCAGTATCCGATCAAATGTCTGGGACATTGTGTGTTGGGGGCGAGTTTTGTAGCAAAGCAAATTCTAATTAAAGTGTTACTTAGTATTTTTATTTGATACATCATTTATTATAAAAAAAATTACAGTATTAGTCATAAAAACTTATAAAATCTGTTATTTAAATAAATTTTTGAATTAATTTCTTTAAATATCTATTTATCTTAGGCATCTTAACCACAATTGTCTAGTTTCCCATCGATTTTACTTTAACAAACACATAGATATTTCAGCAGAACCTCAAACAATTTCAAAACAGAGTCGCTTCGATTATTGGGTTATGAAAGTGGGGCGGACAATAAAATATGTAATTTCCGCCCTCGGGTATGCCGATAGTAAATTGTAAGCGTGCAATGTAGGACATAAGACCCAACGTGACGGCGAGAGTGTGTGACGCATTTATATGAATTAATTATTACACGCTGAATATTCTTTCCCTTGGTATTTTATAATATTTGAGGCTGTATTTTTCTTGGTGATCTCGTTTTGATAATAAAAAGGTGGAAAGGAAGTTGGAATCGTGGTATTGAGATGTTTCTATATGTGCGATGGTTCTGTGTTAGAAGTCTTAGAGCTGCTAACATTTTTTCGTCTGAGTATAGTATTAAAAGCTAATATCAAGTTTAAAAAAATATGGTATTTTATGGGGATAGTAAAAATATACTAAATGATAGATATTTTGCTATTTTTTTTAAAACTATTCAAGTCTTTAATAAAACTCTTGCATGTTTAAAGTTTGTGAAATTATTGCAGGTTTTTTGAATTTATTAGTGTTAGTGTTCTAAAATATATGCATGGTACTGAAGTATAGTATTTTAGCGTACTATATATTTCTTGAACTTGAACAGAATACGTACCCCGAAGTATGGTACATTACCTACATGATATAATCGTGCCTCACCTATAACTGTTCTAAAAGTTTAGTTACTTTGTATCTTACAATATGTGTTATTTGCTTTATTTTTCACCTTTTACTTTGATATTCTTCATCTTATATAAATTTTACTATCGAGGCCACCCAGACTTTTTTAGCTAGACATAACAATCCAGACAACACGTTCAATTTTACACTAAAATACAAAAAACTAAATATTTCATAAAACTTTAAAACCACAATTAAATTAACATCGCTACCGTTTAACGAGAAAAAACCTGCCTGCGTCTAATCCCTCCCCTCCCTTCCCTCACATCCTGTCCCACCTCTATCCCAATGGGATAAAAACTATTTTCCCCATCCTTTTCTATAAAATAAAGCGCTGAAAAGCGCTATAAACGCTGTTTACAGCACTAATTAATCTTTTACCGAGGCCCGGTACTCTAAACCAATTACGTTCCTAGCCGAAAACGCGATGTTTTTCGACTACACCAAATTGCTTTACGCGGGCTTTGAAGTGTTAAACGCTTATTAAATTTCAAAACGGCAAAGGGAAAGGTAGCATCTTCTTATGTTATATGCTCCGAACAGTTGTACGAGTGTGGGAGAGAAAAGAAAAGAGTTTTTAATTTAATTTTAATTCGTAAATTATATTATAAGTTGTATGTTTAAATAATGGTAGTGGGTATGCTGAATGTTTGATGAAATAATTTAGTTTTAAATAAAAACAGCTTCATGCTTTCTCCTATGTAGTTGGTAGCCAGAGATAACTTAATGTTAAGACACTCCGTTCTCCACTTTCTTCCCGAAATCGAAACAATGTATGTTTTTTTATGTATGTTAGTGGCAGGCATCAACGTTGCGCTTTGTCTTAAATGCCGGAGCGAATATATGAAAATAATTAAATTATGATCGGTGGAATAATTTCGCTATGAATCTAAAAAATGATTCTAATCTATATTTTGAGAAGGAAAGATTTATTATAAGAATTATTAAAAATTCATAATTTTTTTCCGCGTGTACTTTTTAAAAGTAGCCTATTAGGCATTGATAGCCAAGATAATTCTCAGGCAGCAAAAATTATTTCAATTTAGTTAATATATATCATAATAACTTATGTTATTATTCAAAAATTATTTATTGTAACCTACGCACTATACTTTATAAGTACATATAAGATATATATTTCTAACTCCGTTCAGTAGTTTTTATGTGATAAAATAACAGAAATTCAACATTCTCACAAACATGCTCATCTATATATATAATAAAAGAGTAGAAAAGTCAATTCTGTACATGAAAAATTTCAGAAAAATTTTAATTGGGTATGTTATTATATCGATAACAGAGGCGAAAAACCACTCAGTAGAATTTTTGT
Source organism: Dryas iulia moderata (assembly GCA_019049465.1). Classification (NCBI taxonomy): domain Eukaryota; kingdom Metazoa; phylum Arthropoda; class Insecta; order Lepidoptera; family Nymphalidae; genus Dryas; species Dryas iulia. Next base: position 688,728 of record CM032429.1, read on the forward strand.
CTGTCTGTCTGTCTGTCTGTCTGTCTGTCTGTCTGTCTGTCTGTCTGTTAATTTGTTCGCCAATCACGCAAAAACTACTGGACAGAAATGAATGAATTTTGGTATGGTGATAGCTTATAGTCCAAAGGTACATATAGGATAGTTTTTATCCCGGTTTTCCATGTAGTTTTTTTGGAAAAAATAAAAAAACTGATATAAGTAAATCATTTATATACTGATATCTACCGGGTAGAAATTAATGATTTTTTGTATGGAGATAGCTTAAGGGTTAGAGCAACATATGGGATAGTTTTCATCCTGGTATTCTATACAAGTGTGACAGAAAAATAAAATTAAAAAAAAAACATTTAAATTGTGTTGATAGTTCACGAGTGAAACTAAATTTGTTTTAATGTCACTAATATAACTTAAAATAATTATAAAATAAATTGATCACAACATTTATTGAAGATAATTTGCTATTAAAAATACATTTGACCGGTCTACAAAACTTTATATTATCTATATGACAACAAATGTCACTACGATTTCTGTCACCATCTGTCATTATATAGCTGACATTGTACTAGATATATTCGTACTCATTATTATTATTATAAAAATGCAAAAATCTGTATCTCTTCTATAGGTTATGTTTTCACGAGTAATCTACTAGCCCGCTTTAGATGAAATTCGAAAAGAAGAAGTCGTAGGGTCAAATATAAGCTACTTTTTAAAAAAACAAACCCTAGGAGGTTGAAACAGTGGATGAAATTTATGTATGTTAAGAATATAGTGAGAATGAAAGATCTAAACTCCTTGACTGATTTCGATTAATTTTCTCAGGAAATAGTTGATAAGGCAAAGTCAAATATAGGCTACCTCTCTTTTTTAAAAATAATTCCAGAGGTGCTAAAATAGGGTATGAAAGTAGTAGTTCACCCAGCGACGCCGCGAGCGGGTCGTTAGTTTACCCCTGGTATTCAATATAGTTCCCGCAGAAAAATAAAAAGTACCAAAGTGAAGTTATATTAATTATTTGCAAGTAAAGGTATTTTTTTTAATACCAGTAAGTAACACAATTGTAAAATAAAATAAAAAGTCTAAAATTTATTTAAGATATTATGACCAGTTTATAATACTATATACCTGATGGTATATATGTACGAAATCTGCTATCATATAGATATATGATAGCAGATTTCGTACGTTTTCTTACTAGATCAGTTATCACTATACGTTATCAAATAGTATAGACATTGTACTAGATGCATCGATGATTTTCGCAAGAATATAATTAGTGACGCAAGGTTAAATTTAGACCATCCCCCTTTTATAAAAAAAAACCAATTCCAAAGAGGCAATAGTGGATGAAAGTGATAGTTCACGTGGCGAAGCCGCGAGCGGGTCGCTAGTATACAATATAATTAATATATAACAAGGGAAATATAAACATAATGTAAATTTTCTTAAACTTAACTCTTTCCTAACAAAATGATTTTCTACAATATATTCCAGTCTTCCAGAAAGCCTTACAAGGCGTAATCGGGCCTTAATCAAGGAGGCAGCACAAATTAATACAAAATTACCGTCGTTACCCAGCCGGGGTATGAATAAACAACTTAGAGGGCAAATAATTTTTAATTAAAACATACAATTAACATAGAAATCCTTTGGATGCTTGTTTTTGTTTCTGTTTATATGAAAAATGAAAAAATGGTACTTATAATATTTTAAAAATTTAAAATTTTGTTATTAAATGAACTGAATGACTAATTAATCATTTATCGTCAACTTTATCGTATAGCGTAGTAACGATGGGACTAGTTACGCAGGACAGTTTAGGGTTCGAATTAAATTGAGAAGAATTTTTATTTTAAGTTAAGTATGCAGGGACCGTAGCGTTTAGCGCTCCGTTCTTTCTGACTACCCCGCAAGGACGGATACAGCCTGAAGCTAAAAAATAAATAAAAACAGTAGCAGTCGTGGGACTGCCGATAGAAGTGAAAACGGAACTATTAAGTTGAGTGTAATTAAAACTATATGCAAAAATTATATGATTTTTTTTATGTTTTATTTATTAGTTACATATGATGGGTTAAACAAATCATGAACAAAATATAAATACAAAGTGGTTGAAAAAAGCGTCCAACGCGCACATAATACAGTCAGAAATAGTCGATGTATTAGTGTATACGTGTACACAGGCTACTGCGCGTGCGCTAGTCTGGCTCTCCATAGCTATAGATATACTATTATCATTAGCATGTCGGACTGACGCGAACCGAGGACCTCTACCAAACAAAACCACTTTCACTTCAAAAAACTAAAGTTAAGAGAATAGAGAAGTTAAGAAGAATTTCTAGTAATATTTTAAAAAAGATGAGAAGTAAAAGACGGAGACACTCGTATCTGCAGCGTAGTGTCTACTTCACTACAGGCAGAAAAAAATCTTAATGTTTAAATATTTGTCATGTTCTCTTTTATTAATACCATATTTATAATAAACATATAATAATATAATTATAATTTCACTTACCTTTAAAATGATGTATCCTAAAATATCTGAAACAAAAAAATTTCACAATTAGTAAGTATACATAAATTTTATAAACGCTACAAAAAAAGTCTCCACACTTTCAATGTATTGTAACGTGATAATCACATAGAATATAAACACTCCTGTTTAACAAACTATCTGTTTTTTTTATAATATTATTTTATCACACTGCGGACATAAGGTCTGTACCTTTTTTTTTAAAAAAACTTTTTTTATGTATATAAATTCCTTTAACTTAACGCTTATAAAGTATACCCTAAGTCAGTTACTTGTTTTTATTGAAATTACCTTTCTTAATATTAATCCAACCTCTTAAATATTATAGATACACTAACTTTTATATCAGTTTTACACACATTAAGTGATAGAATTCAACAAAGAACTGCTTAATCAATCCAAGAAAACAAAAAAAAATCATTACAGAAACCCCACCACAAAGCTTACGATATTAAAACTAAAAAGCTTACCATTGTCTCAAATCCCATACAAATCTGACTTATACATGAAATATCTTGAAAAGCTCAGGCCGTACACCACACCGCCATACGCCATACGCCATACAAGCATCTCGGGCGTTTAAAAGAATTTCCTGAGACCTGAGACGTACAGTAGTGCGAGCTCATTATGACTTTTCATTTCATTTCTTTGAATACAGCAAGCACTTCGTTAACAGAGTACGTGGTTGTGGAATTTTTCATTAAAACCCCGTATTGAATAGAGCTTACTTGATTGAAATGTGATTGTCGAGCGTTAATTAAAGACTAGTGACAAGATTTTCAGAAATTGCTCCTTAATTTTGTTTTATGATGGCAGGTAGTGTGGCTGAGATGTCTAAGTGTAAATTTATGTGTTATGATTATGATTATGTTTTATTTTTATGTTTGGTTAAAGAGATTATAAGAAATATATATAAGATACTAAGGTTATCACAGTAAAAAGTCTTTAAGTTCCACCCCTTAACACGCAATAAATCCAGAATTCGGTGGAAAGTGGGGAATGGAGAGTGAACACTAGGTTCCTTTTGCCTACCCTGCTGTTCGGATACTGCATGAAGAATGGAGTGTCAAAATAAAAGCTTCACGATTTTTTAAAACATAGGAGAGTAACCTACTGGCAAGATACGATGGAAGTTCTGCAATGACAGTAATTTAAACAAAATCATTTATATACAATAATATATTCCTGAGTTGAAATCAAATTCGAAACCAATCACAATTACAGTCAGACGCCGCCTCACTGCACCACGACAGCCTATAAAATGATAAGTTAATAGTATTTTTAAAAATTAGAGAATGATATAAGTCAATATTGAGTTAGGTATAAACGTGATATAATCCGAATATAATATATTGTTGTATTTTAATACACAACTTTAATAGAAAATCAAAACGTAGGAATATAAAATTATTTTTATAAATTAATTGAAGAATTTTTATTTTTATTAATACCTCTGCACATAGAATTTATTATGAAGCATTTTAAAATAAAAACATCAAAATGAGTTTTATTTAACTAAATAATGAATTATCTGTGTAAATCACAATTTTACAAAAAAAAATAATCAAGATTTTTTCCTGTTAAAAGATAAATTTCAATACATTACTCAGAACGATTGCATCCAGATCAAACCAATAGAAAATGTTAATGTAATAGAATGTATAAGAAAGCTAAATAAGAAAAGCTTCCAAAGCTCCGAGGCAGTCTCACGAACACCTAACCATTGTTACCTCTAGTAGACGGTTTTTTACCGTCACCGCCCGAGTTCGATATGTGGTCCAAGAAAAATATTTATTTATTTTGTTAACTTCACGCTGTATCCCGCACACATCAGGGTAGGCAGAGGGAACCTCGTGTTAAGACACTTCGTCCCCACTTTCCGCTGAAATCGGAGGCTTGCGTGTTAAGTGGCGGAACTTAACGCCGCGCTTTACCTCGTCACCAGAGCGAAGAAAATGGAAATATAACTTCCACTCCTCGAGTGGGAATCGAGTCTACAACCAGTCGTTTACAGTCACACGCTTGTGCCCTGGGCCACGATTGGCCACCAATAAAAAATATTTTTTTAATTATTTTATTACTATTAAAGGTCATCGTAGTGTAGTAGGAATGTGAGTTCAATTCCTGGTAATATTAAAACATATAAGACATAATTAAAATATATTTTTAAACGTACCATAAGGTTGCTTAGAATATTTACCTGACAACAATGACATGAAACTCAAAGAATTTGTCTAATGACAAATTTTTAGCTACTTTATATGTCATCATCAAACCCTTTATCCAACAAATCAATAATCGGTGTTAATTTTGTTTTCACATAAAATGTATATTCCACCTTATTAAGATTTTCAAAAATAAAATCCATGTATAAAAAAATCCCGCTTTATTAAAATCCTTATACGCAATATGATCTTTGCGGTTTTGAACACATTCTGATTACTTCAGACTCAGTCTCAGTCTACCTGTGACTACAGTAAATCATTCGAGATGCTTGTTTTCTAAAATATATTTACGAATATTTAATAATAAAGTATACACAATTAGTCCTATCAAAATAATTTCAATTCTTATACGTTTTCTAAAAAGACATATATATATTCAACCTCTTGTACCTTACACCACACGTCGTAGGCACCGGTCGTGATCTCTGAATAGTGAGATCCTTTGAATACTCGCCGGTGCAATTGACGATGGAATCGCTAAGCCGGCACGGGAGCACGCCTTAGACACGGTCTCCTTCAGTTTACTTAATCTACTATATTGATAGTATGAATATCCATTTATATTACATTCTTATTTCCCAGATATTGGTATAGAATTGAAATGTTTTAACGTAAATTTCAACTGAGATGGAATACTATATTTATACGTAGTATTATATTTTCGAAGAATCTTTAAATTCATGGTGGTGCAATGAGATAGTATGTGACTGTATAGTATACGCAATAGTTATGGGTTCAATCCTACTCAGGGAAATGATTCTTGATGAAGATTCTCTTTGCCTACCCTACTATGCGGGATAAGACGTGGGAATAAGGGGAATAAGGGGTAAAACTATTGAATTTTAGAAATGTTCAAACTATAGGTTCACATTCAGCATATATATTCGGTCTCATTATAATAATGTTACTTACCTCAATAGGCAAAGTGTGATATTATTTTGCCTTTGTTTTTTTTTAATACTGATATAGTATTTTATTTAGGAGGTTATAATTTCTTAGTATTTTGCTATGTACAGACTAAATAGATTAAACAACATATACCCAAGTTAAAAGGTTTCACAACCTTTTGGTTGGTGGATATTTTAAGTACATACTAAAAACTGAATTTTGGAAACGTTATGATAATGATTTTTACGATTTCGTGTTGTTCCCGCATCGCAGATTGGCCCTGCCTGTCTAAGAGAAAATAAAGTTACAAATACACAATTTTCCAATTTCCAAATTCAAGATATTACGTGTTGAATGGCGGAATCCCTAAATAAAATATAACAAACATTATGATTATTGCTTATTATATTATTTTTTCACTTTTCAATAAATTACAGTAAACCAAAAGGGGGTCCAATAAAAAAAAAACGTTAAAAACGTGGTAATAGCAACTTGATACTGTGTTCTGTCTATAGAAAATCCATACTTCATATGATATAAATCTAATATAATCGCGTATTCATATATCCAGTAAGTATAGTGATAAATAATGCAGACAGGTGATCGGTTGAAGCGGGTGGAATCAATTAGAGGCGCACTCGTCGAGTGAGACAATAGTCGGCGCTAGATGTACCGACAGCATGCTAGTTTAGTTATTACAATAATATTTTTTTCTTTATATTATCTCTATATATAATAAAAGAGTAGAAAAGTCAATTCTGTACATGAAAAATTTCAGAAAAATTTTAATTGGGTGCGTTAATATATCGATAACAGAGGCCAAAAATCCACTCAGTAGAATTTTTGTCTGTCTGTCTGTCTGTCTGTCTGTTAATTTGTTCGTCAATCACGCAAAAACTACTGGATAGAAGTGAATGAATTTTAGTATGGTGATAGCTTATAGTCCAAAGGTACATATAGGATAGTTTTTATCCCGGTATCCTATGTAGTTTTTTTGGAAAAAATAAAAAACCGATATAAGTAAATCATTTGTATATCGGTATCTACCGGGTAGAAATTAATGAATTTTTGTATGGAGTTAGCTTAAAGGTTAGAGCAACATATGGGATAGTTTTCATCCCGGTATTCAACATAATTCCCGCAGAAAAATAAAATTAAAAAAAAACATTCAAATTATGTCGATAGTTCACGAGTGAAGCTAAATTTGTTTCAATATCACTAATTAAAATAATTATAAAATAAAATAAGCATAACATTTATTAAATATACATTTGACCGGTCTATTAAACTTTATATAATCTATATATTTATATAATCTATATGACAACAGATGTCACTACGTTTTCTGCAACGGGTAGCGCCATTTGTTATTATATAGTTGACATTGTATTAGACATATCCGCACTCATTAAAATTATTATTATAAAAATGCAAAAATCTGTATCTCTTCTATTTGTTATGTTTTGACGGGAATTCGTAAAGAAGATTGTTGAAGATGCAGGGTCATATAGGCTACTATATAAAAAATCAAACCCTAGGAGGTTGAAACAGTAGATGAAACTTATGTATGTTTAGTATATAGTGAGAATGAAAGATCTAAACTCCTTGCCTGAAATGAATGAATTTTCTCAGGAAAATAGTTAATGAGGCAAGGTCAAATATAGACTACCCTCTTTTATAAAAAAAAACAATCCCAAAGAGCAATAGAGGATGAAAGTGGCAGTTCACGTGGCGAAGCCGCGAGCGGGTCGCTAGTATGTATATAAATTTGTTATATTTTAAGTGAATGCAAAATAAGTGTCTCAATTCAGGCAAAAAGTGGAGAACGGAGTGTCTTGGTACTAGTTTCTCTCTAACTACACTACTATGCGAGACATAGTGTAAACCTAAAAAAATAGTAGTTACTTAAAGGCCTTATTGTAACGTAACAGGTAACATATTGATAATTTATTTAGTTATGGCTCAGAATATTTGAACTTGAAATAAATAATTTAAAAATATTTTTTTGAAAACGAAGCAATAAATAAAATCGTTTTCGGTATATTCTCGTGAAAACACCCATATATTTCAAGTAGTTAGATTTTATATATTAAACTACGGATAATGTCTTTATATAGAAGAAAAATAAAGTTTCCATAACGTCTGTCTATATACCAAAGTAAATTTCTATTTTACTAATGTTGGTAGACATTTTCTATATCTACCTACATTATAAAATAAGTTTTCTAAGTAATATTTAACAACAAGACCAAAAGCTACAAATACTAACTACACAAAATAAACCTCAGGAAAAATACCATGTAATATTTTTCTTGCTATCCGTACAAAGGTGAGAACAGACTCGCGAATACTCAGACACAGCTCGGGCGATGAGCCGCAGGTGGCGCTATAACAATATGAGAATCCCGTAGATTGTACCCCGCTTTGTATTCAAAACGGTAGTACATCTATTAGTAAACACCAAATAAGTGGAGATTGTGAAAATATTCGTTGAAATAGTTTGAAATATTATTTTAAAAATTTTCGTTCAGATGTTAGTTTTAAAGGAAAATTACATTTTGTGTCTTATGAAAAGGTGTAAGTTATATACAGGAAGCTGTAATAGTAGTAACTATGTACAGTGCTACAGCGTCTAACTGTAATTGCGATCGGTTAAGGGTTTGATTCTCACTCAGAGGAATTATCATCATAAATTCTTTTTTTTTGCAGCTTCACGCTTTTTCAAAATTATTAAGTATTGAGTAGTAGAACTCAACACCTCGCTTTGTCTTTAGTGAAAATGAAAAGAAAATTTTAATATAATTATTTACTTAACTGGAAATTGAATGCACAACCGTAAAGTTATATAGTATATAACCATTAAATTTAGATAACAATGTGTTATTATTTTTATTTATAACAATATTAAAAAAAGCTTAGAATATACAATAGATTATTTTATAGAGGCAAAGCGCGGCGACAAGTTCCGCCCCTTAACACGCAATGCCTCCTATTTCGGCGGAAAGTGGGGAACGGAGTGTCCTAACACTAGGTTCCCTCTGCGTACACTGCTGTCTGCGGGATACAAGAAGCTACAAAAAAAATATGTAATAGTTCTTCTTAAGAAATTTGAACCAATCACTTCCAAGAGAAGCAGAAACTATAATATAAGCTTCACGTTTTTACAACACTACAGGGTAAGTATAGAAACTATTATCAAGACACTTCGTTCTGCATTTTCTGCCCGAATTTGCAACATTTTATGTTGAATGTTGGAACTTAACCGCACATAGTCTAACCAAAGCAGAGATAAAAATATATTTTAAATATAACCAATCTACAAAATTGGCGATAACAAAATAATTCATCTACTCGAGCGTTTACCCTCAACAGCGTCTTAAGATAAAAAAAACTGAAGAATAAACACCAAAAATATACCTCCACCGTATATTTTCTTACAAAACAGACCTCCATTAAGCGATTGTAGTATTTTCACGAGCATTTACAAGAAATATAAGTAAATAGTGGGGATCTTAACAGCAGGGTAGCCAATTAGGCCGCGGTCCGACCGCCCGCGGTGCGTAGCTATTATCGCTACAAATCGCTACAAATCGCTATTACAACCGATACCTCGTTACTGATGGGTATAGGGTTCGAATCTCATTATAATCTTTTAAATTGCCAAATATTTTGTTTTGTATTGAAGAGACGAAATTCTTCGTTTGGTATTGCAAGTGACATTTCTGTAGATGATAAGTGTTAGTGACAGTATTTCTAAGTATAACTTGTGTTATTTGTTATTTTCTTTATCATTTGATATTTTGTAGGTATATATTGTATTTATGCCGTAGAATTGACGATTTCATAAAATCACCGTACAACAATTTAAAAGTACATAACAAAGATTTTTTTTTATCTTCACGCTGTATCCCGCACACAGCAGGGTAGGCAGAGGGAACCTAGTGTTAAGACACTCCGTTCCCCACATTCCGCCGAAATCGGAAGCTTGCGTGTTAAGTGGCGGAACTTAACGCCGCGCTTTACCCCGACACCAGAGAGAAGAAAGTGGAAATATAATTTCTACTCCTCGAGTGGGAATCGAACCCACAACCAGTCGTTTACAGTCACACGCCTGTCCCACTGGGCCACGACTGGCCACAAATTTAAATTACAGTATACGATTTTTCTTTAGGTATCATTTTCATGAATATTATTTAAACATATGTGTGTATCGGTGTATATGTAGACTATAAATTATTAACATTTAACTAAACAGAAGTGTCAAAATGGATTTAATTTTTGTTTCAAATATAACATTTACATTTGTGATTACAATGCAAATGTAGGTATTTTTAACAGGTCAGAAGTGAAGAACATAGTGATTTATCACTAATCACAAATTTATAAGACAATTAATTTAATGTAGAAAACTTTTTTAACTGTGGCCAGTCGTGGCACAGTGGCACAAGCGTGTGACTGTAAACGACTGGTTGTGGGCTCGATTCCCACTCGAGGAGTGGAAATATTTAATATTTCGGGAGCGGAGTGTCTTAATACTAGGTTCCCTCTGCCTACCCTGCTGCGTGCGGGATACAGCGTGAAGCTAAAATAAATAAAATCTTTTTTTTAAGTCAAGCGTTTTACAATTCGTAGAAAATAACTGGTTCGCTATCTTAGGTGTTTAGCCAACTTGAGTTTAAAATAACTTCCATTATCATCCTAACTACGCTTATAGAAAACCTCGGCTAATTCGGTAAAACATACTTGCTTATTTAGGTACATAATTGAAAATTTAGTTGCAAAGCTTCGCCCAAATAAAAATAGATATACACATTGCATATTAATAAAAACTATCTAGATAAGTTACCAATCCATACTAGTAATAAAAATACGAAAGTCTACCTGTCTGTACAGTTTCACTGCTTATCTACTTGCCTAATTTTGATGGAATTCAGAATATAAGCAGTTAAAGACCCAGGGTCAATCATGTTACTGCTTTTCAAAAATCAACCCATAAATGGTTGTAAAAGAAAACAAAAGATATGGCCAGTCGTGGCCCAGTGGCACAAGCGTGTGACTGTAAACGACTGGTTGTGAATTCGATTCCCACTGGAGGATTGGAAATATTTAATATTACCATTTTCTTTGCTCTGGTGTTTGAGGCAAAGCGCGGCGTTAAGTTCCGCCACTTAACACGCAATGCCTTCGAATTCAGCGGAAAATGGCAAACGGAGTATCTTAACACTAGGCTCCCTCTGCCTACCCTGCTGTGTGTGGGATACCGCGCGAAGCAGTGGAATGCAAGTTTGTGTAAAAGGTATCGCAGGCAAAGCCGAGACCAATCGCTAGTACTTTATACATAGAAAAAGAATATTTACAAAATAAAAGTGAAGAATTAAAGATCCTTTAATCAAGCATAATTCAACACTAAACTGCAGATAATTTCATCGCTAAGCCCGCATTTCACACTCCAGTCGGCAATTACCCGTGATCTGTCTGATTAACACGCGTTGTCGGGACGTTACGGGCGGGACATGTGCGGTCGCAGTGACAGCGATTTTGTTAAATTGTTTATTGATTGTATTAATTTATTTAACTTTATTTTCTAATAACTTCACGATTTTTAATACATAGCTAGTCAGAGAGAACCTAATATCAAGATCACTCGGTCCTCCAGTTTCCGACTGAAATCCTTAAGGATATTGCGTGTTGAGTGTCAGAATTTAATGCTGCGCTGGTTAAAGCGACAAAGATATCAAATAAGAAAATAAAAATGTAATATTTTCCCTGATTTGAAATTGAACTCATAACAGTCACGTTTTCAGTCAGTTACTGTCACACTGCGCCACGATAGCCTCAATTTCCTGGCCTTATATAGTTTTCGTGATTAATTCAATATATCCAATTGAATGAGTATAAAAATAACTTTTTGACACTCTACTCGAGTGAGCCAGATTATAGTGACAAAAAGACCAATTGCCAGAAATGCCAATCTAAAGCAAATTCGTAAAGTAATTTTTTTTTTAATAGAAGGAAGTCTATTGTATAATTTTTATAAGACAGTACTAAAGGATTTCTAAATCATGACATCTTACAGTCCATTCAAGTTAATTGACCAATTTGTAAGAAAATAATGGATAGAAATTGAATATATTTGTTTCTAAATTTATTTTCGTAGTTTTTCTATTTTTTAAATGTCTTTAAGTAAATATTTTAATTAGCGTCAACGCTAAACGTTACCTTTAAATTTACAGCAATATTACATTTTATATGACGACGAATTCTCGATAACGTCGATTGTTTATAATTTTGATGTTTTTTTTTTTGCATAAAAACAATAAAAATAAATGACCTTAAAACTTATTTAAGATTTTTTTGTTTAGCCGCGCGTTTTTTGTTTAGTCGGATTTATAGTAAAAATTTCGACTAGGAGAATAAACTGCGAATTGAGATGATATTGAAATTCAACGGGCAGCATGGTTTAATGTTAGCATATATACACAACATTGGAAAATATTATAGTATACACAAATAGGTAAAATTAAAAAAAAAAAACTTAGAAATGAGGCACCCTTATGATTTAATTGTGCCCCTGACACTTAAAAATATGCGAATACTACGTAATAGTATTTACATTACAACAAAATAAAACTGCCTTTGGATTTATCTACCAATTGTAAGTAAATAGTAATTTGACTTTATATTTTCTCTGTAAGTTATGAAAAAATGAAAATAGGCTCAAATAGCATTTCCGCTAGCACTCCCACCGCTACCACCTTCCTGCTACCAGCGGACGAGAACACACGATCTTTCAGACGTTTGAGCTTGATTAATACGATGTGGTATTTTGAATTATTGCAATGTTTAATGGATTTATTTACTTTTGCTTAACTTTAGTTTGTCTTTGTTTTCTATGTATGCTTCCATATGTATATATAAGCTGTGTATGTAAGTATGAATATAGATATTAGCATATATCTTGTATATTCTTTCTTATTTATTAATATTATATTCTTGTCTAAAAAGGTTATATTATATTTAAAAAAAAATCAGCAATCCTAGTGTCTAACTATCTAGTGGCGTATTTTATCCCATTCTAACCATTAAAATGGTAAACCATATTATGATGTTTTTGTTGTTTATAGAGGTGACAGGTAAAATTATATATTGCCATATTACAATATCCCTATTACCTGGTAATCGACTCTCTGATATCAATCTAGGTATTTTCTGTTCTTCTCTTGACATTATTTTAAAAGATACTATCACTTTGCTAACTATAAAACTTAACATTGAACTTTACCTATATAAAACAATAATAATAAAAAAACATGTTTCATATTAAAGTTTTATTGGTATTATTTTAAATCAATCAATCAAACAACATTACAAAAATAAAATGAACACTTAAAAAGATTTTATAAATTAACAATAACGAATAATCCAATTTTTACATTAAACTCCATATGAGCTTTCAAATTAATTTTTCAATTAGACAGATAATTCAGTGGCGATTAATACAATCAATTATATGGTCCATACATACATATATCATTATAAATTAATTACAATTTTGGGCTTTGCATAATGCAAAGATATAATCATTAACAGTAACGTTAACGTCCTACAGCAATCAGCCATACGTATGCTAATTACCCCTGAATACCTGTATAGTGCATACAGGTACGCTGTATACTGTATACTGTATACAGTACTGTACAGTAGGTATAATTAATATGTAATTTACCTGGCTTAATCTGTACTAATAAAATGATGGCTTGGCTCGTCTGTCAATGGGTTTAGGGCCACCGTTGATTTTGATGATAGCTTATGTAGATTTATAGAATTAGAGCTGTATAATAAAGAACTTTTCTATTTAAAATATTTGAAATTTTTATCTGAATAGAAAAATATTATATGGGGTTCTGCCACACACCACGTGGTGACACTGTTTATATAAAAGCTGGATAACGTAGTAATATTTGAAATCATTTTTTTTGTGTTATAATATATGCAGATATTGTATACTTAATATGGTATATATTATACAAGTTATATATTAGGTATAATTAATATGTAATTAACCTGGCTTAATATATACTAATAAAATAGTGGCTTGGCTCGTTTACCAATGGGCAACCGTTGATTTTGACCACAGCTTATGTAAATTTATAGCATTTGAAGATTTTTCCTTTAGGCATAAGCAAAATTTCCCGGCGCAGTTAATGTTATTCAAACAAAATTACACTTTAGCCTATATTTGTTATTCTTAGTCAAAAATATTTCAGACATTTTTTTTTTAGCTTCACGCTATATCCCGCACACAGCAGGGTAGGCAGAGGGAACCTAGTGTTAAGACACTCCATTCCCCACATTCCGCCAAATTTGGAGGCATTGCCTGTTAAGTGGCGGAACTTGACGCCGCGCTTTGCCTCGACATCAGAGCGAAGAAAATGGAAATATTAAATACTTCCATTCCTCGAGTGGGAATTGAACCCACAATCGGTCGTTTACAGTCACACGCTTGTGCCACTGGGCCACGACTGGTCTTATTTCAGTCATACTACCATAAAATACGTTCGTTTCTCCACTATATATCTGAATTCGAACATTATTCGAGTATTACATTACATGTTTTATCAGATACCAGATCGGAATAATTATTAATAAAATAATTTAAATATAATAATTTCACCGAGTGGGAATCCACAACCAAATGCATTAACAATCAGGCGCTGTCCCACTATACCACGATGGGCTCTAACTCACTAATAAGTTATACGAGAAAATCTTCCCCCTGCTGAACATTCTTATAATGAACTTCCTATTTGAAGTAACTTCTAATATGGCAGATTATATGTAATGGATTTAAACCCCATTTATAAAGGATTATCCTTTTTTTAGAAATGGCAACTTGATCAAATTTCAATTATCAAAATAGAACTTCGCCATGCATCACGCAGTGGTACAAGTGTGTGACTGTAAACGAATGGTTGTGGGTTAGATTCCCACTCGAGGAGTGGAAATGTTTAATATTTCCATTTTCGCTCTGGTGTCGAGGCAAAGCGCGGCGTTAAGTTCCGCCACTTAACACGCAATGCCTCCGAATTCGGCGGAAAGTGGGGAACGGAGTGTATTAACACTAGGTTCCCTCTGCCTACCCTGCTGTGTGCGGGATACAGCGTGATACTAAAAAAAAAGCTTCACCATTAATAGAACAAATTATTTTCGTAATTGAGATTTAAGCCAGCCAGATTTTCAGTAAAAAATATTCCCATCATACCTCTTCAAAATAGCTATACTAATATAACCATATACGTAGGTACATAACAATCCTTTGTGGTAGCAAAATGTAAATTCTGTAAGAAAATTAAACTGCAAGCGGAATAGACCGGCTCTCTGGGGAAACGCAATCACACATTCACCGTCTATCTCGTTCCATCTCAGAATGGCAATTCTTCATAAGACATTAAACCTATTCCTTAGATAATATTGAAGGATTTTTACGAATATTCTTTTGCTACTACTACTATTTGATTTTATCTGGTTTTATTTTTTGGAAGATATTTTTTATGATTTATATAAGAATGAATGGAAATATGATGGATTTTGGCGAAATTTGTGCCGTCATGGTGCAGTGTAACAGCGTTTTATTTCGAACGTGATGGTTGTACGCTCGATTTCCAGTTAGTGAACCAATATAGTCTCCACATATTAATTATACAGTTCCGCCACTTAGCACGCAATGCCTCCGAATTCGGCGGAAAGTAGGGAACGGAGTGTCTTAACACTAGGTTCCCTCTGCCTACCCTGCTGTGTGAAGCTATAAAAAAATATTAAGTATAAGATTATAATGGACGTGTCAAAAATAACATTTAAAATATTATCATTTTTCTGTTCGTGATCTATTTAAGTAATAAATAATTAGACAGCGTAGTGTTCCTTCACTGATTTGTTCTATTACAAACTAGATGTAAAAAATGTAGAGAATAAATAGTAAGGCCCTAGATATGGAATCCATCTTCCCCACTTTATGACTACCATTAAATTGAATTGTATATTGTATATTTTTGGCGATAGTAAAACTTTATATCGTCTGTTTCCGTTGGTATGCTTAAACGATTTTTGATATCCGAGTTCAATTGGAGATGAACAGAAAAGTTTTATTATTGTGTCATTTTTTAAAAGTGTAAAGTAGGGTAGTTAGTAAGAACCTAGTGTCAAGGCGTTTCATTCTCCAAATTTTGCCCGATAACCAGACATGTCTAGCGTCTTAAATCGCGGAAAATATATATTTTCTTTCTTCTTTTTTTTTTTATGGAATAAGGAGGCAAACGAACAGGAGGCCCACCTGGTGTTAAATGGTTACCTTCGCCCATAGACATCCACAACGTTAGAGTTACGGATGCGTTGCCTGCCTTGGGGATGTAGGACAGAAGGATGGAGGAAGGATGGGAATGGTGGGAATAGGGAGAGCTAGCTTACGTGCCATCGAACCCGAACACATCATCAGATATTTGGCGGTTCGTCTTTGACACGATAGTGGTCGCGAGCCAGTCGAAGAACGAATCTCCTACTACCAAGCTAACTGGGTTACCCGCCTTTTACGGGACGCTACCCAGCGGCGGGGGGGAATTGTATTCTTAACCCGTCCCCCCACGGGTTTTAAACGTATCTTAACGCTGAGCTTTTACCTCGACACCAGAGCGAAGAAAATGAAAATATTAAATATTTCCACTCCTCGAGTGGGAATCGTACCCACAACCAGTCGTGTATAGCCACACGCTTGTGCCACTGGGTGACGACTGGCCACAACTAACTGGAAAATATAATTATAATTCTAAAATTACACTGAACCGAATTAGGACTATCATGGTGCAGTACGGCATCGTCTAGCTGGTGATGGTTTCAATTCTCCCTCGGAGGACTAATTGTTTAGTTATTTTTATTTCTACGCTCTGTTGCCGACACAAATTATAGCGTTAAATTTCTCCAAAGCAGGTAATATCACAGATATAGGCAGAAAATGGAAACGAAATCTTTTTCTCTGTTTAAGGGAAACATTGCGAACCTGAAAAAAAACTATTAGTTAGCTGAAATTGAATTTAGAATTTTTATTTTAGATTGTTAATAAAAAACTAAAATATTATTACGCTATTATGCAAAAAGAGATTAAAAATAAAGTCGAAATTTAGATAAAACAAAGCTATTATTTTATCTTCATGTATACTCTACTCACTAGGCGTCCACATAGCCATATCAACAAGCAACTACCTACATCATATTCATATTGACTAGTACAAAAACAAATTTCACAAAAAATATATGTATAAAATAATAATAATAAAAAAAAACCAACCTAAAAAACGGTCATCCCGTCGGTCGGTCGTATAAACCTTAAAATGTTGAATTTTGAGAGGCAATAAATTTGTCACCTGTCAAAGTAAGCCACGTATCGAACAGCGCAGGCGGTGGGCCACTTGCTCGGCCAAACAATAATATTGATAAATCATATTATTATAACGAATAGTTTCATCTAAATCGGATTTATGCTATAAATTGAGTTTTTAATAGATTATGATATTGTTTTTTGGTGGATTTTGTTATATATTTGTTGTTTATAGTAGTAAGTAATGCAGAAAAAATATGGTTTGAGATTTGAGCCTGAAAATATTAGAAAATGAAAAAATATTTTTGAAAGATAAGAAGAAAACAAGAAAACAACAAAACTACCAAATTATTATTTTAAATTATTCATGAGCAAAATTTTATAATATTTTCAAGTCACATCTTTATTGTGCTATTTATAATTATGTTTGTATGTAGGTTAACATCGTATTCGTGGATCTGATAAACTATGTACGTATAGATACTATACGTACATAGTTCAAAGAGAACGTAGTGTCAAAACACTTTAATTTTTAAGCGACTTCCAAAAGGAGGAGGATATCAGTTCGGCTGTATTTTTTTTGACACCGACTCCAAAACCGTCAATTTTTATTAAAATGAACGGAATATGTGATTTAAAGTTGAATGAATTTTAAGTTCAATAATCATTTTTTTCTTTTGATTCTCACTGTTAAGTTACTCCACACTTAACTTTCCGCCTTAAATAGAGACATCGTGTATTAAGTGTTGGAAGTCAACGCCATGATGTCTTTCTTATATATGCTAGCGGAGAAACGACAAAATGAGCCTGCAATCAATAGCGTTTATAGTTACACTCTCTCACTCAAGTCGGTTTTCTTTTTTTTGTAAAAAATATTATATGTAGGTGTTTATACTATACTTTTAAATTTTATATGTTGAAGAATCTAACCTATGCGTTTCTACAATATATTATACAATATATTATATAAAAAAATAATATAATTATACATAAAAATTGCAAACTAGTTGTATTTATTTTATTAAATTTACGCCTTTTGAAGTATAGTAGGGTAGACAGAGAGAACGTAGTGTCAAGGCCCTCTGCTTTCCGTGGGCATTCGAAACAATGGTGGACGTAACACGTCGATTTATCGTGTCAGGATGAAACCAAAACAATTCAAATATAATTACTACCCTGAGTGGCTATTGAACACAAAATAATCGCACTTAAACGCAACGACTCATATATTAATTTAAAAGGGAAAATGTTCAGAAATAAATAAATATTTATCAATATCTTTTCATTGACATTAATGAAAGAGTTAAGCGATTATCTTTAATTAAATGTTGTAATTGTAAGAATCGATAACATTGAAAACGAATTAAGACCTTGGCCCCTACTATGAATTCTCGAAGATAGGCCATTTATGTTTTTTTACTGGATAATTATGGCATTTTACTAATTAGCAAAAAATTAAAAAAAGATTTTTATTTATTAAGCCGCATAGTAAGGTAGACAAAGGGAATCTAGTGTTAAGACACTCCGTTATCTAGTTTCCTCCTGACATCCAGACACCGTATGACGTTGACTAACAGAATTCTAACTCGATTTGTCCAATTAGAGCAAAGAAATGAAATTAATTAAAATATAGTATAAGTGGCCAGTCGTGGCCCAGTGGCACAAGCGTGTGACTGTAAACGACTGGTTGTGGGTTCGATTCCCACTCGAGGAGTGGAAATATTTAATATTTCCATTTTCTTCGCTCTGGTGTCGAGGTAAAGCGCGGCGTTAAGTTCCGCCACTTAACACGCAATGCCTCCGAATTCGGCGGAAAGTGGGGAACGGAGTGTCTTAACACTAGGTTCCCTCTGCCTACCCTACTGTGTGCGGGATATAGCGTGAACCTATTTATTTATATATTTTATTAAAATATAATAGTTACCCCGTGTGAGAATTGAACCCACAACCAATGTGAGACGCTTTATCACTGCAACTATGGCATCAGCAAAAATGTAAAACTGGTAATTAATAATGGAATTTTATTCCTATTATAAATTTATTTTATTTCAATTATGGGCGTGCTGCATGCAGGTAAAGGTTTTTAGATTTTCACAGTTCTTTGCATAAATTAAAATCCATTTTTTATTTATGCAAAGCTGATATTTAATACTTATTAAAATTCATATTTGAAAGTCTTTGTTTTTCTATGAAAAAGAACTACAAAAAATATAAAGAAAAGGGGCCAGTCGTGGTGCAGTGGCACAAAGTGTGACTGTAAAGCGACCGGTTATGGGTTTGATTCCCACTCGACCAGTGGAGATATTTAAAATTTCCATTTTCTTCGCTATGGTGTCGAAGCAACAGCGCGGCGTTAAGTTTTGCCACTTAACACGCAATGCCTCCGAATTCGGTGGAAAATGGTGAACGGAGTGTCTTAACAGTAGGTTCCCTGCACTAGGTACCCTACTGTGTGCGGGATAGCGTGAAGATAGAAAAAAGTAAAGTAAATAATAAATTCAATGTAGTGGTATATTGTGGTAATCATGGCGCAGCATGACAGTGTAATTATAAATGCAGAAGTGGCGGGTTT
This sequence comes from Dryas iulia moderata, assembly GCA_019049465.1. Taxonomy (NCBI): domain Eukaryota; kingdom Metazoa; phylum Arthropoda; class Insecta; order Lepidoptera; family Nymphalidae; genus Dryas; species Dryas iulia. The sequence continues at coordinate 708,317 of CM032429.1, forward strand.
TATTTCCACTTGGGCAAATAATTATATATAAATTATTTTCATATGTCCTTTCTAGTGATAAAACAAAGTGTGAGGTTAAACCACACAACATACAATGTTTCAGATTAAATCAGAAAATGGAAAACGGAATATATTTACTCTAGGTTCTCTCTAGTCGTCCTGTTATGCTCGAAAAAGCGTGAATTTTATACTTTTTCTTAAACTTTTCCAAATTTACCAATAGTAGGGGCTAAGGAAAATATTGGAATTAATTACTTAGCTCTTCATGACAGCGATGTTTTAAGCGGTCGCTTTGAGATCGATAATAATTAGTAATCTCATTAGAGCAAGAAAATTTGGTTAAAAGTTTTAAGTGAAAAGTTCAATCCGTTAATATTCTGATGGAGAAATTATAAGTAATAGCTGTTAGGGTATTAATGTCATGTCCTGAGATACTCATTAACTTGCTCCTCGTTTAAAGAGACTAAGTTAATTTAGATATAATTTGATTTCAGTTTGTATGTTTTTTTTAATTTTCTGAAATTTGTGTAAAATCCTTCTAAATTATAATAATGGAAGTTGAATATTTAATCACACAAATAATATTAGTAAAAATAGATTTTTGTTACAAAAAAAAATATAAATATTGTACATATATATTAACAACTTAATTATAATATATTTACCTGGTTTAGATATACACATTGAAAAACCATTGAAGTCGTCGTAGTGTCTCTAACTATATAAGGGAATGCATTACAGCTGTAACGGCTCCTCAACCATTCTAGGGTAGTTTTAATAATATAATTTATATTACCATCAGGAAAATAAAGATAACTTCAACCTATATACATACATAAACATATACATAAGTGATTACCACTTATGCACTGACTAATAACGACATTTCTTCAAGCATAAGGTCTAGAGACTTGAAATTTCGTAGAATGATTCTTGTATATATAATAATTGTATTGAGCAGGTATTGAACCCACAACTATCTTATACTGTATTAAAAGTGTCCCACTGCGCCACGAAGGCATCATTTGCTTCAAGCAACGCCCAAAATATATGTAATTCGGTCACCAGCTCGAGTGTTCTCGAATGAATTATCGCTAATGAGACGAGTCGTAATGATTTATCGAAAGACAAGGGCTCTCCTATCCGCTATTTAAATTCGAGTTGATTTGCTCTAAGTGCGAGTGTAATTTGTTTGAAGTACTTCATAATTTATTCTTTACTTGGAAACTTGTTAAAATATTGAAATTATTTGTAAAAATTTCAATTTTTTCAAGGTTTTTCAGGTTTTGACAAGAATTTTGGATTGAGGGAAAGTGAAGAACGGAGTATATTGACACTAAATTATTCCTGGCTATACAAAAAAGACGGAAAAAACTTCATAAAGTAATACGTCGAAATTCGTGAAGAAATAAATATGTAAATAAGGTTATATGTAATAGATTATAAACAGAACTTAGCCCAAAAATAAAGGTAAAATTTCAAATTTCGTATACAGATAAAAATATGTACAGATACTCAGAACATCGTTATTATTCAAGGTCAGTCCAGAAATATGTTTTTAATAGTGTTCTGAACATCTGTAAACATTTTTTGGAGTATTTTTTGCATTTTTGTATGTCGTTAACCAAATATAGTTTGACTATTTTGAATTCATTCAATTAAAAGGTTCACACTTTTTCCTGCATAACAGAGAAGTCAGAGAATTAAGTAACAAGACACTTTGTTCTCTACTTTTCATTTAAAACTTAATGTCTCGAATATTGTGCGTTTAGTGACGGAAGCCAACTCTGCACTTTGTCTTAGGCGCCAAGCGGAAAAATGAAAATAATTAAATCCTGATCATTACGTGGCACGGAAATCGAACCCACAATAATTTCAATTATAGTTAGACGCTGCCCCACTACACCACGATAGGCTCCATATAGCCTCTAATTCTCTCAGAGTACGTCATATGTAGTATTCAGATTTATAAAAAGAAGTTTTAATAAAGGTTTTATCAGTTTATATCGAGTGTTACAAGAAACTGTCTTGACATAGGATTTGTACATGAGTCATAACTCAAACTGTAATATATTATACATACCGTATATAAATATATAATATATAGCCGTAAAGTCATATTATGACTTAATAATTAAAATATTTTTTTATAAAGTTCAATTTAATAACAGACTTAATTGACCATTTTATCAATGATACTTAGTCATTATTGAGTATCTACTTGTAATAACGAATTCATTAAAATATCTTTTATAATATCTTTTTATAATTACTTGCTTTTTACCATTATGGTGCAGTGGATGTGAGCACAGTAGTTGTTGGTTTGAGTCCTACTCAGTTAATATTAATGTTTTTTATAATGACCAATGATGGACTGGCCCAGTCGTTGCTCGAATGTGTGACTATAAACGACTAGTTGTGGGTTCGATTCCCACTCGAGGAGTGGAAATATTTAGTATTTCCATTTTTTTCGCTCTGGTATCGCTACTTAACACACAATGCCTCCGAATTCGGCGGGAACGGAGTGTCTTAACACTAGGTTCCCTCTGCCTACCTGCTTTGTGCGGGATACAGCGCGAAGCTGAAAAAAAATACTGACGAAATTAAGAGAAAACAAAGTTATTTTTTCTATTTTCACACATCACAGGCTTTTGGGGGTCTGTGTACTTTTCGACTCTTTGTTTTTTTCCAAAAAAAAATCAAAAACAGAAAAAGAACACTCAAATTAATACAAAGTGTTTTAATATTAACTTCTCTTTGCTGTAATTGTGTATACATTAAAATAAAAAAGTAAACATATATGAATTTATTTTTGCACATATCTTTAAATTCAATGTCAAGGAAGTGAAAATTGAAGGGAATTTTCGGTGAACGCTATAAGTCTGTGACGCGACGGGAGGGTGAGAGGCGGTCACCACGGGGAGCGCAGTTTTCTTGAAGTCTCATTAGACTACTTGAATTCGCTTCGAAAATCGTCTAAATTGAACATTTTATCTTATATTTTAACATGTATTTTTAATATTTTTTACTTATTTAGCTTGAATTAAGTACTCCAGCCTTTTTCCCGTATATTGGGGCGGTCGGAGAAGAACTAACGTTAAAACATTCCGTCCTCCACTTTCTGCCTGAAATTGAGACATTGTGTGTTGACTAGCGAAACTTAACGCCGTGCTTTGCCTAAGTACCAGAATGATGAAATAAAAATTTAAATACAACTATTCTCTTAAGTGGAAATCGAATCCTTATATTAAGTAAATGCATAATTAGCACTTCAATGTAAACTCCGTTATTGATACTTGAGATTACGCAGTGAGATGATTACTTATCTCATTGGGATGATTGCAATCTTATTTGAAGTGATTTTATATATTGCCGCGGTGTTGAATTCCGCCTCATGTCTCGACTTTGGGCAAAAAATCGATAATAAAGGCCCTAAAAGCATGAAGCTGAAAAATATAATATAGATATTTGCTGAACGTCGCCCTGAACAACCAAATAAACCTGTAATTATCCTAACCTATTCTCTACGCCTACGTTTAATATAGGAGAGTAAGGATGTAACATTTTACCTATAAAATACTGTGTATACTGCAAGCGTCGTCCGTTACGACGCCTATGTAAATGGGCTTCAATTGAGTTTGTTCCATGATGTCACTAGAATAAAGCATTTTTATTCTAAAAATGTTTATATTGTAGGAAATTGTATGAAATAAATTTTAATAAATAAATGTTTTGTTTATTTTTGATTTATTATTTTATAATCAAGCAAGTTGTGGCCAGTCGTCGCCCAGTGGGACAAGCGTGTGACTGTAAACGACTGGTGGTAGGGTCGATTCCCACTCGAGGAGTGGAAATTATATTTTCTTTTTCTTTGTTTTGGTGTCGAGGTAAAGCGCGGCGTTAAGTCCCGCCACTTAACACGCAAGCTTCCGAATTCGGCGGAAAGTGGGGAACGGAGTGTCTTAACACTAGGTTCCCTCTGCCTACCCTGCTGTGTGCGGTATACAGCGTTAAGCTAAAAAAAAAAAATAATCAAGTAGAACAGAGTTATGTAAACTATTTGTAGCCCTCTTCTATGTCTTCGTGAAAAATATAAAGTACTGGGTTTTCTATTTCGCGTAGAAATATCGAGAAATCCTATCTAAGTACTTCCCTAGGAGTTCTAGTATAGTATACATTCCTTTTCAGCTTTTCACTTATTCGAAGGTAGTTGACATTAGGTTACTAATGTCAAGACACTGTGTTCTCCACTTTCCTTCCGTAATAGAGATATGAAGCTGAGAGAGAGTGGTGAAACTAAGCTTCGAGCTTTATCTTGCCCAGAGCGGAGAAATAAAAACTTTTAGTATAATCATTTTTACCGAGTAGAAAAACTGACTCATTTAATGTCGAGACTTTATGACGACATTTAATGACTCAATTATTGTCGAGCGTAAACTATTTTAGTTATTACCATGATTCTTGGTCAGTGCTGTTATCTTTTGTTGAATAAATAAAAAGTTATATAAATTTTAGTAAATAAACAAAACTGTTGTGTACGCACAGCAAGGTCCTGAGCAATAGCCAGTTTTACATATATAATTAAAACATATATAAAGAAAACTTATCCCTCAAGGCAGGATGGTCAAGTCAAGTCAAGACGGTCCATTCACCTTCCACTTTCAACTCTAAATTGAGACATTGTTCGTTAAGTGGCAGAACACAACGCTACGCTTTGCCATCAGTGCAATACATCTCCCCGATTGTGAATCGAACTCAGAACCATCGCCTTTACAGTTAAACACTGTCTATCTGCGCTACGTCTACCTTACAAAAGTTAAGTTTAAGCTCTCGAAACTCCGCAAAAAATCATTGATTCACCAAGAACAAAGTTGACCAAACACGAAGTAAGGAGATATACTTCAACATAAAACTACAGGCTACTTTGAATAATTCCGTTACAACCGCGGCCCATCGTCCTTTGCCTATGTAAATGGTCGAATTGAGTTTACGTCGGCCGTTCTTATTCAGCCAGTGAAATGTATTTTATAACGTGATAATTTAGATGTAGTTTGATTTAAAATGCTATAGTTATTTAAGGCAATCATGGCGCAGTGGGACAGTGTCTGATTTTAAATGAAAATGGTTGTAGGTTCGATTTCCATTTAGGGTAATATTTTTATCTTCACGCTGTATCCCGTATACAGCAGGGTAGGCAGGGGGAACCTAGTATTAGATTCTCCGTTCCCTACGTGCCGCCGTACTCTGGAGGCTTTGCGTGTTAAGTGGCGACGTGTTTACCTCGACGCCAGAGCGAATAAAATGGCAATTTTAAATATTTCCACTCCTCGAGTGGGAAATGAACCCACAATTGCTTTACAGTCATACTTTGTGGCCCCTAGTGTATCAGTTATGTTTATAAAAAAATATTTTCATTTCTCTGTTCTTGTAAGAAAACAAAGCACAATGTCTTGTCACTTTTCTCTGCTGAGCTATTTTTAGTTGCTTTAGAGCTTTTCGATCTTCCAAGATAAATGCACTATCGTTACATATTGTATGATAGCATATTAGCTGAAAATAGAAGAAAAATTTGGAGGTGAATCAAAATGATTATGCAGTAAGAAAATCAAGTTTGCTAAATTCATTTTACACCTATATAGTAGTTATCTGCTACACCTAGTAGAAACGTTACAATTATAGTAAACGTTTAAACTTTTTAGTTAGAATCATCCTTATTTTGCTATATTTTATTAATATATTTGTCTTATTTTCAGCTTTATGCTTATTTCCGCCTACCTTGTTGGTAGGAAGAGAAAAGATAGTGTCAAAACCTTCCTACATTTCGATACATTGCATGTTCATTTATAATGCCTTATCACTATACCAATACCAATAAGTAGAATAGCAATAGCAAAGAAAATAATTTAATTATTATCAATGAACGAATGAGAATCGAACCCTCAACCATTGCGTGAACAGACGCTGTCTCACTGCATTACAATTGCCTCTTTTAGAAAAAAATGCTTTCTGTAAATCAACTTAACCACGTGTTTAACTCAATATTTCACCAAATAACACTTAATGTCATTCAATTATTACAAACTCCTCTCAAAATGAATCAGAGACAAGAATGGAAGCTAAACGTTTAGAAAGTTAGCACACAAAGTTGTCATTACGAGAGTTCTATAAAACTTCAATAGATTGACCAACTGTCCCCCTTCAACTGGCCACGTGGAGTGAGATGGCAGGTTCGAATACAGCTATATGCACCTACATGCACTATGGCCCCTGCACCGGCCACAAATTGAGTTACAAAACGATTCTTTCCCGCCCAACAGGGCGCCTCTCAAACTTTCACAAAGGATTTTTGTTGTGACAAAATAATGGTTTGGACGGAAGTTTTATGAAATTTAACGTTTTATGTGCAGCTAGTTATTTGTTGGCGGCTTTGTATGGTTTACTAATGTTTTTATGAGATAAAAAGATATAAAATTGAACAAAAAGGCTTAAGATTATGTGCGATAGTAAACTTATCGAAAGAATGTACCTAAAGTACATTATAGTTACTAATTACATTATAGTTACTATATTTTTTTATACATGTATATATAATGTGGAATAAATAGTTATACAGTATCGGTATTTTTTTGTGGTGTGAATGATTAAGGTTATGTGGTGCGTATGATGAAGCCCGACGTTGTTAGATATTTTTAGACCATAATCAAAAAAAAATAACATTCCACTTGATAAAACTAACAAAAATAATATACGAGTACAATCATTGCTCACGTATTGATCATAATTGTTAAATAAATTCAATATATACCTTAAACCGTAAATATGCACACTCAATATAATTACAAGTAATTTAGTCAAAGTAAAAAAAATATATAAATTAATACTACATAAGAAGCCATGAGTATGCTTTACTTTTTAAACGTCAAACAATTTACTAACGGTTCACTAAAATTAATACTTCAGACCTGAGAAGAACCGGCGCAAGAAACTCAGCGAGAAATACAATATATTTACGTATTTTATAAAGCATCATAATTATAAAATATAGTATATTTTCATTTATCATAATAAACTTATATACATCGATTACACCAATCACCAAAAAAAATGTTTTTTTTTACTTTGACAAGCACTGAGCCGTCAGTGGCAGCAGGTGACGTCAGCTCATGTTCGTTATCTCGCTTCATTACGACGTCCTCAAGGGTGAGGGAAGGCCCTTGTTACCTTTGTATTATTATATGTTTACAATATATTTTTATTCTTTTTTTCCCAATAACAGTTACGGTGAGTATAAGGTTCATCTCTCAGCAGTATGTTTTATAAATGGCGTAACCTAACATAAAATATCTGAAAGACCTATGGTTGTCATGGTCGATAAGTCCTTCAGCCTATACCAAAAATCCCTATTATTTTGTATTCCTTTATTATTGTACGAATATTGGCAAAAATTAATTTTGATTTAAATTAAATAAATAGTGATAATAATATCTTTAAATAAACATAAAGTATGCAACAGAGATAGATACATAATGAGGACAAAAAATATTTTAAATACCTTGAAATTATTATTCTTTAAAAGTATTTTCTTTTATTACAAGCAATATTAAAACGCGGCGTTCTGTTCCGCCACTTAACACGCAATGCTTCCAAAATTCGGCGGAAAGTGGGGAAGGAGGAAGTCACTGCGTCTTAACACTAGGTTCTCTCTCTCTGCCTGCTGTATGCGGGATACAGCGGGAAGCCAAAAAAAAACAAGCAATATTTAATCTATTTTTTTTTAAATAATAGACTAAACTATTTCTGTATATTCACTGTTTAATTCATAAATTATTACTTCAAAATCAATAAACCAATCACGAATATGATCAAAAACAAAAATTCAAATCAAATCTCACAACCAAACAAACATTAAAGACTATTAAATACAAAATAAAGCGATATATCTGAACGGTGGTGGCCGTAATAGAGCAGTCAGGCTTGTAATGAAAACCGTTTGTCTACATAATGTTCGTCCAGGATAACGTCTAATATGAAATAATACCTACGCTAGAGTCATTACACGGGGCTGTGTGTCTTCATTTGGCGTGATCGGAAGATATGGTGCATCTCGTCATGCGTTATCAGTATCAGAAGTATTATTGAGGTCAGAGTGTGACTGTAACGACTGGTTCTGGGTTCGATTAACACTTGAAGAGTTGACTTATGTAAGGTTTCATTTTCTTTGGCTCTGGAGTGGGGGCAAAGCGCAAGTTGAGGTTGACACCACGTAGGATCTTAACACTTCTTTTTCAGGATTTGACGGAAAGTTGGGAACGGAGTGTCCTATCATTAGGTTCCATCTGCTTTTCCTTCTATATGCGGGATACAGCTCAAAGCACAAAAAAAAATAAAGTATAACCCTGGTGCCATTGATAAGTTGGGCAAATTTTGAGTGGACAGGATGATTGTAAGTTAGATTTGTAGTTATTTGTATTGTGAACTATATTCTGGGCCAGTGGCACAGGCGTGTGACTGTAAACGACTGGTTGTGGGTTCGATTCCCACTCGAGGAGTGGAAATATTTAATATTTCTATTTTCTTCGCTCTGGTGTCGAGGTAAAGCGCGGCGTTAAGTTCCGCCACTTAACACGCAATGCCTCCGAATTCGGAAGCTACAAAAAAAAACTATATTCCTTATGGTTTTTCTAGGTAGTGTGGTATTGAGATCTGCCCATAATACTTAAAGTATAGACGAAATGAATAGCAACATACCATCTCCTTATACTATTAGAGTAAAAACTCTCTTCAGTAATGGAAACAATTTTATATTATATCTACTGGACTAACTGAAGTATTGAGAGACAAATAACTTTTTTAATCCAAAAAAGCCCAAAGATTATAATAAACATAAATATACATATAAGCCTCATTAAAATGTACTTTTGTAATGCATTTTGTAAGTAATATAATTTTAAATTATTTGTAAAAAATAAAAGAAAAATTATATGGAGCTAAAAAACCTCATTATAATTTTATTTGCCACAAATATTAGTATGCATTAGACAATAAGTCGCTTCATACAATGCAAAAGAGCGTAAGGGTCACACCGAACAATGAGACCGATTTCGCTAATGACCTTACGGGATACCCTTCACGGCTCTGTTGGAGGTCCACAACCGTTATTTTGTTCTGATAGGTACATATTTAAATATTTGGAAAAAATATAAAGAAATAATAGATCTGATCTGATGATCTGATTGTGGCCAGTCGTGGCCTAGTGGCACCAAGCGTGTGACTGTAAACGACTGATTGTGGGTTCGATTCTCACTCGAGAAGTGGAAATCATGAATATTTCCATTTTCTTTGCTCTGGTGTCGTGGTAAAGCGCGGCGTTAAGTTCCGCCACTTAACACGCAATGCCTCCGAATTCGGCAGAAAGTGGGGAACGGAGTGTCTTAACACTAGGTTCCCTCTGCCTACCCTGCTGTGTGCAGGATACAGCGTGAAGCTATAAAAAATGCATCTGATGCATTTTTTCCCTAAAAGAGGGTAATCAGAGAAAAACTTCGTATTAGGACGCTGCGTTCTTCATTTTTCGTTCGAAATATAGATATTGTGTGTTCAGTGGTTTGTTGTATATTAAATTATTTTGTATATTCAATTCTATTGCATATTGTTTGGTAAAATTTGAATGGAATAAGTGGTAGTTAAATCCATTAGTATTTATTTCCTTTCTATCTGTGTCTAAAGTTTGATTTGTGAAGTTAAATTACGCAGACTTTTTTTTATTTTAATGTTGGGCTTACATATGACACGTAGTGTTTTTAAAAATGCGTAAATTCAAGAAAGAAGAGAAAGAATTTTAACATTATCTCCAATACTTCATGACATTGCACATTATATAACATACCCAATATAGAGCATATTTTAATCCAAAACTGAATCACGTTTCACTAAAATTTTATATCAAATTAACTCTAATTTGCAACACCATTAAAATCCATCCAATCTATTAAGACAAATGCAATGTAAAATCCAACAAATCAATGCATCATTTATCACCGTCTGCATCTGCTTGCTAAATATCGAGATCTAAACTGTATTCATTGGATCGTACCAGCTATTAATCAGGTTCCAGTCAGGCTGTTTTGTTTGACTGAACCTACGAGGTGCAAGGAAATACGAAATGGTGGATGCGTTGAATTAATGGTATTGTTCTTAGGTTAAACATCCGCTTGATATGTGTAAATGTGTAAATGTATTCTAGTTTATTGGTCTGGGGAATTGGACGGAAAATGTATTTACGATGCTACCGAGAGTACTGGTTCATGTCCCGATATGTTCCAATTATTGTTTTCTAAAAATGTTTTACGATACATATCCTAAGTATGTGAATAACGCTTTAAAAATATTAAATAAAGTGTTTTTTTTTACTTCATGAATAAATAATATTTTAGCTTTTAAGGTGCTTTTCTATGTAAATTTTCATTTTTTGTTAAAAATATAAAGTAATATTTTCCATATTTGTTTAAGAAGTAGAAATCGGCGTATTACATATAGGTAAGTATTCTCTGCCTGCTAAGAAAAGGGGCAATACATTTAATACGTTTCCTGGCTGTGATGGCTGTCTGATCAATTCTAGGAAATTATACCTTTCAGCATAAAATTTGGTAATTATTTTAAATATCAATGGATGATCAATCAAATAATAGTCATAAAAACAGAATTATTCTTTTCCAGGGTATCCAACGAGAGCCCAGTGTCAAGACACTCCGTTCTCCACTTACCGTTCTAAATCAAGACATTGCGTGTTGAGCGGCGAAACTAAACATTTCGATTTTTCTTACTCACTAGAGCGAATAAATAAAAAATTAAATTTGTGACCATCCCACCGAGTGCCAATCAAATCTACAACCAACCGCTTTTACATTCAAACGCTCTACTCTTCATATATTAACATAGACAAAATCTAATTTCCCGATACAATTACACACCTTACCTTACTTTACCTTACCTTACCTATAAAATTTTCTCAATATTTTTTAAAATATAACCAATACAACTATAACAAAAACATACATAACCAATACAAAATCCACATCTACATTTCCAACATCCGCTCATTCGCGCGTGTTTGGCCGGCGCGGTGATAAGAGCAGTGCAAACAAGCTAGTGACCTGACAGCGGCCGATAGTTGAGTGATTGCTGTTGGAGTTCTATCATCTATGTATGACAGCTGTGATCTAATGACGTTACTGATAACGGGGTGACGGTGAATTATCATAATTATGGTAAGTTATTGTTGAGGATTTTGTGGTGCAGTGGAGCAACGTCTGAATGTAAACGTATAGATTTAAATATCACTCGAGAGATTGTAGATAGATAGATAGAAACTTTTTATTGCACACAAAGTCAATACAGAATACAGTACACACACATATATAATAAAATAGTACAGAGAGATTGTATTATATATACGCGATTAAAGATGAGTTCGATTTCCACTTCAGAAACTGATTATAATTAAAATGTTTTTATTTTTTAGCCCTGATATTTAAGGCAAACCGCGGCATCGAGTTCCAACACTCATGCATACAATGTGTTGATTTCGCATGGAAAGTGGAAAACAGAGTGTATTGACACTAATTTTTCTCTGACTACACTGTCATACGGAAAAAAAATGTAAAAATGTATATATGATAAGTTATAAGTTCCATAAATATTTATTGTAAAGAGAGGTTCACTATTCAATTTCTAGTTCGATTTTTAAACAAAAATAGCTCACACTTTTTACCTTGAAAGATAAGACAAACCAGTATCAAACATTTCTTATTTTTGATATTGCATAGTTTTTCGGCTGAACGCAAGTCTTTATCATACGAGGACGGAAAATGTAAATAATTTATGTATAATCACACCTCTAATTGGGAATAGAATCCACAACCAATCAGAATAAAGTAGCTTGACAATTTTTTCCATGTACCAAGGTAAGCAGATAAAATCCAGTGTCAGACGGAAACTTACGTTAAGCGTTAATTTCGTTCTCCTCTTTCCGCCAAATTCGGAGGCATTGCGTGTTAAGTGCCGAAACTTAACGTTTTTACCTCGATACCAGAGAATTAGGGGATCGAACCCACAGCTAGTAGCTTAACAACACATTGTGCCTCTGCACCACAAATGGCCTTATGATAGAGATAATAATTTGCATTTTTTTAGCTTCACGCTGTATCCCTTGCGGGGTAGTCAGAGCGCCGAGGTTTGCCCTACCTATCTTACCATTCACCTTTGCTTCAAATATCTTTCTTGCCACTCATTCTCTCAACGTGCCCAAACCACCTGAGCACGCCCTTCTTCATTCTTACTATGACGTTCTCGCTAGTAAGATATAATAAAATCCATATATTTCTATAGTCCAACACAATTAACATCAACCTCAACATATTTGATTATCCACTAATTTCTAGCTGTTTACTCAGCAATTCAACCAAAGTATACCATTAACTGATACAATTAATCTGTTAATTAATGTTTGGTGACCACTACTCAGACCCTCTGTTTGACCACCTCTCGATACCTAATGAATGCTTTTGTTATCTTCTATCTACATGAGTTTACGAACATTAGTCGATTGATTGTAACCGGTGTATGTAATTGTGGATGATGAAATCTATTGTTGAATTCCGGTTTTGGGTTGGTTTTATATTAAAAATATATTTTTTAAAGATATAAAAGTTTTAACGTAGCGGGATTAGATCCCGCGCCGAGTGAAAACTGTTTAAGCACTCTGACCGTTAAGCAATAAGTTCCGGTCACAACGAAATTCTAATACGCTTATTACAACTTTTTTTCTGCTGTTAGCATCTCTGTAGAGAGGTTCTAACAATTTTAACTGCACACAATTATTTGGCAAGAGAGAATGTGAATGGATCAATTTAAAATATAAAATATTTAAAAGGTGATATTTTTTTTAATATTTTATATTTCAAATTGATACATGCTTTCTTAAGATATAAAAAAAATAACATTTTTAAAGTGTTATTCATATACTTAGGAAATTTAACAACACATTTAGAAAAAAATTGAACGCAGCGGGGTTCAAACCTCAAAGCTCTGACCACTAAGCCATGCGTACTACTACCAGTTACGTCGAAATTCTTATAAGCTTATCACAACTTATTAACTTACTTTCTAAATGTCTTTTTATGAAAAAAAATTTAGTAAAACCTATAAAAAATTGAAGGGGATTTGAATATGCATCTCTTAGAAACTGTTTGCATATTCGAATACCGTAGGAATTCTAATTTTATACGTTTTCTTAAAATATTTTTCATATCCAAAGTATTTATTAAAAACCCAATGGTTAAAACATTATACGTATGTATATTATTTTCAAGATATACCTATATGCAGGCTAAGACTACTTTATGCCAACATAAAACTAATATAAGTACTTATTTTTATGCAACGTGTGAGATATTGTGGCATGACATAATTTAGAATTAATTCACTAGAAAAATTATAAACATTTCTCTTCTTTACTTTTCGTGACTGCATTTAAACGGTATTTTCGTTATACATGATTTGTTTATCATTATCAAACGTTACCAAAGCCATTGTGGTGCAGTTGAACAGCATCTACCTTTAACTGTGATTGGTTGTGAAATCGATTTTTAATCGGAGGAATATAAACAATATGAATTATTCCAAAAGACATTTAAAGGAAACGTATATTTCAATTTTCCTAAGTGTGGAATAAATTTAAACTTTAAAAATATTTAAAAATACGAATTATTCCATTCTGGTGCCTAAAACAATACGCGGTATTGTATTTCAACACTCAACACGCTATGTTTTGATTTTCGTAAGAAAGTTAGAAATGGAGTGTATGACACTAGATTAAGAGATTATAAGAGTGTGAAAAAAGCAAAAAAAGTTTCCCAACTGAGAACCGAACCTATATCCCTACCTTATCTAATACAGCTTAACACAATTAAAGATAGTTTTTTTTTATAGCTTCACGCTGTACCCCACACACAGCACGGTAGGCAGAGGGAACCTATTGTTATGACACTCCATTCTCCGCTTTCCGCCGAATTCGGAGGTTTTTGTGTTAAGTGGCGGAACTCAACTCCGCGCTTTACCTCGACACCAGAGCGAAGAAAATGGAAATATAATTTCCACTTCTCGAGTGGGAATCGAACCCACAACCAGTCGTTTACAGTCACACGCTTGTGCCACTGCGCCACGACTGGCTCCGTTAACATATATCCCCTACCTAATACAGCTTAACACAATTAAAGATAGTGATGCATTGTATACTTTCTATTAAAGATACTTAAGGTCATCCAGATAATAATTTATAAATCTTGATAATGCACTCAACAGGCATTGAATGATTCGCGACGCACGGTTGGTTCCCAATACGAGTCCAAGACACTTATAATGTAACAATAGTTGATTATATTGTAGATAAGTAAGATTGTATTTCGATCATAAATCTTCCGGGATAAGGCGTGAACATCTTTTTGTATTCAGTGCAATGGGGGAAGGGAATTGCAGGGGTGATATTTTTGTATTGTCAAATATTTCATATATTTTTGGCAGGAGAGAGAAAATCTAGTTTTAGAAAACTTTGATTTTTACTTTCCGCTAGTTATATTTTTGGTGATGGTATCCAATGTCGCGTCATATTCATTTATTTATTGGGTTCTGTTTTTATTTCCGGTTCACGTTTTTCCCCGTAATGGGTTATTTAGGTAAAACCTAGTGTCAAAATACGTTGCCTACTTTCCTGGATTCTAGATATTACTTTTTGAGCTACAAATTCAATACACTCTTCCTTGTTCATCGGAGAGGAAAAATAAACATAATTATATATTACTATTTCTAATATATTATAAATCTGCACCTCAAAATAACAAAAGAATTAAATTTATATTTTAAAAACATATTAAAATTAAACATAAAGGCAAATTTCAACAACTAACTAAATAAACATTTATTTAAAAATATTTGTCCGAAGCAAGAACCAAACCCACAACCATTTTACCCACTTCTAACCACAACGACTCTGCTAATTAGACTAACAGTATTACAATAACTCAAACGTACATATATTTATTTGAGTAACTAAATCAGTGCTATCAATGGGTTACGTGATGCATTCTTGCCCATTAAATACATTACTGTAGTAGATTATGCTCTTGCATACATTAACTGCCGGAATATATAGCTTTGAGGCAAACATTATAAAGCGAAATGATGGGGGCTATATGTTATAATAAAAAAGAGAAAATTTTTAAACATTTTTAAAGTGTTATTCCACACTTAGGAAAATTGAAAAAGACATTTAAAGAAAACGTAAGCCATGCACACATGGCTCAGTGGTGAAAGCGCCTGGACGGTTCAGGAGGCGCGGGTTTGAATCGCGCTGCGTTCAAATTTTTATACGTTTACTTTAAATGTCTTTTTCAATTTTTCTAAGTGAAAATTTGTGTAATAATTTGAGTTTTTTTTCAGCGTAACGTTTTTTCATAGCAGCTTTGCTTAAGCAAAGAACCTAATGACCAGAAACTTCGTTCCCAACTTTCGATTCGAAATCGTGACTTTGTATGTTGAGTGGCAGAGCTTAACGCCATGCTTTAGATTGTCATCAGAGCGGAAAAATAAAAATAATTTAAATATAATCTTTTCCCCCAAATGGGATTCGACCTCGCAATAACTACTTATAATAAATAACTGCTTATACTGTCAGATGTTGTAACACTGCGAGCCCGATTGCTTATTTTAAATTCTGTATATATGATCACGTGTAGTGGTAAAATCAGAAAAGATCTAACTTTGGATTACTAGCATATGCAGAGATAATTCAGTGTTAAGGCACTCTGCTCTCCACTGTAATACTATATTAGAGATCATGTTAATTAGATGGCACAATTAATTAATGCCACATTTTAAAATTGGGAAAAAATCCTACTTATAATATACTATATATTGAAAGAAATTAAATAACCAAAAACCGACATTACACTTCGACTTCGATCAAAAGGCCGGAGGGAAACAAAGAACGGAGTGTCTCAACACTAGGTTCTCTCTGACTCTGTTCTCTCTCCTGTGATGTTAGAAAATGCATTAAATAGTAAAAAAATATAGAAAATTATTCCCACAGATAGATTGAACCCAAAACCACCAAATTCTACCAAACATAGGACTACCAACAACGCCTTTACAGTATCAATATAAATGCATGAGATAAATGATCCGAGCACTTCGATTTAGCTCACGTGTAAAAAGAAAAGTTCTCCCCTTGTAAAATAACGGGGACGCCTATACTTATACTTATATATGTGCCTATACAAATAATGTGATAGCAATTTTCAGTTCAGATATCGTTTATAATATTTTTTGTCACCCGCCATTGTCCATGGTTATAAGTGTAGGCGAGATGAAAAGTGTTTAAGTATTTAAAATATATATTTTTTTAGTATATTTTATGTATATGAAGGTAAAAGTGCCTTGAAATGTCTGCCCTGGAGCAAGACCCCCAGGACGCCCAAGGAAGCGATGGCTGGACACCGCGAAGGAGTATATGAGAGCCAATGGACTTACCACAGGGGATGCCAAAGACCGTGCAAAATGGAGGAGGTTGAGCAGGAAGGCAGACCTTGGCTAAAGCCGGGATAGTGCCAGGAAGAAGAAGGGAAGTTAAAAGTGATAATTGTAGGTTCTATTCCTACTCGGGGAAATTATCATATTTAAAATATTTTCCATTCTTCGCTTTCATATATAAGACTACAGGACGTTGAATTGCGCCAACACATAATGTATCAATTTCGGGCAAAAAGGGAAGAACAGAGTGTCTTACCATTAGGTTCTTTCTGGTATAAGAAAAGAATTGTGAAGCTGTAAGTATATTTTATAATAACCGATCTCTATTTGGCATAATTATTATATGCTTTTTTTTATTTCTTCGTTCCCATAGACCCAGTGCTTCGCTAATCAAACGTATTTTTTTGTCTTTGGATAAAACCGGAATACAGAGTGTCTTTACACTTATCTCTCTCTGCCTACATTGCTATACCGAAAATATTAAGCGCCTATACTTAATTCATATCATAAAATCACATAACTAACACTTGAGTACTCAATAGTATTAGGCGTCACGCTCCACCGGCAAGGGTTGATAAATTGCAACAATTTCAGAGTGCATCTAACTATGACCTAAGATTTATCTTCAACGTGACATGTCATTTTTCTAACGTGTCACTGCAATGCGTGAACGCTAATGTTCGGGTGATACCAATAAATGTCTTAATTTAAATATGTATGTTTGTAGAATGATATCTAGATAGTGTAAAGCAAAGTCTGTATGTGTGCTTAGATCTTCAAACTACGTCATGGATTTTGATGTGGTTTCTTTTAATGGATAGAATGATTTAAAAGGAAGGTTCATATTTATAATACATGCATAATATAGAAGAGAAACACTAATAATATTAGAGGATTCTAATGTGTCTTCGGTGCGGCGGTCTGAAGTGTAGTTCACGCAGGCGAAGCCATGAGCGGGCTACTAGTATCTAGATATATTAGAATTAAAATACAGATTCTCGTATACGAAATAGTTTGCTGTAGAATTCCGAATTATAGTTACCTGTCATTTTTTCAGAGATTCAGAGAGAACCTAGTGTCAAGACACTCCGTTGTTCAGTTTCCGTTCAAATTAAAAAAAAACATTGCTCATTGAGCGGTGGTACTCTACGGGGCGCTTTATCTTACTAGAGTGGAGAAATGAAAAGAATTACAATCATACCTGCGAGTCGGAATTGAACCCAAAACCAATCACGCTTATAACTGTTCCACTGCGCCATAATGGCCTTAACTATATCTAGTATTATTAACAATAATAGTTAATGTAATACAATACTCGGTAACACGAGGTCTCTGTTAGGAGCTTATTCAAAACAGGTCATGTTCTCCGGCTTACATACTCCTTGGCATATCATTACAATGTTAGTAAATTATTATATATCAGACACTTATGTACAATGTATATTCTTTTATTTCTATGTATAACATACTGACGCAAGAAAGCGATTTTATTATAATAATTTTAAAAAATATATTTTATATTGTTAATCTTCTAAAAACAATTTATAATCATTAAAATAATTTATATATTTTTATCTTATTTTTGATATAGAAATAACGTTAAAAACATTTTAAATAAATTCTGCAAAAAAAAATTCAACTGTGTTAATCGCGTATGTTTATGATGTTGGAAAACACATTTTCGTAAAACTGCGTGAATGCGACCTCAGGCTAACTGTAACCACTGACTACTGTAAACTTCACGAAATGAAGGATTTTTTAAATATATTTTCTAATACCAAAAATATACACGGTTAATCCTGTTAAAATATAAAGCTTCATTTCTAAATGTATAAAAGTCACGAAGACAAAAGATTATTAGATTTTAAAGAAATTGCAAAAACCGGAAGCTATAAGAAATACTGCTTATTCACAACAGTTTATTCAAATCGGATATGAAATGTATAAAACGGGGACTAAATACTCGTAGTGTTGTGTAGATTACAGAGAAACACCATCAGCGAAGAAACTATGAGGAGGAAATCTTCTGAGCCAAAGTCAGTTAGTGATGGGCGAGTTTAATATCGATAATATGGTATATTGTTATTTTTTCTTATTATTTTGAATTGACGTTCGCATTTTTTATTATAAGTATTAATTAACTAAATATTCCTTAGGAAAAGAAATAAATATTGAAAGAGGAGTGAGACAGGGTGATCCATTGTCACCAAAGCTATTTATTGCCGTGTTGGAGAGCGTATTCAACAATATATGCTGGGAATACGAAGGAATTTATATAAATGGTCAATACCTAACACACCTCAGATTCGCGGACGACATTGTCCTTCTAGCTAAAGGACCAAAAGAATTAGAAAACATGATAAAAACACTAGACCAAGAAAGTAACAAAATAGGATTAGAGATGAATATAAATAAGACAAAGATTATGACTAACAGTGCTAAAATACCGATAAGGAAGAAGGATAGGAATATAGAATATGTTGAAAATTATATATATTTAGGCAAACAGGTATCATTTAAGAAAACAAATAATGAACAAGAAGTAGAAAGGAGAATAAATATAACCTGGAAGAAGTTTTGGTCGCTTAAAGAAATTTTAAAGGGAGATTATTCTATCCAATTAAAGAAAACGGTATTTGACACTTGTGTTTTACCATCCTTATTATATGGCAGTCAAACGTGGATCTATACAAAAAAAGTAAAACAAAGAATTGTAATAACACAGAGAGCTATGGAAAGAAGCATATTACAAATAAGAAAAATACATAAAATAAAAAACGAAATTATAAGAAATAAAACTAAACTTACGGACGCGCTATCACAAGCTCTAAAGCTCAAGTGGCAATGGGCAGGTATCCCGCTTCACTGATCTACGCTGGACAATACAAGCCACACGATGGAAGGGACCTAGAGGAATCCGTAAAGTAGGTAGACCAAAGAGACGGTGGGCTGATGACATTATACAAGTTGCAGGAAAAAACTGGATGACCACAGCAAAAGACAGAGATGAATGGAAAAGGATGGAGGAGGCCTTTACCCAATCTGGGGTTCACAACCAAGAACTTCATAACTAACCATACTAACACTACAATTAGAGTAAATAAAATTATTATATCTGTACACTAACATTAACATAAAACTAACATACATTAAATGTAATATTGGTTGTGAAATAAATGGCTTATTTATTATTATTATTAATTAACTATAAATTTTAATTCGAGTTAAATTGCTTGTTTAAATTTGGTATATACTTTTTTTGTTTAATTTGTTTAAGATAGCGATAATCATATTTACAGACCCGACTTGGAAGTTATTTTATATTACAAATAACGTTTCGTTCCTAAAGTATACAAATTAGGGAATAAACTTTATGAAACAATATTTAAAAATAAGCACAAAGTGAAAGACACTTTGCTACGTACGTACATACATCTGACAAAAAATAAGACAAACATCTAACAAAAAATAAAAAAAACCTTTTTTTCAGCTTTGCGATTTTTCAGACATGGCAAAGAAGTCAGAGAGAAAATAATGGTTATGACATTTCGTTGTTCAATTTACACCAAAAATTGAGATTTTTTTTTATGGGAAAAAGGAGACAAACGAGCAGAAGGCCCACCTGGTGTTAAGTCACCTTCCACCTTCGCCCATAGACATCCACAACATTAGAGTTATGGATGCGTTGCCAGCCTTGCAGATGTAGGACAGAAGAAGGGAGGAAGGATGGAAATGATGGGAATAGGGAATGCTGGCTTACATGTCATCGAACCGGAACACATCATCAGATGTTTGGCGGTTCGTCTTTGACACGATAGTGGTTGCGAGCCAGTCGTAGATCGAATCTCCTACCACCAAGCTACTGGGTTACCCGCCTTTTACCGGACGCTACCCAGCGGCGGAGGGGAATTGTATTTTTAACCCGTCCCCCCACGGGTAAAAAAGACATTGTTTATTATGGTAAAAAGCAAACCCACAATCAAAAACGTTTACAGGGATTTTCAGTCAGTTAAAGTAAGAAACAAATCCATAACCAATCGTGTTTACAGGGATATCCAGTCAGCTCCCACTGCGTCACGATGGTTTTTATAATAATATCGATACATCACAACACTAAAGTATTAACAATGGCCCGCAAATGTTTTTTGTTCAGGATTCGTTCGGCACGCCCGTCAGATTCAATTATTCATGGAATAGTTCATGGTAATGTATGATGACTTCTTATGCTTTTAAATATGAAAGCTGTTTATATAAGGATTTTTATTAAAGCGGAAGTTTGTTTTCTACTGAGTATTACTGTTTATAAATATTTATTATAATATTTAGCGAATCTGAATTAATATTTTTTCGTGGCCTAGTGAGACAGCGTTTGACTGTAAAGGTTTTGATTTCGGTTCCTATTTTGGTTGATTATGTGTAAATTATTTTCGTAAGGTATTAAATTTTATTTTATCATTTTTTTTTTATTTTTTTTAAATTAAATGCTTTATATTTAGAGAATATTGTGTAAAAATTTCAAGTCAATTGGAGAAAAATTGACGAAGTTCTGAGTATTTTTATATCTGTCGGAGTTTTGTACCCACATATACCCGATCCGACTCGAGCACTCTGAGCCGAGCGCGTTATTGTTACCGTTATTATTTTGGATGCAATCAAGCCTGTTTACGAAGATCTGAGCAAAGATGCTGGAACGATGCGTCGGAGGCTTCACGCAGAACAACAATGAGAGTTTGAACCAACTTATTTGGAAAATCTCACCGAAGCACTTGAGTGGAACCTCTGTCACCGTTGAAATTGCAGCTTATGTGGCAGCCAGTGTTTTCAATGAAGGTTCCTTTGCTTTACTCACCTTCATGCAAGACATGGAAATCAGTAGTGGATCAAACGCTCATGACTGGGCGCGATTAACTGACTCCACGCATAAGCCGAGCAGAGCAGAAAGCTGAACAACAAACCAAAGAAGGCAGAATTCGTCGTAGGCAGGAGTAAAAAGATGCATTAGACATCATTGATGAGAGCAACATTCTCTATGGACATAGCATTGATGACTCAGTGTGAGGTATGTTGATAAAATTCACTTATAAACATTTCACACAGATTTTTTTGTGTTTAAAACTTTAAGCGTTTTTCTCACAACTTACGTTTTCAAAGTCGGTGCCCCTCATATCTTCAAAACTGCTGTACCGATCTTTTTGAAATTTTAAACACTATTTCTGTACACAATTTATTAGGTAACGCTGGAGAGTTTTTTTTTCTTTTTGTTAATAATTTTGATTTCGCAATAACAAATTAGCCGATATTTTTCCAAAAAAATGTGTTTTTCACTTTAAAGTGTTCGAAAAAATATAAAAAAATGAATTTTCGAAAAAACACGCCCAGCGTTACCTGGGGAAAACTATTATCTAACGAATGAACTTTAATTTTTTGATTTCAGATCATTCAGCACCAAGTTATGAGGGGCACCGCAATTCAACTTTTTTTCGAGACATGTCCGAACAATTGCTGCCATTGCCGTATTTTTTAATATTTTTTTGTACAAATTTGATAAAACATTCTTCAAATGTCATACTTCAATATACTTTTGGTTGGGTAAACAAATTTAAACTGTGTCGTTGGATAAAAAATCACAAAAACATGACTTTTTTCGTATGATTTGACCTTACCCCAGGTGAGGTACTATGAGGAAAAACCTGAAGATGTAATATCAATATTAACAACGTGGATGCAAATGTAACTGATAGTCGAGTGAGAACAGAGGCGTTAAAACACTTCTCCAATTTACATTTGAACTAAAAGCAACGTGAGTTCAGTGGTGGAACTTAACGCCGCGCTTTAAAATAAAAATAAAATAAATATTCCGTTTAGTAGTAATTGAACCCTTAACTATCGTGTTTAGTGTAGTATGACACAATCCCACTGAGCCATGATGAAGATAATATATATTTTTTTTTTTTCCAAAACATTATCAACTTTATCCATATCCGTATTCGTATTCGTATCCGAATCAGCTTAATTTATTTCATTCACTGATTGCCTCACGTTTTTGTTGTCGTTGTGTCGCACAAACAGCGCTACAATTACAGCTGTTGACATTTACAATTGCAGCCCCCTTCCTGATATCTACTTGGGAAAGACGTTTGTTGGTTTTGGCTTGTATGATGAAGTGACATTCGCTTAGTTAGTATTATATATAAAATAAAAACGATATAAATATCATTACTCCGGGCGAGAGTCGAACCCAGTGGTTGTGGGTTCGACTCTCGCTCGGAGTAATGATATTTATATCGTTTTTATTTCTTCGCTTTAGTACCTAAAAAATGGCGCGGTTCTCCGTTCTGTCATTCAACTCACAATGTCACGATTTCGGGCGACAAGTGAAGATAGAGTGTCTCAACACTAGGTTCTCTCTGACAACCTTGGTGTGTGGGAAAAATTGTGAACCTATAGCTAACTAAATACAGGTATATTTTGTTGCGAACCGAAAAAGAATAATTTCAATTTTCCATCACAACATATATTGTGTAGTAATGGTTAAACCCCATTGAATACTTTTATCTACAGAGAACGAAAAAAGAAATGTTTTAATAGCTTTTTACTCTTTTCCTTGCAACGCAGGCTAATCAAAATAACTCGTTCTCCATTTTCCATCCAAAATTGACAACCTGCGTGTTAAGTTGCCAAACTTAACGTTGCTTTTTATCTTACGTACTATAACGGGGGACAAATGAAAACAATTTGAATATAATCCTTCCTTCGAGTGGAAATTCAGTTCAGTTTTTATATAAAATTCCAATAAATGTAAATCTGCAAATTGCCTTGGAAAAAAAGAGCACCCGCTGAGTTTCTTGCCCCAGTTCTTCTTCGATCTGAGGTGTTAAGTGTTATATTTAGTGTACCGGTGGTAAATTGTTTGGCGTTCAAAAAATGAAGAATGTATCTTCCTAAGTAGTAACTTTGACTTTGTACATGCTGTCTAATATAATTATCTGCAGCTTAATCCAAATAACGAAAAATTCCTCATTACAATTAGGCCAGCCGTGGCTTGTATGGTGGCGTGTGTCATGGCGTGGCAAAGTGTGACTGTAAACGCGACTGGTTATGGGTTCGATGCCCACTCGAAGAATTGATTTATTAAATATGACATTTTTTCCCCTCTGATCTGTTTAGGCAAAGCAGGGCCTTTAGTTTCGCTACTTAACACGCAATGATTCCGGAATTCGGCGGAAATTGAGGAACGGAGTGTTTTAACATAAGGTTCTCTTTGCCTACTCTGCTATATGCGGGAGACAGCGTGATGCTAAAAAAAATAGGAAAAAGCAATCTCACTAGAATCAGCAACTAACAAATGATAAGAAAATGACTAAATCATAAATCCCATACAAAATAAGTCTATAATAACCCAATAAATAGTAAAATTCGAAGCGTCGATATCTCTTTAACATTTAGAAGATTTAAATAGCTCATAATTCACAATACAATGCATTACAATCGGTATAATGGTTGTACAGGACAGACCATATATTTAGGCCGCAAATAGGCCACCTAGGCATTAAACATGTCAATACCACCCACTAACACGAAGAAATGTTGTTATATATTATATTATTAACACGTCAAATTAGAAATATATTAAATTAAAATTATTATTAATGTTAATTTAGGCCCTTGTGGTTCAGTGGGAGTGTTTCACTGTAATTGTGATAGTTGTAGGTTAAATTATTATTCAGGGATTGTATATTATTTTCATTTTTCCGTTCTGGTACTTAAGACCAGGCGCGGCGTTGTGTTCCGCCATCCAATACACTATTTCTCTATTTCTAACGGACTTAACCCCAGGTTTTGTGTGACTACCCTACTGGCGTGAAAAATTGATTAATATAAAACTAACCTGTCTAATCTAATCATATTACAATATCTATATGCTTAAAATGGAAAACCGTTATTTCTTCTTGGATGGAAACACAGACAGAAACGTCTTTTCTGCTATTTTTCATATCTTTAAAATTTTCTATGGAATTTATATATTAATATATTTTGGAGCCAGTGGCGCAGTGGCACGAACGTGTGAGTGTAAATGACTGGTTGTGGGTTCGATTCCCACTAGAGGAGTGGAAATATTTAATACTTCCATTTCCTTCACTCTAGTATCAGAGGTTAAGTTCCGCCACTTAACACGCAATGCCTCCGAATTCGGTGGAAAGTGGGGAACGGAGTGTCTTAACACTAGGTTCCCTCTGCCTACCCTGCTGTGTGCGGAATACAGCGTGAAGCTAAAAAAAAAGGATATTTTTTGAAGAAATTAACACGTGCATTTTATATAGAACAACAGAACCTTTGCATATGGTTATTATTATTACTATTGTTATCTTCAAATATAAGGGATATTTATATATAACGAATTGCACTGAAATATTTGGTCATCGGGAGCAAGTGGCTAACTGTAAACGCTATTTGATGTGCGTTTGATTCCCACTCTCTTAAATAATTATATAGCTGATTTCTTTTACTTACAGATACATTAGTTTCTCTCGCTCGCCTGTAAGTCAATAAATATTCTAATAGAATTGAGTGCATATACTAAAATATATTTACAAAACTTAGTTTCTATTCACAATTTACTATTATAGATTATAGCCTATAGGCTATAACCGTTAACGAATACAAATGAAAGTAGTCAATAAAATGAGGAAGATGTCATAGTAAGAGATAGTGGAGAAGGGAGTGTCTTAACATCAGGTTTTCTCTGCCTGCTTTGCGGGAAAGTTAAATTGGGAAGTCAACATAAATAAAATACGATTATTTGCCTTATACGTGTATACTTAAAAATATCCTGAATTTTCCATGAATTGATCCGTAAAATAAGATTTGTTATACTGATTTTTACGTCCCATTTCACCCTCTTCGTGCCTAAATTTCCAAACAAGTAGATATTTTTTTACATACATTGTGTGAATTGTATGTCACAAAAAATGATTTCGTAGAAAAAGTTTAGTTATAAAAAATATATATATATTTTTTTACCTATTACGAATATAATATTAAAAATAATGTCAATAAATATGTCCACTGTTGCGCAGTGCGACAACATCTGACCTAAAACGGGAAGACCATGAGTTCAATTACTACTTGGGGATTTGAATTATTTTCATATTTCAGCTCTGGTTATAACAAATTAAAGCGTGGCGTTGAGTTCCGCTTCACAATACCCAATGGAAAATGGGGAAATGGAGTATCTCTGATTAAGACTGCTTGCCGTGCCATGCTGCTAAAGGCGAAAGTTAAAGAAATGATACACCATAGGACAGACAGGACATAGTGATGGTAATAGATTTAATCAACAGTACAGTAGTACTTAATATATTATATATTTGTTTTTCTTACTTCAAAATGGGTAAATGTAAACGGAGTATTTAATCACTAAGCATTGAGAAAAACTTAGGTCCAAAAATAAATGCACACAGCAGTTACACAGCAGGCACAGTGAACCTATAACACTTCGTTCTCCATTTTCCGTCGAACTTTGGAGGCATTGCGCGTTAAATGGCGAAAGTAAGCGCCGTGCTTTGCCTCGATATCAGAGAGAAGAAAATAGAAAATATTAAATAGTTTCTATTCCTCTAGTGGGAATCGAAATCGCAGCCAGTCACACTTTGTGTCTCTGCGCCATGACTGACCTCACTGACCTTATGTGTTATGCGTTAAATATTGTTACTAGATAACTAATATTTATATACAATAGTAACAAAAAATACTAATACAATAAACATATAAAGTCAAAACAGTAACCACAAAGCTGGTAAGCGACGTTGAGCCACTCGAATTGCCTAAATCCCTTTTACTGAGCAAATAAACACTACACAGATCAATCGTGATTTAGTTGTACAAAAAATGATGACAATGTAATTTTTTTAGTAATTCCGTATAAAATTGAAATTTGTTTATTATATGACACTAAATTATTGTACCATCCCCGAAAAACAATTCTTACGAAACTATTTCTATATACTCGTATAAGATATTAAAAATACCAAAGAAATTGGCAAAAATTGCTTTTGCCCACTTAGTAGGATAGTTAGAAAGAGATTAGTGTCAAGACACTCTGTGCATCCCTTTCCGTTTTTCCCTAAATCGTGACATTGCGTTGAGTGGAGCTTTGAAACATAGACTACAAATATAATGTTACATTAATGGAGAGTAAACCTATATTTTAACAAATCAGGGCTAAAAAAAGCAGAGAAATACTTCACTTGAGTGACTTAAGGCCAGCCGTGGCGCAGGGGCTCAAAGTGAGTTGTGGGTTCGATTCCCACTCGTGGAATTACAAATATTTAACACTTCCATTTTCTTCCCTCTGATGTTAGTTGGATTTCCGCCATTCAATACGCAATACTCCAGAATTCAGCGCATAATGGGGAACAAAGTGTCTTAACATTAGATTCCCTCCCTAGCCTATTATATACGGGATACAGCGTGAAGCTAAAAAAAAGAGAAACACGTCACTAAACTCTCAATTAAGAACACAAAACAAAATGTTCACTAATTCCTCCCCGAAACCCTAAAACATCGAAACGTCAAACCAAAATAAAGCCCCCTAATTTGATATAACCGCACGTACAGACAGGCCCAATACATCATTATCATCGGTATTTTAGCTTTTCATTCAACTCGTGTGGGGAAAAATTGACGTTGTTGACAATTTTTTCTTTTGTTTGCTGCCTTCGATGCGGGCATTCCCTTTATTTGTCTTTTTGTAATGTATTTAGCGAATTCCAGTATTTTTTTTTCCGTTGGTCGTATTTTGCTCCAATCAATCTGTAGATTGTTGTGGATCAGCATGTACGTATTTATCTTGTTTGGTAAAGAAATTATATGTTATTTGGATGTCGTGCGCAATATATTATGTTGAATGTTTTACTGGGGCCAGTCGTGGCGCAGAGGCACAAAGTGTGACTGTAAAGCGACTGGTTGTAGGTTCGATTCCCTCTCGAGAAGTGGAAACGAGAACTTATCACGCAATGCCTCTGCATTCGGCGAAAAGTGAGGAACGGAGTGTCTTAACACTAGGTTCTACTTGCCTACCCTGCTGTGTGCGGGATACAGCGTGAAGCTAAAAAAAATATTTTGTTTAGTTAGTCTTTACTTATTTAATTTAGTTTAGTTAATAGTATAGTTTAGAGTATAGTTTAGAATTCAAATTTTCCAATATTATAGCAAGATGTACGACACTTAGCATTGTATGCAATAAATAATAAAATATAGGTCCGTACATAAAAAGGAGATAAACTCAGTGATAAACACTTAACTATCTCTGTTTATACGCTTTCTACAAATTTAGGGCTAATATAGGTTAGTTTTTTTGCAGCTTTACGCTTTTTCCGCATACAAGAGTAGTTCTTCACTTTCCAGTGAGAATCAAAACATTGAGTGTTGAGTGGCGGCAGTCATCGCAACGATTCGTCGCAGTTACCTCAAATAAATGAAAATAATTTAAATGTGATCATTCCTTTAAGTGAGGATCGAACCCGGAACCAATCACGTTAACAGTCACACTACTGTGGTGACCTGTACTGTTTACTATGTAACATATATACAAACTATGTAACATATTAATTTACAATTACAAAATAATCAAATTTAAATAACAAACCATTATATACATACATATGTATGTATGAGATTTAAAATAAACAATTATCGTACACAACTTGGAATCAAATCTGCATCCAATTTGGTCGTATAATTATCCAACCAATCCTCATTTAGCTTTAACTAGATTATCAAAAGCTCCCGCAAGCTTATTATAAAGCACAAAACCACCAACGTTTCATTTACAAATCGCATAGCATTTTAAAAGAAATATTTATTCAACAAAAATATATTTTACGATTTTTCAAATAAACGTAGGCAATAAGAGCTCTGAGCGTCATTAGTCCGGGATTTCAATGAAATTAGAATTTTAAACTCAAGTGTGGCAGATCGCCGCCCGCGCTACGTAAATATTTATCTGATCTCGATCGCGAGGGTGCCTTTGAGTATTCTTACACCGTTATTAAAATGGCTCTTTTTTTATAAGTATTTTTAGTCGGCTAAGTAAAAAGTGTATGTTAGTGACGATTACACATGAAGATCCGAAATAGAACATGTAAACTAAAATTGAAATTATATATAAAATAAAACAGCTTTACCCTTTTTTATGCCTAGCATTGAAGTGAGAGAACCTAGTGTAAAAACAGTTCGTTCTCCACTTTTCTGCCGAAATTAAGATATTAAGTGTTGAGTGGCGAAACCCAACGCCGCGTTTTGTCTGAGGCACCAGAGTGGAGGATTAAAAATAATATTTTTTTTTTAGCTTCACGCTGTATCCCGCACACAGCAGGATAGGCAGAGGGAACCTAGTGTTAACACACTCCGTTCTCCACTTTCCGCCGAATTCGGAGGCATTGCATGTTAAGTGGCGGAACTTAACGCCTCGCTTTACCTCGACACCAGAGCGAAGAAAATGGAAATATAATTTCCACGTCTCGAGTGGGAATCGAACCCACAACCAGTCGTTTACAGTCACACGCTTGTGCCACTGGGCGGCGACTGGCCACAAAAATAATATTTAATCATATCATTTTTCGGAATAGGAATCGAACCCTTAACCGTCATGTTTATATTCAGACGCTGTCTCATTGCGCCACAACGATTTATAATGACGGACGAAATGACGGAATTAATATTTGTTATTACAAGTATAGGTTGTTTGTATAAACTAATTACCATTTCAGGGGCAACAGAACAAACCGTGTTATATTTTTACACTTTATTACGGCTTCTTGAGTGAAACAACATAAGTAAAATAATTCAAATGTGCTGTTCATAGAGATCAACAAAACGAGTATTCGATGTGCGATAGTTTTTCATTAAATAATAGCATAAGTTTTACGTTGAGTCAGTTAGTTTAGTAAAAAATTTGTTAGTACTGGTGTTTATATTCGTATTGAAATTTATAAAAATCGTTTACTTGACATTTGTTAAGAGACATTTATTTTATGTATTACTAGCGGCCCGCTCGCAGGGATTGCAACACTTGAGGGCGCATTTTTTAAAACAAAGTAGCCTATGTTTAAGCTTAGATTATCAACTATATTTATGACAAAATTTATTACAATTGGTCAAGCGGTATAGATTTTTCATATAAACTTTCATCCCCTATTTCAATCCTTTATAGGTTGTTTTTTAAAAAAATAAATTGCCTATGTCAGACTCATTAACTTTTACTACTTTCATTCTAAATTTCATACAAATCGGACCGGTAGATTAGCCGTGAAAGCGTGACAGACAAACACACGGGCTTCCACATTTATAATATAAGTATGGATACGGCGACAAAAATGTTACAAAAAATAAGGCGCAGGCAACATTTAACATTGTTAAAAAAGTGTCTTAACTCTAGTTTCTCTCCGTTTACCCTTCTATGCAGAAAAAATAGAAAAAAAAAAATAAAAAAAAATAACAAAAAAATCATATACGGTGTAAAAACAGCCAGAGATAACCGGCTATAGAATTAACATTTATTAGCCACTGTAAGAGCTACGTCAATATTAGTCCATTTTATACTTTCTACTAAATCTACAATTGAATTTCATTATAAACGATATTTAATATAGGATTCTGATGTCTTTTAACCTTTTTTATTATAATATTATATAATAAAAGATCTTTTTATGTGTAGAAGAATTGGTGGTGGTCGTTGCTCGGTGGTATAGCGCCTAACTGTAACCGCGATGGTTATGGGTTCGATTCCCACTCATGGAATATAAAAATCTTTTTAGCAGTTTCACTCATTTTCCCGTATAGTAGAGTAAACATAAAAAAAACTTGTAACAGGATACTCTGTTAGCCACTTTCTATTCGAAATTGAGACATTGTGTGGCGACAAATGACGGAACTCAACGCCGCGCCTTGTCTTAGTACAACAACGAAAATTTATTCAAAATTTAAAAAAAAAAACCCCGCTTGGAAATCGAACGTACATCCAATCGCATATACAGTCAGATACTGGTCCACTGCGTTATGACAGATATTGCAAATTATATTAATTAATTCTAAATATATAGGGGCCAGTGTGACTGTAAACGACTGGTTGTCGGTTCGATTCCCAGTAGAGGAGAGGAAATATTTAATATTTTCATTTCCTCCGCTCTGGTATCTAAGGCAAAGCGCGGCGTTAAGTTCTACCATTTAACACGCAATGCTTCCGATTTCGGCGGAAAGGGGGAACGGAGTGTCTTAACACTAGGTTCCTTCTGCCTACCCTGCTGAATGCTGGATACATCGTGAAGCTAAGAAAAAAAAAATAAGTGTATTATAAAATTTCAGCGTAGTAAATTCAAGCCCTCAACAGGTATTGGTGTAGAGAAGTGTCTTTAACGAGAGTGTTAACAGGTTCGAATCCACCTTTATTCAATCAAACATTTTATAACAAATTATAGCTTTTTTTTTTTTTAGGACAGAAGGAGAGAGGAGGGATGGGAATGTTGGAGATAGGGAAAGCTGGCTTACATGCCATCGAACCGGAACACATCTTCAGATATTTGGCGGTTCGTCTTTGACATGATAGTGGTCGCGAGCCAGTCGGAGAACGAATCTCCTACCACCAAGCTACTGGGTTACCCGCCTTTCACGGGGCGCTACCCAGCGGCGGAGGGGAGTTGTATTCTTAGCCCGTCCCCCCACGGGTTGATTGATACTAATGTAGTAACATTGAATTGCTTAATACTAATGTAGTAACATTGAATTGCTTAATACTAATGTAGTAACATTGAAAAAGATTCTTATAGATTTAATAAATTTCAAAATAAATTATTATAGAACTATAACATACCTGGCTAAATGCAGCTACAACACTCACTACGCATCTGAAACAAGAAGCAATTTTTTACATTAAACTTCAATTTGTTCGATTTTTTACATCCGGTAAGACGAAACGCGGCGCTAAATTACGGTTATCTGTGTATATTTAATAATAAGTGTAAACTAATATTTCCATAAAACACTATTCAAAGACGAATGCTTTAACTTATTAAAACAAAATAAGCATTGTTCACGCTTTTTAGTTAGTTAGTTAGTCAGTTAGTTAGTCAGTGAATACATAGTGTCAAGACACTCCGTCCTCCACTTTTCGCCCGAAATCGAGACATTGCATGTCAAATTGCGAGACTCAATGCCTTGCCTTGTATTTGGTACTTGGTAAATATAATCATTTCCCCGATTGGGAATCGAATCCACAATCATGGTGTTACACTCCAACGCTGTCCAACTGTGCTACGACAGCCTCCTGCTTTTAACTTATTTGTATTTGAAAGTTATAGATGTTCCATGTAAAGAACGTTGTATTGATATTATCATATTATTTTATTTTCATTAATTATATACTAATTTTATGTCATTTTTATGATGATAATGTAATAATAACTTAAATGTATTATATAGGTATTATTATAGCTATTTTTTATTCATTTACCATTATTTTTACATTCGGGTGAAAGTGGAGAACAGAGGACCTTGACAATAGACTTCTCTCTGACTCTGAGCAAACTATGCGGGCGAAAGTATGAAGTTAAGAATTTTTTAGATACTACAGTTATTCAATTGACAGATTTTTTCTATTTATAGTGTTGGTTACTTGACTAAATAAAACTTAAGATGCCAGGTAACCTAAGAATATATCTATATAACATTAAAAATAATGGAGAATGGAGTGTCTTAACACTAGGTTCCCTTCGCCTACCCTGCTGTGTGTGCGGGATAGTGTGAAGCTAAAAAAAAGTAACAAATTCCTTATGTTTGATATATAAAAATCTATCTAACCACAAGTATGATAGCTTCACTTCTAAGGGGTATAACATATCTACCTTTACACTTTCAACACTTCACTTTATTCCTTGCCTACATTCAGAACTAACACTTATAATTTTATTATCCATTAGCACTTATAACTACTACTTAACACTTGTTCACTAGTTACTTAACACTGGTTAATAAGAGATCGCGGTTATCTCAGCTTTATATAAGACCCGATGCCGCCAAAATGACATTACTCATCATAAATCTACACAAAAAATTTTTCAAACTTACATCATGTAACAACTTTTTAATCATGCCGTTACACACAATGAAAAATCTATATATTAATACGTGAAGCAAAAACTTTAGATCCCTTTTTACGAAAATTGCCCGGACGCAGTACGAAGTTTGGCACGCTTATAGTGTATGTACAGGAGAAGTCCAGAACGCTAATATTTTTCAATAATAATGCTTATAAAGTACTTTTAAATAATAATTTTTTATAGCGTCACGCTGTAACCCGCACACAGCAGGGTAGGCAGAGGGAACCTAGTGTTAAGACACTCCGTTCCCCACTTTCCACTCAATTCGGAGGCATTGCGTGTTAAGTGGTAACGTAACGCCGCGCTTTACCTCGACACCAGAGCGAAGAAAATGGAAATATTAAATATTTCCGCTCTTCGAGTGGGAATCGAACCCACAACCAGTCGTTTACAGTCACACGCTTGTGCCACTGGGCCAGACTGGCCACATATAATTTTTCAATAATAATGCTTATATAGTACTTTTATTTAATAATTAAAACGTTTATCAACTATTTTCAGCCGGATCGCGTATATTATTGGTATTTGAAAATATGAGTACATTTTTAGGAAACCCGTCACACGCCATGTCTTTCGATTGTAGATATTGGACGTGCCCTTTTTCTCCACTTTCACCCGATTATTTTAGTTTAATCAATGCATATGTTTAAAATTTGTATATTTTAAAATGACATATAGGTACACATGACTGTGTCCATGAAATTATTTTTTTAGCTTTTAGTACATTTATCTGCAATATAAAACCGTTTAAATTAAATTTTAGCGTGTAGTAGTAGTAGTAGTGGCCAGTTGTGGCCCCTTTATTTGATACCCATATTGATGGGATGCGATTGAAAAAAACTAAGTTCTCCGCCATATTGTAACGGCGGCCATCTTGGATTCGCAATAATATTGAATATGGATAATTGTATTGACACCAGAATCAAAGGCGTATACCAAATTTCAGATCAATCGGTTAACGGACAGAGGGTTAAATTTTTTTTTTTTAGCTTCACGCTGTATCCCGCACACAGCAGGGTAGGCTTCTGCCTACCCTGCTGTGTGCGGGGAGCCTAGTGTTAAGACACTTCGTTCCCCACTTTCCGCTGAATGCGGAGGCTTGCGTGTTAACTGGCGGAACTTAACGCCGCGCTTTACCTCGACACCAGAGCGAGGAAAATGGAAAATATAATTTCCACTCCTCGAGTGGGAATCGAACCCACAACCAGTCGTTTACAGCCACACGCTTGTGCCATAAGACCACGACTGGACAGAGGGTTAAATTTCAATTTACTAAATTTGACCAAACAAACGAGGTGAGCTAAATAAAAATAAAACCGTTTAAAAAGTACCAAAAATAAAATACATTTACAAGAATCCATCCATACATCACAGTTGAGTTAGTTTACGATAGACGAATTAAAGTTCGAATGCACGACGCTCCTACGTTACTCCTGTCAAAGCTTTGTTGCATACCTGCATACTGCATAGCGCCGGCGTTTGTTCTTCAAGTCTCACTTACTTCCAAACAAAATCGCATTCAAGAAACTTGCTTAGATGTCGATACTTTTATGGACATGGAAGTTAGTTATATATAGCTAAAGAGAAGCTTCCTGGTGTTTTGTATATGGTGGAATAGTTAGAGGGGATAGTGTTAAGACACTCCGTTTTCCACTTTCTGTTAGGAATAGTCTTCATTCCTTGTGGAGTGGCGGAACTTAACGCCGCGTTATGTTTTATTAGGTAACAGAGAAATGGTAATAATTTAATACTCGTATCATCTTTTCCAGGCCGGAATTGAACTCACAACCATTGCGTTTATAGTCAGACGCCGTGGTCTTATAAACATATATTTACTACTTATTATAAAATGTAAAACATTGATATCGTTGGCGATCTGTAGAATAGATTTACTTATTAATGATATCAGTCTCTCTCAATGATTTGTTTATCTTTGCCTTTGATTAATACGTTATTTAAGACTTTTTAAGACTAAAGATTTATTAATACATAATCCTTATTACCTAAAAATTATAGACCATTTTTTATGAATATTATGAAACATTTTTTTGTAAGTTAACAATTGTTATTTTATTATTTAAATATTTCTACGAAGGAGTCGAACCTACAACCAGTATATAACTAGTCAGAGACTCAAACTCTTTGAAATGCACCACAACAATGTCACATTATATAAAAACAAACGTTTATTTAGCACGACGTCCGCACAAACAGCGGTTAACAGAAGTCTAGACGAGAAACATTTACAGAATTAAGATACATAAAAGTTTAATTTAGAAAAAGCATTCAATAGTCGGCGTGGAAAGTTATCCGCAGTTGTATCTTCACCTTTTACGCGAACGATCTCCGATCAAACTGAAATAGTAAGTTAGACAAAAGCATGGCGGAATCAAAAGTAGTTTCGCAGGGGGTTACCTTAGGCCCTCTACTGTTCAAAGTTTTCCACTTTCGCGTTTCCACTACTTTTATACGTTCCGTTCGAAAGTATTCGCTTGTTAAATTATTATTTTTACTTTTATCCCCCTTCATTCGTGTCTTTTGGTGCGTGTATTGAAACTGTCCAAATGTTTCGGGGACGGAATTCTTTTAGAAGTATCTACAGTATCTTCCACTGTTAATCTTGTTTTCATCGGATTTTTTTGGTAATAAATTTTGTAAGTGAAGCGTAAATTTCACTGTCTTGAGAATTATAAAGTTCTGAAATTGTTTTAAGATGGGAAATTCTTTTTGTTGTTAGATTACGGTGGAAGTTATGTTTTTTGTCATATTATTTCTATCAGGTAAGTAAGTTATACATATGCGATTGCTTTTATTAGATGGATTATTATGTTAGTTAGGCGATGGAAATGACTTATTTTACCATTTTAATTGTTATTGCACTCAGTATAAAAAAACATTTTTATAAAAAAAATCTCGTGCGTGCTATGAATACATGGCATAAGTGATCTGCGTGCTTAGACGATTTTCATGAGCCAGGAGTTCAAATTCGAGTGGAATTTACACGTGTATCATTTGATATAAGTTATACATAAAACTTCCTACATAACTTTATGTTGAACTTACTATTTAAGTGTCATCAAGTTAGATAAAGTGTAATATCTGATTTCACCACCGGCTGTAAAGAGGTGTTAAACGTTATTTATTACCTTCTGTCTAAATAGACTAGAAGCATATAAGAGAAGTTTATAGAAAATATTTAATTTTTAGTTTAAAAATAAAATGTATTAAGTTGAGGCTGTTGTGAAGTACTGGGATAGCGTCTAGCTATATATGCGATGGTTGCAGTTCGGATGCGTCACCTACCATCAAGTAACCAGAACACTGGTTTTAAAAAAATAAACTAACTCTTATTAGAAAAACTTGTTCTTATTAAAAAATTGAACTTAGGGAATATCTTTAAATAACTTTTGTTTTTCTACTCTGGTGAAAAGACAGCATGGTGCATAGTATCAGCGCCTTATCACACAATGTCTCCGAATCGAAATGACTGTGGAGAACGAGAACGAGAAGTTTATTCATATATTGACACTAGGTTCTCTCTGCCCCTACATTGTCAAAAAAAATAAAGCTGATAATATCATAAAAAAACTTACCAATACTTATTTTAAAGTATTAATTAGTAAAATAGAGGCACAGTTAAGTTTCATTAGCGACACCTAAACCAAAGCATGCTCGAAGCTACCCCTTTATTATTAAAAGCCTAAGATAACATCTGAGCGGAGCATCAATATTAATTTTGCTCTCTACGCCGTCAAGGGTTCAATTGCAGAAAACGAGCCTCTTGTTGCTTTATTGTTTCACGAAGATCCGTAATTAATGAAAAATTCATCGGCGTAAAGGTAAATTGCAAAGTGTTTATGTTTTGTGTCAACTTTTTTTATTGTTCGTTTAAATTAGATTTAGTTTTAAAGTGTCAAATTTTGAAAAATAATTTATATTTTGAAAAATTAATAGGATGAGAGACCGATAGAGAGAAAATGATGGTATATAGAGAGAAAATACTTTAATAAACAAAAGAAAATATGCTCAACTTTTTCCTCGTTGCTTTGGTCTTCCTAGAAGGGGCTTGTTAGTATTATGAAAAGTGAAGTATCTTAATATGTCATTCTCTTCGTCGTTTTGTTTCAACTCCAGGCTTTTCCCGCATTTTGAAGTAGTCATAGACACCTTAGTGTCAAGGCACTCCTTTTTGGTTCTGTTACGCAATATCCGCATACAGCAGGGTACGCAGAGGGATCCTAGTGTTAAGACACGTCGTTCCCCACTTTCTGCCAAATTCGGAGGCATCGTGTGTTAAGTGGCGGAACTCAACGCCGCGCTTTGCCTCGACACCAGGCGAAGTAAATGGAAACATTAAATACTTCCACTCCTCGAGTGAAATCGAACCCACAGCCAATCGCTTTACAAGCACACTTCGCGCCACTGCGCCACAACTGGCCCACATTTTTGGTTCTCCATATTTATATATATGTAAAAAATAATAATTACTTATTATTTGCAATCAAAGAATTTATTACCTAATTAAATTATACTTAAACAAAAATAGCTTGCGTCTCTAGAATGTATATCAACCGATTTTATCTTACTCCTACGTTCTTATCAGATCGCGCGCCTCCATCTTGGCTTATAAAGCGATTCTATACATTAATTAATTAAGTTATACGTTGTTTTTGACAGATTTATACCTTACACGTGGCCTTTTGAAGCGATATCTTATCATATATACACCTTGGTGGCTCAGTGGTTATTATTTTGAGATGATGGTAGGTTCTATATTTAAATAATTTTGTTTACAATATGTTGCCCTTATACATAACTATATTTTATACAGTTTTACTCTAGTAGGGTAGTCAGAGACAACTCAGTGTCACAACACTCCGTTCTCCATTTTCCGCACGAATAAGAGAGATTTCGTGATTGATGGAAGCGAACGCTTCGTCCTTCGTCTCTCCAATATCCACTTATAACCGCCCTTTGTATTAAGTACCAGAGAGTAGAAATGAAGATAAGTTAAATATAATTACGGAACAAAATCGAACCAGTCACAATCTTTGAAAAGAGCTGTCCCGTGTCCCACGGGTAGTCAGATAGAACCTAGTGTCATGCCATTCCGTTCTCCCCTTTCTGCTCAAAATCGTGATATTGCGAGTTTAGTGGCGAAACTCAGCAGCGTGCTTCGTCTTAAATACCAGAGTGAAGATGATTTAAATATAATCATTGCCCCGAATAAGAATTGAACCCACAACAGTCGGTGTCTGACCGTCCCCCTATACCACGTTTCTATATAAATTATTACACTCTAAAATATATTTATACGATAGATATCAAAAGTAATAGCTCGTGATATCCCGACTTCAGGGCGGTATTATGTCGAATTTCGCGCGAAAGCGATCACGGAGCGTTAATTATTATAGTCTAGTGCATCTAGAAGAGCCACCCTCACTAATAACTTGCAAACACTCCTCAGATTTAATAACATTACCCCATTCGTTATATACATTGAGCGTTTTGTCTAACAACCTATGTTAGTACTATGAAATTAGACAGCAATGTACCGCGTTTTAACTGAATATATCGCGGTTATGACGTGATAATTCTAAATAACTGCTACTTCCGGTTCCGGTATTATTAAGGCAAAAGCTAAAAAGTTCGTGGTTTGATGACAATTTATGATTTATGGCTTGATTTTTAGAGTAATAATTGACGTTGATTATAAGAAGACCAGTAAGTACCCCCAGTAATGGGTTCGATTTTAATACAAAGCAGGTATTGATTCAGTTAATAAAAGCGACGTTTTTGCAATTTTTACATATTTTAATATGAAATTATTTTAACCAGAATAATCGCGTATATCGACTAAGCTGATAGACTGAGCCTGAATATCACCACGGACTACTGTAAAGTAAAGTAATAGTAATGAAAACGTCGGG
Organism: Dryas iulia moderata; assembly: GCA_019049465.1. Taxonomy (NCBI): domain Eukaryota; kingdom Metazoa; phylum Arthropoda; class Insecta; order Lepidoptera; family Nymphalidae; genus Dryas; species Dryas iulia. The sequence continues at coordinate 746,985 of CM032429.1, forward strand.
TTTTCCAAAACGTATTTTTGAGTATCTAAAGAATGTGCAATTAATCTGGTTAAAATATTAACTTGTTACTTTGTCATTAGCATTATTGCTATAATACATCTTTTATCTTATTTACTAATAGATAATAACAGTCTATATAAATATATTATTTCCATTAGATTGCGCCCTTTTTGCAGGTAAATGTGAAAATATACTTTCAGCCAACTAATAATAGGATGTCCCTGCATAGCGCGCTAGTCAGAGAAAAACTAATGTCAAGACATTTCATTCACTGCTTTTTGTAAAAATCGAGACAAGTTTGTGTGAAATTGCTATAGATTAAATATTAAGTCTCGGAACTTGACACCGTGTTTTGTCTCTGGTCCCAAGTACCAGAGGAGAAATAAAAATAATTTAAAAACAATCATACCCCCGAGTGGAAATTAAACCCTATTATTTATAATTTTCAATTAAACCATAGCCTTTATATAAAAACTTAAAATTTAATCAAAATATTTCATATACTTGAAAATGTAACGCTCAATGACAACACACACTCAATTTTTAACTACACCATAAAGATATTCCTAATATTGCCATAAACCATTCCCAATACCCACAGAATAAACGACCCTCGATTATTTCTACTAACAATATTTTAAAAGATTCTGCGCAACGAATCGACATCTAAATTCACTTTTCGCCTCATATTTTCGCTTTATTTATACAGGGATTCCGTCGCATCGGCCGGTCAATGCCTTAAACCCCCTAATTTTCCACTTCATTTAACAGTCTTATGGTAAAGCCTCGATTGATTCTACATCAGATTGTCCATCCCTCCTGTACAAATTTATTCGAAAGGAAATATATTGATATTTCTTTGTTATTCTCTGGAATGCCTTCTATGAATAATATGCCTATTGGCGAGGTGATGGCAGTATTATGTTTTTTTCTTTTCACGTTATACCAGTACTTTTGGGTAGAATTAAGAGTCATGTAATACTATTTTTTTTGTAGTTACTACTTTTACTACTTTTATGTAGTTTCAGGTTTAACTATAAATTGCACGACTGAATTAATCAGCTATTACGTAAAGAACTTGGAGAGCTTCAAGCTGTATCCCGCACACAGCAGGGTAGGCAGAGAGAACCTAGTGTTAAGACACTCCGTTCCCCACCTTCCGCCAAATTGTCTCCAACATTGCGTGTTAAGTGGTGGAACTTGGTTATGAAACTGTAATTTCCTAATTCGATATTTTGAATATGTTACAGTAAATAGCAATGACACAAAACAACGTCATAGTCTTTTTATAAATGTATTTTTAAAAGATTTTTAATATTTTCGGAGAATTTTAATTTGTTATTCTTATATTTCTACATAAATATCAATGCTTCTCCTATATATATTTATATCAAAACTGTTAGTTGAGGCTAGTCAGAGCACAAGGGCGCAAAGTGTATCTGTAAGTGCGATAGATTGTAGGTTCGATTTCCAGTCGAGGAGTGGAGGCAAAGCACGGCGTTAAGTTACATACACATAACAATGCATTCATAATTTAGTGGAAAATGAGACCGGAGTGTTTTAACACTAGGTTCTGCTGTCTACCCTGATGTGGGATACACCGTGAAACTAAAAAAAACTGTAGTAATTACACGTTCTTTTAGTTTCATGCTACAGCATTGTTGCATATTGTTATTGCATACATGCATAACATCTTCACTATTCTTTTTATAAAATATCACCGGTTTCTTTACACATACAAAATCAAATACCTCAGTCAGCTATATGCAATATTTCATACTGTACTCACTCAAGCATATCTCACGAGTTAAAGATATTCTAATGCCTCAATATATTCAGATCTCATAAAATAAAGTCATAAGTCATCTTACAGTTCCAATACGTTACGCAGTAGATTCAAAGCGGAAATCTGAAATAATAAAAAACACAAAAAGACACACAAACACCCCTGCCTTTGGAGCGAGAGAAATAAATCCAGGATTATGTGAACTTATTGTCAAGATGATGGGTATTGAAGGAGTGTTATTGTTTTACTAAAATCTGATATTGGATTTTGTTTCTGGATTGTCAATATACAATAATAAACAGATCAGTGGCTTAGTGGCTGTGTTAGTTAGAAGTCGGAGGTAATAAGTTCAATTATATAGTCATGCCCTTTTCCTCGCACCGTGTTCCAAACGTCTAAAGTTAGACGTGAATGTCGTATAATATCATTATATTGTAAAATACTTATAAAATATGTAGCTATAGAGAATGTGTACATGCTATAATATGTTTATATGTTATATTGTTTTTAGTAAGTGTTAATGTAATTATACAACAAAGTAGAAGAGGATAACTGGCTTAGTTTAATTTAAGCAGCACTTACCTTTAGTTTTGAATAATAATGTATTTCAATGTAATTTATCAGCTTAGCTCAAGTGATATTAAGGAAAAAATAAACACAAAGCCAGGTTTCTATGGTGTTTAAGTATATGAATAAAAAGACTTATATTCATATACTTGTACAACTTATCTATGAATAGTAAGAATCGATTACAACTAGAAGTAACTTAAATATATTTAAGTTTTCAATCTCTTATCGTTATTGTTATAGTAAATTAGACAAGGCAAACAAGAGTATAGGTTACCTCATAGTAAGTGAACGTCCCAGCCCTAAGTCACACCTGAAAAACTACAGGTGCATTGCCGGCCTTTGAAATCTCAAGTGGGGTGGGTATGAAACCGCGATATATCACTCCATTCTTCACATCTCGATCATTAAGTCCTTCATTATGTCCTAGGTTAGACAAGAAAGGCTAGGCTAGACTAGACAGCCTAAAGCATTTTAATCTTTAACATTCTCTCCAGTTTTCACATTCGTAAATAAAAGGCGTAACTAACTGTTTTATTTCATCATAATTATTTTATAGTGGAAATGTTATTAGTTTATGTGTTATTTAATGTTGGCATTGTATTTAATTGATTGATTCTAACTTCACGCTGTATCCTGCACACACCAGGGCAGGCAGAGAGAACCTAGTGTTAAGTCACTCCGCGTTCCCCATTTCCTGCCTAACTTCTGAGGCTTTATGTGTTAAGTGGCGGAACCTAACTTAACGAAGTGGGAATTGAACCCACAACCAGCAGTAGGTGTTTTCTGAGCATACCATAAAAATACCACAGCAGAATGACTCGTCGCATAATTTAAATCACAATAGCAATAAAATCTGCCCTAATATCGATTCCCGTCACACCCCTGAGGAATTTACACCTCCTTATCAATTACAAATAAAAAATCGCTCGTCACCACGTGTATTGCATGAGAATTACGGTGGAAAATCATTAAATCACTCCTCCCCACAGAACCTATTTAAAAAAGCTATTTTTTATTCCGCCCCCACCTTAGATCTTGAACACATAACTCTGGTTGTGGTGACCAGTAAATGGTTATAATAATGAGGATAATATAGTAATTAATAGCTTTTACTTATTCTATTTTATTTCTTCTTTTATTCTAGATTCGATTCCCAAGCAGAAAAAATATTTATTTTTTTCCTTTTGATAAATTACCGAGCGTGGTTGAGTTTTGTCTCTCAATATACAATATCCAGGAACGGGGCGACGACGAGCGACTCTGCTATGCGGAAAAAAGGATGAAGCTGATTTAAATAACATGAAATTATACACTTATTGAAAGTATATATTATATATTTATATTATGAAAGCTAGAGAAATCAACATTTTCAAAAAGGTAGGTAGGCTGATAGGTTTTAAATCTATAATATGTTTTTATTAATCTCAAAATTTATAATCTTTCATAATTATGTATTAGAGTAGGAAACCATTTCAACCAACCATATTATTTACGGTATTTATTAATATCCTAAAAGGCGGTATATAACAAGTAATTAAAACTTTAAATACTTTAGAATTTTTATAAAGTGATCCACGAAAACACATCAAAGAATATATGAAAAATGACTGTTAATATACATAAAATATATCAATTGAATATTTAATCGCCACTCAACACATAATGCCTTGTTTTAGGCAGAAGGCGAACAAAAGATTTATAATTAGTTCATACCTTACAAATTGCTACAATTAAAGATTTATATATGAACATCGTCTACTTTAAAACTGAATGTGCCTTTACTTTCCTACAAGCACATGCATACTAGATGTTTAGATAATACACACAGTGACACACAAGGTTGTCATTAGTACTCACTAAACGATCAGAAAAAATATATTAAGTATAAAATAATATAATTCTATAATTAGAAGCATTAAAAATCGTCTTTAAGTATCAAAACTAAGTTCATTATTAAAATGGATCATCTATCACATGTACAAGTTCACATTTGTCCGGCGTAGTAAGTTATTTCTCCATTATTAAAAAAAATATTTTTTTTATGTTATATGACCACGTGGTTACCCCAATCCGTCTATTTCAGTTTAACGCTCTGTTCTAATTTATTTCCAAAAGAATGTTAATTCGAACGCTATTCGATAGATACGGAGCTCTTAACGTTTTATGCAAATCGACATTTTTGTACGATGTAATTTTGTGCTAACGACAGGTTTCTCGTAATTGCTTCAACTAAATATACGTCTTTAATGCAGTACGAAGGAACGAAATTGAATGTATGTGTTATTAACTTTTTTTATGTTTATTTCACGTATAAAAAGATAGGCAGAGAGAATATAGTGATAGGACACTCTGTTCTTCATTTTTCCCTCATTTATACAAATATTGTATTTGAACAGTTGAAAACCAATTATTTGTCATACTAGATCGGTGAATTGAATATTGATAATTTCAACAGTTGTAGATTAAAATTACTACGATAGCATGAATATTATATAAATACTATAAACATATAAATAGGTCATTTTCTATCAGATTTTAGGAAAAGAGCTATTAATAATTTACTCCTTTGTTTTGAAACCATCTATCTATCTATAGCTTCACGCTGTATCTTGCACACAACAGTTGGCAGGGGAGACCGACGAATCCGGAGGCATTGCGTGTTAGGTGGCGGAACTTAACGCCGCGCTTTGCCCTGATAGCAGAGCGAAGGAAATGGAAATACTAAATATTTCCACTCCTCGAGTGGGAATCGAACGACACAACTAGTCGTTTACAGTCACACGCCACGACTGGCCCCATACATTTAAAAACATACTTTCACAAATTCAGATACACACTTGTTGTATTATATGTAATATGAATTCTTTACAAATTAAAATGTATCTAAATCTTTATAACTATATAAATAAATGAAGTATTTCTTCATTTATACAGAAGATTCCACAGAGCATTCCCAATAGGCAGTCCCCTCAATCAGTACATTTATTGTACTATTAACATTTTAACATAACATGAATAATAACTGTATACTATAACATAACATAAATTTAAACCCAAACCAAAATTTTAAACATAACCCTGTACCCAGAAAATTTAACATAACATACATTTAAATAAACCCCCATACAAAGATACTCAAACATTACCACCTTCTTACTAAAAACAATGATAAACAGCGTTTCTGTCTCAAATTCCATACATTATTCATTTAGTATGAACCCGTAGAGATGTTAGTCACTATGAATAATACATCGTTTACAGCAGTTTAGAACTACAGCTTGAATACAATTAAATTCTACGCCTAACCTCAGTCTTGGTGGCCGCATCTCACAGACTAAGTGTTTTATCGTGTACTTGAAGGTGTTATTACTAAAACGATTAAAATCGCAACTACTTTATAAGGAAAAATACGATATATATATTCTATATATAAGTGCTTTGTGGTAGCTTCACGCTGTATCCCGCACACAGCAGGGTAGACAGAAGGAACATAGCCTTATGACACTCTGTTTTCCACTTTCCGTCGACATTTGGTTAAGGTGCGGAACTTAACGCCGCACTTTGCCCCGACCCCAGAGCGAAAAGAAAATAGAAATATTTCTACTTCTCGAGTGGGAATCGAAATTAGGTGTTATATATTTATTACAAATATACTGTAAATGACATTTAAAGAAAACGTATAAAAATTTGAACGCAGCGGGATTCGAACCCGCGCCTCTTGAATACCGTTCAGGCGCTCTCACCACTGAGCCATGCGTTCTAAAATCTCTCTACAGAGATGCTAACAACATAAATAAGTTGTAATAAAGCGTATAAGAATTTCGACGCAGCGGCTAGTAGAACGCATGGCTCAGTGGTGAGAGCGCCTGAACGGTATTCAGGAGGCGCGGGTTCGAATCCCGCTGCGTTCAAATTTTTATACGTTTTCTTTAAATGTCTTTTTCAATTTTCCTAAGTGTGGAATAACACTTTAAAAATGTTTAAAAAATACAAATATACTGTAAATGACTTCAAAGATATCCCACTGAAATTTTCAAGTCTGAGGCGTTAATTTTGGTGACCGTAACGGTGGTAAAGAATTATTTATTTGACGTTTAAAGTATAAAGCATACAATTTTGTGGTTAGAGTGCATTTTTTATTTTAATTTTTTAGTGGTAAATGGAGAAAAGGAAAAATAAATTCAAAGTTAAGGCCAAATTAATTATTTATTAAGGGAGATATTGACGTTAGGTTTTTTGTGCATTCACATAACGTTAGGTTCTAGGGTAGTAGCTATAATAAGAAAAAATCTATTGTAAAATATACATGTTTCATTACTTATCTAACTACTAATAATTCTCAAGCCATTTAAGTTAGTACGAAACATAATTATTTAATTCATATAAAAGTAAATACTTTTTTAAAGTTTAAACTTAGTTAGGATAAAGAAAATGGTTATTTCCCAGTTGAAAACCCATCGTCCTTTAACTTTGCAAGTTAGTAAAAAAAAATAACCTCAGAACTTTCCCAATTTAAGACAATTCGCATATCTCTAGATAGGAATTCTTGTAAAATCTTAAAAGGCCATTAGTTATATTGAAAACGTTTTAATTTCTGATTGGACGAACCGCCCCGGGCAGTTGGAGTTCTGCTAAATGTAATTGGTTTTTGAAAATGATATCGTATAGAGATAAAGTGAACGGAGTATGAGGCAGGAAATGTTGTGTAATGCGAGCCATTTTATTATCAACTAGTACTCTAGGACTTTAATAGTGGGTCAAATTATATTTTGTCATATAAATTTTAGTCAATAATAAATTATTATTGACAAAATTAAATGGCCAGTCGTGGCCCAGTGGCACAAGAGTGTGACTGTAAACGACTGGTTGTGGGTTCGATTCCCACTCGAGGAGTGGAAATTATATTTCCATTTTCTTCGCTCTGGTGTCGAGGTAAAGCGCGGCGTTAAGTTCCGCCACTTAACACGCAAACCTCCGAATTCGGCGGAAAGTGGGGAACGGAGTGTCTTAACACTAGGTTCCCTCTGCCTACCCTGCTGTGTGCGGGATATAGCGTGAAGCTATTAAAAAAAAAAAAAATTAAATAGTAACTAAATAGTATTAATATTAGTGTATTTAGATTTTTATTTTTTACCGTCCCTATGCATGTCGTAGCGACTTATAATTAAGCAAACATTTAGCATATAAGTTATTTTTATTATGTTTGTATCTTGTATTAGTGTTTGTCTTGTTAGTTGTCCATAAAAAATAAATAAGTACAAACAATAATTAAAGCTTTTAGATTGATAAGAGATTTATACAAAACATGCATAACGTATTTATAAACTGTATATGTATTTAAAAACATTTATAGAAATCGTATAGAGATCTGAATGTATTTGAACCCGCGTCTATTGAAAACCGTTGAAAAGTCTGACTCCTAAACCATACGTCCTTAAAAAAGCTATAAAAATAACTTATAATTAGCCTATAAAAATCTCAAACAGGCCTAATCACGATAGAGAGGCCAGCACGATAAATCGGTTCGAGTTCTGCTACATTAAAATATAAGGCTATTCTAAAAATAATTTTCATATCCTAAGGGTAGTAAGTGAATAATTCTTTAAAATATATTTTTTATCCAATGTACTTAATTAAAGCGAGGTGATGATTTGGGCATATTGTATGTTTGCTGCATACGCATAAATAAAAATATATAATATATTTTTTGTTTTTCAAAACAATCTCAGCCATTTTGTATCAAATCAATCATATTTTTTGTCTCTAAAACTAAAATTTTATAAAAAAAATATTTTTTTCACACATAACAATTATATTCATTGTCCAATAAAAGAATAAACCTTTAAAATACACAACAAAATTTAACAAGGCCTATAATGAAAATGTTACAACGAAAAATGACAATCGATAAATCCAGCGCGATAAATCGGTTCGAGCTCTGCTACATTAAAATATAAGCCCATTCTAAAAATAATTTTCATATCCTAAAGGTGGTAAGTGAATATATCTTAAAATATATATATTTTTTCAATGCTTTTAATTAAAGCGCAGCTACTTAGAAAAATTGACTTTTTTTTGTTTGTCAAACATTTTAAGCCGCTTTGTAAACAAATACAATCATATTTTTTGTCTCTAAAACTAAAATTTTATAAAAAAAATATTTTTTCACACATAAAAATTATATTCATTGCCCAATAAAAGAATATACCTTTAAAATACACAACAAAATGAAATTTAACAAGGCCTATAATGAAAATGTTACAACGAAAAATGACAATCCAAAAAAAAAGAGCTCCCAATTACACAAATAGTTCGACAGAATCCGCGTCACTTTGTAAAGTACTTATATTTATTTTCCCCTCACTTTTGTTCCACTATCTCATAAAAGATGCATCGGGCGGAAAAGGAAAATTAATTTCAGACAATGCGACGCGAAATAGGAACGTTTTTAACCTATTTACAGTAGTGGGTAATACTCAGTTTTATATTTATACGAATTACGGATTTTAGTGAGATTTTTGTATTTTGTATATATTTTTTTGTATAGACAGATGCTGTGAAACTTATCGTGAATAAGTTTTGGGAAATAGTTTTTATATTTTAAAGTGTTATTTGTAAAACTAGAGAAAATAAAATGAAATGAATGAAATTTCTTTAAATATCTTTTGGATTTCAAAAAAATACGTTTTATTATATTATTGGCCAGTCGTGGCCCAGTGGCACAAGAGTGTGACTGTAAACGACTGGTTGTGGGTTCGATTCCCACTCGAGGAGTGGAAATTGTATTTCCATTTTCTTCGCTCTAGTGTCGAGGTAAAGCGCGGCGTTAAGTTCCGCCACTTAACACGCAAACCTCCGAATTCGGCGGAAAGTGGGGAACGGAGTGTCTTAACACTAGGTTCCCTCTGCCTACCCTGCTGTGTGCGGGATATAGCGTGAAGCTATTTATTATAATTGAGTTAGAAAAATCTACGTCGTATGATCCAGAAGACCAGAGGCAATGTTAGGTGTATTTACAGCATTACAATTTATCAGACAGAATCTTTATTTTTATCAAAATGCAGTTTCAGGTAAAAATTCTACTGTAAAATTGGATATTCTTGATTCGATAGTCGAATAATGAATGATTAAATTAGGCAATTGATTGATAATAAACAATATTATAGTTAATTATTTTTTATTCTATAATAAACAAGTAGCCAGTCGTGGCCCAGTGGCACAATTGTGTGACTGTAAACGACTGGTTGTGGGTTCGATTCCCACTCGAGGGGTGGAAATTATATTTCCATTTTCTTCGCTCTGGTGTCGAGGTAAAGCGCGGCGTTAAGTTCCGCCACTTAACACGCAAGTCTCCGAATTCGGCGGAAAGTGGGGAACGGAGTGTCTTAACACTAGGTTCCCTCTGCTTACCCTGCTGTGTGCGGAATACAGCGTGAAGCTAAAAGAAAATAAATAAATAATTAAAGCTTACAAAATTACCACTAAATTGGGGTTTTAAGTAATAAAACATTACGAAACCTATTTTTAAATTTATCTTCGTACTTATTGTTAGACTGCTTTATTTTCGTAGTTACACAGTTATTATCACTAAAACCTCTGATCGATATAAGTCAAGACACGTATTCATTGCTTCTTTCGTTAACAAATACCTCTTTGCTTTAATATTACACCTAGCCAATGACACAAATGATTTATCATAATATCATAATAAATTTTATACATAAAATGGCATTATCTATAAAATTTATTCACTAAAATGTCACTAAAGAAAAATTGTGTAACAGAAACTCTTTGTAAAACCGACCTCATTTGAGTCTCGATCTCAGTCAGGTATTTAACAATCTATCTAACATTGAACGTATCGAGTGAAACGTCAAAGCATCGCAATGAGAGCACTTCTCAGTGAAAACCAAAAGGCCGTTTGAAATATTTAAATCTGCTGCCATTGTGCTCGGATTGGATGTCGAAAATTGCCTATTACCAGCCTTCGAGTACGCCATATTGCTTCTTTATCAAATTTATCGTTCTTTACTATTTCTTCAGACAATTGCTATTTGGACGAGGCTTTGAAACGGTTTTGGCAGTCGATTTATTATATACTTATCTAGTCTTTGTGGTACTGAATTGGTATTGTGGGTGCTCTGTTTTATTATTAATATTTCAGGTTGAGGAAGTATTGTATTTAAATATATAAATACAAAAATGATTAATTGTTCTATCAACAGGTCATTAAAGGTACAATATACAGTTACTGATTTCCTCATTTTCAATACCTTTATAGTGCAATATTGGTATAATATTGGCTTTAAACGCTCCTTCTTTATATAAGCTTTAACAATTCCAAATTTCACAATCCATAGAGATACAAAATTCTTGTAAAAATAATCCGAAAATGTTCATCTACATTTATACATACTTTAGATTTATTTCGCGTATATTTCAAAATAACAGGGTAGTTAGACAGAATCTAGTGTCTAGTAAGTCATTTTGACCTGCACTTTCTACCCGAAATCAGGCTCTGTTTAACTTACGATAGAAGAGAAATAAAAATTGATTTAAATTCAATCTGAACATGAATCAAACCCGCGACCACTCGCGCTTATAATAAGCGCAGACACTATCTCACTAAATACCAACTTAATTACCCTCACAAGCCTATACAATAAGATAATGAACACATTCAGTTTCAGCAGCCCATATATTTTAAAGGTCTTGCAACATTTTACAGAGAGGGGGCATACACTACGTCCTAATGGCTGGATTGTTTTATCGCACTCATTATGGTTCTAGTATTAATTTGCGTCGGGGCCACGTAATACGAGAAAATTGGAATTTCTAAATAATGGAGTCTCAAGGGTTCGGAAACCTTATATGCAGTGCAGACCATTATAAGGTGGGTAAGGTATACCTTAGGTTAGGATGAAAATCATCTTAAAGCGTTTATTTGTAGCTGGCCAGTGTTTGGCTTTATTTTGATCATGGGTACAATTTCATATTTTTGAGTTTTTTAATTAATTTCATATTTTTTTTCTTCAAAGCATGGTAGGCAGAGGACCTAGTACTATAACACTTTGTTCCCTGCTTTCCATCTGAATTCGAGATATTTCAACGTCAATGTACTATTTTTTTATATGTATCACATTTTAAAACAAATTGCTGAATAAAAAGCGAGTGATATATAACTATATTGATTTGGTTGTTTCAGTCAGAAAAACTGCACTATGTTTGTAATTCTATTCATTTTAGAGATAGATTTTTACACGCATTAAGATAAAAATTGCTAACAACAAAAATAAGTTGTAATAAAGCGTATAAGAATTTCGACGCAGCGTGTATAAGAACGCATGCCTTAGTGGTGAGAGCGCCTGAACGGTATTCAGGAGGCGCGGATTCGAATACCGTTGCGTTCAAATTTTTATACGTTTTCTAAATGTCCTTTTCAATTTTCCTAAGTGTGAAATAACACTTTAAGAATGATTAAAAGATAAAAAATATTATAAAAAAAATAATATTCTTTTTATTCCTTAAAGCTTAATTTGATGCCATTTCTAAGCTAAATTTCGATTTAAAAAAAAATCTTAAAGATGATCTTGAATATAATCGTGAAACGATGCTCAGCAGATTCCAGTGTGATAACCACACCACTACGAGTGTATCAACACTCAAGAAGCCGGAGCTACGATGAACTCTAGCCATCAAAAATAACAACATACGTTCTCTCGTTTTGAAAAAAGTAAATGTCCATATATTGACTTTTCGTAAGAACATGAATTTAATACATTATTTTAATTGCTAGATAGCTTAATTGTGTGTTGAAAATAAGCTTAAAATTAGGGTTAAATTGTATTAAAAAGCTAAGAAACACAATAAGTACAACAAAAACAACTGTTATTTTACGTTAATGCCCAAATTACGTGTACAATATATCCACCATATAGTACCGTGTCTCTAACAATATTATTATTATAAATAATATTATCCATCGACGTAACCAGACTGAGCTATATTCCTTAAACGATATCAATTTTCATGTATGCGTGAAAACTCACTCTTACTTTCTATAAAACAAGCCAACATTTTCTTATAAATCAAAAAGAAATTACTTTAAAAATCAATATAATATTATAATATTTGCGTACGTTCATTTTCTTGGTAATGGAAAAATATAAAATAATTCGCAGTGTAGTCCCGCAACAATCGAGGACTTGTCGTTGCTGTAATAAAAAGGGGATAAAAAGGAACAGAAAATTGTTATCATGTAAGGTGTAGGTGAGGGGACGGCGTTATGTAGAATGATTGGGGACTTTTAGATCTTTTCGCTTATAAAATATGTTTTTGGTAAATATGTGGTTTAAAATTTCTAATAATATATTGGATTTGGGCTTCACATGAAATATATATATACATATATATTTTTTACATCTATACCTAAAAGAATGTTTGGCGCTGAGTTACGTCGGCATATATCCAGAATATACAATAACTAGAAAACTTAGGGTGTCCTCTCTGTACGGAGGTTCTTATTAGTATTCCATATGTATCTATTTCGCTATATAATAAGGATTTCTTTTAATAAAATTTTGCAAGAAATACTTATATTTAAAAATTATGACATATTTCCTATAATGTCCATTTTCTAATCTACTCAATCAAATTTTCAAAATTTTTACAGCTTTACATTTTTTTACGCATAGCATTATATTCCGTGTAGTCAGAGAAAACCGAGTATCATGAAACTCCGTTCTCCAATTTCCACCTGAAATGGAGATATTAGATATTAAGTCGGGAAATGTAAAATTCGCCTTTATCTTAGATACCAAAACGGAGAAATGAAAATAATTTTGAAATCGTTCCCCCAAAAGGGAATCGAACATACAACATCTTTATAGCCAGGCTAAGACTACGACTATAGCTACGGTGCTAAATAAAAACCACTGTTTCCCTCCAGCATAAACCCATCCACCAAGAAAGTTGTATTCTTCGGCTGATAAAATGCAAATTCGTGAAGATTCGTCTCAAGTTTTATTTTATTACTCGCTTTAATAAACGTTCTAAGAAGCTGATTGCTCTGCGTACACGTCTTTATGGCGATTGTGAACTTTGTGGAAAAATTAATTAAGTTAAGCATAATATTACCCCTTTTTTCTTCTGTATATAATTTGTGGGGCGGAGAAGGAAAATTTAGTGCTAAATTCTCCTTTCAAATACTAAAAGATAGTGTTGAAACTCTATACTATTTATTTGAAAAAAATAAATAAATGAAGACATCCTGGCATAGTGGAACAGCGTCGTGACTGTAAATGCTATTAGTTGTAGGTTCGATTTTCAGTCATGGGAATGATTATTTTCATTTCTCCGCTCTGGTAAGACAAAGTGCTGCTTTGAGTTTCATCACTTAACACGCAATATCTTGATTTTGAGTAAAAATGGGGGACGGAGTGTGTGGAGACTAGGTTTTCTCTAAATAACCTGCTATGCTGTTAAGGTGAAGCTAAAAAACAACTGGACAATATATTAGCCTACCACTATCAATTCTCTTTATTTTTTTTAACTCAGCCCTCCGTCCTCTTCATAGAAGTAATACTGTAGAAATGCCTTCAATAAAAACAGTTCCTCAATTAAACCAACCCATAACCAACCAATTTCCGTTAGAATTCTTCCAACTGTACCACGACGGCGTCAAAGCTATTTGATTTCATAATATCCTTTATATCCTTGCAATAATCTCTTAATAAACTAGGAGTCATATGCTAGCGGAGCTTGCGTTGCCAAGCCCAAGGCATAATACCAGGCACAGTTAAGCGATATTTATTAGCGTTAGCAAGCACAGCGCGATATAGGGTAATCCGACCAATTTGTAATGGCACTCGTTAATTCTCTACCTTAGGCCTTTTGTTCCTACTATTTGTCACTCGCGAGTGTGTTTTGAATTTGTTTGGATTATAATATTGTGTTGGTATGGTTTTATGGTAATAATATAGAGAGAACGGACTGTCATGATCCTAGACTTTTGCCTATTTTTGCGGGAAAGGCATAATTATTCTATAATTGTTGATAAATTTTAAAACTTTTATGAAATCCAAGGTTATAATGATGCATATCGTATTCAGTACAAAACATAACAATTTTTAACATGATAAGGATTTATTTGCCTGCATTACAAGTGTTTTTTTTAATATGAATATAACATATCTACAAAAACTAACTTGCTTCTATAAAATACACTTAATCTTTACTTACTTTTTTCAGTTCAGTACATATGTATATAAATTACATTCACGAGGTTTTTTTGTTAATTTTAATTATGTATTTTTTAAAATATCACAATCAATCTGTACAATACTATAAAATTCCATATTATAACGATTATTTGCTAAACCGTTTTACAAATAATTTCACTTACATTCACGGACATAGTTAAAACGTTAGCAACTATAGTAAAATTAGCAACACGACACCATAGTAGCACCACCTTGTCTCAAACCCGTACAAAATACGCAATTACAATCCAGCCAAATTATACTGTCGCTACCGTCATTATGTCATCTATCACTTTTGTCACCAACTCGTGAAGGAGGCTTTGGTGGCATTTTACAAATTTCTATTTTCACTTCTGCCATTAGCATCTTCATTTTTATAATTGAACAGATTAATTAAAGCGTTGTAAGTAATAAATTGGACTTTATTATGATTATTTTTTTATTAATTTATAGTCCTTTTTAGGTATATATTTTTTTTAAATATAGACGTTATTTCGGGACAGTGGAACATCATCTATTTGTAAGCATGATTGGTTATTGGTTCGATTTCCACTCAGGGGAATGATAAAATTTAAATTGTTTTGATTGCGACACACTGGTAGAATGACAAAGCTTATTAAGTTCCAACATTCTATATGTAATAATTTCGAGCGGAAAGAGGAGAGTAAAGTGTCTTGACATTAGTTTGCACAATATTCAAAAAAATAAAAATAGTGCTTAAAATTTAAATAAAAAATTGCATATTTTTCAAAATATAAAAAAATTATAATTTTTCATAGTCAGTTGTCTCATTGTCAATTTGTCATGTAAACGACTAACTAACTAAGCGGCGTTAACGTTCCGCTACTTAACACACAAGCCTCCGAATTCGGCGGAAAGTGGGGAACGGAGTGTCTTAACACTAGGTTCCCTCTGCCCACTCTGCTGTGTGCGGAATACAAAGTAAAGCTAAAAAAAATACTAAATATTTTTTCATAGTCAGTTGTCTCATAGTCAATATTTCAAGTTCAGCACGTCTCTGTTATGTTTTTATTAATTAAATAACTATAGCAAATACAAAAAAAAATATTTAGTTAACACATCGCGCTTGTAAATACGAGTACATAATAGCAGGAAGTGATCTTCACTAAGCACAAAGGTGCAAATCGTTGTCATAAAAATTTTACTGCCTCGTAAACTGGTTATTATCACTTTGGGCGTCACTTTTACAAGTGTTAAAAAAACTTTTTTTGTTTCTTTCTACACATTAAATAGAGTATTTAGTGGCAAAACACTTTGTTTTCCACTTCTACCTTTTTCAAATAGTATTTAATTTTACGCCAGTCGTGGCGCAAAGGCACAAGGTGCAACTGTAAAACGACCGGTTGCGGGTACGATTTCCACTCGAGGACTGTAAATATTTTATGTTACCATTTTCTTCGCCTGGTGACGAGGCAAAGCACGGCGTTAAGTTAACATACAATAACTCTAGAATTTGGCGGAGAGTGGGGAAGTGAGTGTCTTAACACTACCCTGTTGTGTGTGTGTGTGTGTGTGAGATACAGGGTTCACCCTGTAGAAAATATAGAAGTGTAGCTAGAAAAATAAATCCAGAGTAGTTAGACAGAAACAAGTGTGAAGACAATCCCTTTTTACTATTTCCGCCAGAATTTATTACATTGCCACCAAACCCAATGCCACCAAATAAACGGAATTAATTATTTATATGTAACTATATTAGATATTTTTAAGTAAACCATAGTTTTAAAAATCATTGCAACAAATTCTTAAAGTTCCCGTCGAAAGAAATAAAAATGAAGATTTGTCATATTTTCAGCCATCTTGATTCATTTCATTTCTACTAAACTATAAAATGCATGCACTTTCTGTTGTTCCACTGAGAGTCTCTACTTTGGGAGGAGACAACGAAAAATATACCTTATACAGTAAACATAAAGTCGAAAATGTGTTAAAAATTTAAATAAATTCTTTTCAAAATATGTAGCTTTCATATAATTTATATCCAGTAGTCGCTTAAAACGCGAGTGAGAGTAGAGAGATAGCTAGCAGAGGTTTAGTATATTTTGCATTTTCACTGTCAACGAAAAATGGCGTATCTATTTATTATGCACGCAATTCCCACCTTACTTACTCGTGATATTATTCAACGCTCTGATGTAACTGTTTGCTGTATTTATGGGTTTTGCTAGATTTTGTATTTTTGATGTGAGAGAGAGTAGTGTGGCCAGTCGTGGCCCAGTGGCACAAGAGTGTGACTGTAAACGACTGGTTGTGGGTTCGATTCCCACTCGAGGAGTGGAAATTATATTTCCATTTTCTTCGCTCTGGTGTCGAGGTAAAGCGCGGCGTTAAGTTCCGCCACTTAACACGCAAGCCTCCGAATTCGGCGGAAAGTGGGGAACGGAGTGTCTTAACACTAGGTTCCCTCTGCCTACCCTGCTGTGTGCGGGATATAGCGTGAAGCTATTAAATTTAATTTAATTTAGAGAGACGCATTTGACGTGTCGATGAGCTTATATGTAAGGTAATTATATATTCTATAAAACGTAGATATTTTAAGGCTTCGTTTAGATACTAATTTATTATTTTGTAAAGTATCATTAAGTAAGGAAATGTATTAGATGTGTAAATTTCGATATTCCATAGTACAAAATAATACTTAACAGTAGGGAACAGCAGATAAACAAATCAAATCGACAAAATTGTCTCTATTAAGTAACATAGTGAAACCTGAGATTGTGATAACGTCGGATTTTCTAAAATGTACATTTTTGAGTGACATTTTATATGAAATTACTCTTTATTTAGAAAAGTGTAAAAATTGCGAAAACCAAAGATCTAATCAAGTATAAAGTTAAATCACTATTTAAATTATCAGATTTTTATATTTTATTTTATAATTATGATGAATATTTAATATTGAACTAAATTCTTCATTTATATTTCCATGATAAAGACACGCAGCAAGAAAATTTCTAAACAGATTCAAAGAAGAGAACAATTTATTCATATACGGGTAGTGAAATAACTAGATTCCTTATGTTTGTACCACATTTAAAGGACCCATAATAATTGTGAAATGCTTGTCATAACAAGTTCAAAATGTTGCTCGTATTACCAAATTATACTCTTTACTCGTAAAGATTACATTAATCTATAAAATATTCACAGCAGGATAGGCAGAGGGAACCTAGTGTTAAGACACTCCGTTCCCCACTATCCGCCGAGTTCGGAGGCATTGCGTGTTAAGTGGCGGAACTTAACGCCGCGCTTACCCTGCTGTGTGCAGGATACAGCGTGAAGCTAAAAAAATAAAAAAATAATAATCAAATAAAATATTCTGAAAAATCTGCCTCACGTTTTTTTCACAGACACAGTAGCAACAGAGAAACTAGTGTTAAGATATTACATTCTCCACTTTTCGGCTGAAATTGAGACATCTTTTCATAAGCGGCAGAACTGTGTATAATGAATAACATATATTTATTTTATTTTTTAGCTTCACGCTGTTTCCTGCATAACGCAGGGTCAGCAGCTAGAACATAGCGTTAAGACCCTCCGTTTCCCACTTTCTGCCGATTTCTAGAGACATTACGTGTTGGCTTCGACACTAGAGGGAAGAAAATAAATATTTGAGTATTTCAATTTCTCGAGTGGGAATCGAATCCATAACCAGTCACACTTTGTGCCCCTGTCCCACAACTGCCCCACGACTGGCCTCACATATATGTATATGTCTATGATTACAAAAAGACAGAAACTTAAGCAACTGGTAATGCCAGACAAGTTGAATTTCAGTAGTTAGGTTTATTTCTTTCGTAAAACGAGGCTTTTACAATGAAATGCAAAGTTCGCTACACGGGGGTTGCACAAAGCAAAGTTAACAGGGCACAGGGTAGAGGGTAGAGGGTAGGGGGTGGGAGGGGCAATTTAATGCGCCGACGCCACTGCAATTTTAAAGTTGGAAAAAGTTCGAAATGAATATTACCTGGGTCTCGATGTGTACCGCAATCTGGAAAAAAAGACGTAAATTATATTATTATTTGTTTTTAATATGTTTATGGTTTTTTTTATTAGATGAGATAATTAGATTAATTGTGGCCACTCGTGGCCCAGTGGCACAAGCGTGTGACTGTAAACGACTGGTTGTGGGTTCGATTCCCACTCGAGGAGTGGAAATTATATTTCCATTTTCTTTGCTCTGGTGTCGAGGTAAAGCGCGGCGTTAAGCTCCGCCACTTAACACGCAAGCCTCCGAATTCGGTGGAAAGTGGGGAACGGAGTGTTTTAACACTAGGTTCCCTCTGCCTACCCTGCTGTGTGCAAGAAAAAGCGTGAAGCCTAAAAAGAAAAAGATAATTAGAAGTTGACCGCATAGCAGTGTAGTCAGAGTGAACCTAGTGAACCTAGTGCCAAGATATTCCGTTCTCCAATTTTCGAGATTCTAAAGCAATTCAAAAAGCAATTTTTTGATAGCGAAAATTAACGCTACACTTTGTCACATGTATATGGAGAGGACAAATAAAAATAATTTCAATATATAATCGTTTCTCTGAGAGGGAATCGAACCCATAATCGCGTTTGCAGTTAGATACTGTGTCATCTATTTTTAAATGAATTGTGATTGAAAGATATAGCAGCAATAAAGAAAATCTTTATAATATATATATTTTTTAATATGGCAGCAAATCTACTATAAATATATACTATAATAGTCTTGATTTCGCAAAAGGTGGACGGCAGAGTGTCTTAACACTCCATCATATCAAAGAAACAAATTTATTTAGTGCAAATTATTAGCTACAGGCAAGTAATCCAAAGATTGACTGACTCTACCAAAGTTGTCTTTCACAAGCTCCTAGTAATAAAAGTTAGAAAAGTAGAGTTCTTGTACGCAAATAAACGCGTAACGCAAACAAAAATATAAATCACAGCCGTTTAGATAAATATATTAAAGATGTTGAGAAATTTATTCCAGCTTTCACTATCTACGTTGTTTCTCTTTTGAACAGCCTCTGACGTGGTCGAGGAGTAAAAGGTTATACTGATGGACTAAAGTATCCTTTTTATTGTGTTTGTTACGATAACAATATGTAGATAAGTTATATATTTGTCATTGTCCATCTTAATATGTATATTGCAAGTTGGAGGGTAAAGCCTAACTGACACTATACTCGTATATATCTTAATTTGTGTGGCCAGTCGTGGCCCAGTGGCACAAGCGTGTGACTGTAAACGACTGGTTGATGTTCGATTCCCACTCGAGGAGTGGAAATTATATTTCCATTTTCTTCGCTCTGGTGTCAAGGTAAAGCGCGGCGTTAAGTTCCGCCACTTAATACGCAAGCCTCCGAATTCGGCGGAAAGTGGGGGACGGAGTGTCTTAATACTGGATTCCCTCTGCCTACCCTGCTGAGTGCGGGATACAGAACAGGTATAGGAAGCAGATACAGGAAAAAATATCTTTATTTTTATCTATTCTGTGGTCAATACATAAATAAACATACAAAGAAATAAATATAAATATATAAAAATAGTCTTTAGGTAATGTTCTTAAAAATACTAAATTACTTCAGAAAATCTAATTTATTTTTGACCCTTATCTAATAGAGTAGGATATTCAGAAAGCATTTACTTCTTAGGAACTATATTTTTTATTACTTATTCTTTTTTAAGAGACTTTACGTATTGAATATTCCAAATAACCCGAAAAAAAGGAAGCAAATATAATTTATATTTAATCATTTCTACCATTTGAAATCTAATCTATAACCACTTTCTGTCCATTGCACTAAAAACCCATTTAAATTCATACAATTTTACGTAAAAACAAACGGAAAAGTAGGGCAACTGTAGAATATGTGATATGCGAAAATATTTATTTTCCACGTAATATCTTTTTAAAAGAGATATTGCATATTGAATTGTCCAAATTACCCGAAAAACGAAATACATAAAATTCTAATAAAGTAATTACCCCGAATTAGGATCGAATCCGCAACCACTGTTTGACTATTGCACCAAAAAACATTCAAATTCATGCTTTTTTTTTAGCTTCACGTTGTATTTCGCACACAGCAAGGTAGGAAGAGATAACCTAGTGTTATCACACTCTGTTCCCCATTTTCCACCGATTTTTGGAGGCATTGCGTGTTAAGTGGCGGAACTTAACGCCTCGCTTAGCCACGCTTCCAGAGCGAAATATTTCCACTCCTCGAGTGGGAATCGAACCCACAACCTGTCGTTTACAGTCACACGTTTGTGTCACTGCGCCACGACTTACACGGCCCCATATTAAAATAGCAAATTCATACTATTTTACATAAAAAACAAAAGGAAAGTTACAGCAACAATATAGTATGTGATATGCATAAAGAAAGTTTATGCTCCACTAGCGAGACAATATGGCGGGCCGACATATTGAATTTGACATTGATATATTTTTTTCGATACATTCAAAGGCATATGGGTATTGGAAATTTGCTCAACACCATCCCGTTCCGCGCTCGTCTACTTGCTACGTATCATAAAATGTTTATACAAAAAATGTAAACATTCAACCCTAATAAGATAGTTTTGGATGTCTAATAAGATTGCCTTTCGTATAGTAATCCAGATCTTTGTTAAGATCTAGATTTTTGACTGAAATAAAGAAAAATATATGAGGATTCTCATGTTTATTGTTATTAATAAATTGCATATATTGTATATCAATATATTAATAGGGAAAGAAAGATTTAGACTCTTTTTTAAGAATTTTTTGAAGAGGGAGGAATATGAAATTTGGTGTAGTTAAAAATTATATACATACGAGTAAGAAGTGCAGAAAGCCAACATATCTTCCATTTATAACTTTTCTATATTATCTAAATATCTATCGTTACTTCAGTAAAATAAAATGAATATTACACACATGTTTGACGTATAAAGTGACATAAACGTTACTAAGGTAACGCATATTTTATGCGTCAACAGGGACTCTAATATTTCAAGAAAAAATTAAATATATAGTGCTTTCTGCTTACTTAATTTTTGTTTTTTTTTTTTAATTTCTTTTTTAGCTTTGCGCTGTATCCCGCACACAGCAGGGTAGGCAGAGGGAACCTAGTGTTAAGACACTCTGTTCCCCACTTTCCGCCGAATTCGGAGGCTTGCGTGTTAAGTGGCGGAACTTAACGCCGCGCTTTACCTCGACACCAGAGCGAAGAAAATCGAAAATTAAATATTTCCATTCTCACTTCTTCATACTTTTCCATTCTAATTCTCACTTTTGGTATATAAAGAGCGGCGTTGGGTTACGCTGAAGAGCGGCGTTAGGTTATGCTGAAGAATATATAGTATTTTGAATTTAATTAGAAGTGAAAATAAGACTGTTTTAACACGAAACATATTTTTCGTATCCTTAATGTGTATCAAGACTTTAAAAGTGTTGAATATTTAGTGTTAGTTATTTAACATTAAGCTTACAATTAAATAAACAATCGGCACCAAATTAAAGGATATATATATATAATGTTGTATGAAATACGATATACGAGTATAATACTCAGGATTTGGGAATAGGCATATTGTTTGAGAATATAGTATAACACTCGAGTGTAGCACACAGTGTAACACTCGAGGGTAAAATACGACCAAAAATTCTTTCAATTCATACTTACATTATAAATGCGAAAGTCTGTGTGTTTGTCTGTCATGCTCTCACGGCTAATCTACCGTTTCCGATTTGGATGAAATTTAGAATGAAAGTAGTAAAAGTGACTCGATCTAACATAGGCTACTTATTTTTTTCAAAAATCAACATCGAAAGAGTTGAAATAGGGGATGAAAATTTATATGAAAAATCTAGACCGCTTGACCAACTGCAATGAATTTTGGCATAAATATAGTTGATAATTTAAGCTTAAATATAGGTTACTTTATTTTTTAAAAATGCGCCCCCGAGGGTTAAAGTCCACGTGGCAAAGCCGCGAGCGGGCCGCAGGTTCTAAATATTTTTTTTAATGTAATGAGTATATTATATTAGAATTTTAGTAGCAATTAAGTTTAGTAGTAACAAATCTTACAAAAACCATATGTAACAATACATACTGTACAAATATAGACGTAAAAACAACAACATATTTCATTAAATAAATTAATTTAACTTAATAATAGTACAAACGCATCTGTGGCCAGTCGTGGCGCAGTGGCACGAGCGTGTGACTGTAAACGACTGGTTGTGGGTTCGATTCCCACTCGAGGAGTGGAAATATTTAATATTTCCATTTTCTTCGCTCAGGTGTCGAGGTAAAGCGCGGCGTTAAGTTCCGCCACTTAACACGCAATGCCTCCGAATTCGGTGGAGAGCGGGGAACGGAGTGTCTTAACACTAGGTTCCCTCTGCCTACCCTGCTGTGTGCGGGATACAGCGTGAAGCTAAAAAAAAAAATAATAGTACAAACGCATCTCATCAACAAGCATAATTTAAATTAATTAAAGCTCCCATCATCAAAACATATGTACCATACAATACATAAAATATCCAAAAATAATTAATAACCGGCTAAAACACGCAGCTTTCATTTCTAAGTTATTGATGGGCGCCGCGTAAAATTCAGTAAAACCTAGTCTATATATCACGGTACATAGCGAAAATAGCAATTATACTGTTATTTATGCATTGGAACAACGATAGAATGAGATTTATTGTTCGCACGCACATTATTACCGTTTGTTAGGATCTTTGCACCTACGAGTCCCCTATATGTATCTATATGTGTACATGTTTTGGACATTTTTTAATATTTTAAGCGTCATGCTATATACCACACACAGCAGAGTAGGCAGAGGGAACCTAGTGTTATGACACTCCGTTCCCCACTTTCCCAATTCTGGACTGCGCCACTACTGGCCTCTGACCAAAAGTTAAGGCCAGTCGTAAGCCGTAGAGGCACAAAGTGTGACTATAAAGCGACTGGTTGTGGATTCGATTCCCACTTGAGGAGTGCAAATATTTTATATTTCCATTTTCTTCGCTTTGTTATCGAGGTAAAGAGCCCTAAATTCTGCCATTTATCACGCAATGACTCCGACTTCGATGGAAATTAAATTATGCCTAACACTGGTGTATAGTACATATCGTTAGATGAGACCGTCATAGCGTAGTTTGTGTGTAATCGCGATTGTTGTGGGTTCGATTTCTAATTGAATGTTCCGTCATTTTACATGCAATATTCATTTCAGAGGGAAAGTGCAAAATGGAGTGTCTTTTTTTTTAGCTTCGCGCTGTATCCCGCACACAGCGGGGTAGGCAGAAGGAACCTAATATTTAGACATTCCGTTCCTCACTTTCCGCCGAATTTGGAGACAGTGCATGTTAAGTGGCAGAACTTAACGCCGCGTATTGCCTCTGATACCAGAGCGAAGAAAATGGAAATAATAAATATTATGGATGTTATGATACTTTTTTATCTCACTAAATACGCTTCTATACTGAAAAAAGCGTGAAGCTATTTTTTAGTTAGATGTCGTTAATAGGTTATTTGGTAACGGCAGTCAATTGTTATATAGTCTAGAAGATATGATTTTATGAAAGACAGGTGAAGACATGTGAAACTATTAAACGCGTGTTGAGAATTATATTTTTTATCTTAAAAAGTTCTCGTATACAGCTTTCATTTTATTTAAATCACTGTAATAGCACTGCCATAACCATACATACAATTATTTAAGTCTAAACTATATTTATTTCTGGCATAAGACAACGCGTAGCGTTGGGTTACGCCACTCTACATGTGATGTGTTGAATTCAGGTGGAATGTGCAAAAAAAATATCTTAATGACGATTTCTCTGTGACTACTTCATATATTCATATTACCAAAACCATTTAACGGCTTCGAAATTGATTCCGAATGCATGCTATAGCTTGCTTTACAAGCCACTGACATGAACATTTCTAGCTTGTTCCTAGCCTTTTGATGGTTTTCGCTGTAATAAATCAAATAATTCTACTACAATATATGTTGTGTAGATACAACTTGCCTATTAAAGTCATCTTCGTATATTTGAGATAAATTTATATTTAAGCGATTGTTTGCTGTGAATTCGATTCTTATTCGTGACATTACAAATCATATTTGACTTAACTCTCATTATTCTGGTAACTAAGACAAATACAGCGTTAAGTTCCGCCACTGAACGTGCAATATTTAGATTTTCAGCGAAAACTTATACCTACCATGGTTTTGCGAGAAAAATCGTAAGTTGAAGAAAATTATGTTTCAGTTCCATTTTGACTGTAATTAGGACATCAACTGCCCAGTTCAAACTGGAGTAAATGTTTAATTTTAAACATTTAAAATAATAATAATTTCCTATAGATTGAGTATATCACAATATTTTACGCTCACCACACTATGTAGCGAATCCCATAAACCACCACCCTTACTTACTTCGAACCTATAACCCTTCCGTTAAAACCAATAAAATCAAACTACACCATTTTGTCAACAACAGCCTTTTTTCACTATAACAATAAACTTCGATTGAGTTAAATATGATTGGAAATATTAATAAAATATTTCAACGCGGAACAGTAATTATTCTGTTATTTATACACAGCGGGCTGGAGGCGTGGATTTATCGCCTTGCCGTTATTACCCCATAGTAGTATTGTTGAGTTTTCTAACTGACACATTCAGTGTTACAACTTTTTTACGTGTAAAAAGCTGTGATTCAGTGGGAAATGTCAGTCAAATAATAAATATAAACTGCTAAAAGCTGCGACTGCGACTTTGTCCTCGCGGTGTTCAAAAATAGTTAAAAAAAATCATAGTTACATTTCTAAAACAAAAATAATCTAAGTTACTGGCTACTACTTTTACTAGCTGTAAGCTGATGTAAATAGGATATTACATGAGCTAATAGCTAGTAAAAGTCCCGTCCAAGTCGGTCCAGCCGTTCCGAATTAGCCGGAACAAACCAACGGACGACGATTATAAATTGAATAAAAAAATGTAATTTTGTTATACACTGTATATCGTGTATATTTAACAAAATAACATATACACCATAGTACAGACAGACACAATATATAATAAACCAAATATTTTATTATATAATAAGCCAATTTAAGGTTTTTTTTCTTAAAAGACAGTAATAAACATTAAACAATGTCAAGATACTCAACATTTGTAGGGAACAGATTTTAGTAATAATTAAAATGCTTTGAACACATGGTTTAGCGGTCAAAGTGATCGGATGGGTTCCGAGAGACGCGGACTCGAATCCCTGCATTCAAAGTATTGTGTTTTCGAAAAAAAAAAAATTTTTAATCATCTAGAACTAATCATTCTATCTCCTCAATCGAGCAGAAATCGAAGCCACAACCAATGTCATTTACAATTAAATATTAGACCCTACCACTGCACTACGATACACCAAATCTATATATATACCAACTAAATATCAAATTAACAGCTACCCTAACAGGCATATAACATATATAATTATTCCAGGATAGCAGACCAGCGCTGACGTATGCAAAACGCGCTATCGCACGGAATTAATCACTCGTGTCACTCGCCGCTGAGGTAGAGATGCTTGTATAATGTACCTCGGGCAGGAAGGAGTTACTCATACTAGTGGCTTACTGATATTTAAATTTTTAGGTAATTTATGGTATGTTTACGTAATTGTTAAAAAAATTGCTTGTTTTTAATTGTTATCCGTGATATGTACTTAGTAATGTTATGAAGTGAAAGTCTGTCTGTCTGTATGTTCGTCTCTGGTCTGATTAAAATGAAATTCGGAATGAAAATAATTGAAGATCCAGAGTCAAATATAAGTATACTTATTTTTTTAAAAAAATCACTTTAAAGGGTTGCAATATAACGCAATGTAACATTAACTTTTATAAAACTAGCTGTGCCCGCAACTTGGTCCGCGTGGAATTTACAGGTTTACGTAAATTCCGGATTTTTTTGATTTTTCAGTTGTAACTGCTTAGTTAGAACTGTAGAATCAAAAGAACATTAGCACACATAGCCTTAAACTTACTTGATATTGAGAATATTCATATTCACTAAGTATCTTTATAAATTCAAGCCATGTTTTTTACCTGATATATGCTTATACATCGGAATAAAAAAAAGGGCTTGAATATTATTGTAAAGTTATATTATTGTAAAGTTTTACTAAAAACCATTCCGTATTTTTTACGTGAATTACGTTTGTAATATTAATAGCATGATTCGTAGAGGTCATCGTAGCGCCGTAGGACAGAATCTGATTGTCAACATGTTATAGTATCGATTCCCAATTAATAAAATGATTAAATATATATATTTTTAAATTCATCGCTATAACAAAATAAAGTGGCGTTGAGTTCCGCCACTCAAAACAATGATTTGTGTCCCTGTGGCCAAATAATCAATAATAATCGAATTGTTTATGTAAATAATTAACTACATACGTAATGAAAAAAGGAATCAATTTGATCATTACTCTTTTACATTTATTTATTAAAAAATGCCGACTTTGATTGTAGTCAAGTATGTACTCGTATCTAAAAATGTTAAGTTTTACTGATTGATATAGAGATTACTCTCGCGATGATTGCATTACCATCATTAAAAAGTATTTGTATTGTATATACCTTAGTTTAATCTTCGCTTAAACGAAAAAGTAACCATCTTTTACTAAATTCTATAAACTTATCCTGCAAATTCCTCAAAATTTGCTGAAAATGCATTATGAACATTTTTTAAAAAATTCTTAAACAAAAAAAAACCTAATTAATTCATTTTTTAATCACCATACGTACGTACATACAAAAAGCATATACACCAACATACAGAACGTTATAAATAGAGCAGTATAAAGTAATGTATGTGTTTGTAATTAATCAGAGTATCCGAGCCACGGCAGACTGATGGCTCTGCGAAATCAGGAACGCATCGATTTAACATTTATACCCAACTAGCGTTAAACGGCAGCTTTGCCTTTACAATTTAATGAAACGAAAATTACAATTCAAAAGCTCAAATTAAAAAGCTTTTTTTTTGGATTTCTTTGAAAGCTTATTTTGAAAGTTTGTATTAAAGGTAGTATAATAATAAGCATAAGTTGTAATAAGCGTTGTAATGTTATAGATTTGACGCATCTGGATGTAGAACATATGGCTTAGTGGACAAAACGCCCAGCGTTTTGTAAGAAGTTACGTACGCCCAGGTTTTTTAAGAAGCGCGGATTTTTATACGTAATAAGTATTTTTTTCTTTTTTTTAGCTTCACGCCGTGTCCCGCACACAGCAGGGTAGGCAGAGGGAACCTAGTGTCAAGAGAGTGTCTGGTAATATAATATTCAGTCTAAGAATATTTGATTGATGTGTTAATATGTGGAAGACTTGAGGTTAGTGTTTCCCATCACTCAGAAGACGTGAAGCTTATCAGTATTGCCCAACACTGACGAAATTTAATTGCAATATTGTTTGTTTTTTTTAGCTTCACACTGTATCCCGCACACAGCAGGGTAGGCAGAGGGAACCTAGTGTCAAGACACTCCGTTCCCCACTTTCCACCGAATTCGGAGGCTTTGCGTGTTAAGTGGCGGAACTTAACGCCGAAGTCATTTTTATCTTATACGTAATTAGTAATATTTTAAAATAGTAATTTTTATACGTCTTTTTTTATAATGTATAACACTTTAGAAAATGAAAAAAAAGAGAACTCCATGGTTTTTCCCGTATAGCAGAATAGTCAGAGAGGGCCTAGTGTCAAGTCACTCAACCTTTCACTTTCCTCACGAAATCGAGATGCATGTTGAGTGATGCACAACTGATTCTGAAAGCTTGTATGATTATTTACTACAGTTTACTGCAATCTAAACTTACTCTTTAGTATTCAGTTAAGTCTGTGTGTTGAATTATATTATATCGCACAGTCAGTCGTTTTCAATCGGACAGCGTCTGACTCTAAACCTGACTGGATGTGGGTTCGATTTCTACTGGGGGAAGTTTTATCTAAATTAGATAGTAGAAGATTATATTTAAATTGCTTTAATTTCTCTGCTCTAGTACCTAAAACAAAGCGCAGCGTTAAGTTCCGACACTTAACACGCAATATTTTGATTTTACGTATGTGTTTTATATTTTACCTTTTCGCTGCATCATAATGACTTTTAATGGCTGATATTAAAATTATACTTTTAAACATTTTTAAAGTGTTATTCCACACTTAGGAAAATTGAAAAAGACATTTAAAGAAAGCGTAGCATGGCTCAGTGGTGAGAGCGCCTGAACGGTATTCAGGAGGCGCGGGTTCGAATCTCGCTGCGTTCAAATTTTTATACGCTTTCTTTAAATGTCTTTTTTCAAATTATACTGATAAAAAAGTTCCCTTTTGTCAATAAATTATGAAATAAATACATCACACAGTTATTTAACATAAATTCTAATACCCATAACGAGTACGATCGACGGTGTACAGTTTTTTCTACGGCATATATCTTCGGGGACGGGCCAATTGAACTGTTTTCTTACGGGAATTTATTGAGGTTCCACCGAAATATAGGCAGGTGGGAGTTACAATTTAATTCTTTATTTTTTTTATGTTGAAATTCCTTAGTTTGCCGTATTTTCATTATAATGTAGTGTATTGAATTCTTTCTTTGTATTTTTTCGTAGCTTTACACTGTATCCCGCACATAGTAGGGTAGGCAGAGGAACCCTAGTGTTAAGACACTCTGTTCCCCACTTTCAGGCGAATTTGGAGGCTTGCGTGTTAAGTGGCGGAACTTAACGGCGAGCTTTACCTCGATACCAGAGCGAAGAAAATGGAAATAAGATATATTTTCACTCCTCGAGTGAGAGCGAAACCCACAACCAGTTGCTTTACAGTCACACTTTGTGCCTTTGGGTTCTGTGCACAACTGGCCAAGTTTTTGATATTAAGAAGAAAAAAAAGTTTGTCTTATGTCACTATAAATATCAAAAGTGGAGAACAGAGTAATTTCTTACTATGATATTACTATTTTGTGTATTAATTTAATATATAATTTTATAATTTCTTCTTTGTTTTTAATCGTAGAACAATTATCACACAATAAGTATTTGATATTACTAAGTAAATTCCGCCACTTAACACGCAATGCCTCCGAACTAGGTTCCCTCTGTCTACCCTGCTTTGTGCGGGATACAGCGTGAAGCTAAAATATTACAAATAAATATTATATTATTTTATGACATTTAGTTAGAAAAAAAATAGCAATTCTTCACTAAAATCTAACAATAATGTTAAAGCTAAAAATATTTAACTGAACTATTGCTACCTAACAAAATTAAATTAGCTTACCCCCACATAAGATTCGAACCCATAATCCTTCCAACTTACATCTACAAGTCAGTGTGGTTATTTAGTTTGTCCAACTGTCTGAATAATAAAGTTCCCAGTCCCTACTAGAGGAACCAACCTGTACTTAACAGTGTCACGAGTGCAAACCCTTGAGATGTAATTTACGGCTTCCGGTCGCATTAGTTTTTGTACGGCGCATCGCTTTCGATGAACGCCTGTAAAGTTATTGCCACCCCTGAATTAGTTGTTTTGCTTAGTTACAAGTTGTAATATTTTGTTGTTTTTGATAATATTATTTATTTATTTTAGTGATAAATTGTTAAAAGTTAGGTTTTTGTAATTTGAATAAAAAATAACTTTGCCTACATTCTCTTTGTGTCAATAAAATTAAGTTGAATTCTTCTTGAAAGTTTATTTTTGCATATTATTTGAATTTTATAGAATTTTGTAATTGTCAAAACTTCTGATTTCATTTTGATGTGGATTCGATTCTCACTCAGGGGTTTTTTATATTTATTTTTTTATTCTCTTGTAAGCCAAAATACAGTTTTGAAATCCATCATTTAAACCAATGTCACTGTTTCTTATGAAACGTAGAGAACATAGTGTCTTGACACAACATTTAGTTAAATAAACAAAGTAGGAAGTAAAAAAAAGTTTAAAGTTTATAATTTTACAATTTACTTATTGTAAAAAAGATTCAATTGTTTTATAAAAAATAACATTTTTATAATAACAATAAGAAAAATATAATAAAACGTATAACCTAAATAACAATTACCATTAACAAAAACTTATACAAACATATATAAACATATATAAATAAAATTGCACCTAACCACTGTCACAGGGGACTATTACATGTTTAATTACTAAACCAAAACTATCTTGCGATGTGAATTTTAATTAAAACAATAAATTTTAACAACAGACTGCTATGAATATGTCACATGTAGGTACGAGTGGAACACAGGTCCCTGTTAAGCATTGCAAAACTATTTGAGGGCATTGGCGCAGTAGGACAGTTTGCCTGTAAATGATGATTGTAAGTTCGATAAATAATTGAGGCAATGATTTTTTTTATTTTTATAGCTTCACGCTGTATTCAACACACAGCAGGGTAGGCAGAGGGAACCTAGTGTTAAAACACTCCATTCCTCACTTTCCGCCGAATTCGGAGGCATTGCGTGTTAAGTGGCGGAACTTAACGCCGAGCTTTACCTCGACATCAGAGCGAAGAAAATGGAAATATTAAATATTTCCACTCCTCGAGTGGGAATCGAACCCACAACCAGCCGTTTAAAGTCACACGTTCGTGCCACTGCGCCACGACTGGCCCCAGTCCCCAGCCCCAGAGGGAAAGATTATATTAATTATTTTGTTCTGTAAAAGGAAGTTACTTCTTATGACATCAGCCATCTAAAAGGCAGTAATCTCTGCCTACCCTATTTTAGAGATACTTTATTTTCCAGCACTAATAATTAACCGGAGAAAATTTAGCTAAAACAGCAGCTTCATGCTTTTCCCATATAACATGGTAGTCAGAGAAAACATAGTGTGAAGACGGAGTGTCTTGACACTATGTTTTCTCTGACTACACTTTCTCCACTCTCCACTTTCTCTTCACTTTCCGTCTAAGTATGCGACATTACCTTCTGAATGAAAGACACATCAAACTAAAAAGGGGTGTAAATTTTATAGTATAGAATAATTTTCATCATCAATTATGGTTCATTGTCTTAGAGTTTAATTAAATTAAATGTCATACTAAGTTTTGCCTGCGGTTTCCCCTGTAGGGGATATTTAGGGGATAGTGAATACGTTTTGTTGTGGGTCGTCTAAGTTATTTCATTTTACATGGCTATTAGTTATTTAAATTTATGGCTGACCTGCTGGTCTTTCCAGTTAGTGAATTATAAATTCTAGTAAGCATTGTTGTTTACTAGTGTTTATACTATTTTTTTAGTTATATTACTTATTCAGTTATTCGTGGTGGCAAAATGTAACCTTATCCGTACTTATATTATAAATGTGAAAGTCTGTCTCTTTGCCTGTCACGTTTTCATGGCTTATCTACCGGTCCGATTTGGAGGAAATTTAGAATGAAAGTAGAAAAAAACTCAGGGTTAGGTTGAAATAGGCTACTTATTTTTTTAAAAATCTACCTCTAAAGGGTTGAAATAGGGCATGAAAGTTTAAACGAAAAATCTAAACAGGTTAACCGATTGTAATGAATTTTGGCATAAATATAGTTAACAATCCAACGTTAAACATAGGCTACTCTATTTTTCAAATATCCACCCTCGAGGATCGTAATATGACAAAACATCTTTAGCTGTGTATTTCACGCGACAAAGCCGCGAGCTAGTATTTTATATTAATAGACCACTAATATATAATACTTTCAAAATATTTCTAAAACTTAAATTTGGACACACAAACAATTTTGAACAGACATAAATAATAAAATATATAAATGATAAATTCACGCGAAACCGTTCCACTTAATGTATTTCGCTTATCAAGTAAATATAACCTTAAAAAAAATATACATATTTTTTAAAGTAAACTCATTCATTTTGCTCTCAAAAATAACGTGACAGACTTAAACTGGCTTCAAACGTCCTAATTACGTCAACAGTGCGTCGTTATAAAAGTGCCACTCACTGGGTAGCTTTTTTTTATATATACATACATATATTGTACGACTGTCTGTATGTATGTGGAGCCGAAAGCACTTCGTTAAGCTATTGTACTTGAGCTTATTCAAAAAAAACTTTTTTTACTTGGATATTTTGATGTTTTTTTTGTATATGAACACTGCTGAATATTAATTTTGTTTTGGAATTAATCTAAGATTGTTTATGCTTTTTGTAAAGTTAAGCTGAATAAAGAATAAGTAGCGAAGAATGTTTTCTTCTCGGGAACTTGGCTTTGTCGTATTTCTATATTTTTCATCACACACTTCTGGCATTCAACAAAGTAAATTTAGCTAGCATTAAGATACTCCATTCTCCACTTTCCACCTATTTATACATCATTCCTCAGTCAGAGAGGACCTAGTAGTAGGTAGAGAGGTCAGAGAGGATCTAGTGTCAAAACTCTCCGTCGTCCACTTTTTTCTTTTATAGGCTTAAGTGTATTATAGGGAGAGTTACATAACAGGGGACATCGTGTGTGATTGTTACATAATTATGTAGGTTCGATTGTCATTCGGGGCAGTATTATATAGTTTATTATTTTTATTCTATTTAATTATTTTTGTTATTTTTATTCTGTTCTGTTGGCTTTCACCAAAATAGAGCTAGAGACTTTTGTCAATTATCTCAATGTCTTAGATTAAACCAGGTATTAGTAAACAGAGATTACCTCGCTATTTAGGATAATGCGTAAAGATAAAAAAAAGTAGTTTTTATACGTAAGGAGCCGTTGCGGCACAGTGGGACAGCGTCTGACTATGAAACGTGATGGTTGTGGGTCCGTTTTCCTTTGGAGGGAATGATTATTTAAATGTTAAGTTCTGCACTCTGGTATCATAGACAAAGGACGGTGTTAAGTTTCACCAGTCAAGGCGTAATGTCTCGATTTTCTGGTGGGGAATGGAGAACGGAGTGTCTTAACACTAGACCCTCTTTTACTACCCTGTTATGCGGGAATATTATGCATTAAGCGGAAAACTTATACTTAAATTCCGAGATAAACAAAACATTTAAATATATACGAATTACCTAATTAAAGTAGTTAATTTATTCATTCATTCTTAGTGTCATTTTACAAAGGAAAAGGAAAATAAAATGAAAAATTTATAGCGATAGCGGAAAAGTGAAGTCAGGACGGCATTACTTAATGGATTTGTTTAAACTGTTATGTACCGCAAACGTTTGTTTTATATAGAAATAAAAATATTTGTTCTACTAAAGTAATTGGAGGACGTCGTGGCGCAGTGTGACAGTGCTGGCTGTATGGCTGGATGGTTGTGGTTTCGATTCCTACTTGGGCTAATAATCGTATGTTTTTTTTAGCTTCACGCTGTATCCCGCACACAGCAGGGTAGGCAGAAGGAAACTAGTGTTAAGACACTCCGTTCCCCACTTTCCGCCAAATTCGGAGGCATTGCGTGCTAAGTGGCGGAACTAAACGCCGCACCTCGACTCCATCGAGTGTAATCGATCTCACAACCAGTCTCGTTTACAGTTACACTTACGTGCCCCTGCGCCACGACTGACCCCAACCCTATTTAAATTGTTTTTATTTAACTGCTCTGCTGATAAAATAAGCGCAGCGTTAAGTTCCATAACTCGGTAAACAATGTCTTGGATTCAGTCAGAAAGTGGGAAACCTAGTGTGTTGATCCTAGGTTACCTCTGTCTACCTTAATAATAGGGAAAAAGCGTAAAGTTAAAAGGAAACTCAAGTAATTGTATGGGTATTCACTTTTATCTGTCGGTAAAATTATTGTTGAAATTTCATAAAGGTACATATATCTTTTTAATGTATTGTTGTATTTTCTTAATATTTTATTTACTGTATATATTTATTTTATATTATATATACAACAGAAGAAACCCTAGTTCAGTGAAACCCATTCGAACTATACTCCGTCGGCATTTTTAAACATAAAGCCATATAAAGCTAGAATATTTTACCAAAAAAATATTGCAAAGTCCATCATAAGGGGATAAAAGAAAGAGATACATGTGTATATACATTATGTATGTAGATGTAAAAATCACAGAATCCATTTAGCGATTAAAAACCCGTCTGAAGCAAAGTATGCATCGCTGGCTCCGTTGCAATCATTTCGATATTCATTAATGTAATTACATATGCTATAGATAATTATAATGGGAAGAAAAGGTTTCTGATTTGTCTGTTTTGTAGTTTGAAGTTTAAATTTAAGCTTAGTTCCAGTTGGAGAAATAAATTATAATGTCTTTAATAGTTTGTAGGTTCTAACCAGTTATATAACTGTTTGTTTTAGTTTAAAAGACGATAATCTCATAAATATATATTATGAACTATCGACTCGCTCACGGCTTCACCCGCCTGAACTGTAGTATTTATACCTGTATCGTATTTTCTACGGCCAGGGTTGTTGTTACACTTAAGTTAAGCTGGGAAGATATTTCAAAGCTAAACTTTCATCCCCTATTTCATTCCCCCTTTTAACGGTGTATTGATGTGGAAAAAGAAATTGACTGCGCCTTGGCCCTAGATCCTATACTATTTTTATTCTGAATTTCATTCAGATCAGGCCATAGGATTAGCCGGAAAGCGTAACAAACAGAAAAACAGACAGGTAAATAGACGTGAATTTACTAATATTTAGAAAAACGAACCTATAGATGTTCAATAGTGTTCATACACTTATTATGCAGCATACAATTAAAAATTATTATATTTCAATACGTTAAATTACATTATATGTTATTTGAGACAACATCTAACCATTGTGGAGGCTAGTCGTGGCGCAGAGGCATGAACCTGTGACTGTTAACGACTGGTTGTAGGTTCGATTCCCACTCGAGGAGTGGAAATATTTAATATTTCCATTTTCCTTCGCTCTGATATCCGAGGTAAAGCGCAGCGTTAAGTTCCGCCACTTAACACGCAATGCCTCTTAATTTGGCGGAACGTGGGGAACGGAGTGTCTTAACACTAGGTTTCCTCTGCCTACCCTGTTGTGTACGGGATTCAGCGTGAAGTCAAAAAAAAATCTAACCAGCAGCATAATGACTATGGTTCGATTACTACTCAGAGCACTAATAAGAGGGATATAGAAAAGTATTTCAAATGTTTTCTTTGCCCTCGTACCACAAATTGCGGTTTTGATTTCCGCCAATATATAAGAAATATGACTATATCAAACAGAAACCAATGACTATAGTGTCTTGACACTAAGTTCTCTCTACCCTGTTATTCAAGAAAAATATAAAAATAACTTTTTTATAAAGTACATTTGCTTTACACAATCTCGTCTGAGACAATTTTAGTTAAGGTGACCTGTCTCGTTATAGTGTCTGCGCTAGAGTTATTACAGTGCACACGTGCGTAGCTCATATACGCTTTTAATAGATAGCTGAAGTTATTTTTAAGTAATGGCTTTACCATTTATTTATAAGGGTTGTTGGTTAGTTTCTTAAATTATATAAAAATATACTTTTTATTGTTTGTTTATTTCAAATTTTGCAAAAAGTTTGCTTTTAACTTATATATTTTAACAAGAAGTTTCTGATATGCTTTTAGATATGTACTTATTTAATTTATAGTATTTATTTTTTTATATGTAAAGAAAGCAAAGCAAAGATTTTAGTATGAAAGGAATTGTGAAGATATTATGCATTAGGTTAGGGTTATGCGTTTTTTAAGCTTCATGCCATATCCCGCACACAATGGGTAAGCAGAAGGATTTTAATGTTAAGACACTCCGTTCTCCATTTTCCACCGAATTCTGGAGACTTTTTGTGTTAAGTGGCGGAACTTAACGCTGCGTTTCGACATCAGAGTGAAGAAAGTGTAAATATGAAATAATTCCACTCGTCGAGTGGGAATCGAATCCATAACTGCTTGCGTTTACAATCATACTTTGTGCCCATAGGCCACGGCTGGCCTCATTTTGTTTATGTTCAAAATACTTTTTATGAATCTTATTTTATTTTAATAATTCAAGGTCTACAATAATTAATAAATTTTAATTCGAATAATTTTAATTTATATAATATAATGGTCAATGAAACGGGAAAGTAAATATCTCTATTTTAAAAAAGTCTTGATGAACATATAAATTTAAAAATGTACCAGTACCATGAGTTTCCGAATACAGTAGGTAGGGCGAAGAGAATCTAGTGTCCAGACACTTCGTTCTCTGCTTCTCTCCCGAATCTAAGACATTAAATACTCAATTATGGGACTCATCGCCATGCATGGCTTTGACACTAGACCGGAAATATGAAAATAATTTAAACCTAACCATTCAAATTAGCAGGAATTAAATTCATAATCATCGCATATACAGTCAGAGTCACCTTAAGCTACGGTGATAATAAATTTAAAAACGTTTGAAAATATATAAGAACTATTTCTTCTATATTTTCTCTATAGAAAGTCTCTTTTTTATTATTGTTTTGTACTTTATCACTAACATTTAACTCTTTCTAAAAAATATTATTTCAAGCAAAGTAAAGTTTGTGCCCCAGTGGCACAAGCGTGTGACTGTAAACGACTGATTGTGGGTTCGATTACCACTCGAGGAGTGGATATATTTAATATTTCCATTTTCTTCGCTCTGGTGCCGAGGTAAAGCGCGACGTTAAGTTCCGCCACTTAACACGCAATGCCTCCGAATTTGGCGGAAAGTGGGGAACGGAGTGTCTTAACACTACGTTCCTTCTGTCTACCCAGCTGTATGCAGCGTGAAGCTAAAAAAAAATAAAGTAAATAATTTTAACTTCAAGTACCTGAACTACATAAGCGCGTGTAATAAGTTAACTTGCTAAAGATACAACGACGTTGTTCCAAATGTAGAGAAACCTTGGTAATTTATGAAAATTTAAACAATATATTCTTTAAAAACTTTCGTACATAATATTTCGTGGAGCTTTTTCTGTCTCACTCGTTGCTTTATTATTCCGCTTCTGGGAAGATTATAACATAATAAAGTCCTTATTTTATACGAAGAAAAATATTTTTTAATATAGAACTTTGAATATGACTTATGACTTTGGATTTTAAAGCATTTTTGACGTATTTATAATAAATATATTATTAATAGTGACAAATGGTTGTTATAAATAAATAAATAATAAAAAAATATTGGTTTTTTTCATAATTTTTCAGTAATATGTTTTGTTGTGTGGGAATAATAAGAAAAGACACGAGAGAACCACGTGTCAATTGATTCCTTAAAAATAATGATGTTATTTATAAAATTGACTATTTTCATTATTTTTTTTTCATAAAATAAATAAAACACACTCCTTTCACCTAACTTCACAGCTTTTTACCGTATCTCGTACAACTTAAGTACATATAAAGTTGCCCTAAGTAAACCAATGCGGTGGAACTTTCAAAGCTAAACTTACCAAGCGAGAGCGGTGTGACGAAAACCTCTATCTAT
This sequence comes from Dryas iulia moderata, assembly GCA_019049465.1. Classification (NCBI taxonomy): domain Eukaryota; kingdom Metazoa; phylum Arthropoda; class Insecta; order Lepidoptera; family Nymphalidae; genus Dryas; species Dryas iulia. The sequence continues at coordinate 785,050 of CM032429.1, forward strand.
AGTCCATTAATACCTAAACTAGGTATAAATAGTTCATATACATAAACCTAAACTAATCTAATCTAACACTGATCTATATATGCATCTACACGTTTTTCACAACCAACTGAGTTAGCGTTATCTAGTACTACGATTAGGATATAAGTTATAGAAAAGCGCGCGGTGTTGCGCGGGAAAATTATTCGAAAATTTATATATTATAAGTATATTTGAAAACTTTTTACGATTATTTGTAGAAAATTTTTGTACGCGTGCATCTAGTATCGGCGACGGTGAAGCACTGAGCCGGCCAGCTATCAGCCGGCTGATACTGTAAGTCTAGAATGGCTGTGAGTAGGCATGTGTGCTTCTGAAGTGGTATTTGTATTGCTAAGTATATGAATTATGTGTTCAACTTCGCAGCTAAAGCTTCAATTTTTAAAAGCTTTGACTTTTTATGTCCTAAAATGTATGAAACAGATTATTTGTATTTGTAAAGTTTTTTATTAGTGTTTTTTGTACGAATTTCGTTTATTGCGAAATTATTTTGGCCGTGTTATAGTTTTGAAAAGGAATAAATACTTATTCATATATTAAAGATTATTAAATTAAGCTTCATTTTTACGTTTATATCATTGCGAAGTACATTGGAAATTAATTTGTGTTGCACTGTTTTAGACGATTTAAATCAATTTTAGACCACAAATTAATGTGAATTTATTTAAAAAAAATGTTGTAAGGTGACACTTTTTAAGGGATATTAATAATAATCACAAAACCAACACTATTACTTATTTTTAAAATATTTTACGTATTTAACACTTTTATTCACCGCCTGTACATTTAAATACTTATTTAAGTATGTATTTGTGCAAATACTATTGCAATATAGACAAACATATACAATTGTATATAAATAACAAAATAGTAAATGACTAATAAAATTATTAAAAAAAATATGTAACTCTAATATTTAACGACTAGTTACTAAAATCTTTTTGCATAATATTTTTCTATATAAAAGGAAACTTTAGAAAATTCGTAGCTTATTTTTATTTATTCAAAGGCCGCATTCGTAATAAGTATCTCAAAAACCCTGAATGTATGATGAAAAATCTGTATCTTTTGGGTGCAACTGTATCAAGCTGAATTCTACGAGCTACGCCGTAGAGGCTCTACGAAGCGTAGGCATTCCGAAGTTCTCGCGTCTTATTTTTAACGGTAACGATATAAAAGCTCGTAGCATAGATATTTCTGTGGAAATTATCTAAATTAGATCTGTATAAAGGAATGAATGGTTTAGGTACATTCTTTTTTATTATGATATTAAATTAAAAGTAAAAGATAAAAATAATTATTTTAGAAATGTTGCAATATTTGATATTAATAATCAAATTGGTTTAAAAAAATGGTATGTTTTTTTTAATATATTAAGATATTATATTATATTTATTATATGGTATTTAGTAAAATAAAAATATATATATATCTACTCGTATATGAGCAACATCTTAATTCAATATGCAATTTACCAGTGTTGCTTGGAGAAAAAATAAAAAAAAACCATTTATTTAAAATTAGCTTATAAGAAAAGCCTAAAACGACTTATGCTATTATCATATTGGTACAAGGCGTATTAGCAAACCAGGGCAACCAGGTCAAACCACAAACCATCGTTATTACTTTCTACATCGTTGCCCAAAGAAATTTGCGAAATCGGGACAATACAAAGCGATTTCGATTCGAATTGAAGACCGGAAGGGCGAGCTTTTGCACAAAGGACTATTGCACAGTAACGAACCATCGGTGCAATGCCATCTATCGGCGGAAATGGGAATCGCTTAGTCAGTCTGATTGCAGTGCCGCATATATACCATTTGAAAATATTATTGTGGGTTTTCAGCTATTTTATATTTTCATAATCATGTAGTAATAATATATGATGGTAAAAGCATGGACTAGAATTAGAATTTAAGTTAAATACTACTTCGTGAAGTAACAAATTTGAAAAGATTCAAATATGAATTTAAAACATAAAATATAGGCCCCATTAAGAACACTTGAAAGATTAAAACAACATTTTCAAAAGTTTGACTGTTTTATATTCAGTTTAATTAGTAAAAGTTAACTATTAAATAACGTATTTGTATTCAATTGTAGCATTTACATTAAAAAGACTAAATAATAATAATTGTTCTCGCGACTTCGCCCGCGTGGAATTCAAAATGTATAAATCTAAAATAAAATTACCCTAAGTTACCCCTCCTCTATCTACTCCAGCAAAATTTGTCTAGCCGTTCAGAGATAAGCCACAATAAACAGGCAGACAGACAAAAATTGTAAAAATAGTTATTTTGGTACATATATCGTATTAGACATACATAAGTATTTAGTAGTAGTTAGTTATTTTAATATTACAAACAGAAACTCCTATTTTATTTATTACTATGTATAGTAAACAGTGAATGAGTATTTGTATGAGAATTACATTCTTTCTAATATAATTAAGGGCCGTAAGCAACGATAGTAGTCTGATTGTAACGATATGATATGAATACGGGTTCGATTCCCACTCAGAGAAATTATTATTAATCATGAGAAATATATTTTTTTCTTCTCACTGGTACTAAACAAGCAATGTCTCGTCATGGGCGGAAAGTGGACGACAGAGTGTTTTGGCACTGGGACTTTTATTCTTCCTTCTAACACTTATAAATATCTAAGTTCAAATTCATAGACTTTGAAATAGAACATATGCTTAAAAATCATTTTGAATTAATTTGAAAATATACTTAACTCAAATTAATTTGAAAGCTTTTGAGTCTTTAGTAGAATATATTTTACTCCTGTATTTAGTCAATCCGTACGTTAGATCTATAGACAGCTTTACTGAATGAAGAGAGATTTTTGGTACTTTTTTATGTAACCTGAATTTGAAAGTAAACGTGACGTGTATTAAACAAAATATAGACAGTAAAATAGTTACTATTACAAAGTGTATTTTATTATGATTCTATCTATTATTCATACTTCTGCAGTAAACTTATTTTCTTCTGAAAAATTAAAGGCTTTTCACTATCGTGGCACATTCGAAATAAATTTGATTTTTCATAATATTTATTTTTTAGGGTAGGTTATGCAAAGTATTTTTATGTATCATTTATCTACTATTTATTATAATTTTACATTATTTAAAAAAAATCAACCAATATATTAAAAAACCCATTATCAATATATAATAAATATCAAAATTAAAAATAATAAATCGGATTTAAGCCTACACTAACCGAGTTAAATCGAGTATAATTGCCGATACTAAACGTCGGCGATCAGCATTAAGGTAAACTATAAGGTTATCCGTTGAAATTGAATCGCTCTCGTAATGAGCACCGCATCGATTCAGACTCGTTTGGATTGCATTGCCCATAAATGAAATCCTACAAGAATTGTTATTATACAGATAGCCGGAGATTTTAAATGTTCAAAGTTTTAAGTGTGTGAAATAATTAGGTTAATGCAAAAATCTAGTAAGTGTGTAGTGAGTGTATTTGCAAAGTGTTTCATTCGAAATACGTGCATATATGTGTAAATAGATTATAGTACCTATTTCGTTGCCTTATACATACGTATTAGGCGACGAAATTTTGTATAATGGAGAAAAATAATTGGGAAATATATTGATAGTTTCTGTTTTAAAGTAAATTATTTCAAATAATATGTAACTCTACAACTCAAATCACAAACTGTGTTTTTTTAATATAGATTTTTTTCACGAAAACAGTAAATGAATCTTTAACCACATTACTGTCAATATCTTTGAATACTGTATGAAGTTTTTTAGATTAAATAATTTTAATACGGATTTCTGTTCTCAAACTAAGGACCTTCTATATTGTATTGATCAGAAATTGTTTTTTTTTGCATCTTCATTCTTTTTCCGTATAGCGCGATAGTCAGAGAGGACCTAGTATCACACTTACACTCCGTCCTCCACTTGTCGCCTGACTTTTTACTTGTTGAGTGGCGGAACTCAAAGCCACGCTTTACCAAAACAAAGAAACGAAAATTTAAATAGAATTATCGCCTTAAGTGGGAATCAAGCCTAAAACCACTGCGTTACAGTCAGATGCTGCTCCACTGTTTCACGACGGCGTCAGAAAATTTATAACTATGTTCATATGGAACTAGGGCATCTACCGAACCTGGGACCTCCAGGTTAGTAATTAAACAAGTAATCCATTTTGTAGATATCTTGAGATGTATTCTACTACTACTACTAGTAGTAATGTAATACACTCCGCGACACTTCAGCAACCAGCACCAGACACCTGGGTCCAAGTTGTGACACCTGCGAGCAAGTTGCACCGCAATTTAATTAGTTATGGAAATCACCCGACTGCGCCTGCGGTATGCTCCATGTAAATTGTTTTCAGTTTGTTAGTTTGTTTTGAATTTACTGTCGGACACCTCGCTCGCAATCGTTATATATACATACGAGTACATATGTATGTATGTATTTATGTTAGTTCTGTATGTACAAGTGGCCTAGTATTTATGAGTAAACCTATGGTAGTTTTGAGATGGTGAGCATTGTGGTATGCCGTTGGTCACTAGTTTGAATGTTAAGTTTAAAGTCTAATATTTGCTGTGCCTAATTCATTAGTTTTTTATGTCTTCCCATTATCTGTAATTGGCAGTGTTGTTTGTTTATCTGCTCTGCGTTTTTGTGAAATTTTGTGAACCACACTTTATATTAAAATCAAAAAAAAATTAAGCTTCAAAGGTTAAAGGTAATTTTGTTAATTATGTTAATATAATTAACAGATTTCCGAGAAGTAAGTAGCTAGGCTTTACTTACTATTAGCAATATAATAAGTAAAATGTTAAGCACGCAAGTCAAGAATATTAATCTTCATTAGTTACTAACACATTTTAATTTTAAAAAAGTTACCTTATCATGTCTAGTGAAATAGTCAGCATTATGGAGTTATTGTATTTGAATGATTTTTTGCAGAGAAAAGGCGTGAAGTTAAATTCTGCTTCACAACACGCAGTATCATGTACTTGGGTGGTAAGTGGAAAATGGAGTATCTCAACACTAAGTTCGCTCTAAACACCCAAAGTTAACACAACACAATAAATATTATTTTTTTTTAGCTTCACGCTGTATCCCACATACAGCAGGTTAGGCACAGGGAACCTAATATTAAAATACTCCGTTCCCCACTTTCCGCCGAATTCAGAGGCATGGGGTGTTAAGTGGCGGAACTGAACGCCGCGCTTTTACCTCTGATACTAGAGCGAAGAAATCGAAATATTAAACATTTCCACTCCTCGAGTGGGAATCGAACCCACAACCAGTCGTTTACAGTACCACGTTCGTGCCACTGCGCCACGACTGGCCTCATGAATAAATATTTTCAATATTAACTAGTTTTAATGATACACTCATGCCGTTAGTATACGTGCTTATACCCAATTTGCAAAAATGTCATCACATCGTTAAAAAAGACAATAAACTGCAATTCTCATACAGACATAAAATAAACAGTAACTCGTAAGTTGTGTTTACAAAAATCGCGAGGGACCGCCGCGGGTCTAACAATTTGTTATGCAAATGCACTGGCCTTGTCGAGATGTTCTTGTATGTAGACCACTTAATATATTAACTAGGTATACTCGTATATATGTATTTGTGAATGTATTTTAGAGGGTTAGTAGTGAAATTTATAAAAAAATATTTCATTTTATACTTAAAAAAATGGCTTTTAATATTAAGTTTGAAAAAGTTTAATATAACGTACTACATATACAGATGTATAAGCATTTTTTATTTTTATTCTTATATCCTCTACGTTATACTTCCGCTTGCAAAGAAAACGAATCAGTAAGCGGTTAAGGTAGTCTTTTTTTTTACTTCGGTAATCCCTTCAATGATCATCAATAATTTTTTATTTGTTTTTTTATATTCTTAACTGGAGGTAAGAAAAAATAAACACTTATAATTTTGAACGAAATCCTTGATCAAAATCAATATTTTATTAATTTCATTTTATTTATTTTTTATCTTCGCGCTGTATCCCGCACACGGCAGGGTAGACAGAGAGAACCTAGTGTTAAGACACTCCGTTTCCCACTTTCAGCCGAATTCGGAGGCATTGCTTGTTAAGTGGCGGAACTTATCGCCGCGCTTTACCTCGACATCAGAGCGAAGAAAATGGAAATATTAAATATTTCCACTCCTCAAGTGGGAATCGAACCCACAACTAGTCATTTACAGTCACACGCTTGTGTCACTAGGCCACAACTGGCCACAATTTTAAAATTTAATTATAAAAATTTGAACCTTGACCCTTCACTGTCATAATCATCTCACCTGCACTACATCAAATTTCAACAGATAAGAATTCTATTAAATACTATGCTAATTCAAACGTAGACCTGTACTGTACTGTACTGTACTGAACAGTTATTTTATTGTTATCACACTGATAAGGCGAGCTCGCCTCACTGCCTTATCGGTTACAACTTTCGCTATATTCCTGTACTAGACGCTACTTGGTGCCTTAAAGTTAAACCTTAGCCTTAGCTTACGGCTATAGATAGAACGATGTTCATTTTTATTCGTGGCTTAAGTGAAGAATTATTATGAATCATTTTAGGTATCCTCGATATTAAACTTGAATAATAATTGTTATTTTTAATAATGGATATTTTTTTGTTCTTTCTTATATTACAAGAGAGAATCTAGTGTTATGACACTCTATTCTCCATTTTCCCCTCGAAACCGTGATACTGAGTGTCAAGCGACAATACTCGCCAGACTTAATCGTACGACGTAAGAAGAAATGAAAATAATTTAAATATAATCTGTCCCCCGAATGGGTATCGAATCTGCACTCATCACGTTTTTGTTGTTCAGAGGCTTTCCCACTGCACTACGTTGGCGTCAACTTATTCTAATATTGCAATCTACTGGCACACGGTTCCATTAACACATAATTATCATAATTGGTCATAGACACAAAAAAAATAACTTAAAAAATCGGTAGTTATTATCTATATATTTTATTTCAAAGATATTTTTATACATTTGCCACATCAGGAGCACAGAACGTATTGTACTGCCTACCTACAATTATTCACTCCAACGAAAATCGAATTCACTACCATCACCTAAAACCACAGCACTATACAAATATAGACAATCATAAATAAGTTAAATCAGAACACAATGAATGCGGAAAGGGAATACTAATAGTTGGAAAATAATAATAAAAATAAAAATCTATCGCTCGGAAATAACGGCTATTGGGCTAATGAAACTGCAGGGGATGCCTGGTAATGCTCGTGCGGCGGCTCGAATGTACTATAAATATGTACTCGTATGTGTGTCTGTGTGTATGTATGCTTTTGATAGTTTTAAGTTTTAACGATGGTTTGGTTAAGTGGTGTGGGTACCATGTGTGGGTTCAAATCCTAGTTAGTCTGCTTATGCTTTTATAATTGGAAAATAGAGTATCACTTGGTTATAACCATCCATACATATGTTATAAATGAGAATGTCTGTGTTTTTGTCTGTCACTCTTTCACGGCTAATCTACTGGTCCGATTAGAATGAAAGTAGTAAAAATGATTCAGTCTAACATAGGCTACTTAGTTTTTCGAAAATCAATCTCTTAAGGGTTGAAATAGGGGATGAAAGTTTATATGAAAAATCTATACCGCTTGACTGATTGTAATGAATTTTGGCAAATATATAGTTGATAATCCAAGGTTAAACATAGGCTATTTTACTTTTCAAAAATCGACCACCGAGGGTTGCAATATACCGAAAGAGTGACTGACGTCGATCACGCGGGGAAGCCGCGAGCGGGCTGGTAGTATATATAATATGCGGGAAGAAACGTCAAGCGCCAAAAACGAATAAGTATTCTATTACTGTAAAATTTTCATTTGAATAAATTTTGAATTGTATTTACATTATATAATTTTAAAAATTAGTTTTACATGTTTTAATTTATAATAACAATATCAAAATAAATATTATTTTTTCAAATATCAAAATAAATAATAAATAACAACACAACAATCATTAACAAATCATCAATCAACAAAAAATGTCAGTACTGTCAGTCCTACCAGTTGCTACCTACTGACTTGGAAGACCGTTCTGCTGAGAAGAGCTGGTGTGAAACTTAACAGTTGCTTTTTTCAAATATTCATTTTTAAAATAAGGTCACAGTCTCTCTAAGTGAGCTTCAATAGCATTTAATTCCACATATTATTCTTGTATAAGATCATACATCTCTATATTATTTTTGTATTAAATAATATATTTTCAATAACGTTTTTAATCTAGATTTTAAATTATGCAAGTCAAGAAATTACTTGACCATTACTTTTTAAATTTAACATTTAATAACATATGGAGATGAATGTAATATGAATGTCATATACATATGTATCAAACATACATGACATTCTTTCACTAGAGCATTTTATTCACCTTGTAATTCGTAAAGTAAATAGGTGTGTTCTTAGATCTCGATGAACGCCCTAAATTGTTCTGGAGTAAATAATGTTAGAAATACTTAATCAGTTATTTGTGGTATTTATATATCTATTTTATTACCGTAAACGTGACTCATTGTAGGTTCGATTTCCACTAGAGGGAAGATGTTGATTTAATCCCGCGAACAAGATAAGAAAAGAAAAAAATATATATATGTTTATTAACAAAAATATCTTTAACAAATTTGGGACATCTGATGACCCCACACTAGGTGTTCCTGTATCGTGGGTGCCAATATACCAGTTAACAGTTTAGAGCTACACTCGGTTTTCTGATAATTAAAAGATACTGAAAACATTACTAAAGATAAAAGTATTAACTGAGACAAAAAATATACGAATACAAACCAATCAATGAAGTAACAATAAAAGCGTTGAGTTCCACCGCTCAACAAACAAATGTCCTTAATTCAAGCGGAAAGTGGACGGAGTGTCTTCACACTTAATTCTCTGGATAATCTTCTTCACAAGACAAATAGTTAAGCTAAGGAGAAAAAAAGGCATACATTTTCATATATCTCGCTCAGTATATAACGTCTTTTTCCTATAAACCAAAAGGGATAATCCTATTCAGTGCTTAGACACGTGTGTCATTGACTCCGTCTATTCGATTTACGTATTTTCTAATTTTCTGGCTTACCTGTCATCTGCACTAATATTATAAAGAAAAAAGGTTTGGTTTTTTTTGTGAATGTGTTTATTTTTCTTCTTTTTCTGTGATGTTTAAGTTAAAAAATACTTTATTGAGAAAATGACGTAGGTAATATTAAACTTAAAAAAATAAAAATGCTATGATATTTGCAATATGTAATCTGAGGTATCAAAATTTCTAGAGGATAAATATATGCCAATAATTTTTTATATAATTTATTATATAAAAAATAATTGGCATATATTTCGCTCGAGGAGTGGAAATATTTAATATTTCCATTTTCTTCGCTCTGGTGTCGAGGTAAAGCGCGGCATTAAGTTCCGCCACTTAACACGCAATGTCTCCGAATTCGGCGGAAAGTGGGGAACGGAGTATCTTAATACTAGGTTCCCTCTGCCTACCCTGCTGTGTGCGGGATACAGCGTGACGCTGAAAAAAAAAAATATAATTTATTATTTTGTGGCTGTTGTGGCACAGTGCAACAGCGAATTACTATAAAACGGGTTCTCTAAACTAGATTTGATCCCAACTCGCGGAATACTTTTTTTTAGATTCACGCTGTATCCCGCACACAGCAGGGTAGGCAGAGGGAACCTAGTGTTAAGACACCCGGAATAATTATATTTAAATATTTATTTCTTCGCTCTGGTTCCTAAGACTCCGCCACTTAATAAGCAATGTCTCGATTTCGGGCAGCAACTGGAGGACAAAGTGTCTTGACACTAGGTCCTCCTTGACTACTATGCGAGAAAAGTCGTGAACATGAGTTAAATGTTTATTAGTTTATAATTATGTGTTTCGATATATGTATATCCAGGAGGAGGAGCGGGCATTGTGAGATACAGGTTTAACCTACTTCAAAATTCCTGTTGCTTACTATTGCTGTACAAACTGATTTAAACAATATTTATTTTTTTTTTTTTCTTTTTTTTTTTTTTTTTTTTTTTTAAAGTCGTGAACATGTAAAAAAGATACAAATGACCTAATATTTGGCATCAGTTAGTCGTGCTGACCGCTAAGTGATGCGTTCTACATCCGTTTGCTACGAAAATCTTATACGCTTTTTCTTTAACATGGTTTCTACGATACGCTGATTCAAATCCCTTCTTTCTTCCCTTCGTTTTCTATTGTTTCTAGCATAGCCAATACAGAAAATATGTTTAAATTAAAGAACCAAATTAAAAATTATCAAACATACATTCAACATAAGACACTTAGCTATCATTTTAACACAAATTAAAACGTAACGATTCAGAGCAATCAATCGGGCATCCAATCAGTCCACCTGCGATCACCTGAAAAAAGCAAAGAAAGCCCGTAAGCGCCGTAGCCCGATAACCGATTCCTCGCTAATAAGTTTGCTCACTCTTGCATAGCGGATGGGAACGGGAACGGGAACGGGAACGGCAACGGCAACGGGGACGGTCCAATTCTCATTCTTAATTCGCAATCGGCTTCGACATGGTTTTTTAGTGGCCGAGTCGCCCTTTTTATGCCCTACTTGCGCTTTTTTAAGTTGTAGTTTCGGTAAAGTGGTTTGATTTAGCGTGTATCTGTGTGTTTTGAGAGCTAGATAGAAAGAACCAAATGTTAGCTAATAGGAATATTGAAGAAGGTTGCATTGTGTAAACTGAAATTATATATCACGTATCTAATAAAACAATTGCGTAATTACAAATTAATTTAATTATATTTTATCTAGTAGGTGTTTTTCATGTTTTTTTTCCTTTTTATCTTAACTTGGGGTACTCGAAAAGAACAAAGCGCTATAAGTTACGATCTCTGCCTAATTTTTTCGCTTCGTCCACTGTCATCAACCTCTTCATTCACGCCCTCGGGGGGTTCTCGTGCTTCCTCCAGTATCATTGATTCTGTATATTCGAAGTTCAACTAAGAACTCCCTCTGACTTTCTTACCACTTACCTTTGCTTCGTAATATCTTTTCTTGCCATTCTTTCATCACTCATCGTCTCGACGTGCTCAAACCGCCTTAGTACACCCCTATTCATTCTTACTATAGCATACTCGCTAACAACTGGTATTTTTTGTATCTGTTCAAAGCAGATTGGATCAGTTAAGCTGAGTCCACCAACTCTCAGCACTTTCACTATTCTTCTTTGCGGGCAAACTAATTAAACAGCAAAAAAATATATCATTATTAAAGAATGTCTACTTTTTGTAGCCAACATTTTAGAGATCTTATTTACTTATTCATTCATTTAGTATTATGATAAACAACATCCATATTAAAACAGTTTCACTAAAACAAAGCCTTATAACCTAACCTACAAATAAATTTTCACTTACTTATTAAATTTAGGTACAGAATCATGATATTTACGTAACTTCTCTTCTTTTCTTTCCTGTTAAGTAAGTAATTTTCTTCATACTTCTTTAGACTTCACCTACTGATTGCTAAATTGAACAATTACTTATAACTCACTCGTTATCTTCACCTGTCAAACAAAAAAAAAATAACCCACATTAAAACCAAAACTGCTGCTAAAACTATAAAATAAACACGTCCAAGTCCAGAAAATACACGATTCTATGTAAATTCCATACTCGTATATCTAGCTGAGGCAGCGCTAGGTAGTTGCCATTGCAAATCCCCTTGCCAAAACTCTCATTGATATACCCGAATGGCCGACGCCCAGCGTCGCCCAGCTTTGCATTATCAACGTATGCGATTTGAATTTCAATACAACGCTGTTTAAAGTGACTCTACGCCTGTACGGATTTTGTATAGCAAATCAGGTTTATGTTTGCGTAATACGGAATGGGCTTAAAGTTTTATTTTGAGGTTATAATTATATTATTAATACTAGGAACTGCCTCTTTGATCTGCATGGCGGGAAGTTGAGCGAAGTACATATTTAATGTTAAAAAAGTTTGAAAAACGTTTGAAAATCAAATACTTAACACTAACGTAACACTTAAAGTTCCACAGCTTAAGTTTATGGGCACTTTTTATTTTATTACAATTTATTCAAATACTAGAATTACAATTGTCACCAAAAAACTTCACAGCACACAAGACACTGTGCTCGATATCCCTGGCAAATTTCAGAGGTCTACTACAAATAGCCCACGAAGAGTTAAACCACAATGAAACACATTTTTGACCAATAAAAAGACAACAAAACCTAGAACTGTCTGTCTGTAAACACGATTTTTATATTTTCTATTGGTCTATAGCTTTTGAGTGATTCATGCGTATAACTTGCTCTTTCTTGCTAAGCTATGCGTATGGTAAATAAGCTTATGATATATATTGCAAATACTGTACAATTGGTAAAGGTCAGACTGAATATTTTTAAGATTTATTAAATAAGTAAAGGTGTATATAATATAAACTACATTTATCTATATTTTTTTCGCTTCACGCTGTATTCCGCGCAAAGCAGTGTAGGTAGAACGCCAGTGTTAGGACATTCAATTCTCCGATTTTACATTTTAATTAAAGTTTAAATAAATATGTTTCTTTTAAATCCTCCGGCTGTAGGAATCATAATTAGTACAATATTTCAATGGGCAAATATTCAAGTAAATTAAACAAAAACATACTTCATTGTAACAAAAAATACTACGACTATATCTTTCTTTCTCTTGCAAACGTTATATATCAGAACTTATATAAAACGAAACAAACACATACTAAACCATATTTATCCTTTTGAAACTCAAACAAAAATGTTTTTGAAAATAATCGAAGTATTGTATTTACAAAGTCGACGTTGTCCGTACTACAATCTTAAACAATAAATCTATCGAAGGCTTACCGTCTTTGGCTTTGAAAATTCTTTATACGTATCTTTTCGCTCGGATGGCACTTTTATCTCAACGTGAGGGCCCCGTCTTATGTTCCACACAGCTTATTTACTTTTAATCTGCCATTTCCTTTGACGTACGAAATGAGCTTCTCGTAGATACCCTTTTCGGGAGATAATTTAGTGCTTCGCGAAATGAATTTGTTTTCTTTTCTTTGACTTTACGTGTTTCTATGATGAATGATGTGTTATAATATTTTTGTTTAGTTTTTAAATAATTATTTTTGTGTGTATTTTTTTTAAGATTATTTTATGTGTATTTTTTTATCAGTGGCTTGCTCGCGGCTTCGCTGTGGTTGTTAGCGCCTTGTATTCAACCAGCCAGCGCAAATTTCCGCTAAATTTATATGTCATTATTTTTTTCTCTAAACTTTTTGTTTAATTATAATAAAATATAAGCTATAATTGTCCTAAATAGTGCAGCTTTTAAATATTGAAAGAATTTTCATAACAAAATGATATAAACAAACAAAGTTACAAACTTTATCTTTTTATTATATAGAAGATATAAGATCAACTTCTCGTTTTTTCGCATACCAAGGAGAGAATTAGGGAGCTGTCGACTTTGCCCCCTACGATTCACGTTGTGTGCTGGGTGGTGGAACTTAACGTCACACTTTGTTTTGCTCACCAAACCAAAAGAAATAATATAATTATGAACATTCCATTAAAAATTGAACCCATAACGAATCGCAATTACATTCAACCAAGCCACGAGGAATTAGGTAATTATGACGAGATGATTTTATAATATTTTAAAGCGTTATTCATATATGAATCATTATTATAAACGTATAGGGAATTAGGTTTCATAAGCAGATCATTTGAAATATAATGCGTGCTGATATCAAATTTCATTGCGTAATGTTCTAGTTTTAATGCGAAATTTGAATACTTATGTATGTATTGTAAAGGATGCACGGCGTTAAGTTGCGCCACTCAGCATGCAATGTTTCGAATTCTTTTTTTTTTATTTAAGCTCTACTACGTGTCTCGTATCCTTTTTTTTCGTTAATATCATATGAATCCCTTAAATTACATTGTTAAATGACACTGTATATGCATAAATTACATATATTACTACTCAGAACTAATTTTGAGCTCAGAAATTAAATTTAAAGACTTTTTTAAAAAATGTCTTGTACACAAAGCGGATAACGGAGGGTCTGTATCCGTAAAACTACTAAAATAAATAAAAAACATTCAAATCGTTTTAGTGCGATTTCATAGCGGTGAATAAAAACCAGTGTATTTTATTTAAATAAGTTATATAAATCATTCAATAATTAAATATATATTTAATTACAAAGTTTTTAGAAAATGATTATTTGGATTATAAAAATATTGTAAAAAATATGTGGAGAGGAGTATGAAATATGACATTGTTAAAGTTTTGTATGTACCAGGAGGTTATTATATTAATATATTTCTTGTTGCTTAATAACAAGAAATTCACGTGCAAAAAAGTGTAAAATGTGTAGTAATCGTTTTAATCGAGATCATATTAATGTATATTTTTTTTTATATATATATATATATATTATATATATATATATATATATATATATATATATATATATATATATATATATATATATATATATATATATATATATATATATATATATTAATGTATATTTTTTTTTATATTCACGCTATATCCCGTTCCTTTAAGACAATTTTTATAGCTTCACGCTGTATCCCGTACACTCAAATTTCACAGGATATTCCGCATTCCTTATTTTCTGCCGAATTTTGAAGGCATTGCATATTAACTAAACGCTGTGCTTTACCTCGGTACTAGTGCAAAGAAATTAGAAATATTAATATATTACTATAAAATTAAATATAATTAAATACATATATTTCTTGGGTGGGATTCGAACCCAAACCCAGTAGCGTCTACAGTCATACTATTGTGACCTCTAGCCGTCTGACTATGAAAGGATATTATAAAATTTAACTCAAAAATACCACAATAATTATAAGCACAATAAATAAATAAGCAATAAACCGTACATTTTCATTTTCGCCCAACGCTAATAGAATAAAAAGACGTCTCCGATATAATAATTAAAGGCGAAAGTATTTCTTAGCTCAAAGTACTTGCGCCTAAATTAATACATCTTAAATATTTATGAACCTCCCCAAAAGATTCTTATAAATTTTAATTTGATTTCTTTGTCAAAGTTCGAAGCGAAAAAATACAAAGCTTTTAAAATAAACATGAAATTGAACTAAGTATAAATTGGCGAAATTAGTGGAAGTTTCCTTTTTTTTCAAATAACTTGCATTTTTGTTTCATTTATGATGATGGATGGTAATGTTTTCTTAAGTTTTTAATTCAATAAATGTTGATTTTTTTTTTAGCTTCACGCTGTACCCCGCACACAGCAGGGTAGGCAGAGGGAACCTAGTGTTAAGACACTACGTTCCCCATTTTCCACAGAATTCGTATGCATTGCATGCTGAGTAGCTATACTTACGGCCGCGCTTTAACTCGGCACCAGAGCGATGAAAATGGAAATATTGAATATTTTCACACCTCAAGTGGGAATCAAACCCGCAACCAGTCGCTAACAGTCACGCTTGTGCCACTAGGCCACGCCTATGTCGAATTGATTACTAATACTTGTGGCCAGTCGTGGCCCAGTGGCACAAGCGTGTGACTGTAAAACGACTGGTTGTGGGTTCGATTCCCACTCGAGCAGTGGAAATATTTAATATTTCCATTTTCTTCGCTCTGGTGTCGAGGTAAAGCGCGGCGTTAAGTTCCGCCACTTAACACGCAATGCCTCCGAATTCGGCGGAAAGTGGGGAACGGAGTATCTTAATACTAGGTTCCCTCTGCCTACCCTGCTGTATGCGGGATACAGCGTGAAGCTGAAAAAAAAAAAATAAAAAAAAAAAAAATTACTAATACTTTTTTTAGCTTCACGCTGTATACAAAACAAGGTAGAGATATAGATACATAAAGATATAGGGTCATAACACTATGACAATATTAAATGTTAAATTTTTAATATGACGTGATTATTGTAGCTCAGTTCTTAAGTGTCGTGTTATAATAGTTACAGTTTCAAACTAAATTAATGCTTATAATATTGTATTGTAGTAATGTGATTTTTTTAGCTTCCCGCTGTATCCTGCACACAGCAGGGTAGACAGAGAGAACCTAATGTTAAGACATTCCGTTCCCAATTAAGGACTGAATTCCGAAGATATTGCGTGTTAAGTGATAGAACTTTAAGCCACACTTTACCGCGACACCAGAGCGTAGGCAATTACAGTCACACTTTGTAATACCAAGCTACGACTGGCCTCAAATGATTATATTTATTTATCATTAGATAATATCGTATTATTTTTTTGTTAGTTTAACTATTTTTCCCTCATATCATGGTAGAGTGAACCTAGTGTCAACATACTACTATTCTCCGCTATAGGGTTGACATAAATGGCTAACACATTGCGTATTTGTGGCATAACTCATCGTCGTACTTCGTCCAAAGGCAACCAAAGCGTGAAAAATAACATAATTTAAATATAATATTCCCCTGTGAGAATCAAACCTATAATCATAGTATTAACATCTAAACACTGTGCCACTGCCCCATGATGTCCTTTAAATATAAGTTTACAAGTTCATCATTAATAATTTTTACTGTATATTCTTCTACTTAAGACATTTTTTAATAACTCGTCACTTACA
Source organism: Dryas iulia moderata (assembly GCA_019049465.1). Taxonomy (NCBI): domain Eukaryota; kingdom Metazoa; phylum Arthropoda; class Insecta; order Lepidoptera; family Nymphalidae; genus Dryas; species Dryas iulia. The sequence continues at coordinate 801,797 of CM032429.1, forward strand.
AGTAACTTTAAACTGTAAACATATGAACCAATAAATTGCATTCGAAGGGTAAAATCTCATTATCTTGTTAATGTCCCATAGAATTCTCTCGCTGTCATCTTTTTCAGACGCGCCGTGAATCGACGTGATTAGTTACTGTGATTGCCAGTTTGTCATATTGTAATATTACTCCCAATAGAATTTTTATATTAATGTAATTATTATACGAATTCAATTGGGGTTGAAATTATCAAATTTGTTAACGTTATTGTAGATAACACTTGGTAATCTGTTCTTTTTGACTACCCTGCTAGATATAAAATTTGACGAAAAAAAAACATAGTGCAGTGGTGCAGTGCCTGTTCACACAGTGATTGTAGGTTTGATTCCTAATCATTATAGTTAAAAATATTTACTCCTTCCCAGGCCTGGCAACACAAACCAATAACAAAGAAGAAGACAAAGCGTGTTAATGTGATGTTTATAGAATTTATATTATTAAAGACATGTTCGAATATTTCGATTGTTGTATTATGAATGAGTCAACTATATATAAATTCTATAATATTTTCTTTGTGTGGCCAGTCGTGGCCCAGTGGCACAAGCGTGTGACTGTAAACGACTGGTTGTGGGTTCGATTCCCACTCGAGGAGTGGAAATTATATTTCCATTTTCTTCGCTCTGATATCGAGGTAAAAGCGCGGCGTTAAGTTCCGCCACTTAACACACAATGCCTCCGAATTCGGCGGAAAGTGGGGAACGGAGTATCTTAACACTAGGTTCCCTCTGCCAACCCTGCTGTGCGCGGGACACAGCGTGAAACTAAAAAAAAAAGAAAATATTTTTCTTTTCTAGTGAATTTTATTATTGGACGAATAAAATAAATATTAATGTTACTAATATAGTAGGATATTATTAGGATATTACCAAGAATTATTTAATTTACTTGCCTGTCAGTTTTATACTCCCTTCTACGTTTTTTATCTGAATTTAAAATATTGCATGGTGAGAGGCGGAACTCAATGATTATAATTTAAATATCTACATTCCTCTAAGTATGGATCGATTCTACCACGTTATTCTCTATCTTTTTATTTTTTTTACCGTCACACTGTACCCCCCTTAGGGGGAACTAATATTAAACACTCAGCTCCTCATTTTTCGCCGAAATCTGGGGGCATTACGTGTTGGCAGTGCTCAACGCCGTGCTTTGCCTCGGCACTTCAGCAAAGAAAATCAAATATTACATAAATATTGTAACTGCTGAAGTGGGAATCGAACCTAGAACCAGTCGTGCTTACAGTCACACTTTGTGCCCTCTCATATATTTAAGAGACAAGTAAACTCTAGTCAAATCGCTAGTCGCTTACATAATATGCACACGTCACCAAACGTCAAAGTCTGAGCTACAGTTATCTTGAATAACGCACTGCACTACACGAGAATCCTTTTACGTCTTAATACTTTACCTATACTTATTTATATATTATATACGCTTATAACGTATAATGTTGCAGATAGTTAAAGTTTCTCATTTTATTACTAGTTATATTATGAAATATGGTTCTGTTTTATTACTTACTTCCTATAGATGGGAGCACAAAATGGTGGACGGAGTGTCTTGACACCAGGTTCCCTCTAATTACACTTATATTCGTGAATCTGTAAATAAACTTTTGTATATAATACAGGAAACTTAGTGTTAAGTAACTTATTTCTTTATAATTAACCTGTTTTAAAAACTTTTAAAGGTGATTCACAATTTGTGCAACACCATATAACGATATTTTGTATATTTTTAAATTATATTATATATTAATGGCGTTAAGTTCCAACACTCAATGACTCCGAATTCGGCGGAAAGTGGGGAACGGAGTGTCTTAACACTAGGTTCCCCCTGCCTACCCTGCTGTGTGCGGGATATAGCGTGAAGATAAAAAAAATGCATATTACAGTATTAATTTACAAAGTGTACTGAAATTAAATCGTATTTTAATCTCAAAGCCTCGAATTACGAGGATTGGTACACAAATATTATTTAAAATTATACTGTATATATGAAGCAAAGGTGAGTGGTAAGAGAATCAGGGGAGACCTCGGCTGACCTTCGAAAACACAGTGTCGACGATACTGGAGGAAGGTCACGTAAAAAGCATGATGATCCCCCGGGGGGCGTGTATGAAGAGGTTGATGACAGTGGACGAGGCGAAAGAAGTATGCAGGGACCGTAGCATTTAGCGTTCCGTTCTGTCTGACTACCTCGCAAAGGATACAGCGTGAAGCTAAAAAAAAACGATACTGTATACAGCTACTAGATACATACAGCTCTCTCTGTGAAGTACTCTCTATTTTATGGGAAAATCTGGCTAATTTAAACTCGTGCATTAAAACTTTTTATACGTTTTCTAACAATATATTTTTAGCCGTTAAAAAGGCTACAAAAAAATACAGAAAATAATATCAGAAACTAAAAATAAAACATTCACTGCCAAACATAACACTTTAACCTTTATCACCAATCGTTTACTAACAATCAGACAGTGGAAATCAATTAATAGTAATATTCTACCCAAATCGACAATACGTATTGAATCGCTTGATAGGGCGATGATGGAATCATTGATTCGTACCTGAATACCGTCGGGGTTACCTCTTAACATGCAAATTGCTACGTGGCCGTCCAACTAGCCATTATGTAGAGTCGAAATGAGCTGCGAAGTCTGTGTAAACGAGGTGGCAGATTACTTAAGATATTATACTGTGCTGTGAATAGTGGAAGATTATAATTGTCTTTCATATTTGGGTTATAATAACATCTATTGTTTTCGTCGTTATTACACATTTTGTAATAAAACTATTTTTACCGATATCCGGATAAATGGAGGCCAGTTGTATAAAGAGATATAAAGTGCGACTGTAAAAGCAGATGGCTGTAGATTCGATTCCCACTAGAGGAATCGATATATTTAATATTTCATTTTCTTTACTCTGATGTCGAGGTAAAATGCTGAGTGTCACTACTTAACAGGTAATATCTCGAGAATTCGGTATAAAATGGGGAATAGAGTGTCTTATTTGGTTCCATTTGCCTACCCTTTGATCATATTATTCCCTCTACCTACCCTGTTTTGTTTGTGATACAGCGCGACGCTAAAAAAAGTATTTACTGTGATATAGTGGAAAATTATAATTGCCTTTGATATTTGCGTAATAACAAGTAATATTTATTGTTTTCGTATTTTTTACTATTTTTGTCTAATATTGAAATTATTTTGATAAGATTTACATTAACGGAGACACTCTGTCCTATACTTTCCGCCCGAAATCTAAATATTGCGTGTTGAGTGGCAAAACTCAACACCGCGATTATAAATTGCGACTTGTCAAAGTCACATGACAAAATTACCATTTATTTATTTTAAGATTAAATTATAGTTATACAGTACATTTATTTTAAGCTTTAGCATTTGTGTTCGCACGTCAGTAATGGCGGGTGGAAATGACGGCAGTGCCAATATCCGGTCCGACGATAGTCGAAGGAAACTCTTATTCCCGCGCTGCCTTCGCAAAAATATAATTTATTGACAGTTTTCATTAAACTGAACTGAATTGAACAGAACACGATTCCAACCTGACTTTGCCATGTGTTCCTGATTTTTAAGCAAATAACCTTTTACAAGGTGGAAATTTTAAATGTAGACTTTTATAGATTAAAATTATGAATGTAGAAAGTATGTAACAGTTAAAATAATCTATTTGGAAATTACTATTGTTAGGTTTATTTTTTTTATGGAATAAAGGAGGCAAACGAGCTGAAGGCCCACCTGGTGTTAAGTGGTTACCTTCGCCCATAGACATCCACAACATTCAAGTTATGGATGCGTTGCCAGCCTCGGGAATGTAGGACAGAAGGAGGGAGGAAGGATGAGTATGGTGGGAATAGGGAGAGAGCTGGCTTACATGCCATCGAACCGGAACACATCATGAGATATTTGGCGGTTCGTCTTTGACATGATAGTGGTCGCGAGCCAGTCGGAGATCGAATCTCCTACCACCAAGCTACTGGGTTACCCGCCTTTTACGGGACGCTACCCAGTGGCGAGGGGGAATTGTATACTTAACCCGTCCCCTCACGGGAAAAAAGGTTTATTTATTTTTACATTATATAATTATACTTAATTTATCAGAATAATTTAATTACAAATATTGACTAAAGAATATATGATTAAGCTGTAGTATATTATTTTGAATTTTCGCGATTAATTACCACAAGATTATCCGATTTCGATCTTTGACATATAGAATGTCAAAATCGAACGTGACGACCTTCTTTGGGTAGATCACAGGAAGTAAACATATTATCAGAGCTCTGAAGATTCTTTAACTGTGAAATAATGAATTGTATTGTAATTGATGACATAATAAACGATTTAGAGAAAAACTGTCTTTTGAACTTTGGCTAGCCCGAAACTATGAAGTAAATATAAAGTCACTCCGTTCGCCATCTTTCCTTACTAGACCATAGTAACAAGCATTCTATTACATTCGATTTCAACCTAGTATAAATGGGTACTGTATTCAAGTAGTCCACTTTTAATTTTGTATCTTCAGCTTCAAAGCTCTTGGATAGTTTCTAAAAGAAGCAGGTTTCAAACCTGCTGCGTTCAAATTTTTGAAATTTGCTTTGCCAATTTGTCCAAGTAAAAATCAAACTCACAACCCATCATGCTTACAGTCAAAAGCTGCCATTATGCCACGATGGCCTCTACTGTACTCTTTAAAGTTACTATTAATTTTAACTTGTAGTTAATAACAAAAAAAAAAAATATTTCATTGGTTTTATTTCAACATATCTTTTAAACATAAAACTTTATACATACATACATACATATATCACAACAGAACACGATAATTTGGTCAGTAGGTTAAAACAATAGTATTTCTCAATGAGACTCGCAAGCAATATTTCACCTTGGCGATAAGCCCATTTGTCCCTTGCGTGTATAAATGATTTATACAGTGTTATCTGCATAATTGAGTGCCCTGTACTTGCCGGACTGAAAATCATCATTTTACTTTTAAGTCTTATATTTTCCATGTTTTTAAATGGAACAATGAATTCTGTAGATAATGGAGGTCTAATAAAATATTTTTGTGGTGAATAAGTGAAAGGTTTTTTTTTTTAATTGAAATACTTTTTTAATTTAGTTTATTTTGTCTGTTGTAGGTTTAATTCTTACTCGGGGAAATGATTATATCTAGGATTTTTTTTAGCTTCACGCTGTATCCCGCACACAGCAGGGTAGGCAGAGGGAACCTAGTGTTAAGACACTCCGTCCCCCACTTTCCACCGAATTCGGAGGCATTACGTGTTAAGTGGCGGAACTTGACGCCGCGCTTTACCTCTACACCAGAGCGAAGAAAATGGAAATATTAAATATTTCCACTCCCCGAGTGGGAATCGAACCTACAACCAGTCGTTTACAGTCACACTCTTGTGCCACTAGGCTACGACTGGCCACAATCCATTGGCCATTATATCTAGGTATTGTTAATATTTTTAATAGTGTTATTCATACAGTTAGAAAATTCTAAAATATATCTACAAAATTTGTAAAAATTTAAACACAACGGAATACAATAAAATAAATTGTAAAAAGCATATAAGATACGGAAGTAGAGCGCATGGCTTAGCGGTCAAGGCTCTCAGATGGTTTTTAAGATATACAGGTTTTAAACCTGCTGCGTTCAATTTTTTGTACGTTATATAGTAATGTTTCTTTTGTATGTTTTTATTTTTTTTCATTTCTCCTCCTAAATACTCGTAAAATGCGTTGAGTTTAGCCTCTCATCCACCATATTTCAATTTTCGGTGCAAAGTAGAAAATGTAGAATTATCACTAAGTTTTCTTAGCGTTACGTTATGTTTTTGCTCATAAGAACTATGAAGTAAGTATTTGACCAAAGTTTCAATTGAACTTCAATTCAATTTGAACCTGCACCCACCGTTCTCCCACATATAATCGTCAATGATAATGTAAATAAAAAGATAAAATTAAAATAAATACATACAACGTATCTACAGTTACCGTGCGAAATTGACTGCGAAATTCTCGCATTTCAACAAATTTATAGAGTGGCTCCACTGTACGGACAAAAGGTGCATTTACATAACAAATTGAAGGGCAGAGACGGACTCCACTGTAGAGGTCAAGCGATAGACGCGATTGTTCATTAGGTGATAGCTCCAAATGTAGTTAGATATAAGGATGGAAGTTCTTACGTTTTGATGTACCAAAGTAAAGGTTGGCTATAAAGACTGTATTGGTATGTTGAAATGCATATTAGTTTAGAGATGAAAATGTAGCTTCACGCTATAGCTTCACGCTATATCCCGCACACAGCAGGGTAGGCAGAGGGAACCTAGTGTTAAGACACTCCGTTCCCCACTTTCCGCCGAATTCGGAGGCTTGCGTGTTAAGTGGCGGAACTTAACGCCGCGCTTTACCTCGACACCAGAGCGAAGAAAATGGAAATATAATTTTCACTCCTCGAGTGGGAATCGAACCCACAACCAGTCGTTTACAGTCACACTCTTGTGCCACTGGACCAAGACTGGCCACAAGATGGAAATGTATGTATGTGTAATTAAAAATTATAGCAATTTGAGACCATATTGGCGCAGTTAGACAGTAAATATGATGATTGTGGATCTAACCCTATTCGAAGGAATAATTATATTTAAATTATTTTTATTTCTTTGCTCTGGTTAAACTAAGCACGTCATTGAGAACCACCAGTAAATATACTACGTCTTGAATTTGAATAGAAAGTGGAGAACATAGTGACCCTAGTTTTTCTCTGCCTGCCTTGCTATAAAAAAAGTGAAACAACAATAAAAAAAACATAAAAATATGCAAAAATTAAAATTTCATCTCTAATAATACATAAACATAAAACAGCGAAAACATATGTATATACAATTAAAATTTTGCATTTAAATAAATCTTCATACAAGCTAGCTTTTGTGGCTCGTATTTCCACTTCTTTCATACAAAATCCAGCCATTTCCTCATTAACATTGTTTGTTCCGTACAAAAAGCAAAAGTAACGTACAAAACACACATTGTCTCGTTAGGCGGGAATCAGAAAGCACAAACGTGAACATTCCTCCCAATAATATTAGAATAATTGATTAACTAAACGCAAAGAGAAATAATCGTTATTCAGCATTTTACTAAATAAGGCTTTGTGCATACGTACGATCAACTAAAGCAGTTGAAAAGGACGTTTGTGTAACTTTTTTTATATTTTTTTTTTAGCTTCACGCTATATCGTGCACACAGTAGGGTAGGCAGAGGGAACCTAGTGTTAAGACACTCCGTTCCCCACTTTCCGTCGAATTCGGAGGCATTGCGTGTTAAGTGGCGGAATGTTAACGCCGCGCTTTGCTCGGATACCAGAGCGAAGTATCGCACCCACAACCAGTCGGTTACAGTCACCACTGCGCCACGACTGGCTGGATATATTTTATATATTTTTTTTATAATTGGTGTAAACAGAAATTATAATGCATTTTATATGCAATGCGACGGTTTATTTGCAAAACAATGGTTGTGGGTTTGATTTCTACTTGGGAAATAATTATGTTCATTATAGAATCATTTCCTAATTTATATTATATTTTCTTTTATTCGCTTTAGTGCACAAGATAAAACGAGGTGTTGAGTTTCACCATTCAACACACAATGTCTTTGTGAAAGTGGAGGACGGAATGTCTTAATATTAGGTGCCCTCTCGCTACTGCGGTATGCAGAAAAAGCACTTTGCTAAAGAAAACGCACAGAGTGTCTTATCACTACGCCCACTAAGTCCTAATCAAATGAAATAAAAAATAAGTAACTCTTCATATGCCAAAACAATCACTATACATAATTCAAAAATTTCTAACAACATTAAGATGCAACAAGTTTACATTTTACGTCTACAATTTGCACATAGCCTAAGCATCGTCGTGCTAGGAAAAATGATTTATAAAACCTGTATATCTGTCTCTCTCACTCCCGTACTCTACCATATCTCCGTCTCGCTCACCTAGAGTCCAATTTCACAGGCCGGTGGATGCTTCTATGGGACCCGTAATGCTTTTATTGATTAAGATGTCTGAATATTCATTCAATTACATGCTGTGAGATTTTCTGATGAATTTGTGTTAATATTAGCTTATGGGGTTATAGTTTCCTTGCTGTATAATCAGAAAATCTCTACGGTTTATATGAAAAATGGTTTTTAGCACGATAAAAATATAAATTCATAAAAATAAATAAAATTTGAGTGTGTATTAAAATAATATTTTTTTAATAAATGCATATATATTGTATACTAGCGACCCGCTCGCGGCTTCGCCACGTGAACTACCACTTTCATCCTCTATTTCCTATTTGGGATTGCTTTTTTTTTTATAAAAGGAGGGTAGTCTATATTTGACTTTCGTCACTAATTATGTTCATGAGAAAATCATCGATACATTTAGTGCAATGTCTATATTATTTGATAACATATAGCGATAACTGTTCTAGTAAGAAAACGTACGAAATCTGCTATCATATGATAGTAGATTTCGTACATATATACCATCTGGTATATAGTATTATAAACCGGTCATAATATCTTAAATAAACTTTAAGCTTTTTATTTTACAATTGTGTTACTTATTGATATTAAAAAATAGCTTTACTTGCAAATAATCAATGCAATTTGACTTTGCCAGTTTTTTACTTTTCTGCGGGAACTGTTTTGAATACCAGGGTAATTTTTAAAAAAAGAGAGATAGCCTATGTTTGACCTTGCCTCATTAACTATTTTCCTGAGAAAATTCATTCATTTCAATCAAGGAGTTTAGATCTTTCATTCTCACTATATACTAAACATACAAAAGTTTCATCCACTGTTTCAACCTCCTAGGGTTTGATTTTTTATAAAGTAGCCTATATGACCCTGCATCTTCAACAATCTTCTTTACGAATTCCCGTCAAAACATAACAAATAGAAGAGATACAGATTTTTGCATTTTTATAATAATAATTTTAATGATTGCGGATATGTCTAATACAATGTCAACTATATAATAACAAATGGCGCTACCCGTTGCAGAAAACGTAGTGACATCTGTTGTCATATAGATTATAAAAATATATAGATTATATAAAGTTTTATAGACCGGTCAAATGTATATTTAATAAATGTTATGCTTATTTTATTTTATAATTATTTTAATTAGTGATATTGAAACAAATTCAGCTTCACTCGTGAACTATCGACACAATTTGAATGTTTTTTTTTAATTTTATTTTTCTGCGGGAGTTATGTTGAATATCGGGATGAAAACTATCCCATATGTTGCTCTAACCTCTTAGCTAACTCCATACAAAAAATCATTAATTTCTACCCGGTAGATACCGATATACAAATGATTTACTTATATCGGTTTTTTATTTTTTCCAAAAAAACTACATAGGATACCGGGATAAAAACTATCCTATATGTACCTTTGGACTATAAGCTATCACCATACTAAAATTCATTCATTTCTATCCAGTAGTTTTTGCGTGATTGACGAACAAATTAACAGACAGACAGACAGACAGACAGACAGACAGACAGACAGACAAAAATTCTACTGAGTGGATTTTTGGCCTCTGTTATCGATATATTAACGCACCCAATTAAAATTTTTCTGAAATTTTTCATGTACAGAATTGACTTTTCTACTCTTTTATTATATATAGAGAAGAGAAGAGAAGAGATATACCAGTAGTACCATACCAGGGCCAGTCGTGGCGCAGGCACAGCGAACAAGGTACAAAATGCCACTGTAAAGCACCTGGTTGTGAATTGTGAATCAGGCAGATAGTGGGGAACGGAGTGTATTAACACTAGGTTCCCTCTGTCTGCCCAGCTTTGTGTGGAATACGGCGAGAAGCTGTATATACCAAATTAAAATTTTGCACATTATCTGTCTGTTTGTTCTGCCTAACCTCAAGAACTGCTGGACTAATTTTGGTGGGATTTTTACTGGCAGTTAGCTGATCTAATAAAGATTAACTTAGGCTACTTTTGTACTAGAATTACAACTTTTGTTTAATTTAGTAGGTTAGTATAATAAGGTTGTTAAATATAGAATTATGTAGTATATCATTAAAAATGCCTTTTAGGCTTTTATGTAATAGTTGAAATCAAATTCTAGTGAGACGAGTAAATTTAGGTTCTTAGCTTATTATAATTTAAGTTTTTGGAAAAAATATACAAAAATATACAACATGAAAGAGTATAAGAAATATAGTAAATTAAGTTATTTACTATATTATACTGTTGTAGCAAAAAATTGTAAACAACTCAATGATATAAGATTTCAAAGGAGATTATATAGAATAACATTTTAAATATTATTTAGGTGACAAAATTCATGATCAAATATGAAATTTATATTTCTAGGCCATTCCAGGCCAGTAGTACAGCGCGTGACCTACAATGCCATTGGTTGTGTGTTTGATTTTACTTGGAGCAGTTATTATTTACTCATAAATTATTTTCATTTATTCGCTCTGTCGCGGGATAAACCACGGAGTTGAGTTCCGTCATACAACACACATTTTTTTCTATTTCGGGCGGAAGAAGCGAACAATCAATCGTCTTGGTTGTCTCTGAATACCCTTTTATGTGAGAGAAAAAACTATTGAATATATCTAATACAAAAAAGTCATTTAAAATTACTAGATCTCCTGCAAATTATTAGAAAAGTTGGACTTTCGGAAGTGGGCAAGACACTCCGTCCTCCAATTTTGTCCCGAAATCAAGACATTTCGTGCTATTGGCGGAACTCAAAGCCACTTACTTTAATAAATTCATGTAAGGCTAAAACTGTATTGTATTTTTTATATTAAACTAAAAAAACATGCATGTTAGCAATTTTTAATACAAATTAAACTTCAAGAAGTGGGCCAAAATAGAATTACGGGAAATTCTTATATCATTCAGATAAACAAGCACAGCTCAAGCGTATGTTTTAAAAAAAGCATATTAATTTTATTGGGAACGGAGTGTCTTAACACTAGGTTCCCTCTGCTTACACTGCTGTGTGCGGGATACAGCGTGAACCAAAAAAAAAAATATTCAAAATACGTTAAGAACTAAGTCCTAGACTTTCAACATTTAGCTACAAACATACTATAAGAAGGACCTAAAAATCTTAAAAGCAGCAATTCATTCTCTATATTATTATATAAAAAGTAAGCAATATCAAAAAATCTTATCCACACAAAAGAATGTTGCCATTAATAATACTTTCGAAATCAGTGTATATTGTGTGGCGATGGCATCCCAACCCATTCGTTATACTATGAAACAATTTCTCTTAAGCGGGGGTGAGCGGTGTAAGCGGGGGTGAACGGGGGTAAGCACACAAAATATTCATGATACGGATAAAGATTTTCATTCGCAATAGAGAGTACGGTTTCCACACAATCTATCGTCGGTATAATGTAGCTGTTAAAGACAATATTCTAGGAAACATATTGGATGCAGCCCGGCGAATGTGTAAGCGAGCGCGCGACGACCTTTAGGTTAGTTGTGCACTGGGCTTGGTGAGTGTAAGTTTATATATAAGAAAATGAATTAATTTCTGAAGTTATAATTGTATGTAGGGTGTGACTGTAAACGACTGGTTGTGGGTTCGATACCCACTCGAGGAGTGGAAATTATATTTCCATCTTCTTCGCTCTGGTGTCGAGGTAAAGCGCGGCATTAAGTTCCGCCACTTAACACGCAATCCTCCGAATTCGGCGAAAAGTGGGGAACGGAGTGTCTTAACACTAGGTTCCCTCTACCTACCGTGCTGTGTGCGGGATACAGCGTGAAGCTAAAAAAAAAGTTGTATGTAAAATCGATGAGCAAAATTTGTATAAATGAGAACATTATCTAACATAAGGAAACGGACTAATAGTTTTTTTTTTGAGTTAATGCGATAAATCGCATATTAAGAATAAACAAGCGTAAAACATACCTCTTTCCCCTCATCCAGTATCATCAATTTCTTTGTAGATGCCTTTCGGCGAACCCTCATACTTCTTCATTCACCTTGTATGTGTGACCTTCATTTAGTATCAATATTGTATTATGAACAACTATTTTACATTCTATCCTAGATTACACTACTGCTTAATTGTTCTTACTAAGTGTAATATTTATATATGTTATTTGCAGCAAATATATGATATAGGCACACATTTTTTGGACTTCATAATTACACACAAAAAGTATATTATGTAACTATCCAATTAACAACAATTTAAAAACACCTTAAATAATATTTATATAATAAATAACTAAAATAATGAATACCCCATTGTGCCCCAGCACTTAGTGAGCGATAAATCCGTAGCTACATCTGGGCAGGCGCTCGATTCAATTTTATTACTATTCTCTCTGGGACTTATTTGATTCGCGTCAAAGCGAGCCGAGACCTCGGTTACATTATCGACTTGCTGGGACTTGCTTATCTATACTGAATAATCTTACAGTTTTCACATTAATATAGCTTTTGTATGAAAAAACGTTGTTTAAGCTTTTGATTTTTTATAATATATTTTCTATAGTGGCCAGTCGTGGCCCAGTGGCACAAGCATGTGACGTAAACGACTGGTTGTGGGTTCGATTGCCACTCGAGGAGTGTAAATATTTAATATTTCCATTTTCTTCGCTCTGGTGTCGAGGTAAAAGCGCGGCGTTAAGTCCCGCCAATTAACACGCAATGCCTCCGAATTCGGCGGAAAGTGAGGAACGGAGTGTCTTAACACTAGGTTCCCTCTGCCTACCCTGCTGTGTGCGGGATACAGCGTGAAGCTAAAAAGAAAAAAAAAAATAATTTTTATAATATATTTTGGCCTGTAGAATGTTCATTTGATATGGAATGAAAAATGTCAGCAATTGGAAGATTGAAAGATATATATGTTTGAATATATCAAATGAAAATATTTCTAGACTAACTTGCGTAAAGAATGTAAGTTAAAGAATGTAAGTTACCTATTAAAAATTATATAAAAAAGTTAAAAATTAGGTATCAAGGATGATAGTTTAATGCATCAAGGAATTTCGTCTTAGTATGTAGAATAATACATATTCGTCAATTTTCAAGGTCAACAGTCACTCGGCGAAGGTATTTTTTACTTTCTTTATAAAAAAAACTATCAAAGAAATGTGTATGCTACGCACTACTTAAAGTTCCGTGGGTTAACATGTAATACTTCGGATTTGGGTGGAAAGTGAAAAACTAAGATTCTTGACAACTACAACTACAACTAAACAAAAAGAAAGAAAAAAGAATGCTTACACTTGGGCAGTGATGGACATCACCACTAGATAATAAGATTAAATATAAGTTTCAGTGCTTTTGAATTGTCACACTATGTACAAATTAATACTAACAAATGCCATGGGCACCTGTGAGCCCATGGAGAGCTTTCCTTTATTAAAAAAAAAAAAAAAGATTCTTGACACAATGTTACCTGTGCTTACCTTGCGACAAATGTTGGAAAAATCGTGAAACTTAATTAAAAATATATTTTTTTTCTTTTTTTTTTTATTTATTCTGTAACAATCCATACTATACATAAATATACGTAGGAATATGTATAGAATATTTATACTTAATAATATAATTTGATTTAACAATAATTTAAAAAATATTATTTTATTTAATATACTTAAATAAGTAATAAAAAAGTAATTAATATTTTTATAAATGTTATGTAGGCTGAATGCCATACTGGCAGGTTATAGTTTATGAAATTGAAAAGGAAAAAGAAAATGGCGGGAGGATGACGCAATAAGAGGACGCTTACAAAATTATGGATATTAAATTGCAAATAATATTAATTAAACACAAGGAAGCATATATTTAATTAGTCAAATAATTATTTAAAGTGCAAAGGAATAGAAATATTATAGTTTTGTGACATTCATGATTGGTAAGATGCATAATTGTAAATTAAGAAGATTTTCTTGGTAAGTTTATTGTATTATTAATAGAAAATTTGCATAAAATGAATATAAAATGATAACTAATTAAATAGAAGAATATTTATTATAAGGTAAATAATAATATTAAGAGTATTAGATGATAGGAAGGTTATTTGTATGATAAGATTTGTCAAATTTACAATATTTATAAGTAAAAGCGTATGCCGCGATGCACCGCCATCTTTAATTTATAGTGTTGTATGGGCATTTTAGTTTACATTATCGTTAATATTATTAAATATATAAAGTATTGGTATATTGAAAGGTTAGGAAATACTAATAAGATATTAATATATAAGATGCGTTTAAAGAATAAAGGTTTTATAGTAACATGGTATTTAAAAGGGTAAAATCTAAAAGAATACAATTAAATGTATAGCACGCTGCGTCATATAATGTTTTACGATTGTCAGGGTTCGGTGAGCTGGTAGTTACGCATAAGCAATGTTGTTACCATGATCTAATGTTCTTTGGCATCACCGAGGCTGATATGTCTGGTAAAAGTTTATGATACTGCAATTGCCGTCAACTCTCCTGATAGGATTTAATATTATATCTTGAACGTTTCTTAACACTGTTACCTCTGAAACTCTTAAAGATCTTGAGTTACTTACGAATACAATAATAAAGGTCCTAACCGCGAGACGTACCACGAGCCACAGTAATGTTTTGAATATTAATAAATATATTTTAAACACATTTTAGGTACAGTATAGTTACAATTCGCCCACAAAATAAATAATAACCAATATACTTGACATTACGAATGAAACTAATGATATATTACAAATGATTGTATTTATTATATGTAGACATGGCATTTACTTAAACTTATAACATATAACGGTGACAATGATTTTTTCTTAAATTGTATACTTTTTTTTTTAGCTTCACGCTGTATCCTGCACACAGTAGGGTAGGCAGAGGGAACCTGGTGTTAAGACACTCCGTTCCCTACTTTCCGCCGACTTCGGAGGCATTGCGTGTTAAGTGGCAGAACATAACGCTGCGCTTTACCTCGACACCAGAGCGAAGAAAATGGAGATATAATTTCCACTCCTCGAGTGGGAGTCGAACCCACAACCAGTCGTTTACAGTCACACGCTTGTGCCACTGGGCCACGACTGGCCACAATTCACATATATTTAAGTTCAAAAACTCAATATTTACTATTTAGCTTCTATTTTATTTATTTAAACAAATAACACTAGAATGTCGAAAATATTTAACAGCAATATTTTTATTTCAGTTGAAATGAAGTGAACAACCAGAGCAAGCAGCGATGTAAATATAGAGCCCATAAAATTTTACATTACATTTTATTATATGACAACATTATTTTATGAAAATTTGCTAGTTTTGTTCTGACATTTCATATTTCGCTTGTAATATATTATCAAATTGTTTAAATTTTGTCTGTACGTACACTTAGAATGTAATAAGTTTATAATAATATTTTATAAATGTAAGAAAATATTAGATCGATATTGAATTTTGTACTAAAAAGAAATTATATATGAGGCAATGGTGAATCTGATTATAAAATATCGCAGCTGTGGGTTCAATCTTTACTTGGGGCATGTAAAGTGCATCGTTAAGTTCCACCACTCAACACTAAACCACGCTACTGTGCAGCTCAACACTAATATAAAGTTACTACTATTCTTAAACACCTACTTTCCGTATACAGCATGCATTTGCCTTGACGACAGAGCGAAGAAAGTAGAAATATTAAATATTTCCACTCCTCGAGTGGGAATCGAACCCACAACCAGTCGCTTTACAGGCACACTTTGTGCCACTGCGCCACAATTAGCCGATTGGTCGAAGAATATATTATTTTCATTTTTTTTAATTTTCCGCGTAAAAGGGGTAGTAGTAAATATGATCGTGTCATCGTGTAGGCTTATAACCCACAACCAACCGCGCTTAAAATAATTAAAATCAAAAATATCAGAAGAAAGTCACCAGTTTGTATATGTACATACGTATATTACAGTTTTTTATACGTAAAATATAAAATGTTATTCAAATAAAATAAATTTTCGCAGTAAATAGACTGTTTTATACAAAATAAAATGTTACATACAAAATATTATAACGACAGCTCGTTGCTTATTTTATTTTTAGTCATAGTATGTGTTGTTTCTTTTAGTGAATCTGTAAGTAATTATGACAGTTTAAGATATAAATCAGCTTTGGTAAGATATTTTTTGTATATTTCTATTATATTATCTATGTTTTTTTTTCTAGCCTCACGCTGTATCCCGCACACAGTAGGGTAGGCCGAGGGAACCTAGTGTTAAGACACTCCGCTCCCCACTTTTAGTCTAACATTAGGTTCTACTCTGCCTTTCTTGCTTTGAACGGGATATAGTGTGACGTCAAACATATATATATATATATATATATATATATATATATATATATATATATATATATATATATATATATATATATATATATATATATATATATATATATATATATATATATATATATATATATATATATATATATATATATATATATATATATATATATATTTTTGCAGTTCTACGTTATTGTCTAAATAGCAGTGTCACTTACTTAAATTATGATCATTCTTTCGAACGGGAATCGAAGCAGCCACAACCAATAACGATTACAGTCAGACACCTTTCCACTGCGCCATAATGGATTCGCCATAGTAGCTTTACTTAGAAACAACACTTAAATAGAAAAAATGTTAAAATACTACAATTTACTTCTAGGAGGCATTTCAACAACATTCCAACAGGAGTCTAGTAGTCTCACCATTATTACTACGTTTAGCGTTATGTAAATTAGTATCGTTTGCCCGAGGCAGTGCTAGAAAGGAATTGCTCAATGCTCTAGGTATCAAAACGGAATCTATGGTAACGAATATTACTTCATTTTTGTTCATTTTAAATTTAATCTATATATAAAAATTACTAACAAGCTAACAATGTTAATAAAAAGACTTTTTTTATATTTAAAAGGCTGTTCAATATATTTAATATAATATAACATTTTTATTAGCAATTTTATGACATAGGGATTTTGAACTTGTGACCTAATCCATACTAAATACTAGAAATATGCCGACACAACAATGAGATGTAATTCTCATATGAATAACAACTTATATTTTGAGCATATTATTGGCATTACCTGGTAAATAGTCGAACATACGAATAGGCTTTATTTTTATTTTTATACAGAAAAAAAAAACAAAATATAGTCATAAGTCATCGCCCAAGAAGTACCTATCAGGACACTTCGTTTTCTCCACTTTCCCTCCCAAATACTTAGTAAAAAATGTATCAAGAGAAATAGTAAAAAATAATATAATATAATCATCCTCTGTTACCAACTTTAAATTGTTAACTTAAAACGTGTCCTAGTTACAGTATAACTTTTATATTCGTTATTTTGTTTATTTATTTATCGTTATAATTTCTGTGTTTGCTCTGCTCTAATTTTATTTGTGTGTTTTTAGTGGAAACTTTATTGGTTTATGTATTATTTGATATTTAAATTATGTGTGTATTGTTTCCTAAACGAAAATACTACTATTAAATGTTACAAACAAAAAATTAAACCCACTTAAATATTTTTTGCACGCGGATAGTTCACGCAGCTTCACGCGTTTTCCGCATAGATTAAGACAGTCCTCTATTATTCGCCCGACATTGTATAGTAAATGGCGGAACTCAACGCTGTACTTTGTCTATGCGAAGAATTAAAAATTTAAGTAATCATTCGAGTTGGAATGGACCGTCGAACCTACAACCATTGCGCTTACAGTCAGAAAACTATAGCTGCGCCTCGATAGTCTTACTAAAATATTTAGTATATTTTTTTATTTCACAAATTACAAACCGACTTAAAAGACGCAATATTTTTAGAGTTCAGTATAACCCCTTAGTCTAGACTTAAAGAGCTTTATCTAATGTGATACAATCTCTACCCTCCCTACCTCATCTTCACTCAACAAATCTGCTCATAGTCACAAAATACTGATTGCACGGTTCTCGGGGAGAAAAAAAAAATATTTTAATATATATCTCTTTTTCCCGTGGGGGGACGGGTTAAGAATACAATTCCCCCCCGCCTCTGGGTAGCGTCCCGTAAAAGGCGGGTAACCCAGTAGTTTGGTGGTAGGAGATTCGTTCTCCGACTGGCTCGCGACCACTATCATGTCAAAGACGAACCGCCAAATATCTTATGATGTGTTCCTGTTCGATGGCATGTAAGCCAGCTCTCCCTATTCCCACCATTCCCATCCTTCCTCCTTCCTTCTGTGGGCCAAGGACCAAGTGGGCCTTCAGCTCGTTTGCATCCTTTATTACATAAAAAAAAATTATAACAAGAAATGAAAATATAAATAAAACAAGAAATGAAAATATAAATAAAATTTTAGCAAGTGAACTGCTACACTCCATTTAAAGAAGTAATGTCATACTTCGAGAAAGTCAACCTGATTACTTCCACTAAGATAATAGTCAACTATACGGATGATATTAACAAATCCTTCCTATCTAATAATCTGGAGGATACTGGAGTAAAAGTCGTTAGAGTTAGTTATTTGTATCCAAAAACGTCAGCATCATTTATTAACAAAGGGGTAAGTTTTGTCAGTCTATATTTATGTTATGTGTAATTGTAGAAGAAACGAGACAATCTTTTTTTTATGACATCTTTTTTTATTAGCTTCACGCTAGGCAGAGGAACCTAGTGTTAAGACACTCCATTCCCCACTTTCCGCCGAATTCAGAGGCATTGCGTGTTAAGTGGCGGAACTTAACGCCGCGCTTTGTCTCGATACCAGAGCGAAAAAAATGGAAATATGAAATATTTCCACTACGCGAGTGGGAATCGAACCCACATAACTATCAACGACATTAATATCAACAATATATTTACTTGGTTCTTAAAGTATAAGTTTATCATACTATTATGTATTCTGTATAGGGACCGTTGTGGCGCTGTGGAATAGTGTTTGACTGTATACGCTAGTGAATTCTATTCTTACTTGAAGATTATTTTTTAAATTATTGACACATAATAAAAAGCTCAACTCTGTTTATCGATTTCAGATGAAAAGTATTGAATAGTGTTGTAGCACTAGGTTGTCTCTGACTACCCTGTTATGCAGAAACAGGCATGAAACTGGTGTTTAAATTTGGCTAAGTTTCCTATTTTTCTACCCTTCACACTTTATCAAACAAAATAAGCAGAAAGAGCCTAGTGTCAAGACACTACGTTCTTTACTTCCCGCCTAAAATTGAGACATTGCGTGTTAAGTGGTGGAACGAAAGTATTATTCTATTAACAATTACAAAATTATTAATATTTCAGGTGGACATGACCTTTTACAAAAGAGTAACAGATATATTAGAGCCATCAGATATTAATAATGAAACTTCAATCATTATACTGAGCGGAGCATATTTTAAGGTAAGAGTAAAGAGTTTCATGCCTCATTTGACACAAGTGGTGTAATGGGCAACTTCTATTGTAGAATTGGATTATGAGTTTAATTCTTGATTTAGTGAAATATTATTTAAGATGTGGTAGATTTTTAAAGTCTAGTAAGATAATAGCAGTATTGGATTCAGTCATTTAATATATTCTGTGTTAAAATTAGGAAAAACTTTCTAAATGTACTACCACTTAGATGATCGCGAAGGATGCGTAAAACTTACTTTACTTACTTATCAAGTTTTTTCAGTTTTATACAGTCGTAGTATATTAAAACGTACTGTACTTGGTTATTATACGTTTTAAAAGCTGTTTAAATTATATTTAAATTTATAATATTTGTATTCCTCAACAACTACAAGTAAGGGGTTTTTCTCTCTCTCTCTCCCTCTCCCCTGTGCATTATTAATCCCATCTGATGGTGGGGTCTGCTTTCCTCGTATATCTTCTCCAGTTCGCTCGATTGGACACATCGTGAGCGGAAACGTTGCAGGCGTTCATGTCTCTTAATGACATCTGCCCATCTCATCTTTGGTCTTCCTCTTCTTCTGGACCCTGAGATGTTCAGATTCATTACATGCATACTATAGATACACACATACAAATAAGGGTTTTTATCCAGCATATTCAACACATAATTTCTAAATGAACAATATTTTTGGCACTATACATTTGTTCAATATACAATTTATTATTTTTCAGGTAACATGGGAACTTTATTTTGACATATCACGGACAAGACCTGCTAAATTCTATCACCACGATGGTAAAACGTCTGTCGTTCCTATGATGTCTAGGACCGAGTATTACTACTATTTAGATGACCAAACTAATAGTGTACAGGTAATATAATTGAAACGTCAAGGTCCTATAGATTACATGTTTGTTAAGCTTGTTATAATGTAAGTTGTAATAAGCGTATAAGAATTTGGACACAGCCGGGTGTAGAACGTATAGTTCGCTTGGACGGTTTCCAAAAACCGTGGATTCGAATCCTGCTACATGTAATATGTAGCAGGATTCGAATCCGTGGTTTTGTATGTTATCTAAATATGTTCTTCAATTTCCTAAGTAGGCATATGAATAGCATTTTAAAAATATTACGAATAAATTTATATTTCATATATATTTATATAAGTTTAAAATTATTTTATTCATTGCATTAAATTTATTTTATTTATCAACGGTACTTTAGATTTTTTACAAATTATACGATACTTCGCGAGTTATTAATTAAAAAAAAGAACTATTTCAACAAGTTCAATCGCATACATATATATGTTTGATACTATAATATACGTACACTTACTTCTACCACGGACTACTGTAAATCTGAAATATCCTCTATTCCAAAACGTATTATCATACATTTTAAACATTTTTAAAGTGTTATTCCACACTTAGGAAAATTGAAAAAGACATTTAAAGAAAACGTATAAAAATTTGAACGCAGCGGGATTCGAACCCGCGCCTCCTGAATACCGTTCAGGCGCTCTCACCACTGAGCCATGCGTTCTACTAGCCGCTGCGTCGAAATTCTTATACGCTTTATCACAACTTATTTATGTTGTTAGCATCTCTGAAGAGAGACTTACAAAATTCTGCTACCGAAAGATGCTACTAACAATTGTTTGGCAAGAGAGAATGCTATATATTAAATACTTTTTAAACATTTTTAAAGTGTTATTCCACACTTAGAAAAATTAAAAAAGACATTTATAAAAATTAAAAAAATCCCACTGCGTTCAAATTTATACGTTTTCTTTAAATGTCTTTTTCATATTATCATACACCAAAACATATATGATTAAAATCAATACTTTTATTTTAAAATTTTTATAGATAGTAAATATAAAACTGGCAAGTTACGGTCTAACCATGACAGTAGTAGTGCCGCGTAGTTCAAGAGGATTGGAAGCTCTGCTGCGAAAGCTTTCAGACGAACCAGATTTCTTAAAGGGGATTTATAAAAGAATGCGCGTTGATAATGTTCGCGTTGTGTTGCCAAGGTTCAAAATCAAAAGTACTGTTGACTGGGATAATGTACTTGATAAGGTATGGGTTCATTCTCGTTTGAGGTATTTTTTATGAAACATAAGAAAATATATATAGTTTCATTTTTTTTAATGTGACACTATATTCCGTATACGGGTGTATACGGAATATAGCAAGACATTAGGGATTAGGCAGAGAGAACATAATATTAAGACATTCCCTTTCCTATTTTCCGATAAATTCTGAAGGCATTGTATAGCGAGTGGCGGAACTCAACGCCGCGCGTTTGCACCTACATTAGGGCGAATAAAATGAAATATTAAATATTTTATTTCCTCGAGTGGGAATCGAATCCACAACCACTCGTATTTATACGCTTTGTGCCAATTCATCACGACTAGCCGCAATTATTACTTTTCTACTAGTATCAATTATAATTTTTTATTTCAGATTGGAATCTCACAAATATTTAATAAAACTTATTCAGGACTTAATGACATTTTAAACCAAAATAGTAGCATTAAACATGCGTATTTAAGTAAATGCAAACAAAAAACTTTTATAGATGTCGATGAAATGGGTGCTTATAGACGACCTGTACAAGGTACAATATTAACTAATATAACAGTCTCGTCTTTTTCTTTTTCTTTTCTTTTTCAGTTTGAATTTTTGTACAGCTTGACAAATTTTTAAGCGACGTTAAGTTCCGTCACTTAACACGCAATGCCTCCGAATTCAGCGGAAAGTGGGGAACGGAGTGTCTTAACACTAGGTTCCCTCTGCCTACCCTGCTGTATGCGGCGTCCAGGCGCTCTCACCACTGAGCGCATTGATCATTTATACGTTTTCTTTAAATGTCTTTTTCAATTTTACTAAGTGTGGAATAACACTTTAAAAATGTTTAAAAAGCTTTTAATACTTATTTTATATTAGTACTTATTTTGTGTTAAGTGGCGAAACTTAATACCGCGCTTTGTCTTTTAATAAAGCACCGAAAATTGAAAATATTTTTAACATAATCATGTCTCCTTTCTATCAATCTCTGCGCTTAGATGGTCTTTGAAATATATTAATTTATTAACACTAATGTACATTACAAAAACCCATTTTTTTATATTTTCAGATTACCAAGAAACCTTAGATCAGAGGAATTCAAATGCAGAAATAGTGGCAGATCGTCCATTTTACTTTGCAGTCAACGTGCACACTGACCGCTCTCAGTTCTGGGAGATATATGAGCTATTTAGTGGCGTGTATTATGGCCCTGATACTTAAAAATACTTTAAGATTTTATACGTTTTTAAATGTATTCTAAATTTGATATATAATTATTAATCTATTTAAATTATTATTTTTTTTTTTTAGCTTCACGCTGTATCCTGCACACAGCAGGGTAGGCAGAGGGAACCTAGCGCTAAGACACTCTGTTCCCCACTTTCCGCCGAATTCGGAGGCTTGCGTGTTAAGTGGCGGAACTTAACGCCGCGCTTTACCTCGACACCAGAGCGAAGAAAATGGAAATATAATTTCCACTCCTCGAGTGGGAATCGAACTCACAACTAGTCGTTTACAGTTACACGCTTGTGCCACTGGCCCACGACTGGCCAATTTATTTATTTAAATTATTTTATTATAAAATAATCATACAAATATATAAACACTTCTGGATATACATTTTTGTTTTCAGTGAAATTCTTTGTTATGTTTTTAAAGAAGTTAGAATTTGTGTGTTTTGTGTCACTAGTTCTTTTTCAGTTTGGTGCTAAAATTTTAAAACGACGAAAAACATAGTAGCAACTCGATTAACCGGAGTAATTGTTGTCGTTAGGCATCCGAATAATCGAGTGTATGCGTGAAGAAAAGCAGATTTTGTGCATATGGACGTAATATTTGATATGTTAATTATGTACATGCCATTTTATATCAATTGTATGTATTCGCAACTAGGTTCACCTCTCAAGTCGACTTGTACCTACAAGTCGTAATTTAACATAATTGGTCACTAGTCCAGATCATCGTAAATCCGTATATTTAGGGCCCGAATAATCGAGTTTCTACTGTATATTTATTTTTTTATATTAAATATATATGTAACCTAATCACGTTAAACATAATCAGCTAATCAAAAATTCGATTCAACAAATAATCACACGCCAAAATAACTTTAAAAAGTGTAACAAAAGTACAATAATAGCTAACTAGTGGTCACGTGGCGACGCGTGCCGCATTCACAATGACGATACGTAGCTACCAAATTACAGACCTTCGACCAATTACTGCGAATTATTTGAACAAAATGAAAAGGTTATTGAAATGCATAATGGTCATGCAAATGAAGTTACTTACGAAGCTCATACATAGAGGGAGATTAAAGGGAAATGGAGCTTTAAGCTCTTGCGATAAAAGTTTTTGTTCCTTGTAGCTTTATGTAGTATAACAAGTAGAGTGTAAAAGCCTTCAATTGGTTATACTTGCACCCTTTATCCGATGATCTCATTTTAATTTCCATTAAACTCAGGTAAATTTTTTAACGTTCAATTGCCATTTATTAATACAGTTTAATATGTAGAGCTTCTCGCGTCTCTTTGCTCTATAATATATAATGGAAAGTCAATTGGTGATGGTTTTCGTTGGATTGCTATAAAATTGAATAAAATTTATTTAAAATATATAACTGTATAAATCGTCCCATTTTTAGAATAAACTTATGTTGTATGATTATTTTTATATATGATAGACTAACATTACTTATTCAATTTCCTAAGTGTGTAAAATCTTAAAAAATGGAAAAAGTAAGACGTTACATATCGTTTATAAAGTTAACGATATAGCTAGTAGATATAGTTTTGGAGTAATATCCAACTAGAGAGAATATTTACGAATATAATATACTTTCCCCGCTTTTCCTAGACAGTGTTAGAGTAACATATCCATACCATCTTTATTTATTAATTACTGTCACTTATTTCTAGAGGGTTTGAACAAAGAATACTCAAGCAAAAGACAATTTCACTTAATAAAATGCATAAAAATAATCAATAATATATATTTTTACCTCCATATTAACTATATAGCTGGCAAATCCATTGATCCGTTCGATTCCGACGTCTATTTGTACGCGAATAATTGACTCCCAGGGGCATTCACCTGTCGGATGAGGGAAGATTTGCCAGAGACCTACCCCATATTAATTTGAAATAACTTAATATGGGGTTTAGTACAAAAAGGGCTAATTGATTATGTTTCTTTATAGTAAGTGTGATCTAATGATGTGTGAAGGGGATGAAATGTGATAGGTAATTAATTTTTGGGGAGTGTATATATGATCGGTATTAAGTGTATGTATTTTGTATTAATTATTAAATAATAAATAACTTGAAATATTTACTTAAAAATATATTGGGTCAGTCGTGGCGCAGTGGTACAAAGTGTGCCGGTAAAGCGACTGGATGTGTGCTCGATTCCGACTCGAGGAGTGGAAATATTTAATATTTCCATTTTATTCGCTCGGGTGTCGAGGTAAAGCGCGGCGTTAAGTTCCGCCACTTAACACGCAATGCCTCCAAATTCGGCGGAAAGTGGGGAACAGAGTGTCTTAACACTAGGTTCTCTTTACCTACCCTATTGTATGCGGGATACAGCGTGAAGCTATAAAAAATATATAGATAGATATGGATTGCAAAGTGATATGCAAAAAATATTAAAAATATATCTTTGAGTAAAACAAAAACCTTTATTAATGAAATACATATAAAATTCTCACAGCTAAATAATAATATATTCTTAAAAATGTATTTTAAAAATAAAAGCATATATAAAATTATAACTAGTTCATAATTATACAATATTTATGAGTTATAAGAAATGTTTTTACAGCTGTATTAACTTTGCCATCAAATACAAAATAATCTTAAACATAGAAAAAATAGTAAATTGTCACTAATTTTATGCTAAATTGTAATAGCTTCACGCTGTATCCCTTGCGGGGGAGTCAGAGATAACGGAGCGCCAAACGCTACGGTCTCTGCATACTTCTTTCGCCTCGTCCACTGTCATCAACCTCTTTGTACACGCCCTCCGGGGGGGTCCTCATGAATTTTACGTGACCTTCCTCCAGTATCGTCGATACTGTGTTTTCGAAGATCAACCGAAGTCTCCCCCTGCCTCTCTTACCACTCACCTTTGTTTAATATAGATTTTTAAAATAACAAAAAAAAACATCCTATTAACCGGCGTTTATCAAGTCCCCTAAGAAATGATTCCATTATGTATGTATGTATGCATGGCAATTTAGATTTTACGAGTATATTCAAATGGCCGGTGTAACAATCACACGCTATCAAGGGGTAGTGAATATGCAAATTAATCTGTTACATTATACTGTTTTAATATTTACTATTTAATATATGCATTTTATGATTTTCCTTGTTTTTGTATTATGTTTTAATTAACGTGAAAACTAAACTTTCTTTTTAAACTGAGTTTTATAAAATATGAATATATTTAAAAAATAATTTAAAAATCACTAAAAAACAAGTTTTAAATATATTCTTTCTAGATGCCCTTACGATTTTAATAGAGACATGAGATTCATGCTACATTCGTATGGTTATCAGAACAATACACTGTTCGGTATATCTACCAAAAACATTTGCTTCAAACATTCAGTCGTACAGAGTCTGACTGTATACGAAATAGTTATGGGTTTGATTTTCACTTATGAATAATGATTATTTTTAACTTATTTTCATTTATCAGCCCCTCAAACTCAGTGTTTCGGTTTTGGGCAGAAGGTAAAGAACGAAGTGTTTTAAGTGTTTTTAACCCGATTATCTCTGCCTGCCTTCGTATGGGGGAAAAGAGAGAATCTAAAAATGATTATAAATTATTTTGCAAATTTATTTTCGTAAATACACAATTTAAATAAAAAATAGACACAAATTGCCTCTAATCACTTTAAACAAAATAAACAATACTAAAAAGGGTACAAAAAGCTCACCCCACACTACATTCGTTGTTCCCGTCAACCGCATCTACATCAGGCTGTTAGGCGAGCAGAAAAATCGCGCCTAGCACCCCGTCCGACACGCCATTTGTAAATTCACTGAAATATTGCATCTGGCGACTGTATTTACTAACTTGCCCCTTGATTGTGGGCAGAACCAACAGGTATATGGATACTTTAAATGGTTATATGTAGCTGTTTTTTTTTTTAACGTTTAATGTTTAAGTTACGTTTTGTTTAAAAGCCATGTTTAAGATTTACATTGCTTGAAACTTTAAAATTATCAATTTACATAAAAAATTGATGAACTAAGTTTATTTCAGGATATTGTTTAGATCATTTAATAAACAGTTTCTATTTTCTATGATAAATATTTTTTTCCTGAAATTAAACATAGAAAAACGACTACGAATTTGTAATTTAGTTTCAGTAGCTGTAAAGTAAGATGTTTAATTTGATTTTACTTATGAAAATATAACAAAGAATCCCTAATACCTTCACCCATCTGCGGCAATCACTCTAACATTATATCATCACTGTAGACTACTAGAATGATGCCCAAATATATACATGTGCATAACAGAAAGAAATTTAACTTAATAAAGCTTAAATTAATAATATTATAATAGTTATTTTTAACAGAACGATATATTATAACATTTTTTTTTTCAAGCCTGTCCTTTTTATTCCTATATAGAGGGGAGAAAACTTTCCAAGACACTCCTTTTTTGCCTCCTGCCTGAAATGGACATATTACATATCGACTAGTTGGAACTCAACGCCACGCTATGCTAAAGCGGAGAAATGAAAAAAAATTAAACACAACAATTCCCCGACTAAGAATCAAACTGGCAACCATCTCGTCTACAGTCAGATACTAAGCTACAATGGCCTCATATTTTTTATAATACATAACATATGAAAATTCCACAAAATATGTATGGCCCATCTACATCAGCGAGGTAGTTAGGCCCACAGAAAAATCGTGCCCAGCGCCCCGTC
Organism: Dryas iulia moderata; assembly: GCA_019049465.1. Taxonomy (NCBI): domain Eukaryota; kingdom Metazoa; phylum Arthropoda; class Insecta; order Lepidoptera; family Nymphalidae; genus Dryas; species Dryas iulia. Next base: position 829,341 of record CM032429.1, read on the forward strand.
CGACGTGCAATTTGTTAATTCGTTGAAATATCGCCGTAGCGACAGCTATTCATTATAAGGCCGGTTGCCACACGTGCGCCGGTAGAGTCAGCGATCAACGATTTATTGCTATGCATTTGCCAAAATTATATTATTATATTTGTAAAAATATATAATATTTAATAATATGTTGTTTGTTTATGGGCTTTTTTGAGTTTTGTTTTTTGTTTTTTTTTTTAGATTTTGTTGATGTTATATGGTAGATGTTATGGTATGTGAAGTAATTAAGGATGGTTGTCGATTTATTTTTTAAATGTGAAAGTATTTGTCTTTTTAAAATTTTAGTTATTTCAGATATCATCTCAGAATGGTACAGTATAAACAACAGCATCTAGAAAATGTCACTGCAAAACACTAATTACATTTTTTTTTAATTTATGATTAATAAAATAAAATATAAATAATGTGAGAGATGGATGGAATAAAAGAATATAATTCGTCAACTTATCCCCTATAACCACCTTCACTGAGGATACTGACCACAATATTTATTTCAAAGTAGACCAAAGAAATGTCTGTGAATATATATTTTAAATACACACTTTATTCTAGGTTGTAATTGAACTTACAATGCGTGTAAAATTACACACGAACAAACTATGTCCATAATTAATACATAAATATGTACAAATTTCAGCTTTTTTGTACATACACATTACAAATTGAAACATAAAATTATTAACAATACATTTAAAGCTGAACAATCAAAAACAATTGTTATGCCAACAGTATTCCCAACGCATGCACTTGTGCAAGGATGACAGTTATATATGTGTCTCTTTTTCGCATATAGTTAATCGTATTTACTCTCTCTTTCCCACAAAGATTGAATTGGTCCTATTTGAGACCTATTTTTAGTGGGTGTGTAACATATTATTTATTTCGTTTATATAAATTAACAGAAAAATATAATTTAAAACCATAATCATGCAGTCGGCGTGTATATGATCGAACGATATAAGTAGGAGTTCAATTTTATATGCCTAAGACAAAACTATATGCCTAAGGTACCTCTAAGTGTAGCAAATCTCTTTAAATATAGTTACAGCATCTATTTAGTAAAAAAAAGGGAATTTCAAGAATGAAAAGTTCAATTGGGTGAAAAGTGGATATTAAAGTCTAGATCCATCCTCCATATTGCATATATTGCAGCACATGAATAAAAATTAAAGGTATTTAAACAACTACCAATGGCAATAATACTTTTATCTATTACAGTGGGACACTAAATCCATTTTCTTTGCTCTGGTGTCGAGGCAAAGGGCGGTGTTAATTTCCACCACTTAACACGCAATGCCTCCGTATTCGGCGGAAAGTGGTAAACGGAGTATTAACACTAGGTTCCTTCTGCCTACCCTATTATGTGCGGGATACAGGGTGAAGCTAAAATAAAATGAAAAAAATTTTTTTTTTACTTTTCACCTTATTTTATATCCAAAGACATTGTTTAATAGGAAGATTTAAACATAAATACTGAAAAGAAATCGAACCTATGCCCATATCATACTATTAAACACTTTCCAACTGAGCCACGATGACATCAACATATATAATTACGTAAGGTCTAAATGTATAATTCTAGCACTCACGAGAGGCTCAAAGGTGCCAGAGGTGATATTGTATGCTGCACGCATTCTGCATTACTCCTTAGCATGATTTAGTTAATAATCTAAGAACAATGGTGTCCATTGTAGCACAGTTAGAATAACTTAACTGTGGTTTTAGGTTCAAATTTAGCATGGAAAATCATTAATCTTTTAAATTCTCTTTTTCCTATCTTGATTACAAGTTTATTAAAAAATAAGTAGTGAAAAGCAAAGGATTGTGTTTATAAATATATATACACTTAAAAAGTGCTGCGTTGTACTCCGCTGCTTGAAAATTATTATTTAAATGAATCCGAATAATTTCATTCTACTCAAAAGAAACCAATGAATGAAGAAACATAAGAAGAAACAAAATATCTATACAAATATAATGTATGTAAGGGCGATGTTATTGCCTTAAGTAATATCTTACATAAAACTTTTGGTAAAAAACTAATTGGATATAAAAAAAATACATATAGCAAATATTGGTGCATATATATACCAACTTATCTGTATTTCAATATCCCATAGTTATATATCATATTACTCATCATCATAGTCTGTCTGTTTGTCTGTCACGCTTTCATGGCTAATCTACCGGTCCGAATTGGACGAAATTTAGAAAGAGAATTTTAGAAAGTAGTAAAAACCCCAGGCCATATACGCTACTCATTTTTCAAAAATCTATCTCTAAAGGGTTTAAGTAAGGAGTGAAAGTTTATATGTAAAATCTAAGCCACTTGACCGATTCTAATGAATGTTGGCATAAATATAGGGGATAATTCAAGGTTAAACACAATTTATTTTTCAAAAATATACCCCCGAAGGTTGCAATGTAACGTAATAGTTATGCAGTTCACGCGGCGAAGTTCTGCTCGTACAAAATAAATGAAGATATATATTTACAAAAACACATTTTCATATTCACATATACATATATAATAAAAGATTTAATATCTAAATTAGCTTATTCAATAAAAATAATTAAAAGTTTCCAAAAATACTAAGCTTAGCTTCCGCAAAAGCTCGAAGTTTCTAAAAAGCACTAAACACATCCTCGTACATTCAAGTTAAAATCTATAAGTAGAGTGGGAATTTTGAACTACACGAAGCTCTACGATCGAGGCTAATTCGATTAAGTGTTAAACCATCTCTTATACTCTCGGCTTTGGATAAATTAATCTGCGATATTTCAGTTCGTAGCAAACGCTTTATGTTTAAACGTCTCTACATATACTCCTACGCGCTTTTGCTTAGTAAATATGACTTTAAATAATATTTTGAGATAGATATTGTAATTTCTGTTAAGAAAATTATTTTAAGCTTTAAGTAACATTGAATTGTTTAAGAACGTTATATTCAATGTTTATTGGATTGGCGCATTATTGAGATAATTAGACGATTTTAATTCTACGATTTCAACTTTCTACTAGAATTTGAGATACTGTACCTCGCTTGATTGCATTGAGTAAAGGAACGCAATGACAATTTTTTTTTATAATTGAAAGAATGACCGTGATAACACAGCTTATTTAGTAAACTGACAATTCGAGGAGGTTTTTGATATATGGCAAAATACAGGTTCAGTAGTGGGGTGACAAAGGCATCTATAAAAGGTATATCGTAAATATTCACTTAACGTAAAATATTACATGTAATATTTTAAGTTAGCTGAATAAAATTTAATATTGTAAAAATTATATTGATATATGAACTTAAAATAACATTTTTGGAAAAACATACAAAAAATTAAACGCATCGGGCTTCGAACTAACGCCTGTCGAAAGCCATCCAAGCAACGTAAACACTTTTAAACTATAAGTAAGTACTCATTTAAAACAAGAAAATCTTTTATTATCGCGATTATTACACATTTTCAAATATAACTGTTTCTCGCGTAAATGCTCGATATATCCGGTTAAAAACAGTGTTTCTTATTCAAAATACTTAAAACTCACTTAAATACCTAGATATGCCCTATAAAATCATTAGCATTACCCCATAACAAGGGTTGCAAGCTCCTCGTAAGCGAGTTAGGCGTAGCACGTTACGACTACCAACTAGTAAATCGCTATTAATTAAATGGATCGCAGACAGGACCGTCTGCATAGTTGGTGTTTGTCTTTAAATTCGAACTCGTGAAAAGTATCTTGCAAATGGTTTCGGCAATTGGATCTGCTATGCTATTGTCGTGTTATATAATTGAATTCAAGTGTTATTTGATAAATATGGTTCTGTATGACCTTTTGGATTTGGAGATTAAATAAATAATTATACTAAATAAGTTATAAGATAATAGATATTGTATAATACTAACAATTGTTTTTGAAGATAAAGTACAATACTAACATTATAATAATATAAACATGCAAACAAACAATTATGTAACAAATAAATTTAAAAAAAAAGTTAAGGAAATTTATATGAAATATATAGCAACATTTTAACAGTAAATATGTATACAACACTGTAAATTGGACTATAGGAAATAAAAGGCTTTTTTATTTTATTCTATTTATTTTATGACCATTTGGCGCGGCGTTAAGTTCCGCCACTTAACACGCAAGCCTCCGAATTCGGCGGAAAGTGGGGAACGGAGTGTCTTAACACTAGGTTCCCTCTGCCTACCCTGCTGTGTGCGGGATATAGCGATGAAGCTACCATTTGGATGTATAATAAGGGATGTTGTGGACATGCTTATTTTTTTTTAAATAAAAGAATAATTTTATTTCAAGATATATAAAAATCGCAAAAGTGAAAGATTTTACTATTGTCAAGGTTCGCTATGTATTATATTGGAAACTAGTTGTGCTCGCGACTTCGTCCGCGAGAATTAACAAAAGTATAATGAATGTAGCCTAAGTTACCTCCTAACTTACTTTCTAACTTACTAAACTGATGTAATCAGTTATCTGCCTTGTGAAAGTACTGTCAAAATCTATCCCGGTTGGACAGATTAGCCGAAACAAAAAGCCAAAATGACATTTAAAGAAAACGTATAAAAATTTGAACGCAACGGGCGTCGAAATTCTTATACGCTTTATTACAACTTAAATAAGTTAAATAAGTTGTAAAAAAGCGTATAAGAATTTCGACGCAGCGCATGGCTCAGTGGTGAGAGCGCCTGAACGGTATTCAGGAGGCGCGGGTTCGAATCCCGCTGCGTTCAAATTTTTATACGTTTTCTTTAAATGTCTTTTTCAATTTTCCTAAGTGTGGAATAACACTTTAAAAATTTTAAAAGTAAAAAGTCAACATTTTAGCTGTTGTGTACAAATGTTGTTTATTTTTTACGATTTATAAAAGTCGTAGTAGTACTAATTCTAGTATTGATGATGCTAGGTACTGGTACAACTAACTTAATATTATTTTGTATATATATTAAATGTTTTGTTTCGCCGTACGACACCTAGTTACCTCGACCTCGAGCTAGGTGTGGTCATAGATAGAAGACTCTCCATGAAACCCCACATTCAAAAGGCTACTGCAGCTGCGAAGACCGCCATGCACCTACTTCAACCAATATTTAAATCCCGCATTCCGCTGCGCACGAGGATTTCTCTCTACAAAACGTACGCAGCACCAGCGTGATATGCGCTGACCAACACCAACCTCAGGAACTCACTTCAGGTGATACAAAATATCGCCTTGAGACGTGCTGCTCAGGCTCCTTGGTACGTGAGGAATACCACTCTGCATAGAGACCTCCGTATCGAGAGCCTGGAAGCTCACATCCAGGACTTGACCTTAAGAATGTTCCACCGAGCGGAGTCTTCGGATCACCCTCATATCCGGGACATCGCACCGTGGCATTCTAGACCACCGGAACCACGTCGTCTCCCAAGGCACCTTCTTTCCTCCCCAGATTCTTGATCTGCTGTCTTGGTAGCTGGTCGTCTAAGCTGGGCCTCCCCTGAGTTATCAGGGGTCTCACCCGGCTGGGCGGACCGCTCAGACGGCTCGTAGCTCTTCCCGTCTGACCCTCGTTCATTCCACCGGAACACTCCAGTTCCACTACCTATAATAGGCCATTGGCCTAATCCAGGGACCCACCTATATTAGTGGGTGGCGAAGAAAACCACGTCCAGAGGGCCTCGCCCTGATGTCGTCTCCCCTCTCCCCCGCTGGGCAGGAGAGAGAAGAAAGCGACTTAAAAGCGCCGTACGACAGTGTCGCACATGTACGATGCATTATTGTACATATAAAGGAAATGGGTTCTTCTTTAATCTAATGATAAGTGTAAAATAAATATGTTGCATTAAATTGGACTTAATAAGAACAAAAGCAAAATATAAAGTACAAAGATATAAAAAAGAACAAAAATATAAAGTATTAGTTACCACTACTTCATGCTCTTCCCCGGATAGGGAGCTTTCAGAGAAATCACAGTGTCAATGCACTCTACTTTCCATTCAAATCGGGGCATTGCGTTTTAAGTGACGGAACTAAATGCCGTTCTATATAAGAGAAATGAAAAAAAATAGCTTCACGCTATATCCCGCACACAGCAGGGTAGGCAGAGGGAACCTAGTGTTAAGACACTCCGTTCCCCACTTTCCGCCGAAGTCGGAGGCTTGCGTGTTAAGTGGCGGAACTTAACTTAACTTTGTCGAGGTAAGAGAAATGAAAATAATAAATAATCATTCCCTCGACTGGGATCGAGTCCACAAGCATCGTGCTTATAGACAGTCAGACTTTGTCATATTGTGCCACGTTGACCTCTACTCAACAGGTAAATCTCTAAGATGGACGGTTATTAAATATAGATTCATACATTTAGAAAACTTACTGTCATGACATTTTGTTCTTACTTTCCGTCCGATATCGAGACATTGCGTATTCAGTGGCGAAAATTAACGCCACGCAAATTCATTTAAATATTATATTACCCCGATTGCAAAATGAATCCACAATCAATTGGGCTTATTATCAGATGCTATACCACCGTCCCATGTTTATTTCATTTTTCTACATTTTAGGCAGAGGAAACCTAATATTAAGACACTCCGTTACGCATTTTCCGCCGAATTCTGGAGGCATTACATGTTAAGTGGTGTAACTTAACATCATGTTTTGCCTCAAAATCAGAGCGAAGAAAATGAAAATATTAAATATTTTACTCCTCGAGTGGGAATCGAACCCGTAACCAGTCGCGTTTACAGTCACATTTATGTGCCACTGTACCACGACTATCCTCAACTCTACTCTAATTTACTTTTAAAATATATAAAATATTAGCGGTTCGCTCGCGGCTTCGCCGCGTGCACTACGTCACTGTTTCGTTCTATTGTAACCCTCAGAGGTAGTTTTCAAAAAATGAAGTAGCCTATATTTAAGCTTGGATTATCAACTTAAATTATATTTATGCCAAATTCATTACAATCGGTCCATTCCCTTACTCACAATCCTTTATTTAAACCCTTTAGAGGTTGATTTTTAAAAAATGTATGTATGTTAAACGCCCTCATTTTTACTACTTTCATTCTAAATTTTATCCAAATCGGACAGGTAGATTAGCCGTGAAAGCATGACAGACAAACACACGGTCTTTCGCATTTATAGTATAAGTATGGATACATACACATAATAAATCAGTTATTATAAGCATTATCAGTTGAGAAACGCACACAGCGCAATATGTCAACTAGTTAACAACCGCAAACAGCGAGGCTCACGCGGCTGCGAGCGACGCGCAATCACTGATTTCGTTTGATTTGCAATATACCCGCCGCATCGCGTCATACATCGATCCCTGTATTACATAGTAGAAATATTGTCTTTATTATATTTTTATATATAGTTTTATGTATATGAAGCTACTCCGTGGGACAGCATATCTCTAAATGTAATTGCTTGTGGGTTCGATTACCACTCGCGATATTCGTTATTTTTAACTTCACGGGATACATCCCGCACACACCAGGGTAGGCAGAGGGAACCTAGTGTTAAGATACTCCTCTCCCCAGAGGTAAAGCGCGGTGTTAAGTTCCGCCATTTAACGAATTCGGCGGAAAGTGGGGAACGGAGTGGTTATATTTTTAAATGTTTTCTTTTTTTTTTTTATGGAATAAAGGGGGCAAACGAGCAGAAGGCCCACCTGGTGTTAAGTGGTTACCTTCGCCCATAGACATCCACAACAATAGAGTTATGGATGCGTTGCCAGCCTTGGGAATGTAGGATAGAAGGAGGGAGGAAGCATGGGAATGATGGGAATAGGGAGAGCTGGCTTACATGCCATCGAACCGGAACACATCATAAGATATTTGGCGGTTCGTCTTTGACATGATAGTGGTCGCGAGCCAGTCGGAGAACAAATCTCCTACCACCAAACTACTGGGTTACCCGCCTTTTACGGGACGCTACCCAGCGGCGGGGGGGAATTGTATTCTTAACCCGTCCCCCCACGGGTGAAAATATTATTCTGCTCTGCTGTGATGAGACAAACACAGGCTCGAATTATAATATAGTATCGGAAAGTAAAGAACCGAGTATTTTGACATTATGTTCTCTCCGACCTACCTGTAAAAAAGCTACTCCTAAAAGCTGGAGGCAAGAAGATAGTTTTAAAATACTTAATTCTCCTAGTTCATTGAGATATACTGCGTGAAGTAATCTAACACTAACCTTAAATTTTATGTTAAATACATTTCACATTTCTTTAGATTTTATCTTATAAATCGAAAAAAAAGTTTACATGATATGTTTCGATCGAATATGTTAGTCCTAATGAGTATTTGTAGTATTTTGTATATACATACCATGTTGAGGGGCGGAAATCAGCCCTCGCTTTATCTTAGGTACTTGGGCAGAGAAATAAAAATATTTTAAAAACAGCCATTCTCCGAGTGAGAATCAAACTCACAACCACCATGCTGACTGTCAGACGCTCTAACACTATGCCAAGATACTTTTAAACATTTTTTAAGTGTTATTTCACATTTAGGAAAGTTGAAAAATACATTTAGAAAGCGTATAAAAATTTGAACGCAGCGGAATTCGAACCCGCGCCTCCTGAATACCGTCCAGGCGCTCTCACCGCTGAGCCATGCGTTCTACTACCAGCTGCGTCGAAATTCTTATACGCTTTATTACAACTTATGTTTGTTGTTAGCATATCTGTAGAGAGATTTTTACAAATTTCTGAGAAGATAGCTTCAAACGAATAATGTACACATTCGAACACATAATAGCCTCGTCTCAATAGCCAGACTCTTACCTACTGTACAACAGTGGTATTATTTTGAAATCCCAGTCTCTTATCTGACACCATATAACCAATAAATAATTAAAATACAATTAAAACGTGAACAGTAATTTGAAGTGTAAAATAATTACCATCAACTCGACGTCATTTCCACAATAAACGATAAAAGTAAATATATTTGAGCGGCGCATTAAAAACTCAATCGCAAGCCGTTAAAGAGGTCTACGTGCACGCAATACAAATAATAAAGGATAAAGGTGACTGTTCAGTGGTGAAATATATGTTTTTATATGAGAGCTTGATGCTATATAGCTCTATGAGTGTGTTCGGTGGTAGTGAATTCGATTTCCAGTTTGGGGTTAATTTAAAGTGTGTTCATATCCCTTCATTTTATATAACATTTTAACCTACCTCCGTAAGCAATTATAAATTCACATATCAACTTTTTCCATCTATGAGGTAATAATAATAAATAGCTATTTTCATTTAAATTGTTTTTTTTCTATATGATTTATTTTCTAATTTTAGGAATTCCATGGTAACGCAAATGATTCATTTGTCCACACTACAATTAACATTAACAATAAAACTATTTATGAGTTCAAAAGAATTTAATATGAATAATGAATATAAATATTCTGTGTTAAGTAGCGAAAGCTAGATTAAATTATCCCCTAATAAAATTCGAATTGACGACCAATGAGCTTAAAAACTCACTTAACTTTAACACAAGCTTTTACTAATAATAGCGTTCAATCATTAATAATAAATAATTATCAATAAATTTAAAGTAGTATATCTTTTTTATATTAAAAAATATTGCCTAGCGCTTGCTATCAACTGGTCAGCCATCATAACGCAGCCAGCTGTTATTCCACGCACGTAGCCCGCTATTCAAAAAGGGGCGAATAGCTTCAATTATAATTTTCAAAATCAAATGAACCGTTTGCGGTGTACACACGACGCGACGCGACGCGAGGACGACCGATTCGGCGACCGACACACGTGTGTAATGAAATTACGTATGTTTTGTCGACGCTTTACCGTTTTTTAATCTGTTTTATATGGTTATGTTTGATAAAATATGGTTTTGACATAGTCTTTTTGTCCGTTTTATTAGTATATAATAGACAGTTAGTACGGCCGTGCGCCCATGTTATTCTACGACCGGTGTGTATAATGAATTAATTAATCTTTTTTTTTATTGTTATGTTTCATAAAATATTGTTTTGACATAATCTTTTTGACCGTTTTCTTAGTATATAATAGATAGACAGTTAGATTTAGAGTTAGATAAGCAGTCTCAAGGTAATCAGAGAGAACCTTCAATTATAATCTTCAAAATCAAATGAACCGTTTGCGGTGTACACACGACGCGACGCGACGCGACGCGGCGACCGACACACGTGTGTAATGAAATTACGTATGTTTTGTCGGCGTTTGACCGTTTTTTAATATATTTTGTAAAGTAATATTAAATAAAATACTGTTTTATATAGTCTTTTTGTCAGTTTTCGTAATATATAATAGATAGAAAGTTAGTAAGCAACCTTAAATTATAATTTTCAAAATCAAATGAAACATTTACGGTGTACACACGACGCAATACCGAACAATAGCGATCGACACGTAGGTATATATTTAAATTATGTGTTTTGTCGACCTGTCTTAACCATTTTTTTTAAATATGTTTGATGAAATATTGTTTTGATATAGTTTTTTTGTTTGTTTTCTTAGAGTATTATAGATAAAAAGTTCAAAGTCGCGAGACCGCGCACCCGCGTTATTCTACGACCGGCGTGTATAATGAAATTACGCGTTTTGTTGACGCTTGACCGTTTTTTAATATGTTTTATATTGTAACGTTTGACAATATATTATTTTGGCATATTTTATTTGTTTTCTTAGTATATAATGGATAGAAAGTAAGCAGTTTCAGGGTAATCAAAGTCAAAGTCAAAGTCAAATAATTTTATTCAAAATAAGAAGTTACAAGCTTCATTTTTTGAACGTCAAATAGTTTACCACCGGTTCACTAAATTTAATGCCTCAGACCTGAGAAGAACCGGCGCAAGAAACTCAGCGGGACTTCTTTTTTTTTTTTTTAAAGTGATATACAGATTTATTGCAGACAATGATACTTTTGAAGTAGCCTGGAGCGAGCATTTCTTTCCCAAGGCGTGTTATCGTTTATAAAATCTTGAATTTGGTAATAACCTTTAACACACAAACGTCTCTTCACAACTTTTTTAAATTGTGATATAGAAAAATCTTGAACGTTTTCTGGGATCCTATTGTAAAAGCGTATACACTGTCCCATGAATGAATTATTGACTCGATGCAATCGAGTCACAGGTGTAATCAGTCAGAATCAGAGAGAACCTTCAATTATAATTTTTAAAATCAAATGAGACGTTTACGGTGTACTTACGAAGTAATAACGCGCGCCCGCGCTGTACAGAGCCCGACGCGTGTATAATTAAATTATGTGTTTTGTCGACTCTTGACCATTTTTTAATATGTCTTATACCATCCATGGTAATGTTTGATGAAATGTTTGATGAAATGTTGTTTTGATATTTAGTGTGGCTGGACAAGATAGCAAGTAAGCAGCATAAAAGTAATAAGAGCGATCTTAGTGCCAAGGCTATCCGCTTTCCACTTTCCACTCATAATTGAGCCGTTGTATGTTGAGTGGTAGAATTCAACACTACGCTTTTTCTTACATTATTTATAGGTTCAAACTCTAAGCAGGGATGCTTATGTACTCTGCAATTACTTTTACTGTTTTTTTCTGTTCTAACTTAACTATTTTCAAAACGTCTTAAGCTACTTGTTCTGATTGCCTTATTTATATCTTTCTCATATAGCTGACATACTACTTAACACACTGGAATTGAAAAAAATTATTAACGAAAATTTAGGAACAAAATTAGTGTAATTTAATCTTTAAAACAAATTAATATTTAATTTCAAAAACCAAGCTCATTTGAAAAATAAACATTTTCCTATACAAAAAAGCAACATGACAATCCCCATTTCAAATCAGAATTCAATTATACTTATCATTTTTTATTATAATAAGATAAGTCACTAAAAAAAGCTCACCCCAGGCCAAACAAAAAGCTCTGTTTACCAAAAAACAACAGTTATCGCTAAACAAATGCAGTTATCAATAATGAAAGTCGTAAGCGCTACTTCTCACGCGGTCCCCTTGTAAGCTTAATCCAGCATTGTAAGCTACACTGTTTGCAAAGTAGATTATCACATTTTGCTACAACCAAATGTATTGAGACCCTCCTTGTTCAATGTTTGTTATTATTGTGATACATTCGGTCAGGGGTTCGGGATTTAATTAAAAATAACTTATAAATATGGTATAATAATGCTGACAATATTCGAATAATAATAGATTCTTATTATAATGTTCAGAACGTGATGGTAAGTTTCAGCTTTCAGCAAGCAATGTCTCGGTTTTTTTGCAGAAAACGGAGAACAGAGTGTCTTTTGTTTTTGTAATTATTACACATTTTGATATGAAACTTCTACAATTTTTTTAACCAGATTAATCGCGTACATTTTTGGTATACGAAAATAAATTTCTTTCTGACTACAAGAGTAAAAACGCTTAAGCTGATCTTTTTTTGCTTTTCTTTTTGATTTTGCTATTGTATGTGTGTGTACTTTGCTATTTTTAAGAGTGTTTAACTTTCAAAAACACCTCAAATATTCTGATTTCCTTGTCGTATTGTAAAAAAACAATGTTCGAATTTATTACCCAATATGCAGTTATGATTTATCAGAAATCGTTAATCTTAACACATTCAAGAAATTCGTATAAACAGAGGAATAAAATAACAAAATCTATTTTATATTAAGAATCTATTCACAGTAAATACCATATAAGGGTATACTTTAACACAAGCATACATATATATTACAAAGAAAAAGAAAGCGATATAATTACATACCTATTTTTTGTACAAAATTATCCTTTTTCCTTATAAAAACTGTCACTAGCAGGTCTTAAATAGACCGGGCCTTAACAGTTTCCTGTCGGACTTTACGCTCAAATAAAAAGGCACAGTTATCAATTCTCTATATCGCGAGATGAGTTCCCATAACGATGGCAATACAGAGCCCTCCGTGCTTGCACCCGCTTTGATTGTGGGGTGCAAGCTATGAGAGATATTATAAAAAAGTATTGATTATATAAAAATGTAAGAGTGGAGTGACATGTTATTTCGTTCTGTCTGTTTCAGTTCGTTCTAGGGTAAAATGTGAAGCCAAAAAATAAAATTAAATTTAGTATCTCCATCAGCTACAGAAAGTTTTTAAAATGTAGCTTAGCGGTATAAGTTTTTTACCGCTATCAAAGATTCATAATGGGTCAAATATTCAAAATTTAAGCTATTATGTTGAGAGAAAGCCAGTTAAACATTTTTAATTGAAAATCACTTAAACATTTTTTCACAATTTAAAAATGATTTTCATTACTAAAATATACTGTGTTTACTTTAAAGTTTTGCTCAAAAAAGGAAAAATTATCATATTTTTATAATCTTAAGTATACGAAAGATAATATATTAAAATCTAATAAGACACATATCAAGACATACGTGTATATTGTACACATTCTCCAAATAAATAACTACCAAAATTACCCCTTAAATCTCAATTAATTTTTTTCTAATCATTATAACTCTTACTAAAAGCTTACTTCTCTTAACTTGAACAACATATAAGCTTTAAGATGGTCATTTATCCGTAATAATCGGACAGTACGGAGTGAAAGAAACAGGCGCTCTTTATTATCCAACTCACGTGTAATTGGAAACGCTTCAGAGATGTCCTCTATTGTTTGTTTTGGGCCAGTGTTTTATGAAAACTGCAGCGTCCCTGCTCCGTTTGGGAGAGTTAAATATAAATGCGTTCAAATTTTTATACGTTTTCTTTAAATGTCTTTTTCAATTTTCCTAAGTGTGGAAAAAAACATTTAAAAAAAAAATGTTTAAAAAGTTAAATATATTTTAATAGGAATAATGGTGTATCTAGAGATATAGTTTGAAGAATTAAACGTGATAAATATATATTGACAAAATCTGTAAGCGAAATTTGTTAATATGGCATAGTGTTGCTTAGATAATATTTGAAGCATTTGTTTATTTTAAACTATGAAGCCAATGATAAGTTATCGTTTTTGGGATCTCATATTGGAGTGGTAGACAATATACTCTATATTGTCTATATTAGGGAGATCAGACAACTATTTAACATACCCAAGTATATTTTAGATAAGTACATAAATTGTGTAACAAAATAATGAACTCTGATACAAAGTATAAAAACACTGTGTGTACTTAGTCATATTAATCTAATTCTAAGCAAAGCCGACATAAATTTACAAATATACACGTTTGAATAAGGACCACGAAGTAAATGAAATATAAAAATAAAAAAAAATACGTAAAATGACAATTAATACAGATATGATGAAATAAATATTTCATCATATAATGAGTCATCAATATAATGAGTGTAAATACACTCATTATACAATCTAGAATAGATAGATAGAGAGATTTTTTTTAATTTCAGATTTTTTCCAGTGAATGCGGGGAAAACTTAATGTTAAAACATTCTGTTCGGTCCGATTTTCGAGATGTTGTATGTTGAATAGTGCAACCCAAGGCTGCGACTTTTCTGCCATCATAAAAGCAGGTAATTAAATTATTACAACAAACATACTTCCCACCTAAAAGTTGATGGTAAAACTCAACGACGTGCTTTGTAAATACCATAGCCGAGAAATAAAAAAAAAATCTCTAAAATCATTATCATAAGTGGGAACGGAACACAGACATTATCCACTGTAATTAAAAGCTTTTAACGATGATTATAATATGAATATAATATAAAATTTATTTTCAATTATAACATGGTATAACAAAACATATAACAAGTTAACAAATTCCGTAGCACAGAGCCTCTACGAGTATTTTCGAAAGTCAAACCAATTGGATAGAAAGTGCAAGACAGGATTTTAATCGAATCTATGGGATGAGGGAACTTTGATTGCTTACTGAGATAATGGAATCGCTTTGAGTGAAACATTTTGGTGCTCGTAATGAATCCTTTAGGCGATTGTGTACTTTGGGGTTTACAAGTACCAAACTAGCTGTATATACTGGTATATGCATAGATATTACTATATCTTGTTATATGTCCTACAGAGTCTTGCTGATGAGTGGCTTTACTTATTTTCTACCTTTTTTCAGTTTCATATTTGACGGATAGTTTTGTCTTTGACGTTTTAAGGGCTCAGTATACATCTTGACGCTAACTCATCAATTGGTATCTCTGGTAACAAAAAAATTGAAAAAAATAAAATTCCACCACTCTATACGCAATGTCTCAATTTCTGGTGGAAAACGATAAACGGAGTTCCTCGACACTACGTTCTCCATACCATGACATGAGAAAAAAATATAAAAAGTTTAATAACCTTATATACTACGTGTTAAATGATAAATTTATATAATTTTAATGATTAAATACCAGGCCTTCCAAAGGAGCTTTGAATGTAAAATCGCAGCGGCCAGTACAAAGCTAATTCTCCCCTAATAATAAATCCTGCGAAGCGTAACCGTCGGCAGCGATAGTACCCTTTCAATGGGTCAATTGACAATTGACTCCCCCGTTTCAATTGTGTAATGATCTATCAAAATTTCTTAAATATCTTCCAGTTTAGTTTTCGCAGTTCAAAATATTTTTTGGCTTATATTTACTTAAATTATAGGTTATTTTTCATTTCTGTTTTATATATATTGAAACAAGGCAGCTGGACTGGTATTATTATAGTATATTTATAATTACAAAATCGAGTTTAAAGTGGCCAGTCGTGGCCCAGTGGCACAGGCGTGTGACTGTAAACGACTGGTTGTGGTTATGATTCCCACTCGAGGAGTGGAAATTATATTTCCATTTTCTCGGTGTCGAGGTAAAGCGCGGCGTTGAGTTCCGCCACTTAACACGCAAGCCTCCAAATTTGGCGGAAAGTGGGGAACGGAGTATCTTAACACTAGGTTCCCTCTGCCTACCCTGCTGTGTGCGGTATACAGCGTGAAGGTAAAAAAAGAAAAAAAAGTTTAAAGTGTAGAACGTAGTACATATATTGACAGTAAGTTTTTTCTAATTACACCGATTGAAAAATCATATATAAAACCGATTGAAAATAAAATGCTTATTTTATATTTATTGGTGTTTTTTCAGCTAGCTGTATTACAACTCTTATCGACAGAATATTTGCTGAAAAACAGAGAAAGCGACCACTAAGTTGTCTATGAAAAGACATGAAAAATATC
Organism: Dryas iulia moderata; assembly: GCA_019049465.1. NCBI lineage: Eukaryota > Metazoa > Arthropoda > Insecta > Lepidoptera > Nymphalidae > Dryas > Dryas iulia. The sequence goes on from CM032429.1 coordinate 845,537, forward strand.
CAAAAATAACCACACCTATACAAAATTCAACTCTTTTATACTTATATATAAATTCACACACAACCTTTACGTATCTTATAGAAATAGAAATATCTTCCCATTCTACTATTCTATCTATCCATTTGAAAAAGCAAGAAAATATTTATCTAACAAACAATTTAAGCTCGAGTGCTTACTTACCCAAGATATTCCGCATAAGTTTAGTAAAATTCTCCAAGGGTCCGCGTCGCATTCGAGACACTCGAAGATCGGATTTGAATGGTGAAGCAGCTTTGAAATTAACATAAGCCGGTATTTGCGCCTAAAGTTGTCGTTGAATTATTTGTAAGACTCCGTGACACCGGCTATGATCGTTAGGTAGAAGCCACTTCTGAATACTACCTACTTTTAGTCTTCTTAAATATATTATTAACTAATTTTGTTCTGAGTTTTGGTGGATTTCGTATTTAAAAACGAGTTCTTAGAACTTTTTAGACCTGTTTCAATTACTTAAATTTAAGATATTTTTTTTATTCAAATAGACTTTAACAAGCACTTTTGAATCGTCGAATGGTCACTACCTGTAAGCTACCACCGGCTCGGAAGGCAGTTTTGCTGAGAAAATATAAAAAAATGTATATAATAACAAGATTCTGCAACTACCAACAAATAAATAAAGATTACAATAATCAAAGTCATCTGTACATCGAAATATAATAAAGAAACTGAATTAAGATAGAAAAAGGTATTAAAATAATTATTTCAGTTTACTTATTTGTGCAGCTAAACTATATAGAAGTACGTTTTTTTCCACTGGCAGTCATACCATATTTCTATACTGTAATAAACCAATCTCTAATATATCTTATAACAATTAAAAAAAAAAGATTAAAACAGAGAAAACAGTAAAGCACGTTCCAATCTTTTTTCCCCACTTTGCACTCAAAAAACACTTTGCAAGTACAAGAGGCGCAACTCAACGCCGCACTCCATGTACCGTAACCAAGCCCACACTAATCAGCCTTTGTATTAACATCCGCTATGATTGTGCTCCGTCGTATAATCATCAAAGTTAGTGCGACGCAATTCACGAATATTTACATACGCCTGAGGAAACAAGCCCAGACGCGTTAGTTATGCAAACTTCAATTTTGCTATCACTTCTTATCAGCGCTATAGTTTGATGACTGTTTATTATTGTTTTGTATACGAGAAGGTATATGTTACTGTAAAAAATTAAAAAATGTACAAGAAATCCGAAGATTAAGTCAGTCTACTTGTGACCAAAGACTTACTGTAAAGTGTTCGAAACGTCGAATTTTACTAAAAATGTGTTTTCGTATACTGAAAATATATAACATATAAGAGATTAACGAGGTTAAAATAGTTAAATTTCAAAATCCTACGTTTATCTAATGTTGTAATAAGGATTTAGCAGAAAAGGTATGAAATTTCATTTGTTTATTGTTCATTTTCAAATTATCTCCTCGAAAAAGTTAATATATTACTTACATGATATGCTAAATAATGAATAGATTATTCGATTCTAATCTACTAATTATCTAATAATAATCTACTAATTACTTATTACCAACTATTACCATATAATCGTAGGTTTTACTTGTATTGTCTTAAATTTTTTGGGGCTTTGTTAACCGTAGCATATAAATGTAAAGAAAAAAACTTAATAATATAATTTGTTTTCGCTTCACGCTGTATCCCGCACACGCAGGGTAGGCAGAGGGAACCTAGCGTTAAGACACTCCATTCTTTCCGCCGAATTCGGAGGCTTGCGTGTTAAGTGGCGGAACTTAACGCCGAAAACTTAACTTAAGAAAAAAACTTAATAATATAATTTGTTTTCGCGCTTATTTATTATACATTTTTAAATAAAACTATTTTTAATCACGTATATTATTGGTATTAATGAAGCTAACACCGGTTCAGGAAGCAGTTCAATTGAGAAGAGCCGGCGAAGAGTTCTCTAATTGCTATTATAAAATATAGTTTTCCAGTAAGTCTATATATTAGGATTAGTAAAACCACTTTATACCTCCAGACTCAACATTTGCACAATTCGGTGAAAAATGGGGAACAAAGTGTCTTAACACTAGGTATCCTCGTGTACCCTGTACAGGATACAGCATGAGCGTCCTAGAAAAAATCTTTATAATACTGCAGATATGATATATCGTACTCGTATATTTACAAAAAATAAAATATTAATGCCCTTAAAACAAACACCATCCTTGACCATCATTACATTTTCCATTGAAATAACACATAAAATGAACAGTATCATCCGAAAACTTTCACAAAAACGGCCGGCGACCGTATTATATATAACAAAACGATATTCACACGGTGCCGGGACCGGCCACTATTATAAAAATAATATAAATAAGCAAATTGTAAGGGCGTCTGTCCGAAAAGATATGGTTGCTCGTGTGTAAAATACAAAGCCGCTTTGTAAAAATAAATCAAAATAACCCACGTCATTTATAATCGAATTTCTCCTATTATATCCAAATACATATATTTTCTTAAATTGAGGGCAAAAGAGACCCAGTGGTATAGTGTCAGACTGTAAGCGAGATTGGTCGTGGGTTCGTGCTACCTTTCAAGGTAAGATTAGACAAAGCGCGGCGTTAAGTTTCGCCTTTAAATTCATAATGTCAATAAAAGTTTGGCATTTTAAGTTGTGAATAACATGTATTAAGGCTAGGTCGTCGTGGCACAGTGGGACAACGTCTAACTGTAATCACAATTGCTGTGGGTTCGATTTCCATCCAGTGAAATGAGTATAATATTTTTTTTCATTTTTCTGCTTTAGGTAGCAAATAACAAACCTCCGAATCCGCCACTCAACATTCAATATCTTGAAGTCTCAAGGAACGTACAAAACAACGTGTATTGACACTAGGCTCTTTCTGACTACACTACCTTCTATGCTGAATAAATCTGAAACAGAGAGAGAGAGAGAACACTACATCCTCTTTCCCTAAAACAGCAAAAAAAAGCGGAAAAAATATAAATTCTAATATGAAAAAATAAATCTTATCCGACACCAGCGTCGCGTCGGTTCGTTGGGCGGGCGGGGCGTTTGTTTGTGAATCTCATTCCGTTCGGACCTTCATAGATTTTGCACAATTCGATCTGATATACTCAATTGAACTTCTTCTTACGAACATATTTACCTTCAAAATAGAGCCTTTTGTGTTACGCTTTGGGCAGGGCGGGGAGGTTTCCTTCAAATTTGCTTGAAATAAAGTTATTGTTTATCGTGTTACTATTTATACTTACATTACTTGCTTACAGTGTCAAATATTATAATTAAGATTTTTATAGATAGATATATGAGCTTTTATTAATTCGTTCATTAAAAAATATTATATAATGAATAAAAATATATGTAAATTTAACTCTTAATTAATTAGTTATTTTAAAAATTAAATGCATCTTTTTAACTTTCAAATACGCTGTTTTGTACTAAAATTTATATTTTCAGGTATTCATCTAAAATCAATAAACGTAAAGTTGTTTAATATTAAAGAAATCTTTGCGTCTTGATTAACAAAGAAATAAAATAAATTAATTATAATAATTTTTGTAAGTGAGAATCTAACCCACAACCAAAAAGATTTGCAGTCAGACTTTGTACCACTGCACCACTATAGCCTCGTAAAAAGGATATAATAATAAAGATATCTATTTAAATCTATATAAAAAAAAGATAAAGTTAAATATATATGTCAAACATCTTACATATTATAAGTAGCGTTGAATATGTGAAATTTGGAACATGTCATTAGCTGGCGTCGACCGCTAATAGGCTACCTGGGGAACAGTCGGTCAATCTTAGCTTACGTTTGATTTATAAGTCCACACTTATATATTTCAGTTGCTATTTCCTTATTTCTTATATAATTTAGTTCTTATTCCCTTATTTCATTTATTGAAAAAATAAAAAAAAATGTTTTTAAAAATAAAACTTTTCTTTGAATTATTATTAAGCAGGTTTTTTTTTCAGTGGAACAGTAACTGTTTGTAATTGCGGTTGGTTGTTGGTTCGATTTCTATTCAGGGAAATAATAATAATTTAATATTTTTTTATTTTTCGTTTAAAAGTAAGGCAAACCGCTACGTTAAAGTCCACCAATGTTTCTAATTTATGCGGCGAGTAAAGAACAGTGTTTCGACACTATGTCCTCTTAGACTTTCCTGCTATGTGAGTAAAAGTATGAAAAAGTCTAAATATGGATAGATACCACGGAATACTGTTAAATGCTCGAATCAGTGAATTTTCTGAAAGTGTATTTACGAATACCAAAAATATACGCGATTAATCCGGTTAAAATAGTTTTATTTCAAAATAAACTTCTATTTAAACGTACAAAGTCCTTAGTTTCTGTAGAATTAAAAATATAATAATATGTTCATTGATAAATTACATTTAGGGATATATAAGTATATCTTTAATAATAAAATATTTCTAACCATCTCCTCTACTCCAGAAGCCACAACCATAGTAATCAACCATAGCTAATCACTTCCCAGCTACACCACGAAGATATTCAAGATAATTAAAAGTTATTTAACCAATTGCGATATCCCATCAAAGTTGTGGGAGTTCTCTTATTACTATTCTGCGTAGTAGACGGTAGGCCACTCATGAAATTAAATTATACGAACCGACCAGCTTACCTTCAAGTTTTTTTCTTTTTAAACATGCCATAGAGCTGAAAACGCTGAAATATTGAAAGCTGTATAGAAAAGGAAATTTTTTTTCGATAGTCGTTGTAATATTTTTAGGGTGCAGATGGTATGTGTGTTATACACAGTGTAACTTACATTTTGAATTCGAAAAAAATGCCTTTAGTATTAAATACTTTTTTTTAATAATTTTCCTTTTTTTTTTAATATTAAAAACATATATTGTAGGTTCTTTAGATGTCTTTATCTAGCATAAAATGACAAATAAATATAAAGTGGCGGAGATTATACAGTATTTTCATTCTTTTTTTTTTAATTTTTTCACATATTACGTTAAAGAGAAAGATGAAAATAGTTTAAATATAATCAGTCTCTTGTATTTTTAGAAAACGTGTAATAATTTCAACACAGCGGGATTCAAACTCCCACCTCTTTTATGCCATTCAAGTTAAGTCCAACAGACGCGGGTTCAAATCCCACTGCGTTTAAATTTCCATGCGTTTTCTAAAAATCTTTTAAATTAGCTAATTATATGAATAATGCTTTTAAAATATGAACTAAAAAAATATAGCGTGAAGCTATTTATAAAAATAAAAATAAATAAATAGCTTCACGCTATATCCCGCACACAGCAGGGTAGACAGAGGGAACCTAGTGTTAAGACACTCCGTTCCCCACTTTCCGCCGAATTCGGAGGCTTGCGTGTTAAGTGGCGGAACTTAACGCCGCGCTTTACCTCGACACCAGAGTGAAGAAAATGGAAATATAATTTCCACTCCTCGAGTGGGAATCGAACCCACAACCAGTCGTTTACAGTCACACTATATTTATTATTTATTATTTAACTAAAAACCTTTAGATTTTTAAAGCCAAATAAATAAAAAGAACGAATCAAAATTTTAACATTTTCTTTCTTTATTTATGTGATGTTCTTTTGTATTCTTTTCTTTCTATAAATACTTGTCAATGATTAAAGAATTCTTTAACCAAAGCAATCAAATCACAGTCCTTCCACCAATCCGTCTACTCTAAGTCAGCGAACATATTGCGATATTACTAAAGAAGGCCAAGTTTTCCATTTTGCGTGCACCGCAGTCTGCCAAGTTGTTTTTTGCAGCAAATAAATTTACATAAAACTAAAAGTTCCTATACTTTGTAGGAAGCTGTGACGTGTAGTGTAGTGTGTGGATAGAAGTATGCTTTATGTGATTATCTTATGTGGTTATCACCGAATATCTTAGATTATAGTAGATATTCTTAATATTTTTTAGACAAAATCATTTCCAAGATGAAATTGAGCCTTACTGTCTCTCGTAGATACGACAGTTTTAATTAGTTAGATTTGATTCCATAACTATGGCGATATCATAAAATAATCTTTTTTTAGATTCACGCTTTTTTGCTTTTAATAAGATAGTGAGAGAACGTACGTAATTGCGTGCTGAGTGGCAAAACTCAACGTCACACTTTATTTTAAGTACCAGAGAGGAGAAGTGAAAATAAATAAAAATTAATTATATCTCAAGTGGGAATCGAATCTACAATCAGTCTTCTTTCCAGTCAAACGCTGTCCCACACATATAAAATATATATATAAAAAAAAAAAAAAAAAAAAATTAAAATAGCTTCACGCTATATCCCGCACACAGCAGGGTAGGCAGAGGGAACCTAGTGTTAAGACACTCCGTTCCCCACTTTCCGCCGATTTCGGAGGCTTGCGTGTTAAGTGGCGGAACTTAACGCCGCGCTTTACCTCGACACCAGAGCGAAGAAAATGGAAATATAATTTCCACTCCTCGAGTGGGAATCGAACCCACAACCAGTCGTTTACAGTCACACTCCTGTGCCACTGGGCCACGACTGGCCACATATAGATATATATATATATATATATATATATATATATATATATATATATATATATATATATATATATATATATATATATATATATATATATATACTCGTATATGTATATCCTATACATGTACTTAGAGGCTCTCGTAATCATCGTTTTAACGGTAAGTTCTCTCTGAATTTTTAGCTATGCCAGACCTAGCCTGAAGCTCATAAAAACGGAATATATAAATATATATGAATATACTAGCTTCTACATATAAATATGTCTACAAATACATAAAGAAATAAAATCAAATTTCAACAACAATCAGATCGATAACTTGAAATCAATTCCCAACGTTCCCAACGTTCCCAACGTTCCCAACGTTCCCAACGTTCCCAGTTCACGCTCATCACTTCTCCTGAAACTTCATCAAAATGGTACAAAGCAAAAATGTTGTACGCACGACCGGAGCGACGCCTCGACAAAACGAGCATGCCACATCACTGCGCCCCGACAATAGCCAATTTGACACTAAGTGGCAAAAAAACTAAAATGGAACACAATTAGACCAGCGGCTAAAGCTACGATCACATAGATGATGGTTATATTTTACTATAGTTTACTATAGAGGCTATCGGACCGCGGTGAATCAGTTGTGGGTTTAATTCCCAGTCGGGGGAATGATTGTTTTTATTTTTTTTTCTCATCGCTCTAGTGCATTAGACACTAATATCTAGATTTTAGGCGGAAAGTGTAAAATAGAACGCCTTGAAACGAGATGTTCTTTGACTAACCTGCTAGCGGGTATCGTGTTGCAGAAAAAAAGCGTCTGGAACTAGTAACTTTACTGATATACTCGCAATGATTATATCCCTTTTAACTGTATTTCAAAAACATGATAGTTTCCGTGGTATGTACACTATTTATTTATTCTTGTTATTTATTGTTGTAAAAATATTACTTTTGTTTAATTCTCCATACAAACTAATAAAGTTTTCCGAAGAGCTATCACAACCAATACAGAAAAAAACTAAATATCAGAAAACAGGAGAGAAAGGAGTGACTTATCAAGAAATTCCCTCTACTCACCTCGCAAAATACAGAAAAAAAGAAAGAAAATAAATAAAAAAATAGTATGAAAGTGGCTTAAATTGTGTAAAAAAAACTAAAAGGTCCGACAATTAGACTGGCTCAGGAAGCAAGTGTTTAAATTTCCATTACCCTTTGAATCGCTGAAGTTAACAATTGATGTCTTTTTCAATCGAGATGATTCGATTTTGGCCTTTTGTTATACAGACAAAGGCAATTGATTCTGGGAAAGAGTTTTGCTCGAGTGTTTAATTGCTGAAATTTCATTCCATTTAGGTGAACGATAGGCTTATTTGAATTTTTTGAGTGTAATTTATTAGTATATACGAGTAGTCTTGAGATTAAAATTTCTTATATAAGTTCAGCTAGTTAAATTTGGAGTTTCAGACTTGGATAATTATAATTTATTATATTTGAATTAGGTTAATCAGATGTTAATGATGTTAAGATAATATAATTTTGGTTTATATTCATCCACCCATTCAAAAATAAGTTTAATACAGAAATTAAGCGCGATTACAATATTATTCGAATTAATATCCCTTTAAGTACATGAGTTACCTACGCATGTTAGACTACATATATAAATGAGTGTAACACGTGTGAAAACAATAATATTATAATAATATATACCTTTTTTATTGTACAAAAGTAAAAGCGAAATTGATTGATTTATAAGTCCTTGCAGTTTTTCAATACACACATATCCCATATATTCATAATAAATAGTTATGAATAATTCCATACTGTAAAACAAAACATAACATTTACCAGCCAATTACCGTTTCGTAACAAATGTGACGTCACGACATGTGACGTGTCAAATTAGTGACGCCCGTTCAATTTGGCTTTTTTAAATGTTGTCGCCGCATGATTGGTATCGGACCTGCCTGGTATCGGACGTGTGCGCTCGGGTGGCAGTGTTGTTGGGTGACCAATCACAGAACGATGAATGGTGGAACAATTATAGTGTATTTTTATATTTTTACGTGTCTTTGTTATGTATATTTTGTTATTTTGGAGCTTCACGCTGTATCTGTACGTACGTAACAGGGTAGTTACCTTTAGTAGTAACCTTTAGCCGAGTTTTGGAGGCATTGCGTGTTATGAGGCGAAATTTAACGGCACGCAATGGAATTTCTCAAGTGGGAATCGAACTCACAACAAGTCGTGTTTACAGTCACACAATGTGTATCACGCCACAACGGAAATAATATGTTGGAAAAAAAATCATTTTAGCCACCTTAATATAATTTGATTAATTTGTTGTAGATGATGATTTTTTATTAGTGTTAATGTATAGTGATATCTGTATGGACATTGTTGCGCAATCGGACAGCATCTGATTACAAAGGTAATGGTTGTGGATTTGATTCCCACCCGCGGGATGACAATATTATAAACTGTTAACTGGTATATTGGCACCCACGATACAGGAACACCTAGTGTGGGCCATCAGATGTTCCGAATTAGTTAAAGATATTTTTTGTTAATAAATATATTTTTTCTTTTTCGTTTTTCTTTCTACGCTTTGGTAATGAAGGCAAAACACTGCGTTGATTTCTTATCACTTAACAATATCCTATATAATCAACTGCAATATCCCGATTTCAGTCATTTTCTTTGATTACTCTGCCGATAAAAGCCTAGATGTGTAAAAAAATAGTGCCTTTTCCAATAATGTAATTTCTTTGTTGAGTGTGCTGTAAACAACATTAAATATATAGTAATGTAACAAGAACATAAAAATGTAATAAAATGTACCTACATGTTAACAAAAGGTAATGTGGCCAGTCGTGGCCCAGTGGCACAAGAGTGTGACTGTAAACGACTGGTTGTGGGTTCGATTCCCACTCGAGGAGTGGAAATTATATTTCCATTTTCTCGGCTCTGGTGTCGAGGTAAAGCGCGGCGTTGAGTTCCGCCACTTAACACGCAATGCCTCCGAATTCGGCGGAAAGTGGGGAACGGAGTGTCTTAACACTAGGTTCCCTCTGCCTACCCTGCTGTGTGCGGGATATAGCGTGAAGCTATTTAATTTTAATTTAATTTAATGTTAACAAAAGGTATAGACACATGTCCGTAGAGTTTAAAAATAAACAGTAAAAAAAACAACATTAAAGGGGGATAGAACAAAATAAAGAAAGTAACAAGAATGCTTTTGAGAAATTATTGAAGATATATGAGTCTGATTTACTTACGATTATCGCTTAATATGTATTGGAATTCTCTCTTCTAACCAATTTGAAAAAAATCAATAATGATTTTTATAATGTGGAAACACGTGTTATTCAGTAAATGAAGCTCTTGAAGAAATATACAAAAAAATTTACAACCAGTTTGTTGAAAAAATATACATAACTATGAAATTGCTATAAAATTTTATCAGGAGTTGGAACTTAATATTTATATTTGAATTATTTTACTATCCACAGTACACACTGTGAGTTAAGAATGTGTGTAGAACAAAATAATATAAATTCAAAACAATAGACTACATCACATTTGTAAAAAGTCTCGCCTTTACTATAATCAATTAATCACGTTATAAAAGCCAAAATAACCATAGCCATTCACTTACCAAAAATCTATAAATCCACAATAAAAATAAAGTAACTTTAATTTGATTTATTAATTGAAAAGGCAATTGGCAGTGTAAGTAGACAACAGAACAATGCACTCCTAGATGGAGGTCAAACTACCCTCAGCTTTGTGAACCTAACGTTTTTGTATCTCCCCCTTTGTGCTAAGATTCAATTAGCGATATGTGTATAATCCTATAAGTCGCATCGGACCTGTCAATCAGTATTGAGGAATTATTTTTGATTAGAAACACTGATAATGGATACTGTTTACAAGAGTGCTGTATGCTGGGCCCAGTCGTGGCGCAGTGGCACTGAAATGTGACTGTAAACGACTGGTTGTGGGTTCGATTCTTACTCGAGGAGTGGAAATATTTAATATTTCCATTTTCTTCGCTCTGGTATCAGAAGTAAAGAGCGCCGTTAAGTTCCGCCACTTAACACGCAATGCCTCCGAATTTGGCGGAGCTGGGGAACGGAGTGTCTTAATACTAGGTTCCCTCTGCCTGCAGTGTGCGTGATACAGCGAGAAGCTAAAAAAAAAGTGTATGTAGCATACACTTTTTTTCTATCTCTATATTAACTTAATTTGATGGTTGTAGGTTCCAATGCCACTAGGAGAAGTTGAAGTTTAAATATTTTTTTCTTCTTTGTAGTTACAAGGCTTAATGTTAGATCGAAACTGAAGAAATGGATCACTTATTTCTTTCTTTCTTGAATTAGACTAACAGCAGAAAAAGAAAAATGCATTATATTAATAAAAAAAATTAATAATGTATGTTGATTGTTGTTCCACTTTAATCTCATATAAATATGACATAATATGTAAGTATTTTCAAAAAGTGAATCATCTGTATCATTAATATGTTCGAAAATAACATTTTAATTGTTTTTGCAAACAGCAAACAGAACTTAGTGAAAAAAAGCAATGTATGAATGGAATGGAGTGATCATTTGCCTTTATCCATTATTTTTTTCCCTTTTAGCTTCACTCTGTATCCCACACATAGCAGGGTAACCTAGTGTTAAGACGATGGAAATATTAACTATTTCCACTCCTCGAGTGAGAGTAAAACCCACTGGCCCTAAAAATTTTATTAAATGTCAGTTGATATTAAGTAACTTTATCCCAATAGCACTGTAAATGACGATTCACAAACAAAATAATAATAACAAAAAGGGGCCAAATGCAGAGTCAAATACGTATTTGATTCAATTCTTTACATTTCTATGTTTTGTCAACGCACCTAATAGAGTCGGTACACAATGTACCGTCCTCTGGGACGGACCTTTTAAATGCTGCTAATGAAATTCGTGACCTTACGTTTTGCACGTTTTTATCTATGGACATAGGTAGGTGAGGGGAGGTTGATGGGAATCTTTTATGGGGAGTAGTTGAGATATTTCTTAAACTAACTAGTTCTTCGAGCAAAATGAATGCAGTAACGAGGAAGTAAAAGTAAATTAATGATGAAAGTTAAAATAATGTTTTATACATCTTTTTACCTAAAAGTCTTTTAATGACTAACGAACTGAAAATAAAGAAAACTCTTATTTTTAAATAATAATTATAATACTATCGATTACTAAAGCTGAATAGTTAAGCTGAATAGAACCAGTGAGAAACTCAATAGATATTCTTTGAAGACACTATTTCTTTATATATTCTTTGAGTGATCTTTTGTAAAGGATTGGAGAAGCAACGTCTCTTCGTTTTTGATTTCCATATGTTAAAGATATTTCGTGAACATTTAACCTATAAAATCTATTCTAAAGTTTTATTTTCAGTGTCTAACGAGAAATTTTAATAACCTATACTATCTGGAACATATTTAAACCACCCGAAAATTTCGTATTTTTTAATATTATTTTAGTAGGTATATCCTATATCAATGATATGAGTTTTCAACGAGATTCAATCATATCTAATTTCACACGTCGCCTTAATTATAATATGCTTAAAACCAGTAGAATAATAATATATTCTTTTTTTTTAAGCTTCACGCTGTATCCCGCACTCAGCACCCTGCTGTGTGAGGGGCAGAGGAAACCTAATGTTAAGACACTCCGTTCCCCTCTTTCTGCCCAATTCCGAGGCATTGCCTGTTAAGTGGCGGAACTTAACGTCGCGCTTTGCCTCGGATACCAGAGCGAAGGAAATAGAAATATTAAATATTTCCACTCCTTGAGTGGGAACCGAACCCACAACCAGTCGTTTACAATCACACTTGGCGATTTGTGCCACTACGCCAGGACTGACCCCTGGATAATACATTTTTCGACTTAACTTAAAAAATACACTGAATAACGTGATGTTGATTACAGTTTCTCATTAATATGCAATAAGCCCATATATTTTTTGTATATGTAGGCGTATAGTGATGTAGCCTAGTTATCTTTGAAAAAAAAATCTTCGAGTTCTAACCTCTTTTCAACTACTTGTGAGATTTTTAAATACATTTTTTTATGTTAATGAAATTGAAGTTTTTAAAGTAAAAATGTTAGTATTTGAATTTTGCAGGGCGAGAAAAGCTGAGCAAAGTACATATTTAATGTTATTACATGTTAAAAAAGTTTGAAAAGCAAAACACTTAACACTAACATAACACTTAATTTACCGTTCCACAGCCTAAGTCTATGAGCACTTTTATTCAAAAACTACAATCACAATTGTCACCAAAACACTTCACAGCACACAAGACACTGTGCTTGATATGCCTGCCAAATTTCAGAGGTCTACTACGAATAGCTCAGGAAGAGTTAAACCACAACGAATCACACTTTTGACCAGAAAGAGTTCAATAAATTTGAACGCATAACCATCGCGTTCTATTGCACCACAACTGGACCTCACTGGCGTTTATTTAGTTAAATTAAAATTTCACCCTTTAAATGGTAAACAGAAGTGTAATAAGCGGGCACTGTATAAGCCTATTGTTATCTAAGGCTTATCAATTCCTATACGACCCTCCGGTCAGTTATGTCACTACCCTTTTCCTTGTTGGGTTATTGTGAGCAAATATATTTTTTTATTTACTTGCATGCGATTTGATGTTGCTGTTCATATAGTTTTATGTTTCTGCTTTTGGTTTTGTAAATTGTTTTTATAAATTATCGATGAGATCTTTAGAGAATATGAGGTCTATATAGATATAAATTTTCATTACTTTAGTTTTAACTAAAACTAAGATTTAACTTCGGGTAGTAATTCGCAGTTGGAGGGATTATTGTATTTACATATCTCCGCTCCGTTGGATAAGAAAACCCACGGCGTTAAGGTACGTCACTCAAAACACAATGTCTTGAGTTTGGGCGACAATTGTAAATCCCTTCTTAAAACTAAACTCTTTTTGTGTCTTAACACTAGATTCTCCGTAACTACCTTGCTATGCATCAAGAAATGTCAAGATGTAAATTAAATTCAATTGATTTTCAAATTTTTATATGGACGGCAACTGCGATGTTGAGAACAAGTGTTTATGTCTTTTGTTAAATATAGATTTTTTCTTACTTAAATGTATCGATAAATATACAGTAAAATAAATCTAATCTGAAAATTAGTTTCATAGTAGAATTAGTTCTCAGGAATTATAATTTTCACTTTCTACAGAAAGTTAGAATTATAAATCCCTGAAGATAAAAATAGTTTGGATTTCCTTACTAATATAGTTGAATATATAAATATAAAAAAACTTTAAACTAATACAAAACCACAATAAATATTTAACAAATAGAAAAAAAAAACTAGTTCCCTTGAAAAAGTACTTAGAGTTAATAATTATGTATGTACATAGTAGTGTAGGTAATCGCTAACTACGGAACCCTCGCCAGCACAACAAATTAGCTTATTCACAGTAATTGCGAGAAAGACAGTATCCAATCGAGGGCGTGACGCGTGTCATTTTGCACCCCTTTTTGCACGCATTCCTCTGATTTACATGTACAGACTGGCGTTTTATAAACGCTGTTTATAACTACAAATTAATTTTTTTTTTACTTGTTTTATTTAATTCCATAGGACTGCATCTTTCGAATAAAATTTTATCATTTGAAAATGTCTAAACAATAAATTAAGAATATTTGAGTATAAGTAACTTACTAAGTTATGAATGAATAAACTTTATAGTTTATTAAGGTACTTATGTACCCTAAATTAAAATTAGTCATTTTATAAAAATATCAATTTGTTAAGACTGCGAATTTCACACAAACTTGAAAAGTTATAGTAAAGCCGTTGTTGGAAAGTGTATATATTGTACAATGTTTATACATATATCAAAATATAAGGGAGTAAAATTATTATAAGTATATGAGTAATGTAATGGTACATTAAGATAATGAAGATTCATTAACCTAGAATTTCCTTTTTTATTTGTCCCTTGGAAATGCCCACAAAACGGCTAACTGTCCACGTCGAGGTTCGCTCGAGCATTTGACTACGACGCCTTGGTGAATGGCTCGCTTGGTGCGAGTTACTGTCAGAGTGCTTCAAGATGCCTTGAGGGTGCTTCGGGATTAACGCCTACTTGGTGCAACTAAATAAAAGAAATAAAATATAAATTCTACATGGCAATATAACCCATTAATATTAAATATCATCAAGGACATCCTATCGACACAATAGCATGTCACCAGGAAACACACCTTGGAAAACCGCTCGTCTGCTCTCCCTGAGCCCCGTGGGACTCAGAACGCACGTGACGGATCAACATTATCATTTGACACTACATTTATTTAGCAACCAGCTTTTGTTTACCCACGCCCGTACTATAGTCTGAGTGAAAACATGTATTATAAATAGTGTTCTTTTTTTTCAGCTTGAAACCTTTTCTCACATAGCAGAGTAGGCAGAGAAAATGACTATTGAAGGACTATTCTACAGCTTGTACTTATTTTTAAAATATTACCTATTAAGCTATGGAGCTAAATACCGCTAGAGAAGGAAAATAACTTAATTATATTATATTTTATCTCTTTTCAAAAAAAATATTTTCATTCGTGGAACCTAACTCCGTGGATTGTATTATGACAGTGGGGAAATAGAATATTTTTTTTTTCTTTTTTTTTTTTTGCTTCACACTGTATCCCGCACACAGCAGGGTAGGCAGAGGGAACCTAGTGTTAAGACACTCCGTTCCCCACTTTCCGCCGAATTCGGAGGCTTGCGTGTTAAGTGGCGGAACTTAACACCGCGCTTTACCTCGACACCAGAGCAAAGAAAATGGAAATATAATTTCCACTCCTCGAGTAGGAATCGAACCTACAACCAGTCGTTTACAGTCACACGCTTGTGCCACTGGGCCACGACTGGCCACAAAATAACCATTTTAAGTGAGATTTGTACCCAATACCACGCTTAAAGTCAGCCACGATGCCTTAGTATTATTTAGTATCATAATAAAGCTGCACGTTTATATTGATGTTGTCGATTAAGCTTTTGTGGTTATTAAATAAACAGTTATAACAAATTATAATAATATTTTGGCTATTTCGGTTAAGCAAGTAATTTTATATATTAAGTTTAATTGTTATATTGTGACAATATGGATATTTCACGCTTTGGAGCTATTGGTAACTTACTTTGTGTAATTAAAAATTGCTTATTTGCATTAGTTGAAGCAATACATACATACATTAACAGTTAAGAAAATCTCAATATAATGAACATATGTTGTTTAATAAATGTAAATAAAAGACTAAAAATTATTTTTAAAGTTCACACAAACAAAATTTGCAATATTGCACAGAATTTAACGACATGTGCCATGTATTTCTCAATCTACATATTTTAACAAAATATCTTGTATCTGGTATCAATATTACATTGAATGTATTATTAAATGCATTATTTAGAGATTTATTTCTAAAAGGCACGGCTTACATACTTCTGCGTTCAATTTTTATAGATATTTTAAAAATATTCTTATATTAGTACTATTTAAGATTATTATTGAATAATTGTACGTTATTCACGTACTTATACAAATGATTTTTAAAAGTTTCACCTCGCTAAAAGCTCACATTACAAAGCAAAACTTAATATTACAATACGGCTAAAACAAGTTACATAATTAAGCAAAATTTTAAAATAATCTCTGGACCTATATTCCGAAAGTGCTATCGTCATGGCTCGTCCCTACTTTGAAACCTTACAACTTACGAGGCACCAGAGTTAGTTAGAGGCAAATCCGTCAACTTACTGCTAAAAGTTATTCCAATTTAATTACGTTTCACTCTACTGGGGATTTTCATGTAATTTGAATCAAAATTTGTGGTCATCGTGGTGCAGTTGGGCGTATATAGGCACTTGATTGTAGATGCGATAGGTTATGTATTCGATTTCGAGTCATAGAAGTGATTATATTAAAATTATCTCCTCGCTTAGGTAAGACAATGCGCGGCGTTAAGTTCCACCATACACTACCAAATGTCTCAATTTCAGCCGAAAAGTACAGAATGGAATGTCTTGATACTAGATCTAGATCCATGCCTAAGGTAGACTATTCGGTGAAAACTGAAGCTGTTGAAACAAAATCTTGTAATTAATGTGTAAAGGAAACTATTTTAGTTATTGAGATAACTCAAGAAGATGGCTCTAAACAGTTATCGGACTGCTATGCTGTAACCAGAGGTATTCCACAAGGATCTATCCTTGGGCCCCTCCTTTATGCCATATATAGTGCAGATGTAGTCAAAACCATACAAAACTGCAACTACCATATGTTTGCTGATGATATACAAATGTAAATATCATTCAAACCAGATAATATAAATTCAATCGTTGAAAAAATAAACGATGATTTAGAGCGCATCGCAAACTGGTCAGAATCACACACGCTAACTCTGAACGCAAGTAAGACGAAATACATGATACTAGGTACAAATAAGTTCATGAACAGAATTTCACATAGAAATGTTCCAGTATGTATCAGGGGCGAACGAATTGAACGAGTTATGGAGGCGCGAATTCTAGGTCTACTTATAGATGAAAACTTAAGATTTCATAAACATTATGTAAGTGTTGTTAAAAATTGTTTTCTACCGTCTAAAGGTACTTTATCGTATTAGAGAATTTATAAGCACAGAAGTAAGAATTAGGTTATGCGAGTCTTTGATATTGTCCAAACTCAATTACGCTGATACGGTAACTGGCCCTAGACTTCTATCACACACGAAACAACTAATTCAGCGAGTCCAAAATGCCTGTGCTAGGTACTGTTTTGATATTCCGCCTCGGACACATGTTACATCATATATTAACAATGCAAGGATTTTAAAAATGGATTATCGTAGGCAACTACACTTTTCTACTTTGTTATTTGGTATAGTAAAACAAGGCATCCCGAAGTATCTATATAACAAGTTACATTGGTCCAGTGACTACAATCAAACCTATAGTACGCGGTCCAGTGCCTATCTCCTGCTCGTTCCTCGACATCGCTCCACGGCCTTTGAAGGTAGCTTCCGGTACGCCGCCACCAGGTGTTGGAATAATTTACCGCCGCCAGTTCGAAATCTAAAAACAATTAACAGCTTTAGAAGTAATTACAAAACGTTTTTGTTAAAGCAGCAAACAGCAACATAAGAGATATAATATATATTTTACAACAATATAATCTATTTATATGTCCTATCACAAGCGCCTTTCTCTTTATATCCTAACAACAATAATAAAACACAAATGACTTCTATAATACAACTTTCAATATATATAATATACTAAAATAAAAAATATGGATCAAAATCTTCAATCTATATAAATAGGTATTAATAATTATGAAAAAAATAATAATAATTGAGTAACATTTTCTTGTCTACTTATAAGTATGACCTTTATATATAAAATGCAATTATGATAAACATATTTAGAATGAATAATGTCATGTAAAATCTATAGATAAGTGTAATTACCTTGACTTTGCTGCTTCGTTGCATGGCGTGGTAGAACCATACCGGTGGTGGCGATGTCCGGACTAATATTGAACACATCAACCCTTCTGATCATATGGTTAGCGTTGCTTTTATTATTATTATTATTTTGGTTAACGTTTTAGTCTTTATTTGTTGTCGCTGAATTAATTAAACGAAAACAGTATTGCGATTTTAAATACACAAATCAACTGTTGCGCTCGTGTGTTGATAAGTATATTATATGTATATAAATATTCTATTTAATTTAATGGCCAGCAAGTTGCTGCCTACCGTAGAAAAAATAATTAAGGATGTCACTGAAAACCAGTTTTGGAGCAAGCTCCAATAATAACTGAGGGACATTCCTTTTCGGGGACATTGCACCATTTTAGATTGATAAGCACTTGTCAAGCATAAGTCATTTAATTTTTGTTACTATTTTTTATGTGTATTTCTTTTATTTGTACATGTGGGTGTTCCCGAATAAAGGTTTTTATTATTATTATTATGTATCTCCTTTAGGATAACTCGGGTTCAAAAGAACCCGGTCCTTTGGAAGGCTTGCGTGGGGACACAGGTCCAACACGTAGAGGCCCCTTAGAGAATAATAAAATGTTTTACTGTGACGCATCAGCCGGGATCCATCTCTGAGTAACCAAAGTAAATTGCCCAGAGATGGTCACCGGCTAATGCGTAGGAACTATAGAAAAATATGGAAAACTAAACTGGGGCTATGGAATGGAGTTTGGATGGACTGGGTACTGGGCTATTGAGTGAGACTAACGGACGTCCGCCATTTCAACAGTCTCAAATTGAATGGTTGACGGACGGTGACTCGCCTCCCACTAGATGGGCCCCCACAAAGCGGCGTAATGCCTCGGGCGCAACACCGGCGTGGTCGGCTAAGGGTGTAGAGAGGTGTGCACCGGTTTCACCATCACGAGCAAGCTCGAGAGCGGGTTTCCCCGCTATTACGCAGATTGAGCACTTCCACCCTTCCGAGCATATAGCTCTTGCGCTCCACTCTGCCAGCCAACGAAGGCAAGCCAGAGGCGGGGGAAAATATCAATTCCCCTCTGGATGTCTCAGGTCCGTGGGGTCGCCACTCCCCAACAGCTTGCCACAAGCTGCCCTGCGGGTTTATTATTATTATTTTAGTTATTGTTTTATGCATCTTTATCATTTTAAGGGATAGCTTGTAGAATAATAATAAAACTGTCTCGTGTTTCTGCCTTTTCAAAAATATTCTACTTAAATACATTTATACATGTCTTAATATTGCCACATTATAATAGGTACTGGAATGAAAGAACGAAAAACTCATCTCCACACTTTTCTAGTCTAGATCTACCTAGTTGATAAAAAATCTATTGCGAACTATATAACCTATATCAATTGTACTGCGTCGGGTAATATTACAGTACTATATATGTATAATAACATACTAAATATGTGTATGTTTATATATATTATATATATTTAACATTAATGAACACACGTTGTATGTTAGGATAAAGCTCTGCCGCCTAAGCCCCGCATTACAGCTCCCCCTGACGTCGCGTGTCCAATTTATACCCAAAACCGTCAGTTCGAATGCTGTAGATAGGTTTGTTTGCATGTGTACTGTCATGTCGCTCTAGTTGGTTGGGATTGAATCATTTGCTAAATTATTGTATGTTAAAAAACATTTTTGAAGAACGTATAACATTTTTATGTAGCGGGATTCGAACCGGCTCCTCGAAATTGAATGATTAATGAGTAAATTGATGAATAATTCACATAAGTATAATTATATTACTTAGAAATCCTAAAAATATGCCAGTCGTGGCGTAGTGGCACCAACGTGTGATTGTAAACGACTGGTTGTGGGTTCGATTCCCACTCGAGTGGAAATATTTAGTATTTCCATTTCCTCCGCTCTGGTATCAGATGCGAAGCGCGGCGTTAAGTTCCGCTACTTAACACGCAATGCCTCCGAATTTGGCGGAAAGTGGGGAACGGAGTGTCGTAAAACTAGGTTCCCTCTGCCTACCCTGCAGTATGCGGGATACAGCGTGAAGCTAAAAAAAAAAAAAAAAAATTAAATATTAGAGTAACTGTTTGCTATGCCCGTCATGAGCACAGCAAACAGTTAGTCCGCGTGTAGGTCTAGTAAGTAGCCTAAATTACTTCTTATGACATAAGCTATCTGCCAATGAAAATTCTATTAAAATCCTCCAGTCGTTCCAAAAGTAAGGCGAAAGAAAAATTACAGGCAGACAAAATTTGTAAAAAAATATATTTTTTATATATGCCCCGGTACATACACGTGCATTTGCTAAAATGGCTATTATACTATTACAAACAGACATACTATTTTTTATTATTTGTATAGATAATGTTTACAATTCACACCAATATTACTACTACATTTAAAAGATATGTGCAATGGTGGCCCTATTGTTAAAGGCATTCTTTTACAGTATTAAATATATTAAATATATATCATCTTTTTAATGGATTGAATTAGAAACGCAAAATAATCAATTTACAGCTGTTGATGAAATAAAAAAATTGAAATTTAGAGAGTTACGAGTACATCTAATATCTAAAAAAAAGAATTTAAAGTTCGAAGTCTACTTATAGATTACATAAATCAACATTTATTCGGAATCCGAGAATCCGAGGTATTGCGAGTTGAGTGGCTAGATTCAAAACTGCGCCTTGTCTTGCCATCAGACAGGAGAAATGAAAATAATTTAAATATTCTTATTCCCCGAGCGGAAATTGAACCGACAACCATCTCTTACATACAGCATGCATTACAATCCCAAAATATTTCTCAAATACTAAATTGCACTACACGAACATCAAATAATAAAGACATTTTATGCATTAATATACGAATATAATACAAAAACGCTAAATTCCCCTACAAATGTTTCAAAGTCAGTGGAGAGCAACGAGCGACGAGCAACGGGCAACGAGACGCACTCGCACTATGAGCAACGTTATGGAAATTTAATTATTTTATAGCACAATAAAACAGGGACTTTGGGGTGCAGTGGTGGTTGTAATTTATTGCAGTGCGAGTTCTATGCTCGAGTCGGCATCATTTGAAATTCATTTCGTAGAGTCGTTTCGCGTGTTATTCGTTATTTATTGTTATTGGTAGAGTTTTATTCCATCTTGGGAAAGTAGAGACGTGGTAAGAGATATATGTATATTAAAATTACTTTAAAGGTGCTTTTAAGCCTTTACTTGAAGACGTTTCAAGTCCCAAACACTGCTTCTACCATCTGTTTCTGCAGTAGGCACCTTAGCTATGAGATAAGGTAAAAATCTTTATTGCACACTATGAACATATAAAAAGTGCAGACAAATTACATATCATAGATGCGATGAATCGAGTGAAAAACGAAAACTATACTATGAAATTTTCTTTTTTCTTTTATATAAATATTTCCTTTACTTATATTGACTAAAAAGATTGATTTTGCTCTCTGACATACAAAAAAAATATATATTTTTGAAATCTTCGTATATAGGTGACCTGATATATGTAACTTACGAATACACTAACTCAATCCTACCAATAATTAAAAGTATATGTATAGAAAAAAAATCTCATCTCAAAACATTGTTAACAAATTGAACTATGCATAAGAAGATTTGTTCAATTTGCCACAAATTCAACAATCGCGGAGATAAAACAAAGTTATATCCCGAGAAATATTAGCATTTTCAAACAGCAAGTAGCGAAACAATATATTCAATTAATATAAATGTTAATTCGAGTACCTTCGTTTGTTTAAGAAAATCCCGCCTTGACAATCAGAGTTTGAAATTTATACTGAACTTGGAGGGTAGTTACAGTATTTTATTTAACCCTTTATTCTTGGTTTGTTTTGGCTTTAGTGTGTGTGGATTTTTGGCATGGCTAGTTTTGCTACTGAACTATTTATATATTCTGATATACCTACTTGTTATATAGCCAGATGATACTTTGATTGTTTTATATATTTAAAATATTCAGTTCAGTTAGTAAGAAATAGACGACACCTTCTCTGCCTTCTCCACGTTAGGAATGCCTAAAAAGCACATTAACTTCACGCTGTATCCCTCACACAGCATAGTAGATAGAGGAAACCTATTGTCAAGATATTCCGTTCCCCATTTACCACCAAACTCCGGAGGCAGAGCGTATTTAGTGGTGGAACTTAGCACCGAGCTTTGCCTCGACACCAGAGCGAAGAAAATGGACATAATCAACATTTCCCATCCTCGAGTAGGAATCCAACCCACAACCATTAGCGTTACAGTAACAAATTTGTGCCCCGAAAAACTTCTAGATTAACAAGCTATTTTTATGCAGACTGTTTGAATACATATAAAATTATTGAGAGATACAACTATACATACAATTAAAATTTAGTTCAAAATGAAAGATTTATCGCTCACAATTATAATATAAAATGAAAACATATAACGGCTAGTTACATACAAACGATGGGCTGAGGTTTTTCAGCGACATTAGTGAACGACAATTACACAGTGTGTACGTCAGAAGCGCAACGCGTGCGCGCTGACGCGGCAAATTTGATCGCGCGGTTTGGGCTTACGGCCGCGTTTAGTTATGACTGTACAGGGTGTTGCTAATTGTTGTATGCTGAAAGTTCATTTTATTAGGTGTTTTGTGGTGTCATGCTTATATTAAGTAATGTAAAATATTGAGGTCAATGACGCAGGCGGACAGCATCTATAAACGTGATGAGAGATTCGATTCTTATTTTGTGAGATTTTTTTTAAGCTTCACGCTTTATCCCGCACACACCAGGGTAGGCAGAGGGAACCTAGTGTCAGTAAGACACTCTATTCCCCACTTTCCGTCGAATTCGGAGGCATTGCGTGTTAAGTGGCGGAACTTAACGCCGCTCTCTGCCTCGACACCAGAACGAAAAAAATTGCAATCTTAAATATATCCACTCCTCGAGTGGGAATCGAACCAGCAACCAATCGTTTACAGTGACACGCTTGGGCCCCTGGGATGATGATGATTTAATTATTTTCATTTCTCTGTTTTGGTAAACAAATCGTGGCGTTTAGCTCCACACCTCGATACGCAATGTCTTAAATTCGGATGGATACTGAAGATTGAAGTGTCTTGTTATAAGTTTTTTTCTGACTACTCTGTTAAAAGTTATAATATTTTAAAAGATATTATTCTTTTTACTGATTTACTTTTACTCTTACACATTTATGCTTGATAAATCTGTATTTAACTCATTTAAAAAAAAATCTACACTCGAATAACGTTTGCTTGGTTGAAGTTAGTAGAACTGTCACATAGAACGTATTACGCAGAGAAATCATCATTCCCATTTACGCTTGATTAATTTTTACTAGAAATTGAGTGGATACTCAGCCAGTGGATCTGGAATATGGCAGAGTATGTTTCTAATTTAAATTATGACGCTTCCGTGATCTTTTTAAGATATATTGGCATACACCAGGCATTAAATATTATAAATAAGCAAAAAAATAGAAAGTTATGAAGTATAACAAGACTTCGACTACGCTATAATATAATATACACTAGAACACTACAACACACTCCTTGCTCTGTATGGCGGAAAGAGATGCGCGAAGTAATTATTACATGTTACCATCCACAACATAACACCATCACCAAAAAACTTCACAGCACACAAGACACTGTGCTCAATATCCCTCACTCTGCCAAATTTCAGAGGTCAACTACAAATAGCCCAGGAAGAGTTAAGCCACAACGAAACACACTTTTGACAAGCAAGAGATAAAGATAAAGATAAGAAGAATGCAGATTTACCACAGTTTCAATATATAAAAATTATACAAAAAAATTACCGCAACACCCTGTATACGCCGCAACGGCTATGATTCGTGGGCAAAGAAGCGTGAAATTGGTTTATTCGCCCGATCCGATGAATAATTAATATCATAAGTGCGCCCACACATACGTACATACAAACATAGGTCGCCGCAGCCCCGTCACAGTCACACTGCGCGTTCACACGCACTCTATTATACGAGTACTGGTAGATCAAAATAGGTTTAGCTTATTTTAAAATTACTTGTTTTGAAATTAACATGACATTGTAATTAGTATTAAAAGCTTCACTTCAAGCAGGATAGTCAAAGAGAATCTAGTGTCTAGACACTCCTTACTTCTCTTTCCGAGAAATCATAACATGGGTGGCGGAATTCAATGTTAGAAATATAAATAATTTAAATACAATCATTACACCGAGTAGGAATCGAACCCACGGCTGATATGTCTCTATTCTGACACGTTTCAACTGTAACATCCTCCATTCTCATTAATTTGAAATCCTTCGTTTATCTTAGTAGATATATATAATCCTTTATTTTTTTTAATAGTAGGTTCCAGGTGTGGTTACCAAACGAATTATATTTTGATGATTATTTAAAGATAAATTTTACATATTTTATAATATTAAAATTACTGTAATTTTGTATAATATAATATTAGTGTCTGGGTGTAATTACAATTAATTCTGAGGTCGTTTATCACTCGGAAGAATGAATATAATTTAATTATTTTCATTACATATGGTGGTTGTATATATAGCCTCATATATTTAGGCTACTATGTATTTTCTATATAGAAATTATGTGCTGCATACAGAATATACCATCCAATATAGGCATACCTTCAGTTCGGCGGAAAGTAGGAAACGGAGTGTCTTCACACTAAGTTCCCTCTGCCTACCCTGCTATATGCGGGATACAGCGTGAAGCTAAAAAAGAAAGAAAAATAAATTCTCTTTTTGTCAACAAAACTTGTATGTGTATTGTTTTATAAACATTTATTTTTCTATTTACTTCCGCATCGCATAGAAAACAGAAAAAAATGAATATTAAGTCACTCTATTCTCCACTTTTCGCCCAAATTCCAGACATTACATATTGAATTGCGTAACTCAACGCCGCGCTTTGCCATATTCAAAAAAGCTTAGAAACGCAAATAATTACAATAAAACACTATTATTCGAAATGTAAATGCGTCAAATGACAAATTTAAGCTCCGTCGCATCTAAATAAATCATGTGAGAACCAGCAAGTG
This sequence comes from Dryas iulia moderata, assembly GCA_019049465.1. NCBI lineage: Eukaryota > Metazoa > Arthropoda > Insecta > Lepidoptera > Nymphalidae > Dryas > Dryas iulia. Next base: position 870,759 of record CM032429.1, read on the forward strand.
TATTAGCATCTTTGGGTTAACTAGTTATGGAACTTTAAATTGCATTCTAATGTAACTGAGCGGCTGAATACATATATTAATGATGCTATGTACTTACGTTCGTTAGAGCTAAGGCTGTTGTGGTGCCGGTAAGATGGATATGAATAAAATCATTGAATAGGTGTTCGAATCCCGTTGGTGGGGTATTTTTCTACTATTATTATGGGTATTTCCTATCTAGATCTTATAATAGTGACGTATAGAATTGACAGCGTTAAGTGCCGCCAAGCACTATGTAATGTGCTGATTCCGGACACTAAGTTTTTTCTGACTACCCTTCTATGAGAGTAAATGCGAATAAATAATGAAACTAAATTCATTATTTTTTGTGTGTTATAAATTATAAACATAAAAAAAGAATTATAAAACTTGAATGTAGCTTTAAAGCCATGCTGCCTCGAATTTGTTCTAAAATATATAAAGAAACTATTACATTATACTTATATTATCGGAGCACAGAGTGACTACAATCTGTTTCTCTCTGCCTACAATATTATATAGGAAAGATACGTGAAATAATAATTTAAACATAAATGTAAATGCATATCACTAATACTGCACCCCCTAATCCCGTACAAGGGTGAAAGATCAATATATGTATATTTAAGAAGCCTTCCCAATTAAGCAAAGAAGGGGTTGAAATGAAGTTGTTTAAACAATCAAAGGAAAATTTCAGATTTCATCGTCTAACGGCGGTGAATTTTAATGTTGCTATTAAACTGGTTTCATTTCGCCGCTCTTTCGCCATCGAGGTGCAGTTGCTAACTGTAGGATATGGTTTTGGGTTCGATTTATACTAAGGTAATTTATTATGCTTTAAATTCTTATTTAAATTCTTATATAGGGGGCCAGTCGTGGCGCAGTAGTACGAACGTGTGACTGGAAACGACTGGTTGTGGGTTCGATTCCCACTCGAAGAGTGGAAATATTTAATATTTCCATTTTCTTCGTTCTGGGATCAGAGGCTAAGCGTGGCGTTAAGTTCCGCCACTTAACACGTAATGCCTCCGAATTCGGCGAAAAGTGGGGAACGGAGTATTTTAACAGTAGGTTCCCTCTGTCTACCCTGCTGGGTCCGGGGTGCAGTGTAAATCTAAAAAAAAAAAACTTATTAATATTTCTAGTCTAGTCAGATGGTGCGTGGTGTTAACTTCCGCCAACTAACACACTATGTTTTCTAAATTTACGACACAGAGACCAAACTTTATTTTTATCAATCCAAAATAATTGTAAAGGACAGTCAAAATCAAATAAACGTACGTTGGGCAAAACTGAGTGTCAAATTATTAAGGTCAAAGTTAAAAATGATTACATTATAAAAAGGAATAAAATATATACTAAAAGTATTTTTTGATCTCTCCTTGATAATTCCTTTAGACTCGTTATTGCATTACCATCGGAACCGGACACAATAGTTCCCCATATAGCAATATAGTTAGAGGAAATTTTAGTGACAAAACACTCCATTCTCTATCCTTTTAAACATTTTTAAAGTGTTATTCCACACTTAGGAAAATTGAAAAAGACATTTAAAAAGCGTATAAAAATTTGAACGGTTTTCAGGAAGCGCGGGTTCGAATCCCGCTGCGTTCAAGTTTTCTAAATTCTAAATGTCTTTTTCACTCTGTTCTCTAGTTTCGTCATATGTCAAGATATTGTCTACTAAGTGGCGGAACTCAACGCTGCGCTTCGTCTCAAATAAATCTTTAATATTAATTAATCAAAAATAAATCTCCAACGTTCCTTATTTAGATACAAATAAGAATTTAATAAGATATTGAACAATAAACAAAGATATTTCGACGTCGACGATACGATACGAACGAAGCGTTGCTTTATTTTTAATTAAACCGTTTAAACGAACTTTCTTCTTAATTAGGACATTATAAAGCTGTTATTTTGAAAAATAGATATTGGAAACTAGGAGGGAAATTAAATTGTCTTAATAAGCTTACTTAAATGGAAAAGTTTTAAGTACTTTTCACTTGCTTTCCGCCCGCGTCTTTATTCTCTTTGAATATTAGTTAATTTTTAAATAATTTGTAGAATAAATACTTTGTAGAATAATTTTTAAATACTTTGATTATCGTCGATGTATTTGAATGGACGAGATGATCGTCGATTCGATTCCATATCCTAAAATAATTATATGTGTATGCGTGTATAAAGAGGTTGATGACTGTGGACGAGGCGAAAGGTTGTTCATATAAACCAACTGACACTTAATGTATTACAGATACTTATTGTTTCATATGATAATAGGGGAGGTTCGTTTAAAAAATATAAACAATATATATGTATCATAGTACACTCCTTTAAAAATATATAAAAAAACTGTAACACAATAATTTTCCAAAACATGCGTTTTATAAATATATTAAAAATATACCTTTTTATAATTTTGTTTCTTTCCTTATACAGAAACTATATAACAACGTAATAGCCAACAAATACTAACTAAATTCAGCTTATCCATACGAAATCATATCGTAAAACGATTCAATATAAATCCAGTGGAAATGGCGCTTTTTAAAAAGCTCCTTACAAAGTCCATTTTAGAGCACAATGAAGTTAAATACCCAGGAGGTAAGCGAACTTCTGAGGTGACAATATTATTTGAGCCGAAATTGGGATCCAACGCATTTATTAAAGCCAAAAGCGGCAACAAAGGGATGATATTGAATTGTAAGGAAAAGTGACGAAGAGTTGTTAGTTTTGGATGTGGTATGTGGTTTCCGAGCTTTATTTTTTATATTATTTTTTTAGCTTCACGCTGTATCCCGCACACAGCAGGATAGGCAGAGGGAACCTAATGTTAAGACACTCCATTCCCCACGCACCGTCGAATTCAGTAGGCATTACATATTATGTGGCGGCATTACTATTTGCTACTTTCATAGTATTATGTCATATGGCATTATACTCTGGGGTAATGCAGCCGCTATTAATACAATCTTTGTCTTGCAGAAGCGGGCTATTCGCGCAATCTATAACCTAGGTCCTAAAGATTCCTTAAGGCAAAAGTTTAAAGAAATTAATATATCATAGTTAATATATAACAGTTGTGTCACAATATATTTACGAAAATATAATATATGTAAAAAAAAATATTAATGATTTTGCCAAGATCGGTGATGCACATAACATAAATACCAGAAATAAACATAAACTTACTGCGCCTGTAACCCGATTGCATCGAATCCGTAATTCTTTCATGGGACAATGTATACGCTTTTACAATAGGATCCCAGAAAACGTCCAAGAATGTTCCATATCACAATTCAAAAAAATTGTGAAGAGACGTTTGTGTGTTAAGGGTTATTACCTAATTAATGAATTTTTGAACGATAACACACCTTGGGAATGACTCCAGGCTATTCCTATTATGCTATTATATATATATATATATATATATATATATATATATATATATATATATATGCTTGACTTAAAAAAAAATCGTCCCGCTGAGTTTCTTGCGCCGGTTCTTCTCAGGTCTGAGGCATTAAATTTAGTGAACCGGTGGTAAATTGTTTGACGTTCAAAAAATGAAGCATGTAACTTTTTACTTTGAATAAAATTATTTGACTTTGACTTTGACATTATGTGGCGGAACTTAACGCCGCGCTTATTTTAGGATCATGACAGGGAAACTTAAGAAAATCTGGTGTCAAAAAGTGTTTCCGTTTCAGCTTTCCGCTTGAATTCGGCACAATTCGTTTTATGTAGCCGCGTTTAACGCCGCACTTTGCCTTAACAAAGCCGAGATGTATAGAATTAAGTAGAACCATTCCGCAACTTCCACAAAGTTGCAGACACTGATCAAATTATTTATTTTTTATCTTCAATACTGGATAAAAAAGAAAATTATTTATTTCATATACAATGATGTAAAGCTAGAAGATTTTAGTATATATTAATACATTAATAAACTTTTTAAGAAGTTTATATACTTTAAATCTGAAAAGTTACTGAACTTGAGATGTCTTTCGTCTGGCAGATGTTACAATTAAAAGTAAAATCTATACGGGCCTTGACGTCTGATAGACTAACTTTGAATATTTTTCAAGTTTTTTTTAAGGAAAATGCGCGACAAATATAAGAAATTTAAGTATAGTATACATATTTATGCGCTTATATAAAACATCATTTGGTACATTTTTATTAGCAGAATAGAAGAAAGAACTGTAAATAAAGTAAATAAATATTAGGTAAATGTGTATATATAGAGGCCATCGTGGTGCAGTGGGAGAAAACCTGATTGTAAACGCGATGGTTGTGGATTTGATACCGACTCGAAAAGATTATACTTAAATTATTTTCACATCTTCAATGTTACAAGCAAGATATTGACTTCTGAGGAGCATGTTCAATTCCCGTTTATTTTTTTATTGAGCGGGACATTTGATTCGTTTTTAATACACATTTTCTTTCGTTCATTTTTCTTTCATCATTTCATATTTTTTCTTTTACCACATTACATTTTTTGTGCATATAACTATTTTTTATATTTATGAAAAAGTTCATTTTATCGGTTCTGTTTTTGTTAACTTTTGATGTTGATATTAAGCATATTTTGTACAAGATAACATGTCGACATGTTGCCTATAATTATCATGCTAGTCCTATAATTGATAGATGTAACTTATATTGGTATATCAATAGAAATACTATACATATATTGGTATATTTATCAATTTTTAATATGTAACGTTATCGTTCTAATAAATAAATAACAAACGGCTCGTTAATAAAGAAGTTCTCATATTCAATACCACATCAAAATCAGCCTATGCCTTATTACTGCACGTCAAAGATCACACTACGTTCCGAGGGTCGGCGGTAGGTGACACGCACAAAGAAGCTCCGACTTCTTTCATTGTAGATTAAATTCTTTGCTTCCCGCGCACCTAGTGTTGATTCTGCCTTCCACTGGCAGCTATTATAAGCTTATTTTATCTTTTATAATTATAAATATATAAATTAAATATAGAAGTCAAAAACGGAGTGTCTTAACACTAAATTCTCTCTTCCTATCATGCTGTTAAATAAGGATACGTGCAGATAAAAAAATATAATTATAAAATATGTATATTATAATGATAAGTGAGAAAGAAATTAAATGAACAGTACAAAATATGTGTGTAGGTATCGATTGTAACTATTTTTTTTTCACATGTATCGCGTTGTTACATGTAATGTAATATTAAGTATTACAAAATTTAAAGTTAAGTTCCGCCACTTAACACGCAAGCCTCCGAATTCGGCGGAAAGTGAGGTACGGAGTGTCCTAACACTAGGTTCACTCTGCCTACCCTGCTGTGTGCGGAATACAGGGTGAAGTTGAAAAAAAAAATAAATAAATAAGGGACTAAAAGGGACACGCTTGGTCATCAACAAGTCGTCCTGGCAAGGATACGGATACTCATGACAAATACTTAAGCAAATCAAATTGAATTGTAAAATATAAGTGATTATTGCTATATTGCAAGATTTTCTTACACAGATTAAAATAGAATTTATAATGCATAAATAAAAGCATATTAAAAACCATCATCATAATTAAAAAAATGAAAATTACTGTGATTAAAATACATAAATATACAAAAGATAACACAGTAAGGTAATTAAAGCAGAATTTAAATTAACAAGTCTATAATATAATCGTAAAATATGAATTTCCACCCCACATTGTAGCAGTATACAGCTTCCACCAGTGGATAGCAGGCGTTGTTAAGATCCGATCTTCTCAGCTTAATTCCGCTGCCCGCGGTTTTAATACATATTTCATTGGAATATTCCACGATATTACTTCGTCAGTTGTTTGTTAAACACCAGTTTATTACGGCGCTGTATTGTTCAACTTCGCCTCTAATGGCCTTAATGCGAATTGGTTTTTCATTTATATATTTTGATTGATGTTATATTGATACTAATTTTGGATTTTTTTTTTGTGATTTTAGTGGCATGTACGTTTTCTATATTGTACTGAGTTAAACTCTCTACTCTCCTCTTTTTACGTCGTCAGATATATCGTATCACTGTACGATAGGTATACTTCATATGCGATATTAATGTAATGTTTCCACGGTATTATATTTGTTTTACGAATACACTTTGTATTATTTATGTACTTTTATACATAAACTTAGAAATTTGACCTAGTTTAAGTATCATCTTTCGTAACAACGTATTACAAATACCTAAATAAAACAAATATTACTTACATTATCCTGTGTTTTGCATCCATATATTAAGTGTGGTCGAAGTTGCTGAGGCCAGGGTAGGATATTTTCTTGACTGTTAATAAATGTAAAGTCTAAATTGACCCCTGAATGAGCTTACAGTTACATACAATCGCTTTCTTCTCAATATGAATGTTCGGAACATATAATTTTAGATAGTCAGTCAGTCAGACTATGTAAATCAATATGACATTAAAAAACTTTAAAAATTTATATATTTAAAATAAAATTTAAAACATTTACATATCACTCTTTTATTATCTGTAATACTTTGAGTTCAGTATAAGCAAAATATCTAAAAAAATCAGGCAACTTCATATTTTTCCCGCATTGCAGGGTAGTCAGGGGGAATCTAATCCCAAAACTATCTCCATCTTTCGCCTGAATACTAGGTATTGCGTTTGAGTGGCGGAACCCAACGCCGTGTTTTCTCTTGGTTACCAGAGGTGAAATAGGAAATGAATATACTATGTAATTATTCCCCAAGTGGAAATCATACCTACAAGCGTCACGTTTAAAGTCATACACTGTCCTAATGCGCAACGACTGCCCCATATGCATATATTTAATACAAAAATTGAAACATTTACATATCACTTCTAACTTCTATATCATATCTGTAACATTAACTTCAGTACCAACAAAATATCCAAAAAAATCAAAAATCAAAAAATAAAAAAATATTTTTCCCGCATTGCAGTGAATCTCGTCTCAAAACTGTTCATACTTTTCATCTGAATACATTCAATTGAATGGCGAAACATAACGCTATGCCTTGTCATAAGCACCAGAACGAAGAAAGAATATATTACATAATGAGTCCCCAGTCAGTGGGGAACGGAGTGTCTTAATACTAGGTTCCCTCTGCCTACTCGTCTACGCTGCTGTGTGCGGGATACAGCGTGAAAGCTAAAAAAAAAATCAGTCCCCAAGAGGAAATCAGACCTACACACGTCACATTTAAAATCATACACCATCCTTCTGAGCTACGACAGTCTCATATACATAAATTTGACACAAAATTTGAAACATTTACATATCACTGCTAACTTGTACATGATATCTGCGATACATTAACTTCAATACCAACAAAGTAGCTGTAGCTGTATCTGATCAAAATAATCGAAATGCTCAATAAACAAAGGCCCATTAGAGAAGTTTTATCTGGTGAGGTATGGCGCATAAACACAATTGTTGCGACTTTAAATCAAACTGCTGGGAGTCGTTATGGGCACGTGCGGCTGCCGTGTAGTTGGGTGTGTTTCCATTGTTGGTTGCGATACGATTTTTGTGTAATTTGTATAAGAAATTGATAGAGAAGAAGTATATAAGTAAGATGGGGTGGAGGAAGAAGTATATAAGAAAGACAGTCTAGTATAGTAGTAGTAGGAACACAGAGGTGTTCCTTTTTTTTTATTTAGTTGTAGTTTCAATTTGTCCATTGTATTTCTTGAGGGTAAATAAGCTATTCAGCTTGCTCTGGTAATTAATCTTAGTCATTTTTTAGCTTCATGGATCACTAAACCTTAAGTAGTGATTTTTTTTATTTTACGCGTCCCCTTGGCCAAAGCAGATAGGAAATGTCTAATCATATTGTCCTTCACAGTCTGCCCGAGTTAGAGACATTGCAAAACTCAACACTACATATCATTTAACCAGAGCGAGGAAATGAAAATTATGTAAAACATACCACCAATTGAGAATCGATACAAACCCATAACCATTCCATGTCAGGTGCTATCCAATGTGCTACGATAGCCTCATATAGTGATAAAATAATAAAAAAAACAATAATAACGGAAACGTATAAACGAAAATACAATTGAATGGACACCTTTCTGTAATTATAATAACTTTGTTTGTTTATTTATCGCCCGATTCTTGCTCCCGCACTTTACTCGCTAAGATGTTGAGCAGGTGACGAGATAAATGCTCTGTTACTCCTTAACTTATAGCAAAGTGAAATTTTCATTAAGCTTAAACCGGTCTAAGTATTTAAATTTAGTGAATTATTAACGTGTGTAATAATATAATGTTTTTTATTACATTCAGAATTTTAAAAACTGGTCAAGAGAGTGTCTAGTCGCTGAATTTTCTTGATATGATACTATTACGCGAGGAATAGCAAGTATCAAGTGAATGTAAAAAAATATGAAGCATGTACGTATTGACTGACGTTTAGTCCTTACATAAGTGACTAACTGTCTTTTTCCTAAGCATCGATTCTAAAAACATATATAAGTAGGTATGCACTATACAACAAATATTTTTTTTTTTTTTAATTTTAAGCTGTTAACTTAGAATTAATAGCTAATCAAAAGCAAAAAAATCCTTACACTTTTTACTCAAAATAACTTAAAGAATATTTTTGTAAAATAAAATTACTTCTTCCCGAAATAGAGATCAACAGTTTCTCTCTTCCATACTAAAAATAAGTTTTATTATAATATTACACACATAATACATATACATACATAAACACACAAATCTAGCCACACTTACTATACCATATACGTATACACGTGAGTCCCGGACGTCGTAGATAGGAGGAACCTTAATTAACGAGACGGCACTATCCATTCCACCGCGCGTCAAATACGTTAGCGACGTTAGTAACGGCACATTGAACACGATTTGCGATGCGTGCTAGCGTGCGTGTAAAAAATAACCTAAATAGCACGCTTTTTACGTGATAACCACTAAATTTGGAGATTCGGTTGCGATTTTGTATAGCGTACAACGGTCAGTATTCGTTTGGATCAAAATTTATTTTTAGTATGAACATTGTATGGAGAAGAGTTATATGTAATGTTTGACATATTCTTTAAAATTTTTACTCTATATAAGTTTATATATGTTGTGTATATAAAAAGATTTTTAACGTAGAACGTAAGGTAATTGAAATTCAAAAGATGTCTCGTGATTTTCATTTCTTTATTTACTAACACATTTGACATTCAGCACGGTGAGAATTTCTAGTCGTATTCCAAAAATGGTATAATTTTCTAATTAACTTAATTACACTATATATGTGATGGTAAAATTCAACAACATAATATTACTACCCAAACGTAGAAACTATTCAATAAACTTTGATACTGACTGACTGACTGATTTTAATAAAAAATCCTACTAGGTACGTTTAAACCAGTAAATTCGAATTGTTAATCAATTTGAAATTTCACATCTTTTTAATATATAAATAAAGAAAGAGAGAAATCTGGAAAATTATTTCTCCTAAGATACTAATAAAAGAAAATTACATCTTTCTAATTCGCTCTTAAAGTTAGTTTAACTAGAGCAGGTATGTCAAAAATATTTAAAAGAAAACAACTAAAAAAAAAAGAATTTCATACAAATTATATTAAGCTTCTCCCAAAGCAATCATGTTAAAGCAACTATTCAATAAACAGTAAGCCTAATAGTAACTGATAGCCGACAATATAGTGTGTACTGTGTCAATACTGCACAAATTGTTCTCATTCAAAATTACATATGGAAATGAGAAATTCTCTGTCGACTCTCGTAATGTATGCAGTGAAGATAGAGAAAGGCTTATTGGTAATCGTCCAATAAGAACTCTACTGTTATATCTGTTTTATTGGGATAGAAGTATAGATATGATATTATCAAATATATATCCCGCACACAGTGGGGTAAGCAGAGAGAACCTAGTGTTGAAACACTCTGTTCACCACTTTCCGCCGATTTTTGGAGGCATTGCGTGTTAGAACGAATGAAATGGAAATATAAATATTAAATATTTCCACTCCTCGAGAGGGAATCGAACCCACAACCAGGTGTTTACAGTCACACGTATGTGCCACTGTGCCACGACTGAACCTATTAAATATATACATATATTAAAACGATATATATGTTTTGCCTAACGTAAGACAGCTTTTCCAATATCCTTAGATAATTAAAAAAAAATTAAATAGCTTCACGCTATATCCCGCACACAGCAGGGTAGGCAGAGGGAACCTAGTGTTAAGACACTCCGTTCCCCACTTTCCGCCGAATTCGGAGGCTTGCGTGTTAAGTGGCGGAACTTAACACCGCGCTTTACCTCGACACCAGAGCAAAGAAAAATGGAAATATAATTTCCACTCCTCGAATGGGAATCGAACCCACAACCAGTCGTTTACAGTCACACTCTTGTGCCACTGGGCCACGACTGGCCACTTCCTATCCTTAGATAGCTTTTTGCAATCTCTCTTATGATACTAATATTGATTAATTATTATTTTTTTATATCCTATTATATTATTTTTATTTCTTATATCATATTATTACGAATTAATTATTATCTTTTATGAGCGCGGCAGAATTAGTCGTATTTGCCTTAACTAATTGATCGCTTAATACGCAAATTATTGGATAATAAATATTTTATAATGTTTTTTCATCCTTTCTCACATAGCATAATAGAGAGTCACAGATAATTTTGCATCTTCCACTTTTTTGCCCAAAATTAGGACAATGTCCATAATTAATACAAAGATGATTAAGCCGAGGAACTCCACACTTCGCCTAACCAAAGAGAAATGAAAGTAATTTAAATGTATTAATTCGACCTCGTCAATTAATCGAACCCAAAATCAATAACGTTTACAGTAAGACGTTCCACTGCGCTACAACAGCCACAAATAAAACTTAATTACCTTACTTTTTCTGGCTCCAATACCCTAAGACATATAAGTATAAAATATTAGTATTTGTATCGCATTTACTATAACGTAGCAGGTAAGCTGCGTCGGACACTAGCGAGACCATCGCGATAGTGAGGCAAGCCGCTTTGTCTCGCTAACCGATGTACTGGACGTATGTTCTTCTAATACGAGTTATAGAGATAAAAGAATAGTTTCTTATTTATATAGTATGGATAATTTGATAAAATAAATTATTGGAAATTATGTTTTTTATTTTTTTATATAGTTTCACGCTGTATCCCGCGTATAGCAGGGTAGGCAGAGGGAACCTAGTGTTAAGACACTCCGTTCCCCACGCACCGCCGAATTCGGAGGATTGCGTGTTAAGTGGCGGAACTTAACGCCGCGCTTTACCTCGACACCAGAGCGAAGAAAATGGAATTATAATTTCCACTCCTCGAGTGGGAATCGAGCCCACAACCAGTCGTTTACTTGCTTGTGCCACTGGGCCACGACTGGCTACTTTAATTAATTATTATTTAGATATATGCTTCATTGTATATTCTGGTCATATAAAAGTAATAAAATATTTACAACTTCTCACTTTTTGCCACGTAGCTGGTATGTCAAATAGAATTTAGTATCAAAATATATCGTTTTCTATTTTTAGCCTAAAATCAACACATTGGCCGTTGAGTGACCGACCTCAACGCCGCGCTTTGAGGTCAATTTACCAGACCGAAAAAATGATCTCGATTGATCATTCCTCTCAGTGAGAATCGAACCCACATCTACTATGTTACATATTGTAGTTATTTCCATTACCATGTCACATATTGTACTTATTTCCATACGAAAAGTAAACGTAAAATTCCCAACAAAAAAAAATAGAAATGATATACAGAAGTAAAACATTATCTTCTAAAAATTTCTCTAATTCAATTCGATTTATTCGAATACGTAACCATCACAACTAATGCATGTCTGTACCAAGTGAACCACGATGCCGTCAGCATTGCTATTACTTAATAAAATAAATCAATAGGACCGTTTGTCCGGTCCGACAACTAAAGGGTGTTTGTAATGTGATTATTATGAATTATCATTGCAAATAGACTGACCCTAAGGTCTACACAAAGGAAATCTGTTTGACCGTGTGTATATATTTGTTTTTTTTCTTTGATTCTGTTATAGAAACGAATTGTTTATTGATGTATGATATTTATTGGATTTTTAACAACTGGTCATGGCAAATTCAAAGCCAATTTATAACAATGTTTCTTTAAAAATACGCAGATGTCATTTTAATTTCAAGGTACTTTAACTTGTGTTTACTAGTAAAATATTTTAGTAATTATTATTACAGTAATGTACAACTACTGTGTATATAAAGTACAAGTATCCAATAAAATTGTGACGATAAACTAAAATAAGAAGTTCCGCTTTTGACTAATGATTATGGCTAAATGGCACCATCATCAGGCTTTTCCCCGCAAAGCGCTGGAAAAATCATCCATTGCGGAGTATTCAGCCAACCGTCAAGACACTCCGTCCTCTACTTTCTGCCTTAACTCAAAATAATACATGTTGAAATCAACTCTCATGGCGAAAATCAACTTTGCAGTTAATCTTTGTTACTAGAGCCAAGAATTTAAATTTGAAATAAAATCATTCCTTCGAGCGAGAACCGAACCTACAATCATCGAGTCAGTCATCCTACTGTGCCACGACAGCTTCATATAATAGTAGTATAGTCAAATTTCACTTGTAATAATTTCTGTAACTAAAACTCATAATTCCTTAAACAACGAACAGTATAAATTATGTCCTATCATACCTCTGTCTTTTTCATTTTCAAAGTGTGGAATAACACTTTAAAAATGTTTAAAAAGTTATGTTACCTCGTTTGTAATTTAAAAAATCAACCCATAATTATGTCTCCATTAAATATGATCCTTTTACATATTAAATAAATTTTATACATGAGGAAATATATAATAAAGATTCAAAAAACCATATAAATGTTTTATTTATGCAAGAAGAATAGGATGTAAGCACTAGCTAGCACGTCACTGGCCGGCTGTTGAAACTTCTAATAAACTATAATTTGGACCCCTTATCAAGACGCGGATGAACTGAGCAAATATTCACTTGATTTGACCTTACTGCTCAACTAAAATATTTGATTTTGAAGCATGTTTCATTATTAACACAGTCAATATTTCCTTTAAGGGGATGTAAAATATGGAAAACTTTTAATTATTTAAATAAAAGTTGATTTTGTTAATAGTCATAGTAAGATAATTTCATCATTTATATACTTTAATATACTGAATGGCAAAAAATTTTGTATTTTAATTAGCAAATTCATTTTTAGCTGAGTAACAAGAGAGCCAAGTATCAAGATATTCCGTTCTCTAATTTCACCAATACCTTGAAGAGAACAATAAATGTAAGTAAGTAATTATAATCATTCTTTTGAAACCAAGAAATAGTTTGTGGCCAGTCGTGGCCCAGTGGCACAAGCGTGTGACTGTAAACGACTGGTAGTGGGCTCGATTCCCACTCGAGGAGTGAAAACATTTAATATTTCCATTTTCTTCGTTCTGTTGCCGAGGTAAGGCGCGGCGTTAAGTTCCGCCACTTAACACGCAATGCCTCCGAATTCGGCGGAAAGTGGGGAACGGAGTGTCTTAACACTAGGTTCCCTCTGCCTACCCTGCTGTGTGCCTGCAGCGTGAAGCTAAAAAGAAAAAACGAAACCAAGAATCGAACTTATAATCAATCACGATACGCAGTCCCTGTCCCCCAATAAAATGATTTTGTTTTATATTAAAAAATAACATTAAAACTATAAATTCCTTGACAAATACGTTTGACACCAGAGTCACGTCACAGCAAGTGTAGAGCAAAGAGATAAGTCACAAACATGTCTTAATGAAGCGACTTGGCACCGGCGCTAGTCGTATGTTAGTGTTTCTACAATTTTTGTTCCCGCAATGAGAGAGTACGTGACGGGAGTGTTGAATACGACATTGTCTTTTGGATGCATTCTGAATGCGCCTGTGAGATAGATTTTGTTTAGAATGCAAGGGGTTGTATGAAATATTTGGGGAAGTTATGTTAAGTAAATTAGTTGGGATATGTTAGCTTTTTACTTTTGAAATATGTTTAATATTATATTTTAAATTGGAGCCACTGTGGCGCAGTGTATGTCGAAGTTATGAGCTCGAAACCTACTCGGTAAAAATATAATCAATATATAAATAATATTAATTTCTCGGTTTTTTTAACAAGACAAGTACGGCATTAAGTTCTATCACTCAACAGTCAATATCTTAGGTTCAGGTGGAAGTCAAAGAAAGGAATGTCTTGTCACTATTTTCTCCATGAACCTGTTATTTTTATTAATTTCTCTTTATTGTCTATCTAAAGAAAAGCCAGTGCAACAAGAAACATGTGTATATAAGTAGGATCTCTAGTCAGGAGTTATATAAATTTTATAATGATTTTTTGCCTCAGTACCTGGCAATAAGACAATATTTTAGTTTAATTCGACAAAACTTTACATCGATTTAACAAAAAAATAAACAAAATGTACTTGTGTATCACCAAGATGTTTATGTTGTTCTATACTGTCATTTATTGTAAAAGTTTTTACAATCCTCATTCGACGTAGCCTCAAGATCTCATTGGGTTTCCTGAAACTTCAGACTGTAATCAAAGATTAAAAGTATACAGAGAGAGCCTATGTAGTTACCACCTATATTTTAATTTCTACATAGAATGTGAAGAGGCCTATCGACTTTCACACATAAGTGTGTCAAGTAAAGCGACTGGTTGCGGGTTCGATTTCCACTCGAGGAATAGAAATATTTAACCTCTGGTGTTGACACAAAGCGTGGAGTTGTGTGTCGTCACTTAAAACTGGAGGCGTTCTACAGAATTCAGCGGGAAATAGGGAACGGAGTATCTTAACACTAAGTTCCTTTTGCCAACCCTGTTGGGTACGAGAAGTGAAGTATAACTCAACATACATATCTTTTATATTCTTTCTACTTTCTTTTTATACCAATTGTTTCATAAGATCCACGAAATCTGCAATAAATGTATTTATTTCTTCGAGATTGTCGTCTAAGGTAAAAGTTTTTGCAGGCCTCATCCATGTAACCCCCAGGGCTCATCGGCTTTCTTAGAACTTGGAAGTGTAATCAAAGGATAAAACCTTCTGTTGCCTAGTCAAGTAGTCAAGTGGCTGCATAAAGGCAAAATTCACTTACTTGCTATAGCGGACGTCGTTCCAAACATTGAGAACGAGCTGTGCTCCCGTTACTGTATGTAGATTGGATGTTTCTTTTAATAGTACTTAATGATATTTTTTATTTAATATTATTGTTATTAAAGGGTTCTTATTTAAGTTGTGAATTAACTGTTATGTTTAAAGCACTTATGGGTTTAAAGAATATTACAATCATAATGACATTACAATTTAAATGAAAACGAAAACTACTTTCTGTACTATCATGTTGTTTTGTGTTGAATGAGTGACTGAGGAAGTCACTCATTCAATACATACCCTGTTATGTGGAATAAAGAGTGAAGCTGAAATTATTTTTTTTATATATTTTTATTAATAAGTAAAGGGAAAATTTTGATTCACTATTTAGGAAAATTATGTGGAAAAGGAAACATGAAATTCGAATTAATTAAGTTTGTGTGAAGTAGGAGCATAGGAAACCTATATTATTAATAATGATGCATTAGAAATACATACAATTAGTAAAATAAATATTGCATGACTACTAATTTTAAGAGGGACGCTTTCGTATAAACCGACGCACACACTTTGGTTGCGTTGGTAAAGCAACGTTTACACATCAAGCGATCTACTTAACAGAAATACATAACCCAGTCCCACTAAACATTCAGGTCAAATACAAAAACAGCAACGCGATAACACTCTTTTATATGAAGTCATAGTTGGTTGAGCGAGCGAATTTGCATAGGAATGGCAGATTACAGAGCCACATAGGCCAGACCCAGCAGATCTGCCTCCAGCCGGAGCAGCCAGGTGCCGCATGGCGCTGACTTAACTTCAATACGCCGTTACTGTGAATAGCCTGCAGTAAGTACCAAGTAGCTACTTTATAGAGTATTATATTATATTTAAACACAGATTGTAGGTGGTGTTATCTCGATTGTGTATATTGTCATCGGTTTTGAGAATATAGTTTGAATAATTGTGTTAATTGAGGGAATTTCAGGTTATACTGTGGTAAGTGTTGGTGGGAAATATAACAATAATAAGTTTCACCACAATATCGAGACATTCCATGTTGAGTGGAGGAATTTAACGCTGCGCTTTGATATCAAGAAATAAAAATAATTTAGTGGGAATCGAAAACACTGAGGAATCGAATGCAAAATCAATCGCGTTTACAATCAAACACTGTCCCACTGCGCTATAACGTTCGTTGAAAAGTAGATACTATTAAATTAACATTTTATGACGGCATCATAGCTGACATATTGAAGTTCTTTCAATAGTTTCTCAGAAGGTAACGTGAGAGTTTTCAAATAAATTTACATTTAAGATCCCGTGGGAACTTGAGTTTTTGGATATATGACACTCGTAATTGTTCTACGAGTACGTACGAGTACGTACACGTCGTACGTATAGAATTTAATATGAAATTATAATCTTGCCAGGTATTACTATATTCACAAACTTGGACCATTTTAAAGAAAATGCAATGAAATTATTAGCAGTGTTGATAAGCTACACATATTTAAACCTCCTGTTAAGATACATTGCTTGCTCCGTTATATCTAACACGAATATTTGATTTAATGCAGCTTCGGTTTTTTTTGCGTATAGCTGGGCAGTCGTAGAGAACTTAGTGTCACTCTGTTCTTCACTTTTCGGGTCCAACACCGGGACATTGCGTGTTGCGCAACGGGACGCAACGCCACACCTTGTGTGTAGAGTAGATAAAATATTTTTATTCCTTCCACGTACTTTATATTGTAATGTCAATATAACGATCACAACGACCACGGGACCTTAAATGTAAATTTATTGTGGCCAGCCGTGGCCCAGTGGCACAAGCTTCACGCTATATCCCGCACACAGCAGGGTAGGCAGAGGGAACCTAGTGTTAAGACACTCCGTTCCCCACTTTCCGCCGAATTCGGAGGCTTGCGTGTTAAGTGGCGGAACTTAACGCCGCGCCGTGGCACAAGCGTGTGACTATAAACGACTGGTTGTGGATTCGATTCCCACTCGAGGAGTGGAAATATATATTTAATATTTCCATTTTCTTCGCTCTGGTGTCGAGGCAAAGCGCGGCGTTAAGTTCCGCCACTTGACACGCAATACCTCTAAATTCGGCGTAAAGCGGGGAACGGAGTGTCTTAACATTAGGTTCCCTCTGCCTACCCTGCTGTGTGCGGGCTACAGGGTGAAGCTAAAAAAAAAAGAATATAGCGATTCCTCCAAATGGAAATCAACCCACAACCAATAGCCTCTAGTAATATGGTAATATGTTCATTCTTTTTTTTATAAATCACACACATATAACAAGAAAAATATTAAGCAACGAATACAAATTTTGAATCTGCTCTTCTTGGAATCCGTCCCAGTGTTCTATACAATTCCAACATAATACCTCAATGTTAAACATTTTCTAAAAGATATCTTAGAGATCTATAATTGGTCATGCTTAAGGTGCATGCATATATATGAGGGAGAAATGCAAAAAGTAATTACTTTTCATAATAAAGCATTAGAAATAATTTGATGCCAGGATTCGACTCCTACTGGGTTGAAAGGTAATAATATAGAAAAATGAACAATAGTCTTAACACTAGGTTTCTCCGACCATCCATCTAAGAGAGAAAAAGCGTAAATACGCAAAAATTCAAATAAATATAGGTATTAAAATATTTGGGATTATAGTTATGTTTCAAATACATTTTTATGAAAAATGACATAAACCTTACTAGCAGCACGTATTTTACGCATCAACATATTTGCTTGTATAAATTAAATTAAACTAAAATACAATTTAAATACAAATATAACGTAATGAAGGGAGAAAAAGATTAACTGTCATTGATTCTCAATAGTCGCTCCAATCAACAAATCGTATAAAGCCGAGTATATCTTTACTCAGACGGGAGTCGAACGGGCATTCATTGACGAGTGTAATTAGCTAATAACAAGCGTAAACATACCATCAAAGCGCTGTATTGAACCGTTTTAGCGATATTAGTCTTTTTAGGGTTCCGTTGTTGGATGGTGACACGGTGTGGAAATTATAATGGAAGAAGACATTGATGGTTCTGGTTTTGTGATATTAACATTAATGTCACTTATTTTATATGAGGTCAAATAAATTTAATATATCTTTAAAAATTTGTTAATGATTTAATGTGAAAAATTATGAAATGAATAAATATATTCCTTACTCTTAAACAGTCAGAAGCTAAAATTAATTAATTTAGATAAGTAACGTTGAGCACATTAAAGCTACTGAAATAAATAAATATAAAGTTGGAATCATCTTAACGAAAATATGACTATATTCTCCCATATGTGTAGAAAAAGGTGCAAGAGGACTGGAGGAGAAACTGTGGGACCAAGTGATAGTGCATTTTAAAAAAGCTCCTTAAGCCCTAACTGGTTTCACAAGTCCCAGGCGCTACTTCGAGCTACGCTCTGCGAAGCGATGAACACGCGCTAGAAAATCTATTTTTTTCTTTGAAGTTAGTCTGAATGTGCCCAGTCGTGGCCCAGTGGCACATGCGTTTGACTGTAAACGACTGGTTGTGGGTTCGATTCCCACTCGAAGAGTGGAAATTATATTTCCATTTTCTTCACTCTGGTGTCGAGGCAAAGCGCGGCGTTAAGTTCCGCCATTTAACACGCAAGCCTCCGAATTCGGCGGAAAGTGGGGAACGGAGTGTTTTAACACTAGGTTCCCTCTGCCTACCCTGCTGTGTGTGGGATACAGCGTGAAGCTAAAAAAAAACAGTCTGAATGCCTTTAAAGAAATTCAGACTGAAACTAAGAAGAGCATATCTTTTTTATTTTTCGTTTTTCCTTGTCATTGCCCAAGGATGCTTCATGCCATGAGAATATTTTTTATCTTTAGAATCGGGTTACATATCTTTTACATTTAAATAAACGGCCAAAAATTAGTCACCCGCTCGTTTCAAGAGAACCTTCAAGAAGAGAATCGATAAAAAGTCTGCGAAATTATTACTATTTAATAAGAATTGTATACGGAATCACTACATCATTGCCTGAAAACCTACATCACTTGCAATTAGGGAATGAGCAGTCCAAGATTAAATGGGCGCGGAACAAATATCTGACGTAGTTCGTATAACGGTTGTGATTTCTTGATACTTTGTTGTAACTAGACGTTTTGTAGTGAAGATGCTGGTACAAATTCCAGAACATTATGAGTCTTGGCGTAGCGGTGCAGTGGGACAACGGGTGACTGTAAAGCGATGTTATGGGTTCGATTCCTCGATTGAGAATCGAAATTTTCATTTCTTCGCTCTGATATCTAAGAGAAAGCCTGGAAGAGATCGCTTTAAGCGATAAAGCCGCCTTGTTGCTTATTTTTCTTATTATTTCTTGTATTTGTATGTCTGTAATTGTAAGTGCAATAAAGTATATTTAGTTTGTTGGTTTGCTATAGCTATAGTATTATTATATTTATTTATATTATTCTAAACTCCACCATTCTTTACCGCAGAGTAGCGTAGACAAAGAGAACCTAGAACCTAGTGTCAAGAATCAAGACAATCTGTTCATCACTTTTAAATTAAATTAGAGAAAATCATTTTGTGTTAAGTGACGCAACTCAACGCTGCGCTTTGTCTTGTTCACCAGAGCGAAAAAAATTGTAATGCAGAATATTATTAGGTTATGACGGTTCCACTGAGTGGTATTCGAACCCACAACCAACCGTGATTACATGTAGACATTTTTTTTTTTAGGTTTCACGCTTTATCACGCACACAGCAGGGTAGCCAGAGGGAACCTAGTGTTTAGACACTCCGTTCCCCACTTTCCGCCGAATTCGGAGGCATTGCGTGTTAAGACACTATCCCACCAAATATTATTCGCTAATTGAAATTTATATACCTTAGATTGTATAATATCTGAGACAATCAGGCGGCGTCAACACTAGGCGGTCTAATTAGACGGCGGTTAGGCGCAACTATTTGATTTACTAATCACCTTTAACCTTGTATATTTCTATTATTAAAAATATTAACCTTTAATGTATTATTAAATATTATTAAAGATTTACGATTACGATTTTTATTTTATTATAGACATTATAATGCAGTGGGACGGCGTTCTTCTGTAAAAGCAGTTGATTGGGGGCTCGATGTCCATTGGGAAAGTGATTATATACTTTTATCATAATAGAATCTAGTAATCACACAGCAGGGTAGGCAGAGGGAACCGAGTGTTAAGACACTCCGTTCCCCACTTTCCGCCGAATATGAAGGCATTTCGTGTTAAGTTGCGGAACTTAACGCCGCGCTTTACCTCGATACCAGAGCAATGAAAATGGAAATATAAAATATTTCCACTCCTCGAGTGGGAATCGAATCTACAACCAGTCGTTTGCTGTCACACGCTTGCCACTGCGCCCCGACTGGCCCCTGGCAATCAGTCATTTCGACTATAAACACGTGAAGTTCATGTGTCTTGTTGTTTTGGGCGCTGTTCCCATTTGTGCCATGCCCTTTATTAACAACTAGCGACCCGCTCGCGGCTTCGCCGAGTGAAATATTTCGTTATATTGCAACTCTCGGGGGCGTATTTATAAAAAATAAAGTAGCCTATGTTTAAGCTTAGATTATCAACTATATTTATGCCAAAATTCATAACAATTGGTCAAGCGGTTTAGATTTTATTTAAACTTTCATCCTCTATTTCAACCCCTTAGAGGTTGATTTTTGAAAAAATAAGTAGCCTATGTTAGACCCAGTCACTTTTACTACTTTCGTTCTAAATTTCATCCAAATCGGACCGGTAGATTAGCCGTGAAAGCGTGACAGACAAACACACAGACTTTCGCATTTATAATATAAGTATGGATTGTAATTATTATAATATATTTATTTCTTAATTAGTCTTATCATACAGAGCTTTGCGCTGAAGAATGCAACAAAATACACAATAGAATATCATTCGAATGTGGAGAATGGAGCATTTTGACACTTGCCTCTGCGTATTTTGCTATGTGGAAAACTATTATTATTTTTTTGTGAAAACTACGTGAAACTATTATTATTAATTTTATTTCTCCCGAGCCTCACCTTTATAAAATAACGAGCAGCGCTGAATTCCGCCACTTAATATGCAATATCTTGAAATAGAGTTAAATGTAAAGCATAGAGAATCTTAACAGTATGTTCTTTGGATGCACTCTGATGTATGGGAGAGTGTAGTACTTCGCTGACTTTTTTGACATTCATAATAAAAACTCACTAAAGTATCCTACACAATTCAATCGAGACACCACGAAATGCTTTAAAGTAACGTACAAAGCGCGTAATCAGATGTACTCCATTCAGATAATTCACCCATTAATTAAGCTCAAGACGAGAAAAAACTACCACTTAAACTAACAAATAACCTTTGAACTAAAGTTAACTCATTCTATACTACATTTGTTTTAAAATACTTAACTTTTGTTTGTGACTTTGTCGTGTGATTAGTGTTATTTTTAGAATATAATTGTAAATTTGGACGTAGCGGGACTCGAACTTGCACCTCTCGGAATCCGTCAAAGCGCTCTGAACGAGTACACCGCAAGGCAGTTCTTGTTTAACAATTTTTATACGCTAATTAAAACACATAAGTTGATAGTAAAGTCCTGCTACGTTCATTTTTTCTATATTTTCTACAAATAAATTCATATCATAAGTATGTGATTAATACATTAAAAATGTTCCAATACATTAAATTTATTTTTTCTTTGTTTTTCTTTGTCTTTCAAATACTTGCGTAAGAACTACCCGCAAATAATAATTGGACCTACTATCATCAATATAAGTACGGCGCTTTCCAAATGTACCGTGATATACAATATAGTACATCAATATACATTTATAAAGAAGTGTTTAAACACTCAGTTCTTTGCTTTCCCCCAGAATCGAAATATAGTGCGAGACTCAACATTGAAACGGAAGTGCTGGAATTCAGCTTCTTGCCTTAAGTACCAGAATGGAAAAATAAATATAGTTTAAAGACATTCATCCCTCAAGTGGGTATCGAACGCACGACCAATCACGCTTACAGTCAGACTCTGTCCCACTACACTTATATAGATATACTTATATGTAAATAACAAGTATTTCAGTTTGTGATTAATACAGCTGCGCAGCAATACGTCCTTGGAGGGTACTCGACGGCACTTTATCTATCAATTGCAGTGATGTCCTGACGTGGATTCATGGGGGCACAGGTTCAAATCGTTTGTTTCGTTATGTTATATAATATATGCATAAAATATTTTAATTGTAAGCCGAATATTTTTTATCAGCTTCACATTTTTTTTCCACATAGCTGGATAGTCAGAAAGGACCTACAGCCAAGACGTATTAGAGTGGCGGGAATCCACGCTGAGCTTTGTCTTAAGGACCATAGCGACAAATCGAAAATTTTAATAAATATCTATCCTCCGCTGTGTGTTTTCCCACTGAAACAAAAATGAAAAAAAAACAAAAATGTTTTTCTTATCCTATGTGTACGAATAATACTTTCAAAATATTAAATTAGTTCATATATTTACAAAAATTACATGAATATTCGACCATTTTATATTAGAAAACACACGTTTCACGGTTTTTCCCGTATACTAGAATTGTCAAAATAATTCGTCCTCTACTCTCTGCCAGAAATTGAGATATTGCGAGTTAAGTGGCAGAGCTCAACACCGTGCTAGCACGGGGAAAATTAAAAAACTTTAAATAAATCTTTCCTCCGAATAGGAATCGAACACACAACCAATCACGTTTACACAAATACATCCGCATTTCAGTCCAATTTGTTAGTACACTATCCCGCGGAACAGTTACGAGAATATGCAAGGCTAAAATACTTACACTGGTAGTACACGATTTGTTCTTGTTTACGTTTTCTAATTTAATCTTCCAAAGTTCGCGAAATTGTCCAACAAAGGCAATGTATACGAGTGTACGTGGAAATTGTTTGCTCTAGCGGAGTAGACCACTACAGTTAATACTTGCTAAAGCTATTTACTTTTGATTGGAAGTCTTACGTTTTATTTTTGTGTTCTTACCTCTGAAATTCTAAGATGGTGTTCGCAATTGTTGTGTAATATTAAAGTTAAGTTTAAATATTAGTATTGTAACGCAATGGGAAAGAAGGTTAAGAAAGAATAACTTACTTGTTAGTACACAATATAGTGTTGCAGAGAGAGGAGGGAGAGAGAGGAGTTCAGGCCAGTGCTCAGGAGTTGCGACTTAAATGGAGATATTAAGGGTTCTTTTAAATGCGCATTACTACTTGACTTCATTGCTGAAGTTAGAAATCTAGAAAACCGTAGTAGTACTTAAATTTCCAAAAAATCAGAATTCTCTGAAAGCGTCCGTTGCAGCCGACGAAGTGCTCTAGGAAAATAAAATATATTTACTTTCTTGTTAGAATAATCTAAGATGTATTAGACGAATGAATTTTAATCCTTTATTAAATTGGGTAGGGTTACTAGAATGATGGTAATTTGGAATAGACCGAGTAGAATCGTGCACTGAGGTACTGCGCCTGACGTCCTCCTTTCTATGACGTCCTCCGGGGGTGTAGAGAGAACTACATTACGCGGGACTGAAGCGACACAAATCATATTATTGTGGTATTCCTACATTTTTACAAAATAAATAACTTCCTGCTTGATTACGTCAAGCTGCAAGCCTATAAGTAATAATGCAAGAGAAAATTCAAGATCATTTCACCACAAAGGAAAGTCTCGAAAAAGTCAGTTCCAGCAAAAAACCAAGTGAGGTCGCACTTTCAGGCGTCGTAAAATTCACACCAATTTGGATTCGATGTAGAGTCGAATTATGTAACGTCGCTGTATAATAACTCGGTAAAACACGCTTTTTATTACACGATGAGCTTGCAATGCTAAAACTAAGGGAAGGTTTACACTTAGATTTTCAATTTTTTATATTGAAATAGTTTAGCAGTGACCAACTTCTTATGAAATGAAATAGGCACTACGATATGTCAAATCTACTCTAGAGAGCTTACCATAAGTCAAGTCAAGCAATTTAGGTAATTGCTACAAAGGTCATTTATATTTACACTACTACAAACTTAATAAAAATGTATGAAGCAAAATAAATAATGCAACTTATATCGATATAAAAAAAGACTCACGAAAGATGTCAATAGTATATTTGTGTAATTATTTTTTTTAAAAAAGGACTTAGTCGTGGCGCAGATGCACAAGTGTATGACTGTAAACGACTGGTTGCGGGTTCGATTCCCACTCGAGGAGTGGAAATATGTAATATATCCATTTTCTTCACTGGGGGTGTCGAGTCAAAGCTTCCACCACTTAACATGCATTGCCTTCGAATTCTGCGGTGCGTGGGGAACGGAGTGTCTTAACACTAGGTTCCCTCTGCTTACCCTGCTGCGTGCGGGATACAACGTTTAGTTAAAAAAAATAATAAGGTCTTAAAATAAATCCTTTAAACATTCTTAATTATTTCTATTGCTTATTTAGTAAACTTTAATATTTTTGGAGAGTATTAAGAAAAGTATAAAGCATATAAACCAACCACGCATAATATTCATAATACGTATTATCTCAAATAACCTGTGAACATAAGTTACTCACGTATTACTTTTCATTTTTATGTCTTCATTTTGAATACGTTTACAATTTCAAAGTGGTGAAAGTTAACGCAAGGTTAATAATGACAGGGTCAATTATTACACAAGCTTTATTACTATTTTTTTTTAGCTTCACACTGTATCCCGCACACAGCAGGGTAGGCAGAGGGAACCTAGTGTTAAGACACTTCGTTCCCCACTTTCCGCCGAATTCGGAGGCTTGCGTATTGAGTGGCGGAACTTAACGCTGCGCTTTACCTCGACACCAGAGCGAAGAAAATGGAAATATAATTTCCACTCTTCGACTGGGAATCGAACCCACAACCAGTCATTTACAGTCGCACGCTTGTGCCACAGGGCCACGACTGGCCACCACTTTATTACTATTACACAAGATTTTTACCCAAAGCAAAGCGCGGTTCAATTTCTGCTACTCAAATAGTAATGTCCCGATTTCAGGCCAAAAATTAACTACGGAGTGTCTTAACACTATAAAGACCTCTCTACTTTGCGGGCAATAGAGTGAAGCAGCTTTATTATTTCAAGCTTAATTACATAATTATACAATCTGCTTAAAAAATAACTAATTTCAAAAGCAGTCAAAAAAGCAGTCAACCCATTTATCCAAACATACAAAGCAACACATACATTTCAACACCGTCACACAATTCAATCACAATAAAGGCCAAATAAAGAGTCATTTATAAGCGTTTCCCGAAATAAACTGTCTCTAAACACTTGCTCGGTGGATCTCACTCATATAAAAAACATTTAACGTCTGAAGGCGGCGTCGTGCGTCTATCAAGGAAATCGGTGACTCTCAAAAACAATTGGCCGAATATACCCAACCAAATTACATTTCCAATTCATGAAGACTATTCCGCGTCCTCGTCTCTCCCATACGGAAACCTTTCCCACTTCGCACCTAAACATATCGCCTATGAATAATTTTTCGGTAGAACTTGTTGACTTAATTTTATATGGGGGTCGTTTTTTAACGTGAACGGGTGGGTTTTGCTGCGATGTAATGCTTTTTGGTTGATTATTTTGTTATTTTTAATGTTTGATTTGTAACTAGTTGGTTTTTTTGTATTAGCTATTTCTACGATATCCAATATTATATATTTTCTATTATTTGAGATACTTCTCTGCTTTTGCTTTTTATTTTAGCTTCACGCTGTATCACGCACATAGCAGGGTAGGCAGAAACTAGTGTTAAGATACTCCGTTCCCCACGCACCGCCGAATTCGGAGGCATTGCATGTTAAGAGGTGAAACTTAACGCCGCTCTCGGCCTCGGCAAGAAAGCGAATAAAATGGAAATATTCAATGTTGTCACCCCTCGACTGGGAATCAAACCTACAACCAGTAGCTTTATAGTCACACTTCGTGCCACTGCGCCCTACTGGCTCATCCCTCAGTAATAACATATTACTGATAAATTTAAAATTTATTTAAACGAGAATTAAGTTTAAATAAAAAATTTTCACACTATTCGCACACAATTAAACGAGTATTCTTTTCCTATTTTGCTGCCTATACTTTTAAAAAACTCTATCAAATAAAAAATGACCAAACAACATCTGTTCCGTCCATATCAAAAAGACTAACATCAATAGAAATCTAGTTCACCGTTTCCCACTCTACATAGACTCTACATAGAGACCCAGTTACTATGTAAAAGGCGAACGAACCTAAAGGAAAACATTTTATATATAATATCTTAAAAATGAAAAATTTTTACAAAATTGTACATATAAAATTTCATATTTCATATTTTTCCTAATAGTTAACATTAATGGGGCCGACAAGTGGTGAACGCACTGTAGGGATCGCGGGCTGAGTTTCCGACCAATTACGCGGCTCTCGCTTGTAGCTAGCTAGGCTACTCGAGATTGTCGATCACATTCGTGTTTCGTTAGAATGAAAGGTATATTTTCAAATGAAATTGTGAAATGTAACTATATTTAGTTTTTGAGATTGGCTTGGTTTGGATCTTGTCATTCTGGTTTTTTTTTAATATTGTGAGGAAATAAAAAATAGAAATGTAATTGACGTAAAAAATGTAAGAAAATATATTTTTTTATTTTCACGTTTTTTGTCACGTAACAAAAAGAATCTAACGTAGTTAAAGAAATTCTAGTCTTTATACTAGAACGAGGCAATAAAAATTATTCAAATATTCCCCCAAAGTAGGAATTGCACATTAGATCTTGTGTACAGTTAGTAAATTATGCCTACTTTTCTTATCTGCTGCAACAAAACACAACATTTGGTTCCACCACTTAAACCCGATTCTCTCTAAAAAGTCGCTACTAAAAAGTCTTAACTTTTCTGTCTTTAGATTTTTCTGCCTATTGTGCCTATCCAGCCCTAAATGTAAAAAACGTAAAGCCAAAACTACAGACAAGAATTTCAGAATTTCAGTTTAATTATTATTTATATAACCTATAATAAATACTATTAAAACAAATATCTAACAAGCCTCCAGCACACTACGAGTACATGCATCAGGACACTTAGCTGCAGACGCATAGATGTGGAGTGATACACAACAAGTAGGCACTTCCAATACTTCGCAGAACTAACATCGTAATATCATTTACATTTTACTGACAAGCGTTTGTTAGACTTTTTCTTTTTAGTTTTGAGTAGTTCGAAAGTTAAGTTTAGGTTTTTTTTTAATTATATATTATTTTTATTATGTATGTCTATAAGAATAATAAATAAGTTTATATAATATATTAAGCTAAGCTAAGAAATACGCTTCAAATTATTTTCTAGTTATATTGATTTCTTAACGTTTGTTAAAATATCAGTAATGGATAAAGACTGTATTTTTTTAAAATTATTTTTAGTAAATACTAAGGTTTGTTATTCCAGCAGAAAGTGTAGAAATAAAACTATCTGACTAATAAATAAACCATACGGTAAAAAGAAACATCACTCATTTTTTTTTACCCGCGACGGAACGGCGACTGTATATGTGTTTGGGGTGAGAGGTTGTTTGTTTGTTTGTTTGTTTGTTTGTTTGTTTGTTTGTTTGTTTGTTTGTTTGTTTGTGTGTTTGTGCAAATTACTATGTCAATTATTTCCAAAACTATAAGTCCGATTTTGATACGGTTTTCTATGATAGGTTTAGGTTCAATTGGCGTATGTTCTTAGATATGTCTTATTGCCTTAACTCACCAGGGGGTGCTGCAGTAAGCATTTTACGTGAAAACGAATGTTTTCAATTATCTCAAAAAATAATAGTCTGATTTCGATAGATTTTCAGTGATAGATTCAGGTTTAATTGGTGGATGTTCTTGGATATGTTTTATCGTGTCAAACCACCAGGGGGCGCTGCAGTAAGCATCTTTTTGTACTTTTTTTGTATTTATTTGTCTAAAACCGAAACTACTGATCCGATTAAACAGAGTTTTCAGAAAAAGATTCAGCTTTGCTTGGTGCATATTTTAAGATTTTTCTTTTTTTGTTACGGGGAAAACTCACCAGGGGGCGCTGCAGTAAACATTTGTTTATGCGAATCAAAAACTACTAGTCCAATTTAGATGAAACTTTCAAGGATAGATTCAGGCTTAATTGGTGCGTCTTTTCATATATATATTATGGTGACCACTCATCAGGGGGCGCTGTAGTAAGCATTTGTTTGAGTTTTTTTGTGTAAAACCAAAATTTTTCTTATATTTATTTGTCTAAAACCGAAAATACTAATCCGATTGGATAGAGTTTTCAGAACTAGATTCAGCTTTGCTTAATGCATATTTTAAGATTTTTGTTTTTTTGTTACGGTGAAAATTCACCAGAGGGCGCTGCAGTAAACATTTGTTTATGCAGAGTAAAAATTACTAGTCCGATTTAGATGAAACTTTCAACGATAGGTTCAGGTTTAATTGGTGCATCTTTTCATATATGTGTTACGATGACCACTCACCAGGGGGCGCTGCAGTAAGTACATTTGTTTGTGCAAAACTAAAACTACGAGTCCGATTTGAATGCAGTTTTCAATGATAGATTCAAGTTTACTTAGTGCATATTTTCATATATGTGTCATGTATGTTTACTTAGTGCATATTTTCATGTATGTGTCAACTCTCTAGGGGGCGCTGCAGTAAGTAGCTGCTTCTATTTTTTTGTGTAAAACCAAAACGACTAGTACGATTGGAAAGAGTTTTCAGTATTAGATTTCGCTTTGCTTAGTGCATGTTTTTAAATTTATATTACGGTGACAAGTCACCAGGGGGCGCTACAGTCAGATATTGTTTATGCAAAGCTTAAATGACAAATTCGAATTGGTTGCAGTTACAATGATAAGCTCAAGTTTAATTAGTGCTTGTTCTTGGATATGTTTTATCGTGTTAACTCACCAGGGGGCGCTGCAGTAAACATTTGTTTGTAATATTTAACGTAAAACCACAACTACTAGTCCGATTGGACATAGTTTTTATTATTAGTATTAGATTTACTTTTACTTGGTGTATGTTTTTAGGTTTTTTTTACGTTAAGAACTCACCAGGGGGCGCTGCATTAAACATTTAATTATGCAAAGTTAAAACTGCAAGTCCCATTTGGATGCAGTTATCAAAGATAGGATTAGGCATAATTAGCGCGTGTTCTCGTGTATGTGTCATGGTGACACCTCACCAGGGGGCGCTGCAGTAAGCATTTGCTTGTATTTTTTGTGTGAAACCTATTTAGATGCGGTTTTCTGTGATAGGTGCAGGTTTAATTGCTTCGTGTTTTCAATCTGCCATATCGCGAACTACCATGGTGCGCTCCAGTATACATTGGTTTGTTCAAAATCAAAACTACTGGGCTACGTGGGCTTAGTGATTTTCACTGATTTGGTTAGATTTAAGTTTCGTGGAAATGTTACGGTGACAATCTGCCAGGCGCTGCAATAAGCATTTGATAACCAGATAGCCAATAAACCCAATGTTTATAATTTCTTTTGGATTTACATAAAGATTAATATAAAGTATTTCGATATTATGTAATAATATATAATGTATATCTATTCACTTTAAAAAGTTTAAAATAAAAAGCAAAATTAAAAATTTTGAAAAAACCCACGACGGTTTAATTGTAATTGTAAAAGGATAAAATAACTAGAAATCCCCCGCCTAAAAGAATATATGTAACCAGATGATGGGGACGACTTCGTCGGGGGCTGCCAGTTGCAACCTCTATTTTAAATATAGTAGCTAACAGTATAGATTTCGTTTTAAAGTCTTTAAAATACCAGTTATCAAAACTGTAAATTCATATTAATATTTAATTTTTTTGCCAAACCTGTTTTAACAGCAAGAAAACCTATGAGAAGATTTGTGCAAACTTAAAGTAATGACAGCCCCCGACGAAGCCGTCCCCATCATCTCGTTACATATATTCTTTTAGGCGGGGGATTCCTAGTTATTTTATCCTTTTACAATTACAATTAAACCGTCGTGGGTTTTTTCAAAATTTTTAATTTTGCTTTTTTCTTTAATATATTTTATTTAAAACTATGTAAAATGCTAAAATATTACTAACTTTACAAAAAGAATTTTAAAAATAGAAAAAAAATTTTCACCAGGTCCCATTTTACGGCCAGTCGTGGCGCAGAGGCACAAAGTGTGACTGCAAATCGACTGGTTGTGGGTACGATTCCTACTAGAGGAGTGGAAATGCGCGGCGTTAAGTTCCGCCACTTAACACGCAATGCCTCCGAATTCGGCGAAAAGTAGGTAACGGAGTGTCTTAACACTAGGTTTCCTGTGCCTACCGTACTGTGTGCGGGATACAGCGTGAAGCTAGAAACAAAAAAAAAACAATTTACCACCAAAATCTGACTGTCATGCAGAAATACCTCCACAGCTATTGATTTTTAAATACAATCGACTCATTAAGCATGGACAGGCGGATCGTCAACACCACGCGCTGTAACCTGCCGACGATACAGTTTACCTTTTAATATCACGTGGATTTAATCTTCCAATAAATGTTATATAGAAAAAAATGGCTGTTTGTGTGTTTGTTTGTAAAGATTAATATTTTGATTTTCAGTTAATTACTGGTATATGTCAAAAGGTTCAGATATTTTTTCAATTGCAAAATGATAGAAAAACAATAATCGCATTACAGTAACTGTCACATGTTATCAATTTATTAAATTGGCATATGGTTACTGCTTAAGCAAACTAACAGAAGCTACGGTGGGCTACGAGCTCGACTAAAATGGATATGCTGTGACTTATCACTGACCTAATCTACTCTCTACTCTCTGCGTGTTTTAAGACTCCTTTTTTTTATTTTCTTTTTTTTAGCTTCACGCTGTATCCCTTGCGGGGTAGTCAGAAAGAACAGAGCGGTAAACGCTACGGTCCCTGCATACCTCTTTCGCCTCATCCATTGTCATCAACTTCTTCACACACGCCCTCATGCTTTATACGTGACCTTCCTCCATCTCCTTCGTCGATACTGTGTTTTCTAAGGTAAACCGAAGGTTCCCCTTGATTATTTTACCTCTCACCTTTGCTTCTCTATTTAAAACTCTGTTATAAAAAAAAATCTGTATACTTATAAAAAATATCCTATCCCACTATCAAACAAAGTCAGGTGAAAAAGCAAAGTCTACCAATAAACACAATCCCATCATACAACGCTTCATTTAACAGTCACTGCAATACGTACATAATACTCACAAATAGCTCGGGCTGGCGTACAGTAGGTATACAGTATTTCTATTATTGTTACATAAACGTACAATTTTTAATAATAAACTTATTCCGTTTTGACTTTTACGATGCAATTTGTATTGGAAACGTGTTATTGTTAATTAAATTATAGAGCTTTTTATTAAGCTTGTGCTTTATACGTTGAATTATTTCAGTGCACTAATTAATAGAGCTTTTGTCCTGTATTTTTGGGTTTTCAGTTTAAATAATTAATATACGTATAATTATTTAAACTGGAGCCAGCCGTGGCACAAGCGTGTGACTGTATACGACTGGTTGTGGATTCGATTCCCACTCGAGGAGTGGAAATATTTAATATTTCCATTTTCTTCGCTCTGGTGTTGGGGCTCTGATTTCGGCGGAAAGTGGAGAACGGAGTGTTTTAACACTAGTTTCCCTCTGCCTACGCTGCGGTGTGCGGGATACAGCGTGAAGCAAAATAAAATAAAAATAAAAACAAACATATACTTCGTGGTGCAGTTGATACGGGACTTGACGCAATGATTGTGGGTTCAATCTTGTTTTTGGGAATAGCTTTTAGTATATTTTGTCACCTGTATACCTAAAATATATATGTTAGAAAATCATGCAAGGCTATTTTAATCCATTTGTTCCTATTTGCTTGAAATTTACACATAAAATATATGTATATATACTTTTCTTACTCGTTAGATGATATATAGGCTGTATGGTGAAAATAAAATATTTCAGACGTCAAAGTTATTCAAAGTTAGAATCGCATACATAAGTATCGCATATTTATGCAGTATAAAATTAGTGGAAAACAAAAATCAAGAAACCAAGATGTCTGTCTATAAAATGTTTTCTACTCGAAGAATGGTTATATATATTTATTTAAATTATCTTCCTTTCTGTTACTTAAACTTAGTGTTGAGCAATGTTGAGATATCTCCAATTCGAGCGGAAAACGGGCATCGGAGTCTTGCAACCAGATTCTCTCTGGAAACCATAATATATAGAAAAAATGTTTAAGCCAAACCAAAAATTACATCAAAATTTAACACACACATTACATAAACCATCACAAAATTAAATTCTAATAATAGATCTCGCTACCAAATCTTTCTTCGCAACATAGATCAGAGCTCTCTCGTATTTACCGTCAATTAAATAATCAAAGGGTCCACGTGGCGAACGGCAAAGTTTCCCAGGCAGGCGGGTGCGTGGAGGCGTGTAATGCTTTTATGCGCATACAGTAATTCTACGCTTTAAATCTACTTGCTGTGTACTGTGCGACATGACGATATTATAATTAAAGTGTTAACCATTTTATACTTATCTTGTTGTATGGAAATTTTTGGTAATTGGTAGATTGTTAGAGGATATTTTGAATTGTGTTTGTTAATTAAATTGTAAATCTTTTAGGTGATGTAGGTGTTATATATATTTACTGTCATAATAATGTAAATTATTTTACCATTTTGTAATAGAGAAATGTTAAAAAAATACCAGGTACTTTATTATTTCATTATCTGTTTATTTCGTGGCGTTAAGATCTCTCACTCAACACGCAATGTCTTGAATTGGAACGAAATGTGGAAACAAGTGTCTTAACACTAAGTTCTCTTTGACAATCCTATTAAGTAAAAAAAAGCATGAAGCTGCATTTATTGCTTTCAAAAGATTTTGTTTAAATTTTTCCTTATTGTTCTTATCTTATCTGATCTCTGCAGATCCAATAAAAAACAATTAATTGATTCTATATCCTCCACATAAGGTTAAAGAGATATTACATTAACATACCAACAAATTGTTTAGCCAGACAGAAAACATTTAGAAACAAATACCTATAATGATATCCTCAGACAGGATTAGAATCCAGAACTGCCTCAAAGCTTTTAAAATTATAATTAAATACAAAATAAGCTTTAAGCTTCATCTCCATAGCGTAAAGTGAACGCTGAGCATTATTTTTGCGAGTTTAATTCGGCAACAATGCGACATTTTCATTATTTAAATTTAAATCCCCTAATAGTTAGTAGCTTTCGAAACAACGAGCGGCTGCGAAATGCGGATCACTTTTCGGTTTTTTTTTGTACTGAAATATAAATATTGTTTATGTTTAATTTTTGATTAACTTTTGTTGTATATTATATTAATACTAGCTGCTTCTTGTGACTTTGCACGTGCAGTAATAAGCACTTTTTCGCATATTTTCCTCATAACCTTATTGTAAATATTATTTTAAAGAACATCCACCAATTAAAGATAACCTCCATGTCTAATCATCTTAGTACATGAAGCAGTATATATTTACCTACCTACAGAACGTAGGTTAATTATGACAATATGAAATATATTTTATGACAATTTTTAGAAAATGTTTTATGCTTCATAATTATATTTCATGTAATTAAAACTAATCCATTATAACTTCGGCTTCGCGTTTTTTTCTGTCTATCAGAATAGTTAACTACAACTTAATACATGTTCTCCACTCTCTGCCTGGTTTCGAGGCGTTTTGTGTTCATTAACGGAATTCCACATCAAATTTTAGTTATATGTTATATTTTTTTTTTTTTAATTGGGAAACTCTGTTCATGGGCTCACAGGTGCCCATGGCATTTGTTAGTATTAATTTGTGACAATTTTAAAAGCACTAAGACTTATATTTAATGTAACCTAATGGTGATGTCCATCACTGACCAATTGTAAGCGATTTTTTAATATGTTATATTAATATCATCATTTTATGCCTATACCCCGAAATCGACCAACAACCAATCTCGTTTATAATCTGACGCGGTCTCTGTTCTCAATCGATTTAAAGTATCCAAAAAACTTCCTCCATACATATCTCATTAAAATCAAAAACAAACCCTTTTATAAAACTATAGGGCATCGGACATCGTTCGGGGCTACCGTACACCGTATACCGTATACCGTACACCATACATCATTTGCTGTCGCTATATTTTATGAATGAAGCCCCCGACACTGGGCAATTTCACGCGCCACCGCGTGCAGAATGCCCGCGTTACGCCCGAAGCCCGCTCTGAACTGAGACTTTCTTATTAATATAGGTATTAGGTAAGTCATTTATGGATGCGGGTAAGAGTAAATATAATGAGATATTTATTAGTTGAAATTTTGAACTTTTTTAGAAGATTTATTATAATTAGCTTTTGATATTTTAGTATTTTTATATGGTATGTTCGTTTTTTTTATATATGTTCAGTTGTTGAAATTTTATTAGTAAAATATCCGTATGATTAAAAATAAAATATTTTGTATTGGAATATGATTATTACATTAGATATTATTTAACAGCTAAGGATTATTTTTACTAAATTATTTTATAGTATTTAATTCATATACTTATTAAAAATGATTTATCTAATGCTACATTAGTAAGTTAAGTAATTTATCTAAATTGTAAACTTAATTTTATATAAAAAAAAAACCACAAAGATATAGCAAGACATAACCAGACGTGACGTATAGCAAGGTAGACAAATTCAGTCCAAAAAGTAATAAGTAAATTGAAAATAATATTATTTTAACACTTTTTATATATCTATATTCAAATACCTCCAAAACTTCTTAACTAACAAGAGACAATTTATAAAAAAAAGGGGTTTCATATCAAAATGAAGATTTCCCGTTACCGCCCGGCCGCCCAGCCGCCCGCCCTCCGCCGCATTCCGCCCGGAACTTAGTTCGTTTGCATTTTTATTACTTTTTAATTTTATCACCGCGGAGTGATAGCGAGCCCGCGCTCTCATTTACTTGTGCTCCTGTTTTAGTTTCAGTTGGAATGGTTTTGTTTTTCTTATTAATTGTATATGAAAATAGATAGATCTAGAGAAATGTAAGATAAGTGTAGAATAGCATATAGTATGGAACTCTATCAAATATAAATATTAGAAATTAGTAAACACAATAAAGAGACTATAGTGGCGCAATGGCGGTGAAATCCATCAGTTGTGGGTTCGATTATCATTGGGAGTAATAATTGTATTCGAAATATTTAAATTTTTCCACTCTGGTAACTAAGTCAAAGCGTGGAGATGAGTTTCGCTATTCGAAATTGGAAAACGAAGTGTCTTGGCACTAGATTCTTTCTGCCTATCCTGCTATGTGGATAAATGCTTAACGCTAGCACTGAGTAATATTTTATTAGAATATAGGCTTAGACTAACAAGTATCATTGATACTAACTTTTTGTAGAACGAAATCTTTTCAATCTTTACAATTGTTATATAGTGCATTTATAAATTAATTTACATTACGCACAGTTATAACTATTTAAAAAAATCTTTTTAAAACGAACCACAACTATATTTTCACCCAAACCCCTTAAAACTAAATACAACCAAACCAACTTACCTTAAACCAGATTCAAACTTGTAACCACAACATTCAACATTAACAACCAAACAGTAACCCTCACGGTCACATTCATAACGCGTTATTTGCATATTATTCGTTTATTATTCCTCTGAATTCATATGATAATGTAACGATATACTATACGATATATATTTCGAGGCCCGAGGGAGCCATGGACTGTGCTGTAAAGATTTCAAACGTTTTATGTTTCTATGTTTTCATTTGTATATCAATGTTTGTAATTTTGCATGTTATTTGATATTACACTGTTTTGGGGATACATTTTTGTTAATAAAGTCACTAAGCTGGATTTTGTGATTTCAAATATCTGTGGAGACTCTTATATTTATCTAACGCGGTGTTAAGTTTCACCGCACTGTATTCAATCTCTGTCTCTTATTACTAAATATTCTCAATCTTTGCTAACAAATCAAAGCAAGCCGTTTAGTTTCTTCACTAAAATACGAAATGTCTCAGATTCGGGCAGGGAGTAGGAAGGAAGGAAGGTAGAAAGGAGTGTCTTAACACCAACCAAGTTCTCCCTGACTGCCTGTTTGACTATGCTAGAAAAAGCGTGAACCTGTACCAAAAGTAGGCTTAAAGAACGAAAATGACTAAGTACTCAACCTACGACCTATCTTAGCATTCGAAATAACTAACCACAAAACCATCAAGACTATCAAATAAATATTAACCAAACGTGTAGTGATTATAAATTATGAAATCTAGTTGTATTTTCTACTATCCGAGCAACTCCCCGAGCTATTACAGGGACTTTAAGTTTATTTTTTTATTAACTTTTGCCAAATATAAGTATTATATTAATACTAGCTGCTTCTAGAGACTTTGTTCAGTGAGCACCTTTCTGCCAAATTTCGACTTTGAAGGACCTATGCATGCGCAAAATTTCAAGTAGGTTGATATATACATCATTTTTATTTATCCACTCCGATAAGACAAAGCGCAGCATTCATTCAGCTACTCAACAAATAATACCTTGGATTCGGGCAAAAAGTAGAAATAGTTCTGTATCTAGTTTGTTATACTTGAAAAATTATATACAATAAGAGGTTTAAAACGAAAAAAAATGTGCTTATGTGGCACTCAACCCACGATCTATCTTAGCTTTACAACTAACTAACTAACTAACTAACTACAAAACCAGTAAGATCATCAAATAAACGCTAACCAAACGTATAATGATTATAAATGATGAAATCCAGTTGTAATTTTCCAATACCTCTTTATCCGAGCAACTCCCCGAGCTATTACGGTAAGCACATTAGTCTTAATTAGAAACATGGCTGAGGGTCCATTTTTCTTATAATCACGCCCATTACACTTCGAACGGTGTGTAATGAATAGATACTTGTATTATATTATGCTGTGTATTATATGTGGAAGAAGGAAGAAAATGATTTTTATATTAATGGGGAATCTAAGATATGAAAAGACTGTGTTTTTGGCTATTATAATATGATTACCATTCGTAGGATGATCAAGTTTAAAATTTCTTTTCGTATACTTGTGCCTAAAGACAAGGCGCGGTGTTGAGTTCCGCCATTCAAAACGCAATGTCTCGATTTTGGGCGGAAACACGGAGTGTCTTGACACTAAGTCTTTTCTGACTACCCCGCTGTATAAAGAAAAGCGTACAATTTATAAGGTGGAAAAAATACTATTTAATCATTAATACTATTAAGTATTATATAGTAACGCAAACTTCTATAGAAACTTGTTGTGAGGTTATGTCCATTGCCAGAATGTCGTGTAATATCGATTTGGCCTTTCAGCATGTATATTATTTATTTAGTAAACCTAAACAGTATATCACATTTGTATCTTTTTTTTAGCTTCATCCCGCACACCGCAGGGTAGACAGAGAGAAACAAGTGTTAAGACACTCCATTCCCCACTTTATTTATTTGTATATTTCGCACAAAATATTATTAGTGTACACAAAGCACCAGAATTAAAGGCTAAATCAATATGCAATATATGTAGATAACGAATTGTTTAAAAATTCACAATGATACCTCTAAATGGATAAAAGTGAAGAATAAAAGTGAAGTGAAACTCATGGAAAATACTCAATGAAATATTTAATTCTACTAATACCTAAGTATCATAAAAAATATATTAAACCTTACTTAATCAAGTTGAAAAAGTTACCCACATACGAGTAAACCTATATAAAAACTTTCAATTTCCATACAAAAACGTTAAAATAATTAAAATATTTTCTAAGATAAATCTTAACTCATAACTCCAATCCCAGATGACTGTAGTAAGCTATTAAAGTGCTCAAGATGAGCTTCCATTCAACAGAGCTTCTCAAATATACCGCCTGCTAGCCTTCCACTACATATAGCTTTTTTGTGATTGGTATTTTTTTATTATATATATGTGTAATGTAAAAGGATTAATTAATTATAGTTTTAAAATATCGTTGGGTATATTGTATCGCAGTTTGACAGTGTATGATTGTATTTGCGATGGTTGCAGTTTCGAGTCTACTCGAAAGATTTTTTTATATAGCTTCACAGGGTATATCAGGGTAGGCAGAGGGAACCTAGTGTTAAGACACTCCGTTCCCCACTTTCCGCCGAATTCGGAGGCATTGCGTGTTAAGTGGCGGAACTTAACGCCGCGCTTTACCTCGGATACCAGAGCGAAGGAAATAGAAATATTAAATATTTACACTCCTCGAGTGGGAATCGAACCCACAACCAGTCGTTTAGTCACACGTTCGTGCCACTGCGCCACGACTGGCACCAAGACTTTTTTATTTTTGTCATTTTATCACTATATTATTCGTTATCAACGAAGTGCTACGTTGAGTTTTACCACTAAACACACAACGAACAATATTATGGTTCCTACTCATACAACAAAAGTAAATTATTACTTATTTACAGAACCTAAAATAAATTAAAGCTTCTGAAATGCAGAATGAAAAACTAACCAAAAATTGAACAATTAACCCAAAACATGCAATCCAGTACGTAACACCTTCAAGCTTTATCTCACACAACAGTGTAGGCTGTGAAAACCTAGTGGCAAGGCGCCTAATTTTACGCTTTTCGTTCAAATAAAGGGAAATTAGTTTAAATATAATTATAATAATAATAATAGTGGCCAGTCGTGGCCCAGTGGTACAAGAGTGTGACTGTAAACGACTGGTTGTGGGTTCGATTCCCACTCGAGGAGTGGAAATTATATTTCCATTTTCTTCGCTCTGGTGTCGAGGTAAAGCGCGGCGTTAAGTTCCGCCACTTAACACGCAAGCCTCCGAATTCGGCGGAAAGTGGGAAACGGAGTGTCTTAACACTAGGTTCCCTCTGCCTACCCTGCTGTGTGCGGGATATAGCGTGAAGCTATTTGATTTTTTTTTAAAATAATCTCAGAACTATCACAGTCCACTACAAAACATCCAAAACAATATAGCATAGCATTCACTGTTAACAAGCTTTAATTAAACATATAGATATATAGCATCTCTCACCAAATACGCGGCATTAGGATCACTCGAGACGGCGCGGGGTCGATTGCGTTTGCATACTGTCCACGACGACACTAATGTATTTGCTAGTGCATTCCCATTGTACCAGATAGCTCTGTTTAGAAACTTTTCTAAACTTCTATTGAACCTGAATAAATATGTGATGTTATTGTAAAGTGGTTTGAAAGTCTTGGATAGCCACTTTGGGATATTTATCAGATCTGTGGTCAGCGTTACGGTTCTTGGTAGTGATGTAATCTAATTAAGTAAATTATCTAATTAACTGTTATATATAGAGATGAATTATATTTAAATAATTTTATTTCAAGGCAAATAAACAAACGTATCAAGTATGTGGCCAAGTACAAGCGTGTGACTGTAAACGACTGGTTGTGGGTTCGATTACCACTCGAGGAGTGGAAATATTTAATATTTTCATTTTCTTCGCTCTGGTGTCGAGGTAAAGCGCGGCGTTAAGTTGCGTGACTTCCTACTGTGAACTGGGTGTTAAAAAAAATTATAAATATTATTTCTATTGTTGTCTAGGCTATAATTTTCATTCCTCCACCGCCCCTAAGTAAGTTCCGCCACAAAGCAAGCCATATCTATCACCTTATTTCAGGCGTAAAGTGGAGAGCAGAGTATCTCTCTGACTACTCTGCAATGCGGAAAAATACAGGAAGCTGCGTCTTCGTCTATGTGAACCACGGAATTGAGTAAAAATGGACAAATTGTATTGTTATTTCATAAGAAATAAACACGAAAAAAACAAACAAATAAACAGATTTAAACATTAAATTAAATATTCTTTTAGATTTAGTGTAAATACAACGTACATACCAACTTTAACACAATTTATTCTAAACCAGTTTGTCCCGCCCTTAGTTGAATTTTCCCTTCCGAGAATCCACAAATTTAAAGAAACAAACAAAAGTAACATTTTTTATATGATTATATAAATCGCGGCTTCAAGAAGCCATTATCTGAAATAGAATCTACCACAAGCCGAAAACAAACAAAAAACAAACCGAAACAAAGTCATTTTGTTGAAAATAAAAATAAAAACACAATAGAAACATAAGTTATTACTTTCCGTCAGTTATCACAAATCTCAATTTGCCTCAGAAATTCGAATTATTGCTTTGCAAAGCTTATTTCGGAGCTTTAAAAGTTCATTATAAAGCTTCATCTTGTAAACAGATGGGAACTTTGGCCCGATGTCTTGATGTCACTAATCAAGTGCTAACGAGAAATGGAGTGAGATATTGTTGTTAGGTGTATTTCGAATTGAGTTAAAGTTTGCGTAAGTATGAAAATTTGTGCTAGTTAATGAGTTGTATAGGATTGTATGTAATATGATGAATGTCTGTTATATTTAATTGCAGACTTAGACCACTTATGGTTATATTTTAAATATTTTAATTCCTTTGCTTTGGTTCCGACAAAGTGTGGAATGGAAATTTAAGAACGCAATGTCTTGATGCACTGTGCGCCCGCTTCTTTACTTAGGTGGACAAACCTATTTTTAATAATATGATTTTTATCGTAAAATATATAAATCTTGTTTTCCATTTAATAGAATTTTTGTAAAATATTTTTAATATTTACACTTCATACTACCTGCACGATGAATTTCGGCTTTATACTACCATTAGTTTTGGCTGTGCATTGCCTATAAGTAGCTTCGTAATGTAACGAAAAGTGTTATATACATACGTTTGTGTTTCTTTTATAGCTTCGTTAAGTTTCGTTTGTGTTTCTTTTTGTAATTTCTTATAAACAGGAAACATAATGTTAAGACACTCTGTTCCTGATTTTGCGCCAAATTCTGGAGGTATAGGAGCGAAACTCAATTGGAGTGACGCCAGAGAAAAGAAAATGAAATATCTCAATTCCTCATAAATAAATATTTCAATTACTCTAGTGGAAATCGAACCCATTACCTGTCGCGTTTACTATTACACTTTGAGTCCGTGCGCCACGACAGACATAGGTATATTGATGTAATATAAATGCTATATGATCTCGTTACGAAATTATAGCAATGAAAATGTCTTTGATACTTTGCGAGATAATGAGTGACAAAGAAAAAGAAAGAGGTGACATATTAGTAACCTATAAATATGTAACAACCAACAATGTATTTACAACCTTTACCTAACCTTACTTTACAAACATATAAGCAATCTACATAAAATCAAAACACGTCGCGTTCATTACACCTCCGTCTTTTACAGCGATTTCTTCCAGACTACCTTTGGATGTCCGAGAAAATTATGTAATATAAATGAGAAAATGAGTAAAAAGATATGTATATAGTAAACAGACATAACATTATATGTCAAAAATCCATAAAAACCCACGAAAATCGAATACACTAACCAAAGAAGTAGAAACAGAACTCGACGACTAATGAAACGATAGTGACAC
Source organism: Dryas iulia moderata (assembly GCA_019049465.1). NCBI lineage: Eukaryota > Metazoa > Arthropoda > Insecta > Lepidoptera > Nymphalidae > Dryas > Dryas iulia. The sequence goes on from CM032429.1 coordinate 912,596, forward strand.
AAATCCTTTGGTCGATTTAAAGCCAATTTTCCAGCGAAGGCATCGGGCGATAAAAATGCGGAATCCCTTCGAATGGAATTGCGTGCAGCTCAGACAGGGTGTAATCTGCCTGCCTACAGAACCCAAACGCCCCAAGAGGAGATGCTACTCACTAGCCATAGATAATGGTAATGTAGACTTGCCGGTTCATGTACTTTCTTAGTATAATGGGCTATTAAATAGACTATTTAATTATTTAAAATATTAGCAAGAGCAAAGAAATCAGTTGTGGTTTTAAATATATTTATATAAAACTCTTGCGTTAGTGAATGACTTATCGACAACACACGGCAAGATCTACTTTGCGTACACACTGAAATTCAGTAATAATAATATTTTATTGTTCACGTTAACACGTTTTGTAAAAATACGTTATGTTGTTGCGCTAAAAACTCTAGTAAATTACATAAATGTACAATGTACATATATATTTTCTTTTTTATTCAGATATATTAGTTGAGAACTGATTTATATTTCACTAAAAGTAATGTGTGACTTAAAAAGTCATTAAAAGCTTAAAAACAAAACATAAAGCAATATATTAAATACCAGTAAATGCATACCTACAATCAAAATGGCAGTTCTACACACCTTCCACCAACTCTGTGGCCGGTGCATGGAATCGCGCCAGAACTAAATGAAATTGAAATTAGCTTTCTCCCTAGAGCCACTCGCGGAATTCACCAAAAATAAAAGCGTATTATATTTTAAAATAGATTCTGGTTGCTCTGCTACGCTCTGCTGAAGCCTGAATGAGGACTCCAAGTAAGGAAATGAAATTAAAAAATCTATTAAGATGAGTTTTTGAACATTACATTCATTAATGAGTAGTTATTTATGTTGTGTGTATGAAATATAGTTGTTTCTAATTGTTTGCAAGTGCACTTGGCTGTGTTGGCTAAAACATGAGGTATGAGTGTGGTTGAAGGTGTTTTAGTTATTTTTGCCGCAGCTAATTGATTTATCTTGTAAATTTAGTTTTCCCTCATTTTCGTTATATAAAATAAGATATGGTACAGCAGTCAAAGCAGTAATACATTAGACGTAACGTAATGTAAATTTTATTTTTTATCTTTGAGAAAGATTTTAGTTTTTAATACAGACAATTTCCAAATTTGGTTAAATAAAATGTAGTGTTAAGGCGACATGAAACGGTGCTAAGAGCTTTACCAAAAGGAGAATCTGAAGCATTGTAATTATCATAATTTAAAAGTCCAACAGTTAGTTTTCGACTAGCAAGCAAATAAACTAAAAGCAAATAGCAAGCAAACTAAAAGAAAATGAAAAGAAAAAAATTAAAAGTGAAGCCGCATACATGATGTCGTGATGACATCATGTGTGCATCTAACTGTATATACGATAGTTGTGGATTTGATTTCCCCTTGGAACTTTTATTCATATTTTTATTTTTCCACTCAACACGACAACACGCAGTGACAAGACAAAACACAGCATCGGTTATTCCCCCCCTAACATGAAATTCGAATGAATTCATTCGAAAAATGGAGAACAGTGTCTGGACACTATCTTCATGTCCTGTTACATAGGAAAAAATATAAAGTTATTTTTATCTCTCTCTCTCTCTTTCTGTTTCCAAAAATTCAAAAGTTGAAAAGAAAGGATCTCTCTCTCTCCGTCTCTTTTACTATTACTCAAAATTAAAAACATGTAAATAAGTAATTCTTGTACGAGTAAATTCGCATTATGCTACAGTACCGTTCGGTAGTAAAGACTAGGCGCCATGTCACGAATGTACCGGCATACTTGATGACGCGTGGGAACCGGCACGCTGCGTGTCACAGTTCACACTCATTTTTTTGTTTCAAAAGGAGATTTTTGGGTAATTGTAACATTTTAGCGGTGGAAAATCGATTGCATCTTAAATTCGGGTTGATTGAAAGCGAATTGGTAATAGTTTTTTTTATCAGACTGACGCTTTATCGCATAGAAAGATAGATAGCCTAGTATCAACTCTGTTCTCCATTTTCAACATAAATCAACGCTGAGGTTTTGTCTTAACAGAGTCGGTAATTTACATATAATATTATTGCACACTGGGACAGAGTCTAGCTGTAAAGACTATTGGTTGAGGGTTCGATTCTCACTCTGAGAATTATTAGATTCTCTTTGAATGCCCTGATAAGGGGGAAAAAATGTAAAGTTATAAAAAAAAAGGATTTATCTATCTTTCTAACATCTAGACTAACTTTATGTATAATAAAGTAAAATGAAACTAGACTCAGATACATTCTCGTCGGGAATTTTCATTTTTTTGGCCTTCTGTATCCCGCACACAGCAGGCAGAGGAAATCTTGCGTCAAGACACTCCGTTCCACACGCACCGTCGAATTTTGGAGACAGTGCGTGTGAAGTGGCGGAACTTAACGCCGCTCTTTGCCTCGATACCAGAGCAAAGAAAATGTAAATAATAAATATTTCCATTACTCGAGTGGGAATCGAACCCACAACCAGCCGCTTTACAGACACACTTTATGCAACTGCGCCACGATTGGCCCCAAAGTTTCTTTTATAAATAAATATAAACAAAAATAAATAAATATAAATACAAATAAATGAATATAAGCATAAATAAATAAACAGGAGCTATATTGCGTCGGGCGCGAGCACGCACGACTGCTTAAAAAGCTCGCCTCTAGAACTAACACACGCCGTTTACTGACCATACGTGCAGTCTTCCTTGTGGAGTTGCGTGGTACGGATGCGGCAATTATGGAGGGAAATTAATTGGGAATTTTTAGACTAAATTTAATTGCATTAAGTATTAATGTTATTTTTGAAAGAAAATATTACATTAATTGGTATTTTTACAGTTCTTTAACTGGCACTTAAGACAAAGGGTGGAACTTTTCCCGTCAACATCGGTCCAGCCGTTTCAGAGGTTAGCCAGAACAAAGAGACAGACAAAGTTAAATATTGCAAATAAATGATTTTTTGTGTATTGTGTATCATATAGGCATTAAGTAAAAAATGGTTATAAAATAGCAAATTTTGTATTACGTACGGTCACTCCAATTTTATTTAAATGTTATTGCATACACTAGAATATTATGCACTATAATTTAAAGAAAACTAAAACTTTTTTTTTTGTTTCACGCTGTATCCCTTTCGGGGTAGTCAGGGAGAACGGAGCGCTAAACGCTACGGTCCCTGCATACTTCTTTCGCCTCGTCCAATGTCATCAACCTCTTCATACACGCCCTTTCCTCATGCTTTTTACGTGAAATAAAAACAATGAGTTTAAACGAATTCAATACGCCTAAATCATTTATAAATAACCTTTATTCTTAACAATACAATTTTAACTGGATCAATTGTGTAAAATTTTCTGTATTTGTTTACATTTTAGAGAGTCCGACGTTTCGAACACATTGCGAAAAACAGCCCTACGATTTATTCCCGGATAACAGGGTAGTCAAAGAAAACCTAATATCAAGATTTAAGACAAGGCATTCGTTCTCCACTTTCCATCCGAAAATAACTTTTTAACGCCGCCCTTTGCCTTATGTACCAGAGGGCAGAAATAAAAATGATTTAAATATCATCATTCTTCAAGTGGAAATCAAACCTACATACAATTAATCGCATTTACAATCAGACACTGTTCCACAATGCCACAACAACCTCTGGCTTGATACCAATATATATATTTTTATTTCTAGCATTACGCTGTGTCCCTCACACAGCAGGGCAGGCAGAGGGAACCTAGTGCTAAGACACTCCATTCCCCACTTTCCGCCGAATTCGGAGGCTTGCGTGTTAAGTGGCGGAACTTAACGCCGCGCTTTACCTCGACACCAGAGCATAGAAATAGAGATAATGGAAATATAATTTCCACTCCTCGAGTGGGAATCGAACCCACAACCAGTCGTTTACAGTCACACGCTTGTGCCACTGGGCCACGACTGGCCACAAATATTATTTAACATTAATTAACAATAAATAAGCCACATCCATACATACATTCACAAACAAAACACAAGTCACGAGTTAAATTAGTACATTTTCAGTATTCAGAGCGTCGTTGGGCGCTCGCTGCTCGCGGGGGCGCCCGTGCGTACACGGCATGCCGGCGGTAGACGTGAGATAGACGTAGAGAAAAAAACAATACTTCATTAATTTTAAGGATATGTGTATAAGGAAAATCTTCTAGGGTCAGTCGTGGAGCAGTGGCACTGACGTGTGACTGTAAACGACTGGTTGTGGGTTCGATTCCTACTGGAGGAGTGGAAATATTTTATATTTACATTTTCTTCGCTCTGGGAACGCAGTGTTATGACACATTAGGTTCCTTCTGCTTACCTCTAAAAAAGAAATCTTCTAAATTTAAAGAGAATATTATCCACTTTTTTTAACGTTAGATTTTATGTTAGAAAAATATGTTTTGAAAATTATGATTTGTTGATTTTTAGCGATTTTTCTTAGGTTCACGCTGTATATATGTATACTCAGCTGAGCAGGCAGAGGGAACCTAGTGTTAAGATACTCCGTTCTCTACTTTTGGAACTTCAAATATTAAATATTTCCACTCCTCGAGTGGGAATCGAACCCACAACTAGTCGCTTTACAGTTATACTTTATGTCTCTGCGCCAAGGCTGGCTTCAAAGAAAATATAAAATAAAGGAGATGTACAACTAGCATAATTAGCATTTTTATGAATCTAAATTAACTATTCTAAGTACTTTTGTTTTTAAAAATAAAACAAATGGGTGTAACAAAAATATTTATTCATATTAATATTAACATAATCTACATAAATAAATAAAATAATACATTTGAGTATTATTTATTACATGACATAGGTCTAATCATCTGAGTGATAGCTTTGACCAATAAGCCGACGTTCACGGGTTCGATATTTTCTTAGTGCAAGAGTTGCTTTGAAGTTGCCTAGAAGTTATTACATTTTTATAGTATAATATTTTAAGTAAGTAAATTAGACATATTAGTAATCAAAACATACATATTGAAATTGTATCATAATTTGAAGCTGGTGTAGGTTAAAATCTCTAATCAAGTCCAGTCTTATATTACAATCAAACGATTAAGTGTATTAAGGTATTAAAATAAAGCGTGAGAATCATATTAGTAAGATTTTTTGCTTAATATTAGAGTCCAACTACATTACTTATTACGGAGTGTCCTTAATAAAAGTGACAATTGAAGAAGAGTGCCTCATTAGAATATTGAAGAAAAAGTAAATTAACTTCACATTTTACAATCTCTACAATTGTCTACAATCTTTTTGCTTTATGAGTGCTTCAAATAAATATAATTTGATAAATATACAGTACTTAACTCCTAGGGGCCAATCGTGGCGCAATGGCACGAACGTGTGACTGTAAACAACTGGTTGTGGGTTCGGTTCCCACTCGGGGAGTGGAAATATTTAATATTTCCATTTCCTTCGCTCTGGTATCAGAGGCGGAAAGTGGGGAACGGAGTGTCTTAACACTAGATTCCCTCTGCCTACCCTGCTGTATGCGGGATACAGTGTGAAGCTAAAAAAAAGTAAAAAAAACTAATTCATTTAATTATCTAATACTACGAACTGCATTACATTTCTAGTAACTCCAAGTGAAAAACAGAGAAATTCGTCATTAAAACTCGTAACCAACTATTATGACAAATTACATCCGACAACCAAACAAGAAAAACAACTTCATCAATAATAGTTTATTTCAAATTCTCATATCATATACTCTTTACTTAACGTCGTTACGGTCACTTTACGTGTACAGGAGGCTACCTGCTTGTTGAATATTGTTACTAACACATTAATATTTTTATAAATGGATGAATGCGAAACTCAAATAAATCATCTATTTATTTATTTTTTTATTATTACAAATTATTAAAATCTTCCTGTCATATACTCTTCACTTTACGGTCTTTCAACAGACTAGATATAAAGAACTCTCCGGCTCTATAAGAGGACCTGACGAGCGGTCCGCTGGCTGTGTACAGGAAGCCCAGCTGGTTGCCCATAACCTCCCATTGTTTGAACTTAGCCGGGGTCACGTATTCGTGCACCTTTAGATGACGTTTTGTTGGTTGCATGAGATAATCCACGTTTACTGATTTCAAAATATTGGTATTCGACATATATTTTTATAATATATTTTTTAGAAAACTAGACATTTCGGACACTTTACAGTAGTCCGTGGTCACACTTGCGGGTAGTTCTGAATACAATTACTGCTCGCTCAGATTGTTCTTTAGAAAAACATTAAATAAAAAATAACAGGCCCAATAAAGTGAAATAGATATATAATCTGACTAAATATAACTAACATAATTTATAAGGAAACATTGTTACTAACGATTTTACAAATGGATGTCAAACTCAAATAAATTATCTGTTCATTTATCATTTTATTATTACAACTTATTCAACAAACAAAAATACAGTTTATTCAACTTCTTCCTGTCATATACTCTTCACTTTACGGTCCTTCAACAGACTAGATATAAAGAACTCTCCGGCTCTATAAGAGGACCTGACGAGCGGTCCGCTGGCTGTGTACAGGAAGCCCAGCTGGTTGCCCATAACCTCCCATTGTTTGAACTTAGCCGGGGTCACGTATTCATGCACCTTTAGATGACGTTTCGTTGGTTGCATGTATTGGCCTAAGGTGAGACAGTCTACGCCTACTGATTTTAAATCTGAAAATAAAGTTAAAGTTTTATAAGGGCAATTCACAAACATACTTTTTTATTTTGAACGTAGCGGAATTTGAACCCGCGCCTGTTCTGTATTGCACCCTTAAAATTTTAAAAAGATTTAACTCAAAAAATTCATGTAATTAAAAGAATAAGCTTAATATATATAAATGTAAATAATTGTCGTCGGCCAGTCGTGGCACAGTGGCACGAACGTGTGACTGTAAACGACTGGTTGTGGGTTCGATTCCCACTCGAGGAGTGGAAATATTTTATATTTCCATTTTCTTCGCTCTGATGTCGAGGTAAAGCGCGGCGTTAAGTTCCGCCACTTAACACGCAATGCCTCCGAATTCGGCGGAAAGTGGGGAACGGGGTGTTTTAACATTAGGTTCCCTCTGCCTACCCTGCTGTGTGCGGGATACAGCGTGAAGCTAAAAATAATATAATAATTGTTATAAATCTGCTAACGTAATACTTGAACGGCCTATAAGTTATCATTTTAAAAAGTTACCTTTCATAGTCTGCTCTACTTGTTCGTCGGTTTCTCCTAAACCGAGCATTATAGATGTTTTGGTTATAAGATCTGGATTGATTTCTTTAGCTGTTTCTAGAACTTTCAGCGTTTGTCTATATCTAAAAAAGGGAAAAAAACAATTGACATTAAATTTAATTTATGTAACCATAATACAGAAAAGGATATTTTATATAAATAATTGTTTCAATTATTAAAAAAATCAGTAAATACAATAAAGATGGTGTTATCACACATCGAGATTTGATAGTACCCACCACATGTTCTACTTAAACTCAGAGAAATTATTATATTTATTAACAACCTTTTTAAAGTGATATTCATAGATGTGGACATGAAAAGCATATTTAGAGAGCTTATAAAAAATTAAAATTAACGTCGCGGAAATCGAACCTGCGCCTCTTAAAAAATTAGTGACCGCTCTTTGATTATAAACAAAAGACGTGGGTTCGAGTCCCACTTCGTTCAAGTATTTATATTCATTCTAAAAATATTCCGTCTTTTAGATTATATTAAAACCATTTTCATTTTCTCGATCTGGTAACACAAATAGAGCGGGGAACGGAGTGTCTTCCCACTAAAAACCCTGCTATTTAAGAGAAAAATAGAAAAATAAATCACTAAATACAATTAACTTACCCAGCTCGTCTATCCCTCACAAAGGGTGTCAATTTTTCCACAGTCTCAACGTTATGAGCAAATACGTCGAGACCACTGTTCGCTATAACCTCTATACAATCGCGGTTCCCTCTGAAATCTGGTACTAGACATTCTACTAGGATTTCTTTGTTTCTGAAAATTTTATTATTTAGTTAATTTTTGATTTTGTTTCAAAGCCGTCGTAGCGCAGACAACACGCAAAATATCTTGCATTCGGGTCCAAAGTGGAGGGTGACACTAGATTCTTTCTGACAGGAAAATTCATTAAGCTCTAGTAATTTTGCTTATAATTTTATTGTTATATGTGAAATTCACGAACAGCATGAATAAGAGAGGACCTAGAGTCAAGAAAAATTGAGACATTGTTGAGTAGCGGAACTTAACGCCGTTCTACGTTTTGTCTTGAATGGGAATCGAACCCGCGACCATTACGTATAGAGACATCACAATGTCACACTGCGCCACGATGCCCTCAAAATCCAGTACAATTAAAGCTTATATCGCCATGTATAATGTACAAAAAATTGGGCAATATTTTGTACTAAAAATCCGTTAAACACAAGCTCACGTACACTTTTTTATTAAGTGACATTCACGTTGCAAAGGTGACGTGTAATTTACGGGTCAAGAAATACAAGCTTGAAGCCGTCGTGGCACAGTAGGAGTGTCTGACTGTAAAGCGATGGTTTTGGGTTCAATTCCCACTCAGAGAATAACAATGCTAAAATTTTATTTTCTCAGCTCCGCTATCAAAGACGAAGCGTTAAGTTCCACCATTCATCACCTAATGATTCCATTTCGGATGGAAAGTGGGTAATGGAGTGTCTTGTCACTAGGTTATCTCCGACTACCCCGCTAAATAATACTTTGCTAAATACTCACTGTCTTTTAATCTCTTTAACAGTTTCAGCAAAGTGAGCGGATCCTCCATCTGGTAAATCTGGAAATAAAAAATATTTTATTTTCTAAAATTAATCTTTTTTCTAATTATATATTTTCTGGCTCCACAATTTATCCCACTTAGTGGGGTAGTCAGAGAGGACCCAATGTCAAGACACTCTGTCCCACTTTCCAGCTGAAATCGAGACATTGCAAGTCATATATTTTAATTGACACATTAACACATATTGCTTAATCTACATTCTTAGAGTAGGCAGAGTGAAAAGTAGGGGCTATATATCTTCCCGACCTTGCCAACGTCAATCAAACGCTATGTATGAACTATATATATAAATATCATATTAACGACATATATAAATATTCCTTAAATATATTTTAACTAACCGAATTATTAATTTTAACCTCTTGGGCCAAAATGGTAGTTTTTTTATTGCACACACACACACACTCATACATATTTATACACTACATAAATATTTATACACTTTTAAAATTTTCAACCTATTCCCACATTACAGCAATGTAAAAGAGAACCTGTTGTAAAGACACTATGTTCTCCACTTTTAGCCTAAATTAGAGATATTAATTGAAGTGACGTAACTTAACGCCGCGTTTACCCTACCAGGTATACTTTTATACAATTCACTTACCATCTCTATCAACAGATGTCAACACAATATAACCGAGGCCCCACTCATATATAGCTTTAGCTGTGTTCCGAGGTTCATCTGGATCTAAAGGTGGAGGTGCTCTAGACGTCTTCACTGAACAAAACATGCAGCCTCGTGTGCATGTGTCACCCATTAACTGGAAAAAATAGGAGAAATATGAAATAAAAAATATTCTTAATTAGAAATTTACAACACATTTAAAACATTGAATAAATACAAAGCTAACACTGGTTCAAAAAGCAAGTTCTGCTGATAGCAGATAAAAGACCTTTTAAATATTACGCACATTTTTTGCAGATTCACGATTTTTCCCATGTTGTGGGTTAGAGAGAACATAGTGAAAAGATCTTCACTTTCTGTCAAAAATGGGGACACTAGGTGATGAGTAGCAAAGGATAAATATACTCACTCAACATTAATTAATTGTTAATCAATTAATAAATTAGAACTTAACATTACATTTTTCTTATGTATCAGAGGGAAGAAATTAAAATAATGTATAATCATTTCTCTACATAATAATCAAACACACAACCATCACATTTACAGCTAAATGCTGCCTCACTGGGCCCCAATGGTCTACAGTATATATATTAAAAACAAAAAGCAACATAATAATTTATATTTAATAATAATGATTTTGTGAGTGGGAATAAAGCTCTATGCTACAATGACCTCATAATAATTTATATTTAATAATAATTAAAATATTAAATATTAAATATTTAATAATTAATTTAAATAATATAATACCATAATAGTAGCAGTAGAGGTGCCATGTTTCCCACCACTCCAACATTCTCCTATATTGGGACATCTGGCCTCTTCACATACAGTACTTAGCTTAAGACTTCTTAATTGTTGTTTTAAAGCACTGAATTTAGAACCTGGAATAAAATTAACAACATTTATTAGTGATTAAATTGTAAGTCAATAAAAGTAATATTAAGTCACTTGAGTGCTTTGTTTAAAAAATTATATGTAAAATTCAAGTAATTCAAACCATTTTGAGTACAGTGCAACAATTGCTTACTCAAAATTTAATAAATTAGTGTTAAATATGTGAAAAGAATAATGGAAGGAAAAATATAAGAATATAAATTTAGGGGAAGAAGGTTATACTATAATATTTTAATGAGAAATATACCTCAGAATAAAACATTATAAATCATTTTCTAGAAATTAATTTCATATTTTAATCATGTCAACAATCTAATACATACCAGTGGGTATAGAAGTTTTCAACCATGGTGGTAGCCTCAACCTCTCTGATTCTCCCCTTTCCCTTTTCAATTTCCCTTCATAATCATCCCAGTTCTTCGGTCTATCTTCTGAGATAAAATCTGACAAGCCAGGACCTTCTCTTAGTTTTTCTCGAATTGTGTCTAGTTTACTTGAATATGCACATCTTTGAATCTGTGTCAAACATTAATACAATATATATGCAAAATTTTCCACGAACTGTAGCCATGGCCCATATTGTTAATATTGATATAATATATAATTATAAAAGTTGAAGTGGGTTATAATTCATAATTATTTACGACATCAGTACAGGTCTCTTATTATAAATAATTATGACATAAGAACAAAAAAATTAAAGTATTTTTTAACAATAATGAAAGTAAATTATAAAAAGAATAAAAATACCAATTGATATCTGAATATAAAATCATAACATACTAACCTCGTGACATTGTACAATGTATGGCCTAAAGGACTTTCGCAGCATCTTTACCAATTTATAACCAGATCTTATAATCACAACGTAATAATAATAAGCTCATCTCATGAGCTCTTACTGTAATATAAATAAATGTATTATCTATTATCAGTAAATGACATATTACGCGATTCGACCTAAAATTACGAAACAAATATATCTAGATTTATGTCAAAAATATCAGCTGCTTGTCATTTAAGTTTCAAATGTCAAAAGTTAAAATGTAAACAAACAAATTCAGGCGAAAAATAGTAATAGTAATAATAGTATATTTAATGAAAATCTAATTAAGTATAAGATAATTTTTATTTTAATGATTTTAAACATTAAAACATTCAACAATCATCAGCTACTTAATTTTCTGATATATTTTTAATGTGTTTTAAAAAAAATATTCTATATGCACATTAACATTAAACTGAAAATAATGTTTTGCACCACAAACCATCAATTTATTTCCTTTAATAAAAATATTGTAAGATAAGTAAAATATGTTGTAAATAGAAATATTTTTAAATTTTACTTCTATAGCAACATTTATGTTTAACATATTTTAATGTTACCAGATCTGTTCAATTTGCTTTGTGTAGATCTTTGAGGCTTACATAAAATGTAATCATTAAACTTTGAATTTCAATATCTCCCTTCATCAATACTTTATAGTATTTCCCTTATATATAAATAAAATAATAAACTTCTACCATTATTTTGGTAGAAAACGTCCAAATATCTAATGACCTTGAGCTAAGCAACAGCTGTCAATGAAAACCTAACCAACTTGTGAATTACTGAAATGTGAAATAAACAATTGATAGTTATTCATTTTTACAATATGAGGAATGTGGAGGCGCATCTTTTGGAAGATAAAATGGACGAGGCGGTCACACATTATATCAACTCGCATCAACCACAAGAGGTACAGAATAAAGCTTACATTATTTAGTTTATCGTAATTAATACGAGTTAATTATTTAACAGGACGTTGTATCTGAAATTAACTGTACTTATAATTTGCATTTAGATATTGTGCTTATAAAAAGATAATGTACTGAACGGCTTATTTACATACTTTTAATATAATTATTTTGGCCATCTATAAAAATATCTTTTTATAGATATCGAATCGTACATTTCTTTTTGTGAAAAATATTTATTATTGATGAACATCAGAATCACCACGATAAGATTAAAAGATTGTTGATTGATGATTTTTGTTTAACCATGTTTAACCATGTTACAAAATTACTACATCGTTTTTTAGAGTTTAATGTTTTTACAATTTCTCATTTTTTAAGCAATTTCAGTGTTAATTAAAACACACATTTTTCCTCATATATAAGTATATCTAACTATAATTAGGATAAAGCTATATAAAAAATTATAATGCCAATACTAACTTTAATTACAAAAAAATTATAAATATATATTTGTCCATTTCAGGCTGTCCATGTGGATGCAAATTCCTTAGCTTTAAATGTACAAGATGATACTGCAGGTAGAGTGGTCACAGTGATGCATCCACAAAGTTTCCCACCTCAAATGTGCAGGTAAGTTATTATAACATTCTTTAAAATATGCCAAGTTTTTAAGTTATTTAATCAAATTAACAGATAGTGTTTTAAAATGATCAAAATATATATAATTAGAGGAAAACATAGTAAACAGTAATATAATTAATGTATTGAATCTGTACAAATAATGGTTTGACCCAGAAAATATATTGTCTTATTATTTAGACTAACAGCACAGTGGCATAAATGCTAAATTGTAATTTTAACACATTTGATTACTTTTTAATCATTTTTAAAGTATTTTTCCACACTTAGGAAAGTTACAAAAGATATTTAGAAAACATATAACCTTTTTTTTATACATTTTCTAAATGTCTTTTTCAATTTTTTTAAGTGTGGAATAACACTTTAAAAATGTTTAAAAAGTATTAAATCAATAGCATTCTCTCTTGCCAAATGATTGTTTGTAGTAATCTTTGGGTAGCAGAAATTTGTGAAAATCTCTCTACAGAGACGCTAACAACAAAAATAAGTTGTAAAAAAGTCTATGAGAATTTCGATGCAACTGGTAGTAGAATGGAGGGTCAGTTATGAGAGCGTCTGGATAATATTCAGGAGGAGCAGGTTCGAATCCTGCTGAAATTTTTATATGTTTTCTAAATGTCTTTTTCACATTTTATTACCTTTATTTGTGTCTATCATATCTATATAAATATTTGTTTAGTTCCTTAATAATAATGATTTATATGTGCCGGTAGGGCACAAGCTGTTTTCCAATATTGAGTTGTACAAAAATATTTTGCAAAAATATATAGAACAGAATTTGTTGGCATGTAGGAAATTTATATGCAGATTCCAATGGCAAAGTGTCTTTATAACACAGTTAATTACCACTGTCTTACCTTCTGTAAATTACTTGTGCTGGGATACTAGACATAAATTATTTTTACACTTGATTACTTCTTTAAAAATTTACACTTCACTACTGGTCAATGCATAAATCCATAAAAAACAATATATACACTTCATTAATTTGTAATTAATATATGAAATAAATACATAGACATATACATACATACATAAATAATACTGAAAATATAAGTTTAGAATTAATAATTGAAAATTCTTTCACCAATTTTCTTCACTCTTCTCTCACCCTTTCCCACAAATATATATGAGAGGAAATATTATTATACATTCAGTTTTAATATTAATATGTTACATTTATCTATAGGCAAGTATCAGTGGTGGAAGGTGCCTGGGTAGAGGACTTGCTAGATCCAGAAAGTAGATTGGCAGCGTTGGTGGCTCATTTAGCTGAACACTCAAGGTCTACTCATCATATACCTCATAATCATAATAAGGTTGGTTTACGTTTTTTTAAAAATTAAAGTTACTTATTGTAAATTTTTAATCATAAATTCAATATTTTTTTCCGTAAATTGAAGCTTGTGTAGACTAAGCCAGGGAAATATTATGGACTAGCGACCCGCTCGCGGCTTTGCCGCGTGAACTATTTCGTTATATTGCAACACTGGGGGGCGCATTTTTTAAAAATAAAGTAGCCTATGTTCAAGCTTAGATTATCAACTATATTTATGCCAAAATTCATTACAATTGGTCAAGCTGTTTAGATTTTTCATATAAACTTTCATCCCCTATTTCAACCCTTTAGAGGTTGATTTTTGAAAAAATAAGTAGCCTATGGGTTGGTATGTCAGCCTGGGTCTAAACCCAGTCACTTTTACTACTTTCATTCTAAATTTCATCCAAATCGGGCCGCGGTAGATTAGCCGTGAAAGCGTGACAGACAAACACACAGACTTTTGCATTTATAATATAAGTATGGATATATTAACATTTTTAACAAACTTGGGAAAAAGCGTAAAGCTGTATGTATAAAAATTTAATTTGTATTAACTTTTTGCATTAAAACATAGATTATAAGTATATCCATTATATCCATTATTACTATATATTAGCGCTAGAAATAACTCTGTATCCTTTGTTTACAGTTAAATCAATTAAAAAAACCTTATGATATGTAAAAAATAAATAAAAATGAGGTTATTTGTTATGTGATAATCCTAAAGTATTTTTTAATTATTATTTTTATTAATGTATAATTTGTATCTGTAATTATCCTTACAGGTGCCTTCTGTAAGGAGTGATGTAGATGCATCAGTTATATTAGACACACCTATGAGACTGTTTAACGGACAAGCTTTGGTATGTCATTATATGCAACTTTACTATTTTTTTAAATAACAGGTTAGTCATATAGAACATAGTGTCAAGACACTCCGTTTTGTACTATCCTGGCACATTTGATATGTTTAGAGTTGAGTGATGAAAATTAATGTTGTTCTTTGTGTTTTACTTACCAGAGCAGATAAAAAAAAATGTTCAATTATAATTAATTATGAGTCAGGAACAAACCCACAACCAACAAGTTGTCTCAACTGTCACTGTCCCACTGTTCTATACAAACTGAAATATATTTCTTATACTGAAAGTAATAAATTGAAAATGCTAATTTTTAAGGCTGCCTTTTTTAAGTTGAGTAAATTCTGTTTAATGTTATAATTTTATAATATCATATTTTATTGTTTTACACATCTATGTCAAAATCATAATCTAACTTATTTTAGTGACAAATCCTTCCTTTCTCCACTTTCAAAGCCAATCTAAAAACTATGCGTAGGATTTTCTCCTTTTAAATAAAATATAAAAAAAATATTATCTATTAAAAAATATGATCTTCAGGAACATCAACCAGAGCCCATAGTAGTGGAAGTGCCTCCATTACCGCCGCTACCGACTTTACAAGACATGAAACGATGTTCTGACAACGACTGGTTTAAACATAAAAGTAATTTGAAGGTATGTTTGTAGCAGTGTGGGGCAAAAATTAATTGCAATTAACAATTGAATGTCAAAATGGGGCCAGTCGTGGTGCAGTGGCACAAGTTTGTGACTGTAAATGACTGTTTGTGGGCTCCCGCTCGAGGAGTGGAAATATTTAATATTTCCATTTTCTTCGCTCTGGTGTCGAGGCAAAGCGCAGCGTTAAGTTCCGCCACTTAACGCGCATTGCCTCCGAATTCGGCGAAAAGTGGGGAACGGAGATCTGCCTTTCCTGCTGTGTGCAGGATACAACGTGAAGCCAAAAGAAGAAAAAAAATGACAAGTTATTGTTTATTTGTGGGAAAAATCATTAGTAGCTGAAATTTAAGAAGTCCTTAACGTTTATATTACAATTAACAATGAATTAATTGTTAATTGCAATTGAGTTTTGCCCAATACTAGTTTGTAGATACATAAATGTATATTTAGGGTCCTTATGTAATTTACGGTATGATGAGTTTTTTAAAGAATTCAATATATATATTTTTTTAAATTTGTAAGTAAAATTCGATGTTAAGTTCCGCAATTTAACACGTAACTTTCAGCATGGATTGTGTATGGAAAACGGAAAAGATATTGGCTAAATATTACGTTATTTCTGAGCCTCCTATACAATGTATAGAATGCAGGCAATGCTTGAAGATAAATTACCTTGGTAAATTATCTATTAATGTCCTTATGAATGTTATGTTTCTTACAAGATATGAATCTCCATTATGATACGATATATCGTATCGATATGATTCTATATTATTTACTTATATATCACTAAAATGATTTGAATTAGTTTATGTTTAACTAAACATTTAATATAAAAAATGCCGCTATCACTGTCAGCAATAAATCTGTAAATCACAATTAGTTGAAAAAAAAAAATCCCGCTGAGTTTCTTGCGCCGGTTCTTCTCAGGCCTGAGGCATTTACTTTAGTGAACCGATGGTAAAATGAAGCATGTAGCTCTTATTTTGAATAATATTATTTCACTTTTACTTTGCTGGCTATATGCACTGTCTTTTTGAATAAACTTTAGATTAGTGTCCGACCGAAACTGAATTTTCAGCCGAAACCGAAACCGAAACCGAACCTTCGGTTCTGACTTCAGTTTCGGCCGAAACCGAAACCGAAACCGAAACTGCTGATGACGTCATAACATTTGAATAATATGTATAAAAAATTACATTTTGTTACGCTTTAAAAATTACACATGCATTTGAATTATTGTGATTACGTTGATTTTATTATATATACGGAAATAATTAAAGGATCATAAAAAAATCTAAATTATTTGAGGTTTTCGAAGTGGCTGTATTTTCTCAAAAATAGGCACATTGAAATAAAAAAGTAGCATTTTAGAGCTTAAAGTGTCTAATTTTGAGATTTTAAGATGAAAAATATGTTCAAACGACGTGTTTCGCTCTATCCTGATAAATACTAAAAGAGAAAAAAAATCGAAATTTTTTCAGTTCATTTTTATCTAAAAAGTTGGAACATATGTTTTCAACTTGACCACTATATGGATCAGCTAACTTGTTAGTCTAGACCTACGCCAGTTCTCTTTACCTAAGGCTCTTACGGATTTGTATAGAGGTTTTTTGAGCTGTAGCCCAGGGACCTGTGGGTTATCGAGGCCCTCGGTCGCCACTTAAGATTGGCAATACTTGGTTAATAGGTATTTTTACACAAAAAGATTTTCACCTTTAACGTAACTGTGCTTTTCAAGCAGAGAAATTTATGTGCTAATTTATGATAAGATTTACGTTAGATATATATTAACTTATTGACTATATACTGTGTAACATTTATATAGAAAACGGTTATATTTAAATAATATTAAGGCAAGCCAATATTAAGGTAACTAACCCAGGGTTTGCAAAATATCAATCAATCATAGGTATTCGACCCCTGAAAGGAGCCACACTTACGCGAACAGACACACAGTTTCGTTACAGACTAACAGGGATAGTTCATTTAATCTGTCGTCAGCAGTTCATAGTATTCTCATCATTAATTTATAATATATTCAAACTTACTACGTCTTAAGATTAGGTTCACAAGCTATAAAACACTCAAAAGTATCTAAGCTACGTAAAAATTCTTGAGTACGTCATGAGTTTCGGCATTGCCGAAGGTTCGGCAGGTTTTTTGCCGAAACCGAAACTACAATTTTTTTGCCGAAACCGAAACCGAAACCGAACCTTCGGTCGGACACTACTTTAGATATAAATAAATCGTACGTACGTACGTACGTACCTTTTGTACTGTTTTTTCTTCATTTATTATATTATCATTTCCTCACATTTCATTAATGAAATTAAAATAAATATTCAAACTTATGAGCCTCTAATCATAAAGAATTCGAACCCACTACAATACCGTTAATTATTATCTTTTTCTTCCATTTCGCATCCAAGGACGAATCACAAATTCTAGACGAGAACAACCAAGTGTTAGACATAGCGGCTGGAGCGTCTCCCGCACAGAAACACAATAAGAAGAGTTTACCACACAAGAAGAGGATATCTAGGAAACTGAAGAGGAGTAATGGGAGCTGTACCCCACAACAGGTAGATTGGATTTTTATATTTAATCGATTGTAGGTCGCAAAAAGTGGTATTTTTTTTATATTTTTATGTATTGTTAGTAGTTTCTCTTGTAATGACAAGATTATAAAACTAAACGTCAAATTATTCTTAATTAGATATTTAAACTTACGCCTATTTCACGAAGAAATCCCTTAATAATAATAACTGATTACAGCAATACTCAGTCATTTAATTAGCAACAAGTTCAAATTCATAAATTAAAAAGTACATGTCTTTTCAACGAGCAGAAACAATATTGTTAAAATTTATTCCCATATTACCCAGAAGTTATGCATATGTTATAATTTTATAAATAATCAGAAAATAATAAATAGTAAAAACAAAAACTGGTAATTGTAGTGAGATTTGAACTCGAGTCGCTCCGCCTACCTCTGTACAGATAGCCGCTGCGCTATCAGTTGACTTAAAGCGACTGGTTGTGGGTTCGATTCCCACTCGTGGAATGGAAATTTTTAATATTTCCATTTAACTCGTTCTGGTTTCGAGGCAAAGCGCGGCGTTAAGTTACGCCACAGCAGGCAATGTCTCGAAAATTCGACAGAAAAAAAGGATCAAAAAAAGGATTTATTAATTTTTGTATGTCTGTTCTTTGGCGTTACAGAGACTTAACGTGTTTCTTACGTTAGTCTATTTGTCTTAAATATGCAAAGAAAAAATATGTCTATTATATAATATACCTCATTCAAATGATAAGATTGCAAAATTAACTTTTATAACTAAATATAAATTCCAGGATATAGTAGTAATAAATTGCAATGAAGAAGTCCAGCAGGAGGAGATCTTGCCGGATAACTTCGTATCCGCCGTGCAGCATCAAGAACTGCCTGAGGACACTCATCATATGGCACATGAGGTATTGTACTGAGATTTGTATTTTAATGATGTAATGTTTTGTTATTTTTTTTTATATAGGTATCTATAATAGTTTTTCTTGTATGTCTTCACGATTTTTTCCATTTGCAGAGTACAGTAATACCCCGCTTTACGCGAGGGATACGTTCCAAAAAAAATCGCGTTAACTGAAATTCGCTTATAACGAGGTTTATGATTAAACATAGTCAAAAATTATTACAAAAAAATACAAATTGTTTTTAAATCACTTTAATACTAGAAACACTTTACGCAATACATACCCTTATTTTTTACGGAAAAATAAATCTATTGTCTTTTCGGTAACGTTTTGTTTACGTTCTTGTAAAATACGTTCATAACACCCAACACTGTTTTAATTGTTTGACAGGTAGATAGTCAAGACACGGTCATAATTATTGTGTATACTCTGCAATATGTCCAAACCTGAATAAATTTTTGAAAGTGCATAGAGAAGTTGATGACTACATTATATTTATACACAATCTTTCGCGTAATTCGAGGCATTTGAGCGCGAAATTTGCATCCGCGTTATATTGAAACCGCGTATAACGGGGTCGCGTAAAGCGGGGTATTACTGTAGTCAGAAAGAACTACGTCTAAACATACTTCATTCTCCAATTTTTGCCCAAAACCGGATTTCACCTAAAACCGGGTTGGAAGTGAAAATAATGAAATTATAAATATTGCCCCGGGCTTAAACAGAACCCAGAACCAACCGCGATTACAATCAGCCGCCACTACGTTACAGGGGCAATAATTATATATCTATCAGCATACAAAATTAAAAATTTTGAAAAAAACCCACGACGGTTTAATTGTAATTGAAAAAGGATAAAATAACTGTAAATCCCCCGCCTAAAAGAATATATGTAACGAGATGATGGGGACGGCTTCGTCGGGGGCTGTCATTACTTTAAGTTTGCACAAATCTTCTCATAGGTTTTCTTGCTGTTAAAACAGGTTCTCAAAAAATTAAAATATTAATATGAATTTATAGTTTTGATAACTTTTATTTTAAAAACTTTAAAACGAAATCTATACTGTTAGCTACTATATTTAAAATAGGGATTGCAACTGGCAGCCCCCGACGAAGTCGTCCCCATCATCTCGTTACATATATTCATTTAGGCGGGGGATTTACAGTTATTTTATCCTTTTTCAATTACAATTAAACCGTCGTGGGTTTTTTCAAAATTTTTAATTTTGCTTTTTATTTTAAACTTTTTAAAGTGAATAGATACACATTATATATTATTACATAATATCGAAATACTTTATATTAATCTTCATGCAAATCCAAAAGAAATTATAAACCCAATGCTTTCTGGTTAATTTGATAACCAGAAAGCATTGGGTTTATAATTTCTGCTTATTGCAGCGCCTGGTAGATTATCACTGTAACATTTCCACGAAACTTAAGTCTAACCAAATCAGTGAAAATCACAAAACCCAGTAGTAGTTTTGATTTTGAACAAACTAATTTATACTGGAGCGCCCCGTGGTAATTCGTGATATGGCATATAAAAACACGCAGCAATTAAACCAGAACCTATCACAGAAAACTGCATCTAAATAGGTTTCACACAAAAAATAAAAGCAAATGCTTACACATATACGAGAACACGCACTAATTAAGCCTGATCCTATCTTTGATAACTGCATCCAAATTGGACTTGTAGTTTTAGCTTTGCATAATTAAATGTTTAATGCAGCACCCCCTGGAGTGTTCATAACGTAAAAAAAATACCTAAAAACTTACACCAAGTAAAGGTAACTCTAATACTAAAAACTCTGCGCAATCGGACTAGTAGTTGTAGCTTTGCATTAAATATTACAAACAAATGTTTACTGCAGCGCCCCCTGGTGAGTTAACACGATAAAACATATCCAAGAACATGCAGTAATTAAACTTGAACTTATCATTGACACTGCATCCAAATCAAATTCGTCATTTTATCTTTGCACAAACAATATTTTACTGCAGCGCCCCCTGGTGACTTGTCACTGTAATATAAATTTAAAAACATGCTATAAGCAAAGCGGAATCTAATACTGAAAACTGTTTTCAATCGTACTAGTCGTTTTGGTTTTACACAAAAAAATAGAAGCAGCTACTTACTGCAGCGCCCCCTAGAGAGTTAACACATACATGAAAATATGCACTAAGTAAACATACATGACACATATATGAAAATATGCACTAAGTAAACTTGAATCATTGAATGTAGTTTTAGTTTCGCACAAACAAGTGTACTTACTGCAGCGCCCCCTGGTGAGTAGTCACCGTAACGCATATATGAAAAGAAACACCAATTAAACCTGAACCTATTGTTGGAAGTTTCATCTAAATCGGACTAGTAGTTTTTGCTCTGCATAAACAAATGTTTACTGCAGCGCCCCCTGGTGAATTTTCACCATAACCAAAAAACAAAAATCTTAAAATATGCACAAAGCAAAGCTGAATCTAGTTCTGAAAACTCTATCTAATCGAATTAGTAATTTCGGTTTTAGACAAACAAATACAAGAAAAATTTTGGTTTTACACAAAAAAGTACAAACAAATGCTTACTGCAGCGCCCCCTGATGAGTGGTCACTGTAACACATATATAAAAAGATGCACCAATTAAGCCTGAACCTATCCTTGAAAGTTACATGTAAATCGGACCAGTAGTTTTTGATTTGCATAAACAAATGTTTACTGCTGCGCCCCCTGGTGAGCTTTCCCCGTAACAAAAAAAGAAAAATCTTAAAATATGCATCAAGCAAAGATGAATCTTTTTATGAAAACTCTTTTCAATCGGAGCAGTAGTTTCGGTTTTAGACAAATAAATACAAAAAAAGTACAAACAAATGCTTACTGCAGCGCCCCCTGGTGGTTTGACACGATAAAACATATCCAAGAACATCCACCAATTAAACCTGAATCTATCACTGAAAATCTATTGAAATCAGACTATTATTTTTTGAGATAATTGAAAACATTCGTTTTCACGTAAAATGCTTACTGCAGCGCCCCCTGGTGAGTTAAGGCAATAAGACATATCTAAGAACATACGCCAATTGAACCTTAACCTATCATAGAAAACCGTATCAAAATCGGACTTATAGTTTTGGAAATAATTGACATAGTAATTTGCACAAACACACAAACAAACAAACAAACAAACAAACAAACAACCTCTCACCCCAAACACATATACAGTCGCCGTTCCGTCGCGGGTAAAAAATATTCTGACTTCAAAATTGTACATGTTCAATGACAATAAAATATGTTCACCGTATGAATTTTATACCCGCTGCAGAAGTAACAGGGTATTATAAAGCGTATTCTTTTTTCCTTATAATACCTAATTTTTGAAATAAGCGTATATTTAATAAGCTTTACATTTGTTTTCCATTAAATCCTTATCTTTTTTGTATAATTTTAAATAACTTATGAAATATAATAAAAAGGTTAATAAATAAAAAGTTTGTAACTTTTTGAAAGGAGTATTAGAACGTTCGGATGTACTGAACCTATCGCTATACAGAGTGCAATAGGCTATATTATTATGATCGAAGAGAAAGTTCAGGGAATCCTAAAGGAGATCGAATAGGGGATAAAACTTGTAAATCACGCGGCAAAGTCGCGAGTGTGTCGTTAGTTTACTATAATTTTATATAATAAATATAAAACAATACAACATAATTACTCAACAATTTGATATTACAGTAAATGTATTCTCAGATGCGTCCGCTGTTCATATGCCAGCTCTGCGGCGAGTTCTACGGAGACGAGCAGCTCAAGTTCTACCACCACCTGCGCCACCACTACGAGGCGCCCGCCATCACTATCATAGAGAACCCCGTGCCTGATCTGGGGATTGATAAGGTTGGTGGGAGAGAAAGAGAGAGAGAGTGTGTGTGAGATAGGGAGGGTCCTCGAAGCTTGTGTGAGAACGAGATGGTAATATGAATGATTAAGACTGTTTATATTCGTGTGGGAATGAGATGGAAATATGTGAGTTGTTTGATCGCTTAAGTTCGCGTTAGAAAGGATAGATGTGTTGTTAATCTCGCTTAAGTCGGCGTATGAATATATGTTAGTGGTTAGACTCTTTATATGTGTGAAGGAGACGGATATATGTGAGTGGTTAGACTCTTTACATGTGTGAAAGAGATGGATATATGTGAGTGGTTAGACTCTTTATATGTGTGAAAGAGATGGATATATGTGAGTGGTTAGACTCTTTATATGTGTGAAGGAGACGGATATATGTGAGTGGTTAGACTCTTTACATGTGTGAAAGAGATGGATATATATGAGTGGTTAGACTCTATATGTGTGAAAGACATGGATATATGTGAGTGGTTAGACTCATTATATGTGTGAAGGAGACGGATTTATGTGAGTGGTTAGACTCTTTATATGTGTGAAAGAGATGGATATATGTGAGCGGTTAAACTCTTTACATGTGCGAAACGAGATGGTTATATGTGAGTAGTTAGTTTCTTTACATGTGTGAAAGAGTTGGATATATGTGAGTGGTTAGGCTCTTTATATGTGTGAAGGAGAAGGATATATGTGAGTGGTTAGACTCTTTATATGTGTGAAAGAGTTGGATATATGTGAGTGGTTAGGCTCTTTATATGTGTGAAGGAGAAGGATATATGTGAGTGGTTAGACTATTTATATGTGTGAAGAAGAAGGATATATGTGAGTGGTTAGACTCTATATGTGTGTGAAAGAGATGGATATATGTGAGTGGTTAGACTCCTATATGTGTGAAGGAGACGGATATATGTGAGTGGTTAGACTCTTTAAGCAAGTTCTACAACCACCTTCAGTACCACTACGAAACTCCTGCTATTACTATCATAGAGAACCCCGTGCCTAATTTGAGTACTGATAAGGTTGGTAAAGAGAGAGAGATAAAGTGAGAGAAAATATGTAAGTTGGTAGATTGTGTAAGTTTGCGTAACAAAGATATGCAAGTTGTTAGGCTTTTTAAATTTCTGTCTCTGTTCTCTCTCTCTCTCTCTCTCTCTCTTAATTTGTGACAAAGAGATGGATATTGGAATCATTGAATGTGTATAAGAGAGATGGATACATGCGAGTTGTTAAGGTCTTTGAATATGTGTGAGGGACATATACGCCGTGTTAATGTCTTTGAATATCTGAGAGTTGTTAAGATCTGTGAATGTATATGAGGGAGATGGATTTGTGTGAGTGGTTAATTTTTTTTAAGCGCATGCGAAAGAAAAAAATATATGCAAATTACCTAGACTCTTCAAGTTTGTGTGTGAAAGAAATGAATATATGTAAGTTGATAAACTCCTCGTGGCCAGTCGTAGTGCCCAGTGGCACAAGAGTGTGACTGTAAACGACTGGTTGTGGGTTCGATTCCCACTCGAGGAGTGGAAATTATATTTCCATTTTCTTCGCTCTGGTGTCGAGGTAAAGCGCGGCGTTAAGTTCCGCCACTTAACACGCAAGCCTCCGAATTCGGCGGAAAGTGGGGAACGGAGTGTCTTAACACTAGGTTCCCTCTGCCTTCCCTGCTGTGTGCGGGATACAGCGTGAAGCTATTTTTTTTTTTGATAAGCTCCTTAAAGTTGTGTGAAAGAGATGGAAATATGTGACTCTTTGGGTTGACATGAAAAATATGTGCCTTGTAAGGCGATGAGAGACTGTGAAGTCGATATACATACGTCTTAGTTAGTCTTTTTAAACTTGTTAGAAAGAAATGGGTATATGTAAATTGCTTAGCGTTTGAGTTCGTGAGAGAAAGTTGTATACAAAAAAATAAAGATTAATAACTCGTAACCCTTACTACATTTCAGATGACCAACACCTGCATAGTAGACAACGTGCCAACTCTACCAGATTCAATAGTAGAACTGTCATTAGAGAACACAGTACCAAAGACGATGTACCAGCCCATAGACAAGCATATCCTATACCCATCTAATGATAAAACACTAAATTACAACACTAAAGTGTACCAACACATGGAGAAAGAGGCGGAGAGTGACAAAAGTGATATATACAGAGACTTGGATAAGTTAGAAATGTATTTCTGTGCGAAATGCAATAAGACATTCAGAAAGCAGAAGCAGTATGAGGCGCATTTGAACGAAACTCATTCTAATCAAAAGGTTTGTGTTGTTATATTATTAATTATTAGTTATGTTATTAGTAATATGTGTTTTGTAAAATTTGGAAGTTTTATTAAAAATAATGTTATATAGTTATTTATCGTCATTTATTAAAATTTAAATATCTTTATTTAAAGAAACGCTTCTTCTAAACTAATTGAGTTAAACGTTTTTATCGAGCTACGTTTAAAGCCCTCGAAGCTTTCCGCTTGATATCTGCATGAATCGAATCGATTGAGTGGCGGAACTCGACGCCGCGTTTTATTTTATTGCTCAGAGTAGGGAAATAAAATAATTAAATTATGATAATTTCACCTAGTATGAATTGAACCACCAACCAATTGTAGTTGCAGTCAGTGTTTTATTTAAAGTATTTTAATTCATTTTATTGATTAACTTAATAAACTTAATAATCTTGTAAGTAAAAGTTTGTCTTAGCCAATAAAGGTGTATATAATATATATTAAGACATCAAAAAAATATAATTATATAAACCCACGCAATTAACATTTACCACCGACTGACTTTCGGTTGGCTTAGAGAATAATATAAAGGCATTTTTACGTTACATAGCTATTTACGAATGACGTCAATGGCTATGCATAACAAGTGTACATTGTAACAAATGGACCAGCTCAGATTCGTCGTCGTCAGTCAGTCAGTCAGTCGTGGCGCAGGGGTACAAGCGTGTGACTGTAAAGGACTGGTTGTGGGTTCGATTCCCACTCGAGGAGTGAAAATATTTAATATTTCCATTTTCTTCGCTCTGGTATCGAGGCAAAGCGCGGCGTTAAGTTCCGTTACTTAACACGCAATGCCTCCGAATTTGGCGGTGCCTGGGGAACGTTCAGTGCTATGTGCGGAATACAGCGTGAAGCTAGAAAACATAGAAATTTGGTCATTTTTAGTTTTTCGTTAGATTTACAATATGTGTGTATTTGAACAGATGGACGAGATGAACGAGTTCAGCGAGCCCGAGGACCTGATGGAGGGCATCCACGTGGCGGTGGGCGGCGAGGGCGAGGGCGAGGACGCGCACTACGACCACGTGCTGCCGCATCTCACCGTCGAGAACGGACACGTGCACCAGGAGCACGTGCGGCAGTGGTGGGTTTATATATGGGGTTCGTTTTGAGGATGGATGCGTTAAGGAATTAAGAAAACTTAATCCATTTATGATAATTTCAATGAGTAGGAATTTTACTAATAATTAATCGATTTCAACATTATGTAACAAATGACATTGAGGACACAGAGCGTGATTGTAAACATGATTAGTTGAGGGTTCGATTGTTGTTAGAGGAGTTAAAAATATTTAATTTTCATGTTCTTTGCTTTGGGAAACACTTTATTTAAGTGGTGTTAGGAATTAGGAGCACATGCGACAGTGGTGGATTGTGGGTTCCTATACAAGGTTCATGGGGTTTAGGTGGGTTTAAGGATGTGTTAATAGGTAATTGGGCTGTGTTTTAGTTAGTGTCACTATAGTGTTTCAGTTAGAAACAAAGTGTAAATCAGTGGTAAGTTTATACAACTTAGTTGTAGAGTTTGGCTGGTTTAAGGGATGTGTTGATAGGTTTAAGGATGTGTTTATGAGCAATGAAAAGTTTTTTATTTAGGGGGTACTTATGATCATTCAACAGTAACAAATTTGACATTGGTAGTAGTGATGGGAATAAGAGTTTAGGGAAATTACGTTTAAAAAAAAAGAAATATTCAATACTTCAATTCTCTGAGTGGGCATCGAACCCACAACTAGTCCCGTTTATTGTGGCGTCACATTTTGTGCCCGTATGTAATTATATATTTTTTTTATGAACAATAAGTCCGACTGCACCAGGTATCTCCGCAACGCCGCGAGCGCCGCGGGCGCGGGCGCGGGCGGCGCGGTGGGCGTGTCGTGCGCGTGCGGCGGCGCGGGGCTGTGCGCGGCGTGCGCGTGCGTGCCGCTCCCGGCGCCCCTCGAGCCGCCGCCGTCTGTTGCGCGCGTGGAGGAGAAAGGTTAGTGTTGTATGTACACCCCACCCTGCCAGGTATCTCCGCAACGCCGTGTCGTCGGTGGGTGTCGCGGCCACCGTACCTCTCCCCGACACCTGTTAGGGATGTGGAAGAAAAGGGATAGTGTTCTAGCAATAGAATGAAACTAGCGGCCCGCCCACGGCTTCGGCCGTGTAAACTACATACAACTAACCGTTTAATCGACCGCTAGTAAAGCATCATAACTCACCCAAATTTATTTTTCCCTAATTTTTTTGTTCAATAAAAAAAACTCCAGAACAATATAGCTTTCTGATTGGTTCAGTATTTCCAAAAATTACCTCTTACATACAAACTTTACCTCTCTATATAGTACTAGAACATACTGTATAGTGAACTACATAATTGTTTCGGTATATTGCAACCCTTAGGGGTAAATTTTTGAAAAATAAAGTAACCTATATTTAAACTTAGATTATCAAACTATATTTATGTCAAAATTCATTACAATCGGTCAAGCAGTATAGATTTTTCATATAAACTTTCATCCCCTATTTCAACCCTTTGTTGGCCATAATTTAATTTTTCTTTCTCTGCTCAAAGCACAAATAAAGCGTGATATTGAAGCAGCTACTTAGTAAGCTATATTTATGGTTTACTAAATAATATAATTATATAAATTTA
Source organism: Dryas iulia moderata (assembly GCA_019049465.1). Classification (NCBI taxonomy): domain Eukaryota; kingdom Metazoa; phylum Arthropoda; class Insecta; order Lepidoptera; family Nymphalidae; genus Dryas; species Dryas iulia. The sequence goes on from CM032429.1 coordinate 940,500, forward strand.
TAGTTTATAACAAAATATTGTCTATACACAGAAGAATCCCTCCAACGGATATTTGAACCAGAGCAACAAAACAATCAACCGTTCCCAGCAAATGAAAATCAAAATCAAACTCAAACTCCAACTCAAACTCAAAGTCAAAGTCAAACTAACGATAACGAAATACAAGTGAAGCTCGAGCCGGGAACCGAACCCAAGAACGGCAAGAAGAAAGCCAAAACCTACAGATGTTCGCAGTGTGATAAAGTGTTCAGTCATAAAAATAGCTTGCTCTATCACGAGCTAATGCATGGGGAGAAGAAGGAAGTGTGTAGGGATTGTGGGAAACGGTTTTATACTGTTAGCGCTTTGAAGGTTAGTGACGCAATTCTCTGTTTTTTTTTATTTTGACTATTATATAGAAAATAAAAGATTATTTTAATGAACAATTGATTAGTAACTTTTAGAATATTTAATGAACTATCCTGCTAGGGGTAAAGTGTAAAGTTAATGATATTGCATGAATACCATTCTCTCGAAGCTTATTATACGTCTTTGTATAGCAGAAATTTGTTTAAATCTCTCTAGTTAAATGCTAACAATAAAAATTTGTAACAATCCTGCCACATTCAAATATTTATAGGATAGATGTTCATAGACAAAGGTAATTTACGATCATCAGATGATGAATCAGATGATTCTGAAAGCATTGCGTATCAAGTGGCGGAACTGAACGTCGGGCTGTACCTCGTTACCAAAGCAAAGAAATTGAACTGTTAAATATTTCAATTCCTCGAGTGGGAGTCGAACCACAACCAGTCGCCTTTATATTCATATCTTGCGCCACGACTAGCCTTAAAAATTGCAATTTATAATAAAAATAGCTATTTTCTTATATACTTTTTAACTATAGGTACATAAAAGAGTGCACAACGGTGACCGTCCGTGCAAGTGCGAGGAGTGTGGGCGTGAGTTCAGACAGTGGAGTGATCTCAAGTACCATAAAGCTTCGATACATTCTGACCAGGTATGGAATAGATTTTTTGTTTTAAGTTTATTTATTTAGTTGCGTGAATGATTTAATTTGGGTATGCTAATATCTTGGTAGGATACTATTGGTACCATTTTTTTTCTTTTTTGATAATATTAAAAAAAATGCTGGGCCGTATATCTAGCCAACCATTAAATATCCATGTGCAAACCAAATGAGTCAACACATCAAGTGTTACACTTACATATTAGAAATGTATATGATTGACTATACAATAAACACAGTTCTCATTTGTGTTCACAGTTGAAATTTGTTGGCAAAAGTCTTTTTTTATATTTAACTAGCGGCCCGCTCGCGGCTTCGCCACGTGAACTGTTTCGTTATATTGCAACCCTCGGGGTCGCATTTAATAAAATAAAATAGCCTATTTATAAGTTTGGATTATCAACTAAATTTATTATAAAATTCATTATAATTGGTCAAGCGGTTTAGATTTTTCATATAAACTTTCAACCACTATTTCAACCCTTTTAGAGGTCGATTTTTGTAAAAACAAGTAGCTTATGTTAGACCCAGTCACTTTTACTACTTTCATTCTAATTTTCATCCAAAACGGACCGATAGATTAGCCGTGAAAGCGTGACAGTCAAACAGACAGACTTTCGCATTTGTAATATAAGTATGGATGTGTAAACAGTGACAAGAACCAATTCATTTTAATAGATAGAGACAACCAATTAATTTTAATACATTTTATGTTACGTGTATTTGACTATGGACTCCCAAAAACAGTGAGATAAGTGCCATCAGTATAGGTGATAATTTTATAATTGGAAAGTTGTACTTATATTTCATTTATATATATTAAAAAGAGTACAGGTGCACGGCTTTGTGGTACTCCTAACTATATACTGTCTTTTCTACTTAAATGGTACATTTGGTAATGGTAAATATTGTGTTCTCTAGGAATTCCAACGCAGCTGGATATAGAACGCATGGCTTTGCGGTCTGAATATTTGAACGGTTTCCAAGAGACGGGTTCAAAATCCCGATGCCATAAAATCTTCATGCGTTTTCTAAAATTGTTTTACAATTTCCCAAGTAATAAAAGATTGTTTTATACATATATACGTATTTATGTAATGCAGAAGGAGTACAAGTGCGAGTTCTGCGGCAAGGAGTTCGCGCGGCGCTACTCGCTGAACGTGCACCGCCGCATCCACACCGGCGAGCGCAAGTACAAGTGCGACTACTGCGCCAAGACCTTCCGCGCCTCCTCCTACCGCCTCAGCCACATGCGCATACACACCGGTACGTACACCCCCCTACTCCCCCACTCCCCCACTCCCCCTACTCCCCCACTCCCCCTACTCCCCCACTCCCCCTACTCCCCTTACACCCCCCCATTTCCACCTCTACATACACGCCGGTCTCAAGTTTACCGTCTCCCTCTCTTGAAGACGTTTTGTTATTCATAAACCAAAAATCGTGGTAAAGTGAGGTTAGAAAAAACTTTGTATTATATCTTATCCTTTTTTTGTTCCTTTTATGTGTAATAAAGACTAAGTGAATGCTATGTTATAATAAATGACTTCCCTGCTATGTAGAAAAATAGTTTTAGCTTCGCTAAATCTATTTTGGCAAAAACCTTTTAAATTGACTATAGTAAATGTATTACATAATTTTCTAAGTAACAATTTCTTAAAGGCTTAAATTGCATTTAAAGCAATGTTTTTATTTCTACTTCTGAATAATATTTCTCTAATATTACTACATCTGATCAATTCATTTTGTTTCAGTTGACTTCTATTTCATTTTACATGATTATATTAATTAGATATTTTTATATATTTCAGGGTGCAAACCTTACAAATGTACGAAGTGTGACAAATCTTTCCGAGTCACTTACGACCTCAGGCGGCACATGTCCATACACGACAAAGTACGCGTCATAGTCGACGACCCCAAGAAAAATAAAGACAAGAAAACAAACGCACAGAAGTTAGACGAAACCAAAGCAGACAAAAGCAAACCTGAGGAGAAGAAAGAAGTTTCTAGATTACCAGTACTAAAGACTTTGCTAGATAAAAAAGTTAAATTGCCCAAAAAATCGCCTAAAAAGGCACCCAATGTCACAATACAAAATCGTGAATTCAAAATGAATGAATACGATATAATAGACAGGCAAGATCAATATAAGTTTAAAGAAGTGTACATACATAAGGACGGGTATATAGATGAAATGAGACTAGACCGAAATCAAGATAGAGATGTAGACGCTAGAATGAAAAGTCAGGAAGAAGATCGTCTTGTATATAGAGAAAATACAGATGGCAAAATGCCTGTTTATAACCAAATAGATAAAAGTAAAGAATATGATGGTCCAATAGTTACTAATACAGTGTCTTTGACTGATTTAAGGAGTTTAGATAAAGATGTGAGAGAGTCTAGGAGTGAAATCCACGGGGAGAGTATAGAAAATGGCTTCTTTGAAAGACTATCTGCTTTTTATAACATTCCGGCTGTATGAGAGTGTTTTAAATCTGGGTCTAGACCCAGTTGATGGATTTTTAGTGAATTCTTAAGTATACACAGATAACAAAGGTTTTAATAGTGATGTTTGTAAAAGTGAAAGATCTATTTGTTTGTTTTTTTTTTAATTATTGATGATTTTTTTGTCGTAATGCATCTGTGGTAAGCTTATGTAATGGCCAAATATTTATGCACTAAATATATGTATATATTACGAATTTCTATACATTTCTTTCACTTTTGGCACAAATTTATTCCGTTCTTAGTTGTACACTAATAAGATTTTTTTAATAGTCTGCTAATTTACAATACAGGTTGTTGTATTATATTTACTTTTAGTTTTTTTTTTTAACAATATAAAGACTTATTAATTTTTATTTAATAAAACCTTTTTTATTACATAGGTAATTTTGTTTTTTAATATTTTTTCTTCTATATAATGTACTTATATGCAGAAAGTCTTAACGCTTATAAAATGAATATTTTGACCAACATATGTATAACTAAATAGCAATAAGTTGGCACACCTGTATGAAACCACCGTAATATTTGAAAATAATAATATATTACACATATACTAAGAAGATTCTGCTTAATTTTTTCGTGATAAGTTCATATTAAATTACTAAATAGATACCAAACATGGGTTGTTTTTCTTTGTAAATATATAAAATGGAGAACATAATGTTTTAACTCTCTGCCGCTAATCGTAAACATAAAAAATATTAATTTACATTTTAAACAGGAATATTAAAAATACATTTTTTTTAAACTTATAAAAAATCCTGCTACTTTCAATTTTATAAGTTTTATAAATATGTCTTTTTCATAACAAATATGTATGAGAAAAATCTGTTTAGGAGATTAACTAGGACTTATCAGATAAAAGTGAAATAGACTTAAAATATTGTAAATCTTGCTTTATAATGGAAATTGCTGTACTAATTTTGATGATATGTTGATTATTGTAATATATGACGAGGTAGTCAGTCAGAAAACCTGTGAGACACTTTGTCATACACTCTCCGCTCGAAATCGAGAGATGAAACTCAACGCCGCGCTTCGTCTAAGATACCAGAGCGAAGAAAATGAAATGTTAAATATTTCTACTCCACAAGTGGGAATCGAACCCACAGCCAGTCGTGTTTACAGTCGCACTTTGTGCCTAAACCACAACTGGCTTATTTTATTTTTAATTTAATTTTAATTAGGTATTTTCTATAACGACTGAGGAAGAAGATAAAATGAACTGATTGGAATGATTTTTCTTTATCGAGGGATTTTAGATTTTTAATAATTTTATTAACTTTGGCTAATCTCTATATAAATTTCTCATTTTCTCGCTGGTGTATATAAAAAAATATTATAACTTGCATTAAAAGTACCTACATGTTTTTTCAGAATGGTACCAATTTGAATACGTTGACTTATAATTATTAATATCAATGTATTGTTATGCAGCGTGTTGTAAATTTATTACTTTTTATTTTTACACTAATTAGAAAGTACTTAAATATTTTGTATGAAAATTTTGTTATCGATATTGTCCACAGTTTAAATATTATTGGTGCCAAAAATAATAAATAGAATTTCATTTATCAATTTGTAGTAATAAAACAGTTTTAATTGAAAATATTTGATTTAAAAGGTTTTTGTAAATAATTTGATGTATTCACATATTGCAATAAGCCAGTGATTTCGGAGATTTTTCAGGACTTCATACCATTAAAATAGATAAACTTGAACATTTACTGGAAAATCTTAAGTTTAATTTAAAAAATCGAAAAAGTATTACTTCGAAAATGTTAGTTTTTATCATAATTTGGGTGTTTACATTAACACATATAACAACTTACATATAATATGTATATATTTAGAACAACCACTCTACTACTAACAAATGCCACTTGATAATAACAAGTCAAGTCATTAAAAGTCTCTATTAATCTGTGTCTACGACTTTAAAATTAAATTAATTTCCTTTTATATAAATGCTAATTTTTAACTATTACATTAAAATATACCTGTTTATGTTGATAAATCTATCCTTATCTTTTTCGGTTAAATAGAAAGAGATGAATATACCTTTTAAACTCAACACAATGTTAGTAAAAGTATAATGTAAAATGTATTTGATTATTTTTTTTATAGCTTCACGCTGTATCCCGCACACAGCAGGGTAGGCAGAGGGAACCTAGTGCTAAGACACTTCGTTCCTCACTTTCCGCCGAATTCGGAGGCTTGCGTGTTAAGTGGCGGAACTTAACGCCGCGCTTTACCTCGACACCAGAGCGAAGATAATGGAAATATAATTTCCACTCCTCGAGTGGGAATCTTTGATGAATAAAGAAAAAAAAATAATATTTAATTGTATTTATATGTATAAGTATTGAAAGAGTAGTGGGTGTTTGAAACCTTTTTTTTGTATTTTTTTTTATTCGGAATCTACAAAGTTAAGCTGGAAACCAAAACTCTTGATAAATTGGTAATATAATATAGTATATGTTAGAATTCTGCCTATTATATCGAGTTTATTGTTATGTATACTTTTCTATAGTGATGTAACGAATACAAATATTCAATACACGTTCAGGCAATTTTGCGCATAATATAGTTGACAGACAACCATATATCAAGGTACCTTTTTATATAGAGTGGCATAAACGTTACTTGGTAACGCGTATTTATCAAGGGGAAAGGTAGCTTTAATAATTTATTCTAAAGTATTATTTTAACCATTTCTCTATATCAAAGAAAAATATTTTTATTTGTTACATCACAATTTCCTTGAGAAGTTTCATCATAACGGTGCCAGACTATTTAAAGTGCCTAGGATACTTGTACATAATTTATTGTAGACTGATTTAGTTTAGATTTACGAACGACCCTGTATATATTATGTATTGTGCGAACAACTCACATTTTTAAAGAGTAAATGTAAAATAAAGAGAAAATACGTATTTTAGTTGTTTTATTTGTTTTTTAAGGGTTCGATTCCTATATGGGATTATAGTTTTGCCATTTTTATGAAACAAGGTGTGGGGGAGTTTTGCCATTTAACTCGAAACATCTTGAATTCTGACGGTAAGTGGAGAACGGATGGTCGTAACAATAAGTAATCTTTCTGCTCTACTAGGTATATGGGTGACAAGCGTGAAACTGATTTTAGCTGAAATTTGAATTTTTTTATGGAGTAAAGGAGGCAAACGAGCAGAAGGCCCACCGGGTGTTAAGTGGCTACCTTCGCCCATAGACATCCGCAATATTAGAGTTACAGTGAGCGCTACTAGTCTCAGGGATATATATATATAGGACAGAATTTGTTTTTAATTCGTCGGGTTATAATTCGTAGTGACACATTTATTGTCTGCGGGCTGGTATCTGTAGTTGATAATAGGAGAATAATTAGAATATATGAGACTAGTGATCGCACGCAGCTTTGTGTACCAATCTACACAATTTTTATATATTTTTTTTTCACCTTCAACTCATTGGGGATTGGTTTTTAAAAAACAAATAGTCTATGTTTTACCCAGGGCCTTCAACTATTTTTATTCTGAATTTTATCTCATTCGGGCCAGTAGATTATCCGTGAAAACGTAACAGACAGACTATAGCATTTGTAATATGAATAATACAAAAATATATAATGATCTTTATAAACAATATAATAAATTTATCCGTCAAATTCATCAACAACACTCAATATGAATGAATGTGAAATAAAAATATATGGACTATTATTTAAAAAACAAGCACGTGGTTCTCAAAGAGTTACAACGCAAACAATTAGTCAGCGGAATCAACGACTTGGCCCCAACTCAAAATATACACACAGAGAAATCTGAAAAAGCTTGCATGCCGTTCTATAAAAAGCATATATTTTTAGAATTTTTGAGCAAAAAATATCTGGTGTGTGAAAATGAGTAACGTGGAATGCGGAAGTGAGCTTACTTTATAGTTATTTACCAAATTTTCTTCTGAAAATTCGTTATTGTATCCATTTTATATTTTAGTAACACTAAAATGGCTTTTTTTTTATGGAATAAAGGAGGCAAACGAGCAGAAGGCCCACCTGGTGTTAAGTGGTTACCTTCGCCCATAGACATCCACAACATTAGAGTTATGGATGCGTTGCCAGCCTCGAGGATGTAGGACAGAAGGAGGAAGGAAGGATGGGAATAGTGGGAATAGGGAGAGCTGGCTTACATGCCATCGAACCGGAACACATCATGAGATGTTTGGCGGTTCGTCTTTGACACGATAGTGGTCGCGAGCCAGTCGGAGAACGAATCTCCTACCACCAAGCTACTGGGTTATCCGCCTTTTACGGAACGCTATCCCAGCTGCGGGGGAGAATTGTATTCTTAACCCGTCCCCCCACGGGCTAAAAATGGATGTATATATTTTAGTTTCACGAAGTGAATAATTGTTGGTTTTGAAAATTGTTATTTATTTATTGTAGAAGACAATGTTAGAGAATATCCTTGAGAGAATATGCCCATGTTCTTCCGTCAGACATTATTATTTCACAGTGTTTTCTTTTTACCCTTTACCTATTTATTTTATCAATATCATTTGTAATTTGCATTACAGATATTATAAATGATATTAATAAACGATTAGGCCGAATGTTCTTCTTAATGTTCTTTTTGAAGAAAAGACTAGGTTCTTCTGCACATGTTTTGAAATTTGTGTTTACTGAGTATTCCTGTAACTTAAGTTAACCGGTGAATACCATTATTTTTTCATATATAAGAAAATTGATCTGATTTTACTCATCGATAGAACCTTTTTGTAGAGTGGCATAGTAAAGTATACTTAAAACGAAGATATATACCATAGAATATATATAGTGACTAACATTTAATTTATCAACGTGATTGACATCGTTTGATTAAGGGTTTATAGATATATTTTTCAGAAATAATTAAAAAAGTTTTCAGTGCCTAATCCTTTATAGATTTCCAATTACTTAACAGAACTGAACATAAATTTGGTAAACAAAATTGAGGTATACACAGAAAAACTTGTTTAAAATTCTTGGCCGAAAATCTATTGTTACTTCAAAAATTCAAAAAGGCGAAGAATTATTAAGATTATTTCAAGATTTACACGAGATATGAATTACTATAGCGTGACAAATTCAATAGGACTCCATACCATTTTGAGCCACTTCCGGTTGAAGCATTGCCAACAATCCTGACCGTTTCCCTCGTGCAGCAGTCAACTAGTTCATTAACTTTTGTTTCATACTGAACGCGTGTTGTTACTTTGTATTTGTAATATATTTTTGATTGTCGTGACTCAGTTGTGCTATATCTAGCTTTGTTTATGATATCGTTTATAGCGTGTTTGATCCTTGCATTGCTAAAGGTATAATATAACAGTGGTTTCAAGAATAGGTAGTCAGAGGTATCTGAGTGTCAAGACACTCCCTCTTCCATTTTACACATTACACATGATTCTAAGTAGGTATGCCTTTTGAGTGGCTGAATTCAAAGCTTAAATGGATTGATTGATTGTTGTTTTGACACATCTATTAAAGTTGTTTAATTGCATCTTCTTACTTTATTGTGGATTCGTAAGCCACTTGTTGATATAGCCAAAGGCATTTTTTTAATTTAAAATTACAAGTTACATTCTTCATTTTTGATTTTTTCAACGTTAAACAATTTACCACCGATTCACTAGTAGAAGTAAATGACTCAGACCTGAGAAGAATCGCCGCAAGGAACTTATTTTTTTTAAGTCAACAATTTACAGGTATAGTTATATACTGACAATAGTACTATTGAAACAGAATGGCAGCATATCATTCCGAAGGCCTGTTATCACTTACAAAATCTTTAATTAGGTAAGTAAAGTAAAAATCTTTAATAGAAGTAAAACGTGGGGAACGGAGTATCTTAATACTAAGTTCCCTCTGCCTACCCTGCTGTGTGAACAGGATACAGCGTGAAGCTAGAAGAAAAAGAAAAAAAGAAAGTAAAATCCTTTAATACTCAAACGTCTTTTCACAATTTTTCACAATGTTGATGTGGAACACTCTTGGACATTTTCTGGGATATATATTAAGAGTCAATTTTTTGTAACTCTTCATCTTAGTTTTTTCATCTGTTTGCAGTTACATCCAACTTAGGACATAAAAAAGATCCCTATAATAACACGTTTTTTGGATGTACCTAAATGTAACTATGGAACATATTTTTAGCTTTATTTTTCTGCCGAAAATATTTATTAAAAAAAAGGAATTGTAAACGTAATTTGTTACTATGAATTGACTTATTCATTCTAGAACTAACGTCCTCCGTACGTACGTCCATACATGACTCGCTTTCGTGCAAATAACATAGAATCTTCTAATAAAGTTCCCGAATTAACTTGGCTGTGAAATAAACTAGTACGATTCAGACAGCTGTTAGCTATTACTAAATATCAATTCGTTCTGTTGTAGTAATACAGCCTGCAGAATGGATATAGCACTTAACTACGTCTACGAAGACCACAATATTTTTTTTTTTTATTAACTTGTGATGCCCTGGGACTATTATAACGGTAATGTCTCATTTGTGGACGGAAAGAGGAGAACAGGGAGTGTGTTGTCACTAGATTCTCTCTGCGACTACCATGGTATACGGGACATAGCCTGAAGCTATAAAAATAAATTGATTTTAGCGTGTGACTGTAAACGACTGGTTGTGGGTTCGATTCCTACTCGAGGAGTGGAAATATTTAATATTTCCATTTTCTTCGCTCTAGTGTCGAGGTAAAGCGCGGCGTTAAGTTCCGCCACTTAACATGCAATGCCTCCGAATTCGGCGGAAAGTGGGGAACGGAGTGTCTTAACACTAGGTTCCCTCTGCCTACCCTGCTGTGCGCGGGATTTGTGATTTTGATATTACCATCTGGCGAGAAAGCTTAACTCTATCTAACAATCTTTGGAAAAAATGTAGCACTGAGTTAAGCCCTCTAAATTTAGTATTTTTTTCTTTCTCATTACTTTTTTGTAATAAACCTCGCACATAAAAACAGAGCAATTTGACAAGTATGTAATTTTTGATTTAATAAATATCAGGCTCTTTTATGAATATAAACCTAACTGTCTTCCCATTCCACGACAAACAAAGCCATTGTTTGACTTATTATAGTAGTACCTAGTCGCTTCAAATCTCACTCGAACACAATTTTGGACGTTTTTTACACGTTACAATTGATTCAATTAAATATAGCATCGTACTCATTAAAATAATATATTCCCAAAAATGCATATAGTATTCATTTTATTGTATTGCAAACGAGCAGAAGAACCAACTGATGGTAAGTCCTTAACTGATGGTAACTGATGGTAACCTTCGCCCACGGACATTCACAACTTTAGAGGAGTTGTGGATGCGTTGCCGGCGTTGAGGGTGAAGGAGGGAGAAGGATGGGCGAGAATAGACCTATATAATAAATAATTTTCACATAGAGATATTCATGACAATATTGTCGTAGAGGATGTATTAATTAATTTACTTCTTTTTTATTTTTATTTTTTGTAGCTCCACGCTGTTCTACGCACATAGCAGAGTAGGCAGAAGGAACCTAGTGTTAAGACACTCCGTTCTCCACTTTCCGCCGAATATGTGGTATTGCGTGTTAAGTGGCGAGAGAACATAACGCCGCGCTTTGTCCCGATGCCGGAGCGAAAAATTGCAATTTTTAAATATTTCCACTCCTCGAGTGGGAATCGAATCTACAACCAGTTGTGTTTACAGTCACACTTTGTGCCTCAGCACCATGACCAGCCAAAATTATCAGAACTGAAATTGTCATAATTGTGTGTTTAATATATGATCAAAATAAAATATTCCTCATAAATTACTAATATTTGTTTTATACCATATTCCTCCTTAGGAAGCGTACGAGCAGAAAAATCACCTGATGATAAGGGATTACCTTCGCATAGGAACATCCATAACATTAGAGGAGCTGTAGATACGCATACGAAACCTTGATGGTAAAGAAGGGAGAAGGATGATTGAGATAGATAAGTGGGTGAGATTTTATGATAATATATTATATATTTGTATGTTTATTCCAAAAAGATATTCATGGCTATATTAGCTTAGGGTGTCAGACCAAACACAAACTGTACCTGTTATTGCCGCAAAAATAACTCCAATACTAACTAAACTACATATACCAAATAATCCTTTCATCTTAACCCAGTTAACAGAAAAACAAACATATAATCTTCAAATAGCGTACCGCCATGAATGGACCGCAGCATCACGCAAGTTGTCACGTGGTGGTGATTCACGCGAGTGTTTACCAACCAACACCAGCTTCATGTCGGTGTAAAGTTAATACAAACACGCATTTTTGTCTCATTATTCATTATTCTCATTATACTATCCGCATCATTATCTTTGGGAATGACGTGACGGGACGTCATCGTCAACTCGTTGACGTCTTATAGATTTGTGGGAGTCCTTTTTGGTAATTATGTTTCTATTTATTTTGGTTATTATTACGTGTTTGGCAGTTTTTTTAAGTCTGAACGTCTTAAGTCTGTGTATACTTGGTAATGAAAAAAAAACAGTATTTTTTTTCTTTTCACTGTCTATTTAATGTTCAATAACTAGAATTTTACGTATATTTAACCCAGCTTTAATCAGTAAAGAGGCTATATAAAACGATATGAGCTTTTTTTACGTTAACAATTTTTTAACTATAGTTACTAATAATTAAGATATTACGTCACACATACATATGTCCTTATTTACATTTCATAATAGATTATTGTCTTCCCATAGATTTCTATTCACGTAAGCCAATCTTTTATGCCGAACAATAAACAGGGATGTACAGCGAATCAGATAACCAAAAAAGGTTAATTCCCACCGTCTCACGTCACGGCGCGGCGTACGTGAGGTTATTTCTGGAGACCGAATCCAGATTTAGTTCGCCCGAACTACATATATTATCTTAAAAAGTAAACAAATGGTTATAATAAGAGCGCTAGGTGGAGCGCGGGCGCACGCGTGGGTTAGATTGATGCCTCCAATGTTTGTTTTTAAGCGGATTCCGATGTATTTATTTTATAACGTTAGATTTAGTGAAAATTCACTACACGCGTTGACAGACGGACAGATGTGTTGTTTTTATGATGTTCGTATTGTGTAAATGTGGAGTGATTGCACTCTTTTGTTATGCTTTTGTTTTGTATACAGTTGGAAGAGGTTTTGACGTTGCGCCGTCGTTAAAAGACTGAAATGATTTCTTTTAAATATTTATGCCTTTCTACAATTTTTTGTTGCCTTTCTAAGTAATAAAGTCTAAGTTCTAAATATATTATCTAGTTATTTATAGATATATTTTGTCAATATTTTAAGTATTGTTGACCACGACCTCGAATAAACAAATTTATGACTTGATTTTAAAATAAGAAAAGTCTATGAAGTAACAAGTCTGTACGCTTCTAACAATAAATTTAAAATAGAAGCTAACCTATTAGCATCTACTAACATAACATATAAACCAAGAACAACCTACTCTAACCAATTAATGGCTAACGATCAACAAACAATAACTAACAGTATTTATGTAGAACAAAATTACGCTGAAGTGGAAAATTTCGTTAATGCCCATCTGATACACGTGGCCGCTGTACTAGCACAGATTCATCTGAAATTACAGGAAAATACCCTCTTGAATGAGTTATTTCATACATTTTTTGGCTCACCTTAAATATTTTCATCCTTACTCATAAGACCAGATCGGACAAGCAGGTATGCGTGCTGCAAATTGTTATACATCGCCCACGATGTAACTAACGAATACTCATTAGGCTAAAGAAACCATTAAATGTGTTTTGGACATCAATAAGGGCGGAGTGGGTAATGTGTAAACTGCATTCTTGTGAGATAAATAATTAGTACGAAGTGGTTGAGTCATGGAAAAGAAATTTGGGTTCATCAAAGAAACGTAAGTTTATTATTATTCAAGTTTCAAGGAAGCTGTTATACGCAATGTAAAGCGCTTGAGCTTAGCTGTAAGTATTTTTCTTTTACTCAGGTCCAACTACGACGTAACTGACCGATTGAGTGAATAACTAAATGTGAAATTTTAGTGAAAAACAGAGTTCATTGTGACAAAGCAGAAAATAACTGAGGTGTAAAGGTGCCATTACAAGGCTTATTTGTTACATTCTCTTATGGGAATGCCTTATCCAATTTAAAATTTTCATTTTTAACAACTATTATTATTGAAGTAATTTAATTGAGTACTGATAATTGTAGTATAATTTGACCATTCACTGTGACAATTAAATCGGCAAAGTAATAAATTTATTGTGTGTAGTAAACTAAACGATTTATTTGAAAATCCAAATCTTGAAGTAATTTCTTTATTTATAGTCGATAATGTAAAAAGTGCTTAAACATATTGTTATAACTTTTATGTTTGCATAACAGCTCTTAAAAATCACTTCTAGGAAGTAACTTCTATATTGAAGTTGTCCATTTCATAGTTATATACTAAACCCACAACCAAAACGTACAACGAGGCATAATTTAATTATACTATCCTGAAATGAATATTATTGGACGCTGGTCAAAAGACCAAACTCAAACGGTCTCAAGGGGATACAGCTTCAGGACTGAGCTATTTGGATGTTATTATTTCTGTCATCTATAACCATGGAAATGCCACGGGGCGTCTTAGGCTTTGTAAGTGGATTTTATTTTCCGGATAGGGAGTAAAGGGGGGTAGGGGGGGGGTGCACGATGGCTGCCTGGGCGATCAGCCCATTTAAACTAAAAAAAATGAATACTTATGTTGTGCGTAATATACCTACAAGCATTTGTCCATATAATAATACAAAACTTCTAAAGTTAATCAAGTCTAGTAAGTTTATTACAAAATTTCTTCGACCTTCAAATATTTAGGACTTACTAAAAACTCTATTAATCTTTATTTTTTTTTTTCTTTTTTTTTTTATGGAATAAAGGAGGCAAGCGAGCTGAAGGCCCACCTGGTGTTAAGTGGTTACCTTCGCCCATAGACATCCACAACATTAAAGTTATGGATGCGTTGCCAGCCTTGGAATGTAGGACAGAAGAAGGGAGGAAGGATGGGAATGGTGGGAATAGGGAGAGCTGGCTTACATGCCATCGAACCGGAACACATCATGAGATGTTTGGCGGTTCGTCTTTGACACGATAGTGGTCGCGAGCCAGTCGGAGAATGAATCTCCTACCACCAAACTACTGGGTTACCCGCCTTTTACGGGACGCTACCCAGCGGCGGGGGGGAATTGTATTCTTAACCCGTCCCCCCACGGGACAAATCTTGACGCTTTATTAGAAAAAACTAAAGTTAATAGCATATTTATTATTCGAGTACCTTAATTTTATTTATGGCATGTTAATGACGCAAATCCACTGAACTGATTACCTTCAAACATTGCATTCTTGAGGAATCTAGGGCAAACTTTTATTTTGATACCACTAGCGTAATTACTAATGTTATAAATAGAAACATGATTTTGTTAATTTCCGTTTGTTTCTAAAGCGTTTTAGAAAAAACTATAGACTTACATAATTCGATATAAGCTACAAATTTCTCAACTTCACGACTGCATGAAGGTACTGACCTTGTATAGTAGGGAAGAGAGAGAAGAATATGAAACAAGGAGATGAGCTGGTACATTCCATTCTCCACATTCCACTAGAATTCCTATTCAAACTATTGTAACATGAGTAGTGGAACTCAATACCACACCGAGTCTTACTATTAAGCAGGGAAATAAAAATAATAGTTTAGCGGCGTTATGTTCCGCCACTTAATACGCAATGCCTCCGAATTCGGCGGAAAGTGGGGAACGGGGTGTCGTCGTCGTCTGCCGACCCTGCTGTGTGGGGGATATATGTGAAGCTATAGTAGTAGTAGTAGTAAAAATAATAGGAGCTGTCTCACTGCGCCACAATGACGTCATCTTTAACTTCTTGAAATAATAATTAACAAAACATAGTTCAAAACTAAGAAACCCTTCAGTCGTAATCAAAACTAGTCAAAAAGTGTGAAGATACTCTACGCTCTCCTTTCTGACCGAAGCGCTGTGCTTTGTTTTTGGTACTTTTTTTTTTAGCTTCACGCTATATCCCGCACACAGCAGGGCAGGCAGAGGGAACCTAGTGTTAAGACACTCCGTTCCCTACTTTACGCCGACTTCGGAGGCTTGCGTATTAAGTGGCGGAACTTAACGCCGCGCTTTACCTCGACACCACAGCGAAGAAAATGGAAATATTAAATATTTCATATTTCCATTTTCTTCATATTATAACATTTTACAGGTTATCGTTTTAATTCTTTCCTATAATGGAAATCATATTTTATCTTTAGATTTGAGTATGTTTTTGTCTTGTTTTTTCATAGTTGAATAGTTCTAAAAGGAAGATACAGTAAGTTTTATTCGATATTAGTTTTGGAACTAAATAAAAATTAGGGTCAAAGTGGCCGAATTCAACACTTGATGAGAATAATATAAGTATAATCGTTCCTCTGAGTGGAAATCAAACCCAGACCCTTGTATTTACAGTCAAAATCTGGCATACTACTCCACGATGGCTTATGTACACATGATCATATACTTCTATAAATGTATATAAATACATATAAATGCATTTTTGTAGGCAGAGGGAACCTAATGTTAAGACACTCCATTCCCCACTTTCCGTTGAATTTTGGAGTCATTGCGTGTTAAGTGGCGGAACTTAACGCCGCGCTTTGCCTAGGACACTAGAGCGAAAAAAATGGAAATATGAAATATTTCCACTCCTTGAGTGGGAATCGAACCCACAACCAGTCGTTTACAGTCACACGCTTGTGCCACTGGGCCACGACTGGCCATAGTCAGCCAGGCTGGCCAGTCTTTGGTACTAGAGCTAAGAAATGAAAATTTAAAAAAATCTTTCCCTGCCATAGCGTTTTCAACCAGACGCTACCCTATTGCGCAACAATGGTTTTGTTATTTTCTTTGTTCATATCCGAATATCCGATTACCTATCAGAAATCTTTATTTTATGATTGATTATTGATTAAAGTACCAATATAGAACTGATGTAACAATGACAGGCGATAGGTATGTGCCAAATGATTAATTAGTGCGAAAATTAACGTGACGTATTAATATCAGAGGAAGTAATATCATAATCAATGATAAGAGGTTATAAGATGCATATCTATAAACGATAATATCGAAACGACGCTGGTGGACGTGGACATTGCTCAATTTTGGCAAATTCTAATACACAGTTATTGTTTCCCTAAATTATGCTTTAAGTATATTTATAATAATTTAATTTCAGGTTAATGATTATTTACATTTGTGAGTATTATTACTAAGTTTTAATAAAGTATATACGTTGGTTGTTTCCATACTTATATTAATATATAAATGCGAATGTCTGTGTGTTTGTCTGTCACGCTTTCACTGCTAATCTACTGGTACGATTTGGATGAAATTTAAAACGAAAGTAGTAAAAATGACCGGGTCCAAAAAATGAAAATAATAATTGTCCTTTTCTTTATAAATATTTATATAAAATTATTGTCAATTTAATGATAATTAACATCTCTGAGTGTGGTTTCCAAGTAGTAACAAAGTTTATCTGTAGGTACTAATGCTAATACCATAGCAGAGTGGAATTGTTCCGTCCATAGAAGGTCCAAAGTAATCTATGATTGATGTCTTAGATCTAAGGCTCTTTTCACACTCATTTTAAATTGCAATATTTACCTAAAAGCTAAATCGTATATTTTTTGTCATCTACATGAGTGTAAGTAATGTTTAAAAATGTTTTTAATATAAATTAACTATGTTTATTTGACAAAACATGGTCAGTAATGATTACTTTGAATTTACTATATAGATCAAAAATTTGAGCTGTAAAATTTTGTTTATGAACAGAATACGCTTAACTAAGTTATTAAGATTTTAAAAGCTCGCTTTGCTACTTTTTTCTATTATTTATATCCAACATTTTGTTTTAAAAATAATGAATGCTACTTTCAATACGAGTACATCTAAATAAATAAAATATCTTTGACAACTTTCACTTTTACAACAATTTATTGACTGTTAACTGCTAAAAATGACGCTGAATAGATGTTAAATATGCGTGGAATGAATCGGATTAGAGTCCAATGCCGGTTTAGCTAACTATTATATCAAATAATATAATTGTAATTTTTATATTTGAAAAGAGCAACTGCTGAGTTTCTGGCCGACTCTTCTCAGCAGAACTGCCTTCCGAGTCGGTGGTAGCGCCATGAACATTAGACGATTCAAAAGTGCTTACAAAAGTCTATTTGAATAAAGATATGTTGAATTTGAATACATGAAGGGTGTGTTTTTTACACATGTTAGTGACACCCGAATTCAGTACTTTTGAGTCGATTATATCTTCCGCTATGACTGATAATACTGACATTTTATATTTATTTGTGATTAATTATTACAGGCTATTAAAATCAAAAAAATATTTTAATTTCAAATGAAAAATTAAAACCGCTCAGTTCTGCCGCTAGTGTGAAACGCCATACAAACTATAACGACCATAGATAATAGGTGTAAAATTACGTAATAGATCTCAATTGGAGGAATAACCCACTGACACAGTTCGCGCAAAAACGTCGCAAAAACGCACTAAACTAAGTAACGTGATATTGTAATTTACCTAAATCCGTTTACTAATTATTCTTTATTATACCAGTACGTATAAGTATGGGGCCAGTCGTGCCGCAAAGGCACAAAGTACGACTGCAAAGCGACTGGTTGTGGGTTCGGTTCCTACTCGAGGAGTGGATATATTTATTATTTCCCTTTTCTTCGCTCTGGTGTCGAAGCAAAGCGCTGCGTTAAGTCCCGTCACTTAGCACGCAACGTCTCCGAATTCGGCGGAAAGTGGGGAACGGCGTGTCTTAACACTAGGTTCCCTCTGTCTACCCTGCTGTGTGCGGGATACAGCTTGAAGCTAAAAATGATGTATAAGTATGCGATCGTCTTTATTAAAGAGGTAAGCGTAGGTTCGATACCCGGTTGAGATTAAAATTGTTTTCCGAGCCTGTAGAGATAAGGCTTGTTCTCGATTAATATTTAGGAAACGTATACAAGTTTCAAAGCAGCGTGATATGAAACCCGCATCCAAGACGAACGGTTTCTAAGAGAAGCGGGTTCGAATCCCGCTTGGTTCAATCCGAATCCAAGTGTGTGGATGACACGTTGAAAGTGCTTTTTTATAATAAAAAAGTAAAAATATACTTTTACAGTAAAATAATAATATTATATAATTATACCAGTATTTACTACACATATGTATTTTCTTACAATAGAGAGATTAACAATTATAGCAGATTTATAACTGTGAGAGTTCTTCGTATTCATTTCTAGGGATTTTACATTTTATTTTTTGACGAAATCAAACAAAGTTATATAAAATCAAGTGTCATTTGTAAACTATTTTTTTTAATTACAATCTTTAAATATTTTTTCGGTTTATCCTTTTTTCCATATAACCTAGTGCCAAGACACTCTGTTCTCTACTATACGACTGAAACCGAAATATTACGTTTTGAGGTACAAAACTGAATCCCGCACTTTGTTTTAGGTACTAAAAAACCATTTACGCACGTCGGAATCGAACCTACAACCCATCACGTTTATAGTCAGACGCTGTCCCACTGCGCCAATGGTCTCGTGGATGTTTAAATAATTATATCATTGACTGAAATATGACAGCAATAATAAAGTAAAGATTATACTGATAACATTAACAGAAATATAAGGAAAATTACATTATGTTATATACATATATTTAATTTAAACGTTTGTTCCTTAATCATAAATACATAATGCTAACACTTACATATTCCATACTTCGTACTTTTTTTTTATTGAATAAAGAAGCAGATGAACCACCTGGTGGTAAGGTTACCTTTGCCCGTAGATATCTACAACATTAGAGTTATGGATGCGTTGCCAGCCTTGGGGATGTAAGAGGGAAGGATAAGAGGAAAGGAGGGAGGAAGGATGGGAATAGGGAGAGCATACTCATATGTCATCGAACCGGAACACATCATCAGATGCTTGGCGGTTCATCTTTGACATGATAGTGGTCGCGAGCCAGTCAGATAACGAATCTCCTGCCACCAAACTACTGGGTTACTCGCTTTTTACGGGACGCTACCCAACGGCGGATGTGAATTGTATTCTTAAGTCACCTCCCACAGATTAAAAAAAAATACTTTTTTAAAAACGCAAAAAGTAGTGAACTAACACTCTCTTCTATACTTTCTGCGTGAAAAATAAAATGACTGACCTTAACGCCGATTTCTAAATATATTAAATAATACCTTATTCTTAAGAAAATCTAAGAAAATATTTGTCCGATTCTTATTAAGAATCCCAGGCGTTGTCACAAAATTGAGACGCACTTTATATAAGACTGATTTTTTTTTAGCTTCACGCTGTATCCCGCACACAGCAGGGTAGGCAGAGGGAACCTAGTGTTAAGACACTCCGTTACCACTTTCCAAATTCGGAAGCTTGCGTTTTAGGTGGCGGAACTTAACGCCGCGCTTTACCTCTACACCAGAGCGAAGAAAATGGAAATATTAAATATTTCCACTCCTCGAGTGGGAATCGAACCTACTACCAGTCGTTTACAGTCACACGCTTGTGCCGCAATATTGTATGAGTTGAAACGTAAGGGTCTTGTCGAATAGTGTACCTAGTGCACAAAGAGCATAAAAATATTAATGTGGCTGAATGTGAAGATATCTAATTACACAAAAATAGTCAGAACTAGACACAGAGGGAGCCTAGTGTTTAGACACTACGTTCTCCGCTTTTGGTGCAAATCTGAGATATTCTATTTTGAGTGGTGACACTCTACCCCGCGCTATCTATCATACTAGATGGGAAAAATAAAAACAATTTGAATATAATAATTTCTCGTAGTGTAACAGCGGTTGAATAGAAGGAAATGTTATATTTAAATTAATATTTTCCCCCTGGTAGGACAAGCCTCGGCTTTGAGCCCAGCTGCTCATACACACCATGTTTCAAAATATTGTGATAAAAACATACTTTACATTAAATTATCTCTCTTCAAGTGTTGAAGCTATTAAAAAAGGTTTGCAATTCTTGCAAGCTTTGTTGAAAGATTGAATAATCTTTAAAATATTTTTTGAAATGAAATTATTTACTACTTAACTACATTAATCGCGTATATTTTTGGTATTCGAAAAAATATTTTTTTAGAAAACCCGACGTTTGAACTCTACCTGTTGTAACTGTGACCACGGATTACTGTAAAGTGTTCACAACGTCGGGTTTTCAAAAAATATATTTTTGAAAACCAAATATATACGCGATTAATCCGATTAAAAAGTAGTTTCATTTGGAAATGTGTAATAATCGCGAAAACTAAAATTCTTATTATTTTTAAAACATTTGTTTTGGTTTAAAGATTATTCAATCTTTAAACTAAACTATCATCTGCATTCACAGTCAATACAGTCCGTATCTCGAAATAGAGATGACGCTACGAGCGTAGCTCTGTAGACGCTCTACGTATGTTTACACGCGGCAAATTATAAGGAAAATATTACTGTTAAACTTCTGTTACTAATTTAATATGATATTGCATATTAAATGCATGTAAATGTGTTTTTAGCGAATGAAAATATTTGTTATGTTATAATGTCTTTATTTATTACTTTATACTGATAATATTTTTTTGGCATAAAATATGGAATTAATTGATTGATAATTACAACTGATCGCAATAACTCAGACAGGTAAAACTTTACTGAACAAATTTTTGTCAGGCAAAGTGTTAAAATCCAACGAAGACAAGAATGGTCTGGTAAGACAATGAAAGTTGAGTTCTGCCTCTTAACTCACAATATTTTAATTTTTAGCGGAAATTGGAGAACGGGGTGTCTTAACGAGTAATAGATTTAGCACAGTTATAGTTTACATAGAGAATGATTGCAGATTGCAATTGATTTTAAAAGGTGCAGATTAACATACCTAATGTAATCACATTAGGTAATAATGTCATCACTGTGCTTCGTTAGAATAGTTGTAAAAAGTTGTATTAAAAATGGTTTCGTAGATTTTTTATTTCTTTCATCTTATAATTGTAATTCCATCCAATTTGAATTGGCATTAGATTACTGTAAAAAATATTTAATGATTCTAAAATGAACAGGAAGTACTTAATTTTAAACTTTCTCCTCTATTTTCTGTCTCTTGTAAAGAAAAACTTACTTTATATTTTATTTAATAAAACTATTCTATCAATGAATGTATGACTTGAAATGCTTCTTTCAAAAAGATAAAAATATTTATTATGAAATTATTTAATTAATTAATTTATTATTTATTTAGTCTATTACAAGCACTTTCAAATCGTTAATTAATATAAAATGTCATTATTGTCAGTCCTACCGGAAGCTACCACCGATGAGGAAGGCCATTCTGCTATTTTGACACACTTCTCGATATCCGTTTTGCTTGCACACGATGACAATACAATGTTTTCATAGCGTAAAATTTAATGTCATGTCATAATGAAATACTTCAAGGACTGTTTTTTTTTTAAAAAAAAACGATTTTTAAACATCTTCACACTTCTTCTCGTGTACCAGAGTAAAGAGAATCAAGTGTCAATACACTCCGTTTTCCACTTTCCGTCTGAAATAGATATATTAAGAGTTAAAGACATTTAAAGATTTTCCTAAGTGTGGAATAACACTTTAAAAATGTTTAAAAGTATTTAATAAATAGCATTATCTCTTGCTAAACGATTGTTCGTAGAATAATCTTTGGGTAGCAGAAATTTGTAAAAATCTCAATCTCTTCGAATCCCGCGGCGTTCAAATTTTTATACGTTTTCTTTAAATGTCTTTTTCAGTTTTCTTAAGTGTGGAATAACACTTTTAAAATGCTTAAAAATATTAAGAGTTAGTAGTGAAACTCAACGTTTCAATGAAACAATAGATTCTACTACCTAATAGATTTAGTATATCGATGGCTCCTATATACTCGTATAAGGGTCAAAGTGCGAAATAACAACTTTACAGGAGAGGTTCCGAAATTTTAAGATAGCTATAATTTTATATTGAGTAATTAACCAAGGAGAGGAGGAGAGGAAAGTCACATATTTGTACGATATCTAAATGGTAATAAAAGATCTTCACGCAGCTTCATAATATAGATTATTTTTCTCAAAGAACGAACCGATTAAAACGCTTTTAAGCTCATTTCAGACTTTTTACCGCCCTTCATGATATTCTGGGAGAACTTAATGTCAATATACTCCGTTCTTTAATTACGACGCAAAATACAAATTTTGCGTGTGAGTTGCGGAACTAAACGCCACGCTCTATCTTAGGCACTAAAAGGGGGAAAATAAAATGTTTTAAATATAATCACTTCCTCTTTACCACACACCATAGCAGATAGAACTTAATGTTACATCACTCTTCTTGCGTGTCGAGAGACATAACTCAACGCCGTCCCTTGTCTAAGGAAACGGAGAGGAAAAATCTAAATAATTTAAGTATAATCATTTCCCCGAGCAGAAATCGAACCCACTACTACTCGCGATTACAGTAAGCCATACACATCTCTATAAAGCAACGTAGAAGTTGCTATGGCAACGCGTGACAGACGTCACGAGGGCGTTATGACAACCTCAAAATTAAAAAAAAAGCAACAATATGTCATATTTCAAATATTCATCTGGTACTCTATTTATTTATTTTTTTTTATTTTTTTTTTAGCTTCACGCTGTATCCCGCAAACAACAGGGTAGGCAGAGGGAACCTAGTGTTAAGACACTCCGTTACGGTACTCTAATCTTGTCTGTAATCTGTAATATCAGATAAAAGTTAACGAAGCAACAAATTCCTGACGTATTACCAATTATCCAAATCTACCTGTTATCGCTAACTTAATTATTATATTAAATAATTTAATAAAAATTATAAAGCAACCGCCTCATTAATATTAATAATCCTATGCGTTCTGAGTATTTCTTGGTTATTAATTGTAATTGTCAAGAGATTGTCAAGAGGTTATAAATGATTATTATTTATATAATAATCACTATTATTGTTATTAATAGTGGCCAGTCGTAGTTCAGTGGCACAAGCGTGTGACTGTAAACGACTGGTTGTGGGTTCGATTCCTACTCGAGGAGTGGAAATTATATTTCCATTTTCTTCGCTCTGGTGTCGAGTTAAAGCGCGGCGTTAAGTTCCGCCACATAACACGCAAGCCTCCGAATTCGGCGAAAAGTGGAGAACGGAGTGTCTTAACACTAGGTTCCCTCTGCCTACCCTGCTGCGTGCGGGATACAGCGTGAAGCTATTCTAAGCTATTATTATTTATATAATAATCACTATTATTATTTTTTATATAGATATGATGATATCTGGCGTCGTGTAAAAGTGTCTGATTATTAGCGCGATTGGTTGTTGGTTCGATTTCCGCTATGGAAGTAATTATATTTAAAGTAACAACAAAAATAAGTTGTAATAAAGCGTATAAGAATTTCGACGCAGCGGATAGTAGAACACTTGGTTCAGTGGTGTGAGCGCCTGCACGGTATTTAGGAGGCGCGGGTTCGAATCCCACTGCGTTACAATTTTTATACGTTTTCTAAATGTCTTTTTCAATTTTCCTAAGTGTGAAATAACATTTTAAAAATGCTAAAAATATTTAAAGTTGTAGTATTTCTTCACTATAATATCTAATATAAAGCACGGCGTTAAGTTCCACTTCTGAATATGAAATATTTTCATTTCAGACGGAACGTTGGAAAAGGAGTGTCTTGACACCAGGTTCTCTTTGACTACTGTACTATGTGGGGTAGTAATAGTAGCGTAGTCAAAGTTTAAGTTAGTATAGGTGTAAGTGAATAAATAAAGAAAATCACGCGTTGTAAATTTGGCACAGTTTATATAAGTCGATATATTTATATCGACTTATATAAACTGTGTGCCACTGTGTTTCTTTGTCTATTTAGACAAAGAAAAAATAGATTAAATTAATTAAAAAAAAATAACACGCCCTGCCATGTTTGACATATACATCTGTATAAAATGGCGTGTTAAGTTGCTATGGCAACGCGTGACAGACGTCAAGAGGGTCACTACAAGGTCATGCTAAGGTCTATATAATAAGTGCAGTGTTTAGTTCTATTCCTTAACACTCCGTGAACTAAAATTATATAAAAATATTTATAGTAAAGGAAATAAGGAAATAAAATAACCTATTCTAGAAATGTCATCGTTCACATTGTAAGAAAAGAAAGAAAGTGCAAAGTGTAGTAGTAATTACATTTGAAGTTTAAAGTGACGTTATTTGGCAGATAAGAATATATATTTTTTAATTAATAGTAGCTTCAATTTTTTCCACAAGGCAGTCAGAGAATGTAGTGTCGAGACACTCTGTTTTCTACCTTCTACCTGAGTCATTTCTTGTGGGAAACGGATAAGTCAAATGACACTTCAATTCTGTATAATATTATTAGCGGCCCGCTCGCGGCTTCGCCGCGTGATCTATTAAGGTATATTGCAACCCTCAGGGGCTCATTTTCAAAAAATAAAGTAGCCTATGCTTAAGCTTAGATTATCAACTATTTTTATACCAAAATTCATTACAATTGGTCAAGCGGTTTAGATTTTTTATATACACTTTCATCCCCTATTTCATCCCTTTAGAGGTCGATTTTTGAAAAAATAAGTAGGCTTTGTTAGACCCAGTTATTTTTACTATTTTCATTCTAAATTTCATACGAATCGGACCGGTAGATTAGCCGTAAAAGCGTGACAGACAAACACACAGACTTTCGCATTTATAATATAAGTATGGATTGAATCTAAATTATGCTTTAATATAATTTCACATTGTATCATAAATATAATAAAACTTGACTCGTTATTATCGTTCGGTAACTACTAATAATACTACTAAGTACTATTAATTTCCCCGTTAAGTAATTTCGTATAAAACTTAATTTGCTCAGCACCTACTCTGTCTTATCACTTGTTATCGCGGTATATAAACGCTAAATTAGCCAAAGTCTGGGGAAGCCCCGCTCATAATTATTACATTATTTAAATCATAAATTATTACAATGAGGTTTTTTACATTTCCCACGGAAAGAATCTTTATTACCAAAATTATTAAAATAAAACTTTTTTTTTATTTAAAAAACTTTACGTTTCTTAAATTTATTCGTTTATTTTGTGTTTTTTTTACTTAATTTGTATTCTCACACTTCGGTCACCAGTGATTTATAAAAGTACTAGAGGCCCGTCCGCTGCTTCGCCGCGTGATCTACGTAACTGTTCCCTTATATTGCAACCCTCGGGGTGGACTTTTGAAAAATAAAGTAGTCTATGTTTAAGCTTAGATTATCAACTATATTTATGCCAAATTTTGTTACAATCGGTGAAGTGGTTTAGATTTTTCATATAAACTTTTATATAAATGGGGGTATTTCAACCCTTTAGAGGTTGATTTTTGAAAAATTAAGTAGCTTATGTTAAAACCAATAACTTTTTCTACTTTCATTCTAAAGTTCATCCAAATCGGACCGATATGTTAGACGTGAAAGCGTGACAGACGAACACACAGACTTTCGCATTTATAATATAAGTATGGATTCCTTCGTTTGCCAAAGAGCTTTGAACCTTACACTCAACGTCTTGGAAATATGCAATAAGTGTCACATTTAAAATCTAAAAAAAAAATAACATATCTTAAACTTTTATATTTTTATGGATAATTAATTTTTTAAATATTTTTATCTATATAATTTAATAAAATCTTTTGTTTTCGTGATTATTACACATTTTAAAATGACACTATTTTATTTTAACTGGGTTAATCTTGTATATTTTTAATATTCCAAATTACATTTTAGTAAACCCGAAATTTCGAACATTATACGCGATCACATGTTGACTATACACTATACAAGTAGATTTCTGAAGTTAAATCTTTTTCGCTTCTATTGGTCTATAATAATAATACATAGTACGGTACGGTATTAGAAGAGAGTCGAGAGATATAGTAAAAACACAGTTAAAATCAATCCCATAGAAGGCACAAAGAGCTTGAGAAAAGACTCAATTCTTCTGATAGCTTAGAAATAATATGTAACAACATTACCTGAAAGATACTTCAAAGGACCGATCATAAAAGTTCATCCAAAAAATCTATAGAAATTACATCTATATATAACAACTTTTAAAAACAGCTTCACGCAGAACAGGCATAAAGAATCTAGTGTCAAGGCACTCCGTTCTTCGCTTTCGAGGTATGGGGTCGTTCTAGTATTACGTAAGCAGATTTATTACAGTTATTTACCCACATCCACCTGGCCAGCAAAAATAAGCAAAGCTCTTACCCCCCTGCCCCATATTTACGTAAGCATTTTTCAATTAATGTATTATTTATGTTATAATTATAATAATATACGGATTTCAGATGATCATCATCTAGACACCCTTATCTCCCATGTCATCAAAAATAAGCCAAGCATGACCTCCCCGCCCCCTATAGTGCTCACGTAATTCTTGAACAGCCCCCCTATTTCATATTAAGTGGCGGAATTCAGCGCCGCAAATTGCAAAATTTTTTGTAGATATATGCTTAAAACGACATATCATCGTATATATTTAGTATCGATATAAGGAAAATGCATTAACTACGCAATATTCACAGAAAGGTCGCTATTGTAATCTCGTCAAAGTTCATTTAGTTCTATGAAATCAGTTAATACTGGATTAGTTTAGATTTTATCACCTTTAGTAATGTATGCGTGATAATTGTGTCGTGTACAGTCATTTGTGAGGTTCATCACGAATCAAAAAAATGTAAAGTTAAATAAAATTGAGTGGTTTTGCCCAATTTTCAAATCCATACTTATATTATAAATGCGAAAGTCTGTCTGTTTGTCTGTCACGCTTTTACGGCTAACGGGTAGATTACGATGAAATTTAGAATGAAATTAGTTAAAAATCCACAGTCAAACATAGGCTACTTATTTTTTCAAAAAATCCTCACAAAAGGATTGAAATAAGGAATATAAGGAAATAAGTTAATAAGGAATATAAGGAAATAAGTTAATATAAAAAATGTAAACCGTTTGACCGATTTTAATGAATTTTGGCATAAATATAGTTGAAAATACAAAGTTAAACATAGTCTACTTTATTGTTCAAAATTCCAACCAGGGTTTCAACGGAACAGAACAATTACGTAGTTCACGCGGCGAAGTTGGGAGCGGGCCGCTAGAATATTTAATAATTTTTACTGATTTCAAAAGGGTTTTTTAGTTTGAATGTTTTTGTCCTAATCCTACATAAATATGATGATAAACATAATTTGTAGACTAGCCTCTCCGCTCCCTCCCTCGCTTCTTTCAAAACTAAAGTTTGGACAAAAGAATTAAGATAATCATGTAAAAATATAAATATAAAAATAACTGAAGAGGCCAGTCGTGTGACTGTAAAGCGAATGGTTTTGGGTTATTTCCACTCCTCGAGTGGGAATCGAACCCACAACCAGTCGTTTACAGTCACACGCTTGTGCCACTGGGCCGCGACTGGCCACAAGATATGTATGTATTTTAAATTTATAACTACCGAAAACTCAATTTAATTAAATAATCAGATAATTACTGTACATCAAAATAGACTAAGACTTATTTTTGTATTATTGGTTTTCATATAAGACTATAAAAGAGGCTTTAGAAAGATTGATTTGGATATAATACCTGCAATAAAAAAGGTATTAATGCGATATTGATACAGATATCAATATCGCTATTGTTTATAGATGGTCAGCTTCACGGTTATTCCCGTAAAGCAGGGTAATCAGAGAAGACCTAGTTTTAAGGCACTGCGTTCTTTCCGCCCTTAATTTTCCGTCCGAAATCAAGCCATTGCCGATTGAATGGAATTCAACGCCACGCTTTGCCTTAGATATCAGAAAAGATAAATAAAAATTGCATATAATAATTCCCCCTAGCGTATAATAATTAATAGTATGAATTGGACCTACAACAGTTAAAAGCTGTCCTACTGCGGGTTGACCTACAAAAGTAGTTATATAGAAACACATAGCTTAATATCTTACAAAAAGCCTGAAACTTGTAAAATTGGTGAACCACTTCCGGTTATACGTTTAGGTACTTCTATTTATTAAGACATTTCGTTTGATTTGTTACATTTTGTATAAGATTTTTTTCTTGGGAAGTAGCCTGAGTATTGGATGGTAGTAAATTTCTCAATAGTGAATCAACTGAAAATATTTTTTTAATTTCAAAGCATTTTTAAATCTCAATATTTAGTCTTACAAGAATTTACGCCGGCTTGAAAGGTAGTTCTGATAAGGAGAGGCGACGAGATACTCAAGAGTTGCATCAGTTATTTTAACATATAAATATTTTTAGTGGCCAGTCGTGGCCCAGTGGCACAAGCGTGTGACTGTAAACGACTGGTTGTGGGTTCGATTCCCACTCGAAGAGTGGAAATATTTAATATTTCCATTTTCTTCGCTCTGGTGTCGAGGTAAAGCGCGGCGTTAAGTTCCGCCACTTAACACGCAATGCCTCCGAATTCGGCGGAAAGTGAGGAACGGAGTATCTTAATACTAGGTTCCCTCTGCCTACCCTGCTGTGTGCGGGATACAGCGTGAAGCTAAAAAAAATAATATTCTTTTCATCTTTTCAACTATTTCAACTGTTTATATTTTACGGAACTAGATATAATATATGTATTTGTCTGCACAGACCGGGCGTGCAGATAGCTTTGTAAGATTTTCTTAGCTTGATAAATAGATACAGGTGAAGGTAACAAAAACGTTTTGAGACGAAAAATGTATATATTTATGCTCTTGCGTTACCCCGTACACAGCAGAAGGATCTAACCTAATCTATATTATAAATAACTTATAGACAATCAATCTGTATATAGAATATCTTTATATATTTATTAAAATATTTATGAGGATTGAGGGGGATGAAAAAAAACTAGTAAAAGATACACAATTTTTAAAAAATAATTCTGTCTTTTTGTACATCTACATAGATACCGGACGGATTTGAATGTAACTTTAATTTTGTGTTGTTTTTAACACTGGACGAAAGTCAGAGTTATACCAAGTGATTTTGCAAAATAGAACTGCTGATGTAGAATTATAATAGACCAGTTATACCAATAGAAATTATAACAAAATAAAAAACCTCAACTAAATTTGTTCAGCGTCATTGAAATTGAAGATTTGGCTGATATTACTGAAGAAAAATAATAATAGAAGCTAAACAGCTAACCTATCTAGATTTAGTTTTTATTTCTAAATTACTAAAATAACACTACTATATCAATTTCGCAACTGTTGACAACGTTGTGATAACTCAGTTGGAAGAGCGATTGCCTTTTATGATTACTTTTTACGATTTGTCTACGATTCAATCCTGATGTCCAGTCTGTATTTTTTGTTCCAATTTCTTATTTTTTAATTCGATCACCAGAAGTAAGTATATCTTAATACCTCCATAACAAATAATGCTTAGACCTTAACGTTGACCTACATAGCAATTAACGATCTGGAAAATGTGAAGAACCGTGATAGACAAGTTAAACTATTGTAAAATAAGTAAATTCACAAGTATTGTAAAACAAGCAGTTAAAGTTCACGTAACAACCCCCCTTTTTATATATATTGTGCAGATGACGGAGTATTAAATTTGTCATGGACAAAATTTGTATGGAGGTGAAATGCAGAAAGTTATTATTTTCTTCACGCTGTATCCTTTGCGGAGAAGTAGGTAGTAGAGAGAACGGAGCGCCAAACGCTACGGTCCGTGCATACTTCTTTCGCCTCGTCCACTGTCATCAACCTCTTCATACGCGCCCTCGGGGGGGTCCTCATGCTTTTTACGTGACCTTCCTCCAGTATCGTCGATACTGTGTTTTCGAAGGTCAACCGAGGTCTCCCCCTGCCTCTCTTACCACTCACCTTTGCTTCATAAATCTTTCTTACCATTCTTCCATCACTCATCCTCTTGACGTGCCCAAACCACCTGAGCACGCCCTTCTTCATTCTTACTATGACGTTCTCGCTAATACCTGCCTTTCTGTGTTTTTATTTTCTTATATCCACATTAATAAGTGCACGTTTAAATACGTCACGTCGTTAAAGTAAAAAAAAATCTATGTGTCTATGGCACCATTAGTTAACAATTATTGATTAAACATAGACAAATTTCAAGTAAATATATTATAAAAAAACTGTATTTAGGTATACGATTTTTATAGTTCTTTCTTTGTTTTTCATGTTTTCATGTGTTCATTACAGTTAGTCATAGCACAGTTGGACAGTGTCCGACTGTAAAAGTGATGGTTGCAGGTTCCAATTCTCTTTCAGGGAAATTATTATACATATTTAAACTTTTGTTTCTTAGCTCTGGTATCTAAAACAAAGAACGGCCATGAATACCGCCACTCAACACGTAATGTCTCGATTTCGGGGGAAAGTGGAAGACGGAGTGTTTTGACACTAAGTCCTCTCTGACTACCCTGCTATACGAGAAACAGTGATTACTCGATATCTTTTCAATTTGTCACTTCAGCCCTCCTCTCTTTCAAGCGTTCCACACCTCAAAGGTAAAATAAAACAAATGTTTATAAAAAAATAAATTAAGTACAAGTTTTATTTTCAGTTTTATACTAAATTAAGTTCATAGAAAATTATTCTAACGTGATTTGATCACTTAAAGCTTCGTAAGCCCTATCTTAACGATAATTAATTAATTTAACTCCTAGTTTGAGATTCCATGCCTTTGGCACTTACTAGACTAGGTCCTTACTAAGAAATTTATATTATTTATACAAATTTGTAAATATTTATTACTGTCAATTATTATAGAAATAAACAACTACCTCGGAATTTAAAAGCTCGGTAAAATTAATTAAAATTTTATAATAAAAAAGCTATAAGCATTAAGAGACATGTTTTGTTCTCTTGCCAAATTATTACAATTGTTAAGTATTAAGCTACTAGCAACTTATGATATCATTTGCTACTAGCAATTTTTGTCTCTCTTTCTAATACATAAATAATAATAGTTAAACAGTAACATTAACTGCCATTTTTTTACAATAATTAACTAAATTCGTTATTATAAGTTTTACACATTAATTTAAACTTTGCCAAAATTCTTGTTAATAACGCTAAAAGTATATAATTATACGCTAAAATATTTAAAAGAGAGCTGATTGCGATAAAAGTCAGTATTTACATTAACTTGACTAGAAGCAGTTAGTAAATAACTTAAAAACGAGTCTACACATACATAAATACTTAACAAAAATATCTTACTGGAAAAATTGTATCACAATATAGGAATTGCGCTGTCACGCGAATACGCTTAACAATACTGAATAGTGATGTCGATAAAACTTAAACTACAAAAATACAATAAATCTAGGATCCTAATATCTTAAGGGAACATAAAACCAGTCAGTTCACAACGTCATTTGGTCCCATTGCAATAAATTACTTAGTCTACGATAATACTGCTTAATACTATTAAAGCTGCTGATCTGTAGGCTTCCTAGTTTCACAGCTATACGAAAGTTCAATATAAAAGTTCATTATTTTCACCTTTTTCATCACTTATGAGGAAAATGATGGTTTTTGAAGGCAAAAGTTTGTCAGTCATTTGCTTTTACGTATCTAGTTCACAACGTGTCGTCTCACTTTTATAGCACTAAAGTCTTATTTCTTCTTCTTAGTCTTCTTGTTATTGTCCATGTCACGATCACCAAGCACTCCTCCTCTTCTCGCACACACACTTAGATCGGTTCCACCTCATATGGTTCCTCTATAACAATAGAAAATACAATTCGATCTCGTTGTTTTATTTTGCGAGTTTTATATGAAAAGTAAGTTTTTTTTTCATAATGTAATTACAATACATATTTCGCCTCATTGCGATGACAATGTGACATCTCTAAATCGTTTTCTTCATTACTTGACATATTATGATCGCGGTTTGAGATTTAATTTCTACAAAAATACGGTATTCTTTGATAATTTTTGGGGAAATTGAAAAATACCATGTTTTCGTGAAATACAAAACCGCTGCCTCCAATATCAAGCAATAATTGGAATGATTTTAAGGAAGTATTTCGTTGTCATCGCAAAAAGACGATATGTACGTAATTATAAAGATGCATAACTTAATATGCATCTTTATGAATCCATAATGAATCCTTATTTTGATTTATATTTTGCAAAATAAATCATCAAATACATACATATGTTGAACAAAGCAAAATGTTGCAAATATGCAAGTTATATTATAATTAAATTATAAAACAATGATTATTATAAAGAAAAACAAAGCTGGCTCTGGTAAGACAACGGATGTCAGTACGGCATTGTAATGGGTCAAAATCACGTAAAATTTGATTGAGAAAATCGACATTGAAAACTTGGGATTGGGAACATCCATGCATGATTGTGGAAAAAATTGGGGAGAAAACATCGAAGCGTTAGATTGGGTGATAGCATGCGTGCCGTCTACCTGCGTTAGTGCTCACAGACATCCATCATCCTACAAACCTTTTTGAGACAACTTCGCCTTTCCTCCAGATTTGGGCATTGACAGACGCACTTACGAGGATTGAACACCCTCGGGGGGCTGCAGTCGTGCGGCGAGCCGGTACAGCAGCCGCAGCTCTCGTGGACGTCCACGGTGTACGTCGAACACGTCTCCTTGTTCGTCTTTAGGTTGAATATCCGTACCTGGACAATACAAAACATTGTTAGGATGTATATATTTTTTAATTACACGCTGTATCCCGCACACAACAGTGTAGGCAGAGGGAACCTAGTGTTAAGATACTCCATTCCCCACTTTCCGTCAAATTCTGAAGGTATCGCGTGTTATATGGCGGAACTTAACGCCGCACTTAGTCTCGACACCAAAGCGAAGAATATGGAAATATTAAATATTTCCACTATATTTAATATTTCCATCTTCTGTATTAGGATGTCCTAATACTTATTGTATCTCATGTGTAATAATGAAACAATACCCATTCAAACCAAACGGTCGGTTATTTTATCTCGACGTACACCTAATAATAGTGCAAATGAAAATATTTGTGAAGTATGGGAGTTATGTCATTATTATCATTGGGCATTGCGTAAAGACTGAGCGTTTGCTCAGTGGGACAAGTGTGTCAAGGATGGACTGAAGATAAACAGATAGTGTTTGTCCTTTGCGCTTGATCAGTTCAAACGTAAGATAGTTTCACGTGCTGTCAGTCAAAACGGGATGTTTACAAAAATTTTCAAATATTATACCAATTTTTTAATTGAATTTTGAATATTTAACAAAAATATTATTTAAACGAAGGCTAATTAGTATTGAATTTACATAGTATTATATTACATTTTACTTATAGCATTAGGAAATAAAGCAAGTCATGATTATATTATACATTTTTTTTTATTAGCTTCACGCTGTATCCTGCACATAGCAGGGCAGAGGGAACCTAGTGTTAAGACACTCCGTTCCCCACTTTCCACCGAATTTGGAGGCATTGCGTGTTAAGTGGCGGAACTTAACGCCGCGCTTTGCCTCAACACCAGAGCGAAGATATTGGAAATATTAAATATTTCTACTTCTCGAGTGGGAATCGAACCCACAACCAGCCGTTTACAGTCACACGCTTGTGCCACTGCGCCACGACCGACCTGACTTATACAATAAATTAGCTACAATAATTAAGTTTAATATTCTAAAACGATCTCTCTATATCACACACGGCGACTAATGTTCATGCAAGTGGACTTACCGGGACAGCTTGCTTTCTTATTTTCGTGGGGACGCATTGGGAGCCAGGGGCTTCATAGTCGCAGAGGCCAACACACCGTTTCACCCAAACGTGGCTAGGATTCACCTGGGGAAATACGCTGGCGTCAGTCACCTATACATTCGGATGCGGATTTTCTCACGCATTAATGACCGACTCACGGATGTAAACGTTGATACGTTTAAATATTCAAATAGTCATATTTAGCCGACTCAATTGTTCCTAAGTTATGTATTATTATTATACGTTATTATGAAATGCAAGTATTTTAATTGCTTTATTACTAAGAAATAGGATTGTATTTGAATAAGCAAGCCTTGTTGTATTGATTGTGGAATATTAGTGGCTATTATAATTAGGTGGTGATTAAATATTTAAAATTACGAAAATTGTGATTTAATTTTAGTTCATTTAATATATTTTAAATTAAATGAATTAGTTAATTATATACATTATATTAATTAATTAATTATAAAACACAACATACCTGAAGATACGAAGTGTTAAGTTTAAGTTGTTCGAACACTTCCTTGGGCTCTCCGCACCGTGATTTCTCAATGAACTCGTTCCTCGTCTCCTCAAACACACTGTTGCAAACCACTGCAACAAAATAATACGGTTAGTGTGAATGCCTCAAGCGGGCCGCGGGTTGCATCATACTGTCACTAGAACTTCACTTAAACTTTCAATTTCGACTAGACGTTATCACTAAACGCACATTCACCTTTTGTTATCACGTCGCTCTCTTCGGCCTTGGGGAACTTTGGGTGGTGCCTGAACCCGGTCACGGCCGCGACGAAAACGAAAAAAAATACTATTTGCGCCATTATATTACTACTATCAGATATGAGCTAGGAGCTTCAGTCAGCACGTGTGGCTAGATTGCCGGCCTGCAAGTTTGTGGTGATCCGCGCGTCAAATCTCTATTATAAAGCCTGAGTCAAGCGGGTGTGTTAAGGCACGGCCACGCGTCATCTATACAAACACCTGATGCTACGTCACGCTACGTACGAAATCGCAGTTTGATCCGCCTTTGAGGGGTTACCGTTACCGTTACTGCGTTCACGGAATGACAGCCACTTTGCGGGCTGGCCCTGGCGTCAACTGCATCCGTATGGCCTTGGGTCTACTGACATCGGATATAACTTGATTATTAATATCGGATTTTTAACTTTTATATTTAACTTCTTGGTAATTATCTCGTGCTTAGTTAAGTTGGGTTTTACATTACGACATAATGTAAGTTTTCCGTGTGAGACTATATTGTGAAGTGTTGATGACACCTTTCGTTCACTGGCATGTGACGAATGATGACTATTATTAAATTATTTATTTTCTTACGGTCTTACAAAACGTGCGCGTACGCGAATATCACACGATATTT
This sequence comes from Dryas iulia moderata, assembly GCA_019049465.1. Taxonomy (NCBI): domain Eukaryota; kingdom Metazoa; phylum Arthropoda; class Insecta; order Lepidoptera; family Nymphalidae; genus Dryas; species Dryas iulia. The sequence goes on from CM032429.1 coordinate 976,349, forward strand.
GAGCTATCTCGTGTGTATTTCATTGTGTTTATTAATAATTTAGTATAAAAGGTCAATTAAGATATTATTTCAATTAAAATGTTTAAGCTTTGTGTAAAAATTATAAAAGTTTAGAAAAATATCAGTTATTTTTTCCTTATACTTTGTAAACATAGATATATTGAAATTCTTAAGATAAGAACTAAACTAGGTAATCTTCTATTTGGTCCATTTTCTTTAATTTTAAAGTTACGGGGAAATCCTGTCACTTTGCAGACGGGTGACAGAAATTCTTCGTGGAAATCAAACTTCAATTAGATAAGGGCGAATTAATCGCGATTAAAGATTAAATTTAATATAATATACATTCTTTTGATTGTTATTTCCCAACAGTTGTGGCGTGTTGTGTCATGTCCGCAGGAGCCGCGTGCCGGCGCCTGATAACATTATCAAATATATGTATAACAACTGTCATACCTTATACATTTGTGATAAAGATTACGTCACTAAATGGTGATGTTTATCAGTGTCCCGCCAGCGCGTGCTCGCCTTCTAAATCTAACCTAATTTTTAATCTCTAGGAAGTTTAAACGTGATTTTTAGTTATTATTACTGTTTTCTTATTAATTACCACGCGAACTATGCGTGTGGTCTGCGGCTTATCTAATGACAATGTAATGAATGATAAAGACATACTCTTTTCATCCTATTTTGTTTAATTCAAACATTTCTCATCTTATTTTTTAGCTTCACGCTGTATCCCGCACACAGCAGGGTAGGCAGAGGGAACCTAGTGCTAAGACACTCCGTTCCCCACTTTCCGCCGACTTCGGAGGCTTGCGTGTTAAGTGGCGGAACTTAACGCCGCGCTTTACCTTGACACCAGAGCGAAGAAAATGGAAATATAATTTCCACTCCTCGAGTGGGAATCGAACCCACAACCAGTCGTTTACAGTCACACGCTTGTGCCACTGGGCCACGACTGGCCACTTTCTCATCTTATTTCTAATATTACGCGAATGTATTCAATGTTTATTATAAGTCACTAAAAATATATTGATATCTAATAGATTTGAACCCACAACCCTGCCGAGTGTAACGTAACATTGATAAGATATTGACGATTGCGCCATAATAGATAGAAATGTGAAATTGTTATATTTTTATTATTCAGCATTTTGTTCATGCTATTGCTAAAATGATTTGGAAATTTAAAAATAGTATCTACAGTTTTATGCTTTTTCCGGCATTGCAAGATATCCCTAATTCTAGACATTGCGCGATTATTCCGGTGTGGCCAGTCGTGGCCCAGTGGCATAAGCGTGTGACTGTAAACGACTGGTAGTGGGTTCGATTCCCACTCGAGGAGTGGAAATATTTAATTTTTCCATTTTCCCCGCTCTGGTGTCGAGGCAAAGCGCGGCGTTAAGTTCCGCAACTTAATACGCAATGCCTCCGAAGTCGGCGGAAAGTGGGGAACGGAGTGTCTTAACACTAGTTCACCTCTGCCTACTCTCTAATAAAATAATTTAAATATATTCATTCCCCCAACTGGGGATCGAACCCCAATCCCCCAATACATATGTTGGCGGTCAGACGCTGCTCCACTACGCTATAAAGGCATCGATAAAAAAAGAATAATTTGTAAAAAATGTATTAATCACAATAAATTAGGTAACAAAATGTTAAAAATCACAAAGTTCAATATAATTAGCGTGTAGGTGGAAAATTTGAAAAAATAATTTTCTTTATGAATCAGCGCTAATGTAGAGCTCTGGTGATAATGACTGGAAAATTGGGTCAAATTGTTCCGAAGAGCCACAATACTTTACAATTTTCGTATAACCATTTTGTAAATAGTTTTCTTGGATGATGTAATGCATATATTGGTATTCATTGATTTATTTCTACATATATATTTTTTTTTATTAGCTTCATGCTGTATCCCGCACACGACAGGATAGGCAGAGGGAACCTTGGGTTAAGACACTCCGTTCCTCACTTTCCACTAAATTCGGAGGCCTTGCGTGGCGGAGCTTAACGCCGCGCTTTACTTCTGGTACCAGAGCGAAGAAATGGAAATATTAAACATTTCCCCTCCTCGAGTGGGAATCGAACCCATAACCAGTCGTTTACAGTCACACGTTCGTGCCACTGCACCACGACTAGCCCCATATTATAAACTATACTTCAACCGCTTCACCCAATATTATATTATAATACCTGCATTATAACAGATTCTCGCCTTTTCTCACATACTCGTGAAGTTAAAGAGGACTTAATGTTAAAACACTCCGTTGCCACTTTGAGGAAAATCAACGCCGCGTTTTGTCTATGTACCAGAGTACAGAAATAAAAATAATATTTAATCATTTTCCCGAGCGAGAAATAAACCCAGTTTGGGTAAAATCTTAAAATCAATTTGTCGAAACACGTGAAAAGCATCTATGCTTCAAATACAAGAGTTTCCTCGAGCGAAATTAAATACAAGCCAGTTGCACTACAAAAGCGTTTTCTTTACAGCTTTCCGTTTTTCTCAAGTCCACGAACGATTGGGGCAGTACCCGAGACCTGGGCTAGTGGCGGGAGAGGAGGAGGTTTTAGTGGGTAAACGGAGGCGTACCATCTTGCCCAACCGGAGTCCCACGTGACCGCGTCCCGGGATCCCATCCCGGGCGGGTAACCGTAACGAATTTCCTGACGTTAAAAAAAGAGTAATTTAATGTTAAGACACTCTGTTCTCAACTTTCCACTAGATTCAGGTCATTACGTATCAAGTGGCGGTACTAAACGCCGCGCCTTGTCTTGCGGAGAAATCAAAATAATATAAAGTGGGATCGAACCCACAACCATTCGCATTAACATTCAGACGTTGCCCCACTGTACCATGATGGTTTTACAATGTATTTAATAATAAATAACTAAGAAGCTCTAATGGCTCTACGTACATAATAAATACGTAACTCTTGTGAATGAAATCACGAGCAATAAATATACCCGATTGATAACCACGTGCCACTAATATAGTTGATAATATTCAATTATAATCTGTCTGTCCGTGACATGGCGGGTCACCGCTATATTTTGTATTTTATCGCTTTTAATTAAATTAAATAAGTTAACTATGTGGCCAATCGTGGCCCAGTGGCACAAGCGTGTGACTGTAAACGACTGGTTGTGGTTTCGATTCCCACTCGAGGAGTGGAAATATTTAACATTTCCATTTCTTCGCTCTGGTTTTACCAGAGCGAAACGCGGCGTTAAGTTCCGCCACTTAACACGCAATGCCTCCGAACTCGGCGGAAAGTAGGGAACGGAGTGTCTTAACACTAGGTTCCCTCTGCCTACCTAGCTGTGTGCGGGATACAGCGTGAAGCTAAAAAATCTTTACTATTCACGTGTAAAAAGTAAAGTAACTTAATAATTAACACATTAACAATGAAATATGTATAAGTTGACCTTTTTAATAATTTCTCAATAAGAGCGTGTTCGAGAACAAACTTTGCATACAAATTTACGTTTTCACGTAAAATGTACTGAAGTATGCTGAAAATGAGGCTTCCAGGAACGCGTCATAGCCGTGACGTCACCGTGACTAGTGGAATACGAGTTAACTAATTTCAAGTACTTACTTTTTATTCTGAAGGGTAATTATTAAATGTTTTTTTTAGTTTTACCCATAGCATAGGGTGGTCAGGAAGAACTTAATGTTAAGACACTCCATTCTTCACTTTCCATCTCCATTAGAGGGAATGTAACCATTCCCCCTAGCGGAAATCAAATCTTTGACCAATTGGTTTTAAAGTCAGACGCTGTCTCTCTACGACACAAATGGTCTTATACAAGTATACAACCCAAAATCATAGTCATAATATACGTAATACATACAGATTACAGACCTTAAATACGCCACTGTGGAGCAGTCCTGGGCCACTGATTGTAAGCATAACAGTTATGAATTCGATTTTAATTCGGGAAATGTTAGAAAATAAAAATATTTATTAGTACCTTTATTAAGTAAAAGACTTGCTGTCTTTACCGCCTGGACAGCCTGGCAGGACAGGCTAGGACAGGCAGCCTAGGTAAGGAGACCTATACCTGAAATGGGCCATAATATATTTGTTTCATTTTTTTTATCTTTTAGCTGTTTATTTATGTAGTATGTCATGGACATCATTGAAGAATAGTCATTATGACTATTTAGTTCCCTTAGTGGAGTCAGAAAAGTGCAACGTTGGATTTGATATATAAATAACTGATGTATTCAGTATTAACAAAATATATTTTCTCTGTATAAACCACAAAATATATGGGGTGCATAAACTGCAGTACGAGATTTTTCATTTTTTATTAGAATTCAGAAGTTATCGCTAACGCAACTGAACAAAATTGGATTCACTAAAGAGAATGATTCCCACTTTAATAAAATTTCACCATTTTGTTAAAACAAAGCATAGATTTGAGCTACGGTCAAAATTTTATTTGTCACGCAACCGAGATATGGCGTCTCAAATTCATATAGAGATCAGTCATGAAAATCTTGAGACTACTGCCTATCTTACGTAAGCAAAGCGCGGAGCTGTTTTATTATTTAAGTATTTTACATTACATTACATTTACATTATTACTACATAAACAATAGAGGACAAAAAGCATATAATGTATCCTTACATTTAAAAATATGTAAATATAAAAATATTTAAAAAAATCCAAGTAATTGTCATTAAATCACTTTAGTTTTTTAAATATATTTCAAATTATTATTCGAAATAACAATGTATAGTTCGGCGGTCTAAATAACAAGTTTAATCAGCGGACTTTATACTGGCGGCGTTTTTATCTAAAATATGTGATTTCAAGATAACCAACTGTTGAATATGTAAAACAATCGCATTCAATGACATCGATTAGATGACCGACAAGAGACAAAACCTGATAAGTTGCGTGGAGTTCCGTCATCTAATCCAAGATGTCAACTGAACGTAAAGTGCAGAGCAAAGTGCCTTTACAGTTTCTCTGTACCAATTTCAGAAAAGACTGAAATGCGTAAAAATGTTGGAAATGATTAAATTACAATAAAACTACTGATTCAGCCAACACTGGTACAAGAACTCAAGTAATTATGGTTTAAGAATTTATGAACATTTGTTTATTAGCAATAATTAGCAATATACTGAAATTTAAATCAAAATGATTAAAAAATTACAACTTAAGGTATCTGTGAGTGATGGAAGAATGGTAAGAAAGATATATGAAGCAAAGGTGAGTGGTAAGAGAGGCAGGGGGAGACCTCCGAAAACACAGTATCGACGATACTGGAGGAAGGTCACGTTAAAAGCATGAGAACCCCCGTGGTGGGCGTGTATGAAGAGGTTGATGTCAGTGGACGAGGCGAAAGACGCATGCATGGACCATAGCGTTTGGCGCTCCGTTTCCTCTGACTACCCCGCAAGGGATACAGTGTGAAGCAGCGTGTATCTATAAATCGCTCTCCTGTCAGGTTCTGTATTTGTATTTTCACCAGTAGATTTTTTCTAGCTCTATATAAAAAAGATCAGTACTTCCACATTAACAACCGTTTAATTGACGTAATGCATTTAATAATTAAGAAATCTTCTTACCAAATTATGATATGGACATAACAAATTATAAATACCTACTGATTAGTTCTTTCCTAACAAAGAATAAATCTTAATTCGCTACGTTTGCTAAATATTTAAATATTGATAAACTTTATTATTTTAGAGATTTCATTAAATCTGTAACAATAATATGTCGTATTTACATCACGAGATACATTTTACAACTTGTTTTTTTAGTTCGAGTATGATCCAATTTCTTGGGTTTAATCTAACAAATGGAGGCTAGTCCAGTGGCGCAGTGGCACGCTCGAGGAGAGGAATTATTTGTTATTTCCATTTTCTTCGCTCTGGTGTCGAGGCAAAGCGCGGCGTTAAGATCCGCCACTTAACACGCAATGCCTCCGAATCCAGCGGAAAGTGGGGAACGGAGGGTCTTCACAGGTGGTTCCCTCTGCGTATGCCGCTGTGTGCGGGATACAGCGTGAAGATAAAAAAAATACGATTGGTAAATACTGAGAGTAATGTTTTTTTTAGGATCACGCTTTTTTCCGTATGGCAGAGTAGTCAAAGAGAACCTAGTGTCAAAGTACTACGTTTTCCTGTTTCCGTCCGAATTTAAGTCATTGCGTATAGAGTGACGAACGCTATAACTTGTTTTGTTTTTCTTTAGCGTCACGCTGTATCCCGCATACAGCAGGGTATGCAGAGGAAACATAGTGTGAAGACACTCCGTTCCCCATGCACCTCCGAATTTGGAGGCATTGCGTGTTAAGTGGCGGAACTTAACGCCACGCTTTACCTCGACACCAGAGCGAAGAAAATGTTAAATATTTCCACTCCTCGAGTGGGAATCGAACCCACAACCAGTCGGTTACAGCCACACGTTTGTGCCATTGCGCCACGACTGCCCTAATTTGTTTTGTACACTAGATATTATTTATGAATCATGTAAATAAGCCAACCAAGTTTCGATTTCTCCGCGGTCTTCTGAAACGTAACACGCTCTACAAAACTACTTTGCGGTTATTGCGTGAAGAGCGAGCAGGTTAAGGAGCTACTGTATAATCGATTACAGGTTATTTGCATCTAGATTATGATTGATCCGTCAATACATGATGTTAATAATATCAAATATTACATGAAATAATATCACTAGTGTAAAATTAGTAATATTTTATGTTGATATTTTTTTTTTATTTTTTTAGTTTCACGCTGTATCCCGCGCACAGCAGGGTAGGCAGAGGGAACCTAGTGTTAAGACACTCCGTTCCCCACTGTTATTTTTTATGATTGTGTATCGATTTTAAATTGTGCATATTTTGTGTGTGTATTCGAAAATGAATTTAAGAATACCTGGGGATTCTATCCCTTTGCACTAGTTTCTAATCGCAGGTAGAATAGCGAATGATCCGATTAAAATAATTTCTTGTAAAATGTGTAAAAATCGCAAAAAAATAAGATTATTTATATACTTATATATGTAGATTGTTTGCAAAAAGATATTAATTTTAGCTCAAACACATTAAACTCATAGATATCAAATAACAGAACCCAATACTGTTCTTTCTAATACCGTTTTTTGTTATACTTTCTTTCAAAGAATTGAAATAAAAAGTAGACAGCATTTTCATTCTAGAAAACTATTAATATTAAACAACGCCTGTCATGTAATACCTGGCACATAATACAATTATAACATACACACATAATTAAACATAATGAGTAATATTTTGGCTGAATAGGTTTGAATCATCGGCTATCTAAATATCGATTACGACACACGTGACGGCAGCGATAGCGTAACGTGTTGCACGTAACATGGCCGTGAACATGTGACGATGTGACATTATGACGAGCCTATCCTGCTAATGCCCAAATACAGTAATCTGATAGATATATTATATATTTTTCTTCTTTTTATGGAATAAAGGAGGCAAACGAGCAGAAGGCCCATCTGGTGTTAAGTGGTTACCTTCGCCCACAGACATCCACAACATTAGAGTTATGGATACGTTGACAGCCTCGGGGATGTAGGATAGAAGGAGGGAGGAAAGATGGGAATGATGAGAATAGGGAGAGTTGGCTTATATGCCATCGAATGGGAACACATCGTCAGATGTTTGGCGGTTCGTCTTTGACATGATAGTGGTCGCGAGCTAGTCGGAGAACAAGTCTCCTACCACCAAGCTACTGGGCTACCCGCCTTTTACGGGACGCTACCCAGCGGCGGGGGGGAATTGTATTATTAACCCGTCCCACGGGTATATTATATTACAGTAATTACCTAATAGATACAACTTTTTTATTGAAGTTGAGAAACTCCTAAACATGGACTGACCGCATGTATGTATATCGCTTTACAGAAAGAAAGCTTTCTACCTGCTAAAGGGAGGTTCTATGAAAATTATATTGACTCTCACCTTATCTCCCACTGTCGGAATAAATTTAGAAGGACCCTGTGATCTAGACAAGCTGAGAATCTTTTAGCCCACTCTCGCGTCTTTTTCCACGGACAAATTAATTCTAAATCTACTCAGTTCATTACTCAGTCAATAATTTTCTTTATTATTTATATTTTTTGTGGAGACAGGCATCGTGTTTAATAAAACATTGTCTTTCGAAAAACTTAAAATTTTAGAGGAAGAACCGCTAATAATAAATAACTATAAATAATAGTAACAATAATGTTTCATGTTTAATCTAATGGAACCTAGGATAGAAAAGATTGTTTGAAATAAAAAATTGAACGTAGCGGGATTCGAACCGGCGCCCCCTGAATCGTCCAGGCGCTGTCACCATTGAGCCATGTGTTCTACAACTTATTTATGTGGTTAGCATCTCTGAGAGATTTTTACAAATATCCGCTACCCAAAGATTATTATACGAACAATCTCTCTCTCTTATTTAGTTGTTATAAAGCGTAAAAGAATTTCGACGCAGCTGGTAGTACAACGCATGGTTCAGTGTTGAGAACGCCTGGACGATATTCAAGAGGCACGAAAAATGTCTTTTTCAATTTTCCCAAGTGTGGAATAACATTTCAAAAATGTTTAAAAGTACACGCACATACATATTTTAATATTTTTGAACATCAATAAGCTAGTGAAATTCTAGCCTACTGTTTGTATATTGTACGTGTTCAAGCAAAGGCCGGCGCGCATACCGCCGAGTCATCGTTCATAACTAATAACTTCTATAAACTATTTAAAGCAATCAATAATACTCGAAAAGTGCTTAAATGTTTCTAGAAAGCGAAAGGAAAGGTTCAGAGGCTTTTGTGAACAATTTTCATGAGTAATACAAGAAATCATGCAATAAATTTCTTTTATTGGGGTTTTTCTGTTAGATAATATTAAGTGGTTTAAGTTTGCCGATTACTCATGTTTAATGAATGTATTTTAACGGACATGCGTTAATTTTTATTGGATAATTATAGAGATCGTCGTGGCCACGTGTGATAGCCCATCTAACTGGAACGAACGTGAATTGAGTATCCTGTTCTATACTTTAGAGTTCTCTCTGACCCTGCTATACTGCAAAATGGGTTAAGGGAAAAAAAAGATTAAGTATTTTAATTTTATCCATTTCAAATTTTATTTATTTTTTTATATAGCTAACGTTTGGACACATCAAGCCTGATGTTAAGCCTTAATGTGGTTTACGACGACGCACGTCTGCCTAGAAGGTACCTAATGGCTCTCGACTTGAAGATTCTTAAATTGTACGACTCATGAAATACAGACGCCGGTCTCAGCTCCATTCCCTCGCTGTGCGAATAAAAAACGTAGACTCAAACCGTTTTGTCGGTACATTACGAACTTAGAAAGAAAGAAAGAAAGAACTTCTACCATGTACGGATAGCGTGAAGCGGTTTTCCTAGAAGTCCGATGGTGAAATGAAGGCATGCAGGAGGAGAATGAAAGTTTGAATTTTGGAGAATTAAATTTTACTCTGAGGATTTTTTTTTAATTTTCTAAGCAGCAACATTATAAACGTAATAATATAATAACATATTCATATGTTACAATTGTAACTTTATGTTCTTTTTCAGTTTCATGCTTTTTCCCGTATATGGAGGAGTCAGAGAGGACTTATTTAAACTTACTTACTATTAAAACACCTCGTCCTCCACTTTCCGCCAGATCAACATCATGTGTTGAGTGGCAGAACTCAACGCCGCGCTTCTTTCTTGTCCGCGCTGTTCTTTGGTATCAGAGTAAAGAAATGAAAATTTAAATATCGTTCCCCCAAGTGGAAATCGAACCCACAACTATCACGTTAACAGTCAGACGACGTCCCACAGCATAACGACTGCCTCTAATTATATATTGTTATGTACGAGTATGTTGAATTGGCCTATAAGTGAAATATACTATTACTATAAAATATGTTTAAATAATGTGCACTACACTAAGGAACATTATTGCTTACAACGTTGGTTTCCTGTTTAATAAAAATAATAAGATGGGCACAGAGGCACATAGTGTGGCTGTCACTGGTTGTGGGTTCGATTCCCATTCCTCTGCTACTGATACAGCGTGAAGCTAAAAAAATATAATAAGAAATCTTATATATTTAAAAGAGCAATTTTTGTATATATGTAATCCGAATCTCGGAAACGGCACCAACGATTCCCATGAAATTTGATACATGGGAGGTTTCAGAAAAGAAAATCGATCTAGCTAGGTCTTATTTCCAAAAAAAGTCCTTTTCTCCGTATTTTTAGAGAATAAAGAAACGGCTAAAATATTAATAGTATACGACTGTTAATTTCACAATATTTGAAAACGCAATAGTTCTGTTTTTTAAGCTCAGCTTTCAGCAATTTACAAGCCAAAAGTCCATAGTTCAGTCCTGACATTACGATTTTTTTTGTTTCAATTAATTATATCGAGGCAAAGCGCGGCATTAAGTTCCGCCACTTAACACGCAAGCCTCTGAATTCAGCGGAAAGTGGGGAACGGAGTGTCTTAACACTAGGTTCCCTCTGCCTACCCTGCTGTGTGCGGGATACAGGGTGAAGCTAAAACAAAAAAAAATTATTATTATATGTTTTCTTCATTTTTTCCGTTTTAAATAATCAGATTTGTTATTATAACTTTTATTTATTTTTATTGTAATCTTTATTACAAAATAACAATTTCTAGAAGGGAATACCGAGCAGAGCTCCGTCACCAGATATTATTAAATAATGTACCATAACCCTCCTATTTGCATCACCGGTAATCGGGTAAGTTTTCCTACACATTTAGTATTATGAGTTACATACAGTTTACATAATAACCTAGATAACAGCTGGTGACGTCGACGCGTCGCACTCTCCTCTCTTTATCACGAATTGTACCAGATTTTTCCATTATATATCAGGTTTATATCGAACGCGTTAAGAATATCTAAAATTTTCAATGATATGTTCGTAAATTTATTTAATTTTACTAAAATAATCTTTAATTTTTTATATTTTTAAGCAGTTTTTCTTTATATTTTGTGAATATGATGTTAAAGAAATTAAGCCAAGCATCTTAATAATTAAGCATAAGTGGTAATTAGAGAACAGAGTGTCTCGACACCAGGTGCTCTGTGACTTGTTATGCGGAAAAAAGGATGAAGCTGAAAAAACTTGATTCAAACTTACAAAGGTTATAAGGAAAAGAGCAAAAAATGAAGGCTTTAGTATTCACAATCGCTTCCAAATAACAAATCCAATAGATGTAAAATTGGACTGGAAAATAAAAATTTGGAAAATAAAATAATGAAATTTATTAAAAAAAAAAAAAGAATGTATTTGTATCTCATTTGCCTTAATATCACTAAAGCCACTACTCAGGATTTGAACTTACAACATTGCCGTGTGTATTCAAATTACATTTGGGACAAAAAAATCAAATTAAAATATTTGAAAATATATCACAAGCTAATTATCATTTTAAATTTTTATTTACGTAAAAATTAAAAATATTTGCCTCGTGTGAGCATCGAACCGGTGACCTTTGGTATCGTACATCACGCGTTGACTCTACTCGTTAATATATATTTAGAATAATTTTAAAGATAAATAGGTCGTTACATAACCTTACCCGTACATATTATATTGTGCAGGTTAAGGCGTACACGTTTATTGAGAATGGCTTTTATTTTAGATTTTTCTTCTTCTAGGAGAGCCTAGTGATAGGACTCTCTGTTCTGCACTTTCCCCTTAATTTCCACCCTCTCCGTTCCTCCCAAATTCTCACCAATGAGTTCAGTGACACACTACTGCGCTTTACCATCAATACTGCACTTGCCGTAATAATATGTAAATGTATCTTACTTTTGCAAAACAACAAGGCAATTAAACTTGTTTTGTTATTAGCCTTTTTGATTTGTTTTTTTTTTTACTTTTTTTAGCTTCACGCTGTATCCCGCACACGGCAGGGTAGGCAGAGGGAACCTAGTGTCAAGACACTCCGTTTCCCATTTTAAGCCGAATTTCAAAGGCATTACGTGTAAAGTGGCGGAACTTAACACCGGGTTTTACCTTGACCAGAGCGAAGAAATGGAAATATTAAATATTCCCACTCCTCGAGTGGGAATCGAACCCACGACCAGTCGTTTACAGTCACACGCTTGTGCCACTGGGCCACGACTGGCCACAATACCTATAGCAGCATATATTGTATAGTACAAAACAATAGTAAAAGACATATTTGTAAAAAGAGAAATTGAAAGAGAAATTTACATATGCTTATACTTTCCAAAATTTATTTAGATTTACTACTTTTCCACATCTTTAGCAACAGCTGAAGATATCAACCTGTTATCAACATTACGTTTGATATTAAAGTGCAAAGTATATCTATTGTTTATATACTCGTACATACATTTACTTATTCACAAAGTAAATAGAGAGAATCACTAAGTCTTAAGATAAGTCAATCCTTTCCATTATTTTTAGAAGCTTTTATTCAGTTAACTGAGGTATATCGACGATCTATTTGTGTATCTTCTATAATTAAATCTTACAAGTTAAATATAACTGAAATCAGAGAATGAGTTAATAATAGATAGATTGAGCTGATGAATGATGATATCATTTAAAATACTTAAATTTCAATAATAGTTTAATTATATAGAAATAATTAATATCACTGCAAAACAAAATGGCCGCCGCAACGAAATGCAAAAAATAGAGGAACTGATCGGAAAAAAATGTTCTTGTGTTAATAAGGAAAGTAAATATATTACACTTACTGTCTTAATATTTTATTCCGTTCTCTGTGTCTTTTTTGTTATACTATATTCTTATTTGGAATCTTCGTTTAACTAAAACTGAAAAGTATATTTATTTCATATTTATTCAAAATAAATTCAATCAATATTTCTTTATTTTTGTTCAATAAGGCTGAAATTTATCGTGGATACTTTGATAGCTTTAAGATTACATACCATTTTTTACGGCCTTGAAAAAAATTCACACAGTTGTCCACTTTTCCCATACTATATATCAAACGTCAATGTCGCATATTTACCAAAACGGAGCCAAATAAAAAAAAAAACATTTCCCTACGAGTCGTGTCACATAACACGCCTTATAATTATAGCATACATACATTATTATTTATACTAAAATATTATACAATTATAATAATTGTGGCCAGTCGTGGCCCAGTGGCACAAGCGTGTGACTGTAAACGACTGGTTGTGGGTTCGATTCCCACTCGAGGAGTGGAAATATTAAAATATTTCCATTTTCTTCGCTCTGGTTTCGAGGTAAAGCGCGGCGTTAAGTTCCACCACTTAACACGCAATGCCTCCAAAGTGGGGAACGGAGTGTATTAACACTAGGTTCCCTCTGCTTACCCTGCTGTGTGTGGGATATAGCGTGAAGCTATTTAAAATATTATACAATTATAATAATTTTTCATTTTCCTCATAGCGTTGCATTTTGCATCACCCCGGGGATTCCTCGGCGCTGGTAACCTGTTACAGCATAAGGGCTTCTTGTTACAACGTCCTTATATTAAGCTGGTTTAACCCATGTCTTCGCAAACGATGTTACAATATTATCTTTGTTACAATTTACTCAACGTGTATGTAACGTTATAAATGTATGTAATGTATGAAATATCGAAAAAATCTTTTTTTCACGCTTTACTTCACGCTGTATCCCGCACACAAAGGGAGGCAGTGTCCTATCACAAGGATCTCATAGAAGAATAAATGCGATAAAATTCATTCTAAACCAATGTGTACACCATAACCTGCACAATAATAATTACGAGTAAGTAATTAGTTATGTAACGACCTATTTATCTTTAAAATTATTTTTAATATATATTACCGAGTAGAGTCAACGAGTGTTGTACGATACCAGAGGTCACTGGTTCGATGCTCACACGAGGCATATCTCTATCATTTTTGCGTAAATAAGAATGTATAATGATACTTTTGTTTGAATATATTTTCAAATATTTAAATACATTTGCTTGTATAATTTGTCCAACATTTAAATTTGATTTTTGACCCCAAATCTTTAATAGTGAATTAATTGATTTTAAGATAAATGGCACAAAGCTTTTCACAGCTTTCAGCAGGGTAGGCATAGGGAACTTAATAAGACACTGAAGTTTTCACCGTGCTTTGGAGGCATTGCGTGTTAAGTGGCGGAACTTAACGCAGCACTCACATCAAACATACAATCACTCTTGTATACAGTCACACTTTGTGTCTCTGCGCTATTAATGGTCTCCAAAGAATCTTGATAACTTCTATTTTATGTTTACTTTTTTAAAGCCATCGTGGCGCAGTAGCAGCGTAAAAATGTTATGATTATACTTAAGTTATTTTATTTTTTCCTGTCTGGCACTCTGACACTCCGAAGACAACGCTCGACGTTGAGTTTCGCCATTCAACACGGTCTCAATTTCGGAAACGGATTGATACTAGGTTCTATAAAAAAATCAAAAATCTTGGAGCTATACAAGACAAACTTACAACAAAAAAACGACTTCACTAAAACCACTGCACCAAAAAGTAAAGAAAATAATCACATATTCAGTTCACCTAAACAAAAATTGTCAATTTTTGAGTTGGCGGCATGATATGTTAAATAAAAATGAAATCGAATTGTAAATTTTCCACTTTTTATGAAGTTGGTAAAAAAATACTTAGTAAGATATGACTGAAAGAAAGAATCATGAAAATCGATCCACTCAGTAAAAAGTACGGCGGTAACCCACATAAAAAAACAGCCGAATTGATAATCTCCTCCTTTTGGAAGTCGCTTAAAAAACAAATTAGGTATTTATATACTTAATTTTTCATATTACAAAAATAATACAATAATTTAAAGCTCCACAGACCTCCAATTTTCCTTTAGGTAAATAAGTTAGAGAAATTGTATTACATACAGAGTGGCCAGTCGTGGCCCAGTGGCACAAGCGTGTGACTGTAAAAGACTGGTTGTGGGTTCGCTTCCCACTCTAGGAGTGGAAATTATATTTCCATTTTCTTCGCTCTGGTGTCGAGGCATTAAGTTCCGCCACTTCATACGCAATGCCTCCGAATTCGGCGGAAAGTGGGGAACGGAGTGTCTTAACACTAGGTTCCCTCTGCCTACCCTGCTGTGTGCGGGATACAGCGTGAAGCTAAAAAAAAAGAAAAAAATATTGTATTCTTAACCCGTCCATACAGGAGTTTTATATATTTATGATTATCAAGATTAAAATATATATCTTTATCCGACGTTTCGTATACTTTCCTGTAGTCAGTTGTAACAGGAAAATCATGGACATCTAAAAGATCAAAAAAGAAATTTCCTTTTCAAATTTTATAAACAACCTCAAGCCCTTTAATTTATTACCTGAATTTCTTAGAAGAGCGAGAGCTCTGAGAACAATATCTTCTACATCAGTCAATCGGGCGACTAACAAAGGGCTAACTTAAGGAAGTCTGGTAAAATTAAACTATTGTTCAAAAATCTTAATTTATTTAAAAAATTGGATGTGGAGAAACATTGTTTGGACATTAGATTCTCTCTGACTACAGGAAAAACAGTGTAGTATTCAAAAAAATGTAGTAAAACTTACTTAAGATAGTTACCCTGCTGTGTGCGGGATACAGCGTGAAGCTATTTAATTTAATTTTAATTTAATTAACTTTTTATATGTATTCCATAAATATTAAGAGATCCATATGACACTATCGTTGCAGTTTAGTAAGAAAACTGTATTTCATGGTATGTAAATATTACTAAGTATATTTAAAATTGTCGTAGTGTCTGACTGTGTACGCGACATTTATGTTTTCTGTTACATCTCTATTGAATGATAATATCGACGACGGAAAACGTATTTGCTGTAAGTAGAAAATATCAAAATTTGGTTTTATACACCATTTGAATCAGAAAAAAAACTACGTCGAATGATCTGGGTAGTTTTTACTGGCATAATAAAAAAAATACTTACGCGTTCTCAATTTTGAAAAATTTATTCATCCAATTTGTTGTAACTACCCAAAAATCCGGTGTTTTGCTATTTTTTTAACTTACAGCAATTTTGTGACAACGTTAGAATCAATTATGACTTACGCAGTCTGGTCTTATTACCTATTACTACATACAGCTTATTTATGTCACCACAGGTTCAGTCTGTTATGAACACCTGAACAATATGCATTGTTTAAAAACACAATTCAGCATATATTCCAAGTTATTACTTTGTATTTTCTTTATTAAAAGTTAGTTAGATCTCGGATGCCAATACGATACGATATTGTCGCTTAAGGCTTGCTACATTGATTCCCTACATTATCCTTCATTTTCACTCTATTGTAATAAATGAGTAGTTAGTGGTAAAGTATTAATAAAAAGGCTCTTAAACAAGGCCATAATACGGCAATACTTAATATTTAAAATATTATCTATATATACATTTGCATTATGAATGTATTTCTACAACGATTAATGGTTCCTAAATTGAAAGAAAAAATAATTATCATGTAAACTTCTTATTATGATTTTATATTCAAAAAATCTCAGTAAAAACGCACGTGTAACATTCCTTTATCCATGCTTTTTATTTTTACTCTCACGTGATCGAAATGTGTAGGGAATCGAGTAAATAACTAAAAATACAGCGGAATGGAATTTTAATTTGTTTAATGCATTATTTTAGTTTGTAACAGATAGGTATTTTGATTGTAACGACTCGACGCGACGCGACGTTTGGTGGCCGCTCTGCCTTCAGAGTGCTTGACTCATGCTTGGGCTGTGAGTCGATGTGTTCAAATAATTTGGAACTTGTTTCAGACTTGCGACATGTTCATTTTTTTTAACTTTACGCCTTTTCCCGCATAACATGGTAGCGAGAGAGGAACTAGTGTCAAAACACTCTATTTTCCTAAACCGAGAAAGCAAGTCATTACGTGTTGAGTGACAGAATTAAACACTACGTTTAGTTGTTAGAAATTAAATAATTTAAATATTTATTCCCGTAAGTGGCAATTGAACCCACAGCCTCCGTGTAGAGTGAGATGCTGTCATACTGCGTCATTGTAGCCATTTCGATTCTACAGGCAGTGAAGTATAAAAGTATTACTTTTATATTTGTTTATTATTTGCTGGGTTTGATTCTCACTCGTGGGAATAGTAATGCTTGAATAATTTCCTTTTTCGTTCAAAGTACTAAAGTATAAATAACAAATGTGTGTCGGTAATTGAAACATGAACTTTAAATTCCTCTTATAAGCTTATTTCAGTTACTTATGTGTGTTATACAGTTATACAGTTACCTCAGTGTAGTTTTGAAAATTAGACTTCTTAATAAGCATCCATTTTGACTTTTACAAATTTATTAAATGCGTTTTAGTGCACATTTTTAAAACTTCTCTACACTTTAATAATAAACTACATAAATGTACGTGTATACCTAACTAATAAATTTATGAAAGTGGACTATAACGGTAGGTTCGGCCGGTTTACCCTGCAGGTGTGATGGTATGAAATTGGAATAATAATATCAAAATATTCCCAAAAATGCTTTTAAAAAAAGTTTTTCAAAACGTCTCAAGTCTGCGTTACACTACGCGAGCGTCATATCTAGTTAGCCGATAATATAAACAAACAGTGTTTAGTTGCGAGAATTACCCACGCATAAGCAATTCCTAATGAAATTTCACAATTTTCACATTCCCATCCCATCCCATCGCGCATCGCCCAACGCCACGACTCACGTTAACGTTTACAAGATTAGACGTGTCTGTGCAAATATTTACATTACAATTAAGATTATTCGTATAAGAAAACAGGCTGAAGTACTCGTAAGTCGTAGTCAATGATTTGAATAAGAAAAAGAAGTCCCACTGATTATATTGTACCAGTTCTTCTCAAGCCTAAGACATTAACGTTTTAGTGAACCGCTGGTAAATTATTTGATGTTCAAAATTCAAACGGAACATGTAACTTCTTATTTTGAATAAAATTATTTGTCTTTGATTTTGCTTAAGGTTTTCTTGAGATTTAGAAATGTTTTATTGTTATTCTACACTTCTTCTTGTCATTACTAACCAGGATCTACCTTTCAACTTAAACTCCTGCACTTTGTACGATCTTTGAGATCCTCAGTGGTAAGTCCGTTAGCTCTCATGTCCTGCTTATTCTACATGAAAAAATTATGCTCTTACTTACGTTGCAGCTGTTAAGTTGATTACAAGATGGCACATGCTAACTGAATCTGCCGTAAAAAGTGAAATTTGTTAAGTTCGTTGGAAAATATAGGAAATTACTTAGGAGGAATATTAAATAGAAATGAATACGAGTGATAAGGAAAATCTTTCATGAAATTTGTTTTTTCAATCGATCTTTGAAAGAGATGTTTCTAGATTCATTGACTTTTTATTTAGAAATTAATTAGTCATAGTTTACCTAAGTAATTTAAAACATTCTTTTCTTCATTTTAACCGTTTTTAATATTGTAACAATCGACCAAAGTCACATTGACATACTAGTAGAATTACAAACAAACTTTTTACATAAATCTTAAGCAAATAGAAGTGAAGTGCATGAAACCATAATACATGAATGATGAATGAGTGATATCCACTATTCACGTGCTATCACGCTGCACGCCGCTGCGTGTTCGCTGTAAAAGGTATGTTTGGTTTAACGTGTGCAATGTTAGCTCGTGGTTGTAATATAATGACTGACACCTTTTCTGTCAGTAATGATACAATGTAAAACAAACCTCGTTTATTTACTTGTATATTTGTTTTTGTGTATGTGACTATCGTGGCGCAAGTACAAGTTCACTTTTCTCCGCATAACAGGATACTCAGAAAGAACTAAGACACTCCGTTCTCTCTTTCCTGCCCGATATTGGGATATTGTGTTAAGGCGAAATACTCAATATCACGGTTGGTTTCAGGTACCTTCAAAAAGCGCGCTTACCTCCACCTCAAAGGCCAGCAACGTCCCTGTAGCTCCTCTGGTGTTGCACGGGGCCGTGGGCGACGGTGTTCACCTAACAACAAGTGACCCGAACGCTCATTTGCCTTGTCCTTTCAATAAAAATAAACAAAAGGAAAACACACTGGAAAATTAAAGTTTACTTAAATATAATCATTCCCTCGAATGAGAATCGAACCCGCAGCCAGCTGCCTCACTGTGCCACAGTAACCTAAATCTTAAACGCCTCTAATATTATAAGCATGGATCGAATATAAACTCCGTTCTCCTATTTCAGCTCGAAATCGAGACAGATAGGCAGAACACAATACCACGTTTAGTCTTAAAGACTAAAAATTGAAAATATTTGAAATATAATAACTCTGAATCGGAATCAAACCCATAGCTAGTTATCCCACTGAGCCACAATAGCCTAAATCCTAAACACCTGTAATATTATAAGGATGAATCACAATATAAACTTATTAGATTACGTTTACGCGGTCAGCGTCGCCTTGCGGTACACTCATTGGAAAATCCTTTTATTAGTAAAATTTATCGTCTACTTAACTCTTGATAACGTTCATACTATGACTGACTGCAATGTTTGAGTTTAATTAAAACATTTACTTAGATCTATAAATGTCTACTTTAGAAAAAGAGGAAAATAGTATTAGTTGAATGTGAGGAAATGTCCCTTTTCTAAATTTTCTTTATTGATTGACTATAACGTATTTTTTAAATTCAATTGAAATTTTGGGTACTTTTAAATCTTCCTACAATAAGTTCTTCCTGCAATTTGCTTTTCAAAGAGTACTTAGTGTTAAGTTAACCGTTTGCCAAACTCCTGTACATTTTCTAAACCAATTAAATAAATATGTACTTTTCGGTATAAGTAAGAGGTACTTAAACGAAGTAACCTATGGCTTAGCGGTCCGAATAGACTGATAGAGGGCTTCCAAGAGAAGTGGATTTGAATCCCGTTGCTTTCTTATTTTTCTTATATTTTGTAAAATTGTTATTTATCCTAAATACGTGAATAACATTTATAAAAAAATCCTTTACTTAGTCCTATCAAATTAGAAAATTTTATACATTTTAAATACAAAAAAAAAAAACAGTTTTTAAAGTCAAAGTCAAAGTCAAATAATTTTATGCAAAATAAAAAGTTACAAGCTTCATTTTTTAAACGTCAAATTAATTGTTATATACAGATTTATTGCTGACAGTGATACTTTTGAAATAGACTGGAGCGAGCATCTCATTCCCAAGGTGTGTTATCATTTATAAAATGTTTAATTAGGTAATAACCTTTAACACACAAACGTCTTTTCACAACTTTACTTTTTCAATTGAAGGTTTACTTATATCTTAGTTACCGTCCACCGTCACTATAATTGATGCTACTTAATTATATTAATATAATTTACAATGCAGAATTCCACCGCAATGTTTCTTAAAACGATAGAAAACAGTAAACGGAATGTTAACACTATATATTATATTGTTTATTGCACTTAAAAATATACCTACATGAGAAATATTAACAGACATTTAGTACATAAAGATGGACTTATCTCTTGAAGAATTCTCTGCCAGTTAACTCGTGGAAGTGAGTGAGTTGCAAGCAGCGAGATAGACGACTATATCCCATTTTACGATACATCACGACGATATATCACGAAATATATAAAAACGGCAACGACGACGCTTTTTCAAGAACTGAATATTCGCAAGGACTTAATATCAATGCAAGTTCTCACGTACTAACATATTATGTAATCATAATAAGTAACCACCCTTTTAATTTCACATGAATACGAAGACGGCTCTGAATCATGTGGTGTTCTGCGAAAGCACAGGTGAGTCTGATTTATGTGCGGCGCTTCGTGAGTCAGTCGACGTGAAAGTGCGCCGGCTGACTGATGTACGGTGAAGTTTATTGATTCCACGTAATCGTAAACTTAGTTTTACCTTACATAATTTTCAGAGAGGAAAATATGACGGTTTATATGTTAGTATATTGTGTATCCATACTTATGTTATAAATCCGAATGTCTGTGTGTATGTCTGTCACGCTTTCACGGCTAATATAATAGTCATATTTGGATGAAATTTATAATGAATGTAGTAAAAATGACTGGGTCTAAGATAGGCTACTTAGTTTTTCAAAAATCAACCTATAAAGGGTTGAAATAGGGGATGAAAGTTTATATGTAAAATCT
Organism: Dryas iulia moderata; assembly: GCA_019049465.1. Classification (NCBI taxonomy): domain Eukaryota; kingdom Metazoa; phylum Arthropoda; class Insecta; order Lepidoptera; family Nymphalidae; genus Dryas; species Dryas iulia. Next base: position 997,555 of record CM032429.1, read on the forward strand.
ACACCGCTTGACCGATTGTAATGATTTTTTGCATATATATAGTGGATAATCCAAGGTTAAACAAGGACTACTTTATTTTTCATACATCCACCACCGAGGGTCGCAATATACCGAAACAGCCATGTAGATCACGCGGCAAAGTCGCGAGCGGGCCGCGAGTGTATGTGTAGTATTTATTGGATAATACCAATAATTCCCAATTTCGTTCTTCTAATTTCTCATTTTTTTTCGGTCAATTATTGTATTGTGGGGATAAAAGTGGGGAACGGAGTGTCTTAATACTAGGTTCCCTCTGCCTACCCTGCTGTGTGCGGGCTACAGCGTGAAGGTAAAAAAAGTATATATTGTGTATACATATATGTATGTATGTCCTCTGATCTCTCCCTTTCCAATTTCCAAGATTAACCGCGGGGTTAACTTCCACCTATCGCGCAATATCTTAATTTAAGGCGTTGCAAGGAGAAGGGAGTGTCTCAGCCCTAGGTTCTTCCCGACGTCTCTGCAATACGGATTAAGCCATGAAACATTGAAATTTGTATATATTAACTAACAAATTTATGTTCTAAACAGTGTATAACGTTTTCAGCATATAAACACCTGAACTACTCGTACATATATTGGTATCTAGGTCACGCAGAACAAACAGCGTGCGTTCATTCAGTCGTTATTTCATCATCCTATCATGACTTTACGTTTTAATTCAACAAATAACTATTTCTTTTCAAATGTATTTTGTAGGTCAAGTAGGTGGTACTTGGTAGGAGTTATTGTTACATTAGTTTACTACATATTACAAACTATATGACATTTTGTGCCAGTCGTGGCGCAGTGGCACAAGCCTGTGACTGTAAACGACTGGTTGTGGGTTCCATTCCCACTCGAGGAGTGGAAATATTAAATATTTCCATTTTCTTCGCTCTGGTGTGCAAGCAAAGTGCGGCGTTAATTTCCACCACTGAACCCGCAATGACTCCGAATTCGGCGAAAAGTGGGAACAGAGTTTTTTAACACTAGGTTCCCTCTGATTACCCTACTGTGTGCGGGATACAGCGTAAAGCTAAAAAAATGTATATTTTTGTAAAATTAAGTGTTAAAATATTTGCGACGAAATGTGTTGTCATAAGGTTCTCGCTTACTACGCTACTATGCAGCAAATAGTTTGTAGTAAGTAAAAAAAGTATTAGCAACGCTTGGGTAGTTGCCAAGAGACGCGAGTTCGAATCCTGCTGCGTTCAAATTTTTAAACGTTTTCTAAAAAGGTCTTTTTTTAATTTCCTAAGTGTTTGAATAAAACTTTATACATTACATTAACAATTATAAATACACTTAATAAATGTTAAAATTAGAACTAATAGCAGCCAAATATATTATCTAGTAATATTTTTCATGCTTATTATCTCTGTGCGGTAATAGGCGTCAATATGGTATTAAATGAAAAGAAGAACATAAAGATTGCTTTAATAGTGTATAATAATGTAGCCCATAAAATATCCTGTCATATGATAGTGGATTTCATTCTCACATATATTTCTCCACTCCGCTAAGGTAAATCGCGGCGTTGAGTTCCGCCACGTAACTCATAACATTTAGATATCTTTTATATTGCACACAGCAGGGTATTCAGAGGGAACCTAGTGCTAAGACACTCCGTTCCCCACTTCCCACCGAGTTTTGAACTGGGATGGAAAATTGGGAACGGAGTCTTGATTAGGTTATCTGTGCCGACCCTGCCTGAAAATAGAATCGATAACCAAATTCAAAGAAATACCTTAAAAGTGTACATTAATATAAATATTTACAGTTCCTTTATCAAATTAATGAGAAAATGACGACATGATAATGTAATATCAAGATCACATTTCATATCTACATACATTAAGAGCGTTGAACTGGACATCAAAGAGTAAGCGCTTTTTTACACGCTTTTAATAGCTTCATGTGTCTATGTATTATACTGTTTATGAATCCGTTTATATAAATATTCGCGATTACTTGTGGGTTCGATTCCCACTCGGGAATGATTATATTTAAAAATTTTCAATTTTTCCCTTCCGAAATTTAAGACTTGACGATTTGTACACGTAGAAATATATTTTTTTTTTTTTAGCTTCACGCTGTATCCCGCTCATAACACGGTAAGCAGAGGGAACCTAGTGTTAAGACACTCCGTTCCCCACTTGCCGCCAAATTCGGAGGCATTGCGTGTTAAGTGGTGGAACATAACACCGCGCTTTGCCTCGACACCAGAACCAAGAATATGGAAATATTAAATATTTCCACTCCTCTAGTGGGAATCGATCCCCCAACCAGTCGTTAAAAGTCAAACGCTTGTGCCACTGCGCCACGACTGGCCCCTAAAGAAATAATGAAAGTACAATATTTTCATAGCATGGGCCGAATAACGTGGAAATAATATTAAACGTGTTTGCCCATACTTTTTGCGATCGATTGGGTTCATACCATCGCATTTTTTATTCCCGTTACTTAAAACTTTGCTTATATGACTAATAGGAATTTATGACTCAATGTTGACCAACAATTCCCTAAAAAATATTTCTTTTCAATATTTGCCTTTCTTATTTATATGTTTCGAGTATAATAATTTGTATATTTTTAGCTTCACGCTGTATCCCACACACAGCAGGGTAGGCAGAGGGAACCTACTATTAAGACACTCCGTTTCCCACTTTCCGCCGAATTCGGAGGCTTGCGTGTTAAGTGGCGGAACTTAACGCCGCGCTTTACCTCGACACCAGAGCGAAGAAAATGGAAATATTATTTCCACATTTCCACTCCTTGAATGGGAATCGAACCCACAACCAGTCGCTTACAGTCACACGCTTGTGCCACTGGGCCACGACTGGCCAATGATTTTGACGATATATTGGCTAAGTATATGCATACGTTCATCCGGTCTATTTGGACCGGATACAAGAAAAAATCACTGCTATGTATTATTTAGCTTCACGCTATATCCCGCACATAGCATTTTAATTAATGATTTTTTGAACGATAACACGCCTTGGGAATGAAATGCTCGCTCCAGGCTATTCCAATGGTATCATTGTCAATATATAATTATCTGTAAATGCTTGACTTAAAAAAATATATATATATTAAAAAAAAAATCGTCCCGCTGAGTTTCTTGCGCCGGTTCTTCTCAGGTCTGAGGCATTAACCGGTGGTAAATTGTTTGACGTTCAAAAAATGAAGCAACTTCTTACTTTGAATAAAATTATTTGACTTTGACTTTGACTTTGACTTTGAGCAGGCTAGGCAGGGGAAAGCTAGTGCTATGACATTCCGTTCCCCATTTTTCGCCGATTTTTGGAGGCATTGCGTGTTAAGTGGCGGAACTCAACGACGCGATTTCGTTACCAGAGCGAAGAAAATGGAAATCCATACTTATATTATAAATGCGGAAGTCTGTGTGTTTGTCTGTCTCGCTTTCACGGCTAATCGGCTATCGGTCCGATTTGGATGAAATTTAGAATGAAAGTAGTAAAAATTACTAGGTCTAACATAGGCTTATTTTTTCAAAAATCAGCCTCTAAAGGGCTGAAATAGGGGATGAAAGTTCATATGAAAAACCTACACCGCTTGACCGATTGTGACGAATTTTGGCATAAATATAGTTGATAATCAAAGGTTAAACATAGACTAATTTATTTTTCAAAAATCCACCCCGAGGGTTGCAATACACCGAAACAGCTTTATAGTTCACGCGGCAAAGCCGCGAGCGGGCCGCTAGTATGAATTATTTTTCCTCCTCGAGTGGGAATCGAACTCATAACCAGTCGTGCCCCTGCACCACGACTGGCCCCATGTATTGATTATTTTATTAAAAATCAAAATGAATTAAGTGACTTAACACTCTGTTCTCCACTTTCCATACAATCAGAAAAACAACTTTATATTATTTTACCCGCAATGGAACGGCGACTGTATATGTGATTGGGGTGAGAGGTTGTTTGTTTGTCTGTTTGTGCAAATTATTACATATTAATAAAAATGAAAATTAATTAATGTATAGAAATATATTAAAATTATTTTTATTTATCCTCTCTGGCAGATCAAAGCCATTCAACACACAAAGTTGGGAACGGGGAAAGTGGTGAACGGAGAGTCTAGGTTCGAGTTCCAAATTAGAACGAGCACTGGTCAAATTACACATCTATTTCTAACATTAAATTAGAATTTTAATGTAAGTTTTTAAGTAAACAGTTCTTTCTTGTTTTTTATGCTTTTTAGTATAAAACAATCGTCTTTCTGCCTGAAATCGGTATATTGTGTGTATAGTGAAGACACTTAACGACTTGTTTTTTTTTTAGCTTCACGCTGTATCCCGCACACAGCAGGGTAAGCAGAGGGAACCTAGTGTTAAGACACTCCGTTCCCCACTTTCCGCCTGAACTTAACGCCGCGCTTTACCTCGTCACCAGAGCGAAGAAAATGGAAATATCATTTCCACTCCTCGAGTGGGAATCGAACGTGGGTTCGATTAACCAGTCGTTTACAGTCACACGCTTGTGCCAGTGGGCCACGACTGGTAACTGAACTGGTTCTGCCTTATAAAAGTTAAAATCATTTTTAAATACATTAATTCGACACGAGTCGGAACCGAACCCATAGTTATCGCCGCCCCAATACGTCATAATACCTTTATAACAAAATAGCTCTATAACCACAATCTTTATAAGGAAATAGTTTATTTTAATAAACCCAATACATATTTGATAAAATTTGAAAAAACTAGAGTTGGTTTAAGTTTTATCAGTGTTTTCCTTCGATCGATCAAAACTACGCGTACTATGACCGTACGACGTGACCTTATTAACGGGCATGAATGAAATACCAGAGCTGACTTATAACTAAAAGGACATACGTATGTTATTTTAAAAAACAATTGATAATAAACCTTAAAATGTATGGAACACGACTGATTTTTCTATACAAATAGTTTTAAGGTTTTGTTATTTGATTTTTTATCTTATTTTTATGAGAATAAAGTTTTTTTTCGATTGTTTTGCGTAGTGGTGTAGTAGTAGAGGTAAGGCCGCGCGTGTGGTCGAGACGGTACGTGTCAATGTCATTGTATAACGCATGTTATAACAGCTGTGAAGTTGAAAATATTGTATTTAAATTATATTATAATGTTTAGTGTTTCATTTCTCTTTAATTATGATTTTTTTTATTTCTCTTTTGTTTTTGTAGGGATCATTTGCATCGTGGAACAGTAAGGCAGGGTCTGACAATAAGCACAGTTACTTCCCATGGGAGGGACGATTAGGCTTAATTTTTTTTCATTTCCCCGCTCTGATACAGTAATGTGTACAGTTTTAAAAATAGTAATTTTACTGCATTTGCTGTATTTGATGAATTGGCATCAAATTTTATGTGTATTGAGGATATTTTGACTGTTTTACGCTTTTCCTTGCACTTCAAGATTGTCTGAGTGTCAGGAAACTCAACGCCTCGAATATATATAGATTTGTAGACTTTTTTTAACTTGGCGTAGCCTGTTGTTTGTTACACAAAAATTAGGAGACCCTAGTCAAGACACACTCTCTACTTGCAGACCGAATTTGAGACGAGACGCATTGTATTAAATGGCAGAACTGAACGCCGTGGAGCAACCACCTTGCCTTCTTAGCCTAGCGAAGGAGTACATAAAATAATTTAAATATACATTCCTCAGAGTCGAAATAGAACCTACAAGCAAGCAAGCGTAAGCGTAAGCAAGCGTTTACGGTCAGACGCTGGCCCATTGCGACATGATCTCCATGTACTTGTTTTCAACCTACATATGAACTAAGTGACTTTTCTTTAGTGGATATTGCGTCAGACAAGCGAAAGTATTTCTTGCAGCTCCACACTTTTTTTTGCATAGCAAGGCAGTCAAAGGAAACGTAGCATTTACATTCCGTTTTCCACTTTCCCCTCGATATCAGGATGTTGAGTGTAGAGTGGCGGAACCTAACGCCGTGTTTCAGCGCTGTTTAGTTACCGGAGCGAAGAAAAGAAAATATTTAAAAAAAACACATTTAGAAAACGTATAAAAATATTTTTAGTATAATCATTCCCTCAATCTGTTTTATTTAATGTTTTTGTAATCGATAAAATTAACTGTCAGAGATCAAACGTCACTTCAACACTTGTCTAGTGTTGTATTTATAGGCTCCACCTGTTATAACCATCTATGTTAAGATATATTTCAACGTCATGTTAACCCACACACAATGTGATACGGACATCAAGTAGAATTATTTGAAATATATCGAACTTTCCCTAAAGTCCTAACTGGAAAAACCGAGACATAAGAAATTTATTATTTTTATATTATTTTCTTTATATTTTTCTCTCCATTTTTCACATTCTAAATCGAAAAGTTACGATTTTTGGCCTTCAGAGAATTTAAAAAAAATAAATTTATGATCACTCACACCTTGAATAAAGATATTTTAAAGTTGAATTTATTACTCAATAACATACAAATTATAGATAATAATTGTGTAGCATCAATTGTATCATACAGGTACATCTTATAAACAGTGAATACATTAAAAAAGTCTAAAACTTTACTTTCTGACTGTTTTAACATTCAAAACGCAATAACTGTTTTCAATAACTTTATTTATAAAGGAATTTATGTAAAAGAAACTTAGAGTTAATTTGATCCACCATATAACTTCTGAACGTAACATTTTTCATAGCATGGACTCGATATTTTTGCCAGGATTTCCAAAATAAAATTATAATCACTTTAACTGAACGAACTAAGCATTTTAGATCCATTTGGTGATAACCTACCTACATATAGAAACAATGTTGGAAAACGGTATAAGTAGCTACAGTTTTTGTTTAGTTACTAAAACTAATTAATGAAGTACTTAACTAATTAATTAAGTATTTAACGTTAATATTATTTTTCATTTTATATGTTACTATTTTTGATTATTTTTCGTTAATATTTAATATTTTCATGATAGTATTTTTCAATTATTATGTTATTAATTTTCACTTCTTTTTTATACTCTTAGATTTAATTTGATTTTTATTTTCCTTGTAAATTTTAAATGTACCATGTATTTGTATGTTAAATGTACACATTAATGCATGTGGTACTCACTTTAAAGGGCAATGCATTTAGATATAAGATTATAGAAATATATAAAAAGTGTATTGTCAAATGTAATTGCCACTGGTGAGTTTAATAAATAAATAAATAAACTGCTTACAAACTTAACTATTTTATTAAGAAATGGGAATATATGTGTTTATAAAAAACAGGTTAAACTACATCCTAGAATAATACATTCATTACACTTAATATAAAGTAGTGGTAGATGATATGTCTGTAACGTCGGTTGCACCAGGCTGATGCAATTATTCCTGATTATTAATCGATCAAGTAACAAGAGAATCTATTTCGTCTAAATTTTTGCATCTAATAACTTTACATTATGCAACAATTTTAATCCATACTTATATTATAAATGCGAAAGTTTGTGTGTTTATCTGTCACGTTTTCACGGCTAATCTACTGGTCCGATTTGGATGAAATTTAGAATGAACGTAGTAAATAACTATGAGTCTAACATAGGCTACTTATTTTTTCGAAAATTAGCTGCTAAAGCGTTGGAATAGAGGATGAAAGTTTATATGAAAAATCTAAACCGCTTTTCCGATTATAATGAATTTTGGCATAAATATAGTTGATAATCGAAGGTCAAAGATAGGCTACTTTATTTTTTAAAAATCCACCCACCACCAAGGGTTGCAACATAACGAAAAAATTAGGCAGTCCACGCAGCGGCAGCGAAATAAGCTCCTCCTTTGTGGCCAGTCGTGGGCCAGTGGCACAAGCTTGTGATTGTAAACGACTGGTTGTGGGTTCGATTCCCGCTCGAGGAGTGGAAATATTTAATATTTCCATTTTCTTCGCTCTGGTATCGAGGTAAAGCGCGGCGTTAATTTCCGCCACTTAACACGCAATGCCTCCTTATTACTAGGTTCCCTTTGCGGGATACAGCGTGAAGCTGAATAATAATAAAAATAAGCTCCTCGTCTTTTAGTATAGAAACTGAAACACAGAAATACGATAACTACAAAACACAAAAAAACAACAGTAATCATTTTGTTACTACATATTTTAAAAATAGTGGTGACACAGATAATATTTTTACAGTAACAATTGCGTCAGGCAGGTGAAAGTAATTCTTGTGATCGATCATTGTCGCGGGTGCGCACGCGCAGGCCTACGTTAGGCCGAGCACGTTGTGAGGTAGAGACAGAAGGTTGGAGATAAATTCTGAGAAACTTAACAATAAGGTCGTTGTCTTCGCTGTCTGGTATTGGCTTGACTTTTCCTTAAAGGAATAGTTTTTTTTAATGGAATTGAGACGTTATGACTGTATAGCTGTTTTTAGACACAGTATATGGTATTTTAATGGATGTTTTATTCCTTTTTTATTTACTTATATGTATATGTATTGGCCAGTCGTGGCCCAATGGCACAGGCGTGTGACTGTAAACGACTGGTTGTGGGTTCGATTCCCACTCAAGGAGTGGAAATATTTAATATTTCCATTTTCTTCGCTCTGGTGTCGAGTTAAAACGCGGCGTTGAGTTCGTTAAGCGTGAAGATACAAAAAAAAATATTGGGTCCAAAAAGCATCTATACATCGGTGACTACAGGAGGCACATAGGTATGAAGAGACGGATAACAGTGAACGTGGTGACGAAAAACGTACGCATGGGTCACAACATTTAGTGCTCCGTTTCCTCTGACTACCCCATTAACCATAAAGTGTGAACTTAAAAAAATATTAATTCAGTTTTTGTATATAAACAACCTTTTTGAGGTCACAACTATTAAATCTAGGTCTTACTAATAAATCTAGACGATATATGTATTTTATTTAAATTTATTCAAATATCTGATTCACATATTACTACACTATCTTAATATTATGCATAGCATAGTAGGGTAGTCATAGTGAACTTAATATCAAGAGACTTACACGTTTTGCTCGAATTCGAGATGTTATGTGATAAGTGTGGCATTAAGTAATGCGACGCTTTCTTGTCATAGTTAGACGGTGAAATGTTAGACTACGCAAAGTAAATCCATGTATTATAATGTGGTAATTTTATGGAATTTAAATTACGATAAAGTACCGCATTGTTTTTTCTAAAACTTTTATAGTAATATTAAGTTATCTTACCTTAATATGTAGCGGCCAGTCGTGGCACAGTGGCACAAGCGTGTGACTGTAAACGACTGGTTGTGGGTTCGATTCACACTTGAGGAGTGGAAAAATTTAATATTTAAGATTATAATAATAATATGTTTACAAAAATATCGTGTTTTTTTTTTTAAATTAAGACCATCGTGGCGTAATTTAACAGCATCTGACTGATTGTTGTAAGTTTTAAGTTTGATTCACATTTGGTAGAATACCTATATTTAAATTATTTGAATTTTTCTCCGCTAGTGACATAAAAAAATTGCGGCGTTGAGTTTTGTCACCCACCACGCAATGTGTCTTTACTTGAAAAGTGGAACAACAGATTGGTTTAACAGTATGTTCTTTTTAACTAGACCAGTATGCGGGAAAGAGCGTGTATTTGCTATATCGGTCATTTGGTCTTAGGGTTAGTACCTACTGTAGTGTACTAGGTCTGTATATACGATAATATATGATATTATTTGTTTCGATGGGCAGTCGTAGCGAACGTGTGACAGTGAACGACTGATTGTGAGTTCGATTCCCACTCGAAGAGTTGAAATATTTTATTTTACCATTTCCTTCGCTCTGGAAAGCGTGGGGATCGGAGTGTCTTAACACTAGGTTCCCTCTGCCTACCCTGCTGTGAGCGGAATACAGCGTGAAGCTAAAAAAAATAGTAGTTTCAATTACCAAAAATAGGTATAGATATGGTTTTCTATTACTAAAAATAGCTATTGCACTGATTTACAATTTTTAAAGCTGCATTACGTAGCGTCGCATAGTGCAGTTAGCCACGCTTGGTGCGCTACAATAGCATCACGTATATAGGTCAGATAATATAAATCCATGTAAATCGATTATATATCCTACAGTTGTCTAGTTGGAAAAGACTAAAAACTTCGTCTAGGTCACCAGGCCAGTTCTTTTACTTTAATTATTGTTACTTACATATTCGATTAACTTTTTCCTTGTTTAAGTGAGTTTATTAGGTCGTTTTATAATCTGACTGTGATCGATACTACTTAACGACCACTAGTAAACTACTAAGTAACGTTTATACTTATTTAAGAAAATATCCCTTATAGTAAGACAATAGGGAATTTCTTTCAAATAGGTTCGTGTATAAATAGGGATGAAAAATATATATCCTTGTTTCACCTTCAGTGCAGCTTTTATAATGTTAAGTCACTCCGTTCTCCACTTTCAGAACAGCAACGTGACATTGCATGTTATCATACCAAGAGAGAGGAATAGTAAAAATAATTATATGAATACAATCACTCTTCGATACAGGAACATAGGAACCGACACACAACTAATAGCATTTACAATCAACGGAAGTCCTACTGCGTCAAGATTAAAAAAAATATCATTTCTCTGAAAAAATAAATAACAACATACGTGATTTGATTTCGATACGGAAACAGGTGCACGCCATAAAATGTCTAACATTGATTGATTTTACTTATTAGGGAGAATTTGACGTAAATATTGTAGTCATTAATACACGTAAATATAATAAGATGATGTTTATACAAAAATATGTTCGCTGTAGACTTATGTAGTATTTTATTTAATTAGCAATTAGATACACAAAGTGCGACTGTAAAGCGACTGATTGTGGACTCGATTCCCACTCGAGTAGTGGAAATATTTCATATTTCCATTTTCTTGCTGCTCTGGTGTCGAGGCAAAGCGCCACTTAACACGCAATGCCTCCGAATTCAACGGAAAGTCGGGAACGGAGTGTCTTAACACTAGGTTCCCTCTGCCTACCCTGCTGTGAGCAGGATACAGCGTGTAGCTAAATAAAAAATTAAGAATAGCAATTAGATCACCAAAAAATGATGTATTATGTACTGCATCAATGAACCTAAATATTAACGCGGTAGATGATGTTTTGGACATTCCTTTATTAGCGGCAATTTTACATTCGTTTTATTTTTGCCAGCTGATGAGACAAAGTGCAGTATTCTGTTGCACCATTCAGCATGTAGTAAACATATAGCAAAAAATTGTAAAATATCTATCTACAAAGATGCTAACAAAACAAAACAAACAAACAAAAGTAAAGTAAAGCGTTTCAACGCGGCCAGATGTAAAGATTTCAATCTAAGTATGTGATGCCTCCGAATTCGGCGGAAAATGGGGAACGGAGTATCTTAATACTAGGTTCCCTCTGCCTACCCTGCCGTGTGCGGGATACAGCGTGAAGCTAAAAAAAAAGTATGTGATTAACACTTCAAAAATGTAGAAATACTGCATTTTTAAGGAATTTTATGAGTGTATAAGACATTAAAAATGTTAAAATAATATGAAATCTTATAGATAAGAATGCAGCATTTGAAATTTAGTTCTTGTTTTCTAAACTACTCTTAAATAATTCATTGTTGACTCAATATCGGCGTTTGATTATTCATCATTCTGTAAAGTCCCAGACTGCCTTGACAAAAAGACGCGGCTAGAATCGGAGACGGAACCCGGATTGAGTTGACGTCAGTCACCTTTCACTGACTACAGTTTAGTGTAAATAGGTAAAACCCCATCAAAAAAACAATTAAAAATTATACATTTTATGAAAATATTTGTCAATCGTCTCTCTAGCGTGCAAAAATAAACAGTCGTTGGTAAATGAAAAAGGAGGTAGATAGCTAATTGATACGAGCTATTCAATATTGTAATTCTTTGGCTTCCCGTTGTATTCCGCATATTAGGGTACTCAGAGAGAACCTAATGTAAAAAAATTCTGGTCACCATTTTCCGCTCGATTTTTTCCATTTAACATGCAAATGTACAACAAGCCAATTGAGTACACACAAGCAGAAATCAATGCTAGGCTTTCTATTATTAAGTACCAGGACGGAAAAATAAAATTCATATAAAATTATTTTTCCATATGGGACAATAATTCACAATCACAACGTTTACAGTCTACAAATCTCACTACACGAAAGCCTCAATGTTTTGCTTGTATTACTTCTTGCTCGGTGAAATAACAAGAAAAAAATATTCAGTTTTTTTGCTTCTGTTTATATAATATCTAGTGTGCAAAAGTGGCCAGTCGTAGTGCAGTGGCAAAAGCGTGTGACTGTAAACGACTAATTGTGGGTTCGATTTCCACTCGAGGAGTGGAAATAATATTTCCATTTTCTTCGCTCTGATGTCGAGGTAAAGCGCGGCGTTAAGTTCCGCCACTTAACATGCAAGCCTCCGAATCTGGCGAAAAGTGGGGAACGGAGTGTCATACCATTAGGTTTCCTCTGCCTACCCTGCTGTGTGCGGGATACAGCGTGAAGCTAAAAAAAAATTATATATCATATCCTAAATGTAAAACAGATTACATCAACAGCAGCATAGCGAATACATTTTTTATCTTCACCGCATAATTATTACTTAGTAATACTTACCTAAATTATAATATGGTATGTTCACAAAAAGCCTAACAATACCTTTCTTAGGCATTTCCGGACGCTATACTTCGTTCGTTTTGAATATCTCTTGGCCAGGGGTAGTCAAAGTCTATTTAATCATTTTTTATTAAAAAAATAATTGAAACCATCGTGGCGCAGTGGAAGCAGCGTCTTATTTTAAATGCGATTAGCAGTGGGTTCATTTCCCACTCGAGGCAATGATTATATTTCAATTTTCGTTTCTCCGCTCTGCTACCTGACACAAAGCGCAACATAGAGTTCCGCTCGAAATTACTTAAACTCAAGAGGCTATGTAATTTCGAACGGAAAATGGAGAAATTAGTGTCTTGCCACTAAATATGGCTATCCTACTATGCGGTAAACAACTCGAAACTGACTACAATTTTAAAATAAACATTTCTCAGACTCGGGATCAAACCCACAACCATACGTGCAACTGCACCACGATGGCTTCAAGTGTTTTATATATTTTATTATATAAATACAACTTTTAAACCAAATTATGTATATCAGTTTAATAATTATTTTTAGTGTTAAAAGCTATCTGTCACACGAGTGGAGGCGCCGGGCCGGCTGCTGATAACGGCGTGGGATGCTCTTGCTATTTCGAGATCTACATCTGGCGTTCTTTATTTAAGCTCTTACTATACCTAACTATTATTATTTTTTATTATAAGCTAATATAGATAATTGTGGCCAGTCGTGGCCCAGTGGCACAAGCGTGTGACTGTAAACGACTGGTTGTGGGTTCGATTCCCACTCGAGGAGTGGAAATATTTAATATTTCCATTTTCTTCGCTCTGGTGTCGAGGTAAAGCGCGGCGTTAAGTTCCGCCACTTAACACGCAATGCCTCCGAATTCGGCGGAAAGTGGGGAACGGAGTGTCTTAACACTAGGTTCCCTATGCCTACCCTGCTGTGTGCGGGATATAGCGTGAAGCTATTTATTTATTTATTTAAAATAGATAATGTTCCTGTTGTCTCAGTTGCGACATGGATCATTGTTCACGATAAATGTAGGTTCTAATTCAATCAATACTAAGACGTTCAGTACTAAGACTTAGATATAAGTTTTTACCGTACCCAGACACATCAGGTATATATATTTGTACTGCATTCATATACAGTCAGATAGCACCAAGTGTCAAGACACTCCGTTCGCCACTTTCTTCCCAAAATCAAGACGTTTCGTGTTGACTAGCGGAACCTATCGCCGTAATTTGTCTTATCGCCGGAATCGAGCCCACGACTAATGGTGTTAACAGTCAAACTCTCTCTCTCTCCAACTATGCCACGACGGTATCAATTTTTCCAAATCCTGTACTGTATAATGTTAATTAATAAATTATTACAGTATTTATTACATCAGCTGCAGGTCATTGACTGGGTTCAATTTAAATCTCTGATCCCTTGTTGTTTCTACGAATTACTTGTTCTAAATATAGCCAAAAAAACATCAGTTCAAGTTGATTTTTATTTGAAATCCATTGAGTCATATTAATCATCTATGGAAGTCATATTCTATTTTATTTACGGCCTCGAGATACTTCACGGAACATCAAGACCGTTGTGGCGCAGTGGCACAGTGTCTGACTGTAAGCGGGTTGAGCAGGTTGAGAGCTCGATTCCTATTCGTGGGAATGATTACATATTATTCTTATTTATCTGCTCTAGTACTTAAAAGCGTGAACCTGGTATTTAGAATCTCGGCTGCAAAATGTTTGTGGAGGTAAGTAGGTAAGTAAATAAATGCGCTTTGTAAAGGATCCCATAAAGTTACATTTAGGTAGCAAACACCGGAAATTACTCAGAGTGTTAATATATATAACGCAATGGTTACCCAGTACTATAACTCGAAGAAATGATAAAGTATCTCGCCTGAAATTTCTAATTATTTACATTCAAATAATATGCAGTTTTGAATAGTCAAATGGATATAAAAGTGTCACTGTACCGGAAAACAGTTCTGTTATTGTAATAATATTAAATATATATATATAATGGTACCCGCATCCGCATGAACCGCCAAATATCTAATGATATGTTCCAGTTCGATGACGTGTAAGCCAGCTTTCCCCCTGTCTCTGACCCTTCCCATGAGTCCTTCTTCCTCCTTTACTCTCGAAGCAGGCAACGTATCTACAACGTCTCTAGTGTTTCAGATGTCCATGGGCGAAGGTAACGACCTACCATCCATCTGGTGAACCTTCTGCGTGCTTGCCTCCTGTTATACACATAAAAATATCGTAATAAAAGTAAAAAATAATATGTACTTTACAATATGTACCAGCGGCAGTGTTTCCAGGTTGATACGACATGAGTACCTTCAATAAGCGCGCTTACCTCCACCTCAAAGGCCGGCAACTTCCCTGTAGCTCCTCTGGTGTTACACGGGGCCGTGGGCGACGGTGTTCACCTAACACCAGGTGACCCGAACGCCCGTTTGCCTTGTCCTTTTTACTTTACGATATGTACATAACAGAAAGCAGATATGTCTATAAATCTAAGCTACATTTTATTTATAGTTACTGAAACCAACAATATGAAAGCTTCACAAGCCACACAATGTTATATTTTTAAAGTCTCCCACTCTAACTGACAGTACCTAACCTAACCTACACACTTTTTTATAGCATCGCACAAAAATGCGAACAAATTATAGAACGTAATGAATCAATTCATTATAAACTATAATAATTCACTCGCAGCGTCACATCGTCCCACCGAATATTGGTGTCGTCTGAATTTCTGAAGTCATATGACTAAAATTTGGATGAGATTGGGGCCAGTCGTGGCGCAGTGACTGTAAACGACTAGTTGTGGGTTCGATTCCTACTCGAGAAGTGGAAATATTTAATATTTCCATTTTCTTCCGTCTGGTATCAGAGGCAAAGCGCGGCGTTAAGTTCCGCCACTTAACACGCAATACCTCCAAATTCGGCGGAAAGTGGGGAAATGAGTGTCTTAACACTAAGTTCCCTCTGCCTACCCTGCTGTGTGCGGGATTCAGCGTGAAGTTAAAAAAAATATCTCTAAAACTACAGGAGATATTGTATACGCTTCGGACTGGCCAAAAAAAAAGTTTTCAAAAAGTCATAATACTATAAGAATTTATAGCAAAATACGTGTTATTTATATCACAATTGTGCAAATACAATTTTAATTTAGAAAACAATAGACTTTTTTAAGTTAACTATCGACCCCTCCCGCCTTTGCCTAAGTAACTGTACAACTTTTCATACAAGCTTTCATACCTGATTTCGAACAAAAGGGTCAAGGTAAGTTCCGCCACTCTTAACACGCAAGCCTGCGAATTCGGCGGAAAGTGGGGAACGGAGTGTCTTAACACTAGGTTCCCTCTACCTACTGTGTGCGGGATACAGCGTGAAGGTAAAAAAAAAACAAAAAAATCCAAAAACTAAACAAAAACAACTAAAATAGCCTCTTTTTTAAGCCTAACCTCACTAATTTATATAGGACAATGGCAGAACTTAATTTTATGACTTGTGTCTAACACTCTGTTCCACACTTTCCAATTGACAGACAAACAAACGAATTGATCTTTACGCATTAATTAATCACATTTCAAAGTAATAAGACCGGAAAAGCTTTTACTATGAACTCTTTGACGTAATAGGTAAGTTTATTTAATTATGGAAACCCAACATTAAACCTATGTTACCTAATTTACAGTTAACGAGGAAAATCTTATTTAAAATATCTAGTTAGTTTAGTGCTTCTAGGAAATATTAACTAGACTAGATAACATTCGATTTGCTTTCAGGGTTGGCAACCTTTAATATATGTAGTCCTTTCTTCATCTTGGCATTTATCCCGGCCTAGCCAGGGTCTGCCTTCCGACTTAAACTACTCCACTTTGCACGATCTTCGATCGTTGGTGGTTAGTCCATTGGCTCTCATGTCCTGTTTCACGACATCCAGCCATCGCTTCCTTGGGCGTCCGGGGGGTCTTGCTCCAGGGATATACTAAGGCTTATCCTTCTGACATAGCTCTCAGATTTATTAATAATATATGTATATATGTAGTAGCATTAATATATGTAGTATGTATGTATTTTACTTTCGTGGCTAGGTGCTATATACTATAAAATATACTATTTTATTTTATATACTATAAAATATACTATTTTAAGTGAAAATACTATCACTATCATATATAGGGGTCAGTCGTGGCGCAATGCCACAAGCGTGTGACTGTAAACGACTGGTTGTGGGTTCGATTCCCACTCGAGGGGTGGTATTTAATATTTACATTTTATTCGCACTGGTGTCCAGGCAAAGCGATGCGTTAAGTTCCGCAACATAAAACGCAATGCCTCCGAATTCGGCGGAAAGTGGGGAACGGAGTGTCATAACACTAGGTTGTCTCTGCCTACCCTGCTGTGTGCGGGATACAGCGTGAAGCTAAAAAGAAAAAAAAATGTATATTTCAATAAAATGTTTATATTTTGCAACACCATAAAGTAAAAAAAATATGCTAATTTTCAACTGTCAGCGTTTACCGAAGACAAAAAACCATATTAAAAAATGCACTAATCGCAAAAACATGTAGAAGTTTTTACAAAAAAATAAACAGATCAAAATTACAACTTGTCTATTTTTTAACGCAGCGGGATTCGAACCCGCGTCGCCCCCATCAAATGCCGCTCTGTTCAAATTTTTATACGTTTTCTAAATTTCTTTTTCAATTTTCCTAAGTGTGGAATGACACTTTAACAATGGTTAAAAGTTGTTTTTTTTTTATTATTCCCAAAACATACTATATTTCTCGAAGCCTACTATAATAAAATACCATACTTCAAAATTTGGCAACCGCAATCTATATTAACTATTAATAGTTAAACTTGTTCATACCTGTCACTCTAAAGGCGTTAGGTATACAGTGACGAAGCGCACGTAGCCGCTATCTCGCTATCTCAGGCAGTCGGCAGTCGGCACTGATAAGGTCATACACCTCTGGGAAGTAACGAGGCCGGAGACGTGTCGTCTAGGACAACATAATTAACGGCAATGCTATATGTTTTTTTACTGTACTCATTTAGTAGGCTAGGAAAAGTGCCACTGCGCCACCACTGGCCCCTAGTTACATAGTTAATATTCATTAATACATTTTTTTTTTAATTTTTTTTAGCTTCACGCTGTATCCCGCACACAGCAGGGTAGACAGAAGGAACTTAGTGTTAAGACACTCCGTTTCCCACTTTCCGCCGAATTAGGAGGCTTGCGTATTAAGTGGCAGAACTTAACGCCTCTCTTTACCTCGACACCAGAGCGAAGAAAATGGAAATATAATTTCCACTCCTCGAGTGGGAATCGAACCCACAACCAGTCGTTTACAGTCACACGCTTGTACCACTGGGCCACGACTGGCC
This sequence comes from Dryas iulia moderata, assembly GCA_019049465.1. Classification (NCBI taxonomy): domain Eukaryota; kingdom Metazoa; phylum Arthropoda; class Insecta; order Lepidoptera; family Nymphalidae; genus Dryas; species Dryas iulia. The sequence continues at coordinate 1,015,612 of CM032429.1, forward strand.
ACTTCATTAATACATACTTATAATTTATACGTAGGTACTTAATATTTTGACGGTAAATGTCGGTAATGGGACAGTGTCTGACTGTGAATGGTCGTAGGTTCGATTCTCGCTCAGAGAAATGATTATATATATTTTTTAATATCTTCGCTGTAGTATCTGAAACAAATTGCGGCGTTAATTTCCGCCACTTAATACGCAATGCCTCCGAATTCGGCGGAAAGTGGGGAACGGAGTGTCTTAACACTAGGTTCCCTCTGCCTACCCTGCTGTTTGCGGGATACAGCGTGAAGCTAAAAAAAATTAGACCGTATAAATTACCTAAATATAACTTAGTATGAAATATATTGAATAAAGATATTTACTTTAATTCAGCTTATCGCTCTTCTCGGCTTCTGACTCTTTAATTGATAAAAAAATTCCGCAACCCGCAAGTACAGTGAGGGAGTGGGGTCACAGCCGCGCCTTATCACAGTGTAATTGATTTAAATGATGAAATTAATTAAAATATATATTCGTATAATATATTACAAGCAAATAACAAGTCTGTAGCCTGGGGAGTCTGGGGCCAGCATCGGAGGCAAAGATTGCTATAATTATGAAATCATTTTTTTTTTAGCTTCACGCTGTATCCCGCACACAGCAGGGTAGGCAGAGGGAACCTAAAGACCCTCCGTTCCCCACTTTCCGCCGAATTCGGTAGCTTGCGTGTTAAGTGGCGGAACTTAACGCCGCGCTTTACCTCGACACCAGAGCGAAGAAAATGGAAATATAATTTCCACTCCTCGAGTGAGAATCGAACCCACAACCACTCGTTTACAGTCACACGCTTGTGCCACTGGGCCACGACTGGTCACTTATTAAATCATTTGATAATATTAAAAAATGTGGGGTGGTTATGAGTTAACTTCATTTCCGCTGCTGGGTAACGTCCCGTAAAAGGCGGGTAACCCAGTAACTTAGGGTGAAGGGGGCTAATAATTATCCGCCTGCAAGTCCTTGAAGGCGATGGTGGCCCGTAGGCGGGCCATCCACCGAAGCGTCGTAGTATGCATACGCGAGTGATCCTGCGACATCTTATGTCGGTGGAGAGGGTTTCCGCTGGATTTTAGTGGGTAGTATTAGGTATCATCTGATTGGCCCCACAGTACCGTCCGTCCTTTGAGTACGGGCGGTCTGCGTAAAAAACATTTCCCAGCGTCACAAAAAAAAAAAATGTTTAGTAAGATAAAAAAAAAAAAAAAAAATTGCTTCCCGCTATATCCCGCACACAGCAGGGTAGGCAGAGGGAACCTAGTGTTAAGACACTCCGTTCCCCACTTTCCGCCGAATTCGGAGGCTTGCGTGTTAAGTGGCGGAACTTAACGCCGCGCTTTACCTCGACACCAGAGCGAAGAAAATGGAAATATAATTTCCACTCCTCGAGTGAGAATCGAACCCACAACCAGTCGTTTACAGTCACACGCTTGTGCCACTGGGCCACGACTGGTCACTTATTAAATCATTTGATAATATTAAAAAATGTGGGGTGGTTATGAATTAAATTCCTTTCCGCTGCTGGGTAACGTCCCGTAAATGGCGGGTAACCCAGTAACTTAGGGTGAAGGGGGCTAATAATTATCCGCCTGCAAGTCCTTGAAGGCGATGGTGGCCCGTAGGCGGGCCATCCACCGAAGCGTCGTAGTCGTCGTATTCATACGCGAGTGATCCTGCGACATCTTATGTCGGTGGAGAGGGTTTCCGCTGGATTTTAGTGGGTAGTATTAGGTATCATCTGATTGGCCCCACAGTACCGTCCGTCCTTTGGATACGGGCGGTCTGCGTAAAAAGCATTTCCCAGCGTCACGAAAAAAGGATGTGTTTAGTTAGATCGTAATATATATTTAGTTCAATTAATATACTCGTATTTTCCATTTTTCCAATAGTCTGGCAGAAATATCATAAAACAGTATATTTAATTAAAGTCAAAGAAATATAAATAAAAACATTAACACAATTACAGATATATGTACCTACATCTAAAGGTGAAAAGCTAAAAGTTGATCTGTTTTGTCTGCCTTTCAAGATTAACCATGTGGAAAAAGTATGTTTTGTGTAAATAATAGCTTGAATATCATATCAATGTGTTTGTTTTTTATTTGCATCTTCATAATTTTTTGACAAAGACCAGGGCCTCTTAAACTTTTGTCACTCACGACGATTTTCTTGACGACGCCATCCATACATATATAAAAGGAAAATAAATTACTATTTTTTGATGATTTATTTATTAGGCAACAATATACATAATACATATAGATTTAGAATTCGTTTTGAAACGCCAACTCTAGTGATGTTATAAAAAACTGTCTTGACTCTAGTCACTACGTTTTCTACTTAATGCAAGAATTAGAGCAAGATAAATTCTATTTACTAGAGCAGCCACATGAAAGTATGAATCTTCCGAGAATCGAACCCACAATCAATCGTTGTAGCAGTCGAGTTGAAGCACTTTGCGTAAATATGGCTTCAAATTCGGCTTTTTTATAAAAATACCAGCGGCCCGCTCGCGGCTTCGCCGCGTGAACTATTTCGTTATATTGCAACCCTCGGGGGCGCCTATTTAAAAAAAAAACATAGCCTAAGTATAATTTTAGATTATCAACTATATTTATGCCAAAATTCATTACAATTGGTCAAGCGGTTTAAATTTTTCATTTAAATTTTCACCCCCTATTTCAACCCTTTAGAGGTTGATTTTTGAAAAAAAAGTAGCCTATGTTAGACCCAGTCACTTTTACTACTTTCATTCTAAATTTCATCCAAATCGGACCGGTAGATTAGCCGTGAAAGCGTGACAGACAAACACACAGACTTTCGCATTTATAATATAAGTATAGTATATCTTACTATTTCCGTTTAAAATATATTCTTTTCGATATATTAATTATTTTAAAGATAAATAAAATTAATTAAAATACGGTAGGTATATTATAGATGTAAGTATTATCAAAAAGACGTCTGCCTCAAGTCCAGCACGTGGTTACGTTATAACTGTTACTATGGCGATTGTAGATAAGGCGTCACATGAGTCACAACTCGCAGGTCAAAGATCACTCTATTTTTATAACAAATATAAAAGACGTAATAATCTTTTTATTGTAATAATATGCTATTTATGTTACGATGATTCTTTAACTTAGATCGTTTTGTTGTAAGATTTTTTTTGTATAATTTATAATAATTGGGGCCAGTCGAGGCGAGACACAAAGTGCAACTGCGACTGGTTGTGGGTTCGATTCCCATTCGAGGTGTGGAAATATTAAATATTTCCATTTTCTTCGCTCTGGTATCGAGGCAAAGCGCGGCGTTAAGTTCCACCATTAACTTAAGTTCTCCCTATTCCCATCATTCCCATCCTTCCTCCTTCCTTTTGTCCTACATCCCCGAGGCTGGCAACGCATCCACAACTCTTATGTTGTGGATGTCAATGAGCGAAGGTGACCACTTAACACCAGGTGAACCTTCTGCTCGTTTGCCTCCTTTATTACATAAAAAAAAATTAACACGCAATGCCGGAGGCATATTTCCACTCCTCGAGTGGGAATCGAACCCACAACCAGTTTTCAGCCACACGCTTGTGCCACTGCGCCACGACTGGCCCCAATTTTAACATTAATTCCTCTGAATGGAGATGAAATCCAAAATCATTGCGTATATTGAATCATTGTCAAACTGCGCCACAATGGCCTTTACTTCTTATCATATCATTTTTTTTTAATTATATTAATTATCAAAACTTTTCTAATGGAAGGCTACCGAGAGCATTAACTCATCAGGTCATATTGAGTGACCTATCAATTCTAGAAATTTGTTACTTGAAACTGTGTCGACTATCAATACTTATAATATTAGTATACTTCAAGAGTTAGTTCTTAAAGAAAATTTAGCCGGTGGCCAGTCGTGGCCCAGTGGCACAAGCGTGTGACTGTAAACGACTGGTTGTGGGTTCGATTCCCACTCGAGGAGTGGAAATTATTTTTCCATTTTCTTCTCACTTGTGTCGAGGTAAAGCGCGGCGTTGAGTTCCGCCTACCCTGCTGTGTGCGGGATACAGCGTAAAGTAAAAAAAAAAAAAAATTGCCAAACTTCTAAATTACTGTTAATTAAATCCTTTGATCGTCGTCGTATTAAAATGTGCACCTTATCACGTATAAGAGCGGATCTCACTCAACTCAAATAGATTATCTGCTGACCAGACGGTGTCATATCGGCAAGGTGACTAACTGTAAAGCCATTCCTGGTGAAAGCCTGACGGCCCAACATCGTCTTCTTGTCATGGACTATGTCGTCACCCCGAAAAAGAAAGTAGCCGAGAAACGTAAGCCTCGGATCAAGTGGTGGTTGCTGAACGGACCGATGCAGACCGACTTCCTGGCAGAGGTTGAGAGTCAAAATATATCGGCTAATACCGAAACTGCACAGGAAGTTTGGGATCGAGCCGAATCAGCAATTATTACGGCAGGTAAGCGAGTTCTTGGCCTTTCTAGGGGAGGACGGGTCATCGACAAGGAGACATGGTGGTGGAATGACAGAGTGCAGGAGGCGATTCGCGAAAAGAAGGCTGCCTTTAAGGAGTGGCAGCAATCCATCTCTCCTTCACAGAGGCATGATTACATAGCAGCGAAACGTGCATGTAAAAGGGCTGTTGCCAGAGCCCGCAGTGACAGGCTATCACCTCTGTATGATACGCTTGAAACTGCGGAGGGGCAGAAGCTCATTTACAAATTATCACGAGCTCGGGATAAAGCGACGCAAGATATCTCCAAATGTCTTTGCGTCAAAGATTCCCGGGGCACGCTGCTATGTAATCATGCCTCTGTGAAGGAGAGATGGAGATGCTACTTCAAGGAGTTGCTGAATACTCAGCACCCGTGCGGCCTTCCGACCGAACCACCTCCTAATCTTGGACTTATTGCCCCGATAACACCTGACGAAACTCGGAATTGTCTTCGACGCATGAAGAATCGGAAAGCGGTGGGACCTGACGACATTCCGATCGAAGCGTGGAAATCATTGGGCTCTCATGGTGTGCTCATACTGACGGACCTTTTCAACCGCATCTTGAACACTGGGGCGATGCCACGTCAGTGGCGTTACAGCTATATCACCCCTATTTACAAAGGCAGGGGCAGTGTTCAGGATTGTGGTAGTTATAGGGGCGTTAAGATCATGAGTCACACCATGAAGCTCTTTGAGCGCATGATCGACCTCAGGCTCCGCCGAGAGTGTACTGTCTCTGAATGTCAATATGGGTTTCAGCCAGGATCGGGCACCTTGGACGCCATTTTTGCCCTCAGAACTCTGATGGAGGCATACAGGGAAAAAAGGAGAGCTCTGCAGATCGCATTCCTAGATCTGCAGAAGGCCTTTGACTGCGTGCCTCGTCAATGTATCTGATGGGCATTGCGATCCAAAGGGATCCCTGAGGCCTATATTGACATCATTAGAGATATGTACCGCGATTCCGTTTCAATGGTTAGGACCGCTGTTGGCGATACGAAACCCTTTCCGATCTCTGTTGGGGTTCACCAAGGCTCGGCTCTTAGCCCGTTCTTGTTCAATGTAGTGCTGGATACTGTCTCGGCTTACATCCAGGACCAGCCCCCATGGCTGATGATGTATGCCGATGACATAGCGCTCATTGACGAGAGCCGGCTGACGCTGGAGCGAAGAGTGAACCTCTGGAAGGGTACGCTTGAGAACGGTGGTCTTAAACTAAATGCGGCGAAGACCGAGTACATGGCTTGCGGGAGCCCAGACTCGGGCACTATCCATATAGGTCCTGAACCAGCCGTTAAGTCGGAAAAGTTCAGGTACCTTGGATCTATTCTGCACGAGTCTGGAGGCATCGATCACGACGTCCAAGCCCGGATCAGCGCTGCTTGGGCGAAATGGCGTGAGGTCACAGGTGTGGTCTGCGACCGCAGAATACCGCCCAAGCTCAAGGGATTAATATACAAGAGCGTAATCCGACCGGCCCTCTTATATGGCAGCGAATGTTGGCCAGCACTGTCCAGGCACACTCAGGAGCTTCACGTCACGGAGATGAAGATGCTGAGGTGGATGTGTGGCGTTACGCGGGCTGACCGCATACGTAACACATTCATCCGAGGTAGTCTTAGAGTCCGTGACGTAGCGGATAAGCTCCAAGAGCGTCGCCTGAGATGGTATGGTCACGTCGCACGCCGGCCTGAGGGCCATGTCGGAAGGATATGCCTTAGTATCCCTGGAGCATCTATCCCTGGAGCAAGACCCCCCGGACGCCCAAGGAAGCGATGGCTGGATGTCGTGAAACAGGACATGAGAGCCAATGGACTAACCACCAATGACGTAGCACGATCTTCTAAGATCGTGCAAAGTGGAGTAGTTTAAGCCGGAAGGCAGACCCTGGCTAGGCCGGGATAAATGCCAAGATGAAGAAGAAGAAGACAATCATAACCTTGCTAAGGCAAAGCGTATTTTTTGCTTCAGTAGGGCTGCTAGTTATTTATAATTAAAAGAGAATTATTATTATTTATGTTTATATGAATTTGTTCAGTGATTTGAATATAAACAAGGCTATTATTTACTTTGTACTTGTATGTAGGTTAACGCTGTATCCTGCACACAGCAGGGTAGGCAAGTAGAACCTAGTGTTAAGACACTCCATTCCCCACTTTCCACCGAACTCGGAGGCATTGCGTGTTAAGTGGCGGAACAACGCCGCGCTTTGCCTCAAATACCAGAGCGAAGGAAAATGAAAATATTAAATATTATCACTCCTCGAGTGGGAATCGAGCCCACAACCAGTCGTTTACAGTCACATGCTTGTGCCACTCCGCCACAACTGGCCCCAACTGATTAACTGTTACTGGATTTCCATGCAGAAATTGGAGAACAGAACACTGACTCGACTTTTCGGGAAAGAAGTGTGCAGCTGTTTTCATACCAATATGTTTTGATATATGTATTTAGGTTGAGTGCAAATATAATTTTATAATGCAAATAAGATATGGCTTCTATTTCTGGGGTTTTAGATAACAATGTGTGTTGTAATGTTGCGCAAGAGACGGTTATTTTTGGTATTTCTTTTTTTTTATGTGTGATTCATCACATTCTTTAGCGTATATAAAGTAATACATGTTAACCATTGCCATTGACGTTGACTTATTTTTATTATATTTAAATATTGAGGGTTTCGTATAAATCTTACTTTAAAACTTAGTCTGAATACGAATATAATTATATGTAGTGCACACAATACCATGACGTACATGGTGGCGTACAAAAAATGTCATCAAACTTCAGTAAGAAGAATTTTGCTGAGGCAATAAATACCTAATTAATGAATTTTTGAACGATAACACGCCTTGGGAATTGAATGCTCGCTCCAGGCTATTTCAAAGGTATCATTGTCAATATATAATTATATAATATCTGTAATTGTTTGACTTAAAAAAAATAAAAAAAATGTCCCGCTGAGTTTCTTGCGCCGGTTCTTCTCAGGTCTGAGGCATTAACTTTAGTGAACCGGTGGTAAATTGTTAGACGTTCAAAAAATCAAGCATGTAACTTCTTATTTTGAATAAACTTAATTGATTTTGACTTTGTTTAGTTTGTCTGTTAGAGAAGTCTTTGATGTCTTCTAAGGACATAAAATGGTTACGATCACTTTAAATACATTGTTTTAATACGCTAATTCATTTCTTTTATATTATTGTACTTATATGTCACTCTTTACTAAGAGTTTACCGATTGTACTCAATTCGATGATATTTCAAACCACCTTTCAGTATTTCACCATCAATCACTGGTAATATTGTCGAACCAATTACAGGATAGAGGGTGCGAGGCACAAATATGAGAGCGTGCGGTGTTGCAGAATACTACTAGGAGATTTGTCTAATAACTGGGATTTTCAATTGATATACCTATAAAAAATGGAAATATTCATAACATTCACCTTTCCTTTCCTTATAATTTGGATCAATAAAACTTAAGTAAATTATAATTAACCACTCAAGACTGAAAGTAGTTCGGCGTACAAGCGTATGTCAGCAATTAAGGCGGAGATAGATGCGCCTTCTGAAGCTGCAGAAACATTGCCGCTGGTAGGCCTTTCCATAATATAGTATAGAAATATATATACCTACCTACATACAAAACAAACGTGGAAGGAAGTTCCTATACAATCGGAATGAGGAAAATGAACGACGATAAAAATAAATTATTTTGTAACTTGATAAAGCACAGATACGTCAATTTTATACAAATATACATTACTAAGAATTTACTAAATATTATTTTTAGATGGTATTTCCCAATATATTCGTACTCGCATGTCATCAATGTTTGCTTTCAGACTTAGTTCAGAGAAGCGATAGCCTTCTCAAAATTAACATCGGTTTCAATGTTACACGACAATCATAGTAAACTGTAGTGACTACAGTTTGTATATCATAATATGTTAAGTGAAAAATGTTATATTATTTTTATTATTTTTATATCCATATTTATATTATAAATACGAAAGTCTGTGTGTTTGTCTATCACGCTTTCACGGCTAATTTGCTGGTCCGATTTGGATGAAATTTAGAATTAAGGTAGTAAAAATGACGGGGTAAAACATAGGCTACTTTATTTTTCAAAAATTCACCACCTAGGGTAGCAATATACCGAAACAGCCACGTCGAACACGCGGCGAAGCCGAGAGCGGGCCGCTAGTATTCTATAATATTTGGGAGTTCAAGTCTAGCACACTTAAATACATGAATAATTTAAGTGTGCGATTATTTACTTACTGTACTTTTCTAATTATAAAACTATTAATTAAAAAAATACAATAATTTTATTATAAAAATATAAGCGGTGTTAAGTTCCACCTCTGAATGGACAATGTTTCGAATTCGGGAAGAAAATGGGGACGGGAGCATCTTGAAAGAGAACCCCATTTGGTGTGTCCGACTACTCCGATATGCGAGAAATAAGGTGAAGATGTAAAGTTTCTACTTCTAAAACAAATCATCACTTCGTTCTTTACATTTAATCCACTACATAACTCAGAATTTTAGTGGCGTAAGTCATTGAAATTAAAAAGGAAATTAAAGAGGCTGGTCGTGGCGCAGAGATGCAAAATGTGAGATTACTGTAAGAACGATTGATTATGGGTTCGAGTTCCACTTGAAATATTTAATATTTCCGTTTTCTTAGCTCTTGTGTTGAGGCAAAACGCGATGTTAAATTCCGCCACTTAACACGCAATGCCCCTAGAATTCTGCGGAAAATAGGAAACTAAGTGTCTAAACATTAGTTTTCCTTTGCCGCTGTGTGCGGAATACAGCTGATGCTAAAAAACAAGTTAGAAAAATAAAATTTGAAAAAAATCCCGTAGAAAAATAAGACGTACAAAAATAAGTAGAATTACATTTACTCTGTGGGACTCAGACATCGTGTATGACTAATATTACATCGTGTATAATCAGAAACGTAACATACCTGAATGTAATGACGACGAGATCAATTCATATTTAATAAAATTTATTTATTTATTTATTTTATTATTACAAATAAACCTTAACCGATTACAAAATGATTAGCATTACAATGATATCTATTATTCTGTTTATTAGGTTAATAGAATTTGAAGAATAATGTTACTGTATGACGGTAGAATAGTACCACGAAAATAATACCATGTAAAGTTTTGTCAGGGTATTAGTATATAATAATCGCATCGGCGCACGCGCAGGCCATAACTCATCCTTAACATAAAAACCGGAATGATTTTAGATAATGGAAGGAAATTACTTGTACAGTGAATCACAGTGACGTTGAAGAGCAGTGAACTTGAGTGTTGTATTACACAATAGTATTATACATTGACACCATCATGTCACAGTTACATTTATGTTATAATTAAGCCTCGAGAGAAGAAACTCGTGGAGAAGATAAAAGTAGTCATGATGCAGTAGGACAGCGTCTGATTGTAAGGTGATGGTTGTGGGCTCGATTTCCAATTGGGGTAATCAAATGATATTTAAATTTTAATTTCTTTGATCTGGTACTAACGACAAAGCGCACTTAAAACGCAATGTCTCGATTTCGGGCGGAAAGTGCAGGACGGAGTGTCTTGACATTAAGCTCTCTCTAACTACCCCGCTATTTCGGAAAAATCATGTAAAAGCTCTTAGACACAGATTCACTGTACGTTTGCTTGGGCGTATCCCATTGCAGAGAGAGAAGCTCGACGCAATGTGTAAGACTTGCAACTCTAGTGTAGATCCAGATGATTTAAAAATTAAATTAACGTTTTCTTAATTACTTAATCCGTAGGAGTAGGATCGAACTCAAATCTATCGTGACCGTCAAATACAATTGGATGGCTCATTTACAGACACAACTTATTATGTACAAATTAAATTATTATATATTTTTATAGGTTCACATATTTTCTCGTATAGCAGAGTAGGCAAAGAGAACTTAGTGTGAAAATCATCAAAAAAAAAATCCACTATTACCCTGCTCATAACCGAGGGTATAGGGTCCGACCCCGCTCATAACCCCTTGGGGTAACCCCGGATGCGTGTGTTGGGGTATAACATCTTGGGAGCGTGTTCTACCAGGGCAAACCTGCGGAGAAATCGGTCACTGAGTCCAGTCATTAAAGTTGAGTAGAGGAAGAAGAAACGAGTACGACTTACTGCGTATCAAGTTGAGAACATAAATACAATCATTTCTCCATGCGAATCGAACCTACACCCATTGAGTTAACAGACGTTGTAACATTACGCTAATAAAATGTTATTTTAATAAGATACATAAAAGTAACATCAAACACGATTATTTTTATGGTAAACAGTGACTAAACACATGTGATTATTTGAACTGAAGAGAACTCATACAACCCAATAACGTCCCCATTTCCCAATATTACACAATGTTATAGATAATAGCTTCACATAATATATTATATTATATTATGTTGCTAGCGGCCCGCTCGCGGTTTTGTCTAGCCTACCCCGCTGTAATAAAGTAGCCTATGTTTTACCTTCAATTATCAACTATATTTATTCCAAAATTCATTACAATCGGTGAAGCGGTTTAGATTTTTCATATAAACTTTCATCCCCTATTTCAACCCTTTAGAAATTGATTTTTGAGAAAATAAGTAGCCTATATTAGACCGAGTCACTTTTACTGCTTTCATTCTAAACTTAATCCAAATCGGACCGGTAGATTAGATTAGCCGTGAAAGCGTGACAGACAAACACACAGACTTTCGCATTTATAATATATATAAGTATGGATTATATACAAACATATGAATGTTATAATTTAAAATAATTGTGAGCCATTACGAGTTTCCAGCGAACTGAGTAAAGTTATTTTGTCACATGACTGTGGTATGTCAGTCGTGCGGTTTTTATCATGCCTTACGTCAAAATACTTTTATAAGAATATAATGAATATTTAATTAAGCAGCTTTACTCTTTATCCCGCGTCCATCCCAGCAACATAGACCGACATTGTTTTTGGCTACCACATTTTTCCTTCTGTGGTGCCCCCGCCATTGTATACGGGCGACACCACAGAAATTTTATTGGGCACAAGATTTTAGCGGGGAACGGAGTGTCTTAACACTAGGTTCCCTCTACCTACCTCTGTGTGCGGGATATAGCGTGAAGCCATAAAAAATAAAGATTTTAGTTGCTGATTTTGTGGACTTGTGTTTTTTTATACTACACACTAAAATTATTTGTCGACATCATCAGGTACTTTACCTGTTAAAAGTCGGTAAGCTGTCCATGACAAGCGAAATAAAACTTATGAAGGGATTTACACTCTTTCTGTCCTGCAGGAAGCTGTTGAGGTCGAAAGGCAAGTTTATATGGCTGTAGAGAGAGACTAGGTCCTACCTAACCCAAGGCATTGCGTGTATTATGAGTAACGTAACTCATCATCGTGTTTTGTGTCATGAAAAGAGATTAAAATAGTAGAAAAGAATTAAAAGAAGTACTTAATTAGAATTACTTCCATTTTCTTCGCTCTGGTGCCGAGGAAAAGCGCGTTAAGTTCCGCCACTTAACGCGCAATGCCTCCGAATGCGGCGGAAAGTGGGGAACGGAGTGTCTTAACGCTAGGTTCCCTCTGCCTTGCTGTGTGCGGGATACAACGAGAAGCTAAAAAAAAGAAATAAAAAAAAATAAAAGAAAATTCTTTGCATGCGATGTATTCACAATACAGGTGCAGTTATAGATAGAGCTCGAGGCAGTATCTGGGACTTGTGTGCTCAAAACTTATTGTGCTTATATGTATCATTAACTATTATTTCTAGAAAATATTTATGTACTAAAGGTATATATAGTAGTGAATGGTGTGTTGTGAATTAATAAATTTCATAATAGTTTTTTTGCCATTAATGTATTGAAATAGACTTTTTCTCTTTCCCATAGCTCAAGCCCACGGTTTATCAGACCAATTTAAATAAAAACTTTTCTAATAGGATTTAATTACACCATTGTCTTATGTATTTATTAGTGTACGTAAATAAGCACATCCTGTATTAATAAGTAACATGTGTAACTGTTTATCTAGTTTAGTGCATTACACCTACTAAACCTGTCATTATCACGAGATGTAAACTTGTGACGCTAGTCAAAGTAAACTGTCCACGACTAGCAAACTATGAATCAACTCGATAATAAAAATCAAAACAAGATAATATCAACCATTAAAAAATACTAGAAATACATAATATTATACGTAACGAAATTTCGTCATTTGGTAAAATGGACATAAGTCAGGCATGAAGGGAACGTGTAAAGCGGTCAATTACAATGGGCGAAGCTAAAGGGGCTTGGCAGGACTGTAGGCGACAGTTTCGTTTCGTTCCTCCCACTAAAAAAATTAGTACATTTAAATAAATATTTAGATAGAGACACATCCCTTAGCAGTCTCACGATTTCCCGATATTTACCGATCAAGAAGATAATTAGAGCGAAGCTAGTGTCAAGAATCTCTTGAACACCCCGCTTCCCCTTAGGTACCAGAGAAGAGAAGAAGAAGAAATCGAACGCACAACCAATCGCTGCCATTCAGACACTGTTCCACTCGACCACATCCACCTCATATTGACGACTAACACGAGAAGAAAACATATTAAAAAGAAAAACCCTTAACGTACAATTTCATATTAAAAATATTATTACATTTTGTCACTTCAAAGTGTATTTACTTTAAACGCGGTTTTTTCACGAAGCGTGACGTCACGGCCATTTTCCACACGTCACACGACCTTGTCCTATTCAGGCAATGTGCCATGTCACGACATGCCAACGAATTATCTGTTACTCGGAATGTAGCTTTCATTCATATCAATAATAAGTACTAATCATTTTTTGTTTTAAAGTATTTCAGCTTTAAAAAATGTGTATTGCAACGTGAGATGTTTTTTTGTGAAATATATCTATTTTTTTATGTTTTCAACGAAGTTAATGTATTTTTTTTAGCTTCACGCCGTATCCCGCACACAGCAGAGTAGGCAGAGGGGACCTAATGTTATGACACTCCGTTCCCCACTTTCCGCTGAATTTGGAGGCATTGCGTGTTAAGTGGCGGAACTTAACGTCGCGCTTTGCCTCGACACCAGAGCGAAGAAAATGGAAATATTAAATATTTCCACTCTTCGAGTGGGAATCGAACCCACAACTAGTCGTTCACAGTCACACGCTTGTGTCACTGGGCCACGTCTGGCCCCATATAATGATCCTTATCACAAAATTATACTACTATTTATTTATTTATTTATTTATTTATTTACTTCTTTAATTTTAAATGTAGGAGAGTATACGTACTCACATATACTCAGGAGTTTGGATTTAAAGCTTGAAATAAACAGTTTTTAATTTCATACTTACTTCATTAAAAAAAAGATGCAGTTTAGTCAGACAGACGTTCTCATATATACGCTTATCTGAATGTCGAAAACCAAGAAATATACCTACATTAGCTTAAACCGTGCTTCTGGTAGTTTTCTTTTAAATGTTTTGTAGGTATTGGCATTAACGTTGACCAAATTTTATTTAGTGTTTGATATTTCTATCATCAATATATCAATTTTAGGGTACTCCCTGAATGACTGGCAGAAAGCTGAAATTTGTAGGAATCCTAGGACAGTGTAAAAGGTCCTAAGAGAAGGAAAAACAACAAGATTTTCCGTTTTACTGCCGAAAGATCCACGCATACATAATTGTGGATATGGTGCAAATGGTTTAAAGCTCAATTCCTATTTATCGTTGTATTTTATCCATCCATATATTTTAGTTTTTTTCATTTCTTCAATTTATTTTTTACGGAGAATAACTAAAATACATGGAATAATTTTATTTGAAAGAACAATGATGAGCTACGCTACTCAACATACAAGCAGGATATTACAATTTATCAACAATTTACATAACTTTCCTAGCAACAGCATTCCTGAATACATTCTCACGTGTTCTAACTACACGTAGCTCCCTTAATTGGCCGGTTACAATATATCAAAACACAAGTATTTCTCTAGAACACGCCGTGAGGGAACTATCGCAAATAGCCCACTAAAATTATAAACTTAGGCTGATTCACTCATAATTATGCTCCAGCTTCGGCAGCCCCGCTATAAATTCCTTTGCTCATATTAATTTATTATAACGTCTATCAAAAATAAACAAGAACATTATAATGTTGTGATTCACTGAAAATGCTGTGGAGTTATGTGTTTGTTAGTAAAACTGCTTGCTGTAAACTAGCCGTTGTAGCTCAGTGGAGGAGGGTAATTGTTATTGAAGGTTAACGATTCAAATTTCTTTTGAGGCAATTTTTATGTTTGAACATTTTTTATGTGTTATTCACATACTTAGGTTCAGAAAATATTTTTTAGAAAACGTATAAAAACTGAACACTGTACATTTGAACCCACGTCCCTTGCAAGTCGTCTAATCGCTCTGCCTGCAAATATGTACATGTACTCTAGATCCGGGTTTAAATTTTTATAATTATTTTATATTAGAAATTTGAAAATATCTGTTTACAGGATGATAACTACAAAGTAAAGCTGTAATAATGTGTTTAAGATGCACTCTAAAATCACCATCAAATTTACAATTGAAAGAAAATCTTTAGTAAATCTTTACTCAAAAGAACCTTGCCTCATTAGGCTATCAAAGTGCAGTGTGACAGCGTATAAAGGTGATTGCTGTGGGTTCTATTTCCACTCGAAGAAAAATATACAAAGTTGATTATAAGCACACTTTCAACAATTTGTTTTGGTACACATTTTATTTTAGGCATGAATCGGACTATCACTGAATATAAATTATCTCAAAATTGTCAATCAACATCTATTTTGACATAAAGCAAATGCGCTACAACGGCGTTAGACTACTAGACTATATTTCATATAATATATTATATAGACGTTGCGTGTATATTGTATCAATTATTAATAACTAATTATAATATGATATACACGCAATGCCTCGAAATTGGCTGAAAAGTGGAGAAAGGAGTGTTCTGACTCTAAGTTCTCCTTGACTACTCTACTATACAGGAAATAGACGAGAAGCCACTTTATATTATTAATAACTAACAAGCGACAAACAGTAAATCAACCAAATAGAGGCTCGAGCAGTAAAACTATTATTATGTCAAACGGAGGCGGGGCTGTGACGTCAAGTGACGTAGTGCAACGTAACATGCGTGTGCGCATGGTCGGGTGGTCACTCGAGATACTCTTTTAAAAAATATGTTAAATAACTTAAAGTATTGATTTTCTTTAATTTTGGTCTTATTTATTATATATTACACGTCATGTTTTAAGCGAATCATTGAAAAATACTCCCGATTCGTGGATTGCAAAACCCATCAAGAAATAAAAAAAAAAACATTTTAACGAGATGTTTTGTTATTAGAAAGTGGCAATATACATTCGTAGCCTATTATAATTTTTACTCCCATTATAATATTTTTCCCGTGGGGGGGACGGGTTAAGAATACAGTCCCCCGAGTCCACACAACCTCTAAAGGGTTGAAATAGGAGATGAAAGTTAACATGAAAAATCTACACCGCTTTACCGATTGTTATGAATTTTGACATAAATATAGTTAATAATCCAAGGTTAAACATAGGTTACTTTATTTCTCATAAATCCACCCCCTAGGATTGCGATATACTGCAACATCTATGTAGTTTATGCGGCGAAGCCGCGCGCGGGCCGCTGGTTTAGAATACAAGAAAAAACAAAATTAAAAATAAGACAAAAAGCCAACGCCACGCGGTGTTCCCAGGCGGTCACTCATCGTTGCTTAACTTCGGTGATCGAACGAGAACCGGTATGTTCAACGTGGTATGGACGTTGGCGAAACATTATTTTCAATAGCTAAATACATCGCAAAATTAAAGTGGCCTAACCCAAAAAAATGCATTTCGTTTTAAATTACAATAGAATCGTGGAACAGTCTTTTTATGGACGTTATTTAGTAAAATCAAAAATTTCAAAAGCTTTGAGTTAGGTCAGTTTAACTGTAAAAGTACGACGTGTACGTAACAAATTTTGTTTTATATTTTTAAGAACAATTGAAGAATATTTTAAAAGCCTACGTGTGACCGTGATGGTTGTGGGTTCGATGCCCACTCGGTTACACGGACAAAAGATTATATATTAAATTAAAATAATATTTCTCCGTTCTCCGCCAAAGCGAGGCGTTAAGTTTCGCCACTTAACAAGCATTATCTCGATTTCTCGATTCGATTTAGGGCGAAAAGCCAAAAACAATATAGTGCTGAAGCTGCAAAATATACTTCAGTACGATTACATTTTTAGCTTTCATTTTTTAATGTAAATAATGCAAATTCAAAATCAAGGGTAAAGACTCATATAGTAACGACGACGTCTTCGAAAAAGTCGCCTTATTTCGGATACAGAGTTTTACTTCTTTATTTAAACTTAAACTTTACTTTGTTAAAATAAATTTAGTAATCATAACGGTAAAATTACCCGTGAGGGGACGGGTTAAGAATACAATTCCCCTCCGCAGCTGGGATAGCGTCCCGTAAAAGGCGGGTAACCCAGCTTGGTGGTAGGAGACTTGTTACCACTAGCATGTCAAAGACGAACCGCCAAATATCTGTTGATGTGTTCCGGTTCGATAACATGTAAGCCAGCTCTCTATATAAGGTCGGCAACGCATCCTCAACCCTTAATAGTGTTGTGGATGTCTATGGGCGAAGGGTACCACTTACCATCAGGTGGTCCTTATGCTCGTTTGCTTCCTTTATTCAATAAAAAAAAGTATTTAAATTGGAATAATAAAAATCAGCAACAAGTAGAGAAGTCACATTTACTGTTTATATACTTGACTATATCAATCATATAAAAAGTCATAATTTATAACGTGCCATAATGCCAAATATAGTTATATGAACTTTTGACTTTCTTTTTTAATTTCTCATTGTTGGGAGTATATCTACATACTGATATGGGCTTGACCACGTAGAGTCCATTACATAATGGAAATGACAAAAAATATAGTACAAGAAATAAAGCTACATTAACGTTGTTTCGATATTAGGGGGCTTCAAGAATTCTTATCTTAGGGCCCCTTAGATCCACCCAACAGGACTAACCCGCATTGGGCCCACAATAAAACTAATGCATTCTAATAGTCTCGTAACAATACAGTAATAAATAATCATTATTAATAGGATATGATACTTATTGCAAAAGTTACACACCACAAAACATTACCTAGAACATTAATTATACTTCCTTTAAAATTTGCGCAAACCTCTACAATAAATCCTCTACAATTATCGCACAAGTTATGCAGGCGCCTCACACTTTACTTACATTTAACTTTCTCACCGTGATACAAGTGATAAATAAGAGCGACTCTCCAGCCCAATATAACTACTGTCTGGTTTTAGGGAGTTACCATCCGGGGTTACGGGACTTCCCATTATATAATACTACTCTTATACTCTAAAATTTTTCATACTTTACAAATATAGCAATTAAATTAGAGCAACGTATTGCTAAGTTTATGCGAATAGGAGCTAATAAAACTATTTTTATATTAACTTCATATTACAATAAGCCGTTTATTTTGAACATTTTAGTTTGTTTAAGAAAATTTTATATTACATCCATAAGCCTCCTCTAGCTCTTTCCATTGGCTTCTGTCTCTTGCAAGTTCAACCCTCCTCTAGTTTGGAATGACTACTTATTACATATATATTACTAACGGCCCGCTAGCGGCTTTGCCGCGTGAACTACATAGCTGTTTCGTCATATTACAACCCCCCGAGACGTCTATGTTCAACCTTGGATTATCAACTATATGCCAAAATTCATTACAATCGGCCAAGCGGTGTAGATTTTTCATATAAACTTTCAGACCCTATTTCAACCCTTTAGAAGTTGTTTTTTGAAAAAAGTGGCCTATGTTTGACCTTGTAATTTTTATTACTTTCATTCTAAATTTTATCCAAATCGGACCGGTAGATTAGCCGTGAAAGCGTGACAAACAAACAGACAGACATTTGCATTTATAATATAAGTGTGGATTATTCATTTAAAAACGAAAATAGCAATTAAATAATAAATTGATAAATTTATAATATCCAAAATAACAAATTGATAATTTTATAAATATGTATCTTTCTTTATCATACAAATAAAATGTTTCATTTATAATCTATTATCAAATTTTAATTTTGTATGTTGCAACACATTTGAGTGCTTGCTTACACGTCAAATGATTAACAATTTCTTGCTAAATGTTGTTAAGAGTTTTTTAACGTGTAAAATTAGTATTAAATAGGTGTATGTTAATTTATTTAGATATTTTATTATAGTGAATGTATAGGAGTATAGACTTGTACATTCCTTAGTTATAGCAACTAATGTTTTTATAGGCTAAGCTTAACACAAAAATGGGTGAGTGAATTAAACATTTATACAATATTTATATATTTATTTATATAATTAACAAATGATAAATATATTTTAATTACAGGCGGTCTATTTAGTTACTTTAGAGGATTGCTGGGTGCGAGGGAAATGAGGATTTTGATCCTCGGCCTCGATGGTGCCGGGAAGACGACAATACTTTATAAATTACAAGTAGGGGAGGTAGTAACTACTATACCGACTATAGGATTTAATGTCGAACAAGTTACGTACAAAAATCTAAAGTTTCAAGTTTGGGACCTTGGTGGACAAACTAGTATCAGGTACTGACTGACTTCTAAGAATTTAATTTGATGTATTTATCTTGTTAATTAAGTAAATTATTGTTCTGATATGAAGGAGTATTTGCCAAGACGGGCAGTGTATCAATATTAGACCAACTGTATGTACCTTAAGAATGATTTAAAATGAGCATGATATTTTTTAACAATTTGCATTCAATATTTGACAGTATAGGACTACTTGTACTGTGAATTACACTTTACAACTTATAAATTATATTAAAACTATAATAAATCCTGTAGAATTGGTAAAGAAAATAATATTTTAAAATTCTAATATAAGTAAACAAAACATTTCGACATTTGCAAACATGCATTGGTAAAAGCATAGTATGGTTTTTGATATAATGTTATAGAAAAAAAATTGTAAATCTAAGTAACAGATTATATTTTACAACATGCTAATGGATGCAAGTTGTAATTGATAACAGTATACAATATTATCTGTCTCATAATCTAAATTATATACAACCTATATTTAATTTGTTCCAATAATTTTAACAAGTAAAATCCTTATCAGAATTTCGAAAAAACCTTTTTTTGTATATTTTGAATTGATAAGGTACTTTACTGTATTTTTACACTTCTAATTTTTTTTTTTTTTGTGTATTGAAGTAAACTTAGACTTTAAATTTTAAACACTAATTACTTTTAATGTTTTTAAAATGTTATTCCACACTTAGAAAAATTAAAAATATCTTTTTCAATTATCCTAATTGTGGAATTACACTTTAAAAATGTTAAAGTATTTTATAAACAGCATTCTCACTAAATGATTGTGTGTAAGAATAAACTTTGGGTAGCAGAAATTTTATAAAATGTCTCAACAGAGAAGCTAAAATCATAAATAATTTGTTATAAGGATATAAGAATTTTAATGCAGCTGCTAGTTGAATGCATGGCTTAGCAGTCAGATCGCTAGGGCAGTTTCTGAGATGTGCAAGTTCTAATTCCACTGCATTCAAATTTTTTTATGTTTTTTAAAATATGAATTTTTGCTTACTTGTTTCTACACAGCTTATAAAAATTAAAAAAGAGAAGTAGCTTATGTCTTAACTTATAGTATTTTCTAACATACACTTATAATTATTTCATAATATTTCAGACCTTACTGGCGATGTTACTATGGGAACACTGATGCAATAATATATGTAGTGGATTCTGCGGACAGAGATCGGATAGGTATATCTAAAGATGAGCTAGTGCATATGTTAAGAGTAAGTTTCTTTTGATAAGCATAAATTACTATTCTATTTATTATATTATTGTTAATATTTATAAGGTTTCTTAGCATCTGAGTTAGTCCAATGCCAGTTTTTCTAACCATTGTATCAAATAATAAAATTGTAATTTTTATATTTGAAAAGAGCAACTTCTGAGTTTCTAGCCGGCTCTTCTCAGCAGAACTGCCTCCCAAGTTGGTGGTAGATTAAGTACATTCAACGATTCAAAAGTGCTTACAAAAGTCTATTTGAATAAAGATATTTTGAATTTGAATTTAACATATTAGAGGTGATATGAAAGATTATATTCAAATTATTTTCTTTGCTCTGTTCTGGTGACGACATGAAAAGTATAAGAAAAGGAAAGCGTAGAATGGAGTGTCTTGATCACTACTTACGGGAAAAAGAATGAATGAAATGCTATTACTTGAGAATCTAATCTAAACTGGTCTGCACACATAATTGAGCTACTGCTAAATTATGTTACTTACAAAAAAAATATTTTTAAAAAATAAAAAAGAATGAATGCAGCAGGATTTGAACCCTTGCAAAAAAATTTTAAATATGTTTTTCATTTCCTAAATATTTGAATAGATTGATTATGTGGTTTAAAAAATGTTTAACTGACATTGTCAACATTGACTGAGCCGCATTGCTCAGTGGTGAGGGCGCCTGGACGGTATTCAGCAGGCACAGGTTCGAATCCCTCTGCATTGAAATTTTTATACATTTTCTTAACATCTTTTTCAATTTTCCTAAGTGTGGAATAACACTTGAAAAATATTTAAAAGTATATAATAATGCAATATGGTGCAATTGGATAGCTTGTAATAAGATTATAAATACAATGCTACTACTGTTGGATGTAATTCAGAATGAAAATAGTTGGAGACCCAGGGTGAAACATAAGCAACTTTTTTCAAAAGTCAACTAACTCCTAAAGTCCTTTAGGATGAAATAGAAAAGATAATGAAAATTTGTATAAATTGTTACACAGACTTGTGATCCACTTTTTTTGCATTATTCACATACTTAGGAGTAAAAAGAAGAAACAGACAGTAAACGTATAAAAACTCGCAACTGCATTCGAACTCTCGCACTTCGTAATCCTTTTATCTGTCAAAATTTATATTTCAACGCAGCTAGTAATAGAGCGCATGGCTTAGCGGTGAGAGCATTTGAACGGTTTTCAGGAGGCGCGAGTTCCCACTGCATTGAAAGTTTTATATGTTTTCTAAATGTATTTTGTTTATTATTTATATATTTTTTTCTCCCAAATTTCCAGGAAGAAGAGCTAGCAAATGCAATTCTGGTGGTTCTAGCAAATAAACAAGACATGGCGGGATGTCTGACAGTGGCTGAAGTGCACCAAGCATTGGGCCTGGACGCTCTACGTGACAGAACGTTCCAGATATTCAAGACGTCTGCGGTGAGGGGAGAGGGCCTCGACCAAGCGATGGACTGGCTGTCCAACGCGTTACAAGCTAGGAAATAACGATAAGTTATAAGGTGGGTTGCATTATTTTTAAATGGTGCTTGTCGGTGGAATTTTTTTTGTTAATATTTGAATTAAATTTTTTGGGTTAGGCGGCTTGTTAGGTAATGTTATAAATGGTTAACCATTTATATTGTTATTGATTTTTTTTTAATTTAAAACTACTTGTTGTGTAGTGGAACAAGACAAAGTGTGGCATTTAGTTCCACCATAATACAAAATGTCTCTAAATTCAAACAATTCATGGAGAAAGGAGTGCCTTAACACTGGGTTCTTTCTGATATTCGGGAAAAAGTGATTAAAAAGTGGAAAAAATAATTAATTTAATCTGTTTTCTTTTCTGTTTCAGATACTAGAATTTTGAAATAAAATCAATTTTGCTCGAGCGGAGGCCATAGTCATGTTACGCAGTTAGAAGTAGTTGCCTTTGACTCTGGTCATTTTATATGAAACAAATTCATTCAACGTTTAATATTATTTTTACTACAAATAATAATATGGGTTTTGTTCTAAAATATGGTAAATGTATGGTAAGGTATTGGAGATTTAGAAGAAATTATTTTAAACTAATGACAATTAAGTACTTTGAGTGTTATTTACACACTTAGGAAATTTAAAAAGATTTTTTGGATGATGTGAAAAAATTGAACGCAGCGGGATTCGAACCCGCGCCCATTGGAAACTGTAATCTCTGTAGAGATTTTTACAAATTATAATACAAAAAGTACAGAGATGCTAACAACAAAAATAAGTTGTAATAAGATTATAAGAATTTCGACGCAGCTGGTAGTAGAACATATGGTTTAGCGATCAGAGCACTTGGACAGTTTGTATGAGGCGCGGGTTCGAATCCCGCTGCATGCTTTTTTTTATATGATTTATAAAAGCTTTTTCCATATACTAAACGTGTGAATAACTCTAAAAATGTTAAAATATATTTTTTTCCATTTTGTTAGCAACATAATGTATGTCTTTTTATTATATCTTACAGCTGCACTTACAAATGTCCATTAGTGTTTAACTGTCATTAAATTATGAATGCCTATACTGTAGCTATTTTAATAATGATTAAGCACTAATTGAGGTTTATAAGTGTGAATGTGATTGTATTGATTAATTTAAAAGTTTGTACTATTAGCTGTGTTTATGAGACCATCATGGTGTAGTGGAATAGCGTCTAATTGTAAACGCGATTGGTTGTGGTTCGATTCCTATTCGAAAGGATGATGATATTTAAATATATTTTTATTTCTTCGCTCTGGTATTTAAGATAAAGTGCGATGTTGAGTTCCAGAACTCAAAACACAATGTCTCGATTCTGGCTGGAAAGTGAAGAGCGGAGAGTTTTGACACTAGGTCCTCTCTTAGTATGATAAAAATGGCTGAAATTCAATATAAAAAATTTATTTATACTAAATTAAAAGATTTTTTATTTTCTTTAGTCTCAATATTATAATAATTTCACCATATTTTAGAACAAAACCTCTAATAACTTAATTAATTGTATAATTGTATTTATAATTTGAATAATCTTCCAATTTTGGATATCTGTTATTGCATATTGTGATATGTGCCAGTGTGTCGCTGAATGTAAAATAAAATTATTTTAACGGATATATTGGGGTTTTTATTTATTTATTTATTATGTTATATATTTAACGGATAAACATATCCGTTGGAATAATTTTGTGTATTTCGTTTGGAAATAGTAACTGAGTTTGCTTGAAAATAATGGATTAAATGGGATTGACTTTTAATATTTTATAGTAGTTAAATTTTCTAATACTGTTTAATTTTTATTATTATATCAATATCACACACATTATGTATGCATTTTTTATTTTTTGGATTAATTCGGACAAAACATGTGGGTTACTGACAGAAAATATACTAAATGGAAATGCATACCAAACAACTTTGTTATATACGTTCCTTTCAGCTCCAAAGTTCACGAAGAGAGGATTTCTAGAAGTTTCTACAGAAACGGGAAAATGGGATTTTACATTCATACACCAAACATGGATTCATCGTCTCAGAGGAAAGAGCTTAGACAGTACCTGTAACTTGTGTCATAAGTGTAGGGTTAAGGGCCCCCCTTTGAAATGCATTATCCCTCGCTTTCACTGTCCGAGTTCCTCTCTATAATTCATTAAATTTAAAAGCTTACACTTTGTATGAAGTATATCTATGTATATATCTTTTAATCAGCAATTTTTGTATGTTTGTTTTATTAGTAATATGATAAATTCCATTTTGAGTTAAAAGCTAAAAATAAATTATTAACTATATTAATGTATGAGCGTAAAAATATAATAATATTTTATAATATAAGTTTAATATTATAATATTTTTGGTTTTCTTTATTTTTTTTAATGTAACAGTTCAATACCTTTTTCTTTTACTAGAAATTCTCTTATAATAATTGAATTATTTGACATACCTTGTATATTTTTTTTATATTTACAGAAATTAGAGTGGTATAAAGATATTATTTTTCACCTTTACGCTTTTTCCCGCAAGGCAGTGTAGGCAAAACAAACTTAGTGTCCGTCCTTTAGGCCATTTTCGTCTGAACCTGCTTCATTACATGTTGACTCGCTATGTCTCACCAGAGCAGGGAAATAAAACCAATTTAAATATAATCATTCCAGATCTATTGTATATACTATAATATATTGTTTATCCATACTTATATTATAAATGCCAATGAATCGGGACCAGTCGTAGCGCAGTGGCACAGACGTGTGACTTCAAACGACTGTTTGTGGGTTCGATTCCCACTCGAGGAGTGAAAATATTTAATATTTCTATTTCCTTGCTCTGGTATCAGAGGCAAAGCGCTGCGTTAAGTTCCGCCACTTAACATTCAATGCCTCCGAATTCGGCGAAAAGTGGGAGACGGAGTGTCTTAAGTTTTTAACACTAGGTTCTCTCTGCCTACACTGCTGTGTGCGGGATACAACGTGAAGCTAAAAAAAAAACAAAACAAAATATGATTTACTTCGCTTTGCTTTGTAGCTGGAACTGCTAAAACTTTAGCAAAATAGATTGTAATATGCAAATGGTAAGTAATTATCAGCTTCTACACTTTAAGCCCTGTCAAGACGGTCCTCTTTACGTGATGGATGACAATAAAAACTACATTCGTATAAAAACATAGCCGCAGTCTCTAGTCTGGCGACACAGCGTTGAAATTGTAGGTAATGTGAAAATACATGACTTGTAAGTGTTTATTAATATTTACATCTATATTATTTTAATTCTTTTTGAAATTAAGTATGTATTATGAAATTTGATGCCTTTAAGGATATGTATTGGGAAAACGGGACGGATGGGAAACGGGATATAAGTTTAATTCCAACTCGGAGGAGTAATATTTAAATTACTTTCATTTTTACGCTTTATTAAGAAGGCCAAACGCGGCGTTGAGTTCCGTCAGTAACCTATACATATTAACCTATATATTATCCGTCATTGGCGGAAAGGAAAGGACAAACATGACCATTTTTTTGTGGCTCAACAATGGGACATCGATGTTTTTTTATTTAATTACCTGTATTTTTATTTATTTTTCTAGTGTCTTACTCCGCAGATAGCGTGGAACATTTTGCTAGGCATAGGACAGCGCGCGGATTTTGTAGGAGCCAAATATTTTTAAAAACTGGATCTTTTTGCCCCCTCTCGAGCAGTCATGTAGTGCTTGCATTTTGCATGGACTGAGCATCCTCTTCCCCGGTATCGCTGTAAGTACCACACATACAGGGTTAATAGCAAATTTAGAAAAGGGTTTTTTTGCATCCCACATGTATCTTTGGGGGCACCGGGACACAACACCGAAAAACAGGATAGTCCCGTTCAAAACTGTACGTCTGGTCACGTTAAGTAAATATAACATAAAAATATAACTTTATATACCTAACAATAAGGAACAAGAGTCAACTCAACTTTACTAGTTTCATTTCAATAATCAATAAAGTAGGAACAATATATTTAACAGTTTGGTTTGCGATTGCGCGGCGATGCTAATGAACCTGCGCCCACGCATTTATAATTATTGTTAAGGCAATATTATGTGTAACGTATTAGCATGTTTGCTCAGTGTTCCACCTGTCATAACATATATCTACATACTAATTGTACGTTTGGCCTTCGTTCTGTAAGGACTTACTCATCTTCTGCATTTATATTTATTTTTTTATATTATATTATTTTAATAATACAAATCTTCTAGTGATAATTACGTTATGTGTGACATATACGATAGAAGTAGGCGCTGGAGAACTTATTTCGAAAGAGGCATAGATAGGATTTTCTTAAATTTAGTAAAGTATAGAGAGAAGAAACCTTTTCTATCAAAAATTGGTTAGCAATGTATAACCATAAGAAAGCAAACACGTTCTGCTCGTAATGTGTACATAGATGAAACCATAGTACTTTCAGGTCAAGAAATGAACTATGGTACGTTGGTAAGTGAGCCCCGAGGCCCACGACCTCGAGTAAATCCAGATGTTCATTGCCGACCATGTCATATCGATCTGCCGCTGGTGGGCCACTCACAGTTATGTGGCGCGTGGAAGAAAGTTTATAAAAAGTCGCACAGTAGTAGAGTGGCATGTGGTGAGGCTAGTATTTAAGTCTTGTGCGTACTGTGCAGTCATAAAAATAAGCAGTAGGAATTTAATTAAAAAAAATACATGTTTTTAGTAATTTTTGTTAAGGTAATATAATTTTCTAAGACATATCGCTACAAATGAAGTTGATCGTAGCAGAATTTGAATCAGTTAATCGAAAATCCAAGTAATCTAGCCAATTAAGCTGGCAATCTTCAAGGCGCCACGAAATTATTATAGTCGCAACAAGTCATGAAACATAAATGCAACGCAAACCAAATCCTAAGCACTTAAGTCCTAAGTTTATAGAATAAGATAACAATATTGTTATTTATTTGCTAATATTTTACTTGAAACACAATTCAATGGTGAGTACAGTACACCATACACGTCGCTAACGGGATTCCAACCCGCGACGATCGTGTTGAGTCATGAGTAATGACTCCTTACTTCTGACGTACAAGTAGGTATGTGTATAAGATTGTATAGAAATAACAATCTTGAAATGAACTTTTTAAATATATATTAAATAGAATAGAAGACGTGTTTGCTTTCTTGTGGCCAGTCGTGGCCCAGTGGCACAAGCGTGTGACTGTAAACGACTGGTTGTAGGTTCGATTCCCACTCGAGGAGTGGAAATATTTAATATTTCTATTTTCTTCGCTCTGGTGTCGAGGTAAAGCGCGGCGTTAAGTTCCGCCACTTAACACGCAATACCTCCGAATTCGGCGGAAAGTGGGGAATGGAGTGTCTTAACACTAGGTTCCGTCTGCCTACCCTGCTGTGTGCGGGATACAGCGTGAAGCTAAAAAAAAAAAAAAGAAATGCTAAGCGACAGAAGTGAGCTCATTTGAAACATCGTTATTATTAAAATCATTAAAGGCTAGCCTACATTCTGACCACTTCCCAACTTTTGTATTATGTTAAAAATGTTTTAATTTAGGCAATTAGAAATTACATAAGACTACAAAAATCTAGAATATATTGAAAAATAAAAGGGATTAGATGAGGCTATCATCAATGTGACAGCGGCCGTGTCTGATTGTATATTGTATACCTACCTACGATAGTTGTCAGTTCGGTCCACATTCGGTGATTAAACTATTTTCATCTCTTCTATTTCTCTATTTCTTTTTTCTATTTCTTTCTGGTTCTCTGGTGACAAGTCATTTTGATATCCGCCACTTAACTCGTAATATCTGGAATGGAGAGCGGAGAACAGTGGATCCTGGTTCTTGCTATGTGGGAAACATGTGAAGCTAATTAAAAAAAGGAACTTTTAAACATTTTTAAAGTGTTACTCCACACTTAGGAAAGCTAGTAGAACGCATGGCTCAGTGGTGAGAGCGCCTGGACAGTATTCAGAAGTCGCGGGTTCGAATCCCGCTGCGTTCAAATTTCTATACGCTTTCTAAATGTCTTGTTTATTGTAAAAAAAGGGAAATAAATACTATAAGCTCATCAACCATAAGTGCGAGCATCTCCTGCATGTCCATAAATAAAATAAAGGGGCAAAGAGAAACTAGTGACAGAACACTCCGCTTTCCACTTCCCACCCACATCAGACACACACCATATCAAATAGCGGAACCTAACACCGTATTTTACGACTTTGTCTTAACAAATCCCATTATTTATTACCATGGCATTCTCAGCCGATTATAACTTACAATTTTCATAAAACTAAATCATAATTAACATTTATAAACATTTATTAGTACAAGTATTACGCTTTCATATAGCAGTAAGTTAATTTATACAATTGCAAATGAGATGAACAGATTTATGTGCACCATTAGGTGGCAGGTAGATGCAGAGGCAGTGGTAGAGGCTGCATGCAAATGATAAAAGCTATACTATTAGCTTTTTAGGGTAATCGTCCATTTATAGACTAATGCTGATAAAATGGAAAAAAACTTTAAACATTTATAATGTGTTATTCCATACTTGGGAAAATTGTAAAATAACATTTAGAAAACGTATAAAAATTTGAACGCAGCGGGACTATAAACCGTGCCTCTTGAAAATCTCTCTACAGAGATGCTAATAACAAAAATATTTGGTAATAAAGCGTATAAGAATTTCGACGCAGCTATTATTTGAACGCATGGCTCAGTGGTGAGAGCGCCTGGACGGTAACAGGAGGCGCGGGTTTCAATCCCGCTGCGTTGAAATTTTTATACGTTATCTAAATGTCTTTTTCAGAGAGGAACCGTCTTCGAGAGCACCGTAAATAGCAACCAGACTATAAAGGCGATAGTTGTGGGTTCGAACGTAATTGAAGAAAAAGATACTTAGATTATATTTATTTCCATACTCGAGAAAGACAAAGCGCGGCGTAGAATTCCGTCACTCAACACACAATGTTCCAAATACTGTCGGAGAGCGGAGAACAGAATGTCAGTGCACTAGTTTCTCTCTTCGCCTACCCAGACTGATATAAGGATAAAGCTTGAAGCTAAATAGGAAATGTACTATACTAAATATAAAACATAAGCAATATAACAGAATATAAGTATTTAACTAACAATGAACTGATAATAATGCTAATTCTATTGAAGATTACTAGAAGACCCGTCGACATTTAAAATACACATCGTTCGTTATGCTAGTTTTTACCCGACTGCGCGACGCAAAGGAGGGTGATGTTTTTATGAGTTTATCTATGTATGTTACCTGGTGTCGAGGTAAAGCGTGGCGTTAAGTTCCGCCACTTAACACGCAAGCCTCCGAATTCGGCCTCTGAAAGTGGGGAACGAAGTGTCTTAACACTAGGTTCCCTCTGCCTACCCTGCTATGTGCGGGATACAGCGTGAAGCTATTTATTTATTTTTTTATCTATGTATGTTCCTATATAGCATTGTAAAGACCAAACGACTTTGCCAATTTTGATGATTCATAAAAATTTAAAAAAGACAATCGATTTGTTGTGCGAAAGTGTATTTCAAGCACATTTATAAAGTGTGTATTTTTTACCTTTACTATTTTAAGATATTTTTATTGCATTATTATGGCTTTATGTAATTCTTCTCCATATTCACTTTAATGAAGCTGTTGTGGCGAAGTGTCTAACTGTAAGCACGATAGTTGAGGATTCGATTCCCACTCGGGGTAATGATTATATATATATGTACGTACCTAGACAAAGAACGTTGTTAAGTTTCGTCATTAAACATATAATGTCTCAATTTCGGGCGTACAATAGAGAACGGAGTGTCTAGTCACTAGGTTTTCACAGCTATGCCGGAAAAAGACTAACCCTGCTTTTTTAATATACTAAATTAAATACTTTCTCTAGCCAAATAATTTCTTTAAAATAATGTTCATAGTTCTTCGTCCACAAGTCCACGTTAACATAATGATAAGAATACCACTTATACTAGGAACCGCCTCATTGCTCTGCATGGCGGGAAGAACTGAGCGAAGTACATGTTAATGTTATTACCTACATGTTAAATAATTATTTTTTATAAAAAAAAGAAAAGCGACTTCAAATAACATGTAGATTTGCGCACAAGAATTTCATTAATAAGTATTTTTTTTACGTCAGCTAACAGCTTAATACATATTTTTCTTAAATATTCTAAAATAACGTTGAAGTTAGTAAAGTAATGTATATAATAGTGCCACTTATATAATCGTTTAATTGTATTTTTTATATATATAAAAGTAACTAACAATTTCACACCCATTGTCATCTGTCAGGATGGCCGAGCGGTCTAAGGCGCCAGACTCAAGGTTCCCTTGCCTACCCAGTAGGTGCGAGTTGTTCTGGTCCTCTCTGAGGGCGTGGGTTCGAATCCCACTTCTGACAAAAACTTTTTGTTTCTATTTTTTTAATTTGTATGTATAGAGAATACTTTTTAATATATTTGTATTTAAAATTAAAATAAATTTATGTAAGTATTAATTATATTGATTTTTTTTTTATTCTTGAATTGAACATTTTGCTGTTTATGTTTTTATGTTCACTTTTTTAAAGTGTTATTTACATATATAAGATAAACATTTTTTTTCTAAAACGAAAAATTTGTACGCACCAGGATTTGAACTCGCACCTATCGAACACCTTCCAAATGCCTTGATCAAGCCATACGTTTTATCCAGATACGTCAAAAATCTAAAACTTATTTCTATGGTTAGCTATAAATTCTACCAAGGTAGAACAATATATATCTGGTATAGTGGTCATAGACCTTGAACGGTGTCCAAAAGGCGGGTTCGAGTCCCGCTTTCTAAAAAGATGTTTATTTTTACTCATTTGTTTTATTGTTATGATCATACGCGGAGTGAGTAAAATGGCTGGGAAAAGATCTTAGCCTTAAAAAGTACAAGTAAGTAAAAAACTATATTTGTTTACTTATATTAT
The DNA here is from genome assembly GCA_019049465.1 of Dryas iulia moderata. Classification (NCBI taxonomy): domain Eukaryota; kingdom Metazoa; phylum Arthropoda; class Insecta; order Lepidoptera; family Nymphalidae; genus Dryas; species Dryas iulia. Next base: position 1,046,618 of record CM032429.1, read on the forward strand.
TGGCAAATAATATAAGTAAACAAATATAGTTTTTTACCGTATTCAGAGCATTGAATAAATAAAATAAAAAAAATGTTATGAAGCTAAAAACTGCAAATTTGAAATTCGTAAAGATATTTAAATTGTATGCATAAATCAATGAATTTGGAAAACCTAATGTTACTAGCATGCGTTCAATTTTTTACCCGCGACGGAACGGCGACTGTATATGTGTTTGGGGTGAGAGGTTGTTTGTTTGTTTGTTTGTTTGTTTGTTTGTTTGTTTGTTTGTTTGTTTGTGTGTTTGTGCAAATTACTATGTCAATTATTTCCAAAACTATAAGTCCGATTTTGATACGGTTTTCTATGATAGGTTAAGGTTCAATTGGCGTATATTCTTATGTATGTCTTATTGCCTTAACTCACCAGGGGGCGCTGCAGTAAGCATTTTACGTGAAAACGAATGTTTTCAATTATCTCAAAAAATAATAGTCTGATTTCAATAGATTTTCAGTGGTAGATTAAGGTTTAATTGGTGGATGTTCTTGGATATGTTTTATCGTGTCAAACCACCAGGGGGCGCTGCAGTAAGCATTTGTTTGTACTTTTTTTGTATTTATTTGTCTAAAACCGAAACTACTGCTCCGATTAAAAAGAGTTTTCATGAAAAGATTTATCTTTGCTTGGCGCATATTTTAAGATTTTTCTTTTTTTGTTACGGGGAAAACTCACCAGGGGGCGCTGCACTAAACATTTGTTTATGCAGAGCAAAAACTACTAGTCCAATTTAGATAAAACTTTCAAGGATGGGTTCAAGCTTAATTGGTGCGTCTTTCCATATATGTGTTATGGTGACCACTCATCAGGGGGCGCTGTAATAAGCATTTGTTTGAGTTTTTTTGTGTAAAACCAAAATTTTTCTTATATTTATTTGTCTAAAACCGAAATTACTTATCCGATTGGCTAGAGTTTTCAGAACTAGATTAAGCTTTACTTCGTACATATTTTAAAATGTTTGTTTTTACGTTACGGTGAAAATTCACCAGGGGGCGCTGCAGTAAACATTTGTTTATGTAGAGTAAAAACTACTAGTCCGATTTAGATGAAACTTTCAACGATAGGTTCAGGTTTAATTAGTGCATCTTTTCATATATGTGTTACGGTGATCACTCACCAGGGGGCGCTGCAGTAAGTACATTTGTTTGTGCAAAACTAAAACTACGAGTCCGATTTGAATGCAGTTTTCAATGATAGATTCAAGTTTACTTAGTGCATATTTTCATATATGTGTCATGTATGTTTACTTAGTGCATATTTTTAAGTATGTGTCAACTCTCTAGGGGGCGCTGCAGTAAGTAGCTGCTTCCATTTTTTGTGTATAACAAAAACGACTAGTACGATTGGAAATAGTTTTCAGTATTAGATTCCGCTTTGTTTAGTACATGTTTTAAAATTTATATTACGGTGACAAGTCACCAGGGGGCGCTGCAGTAAAATATTGTTTGTGCAAAGCTAAAATGACGAATTCGATTTGGATGCAGTTTCAGTGATAAGCTCAAGTTTAATTAGTGCATGTTCTTGGATATGCTTTATCGTGTTAACTCACCAGGGGGCGCTGCAGTAAACATTTGTTTGTAATATTTAATGTAAAACCACAACTACTAGTCCGATTGGACAGAGTTTTCAGTATTAGATTTACCTTTACTTGGTGTATGTTTTTAGTTTTTTTTTACGTTAAGAACTCACCAGGGGGCGCTTCATTAAACATTTGATGGTGCAAAGTTACAACTACGAGTCTGAATTTGATGCAGTTTTCAACGATAGGATCAGACTCAATTAGCGCGTGTTCTCGTATATGTGTCGTGGTGACACCTCACCAGGGGGCGCTGTAGTAAGCATTTGCTTGTATTTTTGTGTGAAACCTATTTAGATGCGGTTTTCTGTAATAGGTTCTGGTTTAATTGCTGCGTGTTTTTATATGCCATATCTACCACGAACTACCGCGGGGCGCTCCAGTATAAATTAATTTGTTCCAAATCAAAACTACTAGTGGGTTTTGTGATTTTCACTGATTTGGTTAAACTTAAGTTTCCTAAAAATGTTGCGGTGACAATCTGCCAGGCGCTGCAATAGGCATTTGATAACCAGAAAGCATTGGGCTTATAATTTTTTTGGATTTGCATGAAGATTAATATAAAGTATTTCGAAATTATGTAATAATATATAATGTGTATCTATTCACTTTAAAAAGTTTAAAATAAAAAACAAAATTAAAAATTTTGAAAATACCCACGACGGTTTAATTGTAATTGAAAAAGGATAAAATAACTATAAATCCCCCGCCTAAAAGAATATATGTAACGAGATGATGGGGACAACTTCGTCGGGGGCTGCCAGTTGCAACCTCTATTTTAAATATAGTAGCTAACAGTATAGATTTCGTTCTTAAAGTTTTTAAAAGGAATACCAGTTATCAAAACTGTAAATTCATATTAATATTTTAATTTTTTCCTAAACCTGTTTTGACAGCATGAAAACCTAGGAGAAGTTAGCAAACTTAAAGTAATGGCAGCTCCGACGAAGTCGTCCCCATCATCTCGTTACATATATTCTTTTAGGCGGGGGATTTATAGTTATTTTATCCTTTTTCAATTACAATTAAACCGTCGTGGGTATTTTCAAAATTTTTAATTTTGTTTTTTATTAACTTATTTCAAATATAACATCGTATAGCATCGCAGTGGTACAGTGTCTGATTGGAAACGCTATTGGTCGAAGGTTCGATACCCAGTCAGGAAATAATTGTATTTAAATTATTTTCATTTCTACCTATGACGAAAAAGTGACGAAAAAGCATTGAGTTCCGCCACTCATCACGCAATGGAAATGGAAGACAGAGTGTCTTGCCACTGTGACTACCATGCTATACAGGAAAGCGTGAAGCTGCAAAAAAGCAAGAATTTAATCTATATCTACTAAACCAGTGGAGCACCAGCCTCATCTAAGCCACGTTCCGGTAACAGGACTCCCTCTGGAGTGCCGACAACCGTTCGAGAGCCATAAATAACATCCTATGGGATTTCTTACTTTATGAATTAATATGACAAGAGCGATTCAACTCCCAAACGTAAATTATGGAATTCTTCTAAAGGAATGTAACATTTCTATTTCATTTTATTTAGTATGCGACTCTGACAGTTATTTACGGCTTCGTGTGCGACAATTAAACAGACTGACAGGGTATAGGGTTCCATTTCCGCGTGAGTCAACTATCAGTGTAATTTATTAGGCAGATATTAGATATTTATATGTATACTTTTTATCTTCATATTATAAAGTATGTTTTAAACATTGCTGTGTGTAGAAAGTATTAGAACTGAAGATTACTTATTTTTTCCCTTTTGAGGGCCGTCGTGGTGCAGTGGGACAGCGTCTGTAAGTACGACTGGTTCTGGGTTCGATTCTCACTTTGTGGACTGATCATAATATAGTGATATTCATTTCTCCGCTCTGGTACATATAGCAAATGTATGGTAAATTCTCCGTAGGTTCTCTTGATATTATCTTATATTACCTTACTTCATTATATTACCTTACTACACTGAAAAAAAACGTGAAGCTGAAAAAAATCTACTTTTAATAATCACCTAATTAGTTTTACAATTTCCTGTGTATGTAGAAAACACTTGAACTTAATGATAACTTAGTGTTTTCCTTTTTCCTAGGAATATTTAATTTTAATAAGCGGGCGTCAGTCGTGGCGCAGTGGCACGAACATATGACTGTAAACGACTGGTTGTGGGTTCGATTCCCAATCGAAGTGAAAATATTTGATGTTTCCATTTCTTCGCTCTGGTATCGGAGGTAAAGCGCCTCCGAATTCGGCGGCAAGTGGGGAACAGAGTGTCTTAACACTATGTTCCCTCTGCCTACCCTGCAAAAAGCACTTAAAAATATGTAATAATTTTTAAAACTAACGTAATATCAAATCCAAAAACGTTAAATAATTATACCACAGTATATACTAATAACAGGTACATATAAATGTCACGCTTCCGGTTGAAATTATAATTTAGGCAAAAAATGCTGTCTCCGACACGAAACGAGCGGTCTATTCGAGCCTATGTTGTTCTTATAGAATTTTAAGGGTATAATTAATATTATAAGTATGTTTCACATTCCATACTCTTTCGCCTAACTGCCTGTCGGTTTGTTGGTCAATCTAAGCCCTAAGTTGAAGCTAGTAGGTTCGATACTTTTTCAGGACAAATCCTTATATATTGTAATGCTACCTAGCTAAATACATACTTGATATTATTCATGTAAAGGTGTATTTTAACCTAAAAAATGAATAATTGAAAAAGTTACCTTTCTTTTTAAAAAAGAAAGCCTTTCAAGTAAATTTTCAATAAATTAAATCTTAACATAATAATTAGAAAATTGCTCTTAGAACTGTTATTTATTCTTCTCTCCATTCAATCTCTAAAAATACTTTAACTTATATATTAGACATATATACTAAAAAATAAGTCTTAAAATTTAAACTAAAATAGTTACAAATACCTATATCCTGACGAACCCACGTGTTCTAGTCGCTTTTAACTGATCTGTAAATATTATTGTACGCCGATGATTGCGGGGCACGGTAGCTCAGGTGCATTCCTCGCTCCACATCACCCATTATACACTTTAAGCCCCCATATAGTAGAGTCGAAAATGATCAAACTTTGACGAAATATGTAAAGACCCTGCATGGCCATGTCTGTGCAACGATTTCGGAAAAGGTTCCCTTATATTATGGAAAGTGGACTTTATTTTTATGGTTTTAAGGTATAAAATGGGGTTACTTTTGGTGGATTTAGATGAGGGGCAAGGGGAGATGCGGTCGGACTGGTTGCGATCGACGACCGGAGGCTGCGCGCGCGCTGTACATTCGCACGCATAATTTTATAATACCACGTGTCTAATGTATGGGCTACTGTATTCTTTTGAAGTTATTTCAATTAAAATTTGAGAAATTATATAGATATTGTTGGATTTAGGGAATATTTCTTATTCTTTTTTTCTATAAAAGTGTCTTATTGCGATTTATAAATTTTTTTAAATTATTTTAGCATTATTTTTTGCTTTCAAAACATTATATCATTTACGAATTAAACATTTAAGATATATTGATATATATGTACGAAATTATAAAATATAAATTAGGCACAGAATTATTACATCTACTTTAATTTAATATCAAAATTAGCTCAAAATATCTATTTATACTTAACACAATATTTATCGCTACTCAAGACCTAAACGATACTGTTCTATATTAAAATATATATAAAAACCAATGACGAAGTACCAACAAACTAACACACTAACACAGCTTTCAAGTTCTAAATAAGGCTGTAATAAAAGCTCCAGGCAAAAAAGCTTAGCCACGTTCCACTCGTCAGTACTTCATACTGATTTACACCGTACAAGACCCACTCCCAGTGTAAAGCTGTACCGAAGGGCTTTCGTTCGTGTCTATAGTTTCGTGTTCATATAAAAAAATAAATAATTTAATATCGTGTGGTTTTTTTCAATGAGATTTCATATTTTTTTTATATAGAAAAAGTTTTTAGTGAAGTGTTCTGTGTACAGTGCCTGATGGATGGCTAGGTATATTCATTTTCTTAATAATTTTTAAGTTACGCGCCTTTTTTTCAATAGGTATTTTTTAATACTCATTTTGTTGTATTAAAAAGCTTTTTTTTCTCAATTTGACAGTTAAATATGTCACTTTTAGGTGTTTTATAGTGTAAGTTTAAGTTTTTTAAACGTTAAATTAGATTAGGCAAGTATATTTGTTTGTTGCCGGCGTTGCGCAAGCCAACGTCCTTCACTAAAGCAATATAAAAGCTTTCATTTACTATGAAATAGTAGGAATGTTTTGTTTTATTTGAACCACCATTTGCTCATATGTCAGTTAAGTTATTAGAGTTAGTTAGTTAGTTAGTTAACTAATTGATATTATTTAGGTATTATAAAATATAGTATGTACTATATATATTTAACAGTATAAAATAGAATTCTTATATTTTAAATGTTTAATGCTTTTAAGCTTTCATATTATTTATAACTCATGGCGGCCTCAGAATAAAACTGTAAAATTACCAAACTTTGCAATTTGTGATTTACAATACAATCTTATAATATTATTCCAGATTTTACTAATACGAGAAATTATAGAATAGAAATTTGACGTTGTACGTCATTTCAAAGAAATTATTAACCTATACCTACCTGAATAGGGGCCTTCGTATCAGGCAAAGAGCAAAGCGTTAAGTTCTGCCACTTAACACACAATGCCTCCGAATTCGGCGGAAAGTGGGGAACGGAGTGTCTTACCATTAGGTTCTCCCTGCCTACCCTGCTGTGTGCAGGAAACAGCGTGAAGCTAACCTGCATGCTTTTGAGTACTTTTTTATATTTCTTAAGGCTGAAGCCTGTATATTTGTTTCATTAGTCAATGTGAACTTATGAATTATGATTAAAATGATATGTTGAGTGACTTACGCGCAATGATAATTATCTAACAACTAAGATATGTCAAGATATTTCATTTATGCTGGCTGACTGTATCTGTCTATTGTATGTTCTACAAAAATGACTAATGGCTTATTAATTTGCAACTTATTATTATACGCAATAATTCAATTACTCAAGAAGTACATATGTATATAGGGCCAGGCCAGTGGCACGAACGTGTGACTGTAAACGAATGGTCGTGGGTTCGATTCCCATTCGAGGAGTGGAATTATTTAATATTTTCATTTTCCTTCGCTCTGGTAACAGAGGCAAAGCTCGGCGTTATGTTCCGCCACTAAGCACACATTGCCTCCGGAAGGAAACGGAGTGTCTTAACACCTCTTCCTACCTTGCTGTGTGCGGGATACAGCGTGAAGCAAAGAAAATACATATACTGTAGCACATTTAATGCATAATGTTCTAGGGCGCAGGCATCATTTAGTCTATAGAGACATATAGATTAACACCAGGGTAGTCAAAGTGAATCTAAAGTACTTTCCACTATGTTTTCCCAATGAAAAAAATATTCGAATATTGGGAATCGTATCCGCAACTTACCAAACGCGGTATTGAGTTCGGCCACTTAACAAGTAGTGTCTCGAATTCAGGAGGAAAGTAGAAAACGGTGTATCTTGACTCTAGATTAACTCTGACTATCTTGCTATACGATAAATAGAGTGAAGCTTATAACTATACATATCAGAGAGCGTCTGACTGTAAGGCGATGGTTATAGATTCGATTGCGACTCGGAGCAAGATGATATTTAAATTTTCATTTCTTCGCTCTGGTATTTAAGTGGTGTGAAATTCCACCATTTAACATGCAATATGTCGATTTCGGGCGGTAAGTGGGGGACGGAGTGACTTGACACTACCTTCTCCCTGACTATCTCACTATGCGCCTAACACCATGAAGCTGCACTGCATTAACTACCAACAACGTTACTTGAAATTTGTCAAAATAAAATTTTAATCAGAACTTAGTTGAACTTAAAATGACCCACCCCACTTACTCGTCGTATTTATATTCATATAAGCACGAAATAAGCTAAACTTTCAATGCCATTCGATAATTTCGTTGTTTCATTCGTTTTTGTCTCATTAAAATTGACTTTATTTCAAACAAAAACACATTACCGGCAAGTCATTAGGCGCGTATATTAAATATTTGTAAAGGTTCGTTCATACTGAGTACTATACCATAATACTGGCCACTTGATGTTAGTGACAGCTCAGAATTATATTTCTTTAATCGTCTGTAGTATAGATAAAAATTGCCAGTCAATATGGGGTCAGTCGTGGCGCAGAGGCACAGAGTGCGTCTGTAAAGCGACTGGTTGTGAGTTTGATTCCCACTCGAGGAGTGGAAATATAGAATATTTCCGTTTTCTTCGCTCTGGTGTCGAGGCAAAGTGCGGCGTTAAGTTGCACCACTTAACACGCAATGCTTCCGAATTCGGCGGAAAGTGGGAAACGGAGTATCTTAACACTAGGTGCCTTTTGCCTACCTTGCTACGGTACATATACCAAAATAACATTTACAATTTTTGTCTATCTGTTTAATCCGGCTTATCTCTGGAATAGCTGCACAGATTCTGGCGAATCTTTCACTGGCAGATAGTTGATTTAATAAGAAAAGTTAGGCAACTATTATTTTAAAAATGTCATTTTTTCGCATTCGGGCGGAAAGTAGAGAAACTGAGTGTCTTGCTATTTATTAGGTTCTCTCTGTTGATATAACAAGGGTTATATGAATAAAGTGGCAAGCTGAAAAAAAAGGATTTAGTTAGTGGTTTAAATAATAAGTTCATATACCTATGAAAACAGCCTTATTTTCTAACAAATTTTAAATTATACTCGTTCAAATAATTCGTACGTATAAGGCGTGATTGTCCAATATGTTTTTATTGGAGTCAATCATATCTCGCAACTTAGTGACAGGTCACTCCTTTATTAATTTTTTCGCCAATTTTCAAATACTTGCATGTCAATGAGTGTCCGACGAGATAATTTGCCGTTGGTTTAAACTAAATTGCGTTAAGCCGTATGTGTATAATATCTAGATGTGTAACGTCATAGTCTTTTTGAAATGAATTTATTTTGGTATTCCAAAATACATTTTAGATTTTTTTTACTTGTGGGGTGTCTAAAATAGGCATTTAGAAATAGCAAATGCATATAAACATTCCCAGTAGGAATCAAACCCACACACATCCCATTTAAAGTCAGACACGGACACAAAGGAGAAAAATTATATAGGGATATAATTTTTGTTAATTTTGTTAATTTTGTGTTAATTTCAAAGAAATACATAATACGTAGGGACGTATTATGTATTTCTTTGAAATTAACACTCGTCTAACTAATTTGAGAGCAAAATTAGCAAGACGTTGTTAACACAAACGCAAATATGCCATTAAGATCAATTAAACCCCTGCCGCTATCATTAGAATCTTCCTTTATAAGGAAACGATGCTTTTTCAACAGATAAAAGCTTTTTATTAGGTTAATCGAATAGACTTTATATATTAATTTTAAATATATGTAATTACATATAGGTAGGTATGTGACGATTATATAAATTGTAATATTAAATTATGTGAGGCCAGTCTTGGCGCAGTGGTACGAACGTGTGACTGTAAACGACTGGTTGTGGGTTCGATTCCCACTCGAGGAGTGGGAATATTTAATATTTTCATATCTTCGCTTTAATAGCACAGGTAAAGCGCGGCGTTAAGTTCCGACACTTTACACGCAAGCTTCCGAATTCGGCGTAAAGAACGGAGTGTCTTAACACTAGGTTCCCTCTGTCTACCCTGCTTTGTGTGAGATACAGCGTGAACCTAAAAAAAAAGAAAAAAATTGTGTTTATTTGTCATTAAGTTAGCTTACGTTTCTCCGCAGAAATATCAAAGCACTCCTATTTCCGTTTGCCCCATGGATTCGAGATATTGTATGTTGAGTGGCAAATCCCAATGTCATGCTTTTTTTTGTACCAGACCGTAGAAATGGAAATAATAAAATTATTATTATTACTGGAGCCGTATTATTATCGTGGCGCAGAGGCACAAAATGTGACTGTAAAGCGACTGGTTGTGGGTTTGGTTCCCACTCGAGGAGCATGAGGAGGACATATTTAAAATATCGTGAAGCAAAAAAAAATAAAAAAAAAAATGAAATAAAAAATTCTAAGTAAGAATCGACTTCGCTGTTACAGTTTGACGCTGTCTGATTGCGCTACGAATATTTCTCATAGGATTTATTGATTTTTCGGGGCATCTTTCTACTTGCTATAGACATATGTAAGTGACTAATCACTCCTTTCATCAAATAGATAATATTTTTTGAGAGAAATTTACAAGCACAAGGATATGATATGATACGTTAATGTAATAAGTATATTCCCTCTGCTAAACGCTTCCTAATTATTATAATAATTATTAACACTAGAATTACCTATTTAGGTAAACGAAATTTTGAAATATTCTATTTTGAAATCAATAATTTCCCCGAAAGGGAATCGAACCCATAACCAATCGCTTTATAGTCTGGCGCTGCCCATTGCGTCACGATGGTCTCAAAAAACCTCCACTTCTACATATTTTTGATATTGTAAGTATACATATATAAAATTCATTAAGATGAAAGAACAAGTTTCGAGTCCTTATCTCCCTTTAATAGAGCGACGGACGAAATTATAATATTTTTTTGAGCCACGCATAATTTGCGTGATCCGAAAAAAATGGTTAATGATTTTTTGTTTAATTTAATAACATGTTTTGGACACCGTTATGGTAAAATTTGGAAATATTTGATCGCAAGCGATGCGTGTGGGTTCAAATATTATAAAGTATACGCTTTAGGTGTGGGTTCTGTTCCCACTTGGAGGAAGGGTTATATATTTTTATATTATAAACGCGAAAGTCTGCGTGTTTATCTATCATGCTTTCACGGCTCACCTACTGGACTGATGTGGATGAAATTTCAAATGGAAATAGTTGATAACATGGAGTCAAACATAGGCTACTTTTTTATTAAATATCAACCCGTTTGAAACAAGTGATAAAAGTTTGTATGATAAATCTAAACCGCTTAACCGATTGTAATGAATTTTGGAATAAATATAGTTGATAATGGAAGGTCAAACATAGGCTACTTATTTTTCAAAAATCCACTCCCGAGGGTTGCAATATAGCTCAACAATTGCGTAGTTCACGCGCCGCTAGTATCTAAATAATCTTTCATTATTCTACTCTGGTAACAAGATTAAGGTCGGCGTTAAGTACTGTAATGTCTCGGCGAAATGTTTCAATTCAAACGTTAACTGAACGCAATATCTTGCCACTATGTTCTCGCTACATATCCTGTTATCCAATAAAAAACTATAAGCTGTAAAAGAATATTGATCTTATAAATGACGAAATGTTTGGTTCTTGTATATAGTGGAAAAAATGCGGAAAATGGAGAACAATACTTAGCCAATTATTATTTTTGTTATAATTCGTTATTTATCCATATCTTTATTTTTTTATATTTCAAAAGATGTATTTTTATAATTAAAAATAAGTTATGATACAATGGATGCCTTGATAATCTACACTTTTCACTAACAGTCCTACGTGCATAATGTTATTAATTTCATCTTTTCGCTCTATTGACAGGACATAACAGGACATAACACAGCGTTTATTGGAATTGGAAATAATAGTGAAGAACGTAGTGTGTTAACACTAAATTAGTCGTAACGCTATACGTGAAAAAAAAAATATACCTATCTATTAACAACATTTGGGGCCAGTCGTGGCGCAGTGGCACAAGCGTGTGACTGTAAACGACTGGTTGTGGGCTCGATTCCCACTCGAGAAGGGGAAATATTTAATATTTTCATTTTCTTCGCTCTGCCTCTGAATTTGGCGGAAAGTGAGGAGTGGAGTGTTGTAACATTAGGTTCCCTCTGCCTACCCTGCAGGGTGCGGGATATAGCGTGAAGCTAAAAAAATAATAATAAAAAAAATAATAAAATATATATATATACCTAACTTTTAACATTTCTGTACCTAAGTCGCTATAGTAGACTTTATAATCAATTTTCTGTAAAAAATCTTCCACTGCTATATATATTTGACGATCAGCGCGATAAATCATTAGATTCCAGTACATTAGTTAGTTAGGTAGGCAGGCCTCGGTCTTAGCTAATTATCTGGCTATCCAATTACTGTGGAACCACTGGCTTGTTTGTTTGTGTAGACGCATTCCTAATGCCTCCTGATGGCTCGTAAAATACCTTTCACCATATCCCTGTATAGAGGGAGAGATTAGTGACGTGACACTTTGATTTTAACTTTCAAATAACTTTATATATATCGTTTAAATGTGTTTTTTTTTAATATTTAGACATAGAATACTAAGAACACTTGGCCTGTACCTTTTTTTGTATTGTTGATTTACTTATATATTAATTTAAACTTTTGGTGTAATTCATACTTAGGATAGTCAATGACTAGGTACGTTGTTATTAGTTAAAAAAAGAATATCAATCACCATCGCCTTATTAAAACTGAGGCACATTTACTTTAATTACCAGTGTACATACGTATGTTTTTCGCAATCTATTACTATTTGTTGTTTGATTTTCAATATATATTTTATCTTTAAACTTTTATTTTCTCTAGATTTATTTGTCGAACGAAAATCCCGTTTTTTTCATTCAATTCAGGATTTCCTTCTCCTTTATATGCTTCCCTACACCCCCAAAAAATTAACATGTCAAATATCAGCTTTCTAGAGTCTTCTTATGTCTTTTATTCAATAACGCAAGCAGCAGGGTAGTCGGGGGAATGAGTGGCGGAACTCAACGCTGCACTTTGTCTTGAGTACCAGAGCGGAGAAACGAAAATTATTTAAATGTATCGAAATTCTTATAAGCTTTATTACAACTAATTTTTGTTGTTAGCATCTCTGTAGAGAGATTTTTACAAATTTCTACTACCCAAAGATTATTCTACGAACAATCGTTTGGCAAGAGAGAATGCTATTTATTAAATACTTTTAAACAATTTTAAAGTGCACCGTTCAGGCGCTCTCACCACTAAGCTCAGTGGTGAGGGCGCCTGAACTGTATTTAGGAGGCGCGGGTTCAAATCCCGCTGTGTTCAAATTTTTTACGTTTTCTAAATGTCCTTTTCAATTTTCCTAAGTGTGGAATGACACTTTAAAAATGTTTAAAAGTACCTATTTAAATGTAGTCATTCCCCCGAATAAGAATCGAATCCACATACAGTTACGTTTGCAGTCAGACACTGTCCCACTACGCCACAGCCTCCTATGCCTTTTATATAAGAAGCTTTCAGAAAAAGATTATCAGCGCGTTAAATGAAAAATATTCATATCAATCTATGTTTATTGGAATTGCTTGCGTATGTAACTGTACATTTAATAATCTCTAGTCCTATCTTTTGCTATATATGGAGACCGTTTTAATTGAGTTACCTGTTAGCTCAGTGATTAGTTACCTTACCTGTTAAATTAAACGTCGTAGGTTTAATTCCCGCTCAAGACAGATGTCAGTGTGATGGCTATCATTTAATCATGATGTGATTGTGTTGTGATATTAATTTACGTGTGTATTTTAAACGATGTATGTTTGTCACTTGTGGGAAACTATTATCCATACTTATATTATCCATACTTATATTATAAATGCGTAAGTCTGTGTGTTTATCTGTCACGCTTTCACGGCTAATCTACCGATCCAATTTGGATGAAATTTAGAATGAAAGTAGTAAAAGTTATTGGGTCTACCATAGGATATTATTTTTTCGAAAATTAACCTCTAAAGGGTTGAAATAGGGGATGAAAGTTTATATGAAAAATCTAAACCGCTTGAAGCATAAATATAGTTAATAATCCAAGCTTAAACATAGGCTATTTTATTTTTCAAAAATGCACCTCTGAAGGGTGCAATACAACGAAACACTGACGTAGTTTACGCGGTGAAGCCACGAGCGGGCCGCTAGCTTATAATAATTATTTATTTATCTTTCTTAATTCAATTTATGATTATAATGGAAATAAAAGAGGTATCTCGTGGTACAGACCATTTAACCATGTAGTCACATGGTTAAAAGGATTTTCCAGTCACTAGTAGATTTATTTTAACAAACTTGTTTTTATTTTTTAATTAAGAACTTATAATATCAAAATTATATGTACATTATATTTTTAAATATACATTATACATAATATAATACCAAATTCATATATTTAAGCATAATAAGTATTATTTTACTTCGTTTACAAAATATATTGAAAATCGCCTGTAGCTTTATTTCTGTCTACCGCCTTTTCTACAGTTATTTTAATTTTAACTAGTTGTCATTCTTCTTTCGATACGCTTGCATTGCATTACATTTGTTCTTTTCATTATTATAAGTTTATAATCTTATTTTATTATATTAAATATTAGTGTTGTGAAAAATTTTGATGACATTTGTGTATTCTTTCAAAGTGATTTGTTTTTGTATTTGTATTTCTGTATATTTAACTTTTATAAAGTGGTGTTGAAATATACTTCATATCTCAAGTAAGTGGATTTTTTTTAATTCAGCATCTATCAACACTACATACTTATCTCATTATCATATTTTCTTTTTTTAGCTTCACGCTGTATCCCGCATACAGCAGTGTAAGCAGAGGGAACCTATTGTTAAGATACTCCGTTCCCCACTTTCCGCCGAATTCGGAGGCATTGCGTGTTAAGTGGCGGAACTTAACGCCGAGCTTTGCCTCGACACCAGAGCGAAGAAAATGGAAATATTAAATATTTCTATTCCTCTAGTGAGAATCGAACCCACTAACAATCGTTTACAGTCACACGTTTGTGCCACTGGGCCACGACTGGCCCAAACTTATAAGTTGTAGTTAACTATCAATTGATTAAATATTTACAATTTTATAATATTGATATATTGTTTACATGTCATCATTATCATTAATTATGGGTTCGAATCCCACTTCGTGTATAGATTTCAACTAAATTATTATTCTTTTTCCGATAAGACAAAGCGCGGCGGAGAGTTTCTCCACATAACTCGTTTTAAATACAAACGAAAAGTGGAGAACGTAGTATTTTGACACTTTGGCAATTATTCTCTGCCGGTTTTGCTTTATGGGAAGAAGTTTTAAGCTACAAAAAACATATTTTAATTACTTTGTGTATTAATAATTGAAAATTAAAAAATACGACGCGTACCTATATTAATATAATAGAGATTTAAAATATATAACTTTGCTTGTAAGGTGCAACCTTGGGTAATATTGAACCGATTATAAAAATTCTTTCGCAATTTGAAAGCTACATTATTCAGGAGCGCTATATATAGGTCATATTTTAATAAGATTTAACTGAAAGTTCAGGAAATCACAAAGGAGCTCAAATGGGGGAAAATCAGTAAAGTATTACGCGGCGTCGCTAGTCCATACTTATATTATAAATGCGAAAGTCTGTGTTTGTCTGTCATGCTTTCACGGCTAATCTACCAGTTCGATTTGGATGAAATTTAGAATGAAAGTAGTAAAAGTTACTGGTTCTAACATAGGCTACTTATTTTGTTGAAATAGGGGATGAAAGTTTATATGAAAAATCTAAACCTCTTGACCGATTATAATGAATTTTGGCATAAATATAGTTAATAATTTAAGCATAAACATAGGCTACTTTATTTTTCAAAAACCCACCCCCGAAGGTTGCAATATAACGAAGCATTCATGTAGTTCACGCGGCGAAGCCGCGAGCGGGCCGCTAGTATACTATAAGATGTTCCGTTAAAGTAAAATTTAGAATCAAGAAAACGTAGCCACGTTTAATATGTATGTATGCATAATATAAATTAATTTCACATAACATATTACGTGGTAAGTGGTAGATAACAGTAAACCGGCATTGGGAGTTGCGAGCGGAGCGCGACGCTGATGACGCCATCGATTAGTGTTCGTAGAAATATTTTAATACTTAACACTTGTCGATGATACGATACGTTATATTAATATTATTATTTATTCTTAACTAGTTAATGATTGTGGTTTTGTTTGTTTTTTTTATAGCTATTTCTAATTTTTTTCTTGTATTACATTGTAGGTATAGAAAACATGTGCAACATTTCTTTTGCTAAAAACAGTGACATACATACTATAGAAACAAGAAATAAAAATAAACTTGTAACGCCACGTTATCGTCTCCAAAAGGTAAATAAATCTTTTATGGGTCGGAGTATACGCATATATAATAAAATTCCACGCTTGTTTTAGATTTACCACTGGAGAAATTTAAAATCATTGTAAAAAATACATTAATAAGTAAGTTATTTTAAAGGATAAAAATGCGTGGAATTAATCTAAATGAGTCCAATGCCGGTTAGCTACCATTGTATCAAGTAATTAAATTGTAACTTATATATTTGAAAAGAGCAACTGTTGAGTTTCTGGCCGGCTCTTCTCAGCAGAACTGCCTTCCGAGTCGGTGGTAGCTTTATGTACATTTGACGATTCAAAAGTGCTTACAAAAGTCTATTTGAATAAAGATTTTTTGAACTTAAATTTGTGTTGAGATACTTCGGTCACATAATTTCTACCCGAAATCAAGATTATGACGGTGAAATGACCAAATTTAATGGTATTTTAATAATTATTTATAGTTTTTTTTTTAAATTAATAACTTTAATTAGATTAAAAAGACGAGAAGATCCTATAGAGTTTAATAATTTATTATTTATTTATTAGCATCGTTACCAGAACGAAGATATAGAAATAACTTTAAAGACATATTTATGACATACCTTCAAATGCAATATCAATGATGCCATCGTGACGCAGTGGGACAGAGTTTGACGGGCATAGCAATTGGTCGTGGATTTGATACCGTATTAATTTATTTTTATTTTCCAGTTCTGGTGAACAAGACAAAGAATGATGTTGACATCCGCCATACAAGCTGACTTTAGCTAAAAAAGCTAGGATTTTTTTCGAATTCGGGTGAAATGTGAAAAAAAACCGAAAAACTAAAAAAATATAATTATGTTAGAATAACCTATTCAAATTCTAGTATTCCATTCAACATATCTTTTTTTTAGCTTCACACTGTATCCCTGACACAGCAGGGTAAGCAGAGGGAACCTAGTGTTAAGAAATATAAATTAAAAAGAAAACAAAAGGGGCCATCGTGGCACGAACGTGTGTCTGTAAACGACTGGTTGTGAGTTTGATTCTCACTCGAGGAAATATTTAATATTTCCATTTCCTTCCTTCTGGTATCAGATGTAAAACGCGGCGTTAAGTTCCGCTACTTAACACGCAATGCCTCCGAATTCGGCAGAAAGTAGGGACTTTCTTAACACTAGGTTCCCTCTGCCTACTCTGCTGTGTGCGGGATACAGCGTGAAGTTAAAAAAAAACAAAAAAAAAACAAAAAAGAATGAAAAAATAATGACGTGCCACAAATTTCCTTTCATCTAATTCATAAACACCGGTAAGGCTGCATATAATGACAATATTTGTTTATTTACCGTCATAAAACGATATGACTATCATTAGACGTCATTAACACGACTAAGCTACTGACATAAATTTTAGATGATTACATACTTCGATTGTAAAAGGAATGAAATAGGAACTAATAAAGCAATGAACTCGACAAATGTATATGGGCGAGTCGCATAACTATATAAATGACGATAAAAGTAACTTGAGACCATCGTGGCGCAGTAGTACAGCGTTGCGAATGTAAGCATGATGATTGTGGGCTCGATTCCCACTCGGATGTATTGAATATTAGCTTTACGCTATATCCCGCATATAGCAGGTTAGACAGAGGGAATCTAGTGCTAAGGCACTCCGTTCTCCACTTTCCGCAGAATTTTGGAGGCATTGCGAGTTAAGTGGCGGAAATAAACGCCGCGAGTGGGAATCGACCCCCAATTAGTCGCTTTAGAGTCACACTTTGTGCCTCTGTGCCACGCCTGCCCCAATCTGTATTGAATATTTTAAATAATTTTTAACTTTTCGTTGCCCAGTGGCCAAGCGTGTGACTGTAAACGGCTGGTTGTGGGTTCGATTCCCACTCGAGGAGTGGAAATATTTAATATTTCCATTTTCTTCGCTCTGGTGTCGAGGTAAAGCGCGGCGTTAAGTTCCGCCACTTAACACGCAAAGCCTCCGAATTCGGCGGAAAGTGGGGAACGGAGTGTCTTAACACTAGGTTCCCTCTGCCTACCCCGCTGTGTGCGGGAATACAGGGTGAAGCTAAAAAAAAAAAGAAAAAAAGAAACCTTTTTCGTTTTGGTACCAAAGATAAAGCACGGCATTGAGACTTGGATTGGTTTTTTTTTTTTTTTTTTTTTTTTTTATGATAAATCACCACCACTCAATAGCTTCTCGATTTCAGGAAGAAAGTCGGGAACGGAGTATATTGAAACTTGATTATCTCTCTCATCTCAAGAAACAGCCTAAAGCTGTAATAACAATTTTAATATTAATAATTATTACTTACTTATGGCTAATAACATATCTATGTTACGATGAAGCTATTATTTATTATTTTTTAATAGTATAACATAAATTATTTTAAAATAAACGTAACGAATGCCTTATAATGTGACTAACGGGTATATATATAATACTAGTTGTCGCCCCTAACTTCGTTGAGGTAATGTCCTGTTCCTGTTGTAATCCATATCCATACTTATATTATAAATGCGAAAGTCTGTGTGTTTGTCTGTCACGCTTTCACGGCTAATCTACCGGTCCGATTTGGATGAAATTTAAAATGAAAGTAGTAAGCGTGACTGGGTCTAATATAGGCTACTTATTTTTTCAAAAATCAACCTCTAAAGGGTTGAAATAGGGGTTGAAAGTTTATATGAAAAATCTAAACCGCTTGACCAATTGTAATGAATTTTGGCATAAATATAGTTGATAATCTAAGCTTAAACATAGGCTACTTTATTTTTTAAATATGCGCCCCTGAGGGTTGCAATATAACAAAGAAGTTCACGCGGCGAAGCCGCGAGCGGGCCGCTAATTTAAAATAAAAGAAGTCCCGCTGAGTTTCTTCCGCCAATTCTTCTCAGGTCTGAGGCATTAAATTTAATGAACCGGTGGTAAACTATTTGACGTTTAAAAAATGAAGCTTGTAACTTCTTATTTTGAATAAAATTATTTGACTTTGACTTTGAATTTCAACTTCTTCATACTCTTCTATGAACATGCCAAGTTTTATCTTTCTACTTGCAGTAGTTTTTAGTGAATAATGTCTCTTACTTCACTTAGTAATTAAATATTTTAACATTTTTTGTTACCCATACATATATTATAAATGCGAAAATCTGTCTGTCCGTCTGTCACGCTTTGACGGCTAATCTACTGGTCCGATTTGGATGAAATTTAGAATGAAAGTAGTAAAAAACCCAGGGTCAAACATAGGCTACTAAGTTTTTCAAACATCCGCTTCTAAAGGGTTGAAACAGGGGATGAAAGTTTATATGAAAAATGTAAACCGCTTGACCGATTGTAATAAATTTTATAGTTGATAATAAAGGTTAAACCATCCACCCCCCGTGGGTTCAAGCCGTGAGCGGACCGCTAGTAATGAATATATGTGAATAACACTTAAAAAAATTATAAATAGCTCGCTCTCTTATCAATTTTTTCTATCACGCTCTCTTATTTTTTTTTTACCTGAAGATTTTTAAGTGTAGATATTCATAAAACTCTCTCTACATACTAACAAGGAGTTGTTCTTAATAAGTATATTATTATAGAATTTTGATGCAGACGGAGGTTCGAATACCTCTGTGTTTAAATTTATATTTTTTTTCTAACAATATTGCTCTATAAAGTCATGGATAGAGCATGGACAAGAGCAAGTGGATTACGGAGCGTCTGCTAGATTATCTCGATCTGAATGTCACTTTTTAAATATAATTTATAGAAAACTTAAATAATTTCTAGAGGCCAGTCCAAATCCAAGTCCAAGGCCAGTGGGGCAGTGGCACGCGCGTTTGACAGTAAACGACTGGTTGTGGGTTCGATTCCCGCTCGAGGGCTAGAAATATTTAATATTTCTTCGCTCTGGGGTCGAGGCAAAGCGCGGCGCTTTGCCATAAGTTCCGCCACTTAACACGCAATGCCTCCGAATTCGGTGGAAAGTGGGGAACGGAGTGTCTTAACACTAGGTTCCATCTGCCTACCCTGCCGAGTGCGGGATAAGGCGTGAAGCCAAAAAAATAATAATTTCTGTTTATAGACAGATAAGTCCATATTGTCTAATAAACAAACGGTCAGACTATTGAATTTATGTAGTATAGTCTAGTATAGAAGTAAAACAATTAAATGAATATTGACCTGTCGACTACTGCCAGGCCATTAGAAGAGTAATTCACCGCCATTGCAAAATTTACGATGTTAACCGACCATTTTATACAAACCGTATTATAAACACTTAAAGCTTAATTATTATGGTACTTTGATTCTAACTGTTTACTAAAAGTTTATACTTAAGAGAAGGATATACTACTACTTATGTAGATTGGTATGCAATTTTATTTTATATAATATAAGCTACTTTAATAATTACTCATGGATCGTTATGGCGCAGTGACAGTATTAGATTGGACAAGGATTGGTTATGGATTCGATGCTCACTCTTTTTACTACCGCATTCTCACTTTCCACACTTGGTATGTAATATATTAAAAAATTCAATAGTATAGTAGTTTAAAAGGGGCAAAGATGCTGGCGGCTGTGACACAGTTTATACTAGTACGGCTGCCAACACTCCCTCTAGTAATATAAACAAAATTGTCTAAGAAATTTGTGTAATCTAATATCTAGAGAGTATACAATTTGTTACTTTTGGTCAATAAACTGTTATTTATTATTATTATTTGGCTAACTTTGTCGTCAATAGTATCTCAAAAATGTGTTTTCACACACATCATCAATTAATTTTTGATACAGTAGAGTCTCGTAATAATTGGCTAAAGAAAGGGCACACAATAAAACACGCTAGATTTTATCAACGAAAAAATATTATTAATTGAAAAGTCCGTCGGTCTGACTGTTACGCTTTCACGGCTAATTGGATACGGATTTGGATGAAATTCAGAATCAAAGTAGCTAAAGAGCCAGGGTCAAAAATTAGCTATTTATTTTTTCAATAAACAAACACTAAACAACAACTGAAGGATTGAAATGAAAGTTTATATGACAAATCTTAACCGCTTGACCGATTTTAATGAATTTTAGCATAAATATAGTTGATATCCCAAGGTTAAACATACTTTATTTTTTTAATATCCACCCCACGAAGGTTGCAATATAACGAAATAGCTATAGCAGTTTACGCGGCGAAGTCCCGAACGGATCTCTAGTTTGAAAAGCTTCTCATAATGTTTACGTGCTCCTTATAAACAACAGTTTATATCAGGGGTGATTAACATTTTTAAATAACAAGTACGTCCAATTTTTAAAATTAATTGACCAGCAAAATCCACACTTCTAAATGCTGAGTATAAAAAGGACTAGGAGAATATCTATAATATAAATAAACGCTTGGCGAATGAAATAACACTTAAAGCTAAAAATATATTGTGGCCAGTCGTGGTCGTTTACAGTCACACGCTTGTGCCACTGGGTGGCACAAGCGTGTGACTGTAAACGACTGGTTGTGGGTTCGATTCCCACTTGAGGAATGGAAATATTTAATATTTCCATTTTTTTCGCTCTGGTGCCGAGGTAAAGCGGGGCGTTAAGTTCCGCCACTTAACACACAATGCCAAGAAATGCAAAAAAAAAAAAATCAAATATTTTTTCAAGGGGTCGCATGTGATAAAGACCGTGGGTTGTGTACCTCTGGCTTATATCAATTATGCCTATAATGGGAGTGTGAAAGTTATGTTTGTTATAGTCCGTACCGGTGTTAAGTGACGCTAATCTTATCGATGCTGTCTACTTACCGATATCTGTGGATTTACAACTGCGGCGGCCATTGCAAATAATACTGTACATGTTGCTAGAAATTTATTGTGACGTTACTTAATATAAAATAATGTTTTGCTTTTAATATTGCAAGGGGTATAAAAGGATAACTTAGGTATTGATTCTTGCTACCTGGCGCATTACTATTTAATAAAGTGTATTTGAAAAGTAGCATGTCTGTTAATCTGATTATGAGTAACAGAATCAGATTGACATACCTACATGTTATTTTTTATACGATTTTTATATTTGTTAAGTCTATATAGACCTTGCCACGATTATCTCGAACAAATAGCCAAAATACGGCAAGTTTGCACTAAAAATATTAATTAAACCTCAATTATTAATAACGTATTTTATTTATAAAATTAAATAAAAATAATAATTAAACTAAATGTATATTTATGTTTGTAAATATTGATTCGATCCTGAATGGGGCAGCATCTGAATGTAAGTGCGATTGTTTGTGAATTTCATTCCGGCTTAGCAAAGAGCGGTGTTTAGTTTCGAAACCAAAAATGAGTCTACATTTTTTGCAGAAAACAATGAACAAAGACTTGTATCTTGACACTAAATTCTCTCTGACTAACTTGCTGTGCGATAAAGAGCGTGACACCGCTTCATATATAAACATTTAAAAACATTGAACTTCACAAACTGACACTTCAAATATGTCCACCAATACAGATTTAAGTCATGTATAAATTATTCAAAATGCTAATGTATGTCATAACATTTAGTTATCTCCCCTCTAAAGCCAGCGAGGTGAATGCATGACGAGCGCACGCGCCGCCCGCCCCCGCCCGCCCTCGCCCGCCGCCGCCTTACCGACTTACGTTGCATACCTGCAGGCGATTAAACATTATTTATCAAATTAACCTTAAAAATTTTATTGTGAGCTAAAATAACGGTAAGCAATTTGTTTTGACATTGAACATTGGTTTGATTTTATTTCGCTTGTAGCAATATAACAAAGTTCTGATAATTTCGTGCAGCATAACAAACTGGTATAATATGTATAAGTTTTTGTCTAATTTTAGGCACCCATAGTCATAAAACAATGTTGAAAGCACATTTTGTGGTCCATTCTTAGGCTTGCAAGGCTCTGCAAGCTTTTACAAGCTCCATAAATGCTATTTACACTTTTGACCTGACTGTGTTCAAATTGACTTGACAAAAATGATTACTGGCCCGGCTTGGCAAGCTCTTCCAAGCTGTCACAATCCAATCCAAACCTTGTCTACACGCTTGCTCAGTCTTGCTGAGTCTCGCCCAAATCCTAAATGCACTATTAAAGTTATTACCGATATCTATAACTTAGTGACAATAAATAACCAAATACGGAAAGCGTCCGCTCCATATAAACTTAATGGGCCGATATAATTTATAGTTCAGCGGAGTGTTTCCACGACAGTGAAAGTAACGAACGGTGTTAAACTGTAATAGGCTTGGTGCTCGATAATTGAAAAATTCCGTAGCAGATATGTAAGATGCTGTTTATATGTATAGAGTAACATGGAAGAAGCTTTTGTATGTATTTTTGGTAATTAGAATTTGATAATATAATTTTGTTAAGATATTTACTAACCTTAATAATTAGGATTAGTGTGAGTTTTTTTAGACTGTTTAATTTTTTATACGAAAGGCTAAATTGACTGGTTGTGAGTTCAAATTTTATTCAGTTAATTATTGCATAATAAATTTAAAAAACATAGAGATTCGTCATTTGATTTCATTTTTTGAAAAAGTTGCAAGCCTATAGTGCAGATTATAACGAATGTAAAGAACGAAATAAAACGAAAAAATGTAAAAAACGAGTATTTCCAGTAATTTCACGGCGTTGATTTCCGCCACTCAACACGCCATGTCTCCAACACGAGGGGACCTATAACGGTGTACCTATAACGGAGTCTTGACACTAGGTTTTCTTTGACTACCATATTATGCAGAAAGCAGCGTGGAACTAATTGCTTATTTCTTTTGTTTTTTTTAACTGCACGCTGTATCCCGCACACAGCAGGGTAAGCAGAGAAAACCTAGTGTTAAGACACTCCGTTCCCCACTTTCCGCCGAATTCGGAGGCATTGCGTGTTAAATGATGAAACTTAACGCAGCGCTTTGCATTTCCACTCCTCGAGTGGGAGACGAACCTACAACCAGTCGCTTTACAATCACGATTTGTGCCATTGCGCCACGACTGTCCCCATTGCTTATTTAAATAAAAAATATTTCATACAGAAATAAAACCCACACTGGGTGTGGTATAGGTTCGATTCCCTGTTATTAAAACCTATATTAAACCAACCTTCCACTATCTCATCACAAGATATAACATTAAAGGCTACACAAACACATAAATCGTGTATGTTGGTGGTTTTTTTTGGCGTTTTCAGATTCCATTGTGTCAGGTAAGCATCTGGGCAGGCGGGCAGGCGGGCAGGCGGGCAGGCGGGCAGGGTGGGCGGCGCGCTGTGCCCGAAACACCTGCTGGTATGACATTGTCGTGACATTGTGTTTTTGAGTGCCGAGTAGGTACAGCAAGTAAAGCAAAGTGAGGAGATGTCACTGAAAGTTTTGATTGGAACTTAAAGTTTAGATAGCTTTTGTTGGTTATTTAAATTATAATTTAAGCGTGTCAATAATAACTAACGCGAAGTTAGTACTTGCTATATTTTTTTAATGAAACTGCTTTGAACGGATTTTCGTAAATAATTTGTTGATTTTATACAAAATAAATAAATTGAAAGAAATACCTGATAGTATATAGTATATTTCTTAAGCAAATGTTGACTAAATTGTAGGACGTACCTACGTAAATTGTAGACGAACTATGACGGAACATGTATAACAAATGACAAAAACAGTTAACAAAAATAACCCTTTTTTAGGATATTTGACTGAGGCACAGTGTCAGTGTAAGTCCTATGATTGATTTCCAGTCGGGCAACGAATATGTAAAATTATTTTCATTTTTCTGCTCTGGTGGCACGGCGTTGAGTTACGTTTTGTCTGTTCTTTGTCCAAATTGTAAATAAAATAAGATTTTTCACATTTTTAAAGTCAATACAAGGTAAAAAGACATTTATAAAACATATAAAAATTTGAACGCAGCGAGATTCGAACACGCACCTCGAAAACCATCCAGGCGCCATTCGTTCATACGTTTAGCGGTCAAATTGCCTGGACGGCTTCCAGGAGGCGCGGGTTCGAATTCTGCTGGGTTCAAATTTTTATACGTTTTTAAATGTTTTTTCAATTTCCTATGTGTGTGAATAACACTTTAAAAATGTTTAAAAGCATTCAATACAAAGTAACCTAACCTATCAATAAAATTAACATAAGAACTCATAATATATTGACCTAGTATTTTTACGATACCACTTACTACTTAACTACAAGATATTTGATTAATTATATACAATTAAAGCTTCTATATAAAACGAAAAGACAAATTAGGTCATTGACCCGCATACCGACAGGCGCCGCCGGGCAAAGGTGTATTGCATAAGAACACGTTTATTTTTACCTTAACCTGCCTGTAAATTAAACTTAGATTATAGAATTTAGATACACTTTTCACGCGTTTTCTCTCAAATAAAGAGAAAAAATAGTGTTAAGACACTCCGTTGACCACTTTACCCCCGGATTCGAGTCACTGTGTGCTGAATAGCGGAACACAACACCGCGCTTCTTCTTACGAGGGTAGAAAACGTAAATAATTCAAATATTATCATTCCCTTGAAAGAAAATCGAACTCGCGTTTACAATCAAACGTTGTTCTACTGCGCTACTACGGCGTTAATAATAATAAAAAAGCAACTTCTCGCTTTTTCCCACATAGCTGGGTAGTCAAAAAGAGCTTAGTGTCAAGACACTCCGTTTTCCACTTTCCACCTAAACTTAAGATATTGCGTAATACGTGGAACTCAACACCTGATATCAAATATCAGACCGAAGAAATAAAAATATCATTCCCTTGAAAGAAAATCGAACTCGCGTTTACAATCAAACGTTGTTCTACTGCGCTACTACGGCGTTAATAATAATAAAAAAGCAATTTCTCGCTTTTTCCCACATAGCTGGGTAGTCAAAAAGAGCTTAGTGTCAAGACACTCCGTTTTCCACTTTCCACCTAAACTTAAGATATTGCGTAATACGTGGAACTCAACACCTGATATCAAATATCAGACCGAAGAAATAAAAATATTTTTAATATTACAATTCCCTTGATTGGAAATCGAGCCCACGATCAACCGTGTTTACTGTTAGCTACTGTCCGACTGCTCCATGATGGTGTTTTTATTTTTTTTTATGGAATAAAGGAGGCAAACGAGCTGAAGGCCCACCTGGTGTTAAGTGGTTACCTTCGCCCATAGACATCCACAACATTCAAGTTATGGATGCGTTGCCAGCCTTGGGAATGTAGGACAGAAGGAGGGAGGAAGGATGGGAATGGTGGGAATAGGGAGAGCTGGCTTGCTCTTGCTTGGCGGTTCGGCTTTGACATGATAGTGGTCGCGAGCCAGTCGGAGAACGAATCTCCTACCACCAAACTACTGGGTTACCCGCCTTTTACGGGACGCTACCCAGCGGCGGGGGGGAACTGTATTCTTAACCCGTCCCCCCACGGGATGAATGGACGGGTTTTATTATAATGAAAAAAACTAACGAAATATATATTATGCTATTAATAATGAATCACAAACGTTTAAAATCAAGGAGATCTGCAACCAATAATATAAACAAAACTAGACCGCTTAAACAAAGGACCTTTATTATATGTAAAGACCGCGCTAAGAACGCACATCCGGTGCAAAGTTACTACTGTGTGTATTTTTAACTTTGTACATTGAAAGGTACAATTTTATTACTGAACATTTTAATATATCGCATCCTCCTCAGAATTAAATTGTCCCATTTAAAAAAATAACCCTCTACAGTGATGCTAACAACAAAAATATTTTTTAATAAAGCGTATAAGAATTTCTACGCAGCTGGTAGTAGAACGCATGGCTCAGTGGTGAGAGCTCCTGGATGGTATTCAGGAGGCGCGGGTACGAATTCCGCTGCGTTCAAATTTTTATGCGTTTTCTAAATGTCCCTTTTAATTTTCCGAAGTGTGGAGTAACACTTTAAGAATGTTTAAAGTTGTGTCCCATTATGCTAAAAACGACCATAAAAAGATTATTCTAAGAGTCTAGTTAATTTTCATGAATTTTTAATTAAGTCACTTTAATTCTGATGCGATATGTAAATATTGATATGTTTAAGCATCAGTAAAAATCTATATTAAACTTTACTAAATTTTGATATATTCTATGAAAACAGGGTAAAATGTGATTTCTGCTTTCAAAAATGAGATATATAATTCTTTATCCATTGTCAATAATTTTTTTTTCTTTGTCTGATTACATGCACCTGTTATTGTAAAATTGTATAGCTTTGTTAGTTAGACTACAATATGTCTCCTTCTTCCCGGCAACTATCCCAGCTTTAGCCAGGGTCTGCCTTCCTGCTTAAACTCCACTTTGCACGGTCTTTGGCATCCTCAGTGGTGAGTCCCAATTAGTAACTTTAGCAATTCTCAATAAGAAGTTGTACTCGTAGTTCACAAGATAGTCTTTCACGTATTAACATACCAGCGGCCCGCTCGCGGCTTGGCCGCGTGAACTACTTGGCTATTTCGTTATCTTGTGACCCTTGGGGGTGGATTTTTGAAAAATAAAGTAGCCTATATTATATTTATGCCAAAATTCATTACAATCGGTCAAGCGGTGTATAAAATCATTAGTAATGATTTTTATGGTAATGATTTTTGTTAAAATAAGTAGCCTATGTTTGACCCAGTAATACTTACTAATTTCATCCAAATCGGTCCGGTAGATTAGCCGTGAAAGCGTAACAGACAAACAGACAGACATTCGCATTTATAATATAAGTATTGATACATACACGTACATATATTTATGTACTACTACTATACATAATATATGTATATCACCTATACGTACGTATATGACCATTTACTTACAAAACAAGAATTTCTTATACCAAACGTCTACAGAGAGAGCCTATAAGATAACATAAAAAGTAATTTCACGACAAATGACTAACATAATAACCGGGCGCGTTGTGCGCGGTGATTGATGATCGCTACTGGTTACCAGTTTGGGCCGAACATTGAAATATTTGTTGAAGCACCAAAAACTCGTGTCGACGTGTTACTTGTAATTATAATTTTGTTATTGAAACGGTTGATTCGTTTTGTACATGTACATATGTGAATGAATAATTTAGTAAGATAATTTAACTTTTAATATTTGTGAAGCTTTAATCTTTTCACAAATATTAAAAGTTAAATGTAACTGATTGCTGTACACCATATACTTTTAAACATGTTTAAAGTGTTATTCCACATTTAGAAAATTTGAAAAAGACATTTAGAAAACGTATAAAAATTGGAACGCAGCGGGATTCGAACCCGCGCCTCCTGTGTACCCTCCAGGCGCTCTCACCACTGAGCACCATGCGTTCTACTACCAGCTGCGTCGAAATTCATATACGCTTTTATTACAGCTTATTTTTGCTGTTAGCAATTTCGACGAATCCCGCTGCGTTCACATTTTTAAACGTTTTCTAAATGTCTTTTTCAATTTTCCTAAGTGTGGAATAACACTTTCAAAATATTTAGAAGTGTAAATGCAGTCATGCCCCTGGTCTTGACACGGGACCACAACCAATAATAACCAATAACCATAACGTTCCTATAAACACTCTTCCACTACGCCATGACAGCCTCATCCTTCCATAAAAATCAATCTAACTAGTCTATAAATTATAGCCCTGATTCTAGTAACAACCGGGATGGAAGGTAAACACTGTGTGTAGAAAGCAAAAGTGTTTTTTACTTCATGTTTTACTTTGTAAGTATTTTTTATACGTAGCTCGAGCGTCCGCAACGCAATTATAAGGTGGTGAATTGACGTCGCGACATAGTAATTTACTCGGGAGCAGGGTTTAGATGTTTTTCTTTACATGGCCAAGTAATTGTATGAAATAAGATTTAAGGGTCTCTTTGTGACGATTTTGCACGTGTATAGATAGTGTCATTTTAATTTTAAGGTGTTTTTTTATTTAATTTTTTTAGAAACATGTTTTTAAGGAAGTTTTTTTAGATAAATTTGTAAATAAAATGATTTTTAACAGTATTAAGCACTACTTGGTACACTTGCAAGGTAGAATATTGCATCACGTCCTGGTCTTATCTGATTCATACTCAAGGAAATTATTATATTAAAAAATATTTTAATTTCTTCACTTTGATACCTAAGCCAAAACTTGGCGTTAAGTAGACACAAACGTTTAACACACAATAGGTATATTGGTTGAAAAATGGAAAACTGAGGGTCTTAACACTAAGTTTCCCCGAATGGGAATCGACATCACAACCAATCACGTTTAAAGTCGCCACTGCACCACGATGGCCTGTCTACTCAATTATAACAATCTCAATATTAAAAGTTCCTTGAAATAAACCTCCATACATAAACACATGCCCTCATACTAATCGCGTAATTCCCGTCCGAGGCGAGGCCTAATTGCCACCAGACTTAGGTGTCATCATCATTACCATTATACAGATGCCTTTAACCACTTTTCTGGTAAATTTGACCCTCATTAGACTGGATACAAGAAATTTAAGTTAGCTCTTCGGTTTCATCTTTCAAGTTATTAAATTTTAATATTATAAAAGTATGGAGATGTTATAAAATTAATATGATTCTTTAAAATATGCTTAGCATATTGTTTACAGATGTTGGTATTAGATATATTAACGCTTTTAGTGTAATAGAGAGAGAAGTCTATATGTAAAAGCATTGGTCGCGGGTTCGATCTGTCTTAACATTTTGCATACCATTTTATGCGAGGAAAAGTTATTTTATCTTTGTAACACGTAACACTGTTATTTTATCTTTGCGGACTAAACAATATTTTACTAAAACTACTTCACATCCTTCGATATTATACATTTTAAATCTACCTTTTAATACCAATGTAGTTAGTATACAGCAAAGTAAAAGTATAAATAAGTGGTAAGACATTCCGTTCTCCGCTTTTGGCTTGAAATTGAGACATTGACTGTTTAAAGTGTGTGACCATAAAGGCGCGTTTTATCTTACGTACAAAATCATAGTTTCTTATCCCATTTTTTTTATTTATTTATCGGGAAGCCAACGCTATATACCTACTTTGATCCAATTTATATTATCATTATATATATATATATATATATATATATATATATATATATATATAGATAGATATATATATATATATATATATATATAGATATTATATGATATAGAGATATATATATATATATATATAGATATAGATAGATATAGATATATATATATATATATATATAGATATATATATATATATATATATATATATATTATATATATATAAACCTTATTACACAGTATATCTCAATTACAGGCTAACACATCATCAAAAATTAAAAAAAAATGTTGCTCATTTAAACAAAAAAAAAGGAAGAAAAATATACATATCTACTTATAAATAGTTTTTAAACATGAATATGTTGACTGAATATATGAAATATAATAATATGAATATATGAAATGATAACCACCAAAAACAAGTAACAATGAACATAACAATAAAATGTAATTCATTACAAACAAAATAACCAACGAAAATAATGAAAATAATAGTGGCCAGTCGTGGCGCAGTGGCACAAGCGTGTGACTGTATACGACGGGTTGTGGGCTCGATTCCCACTCGAGGAGTGGAAATATTTAATATTTCCATTTTCTTCGCTCTGGTAGTCGAGGCAAAGCGCGTCGTTAAGTTCCGCCACTTAACACGCAAGCCTCCGAATTCGGCGGAAACTGGGGAACGGAGTGTCTTAACACTAGGTTCCCTCTGCCGACCCTGCTGTGCGTGGGATACAGCGTAAAGCTAAAAAAAATAATAATGAAAACAAATAAATAACAAAATTCATATAAAAAAAGATTAAAAATGTAATTTAAAATTCTTCTAAATTACTTTAATAACCATAATATTGCTATAAAACCAGTATTGTCTTTTCGTTAATGCAATGTTAAACGAATGTCATACAAATCCATTATAAAAGGCGTGTAAGGAAGCCGAGCCCAGTGCAATGTGGCGTGTCATTGAACAATGCGGGGAACTGAACCCTGTACTCCGATAAGCATCGGTGCGCGCTTTAAACGCTATCACTTTACACGATAATGTTCATTGGGTCATTTATTTTTAAAACTTTTGTACTGCTTTACTTTTTGGGTTATTTTGAACGTTAAATTGATTGAATATTATGTTGTGGGATATTCTTTTTTTTTCAGCTTCACACATTTTTAATATACTAGGTCATCGTTGCGCAGTGTGTTGACATCGGGCGGCACACGCCATAATGTGGGTTCAATTCTAGCTCAGGGGAATTATAATAAAATTATTTTAATCGAAAAACGAATTTTTTCAATTTTGTTAATTAGAAAAAGGGTGGAGTTAAGTTCCGTCACTCTTAACACGCAATGTCTCGAGTTCGGATGGGAAGGGGAGAGCAAACTAATTATTATTATAGTTTTATATATGTTCATTAAGTTGGCAACTTAAATGCTATAAAATAGAGAACTCTTTAATATTTCCGTTTTCTTTGCTCTGGTGTCGAGGGGAAAATGCGGCGTTAAGTTCCACCACTTAACACGCAATGCCTCCAGAGTTTGGTGGAAAGTCGAAAACGGAGTGTCTTAACACTAGGTTCCCTCTGTCCACTCTGCTGTGTGCGGAGTACATCGTGAAGCTCCATTCTACTAATTATCATTGAATGTCTCTTAAACATAAATCTAAATTCTAAAAAAAAATAATATATTACTATATATTATTTAAAAAGCTTAGACACATATAAGTATTAGAAACTATAAATTTAAAAGTGTTACGTACATATAGGTAGTATTCCTTTTACCCCAGTCACGAACCCATCACCCGTTAAAGGCAACACGTGTGCATAAAGGGATCCTTGTTCGTTTCTCGCGAATACGTTGCGGACTATGC
The DNA here is from genome assembly GCA_019049465.1 of Dryas iulia moderata. Classification (NCBI taxonomy): domain Eukaryota; kingdom Metazoa; phylum Arthropoda; class Insecta; order Lepidoptera; family Nymphalidae; genus Dryas; species Dryas iulia. Next base: position 1,078,292 of record CM032429.1, read on the forward strand.
TACTGTATTGTAGTCCTTGAGAATTATCTAGATATTCCACATAACTTCTATAGATATTCTAGGAATATTATTAGTATAATTTGTATATGAGAAAAAAATAAGTATGTTTTTAATTATTTGTAACGTTTTTATAGAGTAAAGGGTATTTAGGAAACCAAGTAACGTTTGTAGAACAACTATAAGAATATTGAACGTAGCGTGATAGGAACGTAAAATTTTATATTTATGTAGCTTTTTCCCTTATAGCTAGCAGACAGAGAAAGAAGCTAGATAATATCTTTTTAGTGGCGGAACTCAACGTTGCACTCTGACTTTGACATGTCAGAGCCAACAAACGTAAATAATTTGAAAATACTTAGTCATTATTCCCAGGAGACTCAAACTCCCTCGCTGCGCCACTACTGCTGCTGTGTCCTAAAAAATAAAGTTTATTATTTAGTAATAACTAATTACCTATAAACATTTCTTTGCTCACCATTTCTCTGCTCATCATATTTAGATTGAATAAAGAGTTAAGACTCTCCTTTCTCCACTAGTTGAGTTGATTGTTTGGATCATATCGAGAAAGAAAAGCAGCCTCACGCGTTTCTCCGCACAGTAGGGTATTCAGAGAAAACCGTATGTCAAGACGTTTCGTTTTCCATTCTCCGTCGAGATACGGGTTAGTTGTTTGGAAAAACTCAACGTCAGATTCTCTGCTCACCATAGTCACTCCTGTGAGTCAACAAAAACATGGCATTGAGATCCACCATTTAACACGCAATATATCTAATTCATTTCATTAAATGGGGAGAACAGAGTGTCTCAACACTAAGTGATCTCAAAGTACATTGTTATGTGGGAAATTGTGTTTAGCTGAAAAATGAAGCTTTTAAGTGAAATCTTAAGTGCGCATTAATTGCGAATATATTTCATTAGTTACACAAGCGACAGTGTGATGTATACAGCCAGGTGCACATTCACAGGCGATTACAAACCGCGATACTTATAGTGATTGCTGTATAAATATTTAACTACGCCCTAATTCCTTAGGATATAGAATAAACTTAGGTAGTCTAGGTTCATTCTATCAATATTATTGACTCCTTTCATTCTGAAAATCGTGGAATTTGGAATACATATTTTTCGAAAAATTTTGTATAATTATAAAAATTAGGCATTAAATTATTAATTGTTAAGCTTAGGCTTAAGCTTAAGACAGAATTCGTTAAAACTTTATATGTAATTTTTAAATTTCTATATTTTAATATCATGTAATGTACTGATACTTACATAAGTAGAATCATTTTAAGCTTAAATTAGAACAGAACACTGACAAATTAAAAATGTGTCGCATCCTAAAGCTTAGAAACAAATGGGTTAGCTTTAGCTGTGTGTATTCTCTATAATGTTTTTAAATGATTTTAAGTAAGGGATCTTTTACTGCCAATGAAGAAAAAGTGAAGACGAAAACCTATAAAAATTATAACCCTCTTTGTACTAACTCCCAGTCTAGAAATACTTAATATATTTACAGTTGAATGTCACACAATAAATCGACTGTACGACGTATTTAATAAACTTAAAAGCAATATATGTTTAAAAAATAAATATGTATATTTGATTTATAACAAAATACAGAAGCGCTGACATAAATTTAATTGAACACCGTCCTTACACACCAATGATTAATGATTCATCGCATACCTTTGTATCAACGAAACAGCTATTCTATACATCAATCTTTTTCATATTGAATTTACTTTGAAAATCTGCTAAGTTTTTTTATAGCTATAAGTCTATTATATATAAAAATCATTCTAATTTATATGAATCGAAAATTGAGAATAAAAAAAGCTTCACGCTGTAACCCGCACACAGCAGGTTAGTCAGAGGAAACCTAGTGTTAAGACGTTGCCCACTTTCCGCCGAATTCGGAGGCATTGCGTGTTAAGTGGCGGAACTTAACGTCGCGCTTTGCCTCGACACCAAAGTGAAGGAAATGGAAATATTAAACATTTCCACTCCTCGAGTGGCAATCGAACCTACAACCAATCGTTTCCAGTCACACACTTGTGCCACTGCGCCACGACTGGCTTGGAATAGAAAAAATTCGCAAATAATCTCACAGCAAGTAGCAAGTAGCGAAGTAGCGGTCACCGACCAGTTGTAGATAAAACAATAATTTAAATTCATAGAATTCCACGAGGTGCCGCGGGCAAGGCGCTGTTAAATAGAACCATTCAAGTCTAATCGTCATGTAGCAAACCAGACCAGCGGGATTTTTTTTTATCTTTACGTATGTCATATTTAAAATTTAGCTTCACGCTGTATCCCGCACACAGCAGGCAGAGGGAACATAGTGTTAAGACACTGCGTTCCCCACTTTCCGCCAAATTCGGAGGCATTGTGTTAAGTGCAGAATTTCACGCCGCGCTTTGCCTCGCCACCAGAGCGAAGAAATGGAAATATTAAATATTTCCATTCCTCGAGTGGGAATCGAACCCACAACCAGTCGTCTACAGCCACACGCTTGTGCCACTGCACCACGACTGACCGCCGACTGGGTAAAATTTAGCCAGAGTGTAAAAACATTCCGTTTTCCACTTTCCATCCATTTCAGACACACACTACGTGTTAGATTTCTTTTTTGAAGTGTTTTTTTCTTTGTTGGAACATATCTAGTAAAAGAAAAACAGCTTCAGGCTTTTTCCTATATACCCCTATATAGGATAGTCAGAGTGAACCTCGTGTCACTTCGTTCTTCGTCTTCCGCCTTAAATCTAGACATTACATGTTAAGTGATGGATATCGGATAATTAATATTTCCATTTTCTTCGCTCTGGTGTCGAGGTAAAGCGCGGCGTTAAGTTCCGCCACTTAACACGCAATGCCTCCGAATTCGGCGGAAAGTGGGGAACGGAGTATCTTAACACTAGGTTCCCTCTGCCTACCCTGCTGCGTGCGGGATACAGCGTGAAGCTGAAAAAAAAACAACAAAAATGAATATAAACATGTTTCCCCAATACAGATTCGCAACCACAACCATCGCTTTACTCAACTGGTACCACCTGCACCACGTTGGTATCATTAAGTATTTATAAACCGTTTGCCAGTAACCGATATAGCAAATATAACCTGTATTGAGCATTAGAGGATTGCGACCTGTTCCGCCCGCCGCCGGCTGCGGCCGCGTAATGTATAGCTGTTCTAACATAATTGTTTCACGTGAATGACGTGCGTTTACTAGGAAATACTATGTCGGGCTTAGGATATGTGAAGAATGTAAATAGACGGCTATGGGGATAATCTATTGAGTTATTCTGTGGGTAATGTAGAAAGGGTTGATGGAACTAGTGATGAAACACTCTGTGTGCTTGAATGTACACGTAAAATTATGATTAATAAAATTTACTAAGAAATATATAATTAATACTTTTGAATGATGTTTAAGTTTGAATTTGATATTTGTATAGATACAGTCCATTATAAAAAAATATATATTTTTATATGTCATACTTTTTATATGATTAAAAATGTATTTTTTTTTTAGCTTCACGCTGTATCCCGCACACAGCAGGGTAGACAGAGGGAACCTAGTGTGAAGACACTCCGTTCCCCACTTTCAGCCGAATTTGGAGGCATTGCGTGTTAAGTGGTGGAACTTAACGTCGCGCTTTGCCTCTGATACCAGAGCGAAGGAAATGTAAATATTAAATATTTCCACTCCAAGAGTAGGAATCGAACCCACAACCAGTCGTTTACAGTTACACGTTCGTGCCACTGGAAAAATTAAATATTTTTCATATTCTAGAAGGGTAGCCTTAACTGAAGATATTGTGTATTGGCTGATGAAACCTAACGCTACGTTTTATTGTACCAGAGCGAAAAAATAACTAATTTGTATATATAATTATTCGAATCCAGTTTAAATCCACAATCGTTGTGTTTACAGTGATGCCTCACTGTAAACACAACTATACGACAGAGTGACGATGGATATTCGTAGTCCTAAATTAGAATCTATACTATGTATGTTTTTTTTGCAGTGAGGATGCGCGTACGCTGGGCGAGGGCGCGGCGGCGGCGGTGGCGGGGGAGCGGGAGCGCGCGTGCGCCTGCGCCGCCTGGCCGCGCCGCCAGCCCGCGCCGCACGAGATACTCAGACCTAAACCACGCAGGTATATACACTGTATACTCAACATACACTATTATTATTATTATTTTATTTAATAATTACAAAAAAAATCACAACAAACAGAAAAAAGAGCAGAAAGCTATAGCATATATTATCTAGTATTTATAGGAGTAATAGAAAGTACTGTATCAAAACTACATATATACAAACTTCTTTAATTATGGCGCTTCATTAGGAGATTGATCGGTAAAAAGAGATAATTTTTGGTAATATACGTTTCAATGTAATTTTTTTTTAATATTTGACGTTTAAGAAATAAAGCCTATCATTTTTTTATTTGAACTAAATTGACTTTGAACTTTGTACACTAAGGGAACATCATGATTGACACGAAGTTTTATCTGTCTAGCCTGCTATATAATAAAAAGTGTAAAACTGTATACCATAGTATACTTTAGAGTGCGACCTTTACTTAAAATTGTTAAACGTTGTATACCTGATAGTAGTAGGTTACATAAATATGTACATGTATGTATGTACAATGAAAAATATAAGCTTTATATTTTATTGGAGGTGAAACACGTCAGAACAATTCATTTTCATATATCTTTATGCATTGTGGTTCCCTTGACAAACATCACACTATAACACGAAATATTTAAGAAATTGGAACATAAACCATCTGTCAGATTAACCTTCCCATAAATATCCCAATATGTCATTTACACAAATATTTATACACATATTCCTCAATTATCATCTAAGTACTAAAGGGAAAAATACCTTAGAACATAGTTTACCGCCGAACAATTTAGATTGATAGGATCTTGATAGATGGCTGCATTCCAGCTTCCATCTTACTTACCTATAAATGTTTAACGAGTTCGAAAGTGCGGAATGTAGTCCTTGCGTTTACAGGATGTAAATGGTTGGCGGAATAGGGCTGAGGGAGCTTTTTATATAAGTGAGTATTATATAAAAAGTAATATTATGATCTTTTGTTTTCGCGATTACTAAACATTTTGAAATGAAACTATTTTTAAACGGATTAATCGCGTATAGTTTTGGTATTCGAAAATACATTTTTAGAAACCCGATGTTTGGAACACTTAAAAATATATATAATATTAAAAATATTAATCCGGTTAAAAATAGTTTCATTTCAAAAAGAGTAATATTATTATTTTATGTTAACAACGTTCAATTAAAAATTGATAGTACTTTGTAAAAAATTAAGAATTTGAAGTAAATTTTCAATAAACATACGTAAAACGTAAAAAAATATACCCACACTTCTTAAAAAACACGATTACTACATTTTAACCATTTTTTAAAGTGTTATTACACACTTAGGAATATTGAAAAAGATCTATAGAAAACGTATAAAAATTTGAACGCAGCGGGATTCGAACCCGTGTGTCTTGAATACCGTTCAGGCGCTCTCACCACTAAGCCATGCTCAGGTTCGAATCCCGCTGCGTTCAAATTTTTATACGTTTTCTAAATATCTTTTACGACTACTACAGTTATCCTGAATGATGTGAACGTACACTTTCACAGTTTGCTAGATAATTTTGGTTTAGTAATTAAGAATCATGTTCTTAACAATTATTGCATAATTTTACTACGTTATCCACATATTATTTTATAGCTTCACGTCATTTCTACAGGGTAGAGAGAGAGAGAGGGAGAGAGAACCTTGAATAGAGACACTCCTTTCTCCGTTTTCCACTCAAAATCGAGACATTGCGTGCTGAGTGACCGAACTCAACGCTGCACTTTGTCTTAGGCATCAAGCATAGAAATACAAATAATAATTATATTCCTCCCGGGAGGAGTTGAATCCACGACCACACGACGTTTACAACAAATGCTGTCCCTTATATACTTAAGCATATACTGTAGTGTATATACTTAACGATTGGTGAATTTCAAAAAAACTATGCAAAATCAGGGAAGTTAAAAATAAACTTAGTCTCAATGACATACATAATGGATTCAGACCCCATGTTAAAAGATTATCCTTTTTTTAGAAATGGCAACTTGTTCAAATTTTAATTACCAAAATAGAACCTCACCATTAATAGAACTAAATTATTTTTTTCCACGATCATACTTTAATTATTTTAATTATAATTACGATTTTAGTCTCGTATTACTCCTGTCCTCATAACACTTCTACATAACAAAACGTAACAGGCTTCTCTATCCTCGTATGTTTTTTTTTACCTTCACGCTGTATCCCGCACACAGCAGAATAAGCAGAGGGAACCTAGTGTTAAGACACTCCGTTCCCCACTTTCTGCCAAATTCGGAGGAATTGCGTGCTAAGTGGCGGAATTTAACGCCGCGCTTTGCCTCGAAGAAAATGGAAATATTAAATATTTCCACTCCTCGAGTGGGAATCGAGCCCACAACCAGTCGCTTTACAATCACACTTTGTACCTTTGCACCACGACTGGCCCCTCGTATTAAGAACATAAAACAAATAAAAATAATAATAACAAGAAAAAAAATCCATACATAAAAGAATTCGTATTACCAACCCTAATAGGTCAATTGGGTGCCTTCAGATCCGTTAGGCTGTCGCAGCGTTTATCACAGGGCGTAATGCGTCTCCGCCGCGAGTGTGACGCGCCACAGTCGTGACTGGGAAAGTAGGCTGCGTAGTTTATTAAGGGGTCTAATTAATTTATTGACCTTAGATGACTTTGTTGTTTGTGGGATGCGGGAGGTCGAAATATTGTTGAAACTTACGTGTATGTACTAGCGAGCCGATCGTGGCTCCACTCGGGTTAACTAAATAACTGTAACTGCTTCTTAATATCGACTACCCGCATTCTCGCTTAAGTTAAGTGGTTTAAATTTTTGATATAAGTTTTCATCCCTTACATTTCTTTCAGTCTTATTCCTTCCTTTGCTAGATATAAGCTATCCATATTTTTTAAATCTAATCCAAATTTGAAAATGAATTAGGTAGAATATATTTTACCATTGCGTCAAAAACTATCTTCTTAAGAAAAGTCGTCGAAATCAGTCCAGACGTTTACATTTTTCATGGAAACTTTCATCTCATATTTCAGCCCATACAATGTTTGATTTTTGAAATAAAAAGCCGCCTATGGTGGACCCTGAGTCTTCAACTATTTTCATTCCGAATTTCATCTAAATAGGGCTAGCGGTTCAGCCGTAAAAGCGTAACAAACGGATCGACAGACAGATTTTAGTGTTATAATATGACTATGCTATATTACTATTACTATTATAATATATACTATCGAGCTTTACTTCGACATGTAATAATTATGTATGCAAAGTTTATCTAATTTAAATGAAACGGGTATTTAAGACTGATAACAACATTATTTTGGTATACTTTTCCTCTTTTTTTATTATTCGCTTCTTTATATATTTGTAGGAATAATTATGATTATAATAATTATTGCTTTTTTTCCAAAGAAAAAAATAAAACTAGCCGCTTCGTTATCTAGTTTCCATTGACTTTTGGCCACTGATCAAAGATCAAAGGATCTAACTCTAACCTATTTTATATGTGTAAAACCCATTTTAGAATGAATATAAAGCCAAAAAAATAACTTTAATTAATATTTATAGTTACCATAAATAAATCCCCTTTGAACTTTCCTATTAAGCACGATCAAAGGTGTTGTAGCGATCAACGACAAAAATAGCTTCACATTTTTTTCCGCTTAACCGGATAGTCAAAGACAACCTAGTATCAAGACACTCCGTCCTTTTCACCTAAGAAGACACTCGACAAGTAGCAAAGTAGAAATTAATATAATTTACCTAAATATTTCCCATTACCATTCCCCTGAATAAGAATCGAACTGACAACCATCGCTTTTATACTCCAAACTGCCAATCTCTGCCACGATAGCCTCAATTTTATTCAATTTTCATACAAAATATATTTTAATTGGTTTTAAAAAGTCGTCACTCTCCCAGCGTCGGCAAGTGGCGGCGAGTGGCGGCGAGTGGCGGCGCTGTGTCGCGACTTGCCAATTAGTAGAGATTTGTCCTCGGGCGAGATAAGAAAGAACTTAAGGATTTGTGTCGTGTAATAAGACTAAATTTACAGCTATTTAATAGCCTTATTCATAAATTAATGGCTTTTTAAATGATATAAACTAAGATATGAGAAAGTACGCTGTAAAGCTACGCTTTGAAATGTTTTTAATTTCTTATATGCAATGGTTATCGGTTCGGTTACAACTACAAGGAGGAATATGTAAATTTTTAGAGACTTTTTTAACATATTTAAAGTGCTATGCACACACTTAGAATATGCTACTTTGGCGGAAATGGGGGAACGGAGTGTCTTAACACTAGGCCCCCCCTACTGTGTGCATGAAGCTAAAAAAACTTAAGAAATGGATTTTTTTTTTTATGGAATGAAGGAGGCAAACGAGCTGAAGGCCCACCTGGTGTTAAGTGGTTACCTTCGCCCATAGACATCCATAACATTCAAGTTATGGATGCGTTGCCAGCCTTGGGAATGTAGGACAGAAGGAGGGAGGAAGGATGGGAATGGTGGGAAAGGGAGAGCTGGCTTACATGCCATCGAACCGGAACACATCATAAGATATTTGGCGGTTCGTCTTTGACATGATAGTGGTCGCGAGCCAGTCGGAGAACGAATCTCCTACCACCAAACTACTGGGTTACCCGCCTTTTACAGGACGCTACCCAGCGGCGGGGGGGAATTGTATTCTTAACCCGTCCCCCCACGGGATAAAGTATGATATGTCATATGTATCAATTTTTTATACATTTTTCTAAAAATATGTTTTTTAAACGTGGTCGCTGTCCTTCTTCAATCTGCTTGCTTTTGCAAAATATCATTTTGATTTCTGTGTTCTAACAAGTGAAACCACTAGGTGGAAAGTTAAGAATAAAATCTTGTTTATTTGTATGCGAATAATAAGTAATCCCGCAGAATTTACTTATGGCAATGCCATATAATGTAGTTGTCCAAAGCCATGCTTTTCTAGATATCGTTATGACGTTTTCAAAAATATGAATTATCCTTGAAGTCATCGTCTGACGCAGTTGGTTGTAGGTTCGATTCTCACCGGGAGAATTTACGATTATATTTAAATTATATATCTCTGATAGAAATGATATATCAGTGGCGTTGTGTTCCTCCACTTAGTATACAATCTCATGTATTCGAATGGAAAATGAAGAACGGAGTGTTTTGTCACTATGCTCTCTCCAATTATCCTGTATTACTGCATTAATCCCAATACAAACCAACGTAACTGTGGAATTCAAATCGACGAAATAACAACTCATACATTAAAAGTACGAAATTTCCACCTAAAAAAAAAAGCAGCATCAATAAAGAAGCCTCGAAAATATTCCAAAAATGTAATAACTTCGATTATATCCGGTTATTACTGGACAATTTATTTGAATTTATTTTGAAGGAGCCTGCGAGTGAGCGGGCAGGGGCGGGCAGGGGCGGGCGGGCTTTGCTTCCCGGGATACGATGAATCCTGTTTGGCTGTTTTTTTGAGCTGGTCCGGATCGCAAATGACTATATAATGCACTTCAAACTTGTTTTTGATAATTCGTACTTGTAATGTAGTAGATACGTTTATATATTTATTTCTATGTTATTATATAGTATATGACGCCGTCGACGCGTCGTTTTGGCATTGAGACTAAGGCATCGTCTCTCTTTGACTTAGTCTCTCTCAACGTGGAACAATTGAATATAGCATCAATTTCAACCCGCGCCAGTTGTATTTCACTTATTGAGCTGTAATATATCTTTATTTAAATACTTTTTATTGTTTTCACACTTATATGTTAAATATTGTTATTACTTCAAAATTTGGCCAGTCGTGGCCCAGTGGCACAAGAGTGTGACTGTAAACGACTGGTTGTGGGTTCGATTCCCACTCGAGGAGTGGAAATTATATTTCCATTTTCTTCGCTCTGGTGTCGAGGTAAAGTGCGGCGTTAAGTTCCGCCACTTAACACGCAAGCCTCCGAATTCGACGGAAAGTGGGGAACGGAGTGTCTTAACACTAGGTTCTCTCAGCCTACCCTGCTGTGTGATGCTGGGATATAGCGTGAAGCTATTTTTATTTTTTTTTTACTTCAAAATTTCTAAACAGTCGTGACGCAGTCGCACAGTTAACCTATAAACGTGATGGTTGTGAGTTCGATTCCCTCTCTCGACGAGATATTTTCCATTCTTCTCTATGGTACCTAAGATTAAAAGCTCGCTGTTGATTTTCGCCAGTCAACACACAATGATTTTCGGGCGGAAGCCAAAGGACAGAGTGTCTTGACACTAGGTCCTCTCTGATTACTGGAAAAAGCTTGAAGTTGAATAAAATACTTACAAGGTGTGTTATTATCATGTCTTTTATCCATTAATGTATATATTTACAAAAATCCAATACCTAAAAAAATTTTATAAAAAGTTGTTTAAAAATTAAACACTATTATAAATTATGATTTCTTCTTTCAACTTCAAGTAAGGAGTTTCTACTAGATTAACGAACATACAGACAAACACTTTCGGACTGCCTCCATTGTTCAAGAGCATCTGAGGCTGGACTTTCTCCCAACCTTGGGATGGGAATGTGGTGAACAATATGTATACTATAATGCGAGTGTTTTATGCAATGAAAGTTACCGTTGAGACGAATCATCGCAGAAAGTTGTTACCACACTCTTTAATTATACCATAATTCCTTGTAATTTGGACATCATCTTACCCATTGTCGTGTAATGAATGGATTATTCAAATTAAACAAGATTTTGTACTGAGATTTAGATGTTACTGTGTTCTTTTGTTGGTTTATTGGTTTGGTTTAGTGGTTATTGACTTTAATTGATAAAGAAGTAGTAGGTTTCATTCTCATCTTTGTTAATTACTTTTTGAATGATAACACGGCTTGGGAATGAAATGCTTGCTCCAGTCTATTTCATAGGCAATAACTTAAATATAATAATTCCCTTTTTAACATTGTGAAAGTGTAATTCAAACACTTCTAAATGTCTTTTATAATCATTTCCAAAAAGTAAGAATCCAACCCACGACCAATCGTTATTATATAATTTTTAAGTCAAGAAGTCGTAAGTTCGATAATTCTGTAATGGTTTATTTAGACAAGGTCAAAGACATAGCTTCTGATGAATCTGCTGACTTGGTTGATAATTTATTTGTACTATTAGTCTATTACTAATATCAATCTGTCGTTATTACTCAGTTTTATTATAGAATGACGTTGAGTAGACAAAAAATACATATTTTTTTATTTCCTCTGTAATTATGATACACTTATTCAGGGAAATATATAAAATTCATCCCATTGTTGATTTTGTGGAATCCAACGCTTTGCCTCAAAAGACTAACGAAACGAAATTACATAGTACGTAAGCATTGCATTGAATAAAATTTGCGCATCGCATTCCATCAGGCGCTTTGTGACTTTAATGAAAAAAAAAAAACATAAAGAAAAACAAAATCTTTAACGTAGCAGAATTCGAACCATGTCTCTTGGAAATACTGTTTAGTCCTAAGTATGTAAATACTTATTTTTTTAGCTTCACGCTGTATCCCGCACACAGCAGGGTATGCAGATGGAACCTAGTGTTAAGCACTTCGTTACCCACTTTCCGCCGAATTCGAAGGCATTGCGGGTTAAGTGGCGGAACTTTACCTCGACACCAGAGCGAAGAAAATGGAAATATTAAATATTTCCGTTCCTCGAGTGGGAATCGAATCCACAACCAGTCGCTTTACATGCACACTTTGTGCCACTGCGCCACGACTGGCCACAATGTAAATACTTTAAAAATATGAAAACTTGTACTTCCACCAGATTTGGTTCATTTTTACTTTATGACGTATAATTTATGACGTACGTATAATTATATCGTATATAATAAATATATTCATCGTATATATAATAATATATATTTCTTATTTCTCTTATTGAGAACAGTCGAAATTTCAAGTTATTAAACTGTCAGCTCGTCAAATGATATAACAAGTGTATGTGGTATTTCGGCATTTGTAATATCATGTAAGTGTTCATTTTATTTTTGGAAACATATTTAGGTGCGTCCTTACTCTTGTAAAATAAGTTGACAGATTTTCATTATTTTTGATTGGATCTTAATTTTTTTTTAAAATGTCCATGTTTTTTTTTTTCAGCTTCACGCTGTATCCCGCACACAGCAGGGTAGGCAGAGGGAACCTAGTGTTAAGACACTCCGTTCCCCACTTTCCGCCGAATTCGGAGGCTTTGCGTGTTAAGTGGCGGAACTTAACGCCGCGCTTTACCTCGACACCAGAGCGAAGAAAATGGAAATATTAAATATTTCCACTCCTCGAGTGGGAATCGAACCCACAACCAGTCGTTTACAGTCACACGCTTGTGCCACTGGGCCACGAATGGCCACAAATGTCCATGTAATTACACATTTTTCCTATATTTGTAGTGCGTATTGCGTTTAACGAGTCAGTAAAGATGTAAAAAAATCGTACTTATTTATTCAGGAAAAGTTAAATATAATTGAATAGTAGAGGCCCGCTGCATAACTGTTTCGTTATATTTCAACCCTCGGGAGTGAATTTTCGAAAAATAAAGTAGCCTATGTTTGACCCTGGATGTTTTACTACTTTCATTCTAAATTTCATCTAAATCGGACCGGTAGATTAACCGTGAAAGCGTGACGTGCGTTATGGGAAAACACGGTTGTTTACAGGCAGAGGAGGTCTCGTAGCCAGGATGGCTTGATCGACAACAATAATAAACATTTTTTCACAAACGCGGTTTAAAACAGGAGCAGTAGTGTCCGACCGAAGGTTCGGTTTCGGTTTCGGTTTCGGCAAGTTTCGGCAAGTTTCGGCAAAAAATTGTAGTTTCGGCCGTAGTTTCGGTTTCGGCAAAAAAGCTGCCGAACCTTCGGCAATGCCGAAACTCATGACGTACTCAAGAATTTTCACGTAGCTTAGATACTTTTGAGTGCTTTTATAGCTTGTCAACCTAATCTTAAGATGTAGTAAATTTTAATATATTTAAATTAATGATGAAAATAATATGAACTGCTGACGACAGATTAAATGAACTATCCCTGTTAGTCTGTAACGAAACTATGTGTCTGTTCGCGTAAGTGTGGCTCCTTTCAGGGGTCGAATACCTATGATTGATTGATATTTTGCGAGCCCTGGGCTAGTTAGTATATTGGAAGCTTGCCTTAATATTATTTAAACATAACCGTTTTCTATATAAATGTTACACAGTATATAGTCAATAAGTTAATATAAATATATATCTAATGTAAATCTTATCATAAATTAGCACATAAATTTCTCTGCAAGAAATGCACAGGTACGTTAAAGGTGAAAACCTTTTTGTAAAGAAATACCTATTAACACAAGTGTTGCCAATCTTAAGTGGCGACCGAGGGCCTTGATAACCCACAGGTCCCTGCGCAACGGCTCAAAAAACCTCTATGTAAATCCCTAAGAGCCTTGGGTAAAGAGAACTGGTGTAGGTCTAGACTAACAAGTGATCCGATCCATATATTGGTCAAGTTGAAAAAATGTTTCAACTTTTTAAAAAAAAAATGAACTGAAAAAAAATTGTTTTTTTTTTCTCTTTCAATATTTATCAGGATAGATAGGAACACGTCGTTTGAAGACATTTTTCATCTTAAGATCTCAAAACTAGACACTTTAAGCTTTAAAATGGTTTTTTATTTCAATGCGACTATTTTTGAGGAAACCTCTCACTGCAAACCTCAAAAAAAATGTTTTTTTTTTTATGATTCTTTAATTATTTCCGCTAGTAGGTATATATAATAAAATCAACGTAATCACAATAATTCAAATGCACGTGTAATTTTGAAAGCGTAAAAAATGTATTTTTTTACATATTATTCAAATGACGTCATCGTTTCGTTCATTTATGACGTCATCAGCAGTTTCGGTTTCGGTTTCGGTTTCGGCCGAAACTGAAGTCAGAACCGAAGGTTCGGTTTCGGTTTCGGTTTCGGCTGAAAATTCAGTTTCGGTCGGACACTAAGGAGCAGTTTAAAATTTTAAAAGAAATTAAGCACAAATAGACATCTCTGAGTGTATTACACAGTAAGCAGTTAAATATCTCAGTAGCTTCACGGTTATAGTAAAGTAAATGTTAATGAAGAGATGTCGTAAGAATCTAAAAATAAGTGTTTTCATCTTTTTTCTAATAACAGCGATATCCTTTTTACGACGTTACAGTCATAAAAAAGAAATGAATATTATGTTAGCACTTAAATAATTATTTTTAATTTTTTAAAGTTTTGTAGCTTCACGCTGTATCCCGCACACAGCAGAGTAGGCACAGGGGACCTAGTGTTAAGACACTCCGTTCTTCATTTTGAATTTAATAATAGTAACTGTATACTTTTACTTACTAAATTTATTGCATTTAATTTATGGGTTCTTATATTCATTTTTGACGCGCCTTTTAATTAGAGGTTATCGTAGCGCAGTAGGACAGAGTTTAGCTGTAAACATAACGGTTGTGGATTTGATGCCCATTTAGGAATATTCAAATTATTATCATATCTCCGTTCGGAAAGATAATACACGGTGATAAGGTTCACCACATAACAATCTATGTTTCGTTTTCTCTTTCTCTTACCTTCAATACGTTTAAGCACGTTTTTGTGCAAAACATACATACGGATAGTAATATGTTCAATATCAAAAAATATATTAAGAAAAATATTTTATCATTTTTGTGAACATTAACGGATTATTTTTAAGTAATTTTATATAAATAACTCATATTATTGTCGATATTGAGTTCAATATTTCAATACTGTAGAGAGAGAGAGAACATCAGATTTAATATTAAAAAAAAACGTAGAAATAGTTAATATTTAATTAGCCTTTTTGTGTTGCCCTCTTCTATTAAAGTAAAAAGCAAATTTAAAAGTTGAAACATATAAAAAACCATTTTAAAGACACATAAGTATAACAGATTAAAAAAAAATCTACAGATACGTTTAAAACATGAAATAAATATTTTATATTTATATTTAAATAAATATGTACAACTAATGCACTTCCTTGGCTGAATGATGATATGTTTTTTGTGCAGCTGTCAAAAAAAGATCAACGAGCGGAATATTCATGTTGGCACTTACAGAAGAATCAATATTAAAATATATTTTATGAGCTAAGTGATAAATTTATATACTGGGAACGAGAAGCAAGAAGATATTTATTATCCTTGTATTTTTGTTAGCATCACGCTGTATCCCGCACACAAAAGGATAGGCAGAGGGAATCTAGTGCTAAGACACTCCGTTCCCCACTGTCTGTCAAATTCTGGAGGCATTACATGTATAATGGCGGAACTCAAACACTTTTTGCCTCGACAGCAGAACGAAGGATATGAAATATTAAATATATCAATTCCTCGAGCGGAAATCGAACCCAAAACCAGTCGCTTATGTTCACAACCACACGTTATGCTCCTGCGCGACTGCCACGACTGCCCTCATATTTTATATTATTTACATAAATATATATTTTTCTTATTGTTACAAATGTAAATCCATAACCTGTCTGCTTTCCGCCTCTTAAATTAATATATCATATTTTCAATTTTTGCCTGAAATTTGGAAATGGATTTGTAATATGCCTTTATTACCTTTACATGCATTTATCTTAATTGCTAATTAATTAATGTTATTAATCTTGCAACATTATTTTAACTTACTTCATTCTATCTGATTTGCTTAAAAAATCACATAAAGTCTTTTCTTATGTTGATGACCATAACAAACAGAAAATAAAATAGTTTGTATATTTTAAATAAAAAACCTTTCCTCGTGTTAAATTCGCAACTAAAATCGCATCTCAATTGATGCAAATCAATTGAAAATCAATCAATTTCAAAAATAATGCAGTCTATTCACCTGATATACTTATTTTATAATAATAAATATATAAAAAATAATATTGTGGCCAGTCGTGGCCCAGTGGCACAAGCGTGTGACTGTAAACGACTGGTTGTGGGTTCGATTCCCACTCGAGGAGTGGAAATTATATTTCCATTTTCTTCGCTCTGGTGTCGAGGTAAAGCGTGGCGTTAAGTTCCACCAGTTAACACGCAAGCCTCCGAATTCGGCGGAAAGTGGGGAACGGAGTGTCTTAACACTAGGTTCCCTCTGCCTACCCTGCTGTGCGCGGGATACAGCGTGAAGCTAAAAATAATACATATTTAATTATTACATAGATATTTATGTATTACACGTAAAGAAATCAATTAATGTAGAGTTGGTTCGACAAAAAATGAACTTCCACTTACTTGTTACGTTAAAATTAATTTAAATGTAATCAAATTACAATATTTTATTATAAATGGTTTTATATCCGCTGATATATTTTTTGTTTAATTTTTAAAATAATTAATTGAGGCCATCGTGGCGCAGTGGTTCAGTGTCTGTTTGTAAACTCGACTGGTTATGGGTTCGGTTTCCTCTAAGATGAATGATTGTTTTAAAATTATTCTCATTTCTCCGTTTTCGTAAGACAAAATGTGGCGTTAAGTTTTTTTGGCTTCACGCTGTTTTCCGCATACAGCAGGATAAGCGGAGGGAACCTAGTGTTATGACACTAAGCGCCTCCGAATTCGGGGGAAAGTGAGGAATACGGAGGCGTTGCGTGTTAAGTGGCGGAACTTAACGCCGCGTTTTACCTGGACACCAGAGCGAAGATAATGGAAATATTAAATACTTCTACTCATCGAGGGGGAATCGAACGCGCTACCAGTCGCTTTACGAGCACCCTCTGTGCTTCTGCTCCACGACTGGCTCTGGCACTTTGTGTTGTCACTGGAAAGAAAAAATGAAATGAATTTAAATTCTATAATTACCGTGAGCAGGAATTGTACTTATAATCACTGTGTATACAGTCAGACTCTGTCACACTGCGCAAAGACGGTCTGCTATTACCCAAGTAGCTGTTCCCGCTACATCGTCCGCGCGAAATTTCTGGAAACACTAGAAAATCAAAGTATTACATTCTTGATATTTTGGACAATTAACAAAATATCTTTATAAATTGTAGCCTATGTTTTCTTCTGATATATAAGCTATATTATTGTAAAGTTTCATTAGGATCTATTCAGTAGTTTTTGCGTTAAAGACTAACAAACATCCATACAAATTTCACATTTAAAATATTAATAGAATTAATAAGTCAAAAGTATTTGATTACGATCGATACGAGATATTTTTATACACTGAGTCTAAATAGAGGTACGTATATAATATCTTATAATATATTTCTCCTGAGAATGAGAACCAGTTACTTCCAACATGCTATTTAAGGCTGTCTAGAAATCCACTCCGTCGCGACGACAGCTATAAAGATATATAACTGTAATAAATTTGGTTTTGACATTTATGTGAACTAGTATTGAAGAAGTTAATTAATTTATTTACTTTGTGTAAATTACTAAGATGCAATTAGATGTATAGATTTTTTATGTTAATTTTTTTAATTATTTTTTTAAACAATACATTGTTTAAATAGTGTTTTCGGAAGACAAACAGTGTATTACAAATACTATTGTTTAAATAGTGTTTAATTTTTCTTTACTTTTTTACTATTTTTTATTTATCGTAATAATTCAATATATATTTTTTTAGCTTCAGCAGAGGGACCTAACCTAGTGTTAAGACACTCCGTTTTTCACTTTCCGCCGAATTCGGAAGCATTGCGTGTTAAGTGGCGGAGCTTAACCCCGTGCTTTACCTCGACACCAGAGCGAAGAAAAATGGAACTATTAAATATTTCCACTCCTCGAGTGGGAATCGAACCCACAACCAGTGGTTTACAGTCACACTTTGTGCCACTGAGCCACGACTGGCCACTACGTGAATAATATTTAAATTTACTAGTTACATTTGTTTATGTGGACTTTTCCATTCTGTCCGTTTGCCATGCAATTTCGATATTTTTTTTCGATTTCTGTCTCCTGTAATTTGAATCGTGACACGTCACGAAAATCTAGTTTTCTCGACCATGTAGGAACTTTAAGGAAATGATCTCTAAGTGCTGTGCTACACTTCGTTCTGGTAAGACAAACTGCGGCGTTGAGTTCCGCCAACACGAGACGATCTATTCAAATAAATATTTAAAAGCGTGTGAATATTTTATTATAAAATAATTTTATAAAGTCGTATAGAATTTCGATGTAACTCGATATGAATGTGACTTTAATTGACTACCTCTTATACGAAATCCAATAACTGTACTGTTCCTGCTTCACACAAATGTCTATAATTTTACAAACATGTAACGTCGTAAAAGCGTCCAAAAAAATACTATTTAAATATTTCATACTCATACTGACAACTTTGTAACGATATCTCAGACATCTTACTTACACCGCGTAATAACGACAAGTGTTTCTAAGCTACCTACCTACGAGTATATTAAAAGAAGTACATCAAAAACTCGTTAAATATTTATTATTAATTAGCGTATCAACATTTTATTACTTTCATAAGAGATATTATCGATTGAACATGAAAATAGACGGTTTTCAAGCAGGTACCTACTCTATATTTAGTAATACTTACGGTTCCATTCACCCCGAGGATTGCAATGTACTCGTATGTACGCACGCACTTAATGCGCTCAGCCGTTATTGGTAATGTGCAGATGCATTTACGAGTACGTTTAATCGAAACGACGTTGAGTGATTTGGCACATCTGTGTGCCGATTTCACTTTTACCAAAATAAATTTCTATGTTGGCTAATTTACTACTAATATTACAATATACATACGTTTTCTATAAGAAATAAGTAAATTTTACTATAAAAATAGCATAGAAAGGCGAAAATATGCTTATATTGTTATTATTATCATAACATCTTTGAATAATATAAACACTTTAGTCGTGTAACTATAAGTTTTATCGTTATTGCCGTAATATGTTTATGAACGAACTTTCGTGTAAGAAATAGATCAAGTTTGAACGGTATCGCTAAGATGTAAGCGTTGGTTGGTAGCGGGGTTAACAATGCTTCTTGGAGTGACGGCGTCGGCAGTGCGGCCGGTGCGCTCGAACAGTCATGCTGTGTCCGGCGCGCTGCTCTTGCTTCCTTTGCAGAGAGCTACAGTCTTGCCGCGCCGATACTCGCAAACCAAAACATAATATGTGCGATAACTTCATACTGAAGAAGGCGGAGGCCTGGGAGCCCATGAAGTTCATACGAGGGGCTGCGAGGCTGTCAGTGAGACACTGGCAGAGCAGGGAACCCATCCCGCCCGCCAAAGCACGCGTATCGCCACATAAGTCCACCAGCTGTGAACAGTTGTACCAGCAAACGGAGGAAGGCCCTTTCGCGATGCGCAAGGCACCCAGCACTGATCGTGTTAAACAAATTGAACACAAACCTATATTTAAACTACTTGGTAATTCGAAGTCAAAAAAAATTACCAGTGAACAGGACGTACGTAGAAGTGTCTTGAATTTCAGGAAAAATGAAGCCCCCAGTTCTAAAAATATCCATGAAAAATATATACCGTTGCAGCGAGCAGCGTCTCCTCCCGAACATATCTATAGTGAGCCTAAGCAATGGGGCTCGCAGGACGACTGCTGCCGCCCACCGGTATACCAAAGTGTTGAAAAGAAGATAGCTGCGAATAAAGAGGCAGCTGATAAAAAAATATACAGCAATCGCCCTCCTTGCTATGATGAGCTAGCAGAGAGATTGTCACACGAAAGAAATAGAAAAGCGAATATCCCCCTCACGGAGGGAGGCCTGGCTAACAAAATTACTCAAAACAACAACAAAGTTGTTATTTATTTTGGAGACTCAATTATTCGTAAACACAGCGAGCAGAAGAAAGAAGAAAATAAACAGAAAGAAACACAAAAAGAAGAGGCTATCTATGTAAATCGAGAAGTAACTAATTCAGGGAATTTTGAACCTAATACCGACGTTGACAAAGGAGGGACGCAGTTGATATCCGAGATAGAAGTGCCAGAAGCGATTTATTCAGAGATAAAGACTGAAGAAGTAAAAGAGAACGAAGTGGTTATAAATGATGCCACATATAAAAAAGATGTTCGTGAATCAATGAGCTCAGATGGATTTTTGGTGGTCGAATTTGAAGGCAACTTTGAGAGAGCTCGTCAACTGGTGGAGCTGGTCCACGGGAACGGACGGGAAGACCAAAACGAGGCCACAGTCTTGGATCAGGAAGATCAATGTGACTGGAGTTTCATTCAAGACTGGCGAAAACGGTAAGATGCTCTCATTTACATTATGTTATCTAGTTATTAGACATTCTAACCTCAATTCCGGCTGCTTAATATAAACTTAATGAATTCTCTTATACCGTTAGTGTGTGACTTAAGCTTGTTAATGCCTAATTGTGACTGTGAATTGTGACTCCAGGAAACGGCGGCAAATGCATTGTAATAGAATATGCAGAAAGAAACGTTACATAAATATTTTATTATATATTTGACACAGTTATTGTAAGATTTAGACAGAGATTTTGGCATTTACAACGCATATTACTGTTACTGTGAGATGATCTCTGCGAGTAGTCGATTACATAAATATGTTTGAAATTGAGGCTTTCGAGGAAACGACTGCGGGAAGCGTTCGTGTTAATTACATTTTGATTCCTTTGATAACAATCGTCTGCTTGGTCGATGACCCCGTGCGACTTCTAATTACGCGGCTTACTTTAAAATTAAGTTCCCAAAACTACTTTTGTATTAAGTTCACATATTAATCTATTAAACTAAATTTTAATTTTAGTTTAAAAAAAACAAGGAAAAGAAAGTTATTCAATTTGCAAATGGTTTCGTGAAAATATAAAAAAAAACATTTCCAAATAAACGATATATTTTGGGCAAAACTTGTTTGGTCGCTGTGCGGTATCGGACTCGTTAGTAAAATTTATATCGATTTCATTTATAAATTAATGTAACGTACAGTTAATTTTGAAATACAGTTTTGTTTATATTTTGGAGCATAAAAAGATTAAATAATTATTACTACGCTTCACGCTTCCGCATAAGAAGATAGTCAGAGAGAATATAATGTTAAGACACTTTGCTTTCCAATTTTCTACCTGAATTCGAGACACTACATGTTTAGTGGTGGAATTCAATGCCGCACTTTGTCCTGGGTTTTTTTTTTTTAGCTTCACGCTGTATCCCGCACACAGCAGGGTAGGCAGAGGGAACCTAGTGTTAAGACACTCCGTTCCCCACTTTCTACCGAATTCTGAGGCATTGTTTGTTAAGTGGCGGAACTTAACGCCGCGCTTTACCTCGGCACCAGAGCGAAGGAAATGGAAATATTAAATATTTTCACTCCTTGACTGGGAATCGAACCCACAACCAGTCGTTTACAGTCACACTGGTCCACGACTGGCCACAGCTCGTCTTAGGTATCAGCAGTAAGACGAAAACAATTTAAACATAACCATTTCCCCGAATGGAAATTGAACCTACAACTTTTGAACTTACAATCGTATATACGCTGTCCCATTGCGCCACGATGGCATCTGAACTTGAAATGTGAAATAATGTTGAAATTTAGTAGGATACTTATCCTACTCTAGCTAATTGAACTATTTCCAATTTCATTTATCCAAAATTAACTATCATTAATAATATTATAAAAAAGGAAGTGTCTTAAACGACAAAACAGCAGAGAACGGAGTGATTCATCTATCTCTAGAATCTCTTTACCGCCACTAAAGAAACATGAATAAATATAAACCACCACAGTGGCCAGTCGTAGCCCAGTGGCACAAGTTTACAGTGACTGTAAACGACTGGTTGTGGGTTCGATTCCCACTCGAGGAGTGAAAATTATATTTCCATTTTCTTCGCTCTGGTGTCGAGGTAAAGCGCGGCGTTAAGTTCCGCCACTTAACACGCAAGCCTCCGAATTCGGCGGAAAGTGGGGAACGGAGTGTCTTAACACTAGGTTCCCTCTGCGTACCCTGCTGTGTGCGGGATACAGCGTGAAGCTAAAAAAAAAAGAAAGTGTCTTAAATGACAAAAAGTGGAGAACAGAGTTATTCATCTTTTATCTACCGCAAATCAAAAAACATGATTAAATATAAACCACGACTTACGTAAAACACTTCTACACAGTTATAATCATTTCTTATTTGCCATCTTTTGTCTCTTGCGCTTTTAATTATTGTCTGATCACATAACTTCCCTGAGAACCGCATTTATAACTATTTTTATTCTAAAATCGTCATTTACGTGATTTCACAAGGATTACTTTCTAATTTTGCAGACAATTAACTGATTTTGCGTATTCTCTCATATATGATGCTCCAAAAAATATATATTTTATTTAAAATTCTCTATACTATATCTTTGAGAACAATATAAATTATAAAGAAAGTTAAAATAAATATATTTAAGAGCATTTGAATTGTTATAAAGAATATCACACGTATAACCCATTTCATGAGATAGATTGTAGTTACTCATGTTTTAGAAAAAAAATAAGTACGCATAGGTATATGTTAGCTGTAAAACAAATAATGCTTTCTTATATTTACTTTATATATGAACAATTTCGACTTAAGAAGATGTTTGTGGATTCGAATCCCAGCAGCAAGATATTAATAGTATTCAGAGAATGTTACCATGATCTGATAGAACACAATCTTGAATAAGTTTTTCCATTAATTGCAAAATTTATTTTCAACTACACGCCTGTAAATCCACATAGCAGGTTAGTCAGATAGAACCTAGTATTAAGGAACCCCGAGCTCCACATTCTGCTCAAATTCAAAACATTGCGTATCGAGTGGCGGTATTAAACGCCGCACTTTGTCTTCTTCACCAACACGTACAAATGAATATAATTTTAAATTTTATTCGACTGGGAAGCGAACTCACTACTAATAACGATTAAAATCATACGCTATTCCACTCATAATGATATTTAAATGAATTTCATTTCTACGCCTTTATATCTTAGACAAAGCGCAACCTTCAATTCCAACACTAAACAATATCTTGGTTCCACACAAAAAGAGGAGAACAGAGTGTCTTGTCACTAAGTTCTCTCTGACCACCCTGCTATACGGAAAAAGGGTGAAATCTGTAAAAATAAAATACTTCCCACCTATAACCCATGATCAAGGACGTATCCACAGCGCTCCACGGTCCGTATCGGCACCCATAGCCAATCCACTTTGCTTAGAGTCGACTATCGCTCGCCCACAATTTGTTTTGGTCCGTAACACATTGCGGTCACGCCTCGCTGGAGATAGAGGCCTTAGACCTTACTTCAGTATGTACATACATACGAGTATGATGTATGTTATCTCATTTCAAAACATTAGCAGCTCCTAAAGTTGTATAAGTAAGTTTCAATAATGATTGAAAGTCCTTAATATATTTACCATTGATTAGATTCACTCAAGTTAAACAATCTTAATTTAAAGAAAACAGTTATTTTTATTAAAGTGTTTAATTATATCCTTAAATATGAAAATATTCTTAGTACTTTTCTTTTTTTTTTGGATACTGATGCGACATAGAATTACACTGGATCGTTTCCTTTTTAAATGAAATGATTATTTGATATTTTATATATATGTACAATATGTACACACATGATATATCGATATTACAAATATCTGTATACTTTACATTTTATAATCGTTAGTAAAATTTGGTTCGTATCAATACCTAAAATTACTTTGTACATCACTAGTATAAAACTCTAAAAACAAAATCTGGTTAAGTTACACTTTCTGAAACTATTGTGTTCTTATGCGTTATCGTCTAACTGTTAACGTGATTGTAGGTTCGATTCCCATTCGGGGGAAAGAAAAAAGTAAAATTATTGCCAATTATTCTTGCAATGCCTCCGAATTCGGCGAAAAATGGGGAACTGAGTATCTTAATACTAGGGTCCCTCTGCCTACCCTGCTGTGTGCGGCATACAGCGTGAAGCTAAAAAAAAATATATTCTTCCACCATTCCACACCCTAAATCATAAAATCGGGAGGCTCTCTTCTACTACCCATGCCATGTAAGAAAAAGCGTAAAGCTTCTTTTAATTTTTTTTTATATAATACCTCAATTATATTTCCTGTGTTGACGTTTTAATTTCCCACGTACATCACATCGAGGATGTTTTAAGTCGACAGGTTATCAAAATTGTAATCCGCTTTCTTACTTTCCTCGTTATATCACTTCTGGATCTGGATTGTTGAGTGTCCATTTAAAATGTTGTAAACCTTCAACAAATTGTCGTTTTCGTTTTAAAATTAAATTATTTTTAACCGAATTAATCACATATATTTTTGGTTATGCTGAAATAAAATATTTTTTAGGTAAGTACGAGGTACAGCGCAGCGTTAAGTTCCGCCACTTAACACGCAATGCCTCCGAATTCAGCGAAAAGTGGGGAATGGAGTGTCTTAACACTAGGTTCCCTCCGCCTACCCTGCTCAATGCGGGATACAGCGTAAATCAAAAAAACGTTTCAAGATCTTTACAGAAGACATTTCTTTTTATTTCCTTCTTTGATGTTAACGCTTTTTCCCGTATAAAAACTAGGAAACTTTCCAAGAGATAAAGCCTTTGAAACTGCTCAAGCGCTCTGACAGTTGAAGCATTCGTTGATGGCAGGATTGAAATCCCATTGAGTTCAACTTTTTACCTCTGTGTATGTCGCACACAGCAGGGTAGGCAGAGGTAGTGTTAAGACATTCCGTTCCATAGTATTCCAAGCATTGCCTGTAAAGTGGCGGAACTTAACGCTGCGCTTTGACTCGACATCGAAAATGGAAATATTAAATATTTCCACTCCTTGAGTGGAAATCGAATCACAATTAGCCGTTTACAGTCACCCGCTTGTGCCACGCACGTGCCACCACGACTGGCCCCAACTTACTTAATATACTTAAGCATACGTTACTTAGTTCTTATCTCCTGGCCATTTGAGATACGTCATCAACCTCGCACTTTAGTTTACCCCCTAATAAATTCAAACTAAACTATTAAATAGAATTTATCTTTGATTCGAAAATTTTAAAGTTTCTTTAATTCTATATCGTGTAAAAACACTATTTATTTTACATTAGGTACATTATTTTATTTTACATTACGAATTACGCCAGTACAGTGGCGTCAGAAACAACTTCAACTATTTACTTAATTTCTTATTACTTGTTTATCTTAAAATTAATAACAAGTTGACAGGAAGTAAATATATTTAACGATCAATTTCCCGTGATGTTACACAACAATGTTCACATAAGTAAGTAAGCAGCAGCGCAACGCAGCAAAACACGCGCCTACTTTACGAGCGTAGGTAACGCTGCGCTTCCTGCCTTGTGATCACAAGGCAAGGTGGTGATAATCCACTTTCGCTTTTATCACATATCTTTATATAGACTACTGTACTGTTATTATTCATGTAAAAAAAATAGCTTCACGCTATATCCCGCACACAGCAGGGTAGGCAGAGGGAACCTAGTGTTAAGACACTCCGTTCCCCACTTTCCGCCGAATTCGGAGGCTTGCGTGTTAAGTGGCGGAACTTAACGCCGCGCTTTACCTCGACACCAGAGCGAAGAAAATGGAAATATAATTTCCACTCCTCGAGTGGGAATGGAACCCACAACCAGTCGTTTACAGTCACACTCTTGTGCCACTGGGCCACGACTGGCCACATTTGGATTGATTTGGATTCATGTAACTATTGATTAAGCTTGTTTGTAAAGCTTTCTGTTCATTAGATGTTTTTTTGTATGGAATAACGTAAAACACGTGATATCATTGGCGGTGTAGTTAAATGGAGCATTTTCTGACCTTTTTCTTAAATCTTAGCTGTGCTAACATATAGCGGTTTTTTAAATCTTGCGACTTAATATGTTATGTCATGATTTCCAGTGGAAAATGGAGAGCAGAGTGTCTTGACACTAGATTCTTTCCTAGGACCCTAATACCACTATGTTTACTTTTAGCCTATGATAATTTAAAATATAAACTTTTTTTTTTCTGCATGAAACCATATAATCTTCTGCAGATAACTCTTAATGGCTAATACCATGCTATAATTAGTATTTTTATAGATTTTAATTTTTGTAATATATGTAGCTTTAGCAAGAATATGACAGACAGACAGTGTGAATATAAAACATAGCATGCCGAGTGGCAGGAGTCAACGAGGAAGGAAAATATTTTAAATATAATCATTTCTTTACTGGGATTCGTATCCTTTACCATCGCACTTACAGCCAACAATAGACATCTCCACAACACCCATGGTGTTGTTTGTTTACAAATATACTTAGAAATATACAAGTAGTTAGTGAGTGTAAGCTATTATAATTATGAATGGTTACCCACGAGTTCGTTCACACTGTAATGACACTTTCCTTTATTAATAGGAAATTACGTAGTTTCACAGTATACTCGTAGGCCTAATGCTTATAGATTAGATATAGATAGAAAATATACACTTTTTATAATTTTGCGCCATTTTTTAAGGTCTTTAGGCTTTCAATAACAATGCTTCTTTTATGAAACTATCTAAATTATTTGCATTAAGAGGTTTTGTTTCAATGTTTGTGTCCAAAGTGTGGTAAAAAAGTTCAATGCATTATCAGACACATAGTCATATGTGTCCATACAGATAAAAAATCAAAAACTGAACTATATATCACTATTTTGCTTTTATCGTGAAAAATAAGTTATATTTTATTTATATATAATTGTAACCTAAAGTTATTACTTTACTGATTAACTTAATTGTACTATATATTAACTTAAGTAAACTTTATAAAGTTAAGTAAAATTGTGATAATTTTTCCACCTTTTTTTACTTTTTCCCATTTCATTCAAACATAGATAGATCTGTTTTAATATAACACTTCACAACTAATAATACCTAGCATCTATGTATCTTTCTACTGTATTGCTTTACTACTTTTTTATTAAACTGTATCAATAACGTTGGCTCCAGCTCATTTTTAAGTTTTAAAATTTTTAAAGCCGAGTAGAGGGGGAGATTGATGCGCCAAATGCAGCTTTCGCCTCGTCCACTGTTGTCAACCTTTTCACTCCACTCCATATACGCCCTCCGCTCTCCTGGGAGTCCTCATGCTTTACGTGACCTTCCGCCAGTATCATTTATACTGCGTTCTCAAAGTTTAACCAACGTCTTCCACTGCCTCTTACTGCTTACCTTAAGCTTCTAATTTAATAAAATACAATAAAAGTAATAATAAGTTCCTAGTAATAAGTTCCGCCTCTTAACACGCCTTCAAATTCGGCCAAAACTGGGAAGCAGAGTGTTTTAACAGTTGGTTCCCTCTGGCTACCCTGTTGTGTGTGGGATACAGCGTAAAGCTAAATAAAAATAAAATAAAAAGTAATATCTATAAATATATTTAATAGTGGCCAGTCTCAGTGGCCCAGTGGCACAAGCGTGTGACTGTAAACGACTGGTTGTGGGTTCGATTCCCACTCGAGGAGTGGAAATATTTCATATTTCCATTTCCTTCGTTCTGGTGTCGAGTTAAAGCGCGGCGCTAAGTTCCGTCACTTAACACGCAAAGCCTCCGAATTTTGCGGAAAAGTGGGGAACGGAGTGTCTTAACACTAGATTCCCTCTGCGTACCCTGCTGTGTGCGGGATACAGCGTGAAGCTAAAAAAAAAATATTAAGTAAGTAATACAAAAGTAAGTCAGAAAACAGTTGATCGTGAAGGACATTAGGGCGATTCGACGCGGCCGTCGTCGCGCTGCTCCGTCACGCAGCCGATATCCAACGGGTATCGGCACAACTTTATTGCGATTTACCGTTATATGAGATTTTAAATATATTTTTATCTCTTCAATACACGGTAATATTATTAACATTAAGATAATTATGTAGTTTATATTATAATGTATGTAAAGGACAGTATCGTGGGTTTAGTGCTTGTCCTTCCTATATTTGATTAAACAAAGTTAGGTATTGGATTGGATTCTACGTTTAGCACAATATCTCTATTTTGGGTGGAAGATGGAGAATGGAGTGTCTGAACACTAGGTTCTTTCTTATTTCTTAATATTGAAAAGCTGTCAAAACAGTTGAAGGTCACACTCAGAGGCCGCTATCAGGCTGGCTAGTGAAGGTTTGCAATCTCACTCATCATTTATCATAGTTAAACAAAATGTTCTTTTGGATTCTACTGCATAGCATGTGGTGGGAAAAATATATGAATTGAATTATTCACACACTTAAGAAAATTGAAAAAGACATTTAGAAAACGTATAAAAATTTGAACGCAGCCGGATTCGAACCCACTCCTCCTGTAAACCGTCCAGACGCTCTCACCACTGAGCCATGCGTTCTACTACCACCTGTGTCGAAATTTTTATACGCTTTATTACAACTTATTTTTATTGTTAGCATCTCTGTAGAGAGATTTTTACAAATTTCTGCTACCCAAAGATTATTCTACGAACAATCGGCAAGAGAGAATGCTATTTATAAAATACTTTTAACATTTTTAAAACGTTATGTATGTGTTAATTAACTTCGTAAGTTTATTATATTTGTATAGTAAATTGAAGTATTTCCAAATTTTAAGACAACCTCAATACATTTTTAAGCATCATTACAAAAAAGAAATTACTTATTAACTTTACGTAAAATGAAAACAGCTTCAAATAAAATTTATAGGCTTTTACCAAGTCCAATATACCATTCATTCCTTCACATATACCTATATACATCGTAAATGAAGTTTATTTATCAAAAGTCGAGTGGTACGAATATAACTTGAGTAGCTATTGATACAAACTTGCATAGCGATATTATAGTATATCCCTATATACTGCGTAGTATGTGGTGGAAGAAATATATAAATATTCTTACAATAAATATGTTAAATTAAAAATATATACATATGTATATTATGTTTACTATATGTAATCTTCCTAGTTTTTATGATTGTGTCAACCTAAACCGAAACTTTTTTAGGATATAAGTTTAATAAAGTTTGTATTTGAATAATATAAATATTAAAGTATTTCCCATATATATAAGTTATAGTGGCCAGTCGTGGCCCAGTGGCACAAGAGTGTGACTGTAAACGACTGGTTGTGGGTTCGATTCCCACTCGAGGAGTGGAAATTATATTTCCATTTTCTTCGCTCTGGTGTCGAGGTAAAGCGCGGCGTTAAGTTCCGCCACTTAACACGCGAGCCTCCGAATTCGGCGGAAAGTGGGGAACGGAGTGTCTTAACACTAGGTTCCCTCTGCCTACCCTGCTGTGTGCGGGATATAGCGTGAAGCTATTTAATTAATTTAATTTAATTTCCAAAACTTAGGTTCCGCCAAAACATTTTTTTTGCATCATTCTAAAAACGATGACTTATTAAAAAATTAAATAGTTTCACGCTGTATCCCGCACACAGCAGGGTAGGCAGAGGGAACCTAGTGTTAAGACACTCCGTTCCCCATTATGACTTATTATTAATATTATGTCAAATGAAAACAGCACTTCTTCAAACTAAATATACAGGCTTTTACCAAGTTACTAAGTACTCCATTCATTCATTCACATATATATCGTAAATGAAGTTTATTTATCAAAAGTCGATTGGTACGAAATATAACATGAAAAGCTGATTGAAATTGAACATACAAACTTAAATTGCGATATTATTGTATAATATATCCCTATATAGTTAAGTAAAGTGAGTTTTTGAATTTTACTTTATAAAATGTGGAGAAAAAAAATTGTAATCTTCCTAGTTATTATGAATGTGTCAACTCAAACCTGAACAAAAATGTTTGGAGTCTTCTTAGGATATAAATTAAAGCTTAATTAAATTCCTTCACATTATTTCCAAAATTTAAGTTAACCAAAACACATTTTTTAGCATCATCACAAAAAAAACAAATCATTTAATAATTTTCCAAAAAATGAAAACAACTTCTTTTTTTTATCTTCACGCTGTATCCTGCACACAGCAGGGTACACACAGGGAGCCTAGTGTTAAGTCCACTCCGTCCCCTACTTTCTGCCGAATTTTAGAAACATTGCGTGTTAAGTGAAGATATCGTCGAATCGAACCCACAACCAGTCGTTTGAAGTCACACGTCTGTACCACTGCGTCACGACTGGCTTTTACCAAGTCCAATATTCCATTCATTCATTCACATATACATCATAAATGAAGTTTATTTATCAAAAGTCAAGAGGTACGAATATAACTTGAAAAGCTTATGATATTGAACATACAAACTTGAATTGTGATATTATTATAGTGTATCGTTTAACCTGCCATTAGGGCAGGTGCGTCTGCAGATAATAAACAGACGTTTGACCTCTTTCCGTTCTTACTTGGACCGTTCAAAAGTTGTCTTGCTCCGTCAATGTTTAGTAATTAGGTACTTTTTGCGTTTATATTTTGTTTGCGGATTCTGTTGAGTGAATGGTTTGGAGTGACGATGTGGTTTTTTTTATACGGTTATATTTAACTTAACTATATCCTTAATTACTTTGCTTCAGATTTTATACGAGAAAGCACCTTATGTCAAAACATTTCTTTATAAAATTGAGACATTACATGTTTAATAATGGAGCTTAGGAACTCAATGATTTAAAAATACTTGCAAAAGTCTGAAAAAAATATCATTTATTCCAAATAAGGGATATTTTTTTCAATTTTAATTTGCATACCGCTTTTCTATGCACTAAAGTAAAAATATGAAAATAATATAAAGTCATTCCCCCAAGTAGGAATCGGACCCGCTACCATTACCTTTAAAGGCAGTATCTGTCCTACTGCGTTACGACTCTCGTTGCGTTAGATCTCTACTAGACTAGTAGTTAAATTAAAATAATTATCAATATAAATTCTCATATAAATGACTATATTGTCGACATAAGTCGAGAGAGACAGGGATAATCATTACTCCATTTGAATAGAACCCCCTACCATTGCGTTTACACTCAGCCGCTGTTTCACTGACTGACTATATAAAAATAGCTTCACGCTATATCCCGCACACAGCAGGGTAGGCAGAGGGTAATGACTGACTATATAACTATATATATATTCTTGTGACAATATAAATATATATTCTTATAATAAATTCCCTTCCAGACCATCAAGCGGCTGCCGGCCGGAGGACACGTGGTGCGCCAGCGTGTCGGGCGCGCGGGCGCTGCGCGTGCGCGTGGCGGGGGCGGCGGCGGCGCACGCGCGGCGTTTATCTCCGCCACCTCACGCGCACAGAGCCACCACACCGCCACTGCCTACGGAACCACTTGTTAAACGTATGTCTTTTTATTATTTTCTAAAGATCTGTTCGTGGCTACGCCTGCGAGGTTTTTTTGGAAATTTTTCATCCCTTATTTTAGCTTTTTAGGCGGTTGATTTTTGAAAAATAAACAGGTAGCCTAAATTTAACTTAGCGTCATTAACTTTCCTGAGAAAATTTATTGAAATCGGTCAAGCGATTTAAGTTTTTCATACAAATTTTAAACCTCCATTGCATTGCAACTCTTTAGTGGTTAATTTTTGAAAAAAAGAGCCTGTGTTGCCAGACAGACAGACGGACAGATATACAGATTTTCACATTTATAACATTAGTATGGATTATATGACAGTTTCATTTCATTTATTCATGTTTCTTGCACATTATTAAGATGTATACAGAAATAACTTGATGATATCGAGGTAGCGCGTGCAATACCCCGGAAGAGTAGTTTGTGAACACCGCGTATCTATATATGTGCGTATGTTTATAATTTTATATATAAATAAATAGAAACTAATAATCTGTGACTACGAACTACTGCAAAATGTTGGAAACGGCGTGTTTTCTAAAATTTATTTTAGAATAAAAATATACACCATTAATAAAGTAGTTAGTTCATTGCGACTCGCAGTGGTACGGCGTCTAACAGTAAACACGATTCGATTTTGATTCGGGGGAATTATAACTATACTAGTAACCCGCTCGCGGCTGCACCGCATGATCTACGTGGCTCTTTCGGTATGTTGCAACCCTCGGTGGTGGATTTTTGAAAAATAAAGTAGCCTATGTTTAACCTTGGATTATTATATATATATATATATATATATATATATATATATATATATATATATATATATATATATATATATATATATATATATATATATATATATATATATATATATATATATATATATATATATATATATATGTATATATATATATATTATATATATATATATATATATATCTATATAATCCAAAATTCATTCCAATCGGTCAAGTGGTGTAGATGGTTTATATAAACTTTCATCCCCTATTTCAACTCTTTAGGGGTTGATTTTTGAAAAATTTAGTAGCCTATGTTAGACCCAGTCATCTTTACTACTTTCATTCAAAATTTTATCCAAATCTAACCAGTAGATTAGCCGTAAAAGCGTGACAGACAAACACACAGACATTCGCATTTATAATATAAGTATGGATTTTAATTATTTTCATTTCTCCACTCTTAATACCTAGGACAAAAATAAGCATTGAATTTCGAGTACCTGGCTGTGCGGTAAAAATAATGAATCTTAAAAAAATCACCAATGGTTACATTGAGGAAAGTTATTAAAAACATAAAAAAGCATTTTATATCATAAATATGCAAATAATTAGTAACATTCTGTAAGAGGCAGTCGTTTACAGCTGTAACACAAGCCGTTCTAGGTCACTAAGTAAATAGGCAAGTACGCGCATTACCGAAGGTGTTCCACGAAACCCAAGAACTTCATAACAACGATATTATCTGTGTATTGTTACATGTTTATATCGAAATATTATTTAAATTAAAGGTAAGATTAAATAATAAACAGCAGAAGCTATTCGGTTAGAAAGACTTTTTACAACTTTATGTTTTGTTCCGAGAAGCAAAGTCAGGGCAAAAATGGTGTCAAGACACTTCGTTTTCTACTTACCGTCCAAAATCGAGATGCTAAGTGGCGGAACTCATCGCTTGTTTTGTCTTAGATAACAGAGTGAGGAAATGAAAATAATATATAATTTTTCCTCCTAGTGGGTCGAATCGAACCCCTAATAAAAACTTTTAAGTTTGATAGATGTAAAGCATTGTTATATATGTATAATTTATTGATGTTGACGTATTATTGTTGGTTTGGGCTTTATTATTCAAGAAATGACTTGTTTATACGAATTTTAAATTTGAAAAAGAATTAAATTAAAATTAAGTATATTAACGAGATTAATTGTGTATATTTTAATATTAAGAACATTTTACAGAAGTCCATGGTCATAGGTCAATTTACCTGTTGTCGAATGCTAAAGTTATACCTACACAGTTAATCCGGTTAAAAGAGTTTCATTTTATAAACATTATTTATAAACAGTGGAAAAGCAGGAACCTCGTATTTTTCAAAATATAGTAATAGAAATACATAACATTAAAAAACTAAATATTAAACCCTACATTTTTGTATTTGACAATTCGCTAAGGCTTCTAATTAATTGAAACGACATAACTGTCTTCGGAAGATGCTTTAAGGTACAATCACTTATTCTACACAAAAAAAACTTTTTTTTTTTTTATGGAATAATAGAGGCAAACGGGCAGAAGGCCCACCTGGTGTTAAGTGGTGACCTTCGCCCATATACATTCACAACATTAGAGTTATGGATGCGTTGCCAGCCTCGGGGATGTAGGATAGAAGGAGGGAGGAAGGATTTGAATGGTGGGAATAGGGAGAGCTGGCTTACATGCCATCGAACCGGAACACATCATCAGATGTTTGGCGGTTCGTCTTTGAAATGATAGTGGTCGCGAGCCAGTCGGAGACCGAATCTCCTACCACGAGACTACTGGGTTACCCGCCTTTTACGGGACGCTACCCAGCGGCGAGGGGGAATTGTATTCTTAACCCGTCCCCCCAAGGGAAAAAATCTTGGAATCTTTTGCTTTCTCTTGTCAAAGAGTTAGCATTGAGTTCTACCAATGAACCCTGAAGTGTGTATCTTTTGTATATATAATAAAAAATATTATTCCCATTCTACATTATACTTTATGTTCTTTTTGGAGCCATCGTGGTATATTAGGTTACGTCTGGCTGTAAACGAGATGGTTGTGGGATCAGTTCTCGCTCGAAGAAATGATTATGTATAAGTAATTTTCATTTCTCTGCTCTGTACCTAAACAAAACGCGGCATTTAGTTCTACCTATTATACATCCAAAGTCTTACTCACCAGTAAGACATAATTTCTCATCGTCATCGTATCATTTCTTACCGCCGTAAGTGGAGAACAGAGTATCTTAACAATGAGCTCTCTCTGTCTCTCCTCTATACGAGAAAAAGCAAATCCTTCTAAACTTAGGCACAATTATCAAAACTATATAAATTCCATTCACCTATGATAATTACACATGCTCCACGAACAACGGTCTGACGGAAGCCAAGTATTTCGACGTCTCAGGAATTAGACCATAACAGGCTATCATTAGATGAAATCTTCAAGTTTCATGCATATCATACATGTAGCCTTAAATACATTGCTTTTTTGTGTGATTATTTGAAAAAATTGTCGTTAGATATGTATATTATAATTATCTTTGTAATAAGCCATCATGGAGCAATGGGACAGCGTTTGACTGTTAAAGTGACTGTCGGTTCGATTTCCACTTGGAAAAATGATTTTATTGAAGTTGTTTTGGTTTTTCTGTTATGGTACCAAGGGAAAAGGCTTGACGTTGAGTTTTGCCATTCATCACGCGTTGTCTTGTTTTCGGGCCGAAAATAGGAAAGGAGTTTTTTAATACTAGGTTAGCTTCACGCTATATCCCGCACACAGCAGGGCAGAGAGAACCAGTGTTAAGACACTCCACTTGACACCAGAGCGAAGAAAATGGAAATATTAAATATTTCCACTCCTCGAGTGGGAATCGCACCCACAACCAGTCGTTTACAGTCACAC
Source organism: Dryas iulia moderata (assembly GCA_019049465.1). Taxonomy (NCBI): domain Eukaryota; kingdom Metazoa; phylum Arthropoda; class Insecta; order Lepidoptera; family Nymphalidae; genus Dryas; species Dryas iulia. The sequence goes on from CM032429.1 coordinate 1,113,440, forward strand.
GCTTGAGCCACTGGGCCACGACTGGCCACAATAATTCTCTTCAATAAATTGTATAGTTAAATCAAAAATATAAAAGGCCTACCTAATTAAAAAAAAAAAACATGGTTATTGAAAATCATTTAAATAAAATCACTAGAGGGAATAAAAATTGAAATCGGGAATCGGGCGTAATACCTGATAACTGATAAAGTATTCAGTTATTTAGACCTCTTTTACATAATACCAAAACAAACATTGCTAATTAACAACTACAACTTTTTAAAGTATGTTATTCAAATAGTGACTTAATAACCTTGAATACATATAACCAGATTCACGCTTTTCAAATTCACGAGTCAGAGAGAACCTAGTGGTAAAACACTCCGTCTAACACTTTTCGGCCGAAAATGAGACTTAACATGTTGAGTGGCGAAACTGAATGCCGCCATTTTTGGTACCAAAGCTAAGAAATTTAACTATAATTCTATCGAGTGGGAATCGAACCCACAACCTAGTCACAGTCAGTGTATTAAAAGAGTAGAATAAATAATATACTTATCAGTATCTATAAGCGCTCTAAGACTGTCTATAAAAATGGATTTCTCAAGCTCATTCAGCTATCGACGCTTTCGATCTCGGGGGAAAATCTCTTAGTTTTTATAGGAAAAGTGAACTCTGGCTATAAAATGCAATCTTCACAACGATTCATGGGAAACTGATGGCTTTATATGTAATTGAAAGTGATATTATGATAATAAGTATTTTTTTTATTTAGAAGCCTTTATAGTGCAGTGGGATTACTTTTAACTGTAAAAGCAATGGGTTTGATTCCTATTCAGGGGAATTATAATGTTTAGGTTTTTATTATTATTTCTTACCGTTTGGTGCCTAAGATAAAGCGCGGCGTTGAGTTTCGTCACTCACGTTATTGGGCAAAAAGTCTCTTGACGCTAAGTTCTCTTTTTTATTACCCTAAAGTTGAAGATTGAAAGCTATGCTGGAAATAGTGTAATTATTTTATTATTATTATTGTAAGTAATTGGGGGCAGTCGTGGCCCAGTGGCACAAGCGTGTGACTGTAAACGACTGGTTGTGGGTTCGATTCCCACTCGAGGAGTGGAAATATTTAATATTTCCATTTTCTTCACTCTGGTATCGAGGCAAAGCGCGGCGTTAAGTTCCGCCACTTAACACGCAATGCCTCCGAATTTGGCGGAAAGTGGGGAAAGGAGTGTCTTAACATTAGGTCCCTTCTGCCTACCCTGCTGTGTGCGGGATACAGCGTGAAGCTATAAAAAAAATATTGTAAGCACTGGTAAGTCAATATGAATACATTACGTTATCCAGTCTTCACTTATTTGTAGTCGACATCTACGAAATTTGAACGCCGAGTGATTTTTTTCACAAATAGCAGAGTAGTCAAAAGGAACCTAGAACTCCTACGTTATGATGAAAGCTTTTTTTTTTCAAAAAAATCTCACAATGAGCTTACAATCATAAGGTATTCGATGTCATTTTTTTTTAATCTTTATTTATTTATAGAGGGTGTATTCAAAATGAATATGCCACCCTCATGGGAGCATTATCAAAATATTATCGACGTCTTAGTGCTAATTTATACAATTTGTAAAACATCATAGCTTCTAGTGACAATGGATTGCTCAAAGCTACATTACAAAAACCTATGTTTAATACATTAATATTATTTTCAATAAAAAATGTCTGTCTCTCCGCCTCAACTCGAACACATTCTACCAGGATATGATGGACATCTTCAATAACATTACATTCTGAGCACTTTGGGGATGGTACCTTACCTACGAGATATGCAAAACTATTCAAGGGAATATGTCCAGATCTGAGTCGGAGAGCTGCCACGTATTCGATGTCATTATAATTTCAATTTAAAATAATATTTAAGATTTATAATATACGAGTATGTTAGGAATTGTATTCCACTGACTTAATAATATACAATTTATGAAATGTCAATCAACGTCTTGTTGCCGCTAAGGGCTTCTCAATTTTTAAACTCTACTGCCAAAACCACTTTGCTTTCGATTTTTTTGTGCAATTTAAAATATATATACTACCTGTATAGAGATGGAGAGAGTAGGTACATTCTTTTTAAAAATAAAATTAAGAAATGTTTAATATTGTAAATGATTGATATTCGAATGCGCATGATTAATTACTTCTTCGTTAAAATTTTTATAAGATTTGTGGATAATTTTTTCGGCGTTAATTGAGTGTATATTACGTGCCTATATGTCGGACTAAAATTCAGTACTATTGAAAACCGTCGAAATTTGTGTAAATGATAATCACATGTATTTGAAAAATCAAAAAACCTTTTTTTTAAAAAATCTTTAAAATTGTGCTATAATCATTATAAATATTGAAATCATATAAGGCATTAAGGCAGGCATATATATGGCACAAATAAATAAATAAATATAGCTTCATGCTATATCCCGCCCACAGCAGGGTAGGCAGAGGGAACCTAGTGTTAAGACACTCCGTTCCCCACTTTCCGCCGAATTCGGAGACATTGCGTGTTAAGTGGCGGAACTTAACGCCGCGCTTTACCTCGACACCAGAGCGAAGAAAATGGAAATATTAAATACTAGCGACCCGCTCGCGGCTTCGCCACGTGAACTACCACTTTCATCCTCTATTGCCTCTTTGGGATTGGTTTTTTTTTTTGTAAAAGGAGGGTAGTCTATATTAGACTTTCGTCACTAATTATGTTCATGAGAAAATCATCGATACATTTAGTGCAATGTCTATATTATTTGATAACATATAGCGATAACTGTTCTAGTAAGAAAACGTACGAAATCTGCTATCATATGATAGTAGATTTCGTACATATATACCATCTGGTATATAGTATTATAAACCGGTCATAATATCTTAAATAAACTTTACGCTTTTTATTTTACAATTGTGTTACTTATTGATATTAAAAAATAGCTTTACTTGCAAATAATCAATGCAATTTGACTTTGCCAGTTTATTACTTTTCTGCGGGAACTGTTTTGAATACCAGGGTAATTTTTAAAAAAAGAGAGATAGCCTATGTTTGACCTTGCCTCATTAACTATTTTCCTGAGAAAATTTATTCATTTCAGTCAAGGAGTTTAGATCTTTCATTCTCACTATATACTAAACATGTTTCATCCACTGTTTCAACCTCCTAGGGTTTGATTTTTTATAAAGTAGCCTATATGACCCTGCATCTTCAACAATCTTCTTTACGAATTCCCGTCAAAACATAACAAATAGAAGAGATACAGATTTTTTCATTTTTATAATAATAATTTTAATGAGTGCGGATATGTCTAATACAATGTCAACTATATAATAACAAATGGCGCTACCCGTTGCAGGAAACGTAGTGACATCTGTTGTCATATAGATTATATAAATATATAGATTATATAAAGTTTTATAGACCGGTCAAATGTATATTTAATAAATGTTATGCTTATTTTATTTTATAATTATTTTAATTAGTGATATTGAAACAAATTTAGCTTCACTCGTGAACTATCGACATAATTTGAATGTTTTTTTTTTTAATTTTATTTTTCTGCGGGAGTTGTATTGAATACCGGGATGAAAACTATCCCATATGTTGCTCTAACCTCTTAGCTAACTCCATACAAAAAATCATTAATTTCTACCTGGTAGATATCAGTATACAAATAATTTACTTATATCGTTTTTTTATTTTTTCCAAAAAAACTACATGGAAATCCGGGATAAAAACTATCCTATATGTACCTTTGGACTATAAGCTATCACCATACTAAAATTCATTCATTTCTATCCAGTAGTTTTTGCGTGATTGACGAACAAATTAACAGACAGACAGACAGACAGACAGACAGACAGACAGACAAAAAATCTACTGAGTGGATTTTTGGCCTCTGTTATCGATATATTAACGCACCCAATTAAAATTTTTCTGAAATTTTTCATGTACAGAATTGACTTTTCTACTCTTTTATTATATATAGAGATTTCCACTCCTCGAGTGGGAATCGAACCCACAACCAGTCGTTTACAGTCACACGCTTGTGCCACTGGGCCACGACTGGCCACTATAACATAATTAACGAAATAACTAAGAATAAAATCTAAATATACACTGTTTAGGTATAAACTTAATCACAACAAAGTAATAAAGAAATTAAAATTAATAAATTTATCCCGGCCATTTAAAAGTTATTTTAATATTAATTATAATCATGTATCCGTCCATACATAAAACAAAGTTGCTGCATGTAACAAGTCGGTACTAAATGAGCCCATATACGGCCTGTACCTTGTCGCAATCACTTACACGCGACAGACCGGCAGATCGACTATTTTATATGTGTATATAAATATTTTATATAAAATATATTATAGGTAGACGTAGTAGCGGCTTAATGTCTTTGATAAGTAAAATTATTTATTGCCGTTACTGAGTTATAGTTTGTTTTTCGTTAGAGTAAGGACGAAGTAAAGAAAATTATGATTTTTTATAAGTTCGTTGTCTCGTTACCTTAGCAACCACTATATACAAAGGTTAAATATATAGTAGAGTATTTTTCACCCGTGGGGGGACGGGTTAAGAATACAACTCCTCCCCGCCGCTGGGTAGCGTCCCGTAAAAGACAGGTACCCCAGTAGCTTGGTGGTAGGAGATTCGTTCTCCGACTGGCTCGCGACCACTATCGTGTCAAAGACATATCGCCAAATATCTGATCATCTGATGAACCTTTCTAATGTTGTTGATGTCCATGGGCGAAGGTAACTACTTACCATCAGGTAGTCCTTCTGCTCATTTGCCCCCCTTTCTTCAATAAAAAAAATCTTTAATTAAATAGATAGCCAAGTGACGTATCGCTTACTTTACCAAAAAAATGCAATAAATATGTAAAATTTAATAACGTTTACCAATTTAATAGTACGATATGCAAATTGTACATATGTATTACAAAGTCATATAATATAAGGGCCGGAAGTGTATACTTTCACTTGAACAAAAACTGTTACGTTGTTACTAATAACATGTGGTAACTTGCTATCCAATAAAAAATATAATTATAACATATTAACTGGTGAAAATCTTTGAATAAAGTATCTGTATACTTTGAGCCTATTGTAGTGCAGTTAGACCGTTAGGTCCGTAATCCTAAATGCGATTCGTTGTGGGTTCGATTCCGTTTCGTTACATTCTCAATTTCGTGTGGACATTGCAGGACAGAGTGTCTTGATACCTGGTTCTCTCTTGCTTCTCTTCTATATAGAAGAAAAGCAAGGGAAAATAATCTAAAGTTGCAAAAAACCCCTTTTAATATACTTCGATTCTTTCGATGTAAGAATCTATCAATTTTAGCTTCACGCTGTATCCCGCACACAGCGGGGTAGGCAGAGGGAACCTAGTGTTAAGACACTCCGTTCCCCACTTTCCGCCGAATTCGGAGGTATTGCGTGTTAAGTGGCGGAATTTAACGTTGTGCTTTGCCTGACACCAGAGCGAAATTGAAGAAATTGGAAATATTAAATATTTCCACTCCTCGAGTGGGAATCGAACCCAGAACCAGTCGTTTATAGTCACACGCTTGTGCCACTGCGCCACGACTGGCTCAAATTTTATTGTTTAATTAAATTTTAGGGTTACCATTATCAATAAAATAAATATCAAAACCAAAAATGATTAATTTGTTTATAAAATAAGACTCTCCTTAAGACAGCAATGAAACAAATACTGTAAAACACTTCATCATATCATTACATAATTGTAACATTTTTAATGTTGTCATGGCAAATGTGCCTAACTGTAGGCACACGTTGACTGGAGATTCAAATCCAAGTAAATTATTTAAGTCCTGTATATTTAAATATACATTTATATGTTCAAGTTATTTTTTTGCTGTTTTCATTTTATACAAATGAGACGTTAACCACCATGGTCTTTTCAAGCGAAAAATATAGAACATTATAGTCGTACGTTAGTTAGTAATTTTCCTTGATAAACGAAGTTACCCTTATATCCACAGCAAATACAGAAGAGCAGCCCTCCAGCACCCCCGAAGCGCCCAGCGGGGCGCAACTGAAGCCAGTGTCAGCGGTGTCGCAGATAACGGTGGCCAGCTCGCCGGTGCGCAGCGCTCCCGTACAAAGCAGCTACGCCTTGGAGAGGAGAACCAAACACGAACACCGACCTGTGGAAACTGCACCTGTGCAGGTAAGCTGAGATTAAAAGTGCTGATTGCAATGTATAACGGCGGTTGTGGGTTTGATGCTTAGTTGGGTATTTTGTAAGTTGCATAAGATTTCTGTAAAAAAAGCAGCTTTACGCTTTTTCCCGCGCTGCGGGGTAGTCAGAGAAGACCTAGTGTCAACACTCCGTCCAGGTCTCTGTAAAGGAGTTGATTAAGAAAATATATTTGTAGCTAAATTTTGTAGCACTTTTGTGACTAACGCAAAACAACAAATATCAGATCTACTGAATTGAAAATAGGCATCGTTTGACTATTTATTTGACACATTGGAATCTATTTGTGCCATGTAGAACCTGAGCTAAATTAAACATAAAAAATTAAAAATTTAAATAACTAAATTAAAAATAACATAAGAATCCACCACCACCATCACCACCATACAACAAAAAATATCTAAGTGCGTGGAGTAGAGACCTAGGAGACATATCTCTAGAATATATTATTCTTCTCTAAAAATATATCACGATGTGTTAAGATTAAAAATAAACTTCTAAAAATAAGATGTTCATTAAATGCAAATGATTTACGACACAGTATGAGGCTTGGCTTGCACATTACGAGATCAGCTACTTTGTAGCGCATAGCTGATTGAAATCTGTGTGTAATCACTTAAATGGGTTGCATTAATTTCTTATTTTGAACTGTAGAGGGTTAGTAATTTATTCATTGATATGAATATTATTGTAATAAATCATTATTTTAATTTCATACTTATGGTAGTACTTGTAAAGTGGTAAAACTACGGTAATACTAAAAATCTTTATTTTACAATAAAGCAAGTAAAAAGGCTAGCAAAAAAATGAAACAAAGTCTGAACATAAATGGATGCGAATGTTACTGATAGGAGAAAGAATTCTCTTGAGTATTAGAACAGTCCAGTAAAGTAAGCCTTGGTTGGTATTGTTTTTTGAAAAGAACGTAGAGTTGAAACGTGTGTGATCATAGAAAGAGATTGCTTCATAATTCTTACTCTTGATACAATTTGTCACCTTCCTAAATAACTCATTATGCTTATTTTTGTCTATTTTTACTATAGTCTCTATTGATAAGTTATTTTGTTTTTTATTGGTTAAAACAATAAAAATATTAAGAAATCAATTTAAATTAAAAGCTATTTACAATTAAATCGAAGTAATAAATTACGGTATTTCAATAAATTAGTATTATCGATCCAATTGGTGCCGCGAACTGCGCCGGCGCACGCCACTGTTACGGGATAGATTGCGTCCGATATCGTGCTAGAAACGTATTAGACTTTATTTGACACGCTCTACGAGTACGTAGCCCTGCTAATAACATAAGTTGAAATATCTGTATGTATGTGTGTATGTTTGTTAATGAATAACTCCTAAAATTTGGAGATTTAGTTGACTGAGAGTACACAAGAAGTTCAGGCGAGGCAAAATGGTGAAATTACAACCGGCACAGGAAGTCTCATACGGTGAATCTGGGTTCGAAATCTGGTTATTGATTAGTGAACTTTTAATTGCCATGGCCTGAATTAATAGAGCACAGTTAAGTTGCGGATATCAACGCAGTGATCAATTTAACTTGAATATTCTTGAATTTGATCCCAGGCCTGGTTTAATAGAGCATGACTTGTGGACCTTACCTTGAAAATCCCTGAGTTTTAAAGTCTACATAGACGAATGGTAAAAGTCTGCGTATACGAGTATAGCGTATCTGTATCCTTGAAGTAATTGCTCAATTGGAATAATAGCTTAATTGAAATAGTAACTTGAAAATATATTGCAAACACCTTTCTTAGTTATTCTATTCTAACTTTGTTACTAAGTTAACATTTGAGTTTTAGAAGTATGATTGTATGTATTTTAGTACTTAATAGATGGTAGATATTATTTGAGATATTTGTTTTATGTCTGATTTCTTTATATCTATTTTCGATACATGTCTTGGGTAGAGAAAAGTTTTTAAAGCGTCACTTCGTGTGCTTCGTGTTATTTTTACAAAAGATATTTAAAATATATGCATATACTCTCGTTCATTTTAAATATAATTTTATTATAAAAAATAGGGTTTAGCTGCTTTTTTTACTTACTCCTATGTAGCAGGGTAGGCAGGAGCAAGTCCACTGATTTAATTCATGCTAAACACTCCATTTTCCACTTTCCACCCAAATTGTAAACATTGCTTTAAGTGACTTTGAATTTCCTATATCAAGATGGACTTACACATGTACATATCATACATATATAATTATTTCATGTTACACGATACATATTATACTATCGAGTCTCGACCTCTATATCTCGATTACATCCAATAACAGTTACGACTAGCGTTTATTCAAATTATAGTAGATTGTACAGATGCAAAGTGAGCTTTTGTAACTGAATCAATCATGTAGTATTATGACAAATGCACATTTACCATCTTATTTCAAGAACTGATATCTCTAAGGAGCAGTTATTTGAAATCTTTTAATTTAAGCTTTACTTCAGAATTGAAATATTGGCAAAATTTAGAACGATCGTAAATATCAATATTTGTGTACGTCGTGGCGTAATGGAATAGCGTCTGATTGTAAGCGTGAAGGTTTTTTCCGTTTTTTTTAACTTCACGCTGTATCTCGCATACAGCAGGGTAGGCAGAGGAACCTAGTGTTAAGACACTCCATTCCCCATTTTCCGCCAAATTCGGAGGCATTGCCTGTTAAGTGGCGGAACTTAACGCCACGCTTTACCTCAATACCAGAGCGAAGAAAATGGAAATATCAAATATTTCCACTCCTCGAGTCGGAATCGAACCCACAACCAGTCGGTTACAGTCACACGCTTGTGCCACTGCGTCACGACTGGCCCCATGGCGAAGGTTGTGGGTTCGATTCCCACTCGGAGGAATGATTGTATTCTATTTACATTTCTCCGCTCTAGTATCTAAGTAGTCTTAATCTCAAATATAGACAAAATTTAAAACGATCATATAATCTATGAAATAGTTTGTCTTATCTTTTTCCTTCTTATTTTTGGTCATTTTAGACTTTAATTTCGTAGAATTTTAAGCTTTATCATTTATAACATGTTAATAACTGGTTTCAATTCAATTATTCGATTCTATTCTATATCATTGAAAACTTTTTATACATTTTTTTTTAGCTTCACGCTGTATCCCGCACACAGCAGGGTAGGCAGAGGGAACCTAGTGTTAAGACACTCCGTTGCCCACTTTCCGCCGATTTCGGAGGCTTGCGTGTTGAGTGGCGGAACTTAACGCTTTACCTCGACACCAGAGCGAAGAAAATGGAAATATAATTTCCACTCGTCGAGTGGGAATCGAACCCACAACCAGTCGTTTACAGTCGCCCGCTTGTGCCACTGGGACACGACTGGCCACAATATATATATTATTTCCTTTCTTGTATTACAAGAAACGTTATATTTTTTATTACGAATAGTCATGTTTTTTTCGAAATCATTCATCAAGTTCGTTCGTATCTCATTAATTAGTGAACGCACTGCGATTACAAAAATTACCCGCGCGTAATAGCGAAAGTGTTATCTAAAAAATATACAAGCATTGTTTTTAAAGGAATCCCACGATCTCGTGATAGGGAAAAGCGTAATGGGTGGGAAGTTGACGATGAAAGGGAAAGCTTTGACAATGCGAGTTGGGTGTCGGCTGTCGGCTGTTGGATGTCAGGTGTCGCGTTTCAACGTTTTGACATTGATGACTCTATTTTTGATGTATTTTGGCTTATATTTTGTGTTGAATTCATTATATTATCTTTTTCTTAGTGGATTTTATCCTGGTTTTGATTGCCAAGGCCTATTGTTTAGTAGGAGATTTTTTTTTTAGCTTTACGCTGTATCCCGCACATAGCAGGGTAGGCAGAGGGAACCTAGTATTAAGATACTCCGTTCCCCACTTTCCGCCGAATTCGGAGGCATTGCGTGTTTATTGGCGGAACTTAACACCGCGCTTTACCTCGACACCAGAGCGAAGAAAATGGAAATATTAAATATTTTCACTCCTCGAGTGGGAATCGAACCCACAACCAGTCGTTTACAGTCACACGCTTGTGCCACTGGTCCACGACTGGCCACAAGAAATAGAATATTAAATGATTCATTAAATGATATATGAAAAATGATATTAGTAGGTAGCTATTAGCTTTTTCCCGCATAACAGAATTCGCTGTGAGAGGTTAGTGTGAAGACACTCCGCTCCCCACTTTCTTCTTGAATTCGAGACATTGCGTTTAAGAAGAGAAACTTAATGCTGATCTTTGATAGAGCTTAATATGGAAATAATTTAAATATATTCATCATTTTTTCGATTTTCTAGGTTCGATTCCCCGAGAGGCAACGGCCTTGGTGAAAATATTCTAATACTTACTAGACTGATAGTAGACGTCACTGTCACAATTGATTTTGTCTTGCTACGTCAGATATCATTTTATATCTCATTTCAAGAAAACATGTATAAAATCTAAAAATAAACGAATAACATTTGAAAACGGGCCCTTAAAACAAACTTAACGCTATGAATTATGCATGTACAAGGCACAGGTTAGTTAAGTAAAGTGTAAACCTTTAAATTAGCTGTGTTAGTGTTCGACGTCAGTAAACTCCTACACAGATCTATCAACGTTGGTAATGAACAAGCAAGCTCGTCGTCATTAGTGCGGGAAGCGTCACAGGTTCAGATACTGCTGTAGTACTGAATACATTTGCTTAGATAAGCTCGAGGCATGGAAATGATAGATGTGCCTACGTCCTATATAAAGAAATATTTAATTTAAATGCAGATAGTTTTTCTTTTAAATGTTAGTTACAGGTTTACATTTTATAAGGGGAAAAATTGATTTTTTCATTATCATTATAGTTATCAAGAAAATATCATGTGATAGGTATGTACCAAAGAATAAGGAGTCGTTCATCGAAGTTGAAAACCGATTGATTAAAGTCTAATGATATAGGTATTTTTAAATGTTTTAGAGTGTTAAAATAATAATTCAGTATTTTTAAAGTTGTTAACTGGTTGTGGAAGAAAATGATTTAGTTTATTTAGATTTGATGAACTACTAAAATAAAACTTGTAACATACGAAACACAGTGGAATTGTAAACGCAATCGGTTGTAAGGTTTGACTTCGGTCTCGACACTAAGTTCTCTCAGAGTACTTCTACTATAGGGTAAAAGCGTGAAGCTGCTTTTTATTTCATATATCAAATACTAATTCAAAATCAATACGTTCGTAATTTGCGAAAGCTTCAACATAACATAACACTATGTTATATTATAGTGTCAGCGCAGTAAAATGTACCCAAAAGCTGTTGTAAGAATTCCTATAAGTTTTCTAAAAAAAAAAATAGCTTCACGCTATATCCCGCACACAGCAGGGTAGGCAGAGGGAACCTAGTGTTAAGACACTCCGTTCCCCACTTTCCGCCGAATTCGGAGGCTTGCGTGTTAAGTGGCGGAACTTAACGCCGAATTTTTCTAATCGAATCCTATAAGTTTTCTATAATACCGTAACCTTCTCAGAAATATCTAGGCAATAATAAAATTCATAGATTTCAATCTAGGAGTGCTTCATCTCCCATATTTTATATGCAGATTATAACTGTAGTTTTTTAATTTTATTAATTCTGTTTTACCCTTTTACAATATAGCAGAATAGGCAGAGAGAACTATACAAAAGAAAGAGAGAGACCCTTTACCACTTTTTACTTGATTCCGAGGCAGTGTGTCGAGTGGTGATACTCAATATCTCGTATAGTCTTGTTTCAAAACCAGAGAGATTAAAATAACTTAATTAATCTCTGATGCCGTCGGCGAATCGAACCTACAGCTATTGCCAGAATAGTCTAAGCAATGAGCAGGTCTATATTATACAAACGTTTAGGTACGTCAAATACTTGGTAGTATGTAAAATATTTATTTTATTAACTTAATGTATTATTTATAGTTTTTGTAGCTTCAAGCCTTTAATTGCATAAAAGAGTAGTCAGAGATAACGTAATGTGAAGAAATTCGGTTCTTCACTCTCTACCCTAATCCGAGAAATTGCATGTTCTTAGTACTCCCAGAGAAAAGAAATTTACTAATATAACATCATTTCATTTTCCCAAGAGAAGATCGAACCCAAAACCATTATCTTTACATTCATACATTGTTACACTATCCACGATGAATGATTATATGTTTTTAATGCAACATTTAAAAAAAAACATTCTAAATTTATTTTTTATGTACATTTTAATTTTTTTTTAGCTTCACTCCGTATCCCTCAGACAGCAGACTTGACAGAGGGAACCTAGTGTTAAGACCCTCCGTTCCCCACTTTCCGCCAAAGACGTTGCGTGTTGTGTGTGAAGGTGTGCGTGCGGAACTTAACTCTGACACCAGAGCGAAGAAATGGAAATATTAAATATTTCCACTCCTCGAGTGGTAATCGAACACACAACCAGTCGTTTACAGTCACACGTTAGTGCCACTGCGCCACGACCGGCCCCAATATTTCACGCATCGATTATGATAATAGTATTGGTATAATTTCACAGAATGGTGTCCGTGAATGCAACAGTAGCTCAGATGAGAACAGGTCGTCGGGGCACGCGTCCATGTCGGACAGCGGAGGCGGCGACGCGGGCCGCGACGAGCCGCGACGCAGTCGACAGCTACCCCACGCCAGGACCAAACATCGACCGCATAATAAAGTATAAAACAATGAGCTTGTTGTTCTTAACATTTTTAAAGTGTTTGTCACACATTTTAGGGAAATTGTAAAAGACATTCAGAAAACGTATAAAAATTTGCTAAAAAAAATTCACGCTTTAGCGGGCATAGCGGGGTAGTCAGAAAGAATATATTGTCAAGATATTACAATTTCTGCTTGATTTATTAATAAAGTTATGTTTTTGAAATATTGTGCATTATGTAGGGAAAGTTTTATTTATATTGGGTAAATAGGGTTATTTTGTCAGACAAAAAATAATTATAGCTAGGTAAACAATGTTTCCAAAAATATGATGAGTTTTTCCAGACTTTGTATTATCTGTATGTATCTGTAAAACACGATACATCTTACAAGAATAAATAAAATCATATCAAAAAAAATCGTATACTGTTTTTTAGAATTCTTTTAACTTGTTGACTTATTTCTTGAGATGAATTATATTACAAACTTTAACGTAAAAAAAATCTTGAACCACTTTAACCAATTTTCTATACCTTCATGTAACAAATCCCTCAACATTATAGTTACAGTCCCCCTGGCCGGGCGGAGGCGGGCTGGAGGACATCAGGTCAGCTATCAAGCAGCTCACGCTCCGCTCTAGAGACAGCAGCAGTACCGCCACATCCGGCGCCTCTAGCGCTGGCGGTGGTAGTAATAATGGGGCACCAGGTATGAACACAAAGATATTTAATTTTTATACTATGTAGCTTTGAAACTTTGTGGCTACACCATATATCTTCTTCCTGAGACGTACTATCCTGTCGGAGTGGTCGTGGCCACAGACTGTTTTTTCATTTAAAAACGAGATTGCAAAATTTCCCCACGTGCCCCTATCTTCAACAACGCGTGTGCAGTCTTTAATGGAACGAACATCGCAGGATTTTATCACGTCTGACCATCTTGTGGGTAATGGACCGCGAGAACACTGTCCTACTCTTCCTTGTAACTCAAGGTATTTGCGTAAATCAACAAAAAAGTATGTTAAAATATTATAATATTTCTATATGAATATGTATTGCAGAGAGTGGCAGTGCGGCGGAGGCGAGACGACGACGCGCGCCGCTGGTGCGACAGCCGTCCCTCGACACCGTCTGCACCAACGTCACCAGCGCTGATGAATTCGTGTGGGTGGATTCACATAATAGGTAAAGGAATCTTTTTAGAAATTAATTAATACAAGCATTGTATTGTTAGATTAAATTTTTAAACTTGTGGAATCTAAAGCTAATATCGGTGCTCCGTTATTCCCTTCCCTTTCTTCTTCAAATATCTAAACAATACGTATTGTATGTTTTCATATCTTACGTATGTAAATAACACTTTAATTTAATATATTTAATAAAATATAATATTCTCCTTTGCCTAAAAATCATTGAAAATAATCGTAAGGAAGAAAATATTTGTAAGCATTTTTGTACAAAAATGCTAATAACAAAAGTAGCTGTAACAAGCGTTTAAAAATATCATCATCCGCTATGTCGTTATTTGTTCATAGCTTAAAACGCTTGGACGGTGTCCAAGAGGCGCGGGTTCGATTTTTAATACGTTAGATTTTTTCATATATTTTCTAAAAATAACATTCACTTATATTTAATATAAACTCCTCATATATTTATGAGGATAATTATAAATAAACAGTTATCTTTATTCTCAGGAGCATACCTTTATATAAAATGCAATCTGAATCACGTTTAAAGTCTATATATATTCTAAATACCGTTAGCCACTGAGGATGTTCCGTCTCTAGGGTAATACTTTCCATGTATGAGAAACTCATATTATTAATATGAAACTTAAAACGAATAAATTAAAATATTATAATAACCTCCTTTTTAAAGTCGTTTAAAAAGAGTGAGCTTTTCAACTTTTCTTTTTTTTTCTTTTTTCAACATGTCCTAAATGGTGTGGCTATGGTGAAATAATTCTATGGTGTTTTGTCACGAAAATTAATTTACCTTTTATCTTGTGTAATAAGTGTTATAGAGACACCACCAAGAGAATCAGGTGTAGGTAAACATAGGACAGTTGTCAAACAAAGGACAGTTGTAGGTTTGATTTAAATTACGGCTCGGAATAAATGTAGGGTATGCTTGATATTTAAATTATTTCATTTCTTCTATCCAAAAAATAGGGCGTTAGACTCACAATTATCATATACACTTTCTCACTAGACCTGTCCTGAAACAGCAATAAATGTTGATTGTCCTAATAACTTAAAAACACAAACAAAGTAGGTAGTTTTTTTTATAGCTGTATCCCGCACACATCAGATTAGGCAGTGGGAACCTAGTATTAAGATATCCCGTTCCCCACTTTCCGCCGAATTTGAAGGCATTGCGTGTTAAGTGGCGGAACTTAACGCCGCGCTTTGCATCTGATACCAGAGCGGAGGAAATGGAAATACAAAATATTTCCACTCCTCGAATGGGAATCGAACCCACAACCAGTCGTTTACAATCATACGTTGGTGCCACTGCGCCACGACTGGCCCCACTGGTAGTTGCTTATTATTTTAGAATATTATATTTGACATTAATGTTATCTGAAGATAAACATTATAATAAAGACTTTTAATTCCTTACTTGTTTGTATCAGGCTGGTGGAACTGAGATGTGTCCCGTGGACCCCCAGCGAGGTGAGTCGCGCGTTACAGGCGGGGCGCTGCCGCGACCTCGCCGCCAGGATGGCGCCCGACGCGCCGCCCAGACTTGCTTACTTACTGCAGAGGTTTGTTATAGTTTAATAAAACATCTTAACCCTTTTTCCGGTAATCAGAGAGAATCTAGTGTCCAAACATTCCGTTCTGGGATACGGAGTGTTCTGACAATAGGGGAAATTGACAATTTTACATGGGAAGTGGCTTCCCACTCGATATCTGATATTGCGACTTGAGTGCATAGATTAACGGCGCGCTTTTCTTTAGGTACCAGAGTGAAGAAATTAACATTTAAATATAATCATTAACCCGAGTAGGAATCGAACCCACAACCATCTTGCTTACAGTCAGATGCTGTAACAGTGCGTCACGGCCTTTCATTACCTACGGACTGTAAATTATTTATAATTTTTTTTAGCTTCACGCTGTATCCCGCACACAGCAGGATAGGCAGCGGGAACCTTGTGCTCTTAGCACTCCGTTCCCCACTTTCCGCTGAATTTTGGAGGCATTGCGTGTTAAGTGGCGAAAGTCAACGCCGCGCTCTGCCTCAGTATCGGAGCGAAGAAAGTGGAAATATTAAATATTTCCACTCCTCGAGTGAGAATCAAACCCACAACCAGTCGTTTGAAGTCACACGTCTGTGCCACTGTGCAACGACTGGATTTATTAAAATATTGCACACTCTAATCAATAACTACTCTTACACATTGCAGAGCGCTGGTCCGCATAGCGCGCGAGGCGCAGCGGCTGTCGCAGAACTTCGGGTTCTGCTCCAAGCACGAGGTCGCCGGCGCCTTCCGCATCTTGCTCAGCACGCAACTCGCTGACTCCTGTATTAAGGTATTTATACTGAGGAATAGCGACCGATTTACCTTCAGGAAGAGCTACTTAGTGCTTGTATTGCGTAGAGACTGTAACGTACGTTACATTTAGTCTGCACTCAAGCTTACTTAGTTACGGGGCACTTCAATATCACCGTATCACCATAATAAAAAAATAACTAATTATTATCTCCGTACTCATAGTCTGGTTGGAATTTAGCTGGTTTCGATTCAATTCTGTTCACCTCACCTCACCTCACTGATATAGCTGTCTAGGCAAATAGCATTAACCAAGCATGTTCGAAAAAACAAAGGCCCTAATACTGTAATAGTTCGTGACTAATTAAGCTTACGTGAAGATATAGTACGTCAAATACATATATTATTTCAAAATACACGATGACAACATCATCAAATGTTTCAAGTGGTTTTCTTTTGTGGAAATAATTTTTTTTTACAAAAAAATAACCAATATTTGTTGTTTCATTGGTAAGTTCCTTGGGTTAAATGCATTTAATAAATTCTTCAAAGGAGAAGCAGACAGATAATTGGTGCAGAGCGTAACATAGATGGCTTCTTAATAATTTAATCTAATCAGAAACTAATCAAATAGTTAACGTTCTTATCATTTTATGTGTGAATATAACTATTTATGTGTTTCCAGGGCTGTCAACGTGCGGCGACTATGTACGCGACGTCGGGCAGCGCGGCGCGGCGGCTCGGGTCGGCGGCGCGCGCGCGCACGTCCCTCGCGCCCGGACGCTTCCAGCGCTGGATGCTGGATGTGCGCGTCGCTCCGTTTGTGCATGAGTGAGTCTATGTAGCCTGGTATGGTATATTAAATGTTAAATATTTACTTTTACAGCTTTACTTTTTACTCGCATACTAAAGTAGTTAAAGAGAACATAGTGGCAAGACAATTCGTGCTGCTAACTGGCGGATCTCAGGATCGCCTTTGTCAATCTAAGGAAATGAAATGAATTTAAATATTATTCGCCCGACTGGCAATAGAACCTGCAACTATTACGTGTTGCCGATGGTCTCTATAATTTTTCTTCTTTTATTTTTTTTGCAAAGCAGAAAGAGTTAATCTAATGGCGCTGTTTTCATCAGTAATAAGAAGTGTGCATCAAGGGCATTGTGGCTCATTGGTACAGCCGTCTGACTGTGGACGCGATTTGTTATGTTTGTTTTTTTTTTCATTTATAGGTATATAGATTATTGTCATTTCTCTCGGATAAGGCAAAGCGTGGCGTAGAATTCAGCCACTCAACACATAATGACTCAAATTTGGACGAAAGCTGGAGAACGAAATGTTTTGAGAATGAATTCTTTCGGTGCGTCCTTCTATGCAGGAGAGAGCGTAAACTTATAAGAAAGAAAGAAGCAATTTTGTGAAGAACTGAGCTTATAATAATTAATATTCTTGTTTAAAGATACGCAGCAATCTACCTGTGTGCGGGCATGGAGACCCTGCTAGAGGAGACGGCACTAGTGGCGGGGGGTGCGGGCGCGTGCGTCACCCCCGCCGCCATCGACCGCGCTGTGGCCAACTGCGCTGACCTCTGGGGTCTGCTGCAGCCGTACAGCCATTTGAACGCTGGGAGGGTAGCTTCTGGTTAGTGTAATTATGCATATATCCTATATATAAACTATTTAATTTAATGAGGTTTTTGGTTAAGCTACCACAACCTCGGGTCCCTTGAAGGAAAGAGGAAGGAGGAAGGCCGCAACAAAATAAATAAGCAAGGGATAACTCTTTAGTGTTCCATGAATTGGAAGAACACACATTGCAAAGAGAAGGAAAACATGCGACACAAGCGTGGGCTTAAGAGGAACTTTAAAACATGCATTATCATTTGCTTTATTGTCCGAGCCCCTCTCTCTACACCTAACAGAGAAATAATAGTGCTTAATATTATTTTTTGTAGACAATCCCTTTTTATGTTAAGTGATAATGTGACAATATTTAAAATAACAACGTTTTTCATATTTATCTGGTATAAGTCCTTAAGAATGATGTTGTATTCACATTAAAAAAACCAATTTGTGGCCAGTCGTGACCCAATGGCACAAGCGTGTGATTGTAAACGACTGGTTGTGTGTTCGATTCCCACTCGAGGAGCGGAAATATTTAATATTTCCATTTTCTTCGTTCTGGTGTCGAGGTAAAGCGCGGCGTCAAGTTCCGCCACTTAACACGCAATGCCTCCGAATTCGGCGGAAAGTGGGGAACGGAGTATCTTAACACTATGTTCCCTCTGCCTACCCTGCTGTGTGCGGAATACAGCGTGAAGCTAAAAAAAATATTATAAAACCATTTTTTAATAAACCAAATTTTTACAATATCATAAAACTCATTATCTTATTCTTAAATCACTTCTGCTAATAATGTTTATTATTATAAATCTTATCTACAGGAGCTCTGTCACTCTCGAGATGGGAGTCCATGAGTTCGCTGGGCTCGGGCTCCTCGACGGGCGGTCCTCGCACGGAGCAGCGTCAGCTCGGGATGAGCCATGACTCTGGTATCACCACTAATGGATCTGGTAAATTATTAGTTATTTACTCTTTATTTGTTGTTTTTAATGTTTAAGTTATTTCTTGTTTACTCTTGTGTTGTGCGGTTAGGCGAGTTAGACTATATAGGACAAAGAGGGAAATTTAATTTGTTTATATTCAAAATATAGGCGATTGCTTTAGCTTGAACAATGCACAAAGTGTGAAATGACTTAAGTTTACAATAATCAGTCCAGTCATGGCCCAGTGAAACAAGCGTGTGACTGTAAGCGACTGGTTGTGGGTTCGATTCTCATTAGAGGGGTGGAGATATTTAATATTTCCATTTTCTTCGCTCTGGTGTTGAGGCAAAGCGCGGCGTTAAGTTCCGCCATTTAACATACAATGCCTCCGATTTCGGCGGTGCGTGGGGAACGGAGTGTCTTAACACTAGGTTCCCTCTGCCTACCCTGCTGCGTGTATCCCGTGACAGTGTACAGTGTGAAGCTGAAAAAAAGACCTTAACCAATTACGACCGTAAATTATATTGATGACTAAATTTATACCGTATTTTTAACAACTAAACTAATAGCCAGTTTTTTAATTTCCGAGTAAAGTTTCATTTTTTAAATATTGTAAAAAGCGGGTATTTAAAAAATAAAATATTAGGTATACCATAAGCTAAAACTTAAATATTAAATATATTTTTATAATATTAAACCAGGTGGATCAGCAGCATCAGCAGGCACCAACAACAGTGGGGGTTCAGGGGGTTCTGGGGGTTCTGGTGGCTCCGGGGTTTCCGGTACATCAGTCCTACTGACGACGTGCGCAGGGTCCGCGGCAGAACTCCGCGCGGTGTTGCGGCAGGTCCAGCCGAGACATCCGCCGCTGTCGCCCGGCGCTGAACGCGCTTTGTATTACTTTATGAGATGTTCACAGGTATTTTTAATTAACATTATTAACAATTTTATTTTAGATTTAAGAAAGAAGAATAATTTAATTTACTTATCTTTTAAAATTAATACAAATACTTATAAATAAATAGGGTTAAAGTGTGTTCATTAGGAGAAGTAACGAATATAATAGAATACATAACATAGGAAAATTGGATAATTCGATTTCGTTCTGGGAAAAAATCTGCATCATCAGCTTATTATAAATTATCAATTAAAGTATAAATTTACTTATTATATTCAGAATATACGAAAAGTAATGTGAATCATTCACCTTATTAGCACATATACTGTACAGATTACTGCAGCTTATTTTGTTTTAAATTTATTAAATTTTAAGATTGTTTTCAAAGCATATTCTGAGTGGATATCCATTCACAGCTAGAGCACACATCAGCGGGCGCAAACCCCGGTGTAGCGGGCGCAGGTTGCGGTTCAGGCCTGTGGGGGGAGCGCGGCGCAGCCCTCCCTCCACTGGGCGAGTGGGTGCGAGTCGCGCGCGCCCACGCCGCGCTGAGACCTCCCCCCGCCGTGCCTGATGCTGATGATGTGCTGCAGGCTGCGAGGTTACTGCTGCCGCATGCTGACTGCCCGCCGAGGCCTGTTAGGTAGGTTGAATGGTTAAGTTAGAGACTATTGTCTTCTTTTTATTAGTTTATCTTTTTGTAATTGTCGTCTTTTTTGTTATTAGGTTATACGGATAATACGGGTTACAATACGGATAATAAATTTAAAAAATGATAATCCAAATTATTTAATAAGATCAAGATAAAACGCAGCGTCAAGTTCAGCCACTCCATAGGTAATTGTTCGATTTCAGGCGGAAAGTGGAGACATGGATAGAGGTTCTCTCTGACTACTCTGCTATGCAGAAAATAGTGTGGACTTGAGATCAAAATTTTAGAGAGTCATTTCTCTCATTTGTTTTTGCTTTCCATTCAGCAAATCATAATTAGGTATGTTAAAAAAATAATATTGGATAAAAAATGATGGATTTTACATCATAAGACTTTGTTTGATTGATTAATACAGATTTCCCAACAATTCAGTTCCCCTCTTTAGTCAAGGAACTTTGATGTCAATCAGCCATAACACAACTAAAGTAACGTAGTATATAATCGATAGATATAAGTACGAGCAATATAATCGACCCAAAACAAAATCCACATATAAATCTAACAACGTCCACATAAAACCAACAGTCTGGAAGAAGCAATAGAACCATCCTGGTCCCGCGCCCCGCGCGCCTCGGACGAGCTGTCCCGCGCGGCGCTCAGCGTGGCGCAGCGTGCGCTACTCAGCGGGCGGGAGATGTCCGGCGTGCGGGCGTTACTGCCCCCCGCTGGGATTGATGCCGCTGATGCTGGTGGGCTGACTGCGCTGATGAAGGCGGCTCTGGCTGGTGATGAGCAGGTTGTTGGTGTGAGTGTTGGTTTTGTTAGATTGAATTCAAATATCTTTATTTAAATAAAGTTTTTCGAACACTTTTGTATCTTTACGTTGAGTGAAGATAAAGCGTTAATGTGCTTATTGTCGTTATTACCTTAAGAAATGTGAAACACTCCAGCCGGAATGTAAATAAATTAAAATAAGAAATATATAGTCTATACGCAATGGTGAACATTCGCAATGAATATTCGAATTAAGATTTTTGGGACATGACAATTTTTGCAGACGAATTTTGAAAATAAAAATAATTTCACGAGAGATTCTCATGTAAATCGATTCTCTCAGTTGGACTATTTATTAATTATATATAGTATGTGTTCAGTAATCACCACCTGTATTATGCATTATCCTGGATATCAACTATAATTATGCTAAAATTCGTTATAATCGGTCAAGCGGTTTAGATTTTAAATATAAATTTTCATCCCCTATTCCATCTAAAGGTTGGTTTTCGAAAACGTAAGTAACGTAACTTTCACTATGCATTTTTTACAACTTATATTCCAAATTTCATCCAAATCGGACCGGTAGATTATAATATCCGTATGGATTAAAATATATAATTAAAAGTGAAATCAGATTTTTAAAAAATATCTCTTACAGATGCTGCTAGAAGCCGGTGCAGACCCCAACATAGAGACAGCGGGAGCGGCCACGCAGCACAGCGCGCTTCTCTCCCCGCGCTCTCCCAACTCTCCTAGCTCCCCTGCCTCCGCCTCCCCCACCTCTCCCACAGCTACCTCAGCGCCTACGTACACGCCACCTACTGTTGGTATGGAGTTATTTTTATTTGAATTATATTTATTAAGAATTTATACAGTGCTTTTAAACATTTTTTTAAAGTGTTATTCCACACTTAGGAAAATTGAAAAAGACATTTAGAAAACGTATAAAAATTTGAACGCAGCGGGATTCGAACCCGCGCCTCCTGAATACCGTCCAAGCGCTCTCACCACTGAGCCATGCGTTCTACTACACGCTGCGTCGAAATTCTTATACGCTTATTTTTTTTAACAACTTATTTTTGTTGTTAGCATCTCTGTTGAGAGATTTTTACAAATTTCTGCTACCCAAAGACTATTCTACGAACAATTGTTTGGCAAGAGAAAATGCTATTTATTAAATACTTTTAAACATTTTTTTAAAGTGTTATTCCACACTTAGGAAAATTGAAAAAGACATTTAGAAAACGTATAAAAATTTGAACGCAGCGGGATTTATGGTGTGTTCCTTTTGATATTTAGTACATACTCGTAATTTATATTTGAAATGATAAGAGATACGAGTTCCTTAAATCAATAGGTCTATTACAAATTATCTAGAGATGAGAATATGAGTAGGGAATAATAGTATACATAACATTTATATTGCTGTAATGTCTTGCCAGTATAATATATGCATAACGATGAGAGATATTTCCGTAACCGTCACAGAACATCTAGACACTAGGCCATTGTAAACGTGCCGTTTTTTATTTCGTTTAGATCTTCATTACTTTCCCGGAGAAACTCGAACCGACTGTAGTGTTGATTTAAATTGTGTTGATGTGGTAAAATTTAAAGTCCATTTACTTGTGTTATAACGTATATTTCAACACCACTATAAAAGTACAATTACACATTTAAAATTGCACAAAATTATTTTTTATTTTAATTAAAATTGCACAAAAGATACTAAAATAGTTTTATACACCACGAAATAATAATACAATAAAATAATAAGCAAAAGTAAAACCTGGTAATATACGGAGAACAAAGAAAACAAGGGAATAACAGTAAGCGCATCGAAAGCGAAGTAACGACTGTTCACATATTAAATTTAAATGTTAGCCGATACGCCGGTGAAAGATATGAAACAACGGAGGCTTCCGAATATTATTCACTAGCGGCCCGCTCGCGGCTTCGCCGCGTGAACTACGTAACTGGTACCTTATATTGCAACACTCAGGGGTGTATTTTTGAAAAATAAAGTAGCCTATGTTTAACCTTGGATTATCAACTATACATATGCCAAAATTCGTTACAATCGGTCAAGCGGTGTAGATTTTTCATATAAACTTTCATCCCCTATTTCAACCCTTTAGAGGTTGATTTTTGAAAAACTAAGTAGCCTATGTTAGACCCAGTCATTTTTATTACTTTCATTCTAAATTTCATCCAAATCGGACCAGTAGATTAGCCGTGAAAGCGTGACAGACAAACACACAGACTTTCGCATTTATAATATAAGTATTCATAAACTAAATTCTAATACTTATAAAGTTTAAATACTTGAATATGAAATTATATTATGTATAGTATATTGATATAATAAGTAAATAATAAAATGTAAACGATAAATAAATAAGGTACGATATTTTGTAGTAATAAATAAACGTACAAATGAAATATACTAAATAAACAATATTTATAAGTAATAGTTCCCGACAACCATCTCGTGTATAGTTAAACGTATCCACGGTATCCTACATAATTTTAAATGTCATACAATGTAAACAGGATGGACAGCGTTAGTGTACGCGTGCAGCGGCGGCGGCAGCGTGGAGGTGGCGCGGCGGCTCATAGCGGCGGGCGCGCGCGTCGACGGCGCGCCGGCCAGGGGCGACGACGTGTGCACGCTTACACCTTTACAGGTCTACTTTTCTTTTACTTTAGTTATACACATAGTTTACTTTTACTTTAGTTACTCATGACGTTAAATTAACTTAGAATGAAGAAAAACATATCGAGTGGATGAATGATAAAAGAGTGGTAAGATATGGCGTAAAGAGGAGGAGTAAGAGAAGTAGAGTAACACTGCGGTTTACTTTCGTGAGCACAGTATCTAAAGTACCTCGAAGTCACGTAAAGAACAAATGGAGGGTCCAAAGGGGCTGTATGAAGAAGTTAATAACAGTGGACGAGACAAGAACTTCACTAGGATATAATTATGTAGATTGAAGCTATAAAAAATGACTTTGTTGACTGATGTAAATCAGTTTATTTATTAACAAAAGAATCACGTTAATTGATAACTTTTAGTGCGCGTGTGACTGATTAATTTGCAGGCTGTATATAATTAGTAAACTAGCATATATTATAACATTTTCTTCATTATATTTTCACGCTTGTTGCTGTTAATATATCGTTAATGCAGATGGCGTGTGGCGTCGGCAACTTGGAAATGGTCCAGCTACTGTTATCTCATGGCGCGGATCCATTCCTCTCCACGCAACTAAACGACGCTCTCTGTTACTCTGCGGCCGCGCAATATGGCTGTTATAGGTATTTTTAATATATTTTTAGCTACACGCTATATTCCGCACACAACAGGGAGAACATAGTGTTAACACACTCCGCTCCACATTTTCCACCGAATTCTGGATGCAGGGCTTGTTAAATGGCGAAACTCAACGCCGTGTTCCCTTGACAGCATCGCGAAAAAAAAATAATATTAAATATATCTATTCCTCAAGTGGAAACCAAACCATCAACCAGTCGCGTTACAGCCACACTTTGTGCCCCGACGCTACGACTGGCCTTAAAGTGTAATATTAAAATACCAGTATTTTAATATTACATTTTAAATGCTTTAAATACACTATTGAAATTTGTTTTGTAATTCCCTGCTAACATAAGATTCGAGAAGAACTGTAGCAAAATACTGAGCACGCTCTCATTTTTATATGTTTTCCCCATAAATTAAAACTAACAATTATTTATTTATATCGAAATAAATAAATAAATGTAAGTAATAATTGTCATAATTTCGAAATAACTCCAAATGATAAATTATAAAAAAGATACATGAATAACATTTCTCATTGCACTTGAAATCTTAATCATCAAAAAAATAAAAAATTGCTTATTTCCACATTTCCAGCGCAGTAGCAGTATGCTGCACTCACGGCCGTCGGGCCTGTCTCCGGGCTGCAGTACGAGGAGGGGCTCGAGGAGCTGGAGGAGGAGCCATCCTCTCGCTGGAGGAGGTCCTCGCGGAGGGCGCACCACCCTCCTCGGGCAGACCACCGCCGTTCACCAAGCAGCAGCAGCGAGCGTTGCAGGACGCTATGTATTATGCCGCTGAGACTGATCATTTAGGTATGGGGGAACTTGGTTCATTTTTTAGAAAAAGCGGCTTCACGCTTTTTCCTGTACAGCGGGGTACTCAGGGTTGACCTTGTGTCAATACAAAGAAAATAGACAATTTCCGCCAGAAATTAAGACATTGCGTGTTGAGTGGTGGAACTCAACACTGCGCTTTGTCTTAAATACCAGGGCAAAGAAATGAAAATTTAAATATAATCTTTTCCCCGGCGACCTTATTTTTTAGAATTGGTCTTATTTTCAATAAATTTATAATAGCATTCAGTCACATTATCAGAAGACAGTTGGACCCTTCTTCTTTCGAATTCGATTAAAAGTTAGTCAATTTTCCAGTCAGCTGTGAGCCAAATATTGTATTGTTGATGTTTGTCCTGGATATTTGTGCATTTTTGTAAGGATATCCTCTAAAATTAGTTAGAATAATGTGACAGGATTTTTTTACATAAGTTAGGTTTGGCTTGACTAATAAAAGCGCGTCTAAAAGAAATCTATAATCATTAAAGTATTTTATAACATTTTTACCCGCGACGGAACGGCGACTGTATATGTGTTTGGGGTGAGAGGTTGTTTGTTTGTTTGTTTGTTTGTTTGTTTGTTTGTTTGTTTGTTTGTTTGTTTGTTTGTTTGTTTGTTTGTTTGTTTGTTTGTTTGTTTGTTTGTTTGTGTGTTTGTGCAAATTACTATGTCAATTATTTCCAAAACTATAAGTCCGATTTTGATACGGTTTTCTGTGATAGGTTAAGGTTCAATTGGCGTATGTTCTTAGATATGTCTTATTGCCTTAACTCACCAGGGGGCGCTGCAGTAAGCATTTTACGTGAAAACGAATGTTTTCAATTATCTCAAAAAATAATAGTCTGATTTCAATAGATTTTCAGTGGTAGATTCAGGTTTAATTGGTGGATGTTCTTGGATATGTTTTATTGTGTCAAACCACCAGGGGGCGCTGCAGTAAGCATTTGTTTGTACTTTTTTTGTATTTATTTGTCTAAAACCGAAACTACTGCTCCGATTGAAAAGAGTTTTCATAAAAAGATTCATCTTTGCTTGATGCATATTTTAAGATTTTTCTTTTCTTGTTACGGAGAAAGCTCACCAGGGGGCGCAGCAGTAAACATTTGTTTATGCAAATCAAAAACTACTAGTCTAATTTCGATGTAACTTTTAAGGGTAGGTTCAGGCTTAATTGGTGCGTCTTTTCATATACATGTTATAGTGACCACTCATCAGGGGGCGCTGTAGTAAGCATTTGTTTGTATTTTTTTGTGTAAAACCAAAAATTTTCTTGTATTTATTTGTCTAAAACCGAAATTACTTATCCGATTGGCTAGAGTTTTCAGAACT
The DNA here is from genome assembly GCA_019049465.1 of Dryas iulia moderata. Lineage (NCBI taxonomy): Eukaryota > Metazoa > Arthropoda > Insecta > Lepidoptera > Nymphalidae > Dryas > Dryas iulia. The sequence goes on from CM032429.1 coordinate 1,140,215, forward strand.
AGATTCAGCTTTGCTTTGTGCATATTTTAAGATTTTTGTTTTTTGGTTACGGCGAAAATTCACCAGGGGGCGCTGCAGTAAACATTTGTTTATGCAGAGCAAAAACTACTAGTCCAATTTAGATGAAACTTCCAACGATAGGTTCAGGTTTAATTGGTGTTTCTTTTCATATATGCGTTACGGTGACCACTCACCAGGGGGCGCTGCAGTAAGTACACTTGTTTGTGCGAAACTAAGACTACGAGTCCGATTTGAATGTAGTTTTCAATGATAGATTCAAGTTTACTTAGTGCATATTTTCATATATGTGTCATGTATGTTTACTTAGTGCATATTTTCATGTATGTGTTAACTCTCTAGGGGGCGCTGCAGTAAGTAGCTGCTTCTATTTTTTTGTGTAAAACCAAAACGACTAGTACGATTGAAAAGAGTTTTCAGTATTAGATTCCGCTTTGCTTATAGCATGTTTTTAAATTTATATTACAGTGACAAGTCACCAGAGGGCGCTGCACTAAAATATTGTTTGTGCAAAGATAAAATGACGAATTTGATTTGGATGCAGTGTCAATGATAAGTTCAAGTTTAATTAGTGCATGTTCTTGGATATGTTTTATCGTGTTAACTCACCAGGGGGCGCTGCAGTAAACATTTGTTTGTAATATTTAATGCAAAGCTACAACTACTAGTCGGATTGCGCAGAGTTTTTAGTATTAGAGTTACCTTTACTTGGTATAAGTTTTTAGGTTTTTTTTTACGTTATGAACACGCCAGGGGGTGCTGCATTAAACATTTAATTATGCAAAGCTAAAACTACAAGTCAAATTTTGATGCAGTTATCAAAGATAGGATCAGGCTTAATTAGTGCGTGTTCTCGTATATGTATCATGGTGACACCTTACCAGGGGGCGCTGCAGTAAGCATTTGCTTTTATTTTTTGTGTGAAACCTATTTAGACGCAGTTTTCTGTGATAGGTTCTGGTTTAATTGTTGCGTGTTTTTATATGCCATATCTCCTATATATCACGGGGCGCTCCAGTATAAATTAGTTTGTTCAAAATCAAAACTACTAGTGGGTTTTGTGATTTTCACTGATTTGGTTAGACTTAAGTTTCGTGGAAATGTTACGGTGACAATCTCCCAGGCGCTGCAATAAGCATTTGATAACCAGAAAGCATTGGGTTTATAATTTCTTTTGGATTTGCATGAAGATTAATATAAAGTATTTCGATATTATGTAATAATATATAATGTGTATCTATTCACTTTAAAAAGTTTTAAATAAAAAGCAAAATTAAAAATTTTGAAAAAACCCACGACGGTTTAATTGTAATTGAAAAAGGATAAAATAACTGTAAATCCCCCGCCTAAAAGAATATATGTAACGAGATGATGGGGACGACTTCGTCGGGGGCTGCCAGTTGCAATCCCTATTTTAAATATAGTAGCTAACAGTATAGATTTCGTTTTAAAGTTTTTAAATTACCAGTTATCAAAACTGTAAATTCATATTAATATTTTAATTTTTTGGGAACCTGTTTTAACAGCAAGAAAACCTATGAGAAGGTTTGTGCAAACTTAAAGTAATGACAGCCCCCGACGGAGTCGTCCCCATCATCTCGTTACATGTATTCTTTTAGGCGGGGGATTTACAGTTATTTTATCCTTTTTCAATTACAAAAAACCCGTCGTGGGTTTTTTCAAAATTTTTAATTTTGCTTTTTAAGTCGTGTTTATATTTTGACAACCCTAGAGATCGTTTCGATTATTCATCTTCACTATCATAATTATTCCTATGTATTGCCTCCTTTAATATTGCATTAAAGGAAGTTAGAAAAATCTATAAAAAGCACGGCGTTGAGTTCAGCCACTTAAAACGCAATGCCTCCAGAGCTCGGCGGAAAGTGGGAAACAGGGTGCCTTAACATTAAGTTCCTCCTGCCTACCTTGCTGTGTGCTGGATGCAGCAGGAAGCCAAAAAAGAAGAATTATCTATTCTGTACGATGTACAAGAAGCGTAATTTCAAATATACATTTTCACATTATACATTGCCCCTCTCTACAGACATAACACTAGAGCTACGCGCACTGGGCGTGCCGTGGTCGCTGCACGCGTGGACGTTGTCGCTAGCAGCCGCGGCCGACGCCTCGCTCGACCACGTCATAGACCAGTTGCTGCAGGACTTCTTGCAGGTACGAGAATTATACCATCTACTGATTTTATTAATGTGTGAATTTAATTTTAGATATTTGGACAATCTCACTTGAGACCAGTTGTGGTACAGTAGTACAAAATGAGTGTAAACGCGACTGCTTCTGGCTTCGATGCCTACTCGAGGAATAGAAATTAAATATATCCATTTTCTTTCCTCTGGTATCGAGGTAAAACTTCCGCCTTACCACTGCCACACTCAGTGCCTCAAAATTACGGTGGGAAGTTGGGAACGTAGTGACTTAACACTAGGTTCCCTATGCTTATATGCCTGTGGGCGGGAGCACAACATGTAGCTTGAAAAAGAATATAACTTAATGGTGCAAGTTTGGATGAACTTGACATATTTAGAGATTGTAGGTGTTTTAGAACTAGTTACCTATTAGGAAGTGAAATAACGGAAACCAAGTAATATTTTAATTTGTACCTACTCTATTTTATTACTTTGACTTTAACATTTTATTATTTGCTGTCAATCATTCCAGGTGTGTCCGTCAGACGACAGTCACTACAGCAAGCAGTTCATCTACGAGTGCCTCCCTCTGCTTTTCAATATATTACGTTACAGCAAGGTATTTTACATGATTGTTATCTTAATTTTATTTAAAAAAGAAGCTTCTTTTTGAAACCTTATTTTTTTTGTTTTTGATACACTTTCGAAATGATAGTAGATTAAAAATATATTAAGATTACATATATACATTTTACAACTCTAATAAGCACCATATTTTCAACAAACTTCCTTCCTTAAATAAATATAAATGTTACAATTTTTCAATATAAATATTTAAATAATTTAAATATTTTCTCTATAAGGTTTTGGTTGGCAACCCATACACAGTAGGTATAAATATTTCTGGAGTCGTATACTAGGTACCCAACTAAGCTCCCATCAGCAAGCAATTCTTACATTACTAACTGACAGACATCGTACAGCTCATATTATTGGGAGTAAAAATTGTAAATTTGGCATGAATGTCCCATGCAAATGTGTAGGACAATTTTATAAATTGGTATGTTGAATAAATTGAATAAACGAGGCAAACGAGCAGAAGGACCAACTGGTGGTAAGTAGTTACCTTCGCCCATAGACATTCACAACATTCGACTTATAGATGCGTTGCCAGCCTTGGGGAAGTAGTAGGTAAAGAGGAAGAAAAGATGGGAATGGTGGAAATAGGGAGAGCTAGCTTATATATCATCGAACCGGAACACATCATAAGATGGTCATCATCAGGCGGGGAACGAATTATCTACCAAGAGGCTATTGGGCTATCCGCTTTTTACGGGACGTTACCCAGTGGTGGAAGGAAATTGTATTCTAAACCCGTCCCCTAGTCACTATAAAGCTACAACTAGTGTGTAATCTCTGTATACAGAAGGAAGGCACAGTGCTACTGCTAGCGGACATCCTGTGCGCGTGCTACGGCTGGGAGCCGGTGCCGGGCGTCCGGGAGCCGCCGCCCTCCGCGCCCGCCCCCGCGCCGCCCCGTGTTGATCCGTCTTATGTGAATAATCCTTCGCTCGCTGATGTTACGTTTAGGTTAGTATTGTAATTATTGATTGTTTTGGGGTATGTCACGAAAGAGATTTGTGAATACCAAATATATTTTTAGAAATTGATGTAATCGAGTAAACTATCTTACATAATTGTAAGCATTGTGGCCTGGAGTTAATATGGTGATACAAATCTTACTCGAGGATTTATTTTGATTTCCTTTATCGCAATAGAAAAAGTCTTCGTAGTAAAAAACTCTTTGCTCGCCTCTGCCGATCTTTATATTGTATGTGATGTATAAAAAAACAAAAATAACGCCTAGTGATATTTTAATTTTGTTTGTAATGGTATTTGAACACTGAGTATAAAAAAATATGTAAAAGATTGAACGCAATAGAATTAATCTACATCTAATGGAATACCAATAGTGTTTGTAGAGTGCAAGTTCAAGTTCTACTTTCAAATAAATGTTTTGCTTTAACACATAATATATTTGTATATCAGGGTGGAAGGCCGCCTGTTCTACGGGCACAAGATCGTACTAGTATCGGAGTCGCCCCGCCTGCGCGCCATGCTGGCGCCGCCCGCCGCCGCGTCCGCCGCGCCGCCCGCCCCCGCGCCCGCGCCTCCGCTCGTGCAGATTAATGATATACGATATCATATATTCGAGGTTACTATGTTGTTTATTACTTTACGCTCTATACCTAGTGGTATACGTAGTGAGATTGAAGCATCAGACGCTAGAGTCTCTGAATACTGCTTTCGTCTTGCCCTCTGTCATCAATGTCTTCATGCACGCTATCAGGTTTTCGAAGGTTACCGAGGTCGAAAGAAGTAGTAGACTATAGATATATCTTTTTATACCTTACTAGGGGCACGCTCGCCGCGTGATCAGCATCGTCTTGAGCCTCTTTAGGATTCTCTGAACTTTCTGTTCAATCATAATAATATAGCCTATAGCACTCCTGAATAGTGTAGCTTGCTAATAGTGAAATTATTATATTATAGTATGGAAGTATAGATGATATAGTAGGACAAAATATATTTTATATTGTAAATCAGTGTCAATTTCTCTTAAACACAGATCAGTTCACCAATTGTTGGTTACGTTACACTCTTTTTATTCTTCTAATTAAAGATTCATCATATCTTCCACGCATGATAAAATTCCTTCATTAAAAGGTAAAAAGTTAAGTCAATTTAAGTCACAATTATGAACGATTCGAAACAAAATTAACAATAAGTAAATATCATACTTCCACAGCAAGTAATGAAGTACCTCTACTCCGGCGGGTGCTCGTCCCTGGAGCTGCCCGCGGGCGACGTGCTGGAGGTGCTCGCCGCCGCCTCCTTCTTCCAGCTGCTACCACTGCAGAGACACTGCGAGGCTCGGGCTGCTAAGACTGTTGATTTACATAACCTGGTGTCTGTTTATATACATGCTAAGGTTGGTAACTTGTGTTGTTTCAATTGAAATGTGTTTTTAGCAGTTTTATTTTTTGGAATAAATTATGTAGGTACCTAAGATACGGTAATTCAAATAGTGAAAATTATCAAACAGCTGATGTGTCTACGGTATTGTTTATAATGTTCTACTTGCCAGTGTGAAATAGATTCATAGAACTTAAATAAGACTTAGAAAATTATTATTGTAGTAATGTAATATAAAATATATTACATTATTAAATTAATAATAGTAATATAAAACATATAGCTTGATTTCAATTATAGTTTTAGTTAATCAGCTCAAGCAAGCCTTTTTCCACATGGCAGGGTAATTTAAGAGAACAAGTGTCAAAACACTTATCTGCTTTCCGATCCAATCGATTCCGATTGGCCAAACTCAACGTCACCCTTTGTTGTAGGTACCAGAGCAAAAAAATAAAAATAATATATTATAAACATTTCTGCGATTAAGTATCAAACCCAATACTATTGCGACGGTCTCTATTTAATTAAAAATAAAGTTAGGTAGACGTCAGTTGAGAATAATATGAAATTACTGATTTTTTATTACAACTACGAATATAAAATTTATTTTAAATAAACAATGTTTCCTCAGGTATATGGCGCTACACAACTATTAGAATACTGCCAAGGATTTCTTCTACAGAACATGGTCGCTCTGCTTACGTACGACGACTCCGTCAAAAGACTTCTATTTGGCAAACGCTTGCCCGGACACAACGTGCTAGCAGGCTTGTTGGCTACGCTGCAAAAGAGAATCGAATCCAGAAAAAACCAGGCCAAGAACAGGTAGCAGTAAAAGGTAGAACTTGGTGAAGAAAATGGAAATATTAAATATTTTCATCCCTCGAGTGGGAATCGAACTCGTAACCAGTCGCGTTTCAGTCGCACTTTGTGCCTACAGGGCACGACTGCTATTTGAATTACTGAATGTTAATGTTTCATGTTTTTAAACTAATTTTCCTATTTAATTTATTTTGGCTAAATTATCTGTGTGTCTTGATTTGTACTTTTTTATGCTAATGTTTATTTCAGTATATTATGTGTAATTAAAATTTGTAAATGACTGATAATATTTTTTTATCTGACTTTTATTTTTAAAATATCATTTATTATTCAAAGATGTTATATTATTGTAGACAAACGTAATTATGAATTCGTGTTAAACAATAAGAATCATAAATCGCAATCGTAAGTAAAAAATATTTAATATGTATACTTAATTGTCCTCTAAATTCGTAAATAAAAACTATTTTTGTAAAAAAATATATATTTTTATATAACATGCAATATTTAGGAAGAAAAAACTAATACAAAGAGCAAAATGTAGACAATAAATATGCACAAGAAATATATTTTAGAATATAAGATTTAAATAAAATAAGCCATTGCACAAATATTACTATAATAATGTACATAAATAATATTTTCATAGCCTGTTGTATTTATAAAAAATAAACATTATATTTTTATAATCTATATTGGCTTGATTTTATTACAAATATTTACAGATATTTTTGACATTGTTTATGTAGATATTTTAAGATATAAGAAAATAGATATTTTGAAATGAATAATGTTTGTTTATAAAATATAATGTTAGTGTCATCAGTTTAATAGTGGATTTGTGACTCGTGTCTTAAAGTATTATGTAATTGTGTAATTATTGTTGAAATAAAGTTTTGTATTTTATCATCGTGTTTTTTCTTGTATATGTTATTTGTATATAATTATTTATGTTTTTTTTTATAATATATTCTTTAAAAATTGTAGATTGTACACTAGAGTTTCGCAAGAAGGTAGTTTAAGTTTTTTTTATCAACGTATTTTATTTAACCCCTGAAGGTGTTAAAGAGAGATGAAAGTTTATATGAAAATTAATTAACCTTAATGAATTTAGGAAATAAAATCTAATACACATAAAATTGAGATTATAATTTTTTTTCAAGCAAAATTTGTGACTTAAATGTTGTAAATTTATTTATGACTAAATTGTAAATTAAAATTTAGTTTTCTTTTTTTCGTTACTTCGCCCATCTCATACTGCATCGAACTGCGCCACGACGTGGTGAATAATTTAATATCACCACTGTACTTATGCATATCATCATCATGTCAGCCGTTCGGCGCCCACTGCTGGACATAGGCTTCCCCCAAGGATCTCCACGACGATCGGTCCTGTGCTTCCTTGACCTTGACCAGATCGTCGGTTCACCTTATAGTAGGCCTGCCTACTGATCGTCGTCCAGTACGTGGTCGCCACTCGAGAACCTTTCCGACCCAACGGCCATTGGTTCTCCTCTTATGCATAACTTACGCCTAATTCGTTAAAAGGTGATTCTTCGCAGTGGTGGCAACTTTTATCATTAACAAGAGCAGCTGCTGAATTTCTCGTAATTACCTTCTTAATGAAATTCCTTTTTGGACATTTTGAAGTAATTAAATTGTTTTTATCCAATTAGACCTAACATCTCTGTCTTCTGTTGCGTCGTTTCAACCGTTGGTATAAAATTACACTTAAAAAATTTTTACGTCCGTCTTCCTTCGACTAATAAAAAAACCCTACTGAACCTTGTTGGACACGGCAACTCGCATTCAACGCCTGACAAACGTGCGTCATGTGAACACTTTAGAAAAACTTTGCTATATGAAATATGAAAATAACGCCTTGAAATTATTTGCTTAACAAAATAAGACTTTTTATCGTCTCATTTCATAATGAGGTGGTGAAGATAAGATCTGGGTAGTTTTATGACTCTGATCTGATGAAATCTTAGTTAATCCACGTGAAAGAAGCCGCGTGGACCAATTACTAGTGAGTGTAGTTAAAACTTTACTTTTGACATTATAAAAGAATTAATATATCTGTAATTAAATCTAAATATATTTTCCCACCATTCTTATCAATTTCTTATCAATTTTTTAATGGTTGCCAAGAAAGTTTCATTAAATATTCCTATTAGTTATTTTCCACCCATACAAATATAATTCATGCGGGTTACTCAATTAGTGTAAAAACGGCGAAATATTTTATGATAAAAGTACATTCACATATACAAAAGTTTGTATAGCTAACAAAAAATATATTAGTTAAAGAAAAAGATAGTTTATATTTAACTAATGCGATTTTAGACCAAATTGAAAAAAAACTTTTTTTGATATGATTTAATCTTACACTTCCAAACCAATACATATTAGATATGGCAATTTAAAAAAGTAATAATTATATTAATATGCCAATAATGTGTTAATTATAAAATGTCTCGTTAATATAAAAAAAATGTGTCTAATTTTTACGACAAAAAGCTTGGCTGCAATTGTGAATAGTGTTGCCAACATTTAAAATGTGTCAACTGTTTCTTGTCTATGGCTGGCATTAACACTTAGTATCTACACCACTAATTTCAATTGCAAAAATGTCAAATTGCTTCTGGTCCACATGGTGGAGTGATGTATTTGATAGGTAGAAGGAATTTTTCATATCGTCTATAATATAGTAAAGTGTAGTGTTTATTTTATTAAATGTCGTGACAGTGACTAAAAATGCAGTTCTATAAAGAAAGGATTCTTAACGCTGCCCAGTTAAAAAGACTTAGTGAACACAAATATTCGTGTACAAGTGCTAGTATATTGGATGCTTGGCTCCAGCCCTGGTGGTGCTGGCTGGTCTCTAAGACGCCGCTATGGCTCGCTCCGAATCTCATTACAATTCTAGGTTTAATAGTCAATATTGTTACCACACTCATATTGGTTTGGTGAGTACTTTTATTGCGACTTTGCTTATTAATCATTGCGAAAATTGTGTCATGCTTTATAGCCGCGGAACGACTTTCATTTTTGCCTGTAAAGCTGCAACTTTCTTTTAACCTACATATTTAATTATTATAACTGTTCTGTAATCTGTAGCAGATTTTTCATTATTTGGACAATCTTTTCCGTTATACGGGAATCTGTCATGCGATTGGCAGAACGAGTCGCGCCACTGTCTGATAAGATACGAAAAAGAACAAATTATTATTATATCATTCGCAAATACAAATTATAAAATGTTTTATCGTCATAAAAAATCACAATCAGTAGCAACGAAAATAAATAATCATGGATAGAGTAAAAATTAATAAATGCAATTACATCGAATTTTCCTCATAATTATGGATACATAACATAATTATTACTTCGACTGTGTTATGGACATAATAATTATTATACAATGTTTTAGTATTTTCGTAATATATGTTTTAAGAAATTAAAATAATTTATCTTATAATATAAGTATACTAAGTCAAAAATTTAAAAAAGCAATCATATTAAATCATTAAAAATAAATTATTAATGAAATAAATTTATTTCGATCATTTCATGAAGTGACAATTGAGCCAATCACACTTACAGTAAGACACTGTCCCATTATACCACAGTTTACAAATATTTATCAATTATTAATAAAGTAAAAAATTACATACTTTTTTCAATAAAAGTATATAGATATTAGCAACAATTTTTAAAACACCTCTCCATTATGATAGTATCATGTAATTAAGAAACTGTAAAAATGGAATTAGATAATGACTCCACAAGGCTGTTGAACCTGAGTGACTAATGCTGATTTTACTTTTTGAGATTCATATTCATATATTATCTTTATGACATTCTCATATCAAATAATATAGTAGTGAAAAAAGAAATTTTAATTGAAAATATTTGCCTGACTAAAATAGTTTCACGCTATATCCCGCACACAGCAGGGTAGGCAGAGGGAACCTAGTGTTAAGACACTCTGTTCCCCACCTTCTGCCAAATTCGGAGGCATTGTGTGTTAAGTGGTGGAACTTAATGCCGCGGCTTACCTCAACACCAGAGCAAAGAAATGGAAATATTAAATATTTCCACTCCTCAAGTGGGAATCGAACCCACAACCAGTCGTTTACAGTCACACGCTTGTGCCACTGGGCCACGACTGGCCACAACTAAAAATGTCTACCTAAAATTCTTTAAATTACGCTTGATATTGAAATATGAATATTAACATCCAGTAAAGACTATTATGGGATAGTGTGACATTGTTTCACTTTATAATGGCTGCAGGTTTAATTCCTTCTTGGAGGAATATCATTTTTATTTCTCCTTCTCTTCTGCCTCTCAACACATAATTTCTCAGATTTAGATGGAAAATGAAGAACATAAATCTGCTATTTTATCTAGTTATGTGTAAATTCATAGAAATGTTTAAAAGTTATATCCTGAAAGGTTAGTAGTCACATATCAAGTTTTATCAAGTCATTTTAACTTTCATTTTGTAATTTATTTTTAATAAAACTAAGGCAAAACATGATAAAAACATGTAAAATAAATTTAATATAGGAAAAAGGTTTATATGAGGTAGTGTTCTTTTTTTTTCATATTTCTAATTATCGCTACATGCTTAATTGATTTAATTATGATTAAATATGTATTCAAACTTACTACTAGAACTTTTTAACTAGGACTACACAACTGGAGTGATGACAATATATTTCTAGTAAATTTCATTGGTCGCTTGCTTCAGTTTTGACATATGCCTATTACATAATTTACAATATGCTGATTAGAGGTCATTGAACATGAACTTGATGGTATTAAATCAGCCGTTGTTTGATTTTCACTATGTTTTATAAAGCATGAGGCTGCCAAGGTACAGTGTGAAATTATCTTTATATATGCAATGATTGTGGGTTCCATTTCTTTATTTTTCTCATATGGTAGTAAAATAGTCAACAGTCAAATAATTGTTTCTGCGGAAATTAGAGAAAAGAGTATCTTGTTTGAATTCTCTTACTGGTAGTCACTATTCCAATATATATTAGGTAAAAAATATATACAGGAGATTAACATTTTATCAATTTACAGTTACTTCCTGCATTAAGCAGATTAGAACTTGTGATATAACATTATGATAGCAGATTATTGTTATCATTTATTTATATATATTGTATTGTTTTTGGAATATCAAACTTTTTTTATATTTTTGAAGTAGAAAAAGCTGCTAATAATCATTTCAAGCTACAAGTGTTTGTTTCTATTGACTTTTTGCTATTATTTACTTGAATAGAGATTTATGAAACTTGATATATGATTTCTTATATATAAATGCCATTGTGGTGCATTGGGACAGCTTCTGACTGTAATGTGATGGTTGTGGGTTGGATTCCTGGCATGGTAATACTAAATTTTTGAGTTACACTCCTCGACACAATGTCTTGACACTAGACCCTCTCTGACTTACCTGTTTGCGGGAAAATATTTGAAGATTCTTAGTATATAATATAGAGAGCTAATTTCAAACAAAATTTCATACTAATTAATATATTTTTGGTAATAAAGGCTTTTATGGATTAATGTGACTGGTTGTGATTTTAAAGTTCACTTTGGGGAAAGATTATATATGAATTATTTTCATTTCTCTGCTTTGGCATGACAAATAGTAGTGGAAAACCAAATGCATTGTCATTTGATTTGTAACATCTACCGTTTGACTTGCTAGTTAGGATAAAGAGTGAAACTGTATAAACCTTTTTATAGTGGATTTTTAAATAATAATGTCCATTCTATTTATTTATCAGTTATTTTCTTGAAAGACAGTTATATTAGGCGTACATAAAGTAGAGCTAGCTCTAGGAAACGGGAAAGTGTTTCTGGGAAAGTTTATTATTATAGTCTAGTAAATTACTCGCTGTAACGACTGTACTATATTAGCTTGTCACATTTAACTCGTGTTGCATGTTTAACGAGACTTAGCTTTTGTGTTTTCTAAAGTACATTCCTTCTTTTTTTTATTATTGTTTATATTTTTTTTTTATATATTAAAATGAGAAATATAATTGTTGTTTTTTTTAATATAATACTTCAGGTTTTACATTTTTTTTGCATAATAAGTAGGTAGACTAAGGATAGTTCATTTCTTTCTCCTTCAGCCTAAAATGCAAAGATTGAGTGATGAAACTCAACGCTGTGCTTTGTTTTACTAACTAAATTATGAAAGTTTTACTACGTAATCAATACATTACTCATAAGTTTTATGTCCTTAATTAAAAATGCTTGGAATTATTTTTTTAATTATATTTATTGTAAACAATAAAAAATATATATGTATGTAATTATAACCTAAATGGTAAATGTTGAATCACTTTATTTTATTATGCTATTGGAAGGCATTGGAACAATATTGGTCTTTAATTATTATAATTGTAGGTTTGATCTCTACTTGGGGAAAAGGAGATAAAAGTTATGACAAGTGTCATTGCTCACTAACATTTGGTTCTTTGCTTAGAGTGATCTAATATAAATGAAAAAAGTAATGTATTACACAAACTCGGGACCTAACATGCAATATTTATAACTTTCTTTCTTAAAATACAAAGATTATTTATAGCATTAATAATAGTAATAAAATTGTGGCCAGTCGTGGCGCAGTGGCACAAACGTGTGACTGTAAACGACTGGTTGTGGGTTCGATTCCCACTCGAGGAGTGGAAATTGTATTTTCATTTTCTTCGCTCTGGTGTCGAGGTAAAGCGCGGCATTAAATTCTGCCACTTAACACGCAATTTACCGAATTCGGCGGAAAGTGGGTAACGGAGTGTCTTAACACAAGGTTCCCTCTGCCTACACTGCTGTGTGTGGGAGCTAAAAAAAATATGGTAATATCGTTTGTATGTGCTAGAAAAAGGCGCGAGTAGTATGGCAACAAAATCTTTGTATAATCTACGAAAAAATCTCGGCCTATCTAGAATTATTATTAGCTAGTTTCTAACATGTATTTTGAAGCATGTAACATGTATTCCAATGGTATCATTGTCAATATATAATTATCTGTAAATGCTTGACTTAAAAAAATATATATATTAAAAAAAAAAATCGTCCCGCTGAGTTTCTTGCGCCGGTTCTTCTCAGGTCTGAGGCATTAACTTTAGTGAACCGGTGGTAAATTGTTTGACGTTCAAAAAATGAAGCATGTAACTTCTTACTTTGAATAAAATTATTCGACTTTGACTTTGACTTTGAAGGCAGTATTAGTAGGGTCTTATCAAAGTTGGTTACGTAGAGAGATGATCGGACAGAAGCGACGAGCGTTAATGTATTTGAAAGCGGCCACTTAAACCTAGATTTGATTTCCAAGTTTGCCTTTTGCATATGATGTGGTAATTCCAAGGAACGCTAAGGAGTTTCTTCTACTGGAGTATTAGGAATTATATTAGAAAACGCAAAAAGTATGGGTAATTTTTTGTTGATGCAATATGACTAAGCTCTTGCGTTTTTTTACTGCTTGCGTGATTTTGAACATTAATGTTTTTGCCTATAAAACATTCTTAATGTTACATTAATCACCTTTTTTATTTCATTTTAAAATAGAAATACATTGAGTTTAAAAAAAAATAATAATAATTGTATCAGAAATAATATAATAGGGGTCAGCCGTGGCGCAGAGGCACAAAGTGTGACTGTAAAGCGACAGGTTGTGGGTTCGATTCCCACTCGAGGAATAGAAATATTTAATATTTCCCTTTTCTTCGTTCTGGTGTCGGGGCGAAGTGCGGCGTTAAGTTCCATCACTTAACACGCAATGCCTCCAGAATTCGGCGGAAAGTGGAGTACGGAGTGTCTTAACACTAGGTTGGTGTGCAGGATACAGCGTGAAGTTAAAAAAAAAGTAATAATAACTTTATAACATTAAACTCATATTTAAAAAATTGTCTTACAGGTATAGCCCAGATGCAAGACAGGAGCCACCGAGATGGGCCTGTGCATTATGTGCATTAGGTGTCTTCATATATCAAAGTTTAGACGCTATAGATGGGAAGCAAGCCCGTAGGACTGGCAGCCAGTCACCCTTAGGAGAACTGTTCGACCACGGCTGTGACAGTATATCAACAGTGTTCATAGCCCTGGGGGCATGTATAGCTGTGAAGTTGGGGGAATACCCCACTTGGATGTTTTTCCAGGTTGGTATTGCCAGATTGTTTTGTTTTTTTTTGTATGGTTAGTTGTTTTGTGGTTAAAGGGGATACCCCAGTTGATCGTTTTTAGTTTTGTTTTTAAGTTTATGTTTTTTAATGTTATAAGTCATTATATAATATACCTATATAAATTATGTTTGATATTGTCAAAAATTTACAATTGTAGTTTTATATGTATAAGAAAACTGATTAATTAATCTACTGAGGAGTGAACGTAAATCATGTTGTTCATTTGCACCTGTCCAAGTAGATGTCACTAAGTTCATCATTATTCTTTTAATCAGGTTTATTTAAAAAAAAATGTTGTATGTATTTTTTACAAAGTCATAATTAGGGACTATAGTGAAATTAGTAAGGAGTTTCTATTAATTCAATATTTTTTAAAATAAAAATTACAATTTGGAATATTTCAACCTACAACTAACTGATGTTCACGCTACCATTGCACCACAAAGATGTTTCTTTCATTATAAATAATAAATATTATTTTCGAGATAACAATTTACGCGCGGTATATAAATCAATACGTATTTATTTATAACTAACTATATTAGGTCCAGTTGATCGATCTGTGTGACGTCATGAATTTAAATATGGCCAAGTGGGAAAATATTTTTGTCGTTTGATGTTATCGTGGGGCAATGAGAACGGGTTTAAACAATAAAACATTTTGTGTTTATGGCCCAGTGGCACAAGCGTGTGACTAAACGACTGGTTGTGGGTTCGATTCTCACTCGAGGAGTGAAAATTATATTTCCACTTTCTTCGCTCTGGTGTCGAGGTAAAACGCAGCGTTAAGTTCCGCCACTTAACACGCAAGCCTCCGAATGCGGCGTAAAGTGGGGAACGGAGTGTCTTAACACAAGGTTTCCTCTGCCTACCCTGCTGTGTGCGTGATACAGCATAAAACAATTAACAGCTTTAAGCTTTTTCCCTCGTGGCGTGATAAAGATAGCGGGGTTGTCAGAGAGAACATAGTGTTAAGACACTCCTTTCACCACTTTTTGCCTGAAATCGAGACATCACATGTTGAATTGCGGAATTGAGCACCACGCTTTGTCCTACGTACCAGAGCGTAGAAATGAAAATAGTCTAAATATAATCATTTTACCGAGAGGGAATTGAAAACTATCGGTAACATTCAGACCGTTATACAGTGTCCCACTATGCTACGATAGCCTAGGATATAAAAAAATAATAATTTTGTATTATTTTTTTGGATTTGAAGGTTTTGTTATTTTATGCGGCCTTTTTGTCTTTTTCATTGGATATTTTTGTCCTGGCTTATAGCTTTACAATTTGCTTTACTTTTTACTTGTCAGTGTCATGTCATTTAGATTTTTCTTCTAAATTAAAGTTTCAGTTTTAGACTCGGTTTTATATATTAAAAACTCCCTTCATACGTATATGTTAGAGTGTTACTTCTAGTCTAGTGCATGCAATTTTCTCGTATTTCTTTTGAAATGCAATGTAAGGTTAAGTAGGTACTACGCTTTGAAAGCTGTGTACAGCTGTTTTATATACTAGAAATGTTAATGATTTACATTTTTTTCATTCATTTTTCATATACAGTGAAGTTAGCTGCACGCTTTTTCTACAGGTAGAGTAGGCAGGGAGAACGTAGTGTCAAGACACTCCGTTCTCCCCATTCCTCTCGAATTTGGCTTTAATTACGGTCTTATTTACAAGAGCGGAGAAATAAAAATAATTGAATTAATATCATTCCACCGAGTGGGAACCGAAAAGAGAACCAGTTAGATTAGAGCTAGAAAGAGTTAATGTGCCACTGCGCCTTTATGGCCTAAATAAATAAATTAAGGGTTCCGTTCGTTAAGTTCTGACACTTAACAAACAATGCAAAGTCTGGAAGACTTCGGCGGGAAAAGGGGAGCTGAGTGTCTTAACACTAGGTTCCCTCTGCCTATCCTGCTGAGTACGGGATATAGAAATTATGTTGAATTGCGGACTGAGTGCCGTAGTTAGTACGAGTCTGATGAAACATTAAGGTTATGAAATGAAATTAGACTAGTAGAATATCTTATTCAAGGAACTGGCTAGATATAAGGTCCAGCTTTCAGTTTCGCCTTCCAATGCATTGTAAATTTTAAAATAGCAGAAAGTGGAGAACTCTATTCTCTTCTGGTTATGACGTAGGAGCATAGAATATAAAATTCCACAGATTGTTTTAGATTTACCAATGAAAAAATTTAAAATCATTGTAAAAAATACTTTAATAAGTTAAGCTGCTCTGTAGAAGAGTATTTAAAGGATAAAAATGCGTGGGATTAATCTGAATAAGTCCAATGCCGGTTAGCTACCATTGTATCAAATAATAAAATTGTAATTTATATATTTGAAAAGAGCAACTGTTGAGTTTCTGGCCGGCTCTTCTCAGCAGAACTGCCTTCCGAGTCGGTGGTAGCTTATGTACATTCGACGATTCAAAAGTGCTTACAAAAGTCTATTTGAATAAAGATATTTTAGAAAAAAAATGTTATGTACTTTCACTTAACTACTCCACAGAATGGAGGAAATATGTAATGATATTATTACCCACTAATTAATTGTATTGTGCAACATTTTTTTTATATTGTAGCTTTACGCTTGCATACCCAAATCAATCTAGACAGAGAGAAAATAGTGTTAACACACTTAATTATCCTAGTCTTCGTCTAATTTCAAGACTTAAAGGGCTAAACGAGAATCGAACCCAGATCTACCACAGTCAGGTCTTATCAATAAATACGATATTTATCAAATATGATATTTTCAATTTTTCACATGTCAGTATAGATTGCCCACATTAATGCGTATAATCAATACGAAAGACCTTGAGTATAGTTCATTGAGTAGCACTGTGGTTGCCTAGAGAGCTGCCCGGGGACTTGGCAGCGCGGTATCGTCTCAGCTCGCACTGGCTGCGAGCCAACGGATGTATTCTTCCTAATTCGGTTTATCAGACTTTGTTATGGTCTAGATTTTTATATTGTGTAGTAATTAGTTCTTTTTTATAATTGCGACGTTTAGTTAGAAAGCATTGACACTGAAATTGAAAGCAAAATGTCTCTATTTCGGTCGGAAAGTGGAAGACGGAGTGTTTTGACACTAGGTTCTCTCTGATATCTAGAGTCTATTATATTTCGTCATTTTAGGCGTAATATTTATTTATATGCTTTTACCCGGATAACGATTTCCCTGTTCATCAAGGCCGCGCTTTTAATATTTTTGTAAATAGTAAAAACAAGGGTTTTAAATTTTAAAGAAATTTATAGATCACGTGATCACGTCATGTATTTCTTTTAAAAAGCGACATTTTTATGATTAACATTTCATGATATAAAAACAGAAACGGCTCGCTACAAATATGTATACAGGTGTTTACTTCACTTTACGTTGTATATGCATATATTATAATATTAATTAATTATTCATTAATTTAGGGGCCAGTCGTGGCTCAGTGGCACAAGCGTGTGACTGTAAACAACTGGTTGTGGGTTCGATTCCCACTCGAGGAGTGGAAATATTTAATATTTCCATTTTCTTCGCTCGCTCTGGTGTCGAGGTAAAGCGCGGCGTTAAGTTCCGCAACTTAACACGGAATGCCTCCAAATTCGGCGGAAAGTGGGGAACGGAGTGTCTTAACATTAGGTTCCCTCTGCCTACCCTGCTGTGTGCGGGATATAGCGTGAAGCTATTATTTTTAATGTATTAATTAATCTCAAAAATTCTTTTAAATTTAACATTTAAGAAGTATAATAAATTTTACGTAATAACTTAGAGGCAATTACGTTTAAAGTGTCTTTACTAGGCGTCAGTTGCGCAGTATTACCTAATACTGCTTTTTATTAAGATAGTAATATCATACGGAACGACTGTCGAAAGAGAAAATGATTACGTGACTATCTAGGTGCTTCGTATGATGCTTTCTGACTAAATTGAACGTTTAAGAGAATGATGCAGTTGCAGTCGTAGATCTGAATGATTATAAAAAATATTATTTCATTTATGCGCCATATTTTGCATAGTAGAGTAATCGGAGAGAATATAGTGTTAAGACATTCCGTTTGCCAGTGGTCCACCACTCAACGGAGAGTTCCAACTCAATGTCCCAATTTGTTGACAGCGGGAAAACAAAATGATTTAAATATTATTATTTTCCCAGTGTGGGGCCAGTCGTGGCGCAGTGGCACGAACGTGTGACTGTAAACTACTGGTTGTGGGTTCGATTCCCACTCGAGGAGTGGAAATATTTAATATTTCCGTTTTCTTCGCTCTGGTGTCGAGGCAAAGCGCGGCGTTAAGTTCAGCCACTTAACACGCAATGCCTCCGAATTTGGCGGAAAGTGGGGAAAGGAGTGTCTTAACACTAAGTTCCCTCTGCTACATCAGGATACAGGGATACAGCGTGAAGCTAAAAAAAATAATTTATTTTCCCGAGGGGGCATTGAACCCACAAACATTGGTTCGCATTCGGATGCAGTTCCATTACGCCACCATAGCCTCTGTTCTCTATTAAAATATCATTTTATTCATCATATACGTTAAAAAACAAAATGTTGACTATACGCTGTAAAGGCGTTTGAAATACCACGAAATATCTTTAAAAAATGTACGTTATAAATGTTCTTCAAAAAAATAAACATATTTTAGCCAATAACAGACAAGCAAGGTTTTGGAAACTACACATTTTTAACATTTGCGAGGATTTTGCGCAAACTGCGGGAGGGATGTGCGCGATAATTCAGGACAAGATGTTCCGCTCCGGCGATATAAAGGCCAATGAACTAGTTTAGTTATGGCTTGTGAAATTAAAGTACTTTCGTATACATTACTATTCTACATGATAATATTATGATATACTTATATCTATGTAGGTATATTGCCATGATAATTGTTATGGTTGAGATATGTATATTGTATATATTATAATGTGTGCACGGCAGTGTGGTGTGCCAAGTTCCCGTGTGGAATTTAATTGTAAAAAAATATATTTTACTATATATGTACCATGTGCATTTAGTAAAGGGTAGTAATTTTAATATTACAAACAGACACTCATATTGAATAAATTTGTATATATCAAATATCGATTAATTCTTAATGTTTTTTTTTTATTTTATTACATATAAATATTTATTGCTTTCTGTGGATTATAAGGCATCGTTAAATTACACGACTCATATTTAAATATAATGCGTATTAGTAATTATTAGTAATATGAATTTTTTTTAGGTATTGTTTTATTAATTATGATTTTAATCTCTTCGTTTATTTATATTAAGGTTTACAAATTAACTGTTTATTTGCAACCTCTGTGTAACTGTACAACTTTTTGTTATATTTTTTGTGAAATTATTTAATGAAATAATGATCAGGTCATCGTAGAGCAGTGGTAGATACATATTTAGACTAAAAGAGATTATGTAAAAACGATCCCCACTTAGGGGTATGCTTATATTTAAATTATTTTTATTTTCTCTCTCTGGCACGAGAGACGTTGCGTTGAACTTTAACTACTTCCTACATAATCTCTTATAATCACTTGGCAAGTGGACAACACAGTGTTTTGCCACTAGAGTTTGTCTATCGAACGAGAACGTCAAGTTGAAAAATTTTAATCATATTTTTAACTTGCTTAAAAGGCATTCTCTACCATAAAATTTATTTTTGTTGAGATTAAGTGGAAAGTAGGGAATAGAGTGTTTTAACACTATATTCTTTCTGCCTACCCCGCTGGGTGAGGGATACAGTTTGAAGTTAAAAAGAAACAAAATTATACCTAACTGAAAATGGTACAATATGATGAAATTCTTAAACACTACTTGCTTACCTATGTATAAATGCGAAAGCCTGTCGGTTTGTCTGTCAAGCTTTCACGGCTAATCTACCGGTCCGATTTGGATGAAATTTAGAATGAAAGTAGTAAAACATCCAGGGTCAAACGTAAGCTACTTATTTTTTCAAAAATCAACCTCTTAGGGGATGAAAGTATATGAAAAATCTAAACCGCTTGACCGATTGTGATGATTTTTGGCATAAATATTGTTGATAATCCAAAGTTAAACATAGTATACTTTATTTATATATATTTTTCAAAAACCCACCCTCGAGAGTTGCAATATAGCGAAACAGTTATGTAGTTCACACGGCGAAGCTGCGAGCAGACCACTAGTATTTATATAAAAACTAAAACTAATGTATAAAATCTATGTTTTCAGTGTTTTTGCGCAATGACACTATTCTACTGTGCTCATTGGCAGGCGTACGTCACGGGTACGCTCAAAATGGGACGAATTGACGTAACCGAGGCACAGTACGCCATCATCGGGATACATTTAGTATCCGCGATACTTGGCCCTGAGGCGTGGACCACTCAGGTAATGTAATCTTTTACTTAATATTTTAATGCCTTCTTTTGCATATTTTTAACATTTTTAAAGTGTTTTCACACACTTAGTAAATTGAAAGAGTTAAACATTTGAACGCAGCGGGATTCGAACCCGCACCTCTTGGTAACCCTCCAAGTGCTCTGACGCATGGGTTAGCGTGTTCAAATCTCGCTGCGTTCAAATTTTTATACGTTTACTAAATGTCTTTTTCTTTTTTTGCATATTTAGCAAAATATTATAATTTTAATAACTAAGAGACGTGTATAGTATTTATCGAATATTAACAGGATGATTTTAAAATATCAATTTCTTCGATTAGTTATGGAGATCGATTGGAAACGACAAATGTATATTTATTCTGTTTTTTATATATTTTTTCTTAAAAATACCCACATGAATTATAATTTAAAACGTTTTAAATATATAAGTATCGAATCTGGACTATATTCTCGGCATGAATTGAAAGCTAGTGTTCAGTTAATGACTTGTAAATTAAATCGGAATGTCTGTTACCTATTGAGGACAATGATGATGTACAACTTTTTTATATATAATAATTGAACTTTTATCGCCTATATATACGTATACCAACAGTGGTTAATATTGCATGATATATGCTTACGGTATATGCTGGAACAATGCTTCTTATTGCATATTAGCTGTAAAAAGCGAATCAGTATTGTAATTATTTTATTAACATTTTTCTTACGAAGCCCATGTTTAGTTTAGCATACACTAACCTGTTTTGTTAGTTACGTATTAATGTAGACTGTAAATGAAATGTGCATAAATACAAGAATATTTTTATGCACTATTAGTGTTTTATCTTTAAGAATGTTTGAAAAACATATCGCACCTACTAATAATACAATAATTTTGTAACACAAAATATGGTGAACTAGGGACCCGGTCGCGACTTCGCCGCATGTTCTGCGACTTTTTTTTGAGCCCCTTTAGAATTCTCTAAATTTTCTGTTCAATCATATTAAAATATAGCCTATAGCATTCCTGAATCGTGTAGCTTTCTAATTATGAAAGAATTTTCATGATCGGTTAAGTATTTCCGAAGAATATCCCTTACAAAGATACAAACATTACATATTTATTATATTAACATAGATTTGAGACGATTCTATCTTCAAACGTTAAATTAGCTTTACTTTTGAATACAAAATGTCAAATTTGCCATATTTTGTGTTACAACTCTTTTTATTATTAGTGTGATATGTAAAACGGAAAATTTTAAATACTATCGGTTATGCAATAGTAAATTTAGAATAAATATAAGGTTTACAATAGCGAATGGCTCTAGGGCACGTTGGAAGTGCGTTACTCGCTGGGAGTGGTCGCTGTGGCGGGCGTCATATTAACTCTGGCTTCGCTCGCCGCCGCCATCGCGGCCGGCGGCGTTGGCAAGAACGGCTCCACCGTCGCTGTGAGATATCGATATATCTATGGGGGGCACGAGAGATCGATTATTAAACTAAACCAGAGGCCAGTCGTGGCGCAGGGGCACAAAGTGTGACTGTAAAGCGACTGGTTTTGGTCTCGATTACCACTCGAGGAGTGGAAGTATTTAATATTTCCATTTTCTTCGCTCTGGTGTCGAGGCAAAGCGCGGCGTTAAGTTCCGGCGCTTAACTCGCAATGCCTCCGAATTCGGCGGAAAGTGGGGAACTGAGTGTCTTAACACTAGGTTCCCTCTTGCTGTGTGCAGGATGCAGCGTGAAGCTTAAAAGAAAAATATATATATTTTATAGTTTCTCACTGTATCCCGCACACAGAAAGATACCTAGTGTTCAGACACTCCCTTCCCCATTTTCCGCCCAATACTGAAGGTATTGCGTGTTAAGTGGCGGAACTTAATGCCGCGCTTTATATAAATCCACCACAATAACCAGATCGAAGGAAATTATATCTTTTTAAAGAAATATTAAGGATTATATAGATGGGGCTTTTGGCTTTCTTATGCTAAGTAATCGAACTCTCGTTCCACTTTTATAAAATTTTATGGGCTTCTCTATCTACCTTATTTCTTTCTATATATCTTATATAATAATTATGTATATTTACTAAAATTGTAGCTTTGATTGGCCTCATACTTATCTTTATATATTCTAATCACGAATCGCTTTAGTTTTTCATTAATTTTTTTTTATCTATTATATGTATATTTTGTATCTAAATAGTTTAGTTAGGGATACATTATTAGTTAATGTAATAAAATAATATTTGATTTGATACTTTAAATCATCGCTTGTATCATGTGGGTTTTTTTAATAGCATGTATTTATTTTATTTGATACATAGATTTTGCTCTCTGTTTATTACATTTGTTTTTCTTACGTATTGAGCATTATCTATGGTTTGTTTAAATATTCAGTGTATTGGTTATTTACTCGTTATCCATATTGTTTTAGATTAAGTAATTTTTTTTTATGTAATTATATTGTTGTTTATTATTATGGTTCTAATCATGTGGGTCTTCACTCATTATTCAAATTCAACATCAAAATCTTTACAAATACAATTAAAGATGCAGATTGCCATGTTTTTGATAAATTAAGGGTTTTTAAAGCTTTTTTTTACATTTCGCATACCACTCCTGTTCCTTTCCTGACACTTGTTACAAGATGAACAATAAAAAATACTCAAAGACCCACTGAAGAAACAAACAATATTTTTGAGCTTCACACTGTGTCCCGCACACAGCAGGGTAGGCAGCGGGAACCTAGTGTTAAGACACTCCGTTGCCCACTTTCCGCCGAATTCTGGAGGCATTGCGTGTTAAATGACGAAACTTTGTCTCGACATCAGAGCGAAGAAAATGGAAGTACTCCTCGAGGGTTCGTGGCGCAGTGGCACAGGCGTGTGACTGTAAACGACTGGTTTTGGATTCGATTCCCATTCGAGGAGTATTTAATATTTCCATTTTCTTCGCTTTGGTGTCGAAGCAAGGCGCGGCATTGAGTGCCGCCACTTAACACGCCTCTGAATTGGGCGGAAAGTGGGGGAGGGAGTGTCTTAACACACATAGCAGTCTAGGCAGAGGGAACCTATCTCTCTGCTTACCCTGCTGCGTGAGGGATACAGTGTGAAGCTTAAAAAAAATATTTGGGAAATCGAACCCACAACCAGTCGCTTAACAGTCGCACTGGCTTCAAACACACTATGATATTCTGAATTCGTACATTAGATCCTCGGTATACCCTGCAGTCTTCACGCGACGGCTGTGCCTTTCGCCGGCGCTATATATTTTATCTTCAACTTCGCGAGTACGTTTCGAGATAGGGGATGCGGGAAAAATGGATCCACTGTTGCTGTAAGAGATGCAATATGTGCCCGGTATTTGTTAGTGGTGTGGGAATTAAAGTATCACGTTTGTTAAGGAAGGTTAAATATTTCAACTTTTATAAGAATTATTAGGTTTATTATATTTATATTTTTCTCGTTGCGGCATATTATTGACGTCCAATATCAATAATCGATCCTAAACTAAAAGTTTGCAACCTTAAATTGATTTAGCAATGTTTTTTGAGTAAATTCATTTTTTTTTAAAGTAAAGTAAAGGTTTTTTATGCAATCAATTCAATTTAAGGCAAGTCAATTTCACTTCGAGGCTTAGGATATGACTAGCTATGAAAAGATAGACCGTATTTTTTTGTTCCGGTGATATGTCATTTCTGTTAAATCTTCTAAATTTATTATATTACATCATTGTTATTACTGCAGTATTCAAAAGGTTTACGTAATGGAAGTTAAAACAAACTTGCCACGTTTAAATTTACATGTTTGTTAAAGATTATTTTTAATTATGTCCTGAGTGAGATATCACTCTTTACTTCCTGATCCCTCAGTGATTACGTCGGTTGCTTGGTCACCCAATGCTGTTTAACCACTAATATTGTTTGGAATTAATGTTTCCCTGCAGTGTAAAATGTTGCTATTTATTTATGTTTTATAGAGTTTTTTTTATTATAATATTAGCCTTATTATAACTTTTTTTTTTAAATATTTGCACATGGATTTGCACCTTATAATGACGTTGAACTTTTTTTTTTATGTAAGTAATACATTAATTTCCATGCCGTTTTAATTTTTTTTTGCTTTTATTTTATAAATAATATACTTTTTTACCTCTTATTGCATATATGCACGTGGCACCTGGCACAAATATTATATGTATATATTGTTCTAACATTGTTTTACTTCTTTATTTGGAGCACGCTTTCTCCTGTCCTTTATTAATTTTTAGCTTCACGCTGTATCCCGCACACAGCAGGTTAGGCAGAGGGAACCTAGAGTTAAGACACTCCGTTCCCCACGCGACGCCGAATTCGGAGATGTTGCGTGTTAAGTGGCGGAACTTAACGCCGCGCTTTGCCTCAGCTTTATAATTTTCTCATTTAATTTACAATATTTATTTATTAATACACATAAATACACGTGTGTATTTTAAAGCATTCATATTTATGACTTATCTCAAGCAAATAGAGCGCGGACCGGCATGTAGCTCTTATTAACAAAGCAAACAGCCTTATCTCCTTTATTCATCAGAATGTGAAATGAGTGAAGATGTCACGTTAATTTCGTTAAATCGTCCACATTTTTCTTTATATTAACAGCATGTTTTTTATGATTTTCTTTTCAATAATGGCCGTCGCCCGCGCGTTCATCATACATTAACAGTTGCGGCCCATCAACATCAGTTTGAACTTGATGTCGAATTACGCCGTGGTCCTAATGACCATCACGGTAGTCTTCAGCTACGTTAAAGTCATTATGAAGGGCGGCGTGGGGAAAAACGGCTCAACGGTTGCAGTAAGAATTTAAATTTTATTGTGCCGTCGACACGTGCTCTCGACTTGAGTTGAGACGATATCATGACGCCATTTTCACGTGTTTCAAAGCTAAGGCATGATGGCGATGCTCGTTTTAGTTGTTGTTTATAGTTCGCGCTGTATTAGTTTTTCTGTAAATGGAATATGTTGATATAATACATTTTAAAATTACCATTTTTTAACTTGGATATTGTTTGAATTTGACAAAAATAACAGATTGTGTCAATTTATTCCAATTTTTTTTCATTCTAATTTTCCTTTCCTTACTAATAGCATGGCGGGTTAGCTTTAGCTCTGGTTGTGCATGGCTTTGTAGCTGTTAACTGAGGATTGCCTATTTAGAGAGATTTTCAGGATATTCAAAATATTAATAAATTGTTTTGCAATATTAAAAACAAAAAAAATCTAATTTAAAACGCCAATTAATAAAAATATCCTGAAAATTTCAAATGGGCAGTACTTTTTACTGATTATGTTTTATCGTGAGCAAACTACAGCGTATCTTTTCTTAGGGTACAAGCATATTATCGCCAGTGATCCCGTTCTCGCTGGTCGTTGTTCCGGCGTTCATAATCTTCCAGAAGAGCGAGTCTCACGTGTATGAGAACCATCCGGCTCTCTACATACTCGCGTTTGGAATGGTCGCCGCTAAAGTTACTAATAG
This sequence comes from Dryas iulia moderata, assembly GCA_019049465.1. NCBI lineage: Eukaryota > Metazoa > Arthropoda > Insecta > Lepidoptera > Nymphalidae > Dryas > Dryas iulia. The sequence goes on from CM032429.1 coordinate 1,166,276, forward strand.
ACTTGTGGTGAGTATAAAAATTAAGTGTATTTTCTCTGTTATTATTATTATTGGTTCTGCCAGAGGTTGTTTGTTTGTGCAAACTATTGTGTAAACTTTATGAACAAAATTTATATTGAATTTATATTTGTGATCGCAACTGGCAGCCTCCATCGGCAGTAGTACCGGTTACATGTATTCTTTTAGGCGGAGGGTTTATTACCGGTTATTTCATCCTTTTTCAATTACAATTTAATGTTCGTGGTTTTTTCAATATTTTTAATTTTGCTTTATATGTCACAAACATTTTCTTGGAGAAAGTTAGAAAATTAGTAACTAACTAATTTTCTCCTCTTTCCTTTTATAATGGGAACAAAGTGACGTAAACCAACAACTCATCATGCTTATAATCATATCTATACAGAAATGATTTTAAATTCTGTGATATTTAAAAACAATAAGAAATAAAAATTGTCACTTTGCAATAGTAACTATTTTTTTAATTATAAAATTTTATATAAAAGTTATTTTAAATCGTTATTTTATTCGTTGTTAATGTTGGATTGACGTAGAACCTAATAATGTGTAATATGTAACACTCTCCTGACAAATCCGAACATTAGATAGAACTTGGTGTTAACACTTCCGTGTAAGGTACAAGGTATTTGTTTTACATACACCATATCATAATATAAATATTTATGTAATGTATCTAAATTATTTGAAACTTGTTAGATACATATTTATATCCCAAACAGTAACAGGTTCAAATTCTGCGTGAAGGTAACTTTTGTTTGTGCTAACTCATGAAAATATTTCATGCTTATTATTAAATTTAACAGTAAGTTAAGTCCATAGTGGCGCAGTCAGACAGTTTTTAACTGTAAAGAGCTTGATGTAATTATATTTAAACCAGCGGCTTCACCCCGTTAACTACATAGCTGTTTCGTAATATTGCAAGCCTCGGAGGTGGATTTTTCAAAAATTAAGTAGTCCATTTTTAAGCTTAGATTATCAACTATATTTATGCTAAAATTCATTACAATCGGTCAAGCGGTGTAGATTTTTCATACAAACTTTCATCTCTTATTTCAACCCTTTAGAGATTTATATTTGAAAAATTAAGTGGCCTATTTGACCCACTAATTTTTGATTATTGATATTTGATTAGATTCTAAATTTCATCCAAATCGGACAGGTAAATAAGCCATGAAAGCGTGACAAACAAACAGACCGATATTAGCATTTATAATATAAGTATGCATTATTATCATTTCCTGTTTCTAGTAAGACAGTGTGAATTTCAACTACTCAAATATTGGAAAATGGGGAATGGAGTGTTTTGACACTACATTCTGGCGAGACAGGTGCAGATAGAACAATCGTATGGCGAGACAGGTGCAAAAAAACCAATTTAAATAACATTTTTACACGCTCTACCGCCATTTTCTGCTTAATATAACAATACATGGTATATACTGTATTAAATTATCACCATAAAATTGAACAATTTATGATTTATATGACAATGTTACTAAACACTGTCATCTAATTGACTACCTGTTGACGTCTTCACGCTTCCTCTTTAGTTATATAATGGCCAAGGTTACTTTGAAATACCACTAAAATATGCTCTGTTATGTTAAAATTTGTAAGTCACGCAAGAAAATGTACTGAGTCACGGTGTTTGATATGAACTTAGATTTTATACTGATAAAAGTTAAATTGTTTTCTTGTTAAATGATATACCAGAATAAGAGTTTATCTCGATTGTTTTATGTTTTTTTTTTTAGCTTGACGCTGTATCCCGCACACAGCAGGGTAGGCAGAGGGAACCTAGTGTTAAGACACTCCGTTCCCCACTTTCCGCCGAATTTGGAGGCATTGCGTGTTAAGTGGTGGAACTTAACGCCACGCTGTGCCACTGTGTATACCAGAGCGAAGGAAATGGAAATATTAAATATTTCCACTCCTCGAGTGGGAATCGAACCCACAACCAGTCGTTTACAGTCACATGCTTCTGCCACTGCGCCACGACTGGCCACTAGCCACTTTTATGTGTTTATTTATAAATTATGAATCTATATTTTTTTTCTTCTTAACGTATACGTGATGGTTTTGGGGTTCGATTCCCCCACTCAAGAAACAAATATTTTTTAAAAATAATGTTTTTTTCCACATTCCATAAAAACTCCTCATTGTGAAAATCGTACCCATTATGCCACGACGGCCTTAACAAATAAACATACATTTACATTAATAAAAAAATCACTCAACCTGCTTCACTTCAATTAGCTTTTTTCGATACAGCGTGGTAGTTAGAACGTAGTGCCCAGACACTACTTCCGTAATTTTCGCACGAGGTCATCGTGGTGTATTGGGTCAGCATCTGACTGTAAATCGAGTGTTGTGGATGTGGTCGATTCCCATTCGGGAAAATAATTATTTCTATTTTAATTTGTTTCTTCTGATACCTAAGTCAAACATTTCTGGCGAAATAGTGGCCCGCTCATGGCTTCACCATGATGTCTATGTGCCTATATCCAACTATTTCACTATAGACATCACATTAGAAACCTTTAAACTTATCGGTGTTTCTCTACTATATTACGCGTCGATTACACCTATATACCTTCTTCTTGAATCATTCTATCTAATTAAAAAAAACCGCATCAAAATCCGTTTTGAAGCATATAACCATACAGACAGACGCGGGAAGCGACTTTCCTTTATACTGTGTAAAGATATAATAAATATTTTTTTAGGTGGCTCATATGACCAAAAGTGAAATGGAGTATTACGACTGGTCGCTGCTGGGGCCGGCCATGCTGTTCCTCAACCAGTACTTCAACAACGCGATACCTGAATATTATGTGTTGTGGCTTTGTACGGTAAGCTATTTTTTTTAAATTTTATTAAAATTTATTAGGTAAATGAAACTATTTTTAACCGGATTAATCGCGTATATTTTTGGTATTCGAAAATACATTTTTAGAAACCCGACGTTTCGAACACTTTACAGTAGTCCGTGGTCACAGGTAGACTGTCTACGCGATTAATCTTGTTAAAAATAGTTTCATTTCAAAACGTGTAATAATCGCGTAATAAATAATATTATTTACTAGGTAAATCAGAGAGAACCTTGTGTCTAGTCCAACACTAATTAATTCGGGATATGTATGTTAAGTGTGTGAAATGCGATAATTCGCTTTCTCGTAAGGACGACGTACGAGATAGGAGATATATCTTAAATATGAACATTCTCAAAGTAACTTAACATGCTTATAAATTAGAACGTGATTTTTTTAAACGTTTTCCAAAAAAATGAATTCATAAGATAAGAAAGAGAAGAGTGAGATACTTGAATGTATTTTACACTTGCATATAATGTTACAAATAATAACATTTTCCCGTCCCGTCCTCGTGGCCAGTCGTGGTCCAGTGGCACAAGCGTGTGACTGTAAACGACTGGTTGTAGGTTCGATTCCCACTAGAGGAGTGGAAATATTTAATATTTCCATTTTCTTCGTTCTGGTGCCGAGGTAAAAGCGCGGCGTTAAGTTACGCCACTTGACACCCAATGCCTCCAAATTCGGCGGAAAGTGGGGAACGGAGTGTCTTAGAGTGTCACTGGGTTCCCTCTGCCTACCCTGCTGTGTGCGAGATACAGCGTGAAGCTAAAAAAAAACTGTCACTTTACTTTACCTTTACTCACAGCACTAAAAGGGTTAATACACAATTTTAAACGTTGATGCTAATATAATTTGTTTCTCCTACTTCCAGTTTTGGGTGTGTGCGGACTTAATCCGTTACTGTGGTCAAATCTGCCTCGAGATATGCGAACATCTCAAGATACGTCTGTTTCGTATCCCCTACCCGCCGGTCGCCGCGCCCTCGCCCAAGCACGCTGAACGTAACGGTACGAACCGGCGACCCTCTAAGTCTAAGAGGATTTGAGTTGTTTGGCTTTTGGAGGGCGTTTCTGTTTTTTGTTATCTGTGGTTTTGAAGGGGGGAAGGGGCTTTCTTTTTTTTAAAATAGTACTGTTATTTTTCTTATCAGGTGGGAATGTGTTGGTAAATTGAATATGTGTATTTTTTTGTGTAGGCATTTTTGTAGGCATTTTTAACATATGGAATAGATAGATTATCTGTAAAATTAGGTTTTATATTTTTTAAATAGTTTTTTATTTAGTCTGGTTTAACTACGTTTTTTTTCTTTAGTCATTTATTTGCAATATAATAAAATGTAAATGAAAGACACTCTAATATCGATTAATATTTTCAAATTGAATATGCAAGTCAACTTATCAATCTATTCTCACCTGAAACGGATAATATTCTTCGTAAAGTTTAAAAATTACTTCAGTCTTCAAAAATATACTAATTAATTGTTAATAAAATAAAAATGCTCTCTGAAATCAAACCCACACCTTCCTCTATATAGTGTTTGACCTTTTGTGTAAATATTTGACACTTCAGCCAAGTTATTAATAATTTATTTGAAAACTCATTTAATATGACTGTAATAAGCAGAAAGTTTGTGTTGAAGTTGTTTGTACATTGATAAGCTTAAATAAGTAAGACACATGTCATATTGATTTTTTTTTTCTTAATTTAATTAATTGCAACAGATTCTAGTTATATATTTTTTTTAATTTTGTAAGTATTAACTTAAAAAATAATGGTTGATAAAGCATTCGAAGAGGCTGGACCTTTTTGTTTATCATGAAATTTTAATAGCTTTTTTTTCATTATTTATTTTTTTTCAAAATTTTTAGAACACATTTGGGGATATAATTGTTACAATATATAAAATTTAAATACGTATTGATGTAAGTTTTGGTTTGTTGTCGGATTAAGAATATGTATTTTATGTAAAATATGTTTTTTTATCTATAGGACATGGCACAGCTTCTCTATAGTATTGTCTTCAAAAAACTTCAATTTCATAATAAATGCTAGTATAAATACTCGTGAATGTATTATCTGTGGCTATTTTAAAAAATATATTTCAGACCCACCTCTACTGATTTAAGTGACGTTACAACTTTAATGTCTTTAACTTTTTTAAAAAATAAAAAAACCGGTTTTCCTTCAAAATTTAAACCTTATTGTATTCTCGAGGCCATTTAATTAAGATTTAATGCTTTTTAGTTTGCAACTCTACCTTTATGTAAATTGGGTTCAAAATTGACTGCTCGGGTGGTTGGTTCACTAAGCTATTGTAACCGCTATGTACTATGTCTATGTATGTATGTAATGTATAAACGCTATATCGCTTAAATAAAATTAGTCATGTTTTAGTAAAAAAAAGAAGTTTCAAAATGTCTAGAATCATTGTCATCTTAAGTAAGAAAAAATATAAAATCACTAAGTATTTCAATCAATGCAAAGTTGTTACAGATTATAAAATAAGCTGTTAATTTTTTTTATGCTTAGTTATTTGGTTGAAGTAGTAAAGTTGTAATTATTATATTTCAATATAAAGTCCAAAATATCTCTTGTTTTTAATTGATACTAACTAGTTGAAATTTTCTCTTAAAAATCTTTCTTCAAAAATCGATTTCGTCTATATACAATGTAAAATCGATTACGAATTATGTACATATACAATTAATACGTACATCACTAGCAAATGTCAAAAACTGCAGTAATCTGTCAGAAATATTTAAAATGTATAAGTTTTGGTTAGTTTTTGTTGAAAATGTGTAATTTTGTATGTAAATAGGTGTTAATAGTCGGCGCTGTATGATACTGTCGTGTATTTTATGTCAAATATAAGCTAATGTACATTTTCTACACGCGTTTTATTTAGAAGTATATATTATATACATATATATTATGATAATTAATTATATTTAAATTAAAGTTGTAGAATTGTGACTTTTGAAATAATGATTACCATTAAAAATCATATTTTTTATCCATTTTTTATTTACTCAAAGAGGTATTATATTTTTTTTGGTTTAAAGTAAGTAATAATTTGAAAAGTATTGTAAATTTTATTCTATGTATATTCTACAGCTATAATTAATTGAATTGACAAAGTTGATATAAATTTTGAGTTTCAGATCTGTCAGATCTTAGTTAGTATAAGCTACAGTAAGGACGCTCAGGTTAGTGCTTGTGTGCGCTTCTCATTATATGGTTGTCATATATACACTGTTTTTATCTTTAAAGAGTTTTGACAAAATTATTTGGATATGGTTTCTGCACCTGCAATCTTATTCTTATGTTAATGATTTTTTTTTTGAGATGAAGGGATTTTTATATTCTAAGTTTCTATTATAATTTTCAATGAATTACATTTTTTTTTATATAGATAAGTTACTTTCATTCTGACTGAATGATATAGAGTCTAAATAGCGATTCATAATATTTACTTTAGCCACAACAATCTTTGCTAAGTTACATTTAGTAACTTATATACTAAAAATATTAGTATTGTCCGTAGAATATAATCAATCAATTTTTAACTATTATTTATTACTTTTGTCAGAACTCTTTATCTATTAATTAGGTTTAATTGTTTTGTATTGGGTTAATTTTGTTTGTATTGTTTTTTTTGTAATAATTGTAAAAACTAATATTATTTTTATTGAATGTTATATTTTTTAGATGTAGATAGTTTCGTAGTTTAAATATTTAATACCACCGTTTAAATAAATTGCAAATAAAACTTTTTTTTGTGTATAGGCGAAATTAAAACTATGATTTGCTTTTTTTATGTTACTTTAATATTTAATTTAATATAGTTACATATATGTATGATAATCACTTTTTATTAGTAAAAAGGTAAACATTTATAATGATACAACAATTATAATGAAAAAAATGTATCCACTGATACTAAAAATCGCATATTATGTAATATAATTATCAAAAACTAACTTAATTTGATCAATATTTACCATTTTACTAGTAAAAGTAAATAATACAATATATTGTATTATATTATTTTAATATATACATATAAATTAAATTGATACTCGATTTGTGCTTTTTTACGCTTTATAAATTCTTAAAATTACTGAAATTAGCATTTTCCGAATGATTTAAAATACTTTTTAGTTTCTAATTTTTTTTTTAAATTAATAATTTGCACGATTTTTTTAATTTTTTGCCACAGATAACATATATGTTTCTATTTCAGTGCTAACTGACAGTGACAAGTCGGAGAGTGAAGATTTCGCGCCACTTTTGAACAACAACAGTATTACTTAATTATGTTTAAGAAAAGTTCAATAAAAATGAAATTGTGTTACGTTTTTAAGTATATTTAGTTTAAAAATTATACATTGTAATATATTATGTTTTCTTGTTGATAATTATGTTTCGATAGATTAATAAATGCTTCTGTTTTATTCACCTTAATGTACTGTTAAATACTTATAATTCCAAATATCTACTTTTCTATACAGACCACTATTACAGACTTGCTTAATATCACTTAACAATATATCTTCTTACTTCTTTGTTAAATAACAAAATTTATAACAATAATATTTTAAATGTTTAAAGGTGTTTTAGAAACATGATTGTGCTGTATTATGATTATTTATTAATTTATTTTGTATGTAATTTGGTGTTATTTGAATTATTATATTATAGCTTCACGCTTTTTTCTGCACAGCAGGGTAGGCAGAGGGAACCTTGTGTTAAGACACTTCACTCTCTGCTTTATTGAATAATATTACATGTACCTATGTAAATGTATATTTTTGACTAAACGTTGTTAAAATGGTTGTTGTCTTCGATTTGAGTGATTTTTTAGTTTTTATATTATTTTATGACAAATGTAACATCACATATTATAAAGCAAGTATGTATTTTTTCATTATAACTTTATTCCATATAAAGTTTTTTATTTTTTAAATATATGCATTGATGTTGAAAATCATATGTTCGGCTTAAAGTTAATTTTGTAAAATAAAAGATTTAAAACATAAATAATACGTAAAAAAACATATAAAAAGTTGGTAATATTATACAAAGTATTGTTAAGGTATGTGCTTATTAATATTTATTTGACATTTTACCAGAATGTATTTACTTTTTTTTAACTTTGACGTAAGTTGAATTTTTCGTTATTATAAACAACAATTATAAAATCATTTCTAATGTTTTTGGTACTAATATTTTTATACAAATTTCAGTAACAATATTTAATAAACAAAGTTTTGAAACAATAATACAACGACCTAACTCCTGTTTGTGTTTTAAAATAATTTTAATCAGCATAAAGCGTTGTTATTTACTCAAAGTATGGAAATGACAACGGCTAGGATAAACACTCTAAACAACTTGTACAAACAGCTCTTAATAAATACTCCTAAATTTAATTAATGACTTTTATTTATTATGGTTGAGGCCACCTTGGTACGGTGGGAAGTCTGACTGTAATCGTGAAGGTTTTGGATTCGATTACCATTCAGGAGGAATTATATGAATTTCTCCGCTCCGGTACCTAAGACAAATTGCAGTGTTAAGTTCCTCGCTAATAAACACAGCAAAGTTTGACATTCTGGCGGAATGAAGTGTCATGACATCAAGTCTTTTCTGAATACCCAACGCCGCGCTGTCTTCTTACCAGGCTATAAAGATGGAAAATAGTTTAAATATCCCGAATGACCGCCCGCATTAACCCGCATCTACCTACGACCATTTACAGACAAAGACACTGCGCTACGATGGCCTTTTTTCCATTCGGAAAGATAAAAATATTTTTTACAAATATGTACTTTCCGAATGGGTATCCTTACCCGCTACTCCATGACGTTCGATAAAAAATAATATACAAATGCAAGTAGAAGACATGACAAAAAATATTATTGAACAAAGACATCTTAGAAACAGCTTAACCGATTAAAATGCAGTTTTGCCTTTTGCACTTTGGTCAATTTTCCTTAACATTTAATATCTAACAGTTAGTAAAATTTGCAATTTCAATTTTATACTCAAAATAACTTACAATTGACTAAAACCAGCGCTACCACAATAGGTAGTAGGTAATGTATGAAATCTAAATGAGTTCATTTGTATCTTCTAAATTACTATCTCAGGCCCTTTTTTGTTCTGTAGGTAGACATCCTTCGGATAAAACAAGATTTAATAGAGCCATAAAGGACTTGAAAGAGACGATTCTTTGTGCCCATAATGCAACAGCTGAGGCTTATCTAGAATCGTTCACTCCAACAGCTTCTACAAATTACTCCTTGTGGCGCACATACAAAAGTCGTGCTCGACCGCAGGTTCCGAAACCTCCACTTAGAATCCAAGGTAGCAAATGGATAAGAACAGAAGCAGAAAGGGCCGATGCTTTTGCCGAGCATTTATCAAAGATATTCTCACCTAATCCTAAGGAAGATAATGACGACGACTCATTTATACGAAACACCCTGCATCAAGATCACCAACTGAATTTCCCGTTGCAGCCTACAACACCAAAAGAAGTGGTTAAATATATAAAATGGATAATGTTACTAGGTATGCCAAATCACTTGAAATTTTGTCTCAGTAAAGCTTAGAAGTATACAAATACATTAGTTTTTGTTTTAGTCAAAAATATCTAGTAGTTTTGATTTTATAGGCATTCAAAGTTTCGAAAAATATCGAGTCCCGCTAAAAGCCACTTGACCGCTTGTGACGTCATTTTGCAACACTGTTATAGTAGGTGTAAAGGTATTTGTTGTGTTTTCGTCCGCGTAATTGTATTAGTAGTCTAATAATGGTAAATATTATTCGATTAATAAAATGGATGAAGGATTCGAAAAAGGGATAATCTACTTAAAATAAATGGATTAATGGTTGCGCATTATTTATTGTCAAACAGTGATTTTGTTGCCGCCGAAATGTGAGGAATAAAAATGCAAAGTTAAGTAATATAAACTTTCCGTAATACTTATGTTTAAAAGTTAACTGTTCAAAATATCTTACTCATGTCATAATGACGAATGCAACTCAAATACTAGAAGTACCTACCTACCGTTAAATTTTTACGTTATATATATATATATATATATATATATATATATATATATATATATATATATATATATATATATATATATATATATATATATATATATATATATATATATATATTACATTGCATACTAGCTTCCGCCAGCCGCCCCGTTTCCCTCGGAAACTGTCAATTTTCCCAGGCTTCGTCCAGATCCGTTCAGTGAAAGACACACACTCACACAAACTTTCGCATTTATAATATTAGTAGAAAGTGGGATACTACCTACGATGTAGATGTCCTTGGTCGAACGTTATAGATTTACTAAACCTTTTTATGTTTGTGTTTTGTTTTTCTAATAAAAATGGCCTTACGTACTTAGATGTACTAAACTTTTTTATTTATTTAATTTTTTACTAACATATGTATGGCATATGTATATAATTATTTTTATTTGAAACCGGTCATCGCCAACGGTTACTTGAACATAACCAACAGGTTATGTTAAAGTAAAAAGAGTAGGTGATGTATGTACGGTTAAATGGAGAATCACGCCAGAACACCGCGTACGTACCACACCTTATCATTGTATTTCAGAATGCAATGAAAAGAATCAAGAAGTTTTAAATGTAACTTGCGGTGAATGTGCCGCCAGAAGAGGTGGCTGTACGCATATAGCATAGCTATATGCTATAGCATAGCATTTTTAATGTGGCTACATCGTCGAAGTGAAGAGCCTTCAACGAATGCTACCAAATGTTATTTGAAAAAATCTAAGCACTCAGGTATTGGTACCACACCGAAAATGATTTTGATTTGAAGCTAAAGATTTTGTTACAAGTGGTATTGATATCGGTACATACTTTATGAAGCCGTCAGAATGGAAAAATATTTTTGACAATGGTTTATTTAACATTAAAACTCAGGGAACTTGAAATAAAGTGTTTTCTTTCACATTTTATATGTGAAAAAAAGAAGTTGAAAAGATATATTTAGATAGATCCATTCATAATTGAATCATATCAAAAAATCCTGTGTTGATTTTGACGTCGAAACTATTATAACATTTTGTAAGAACGAAATGACGGAATCAAGGTGTTTTCAAGTAAAAGAGGGTACAACAGCTCAATCAGATCTAATTTGTGGTTTGAGATGCGCTACGGATGTATAACAGCTTCAAAAATGCACGAAGTTGCTCAGTGTACAACAAAAGATACATAATGTAAAAATAGCAGAATCTGATCTTTTTTTTAAGTATGACTGGCTCATGATTGGTGCTTCGCCTGGCGCGCTTACTGATGACTGCATTATAGAAGTAAAGAAGGAAAGTATTAAAGACATTTTAAAAAGTATTTAAGTATAATTACGACGAACGGGCGCGCCACCACGAGCGGATTGAGAGTGCCAGAATGAGCGTGTTGTAGGATGACGTCACACGTTCACCGGCCGGTTACGACTTGTTTTACTTATAACTCGGAAACTAATTGACGTATCGAAGTAATTCTTTCACTAGTATTTTTTATTTTTGACATAGAATATAGAATGCTAATAATCAAAATTAGTTAACATTCTCCATTGATGGATAATCGAAAGACACCAGGATTCGACCTAATAGATAAAAAAGTACTCGAGGAACTACCCCGCAAGGCATTTGTATTTTTAACTACTCTCTTCAACGCTATCATGAGAGTCGGCTACTTCCCTGCCACATGGAGAGTTTCTCAAATCATCATGATTCTGAAACCAGGAAAACCAGTGCACGACATAACCTCATACCGCCCTATTAGCTTATTACCTGTTCTGTCCAAACTGTTTGAAAAATTTTTTCTGTGTAGACTCTTGAAATCTATTCATGAAAGATCGGTAATACCCAAACACCAATTTGGATTTAGGGCACAGCATGCCACTATAGAACAGATACACAGAGTATGCAGTGTCATCCGCGGCGCCTATGAACGTAAAGAGTACTGCTCCTCAGCTTTTTTGGACGTCCACCAAGCTTTCGACAAGGTCTGGCATACAGGGTTACTTTTCAAAATTAAGACTCTCTTACCACATACCTTCTATAGTATTCTGAAATCATACTTAACTGAAAGAATATTCCAAGTAAAAGAGGGTTCTGCTACTTCCGCATTTTATGATGTAAATGCCGGTGTACCTCAGGGATCTGTGCTTGGACCTATTCTGTATACAATCTTCACATCTGACGTACCAGTGATTTCTGGCGTTAGTGTGGCAACATTTGCGGATGACACAGCCATTATGGCGAACTCAAAATGTCCTAAACGAGCTTCTGATTTTCTGCAAAATCAGCTTAACGAGGTCGGTAAATGGTTGGATAAGTGGAGAATCAAAGTGAATGCTTTAAAGTCGTCACACGTCACCTTTACTCTTAGAAAAGAAAACTGTCCACCTGTTATTCTCAACAAACAACAACTTCCCCACAAGAATACGGTCAAATACCTGGGGATGCACCTAGATCGTAGACTAACCTGGAAAAAGCACCTCAAAAGTAAAAGGGATGAATTAAATTTAAAATATAAGGGCCTTTACTGGCTTCTCAACAGGAACTATTACAGGACAACAAGCTATTGATCTATAAGACAGTCCTAAAGCCCATCTGGACATATGGTATACAGTTGTGGAGCTCAGCTTGTGATAGCAGTATACAGATAATCCAAAGAGCACAGAATAATATACTCAAACAAATATCAAACTCGCCCTGGTTTATCAAAACCAGCGAGGTCCACAAACACCTAGCTTTTAATACTGTAAAGGACGAAATAGAAAAAAATATTTCCAAGTACAAAAAAAGATTGACCAATCACCCAAATCCACTGGCTGCACAATTGTTATCTCAAAACCCGACTAGCCGACTTAAGAGACGCAATATTTTTGGAGCTCAGTAACACGCTTTAGTCTAGACTTAAAGAGCTTAATCTAATGTGATACAATCTCTACCCGTCATCTTCACGCAACAAATCTGCTCATAGTCACAAAAAGACTGATTGCACGATTCTCACAAAAAAAAAAAAATACGTAGATATATTGTTCTATATTTACAGTTTTGCTTAATTTTTACCCGCGACGGAACGGCGACTGTATATGTGTTTGGGGCGAGAGGTTGTTTGTTTGTTTGTTTGTTTGTTTGTTTGTTTGTTTGTTTGTTTGTTTGTTTGTTTGTTTGTTTGTTTGTTTGTGTGTTTGTGCAAATTACTATGTCAATTATTTCCAAAACTATAAGTCCGATTTTGATACGGTTTTCTATGATAGGTTAAGGTTCAATTGGCGTATGTTCTTAGATATGTCTTATTGCCTTAACTCACCAGGGGGCGCTGCAGTAAGCATTTTACGTGAAAACGAATGTTTTCAATTATCTCAAAAAATAATAGTCTGATTTCGATACGATTTTCAGTGATAGATTCAGGTTTAATTGGTGAATGTTCTTAGATATGTTTTATCGTGTCAAACCACCAGGGGGCGCTGCAGTAAGCGTTTGTTTGTACTTTTTTTGTATTTATTTGTCTAAAACCGAAACTACTGATCCGATTGAAAAGAATTTTCAGAAAAAGATTCAGCTTTGCTTGATGCATATTTTAAGATTTTTCTTTTTTTGTTACGGGGAAAACTCACCAGGGGGCGCTGCACTAAACATTTGTTTATGCAGAGCAAAAACTACTAGTTCAATTTAAATGAAACTTTCAAAGATAGGTTCAGGCTTAATTGGTGCATCTTTTCATATATGCGTTATGGTGACCACTCATCAGGGGGCGCTGTAGTAAGCATTGGTTTGAGTTTTTTTGTGTAAAACCAAAATTTTTCTTGTATTTATTTGTCTAAAACCGAAATTACTCATCCGGTTGGCCAGAGATTTCAGAATTAGAATTAGCTTTGCTTGCTGCATATTTTAAGATTTTTGTTTTTTTGTTACGATGAAAATTCACCAGGGGGCGCTGCAGTAAACATTTGTTTATGCAGAGCAAAAACTACTAGTCCGATTTAGATGAAATTTTCAACGATAAATTTAGGTTTAATTGGTGCTTCTTTTCATATATGTGTTACGGTGACCACTCACCAGGGGGCGCTGTAGTAAGTACATTTGTTTGTGTAAAACTAAAACTACGAGTCCTATTTGAATTCAGTTTTCAATGATAGATTCAAGTTTACTTAGTGCATATATTTATATATGTGTCATGTATGTTTACTTAGTGCATATTTTCATGTATGTGTCAACTCTCTAGGGGGCGCTGCAGTAAGTAGCTGCTTCTATTTTTTTGTGTAAAACCAAAACGACTAGTACGATTGTCAAGAGTTTTCAGTATTAGATTCCGCTTTGCTTAAAGCATGTTTTTAAATTTATATTACGGTGACAAGTCACCAGGGGGCGCTGCAGTAAAATATTGTTTGTGCAAAGATAAAATGACGAATTTGATTTGGATGCAGTTTCAATAATAAGCTCAAGTTTAATTAGTGCATGTTCTTGGATATGTTTTATCGTGTTAACTCACCAGAGGGCGCTGCAGTAAACATTTGTTTGTAATATTTAATGCAAAACCACAACTACTAGTCCGATTAGGCAGAGTTTTTAGTATTAGAGTTACCTTTACTTGGTGTAAGTTTTTAGGTTTTTTTTACGTCAAGAACTCACCAGGGGGTGCTGCATTAAAAATTTAATTATGCAAAGCTAAAACTACAAGTCCGATTTGGATGCAGTTATCAAAGATAGGATCAGGCTTAATTAGCGCGTGTTCTCGTATATGTGTCATGGTGACACCTCACCAGGGGGCGCAGCAGTAAGCATTTGCTTTTATTTTTTGTGTGAAACCTATTTAGATGCGGTTTTCTGTGATAGGTTCTGGTTTAATTGCTGCGTGTTTTATATGCCATATCTACCACGAACTACCGCGGGGCGCTCCAGTATAAATTAATTTGTTCAAAATCAAAACTACTAGTGGGTTTTGTGATTTTCACTGATTTGGTTAGATTTAAGTTTCGTGGAAATGTTACGGTGACAATCTGCCAGGCGCTGCAATAAGCATTTGATAACCAGAAAGCATTGGGTTTATAATTTCTTTTGGATTTGCATGAAGATTGATATAAAGTATTTCAATATTATGTAATAATATATAATGTATATCTATTCACTTTAAAAAGTTTAAAATAAAAAACAAAATTAAAAATTTTGAAAAAACCCACGACGGTTTAATTGTAATTGTAAAAGGATAAAATAACTATAAATCCCCCGCCTAAAAGAATATATGTAACGAGATGATGGGGACGACTTCGTCGGGGGCTGCCAGTTGCAACCTCTATTTTAAATATAGTAGCTATCAGTATAGATTTCGTTTTAAAATCTTTAAAATACCAGTTATCAAAACTGTAAATTCATTTTAATATTTAATTTTTTTGCCAAAACTGTTTTAACAGCAAGAAAACCTATGAGAAGGTTTGTGTAAACTTAAAGTAATGACAGCCCCCGACGAAGTCGTCCCCATCATCTCGTTACATATATTCTTTTAGGCGGGGGATTTATAGTTATTTTATCCTTTTACAATTACAATTAAACCGTCGTGGGTTTTTTCAAAATTTTTAATTTTGTTTTTTATTACTTTATTTTTTTACGACTACAGTTAAGTTGTTTATTTTTATTTAATATTCTATATTTTACATAATCAAGGTATACATTTACTACTACTATTATATCTCAGTGCTAGAACATACAAGTTTAATATTTTGAAAAATACATGCTTTAAAAAATCAATAAATCACACGGGCACAATAGGAGGAAAAAAATAAGCTTTAACTCGAACTCACAACTATGAAACTCCCTATAATACTATTAATATAATTCAACTGTGTACGTTTCATTAATATATTGTTATATAATATATTAATCAGACGATCTGGTCCTGGTCGCCGGATGCCGGATGCATCCAGATGCAGGGAGCGCAGGGCCGATCGTCCAGCAGTGGGCGTCGAATGGCTGAGACGACGACGACGAAGCCTTATTTACTGAAAAATACGTTACTAATTCAACGTACACTAAAATTACAATGATTGTTTTTTTATTTTTTCCAAAACGCATTTTTGTTTTATTTATTTATTTTATAGCGTCACGCTATATCCCGCACACAACAGGGTAAGCAGAGGGAACATAGTGTTAAGACACTCCCCACGCACCGCCGAATTCGGAGGCGTGTTAAGTGGCGGAACTTAACGCCGCGCTTAGCCTCGGATACTAGAGCGAAGGATTTGGAAATATTAAATATTTCCACTCCTCGAGTGGGCATCTAACCCACAACCAATTGTTCACAATCACACGTTTGTGCCACTGCGCCGCGACTGGGCCCGACATTTTATGCTTGTGTTATATTATATTCCATATGAATATCTCAACACTTCATAACATACACTATACAAAAATTACCACAACCGGGAATAGAACCCACAATCTTTACATTACAGTAGCCAAAGGTCATCGAAACAGTTGAACGCGCTATTTAATACATCAATATCTGTCGTGACTCGCCTTGTACGAGTGTAAACAATTATTATCAGTAGTAGCGGACATCGCAAAATGTTAACAACACAAACCTTAGCGGAGACTTTTACGTGTATTTTGTGCAGAAAAGTGTGGAAATGAGTGCGATTTCGTTAAGAGATTTGAATAGAAGTGACTATGAGGATCTTGGGCGAGGTAAATATGAAAAAGACTCCATTTTTATTATAAAATAAATATTTTAATTAGCTCCGTTATCGGTTTGTGGTCGTTATTTTGTATTTGCGTTAGGGCTGGTTTACAACAGTAAGTCATATATGATTTTTTTTGCACACAGCAGGGTAGGAAGAAGAAAACTAATGTTAAGACACTCCGTTACCGTTTCCGCCGAATTCGGAGGCATTGCGTGTTAAGTGGCGGAACTAAACGCCGCATACACCGGATATCAGAGTGAAAGAAATGAAAATATTTAATATTTGTACTCCTCGAGTGGGAATCGAACCCACAAGCAGTCGTTTACATTCGCACACGACTGACCCCAATCTCCTGGTCATATACGATATTGCTAACATTTTTATTATATTTACAACTGTTAGTAATTTCGATTAATTGATAACTATATTATATTAATTGTGAAATTTGAATATTTTAGTTTTATTTGTTACATGTTTGCATTTGTATCTGTGTTCTTTGGAATGATATGACGAGAGATTACACTTTATCCAACTGCTAAAAAAAAAAATTGCGGAAAAAACTTTGACTTGTAATTTAAGGATATTTGTCTAACTTGTCGGTACAATATAAAATGTCTTGTCATAAGGTAATCTCTACCCACCTTTTAAAAACTTCTTTCACGCTTTTTACCTTTTAGGAAGGTAGTCAGAAAAAACAACTACGGTCAAAACACTTTCTTATATACTTTCCGCCTGAATTCGAGACATGTTGAGTGGCGGAACATAACGCCGCTGCTTGTCTCGTTAAAAATAACTTCATTTTTTTATTTTTTATATAACTAAAAAAAATAATGTAGTAACAACCTTTAAATTGAGCCGGACGCTATCGTCCAGCTGGTTATCATCCTTATCACATAATTAAACATGTTAGCACTGATAACGCGTGATTCATTTTACACTTTACTACAAGTATACGAGATTTTAAATTACTATGATAAGTGGTGTGAGTGGTATGAGTAGTGGCCAGTCGTGGCCCAGTGGCACGAGCGTGTGACTGTAAACGGCTGGTTGTGGGTTCGATTCCCACTCGAGGAGTGGAAATATTTATTATTTCCATTTTCTTCGCTCTGCTGTCGAGGTAAAGCGCGGCGTTAACTTCCGCCACTTAACACGCAAGCCTCTGAATTCGGCGGAAAGTGGGGAACGGAGTGCCTTAACACTAGGTTCCCTCTGCCTACCCTGCTGTGTGCGGGATACAGCGTGAAGCTAAAAAAAAGTAGTTTAGGTCTTACAGTTTACAGTTAGACATACTAAGAACTGCCAGTTTGCTGCGTTCCCTATATGGCGGGAAAAGTTGGGTGAAGTACATATTTAATGTTATTACATAACACTTAACGTTCCACAGCCTAACTCTATACGCGCTTTTTGACCATTTAATTACCATTTATTCAAAAACTACAATTACAATTGTCACCAAAAATCTTCACAGTACACAAGACACTGTGCTCGATATCCCTCACTGTGCCGAATTTCAGAGGTCTACTACAAATAGCCCAGGAAGAGTTAAACCACAACGAAACACACTTGACCAGTAAGGGCTTCGTTCGGGCTCAGTTCAATAATCGAGCACTCATTTGTCCCTCTTACCTTTTGAAACGAGACAAAGCGCGGTGTTGAGTTTCGTCAATCAACAGACAATGTAGGGATTTCAATAACGAAGTGTCTTGACATATGTTATTCTCTGACTACCCTCTGGGGAAAAGCGTAAATTAGCGTAAAGTGTTTATCTTATTAGAAGAGTAGGCTAGCGAAATTGCATTAGTCTCTACGACGGTAGGATAATATTCTCACACGACTATTCTTTTTTTTTTAGCTTCACGCTGTATCCCGCACACAGCAAGGTAGGCAGAGGGAACCTAGTGTTAAGACACTCCGTTCCCCACTTTCCGCCGAATTCTGGGACATTGCGTGTTAAGTGGCGGAATTTAACGCCGCGCTTTACCTCGGCACCAGAGCGAAGAAAATGGAAATATTAAATATTTCCACACTTCGAGTGGGAATCAAACCCACAACCAGTCGTTTACAGTCACACGCTTGTGCCACTGCACCACGACCATTCGCTATCTTCGTAAAGTATGGCTAAAGCATTACAACGCTGCCACTTTATTTACCAGAGGGAAGTAATCAAAATGATTTAATAGGAATCACTCCCACAACTAATCGGATTCGCAATCAAACGCAAAAACAAATATATATGTAAAGAATACATTCTATGAAGCTTAAAATAGCTTCACGCTGTATCCCGCACACAGCAGGGTAGGCAGAGGGAGAACCTAGTGTTAAGACACTCCGTTCCCCACTTTCCGCCGAATTCGGAGGCTTGCGGGTTAAGTGGCGGAACTTAACGCCGCTTTACCTCGACACTAGAGCGAAGAAAATGGAAATATCATTTCCACTCCTCGAGTGGGAATCGAACCCACAACCAGTCGTTTACAGTCACATGCTTGTGCCACTGGGCCACGACTGGCCACTATGACTGGCCATTCTATGAAGCTTGTTAACATTGTCAAGTTCGTATTATGTCACCGCACTCCCAACATTCAGCGGAGGAGCTTCTCATTGGACTGACAAAACTGACCTTTAAAGATTTAGTTTTGTATGAAACGGTGAAACTTTTAATTAATTTAAGTACTAGTGTATTTAGAAAGCTCCGTAATTAACCATTTCCATTATAAATGTCGGAGGTTGTTTAAAATGGAACCCACATTGATATATTCTGTCATATATTTTTTTATAATTGAGAGTTCATTCGTAATTATAGTGTCATGGTTTATTCTATAGCATTTATGTACCAATAAAGTGGGGAACGGAGTGTCTTAACACTAGGTTCCCTCTGCCTACCCTGCTGTGTGCGGGATACAGCGTGAAGCTAAAAAAAAATGTACCTACATACAATAGGGAACAGGGTGTTTTAACAACAGGTTTGCTGTTTTTCTTTTATTATAGTTACAAAATTAAAAAGCCTTAGTGAAGTAATGAAAAACGCCTCGCGATTGATTTTCGGTCCAATTACCATTGAACAGAAGATCATAATTTACCTAATTATTATTATTTTTCTGCTTTGGTGCAGAACGACTGTCTAATGACAAAAACCAGATAGACAGAGCGCGTCACAAACAACGGAACGTCTCGAATTCGGGCGGAAAGTGGAGAAAGGAGTATCATGACTTGATAGTAAGGACTGCCCTGCATAACAAAGCGTAAAGCTTAAAAGAAATAATAGACTATAATATAATTCCGAAATCGAATCGATTCGATTAAAATGATGACAAATAACTCTCTTAAACATAATACAATTTATTTTATTCAAGGTTTATGTCAAATTTTGAAACATATTTTTGATTCAATTTTATATTGTCAAATAATTTACTTTTACAGACACTGGGAGGAGTATCCCGCCTCTTTACACGAGGATATTTGAGACATGTGTTTACTCTTCACGTTATCTTTGGCGACGGCTGCAGCTCTACACGCGATCGTGGACCCCAATGAGTGAGTAAAAATATTTTTATCATAAATTTAGTATAGATCATATAGCTCATCAAGTCCGTTTTAGAGAAAATCTAAAAACATTTTTATTGCAAGACTACAAATATAAATCGTAACGATTTACTATAAATATATTTACCCATCAATTTCGGGTTATAAAGTACATAACGCTACCATTTCTCTTAAAATTCGTTTAGGATGCGCGAAATATGATCTAAATAGTGCTACTTTTATTATTAAATGACGTATAAAGTAAAAAGTCAGCTTTCAGCTGCAGCTCAAGAAGTCTAGCGATATACGAAAAGCTCACATTTAATGTTATATGAAAAAATGATCCAGTTGTGGCCAGTCGTGGCGCAGTCGCATGAACGTGTGACTGTATGCGACTGGTTGTGGGTTCGATTCCCATTAGAGGAGTGGAAATATTTAATATTTCTGGTATCTCTGGTATCCGAGGCAAAGCGCGGCGTTAAGTTTCTCCACTACACACACGCAATGCCTCCGAATTCGGTGGTGCGTAGGGAACGGTGTGTCTTAACACTAGGTTCACCATAAGCCAAAATTATTTTATTTTTTTTTATTTATTTTTTAGCTTCACGCTGTATCCCGCACACAGCAGGGTATGCAGAGGGAACCTAGTGTTAAAACACTCCGTTCCCCACTTTCCGCCGAATTCGGAGGCTTGCGTGTTAAGTGGCGGAACATAACGCCGCGCTTACCTCGACACCAGAGCGAAGAAATTGAAATATAATTTCCACTCCTCGAGTGGGATTCGAACCCACAACCAGTTGTTTACAGTCACACGCTTGTACCACTGCGCTACGACTGGCCACTATTCTATTTTATTGAAGGGGTATATTATATATATTCCCCTGAGCAGTTGAATCCACAACTTCAAATTAGTTATTAGAAACATATATTAATTACATATTGAATGATTAATTACCATATCATCAAATACCTAATAATTTATGAATTAACCATTTCCTCTCACAGTATTCAGTTATATTGATTGTGTGTTTTTGGAGGAATGATGTAATTATATCAATTTCCTGTTCTGGTACCTGAGACAAAGCGCGGCGTTGAGTTCCGTTACACAACGCCTTCATATCGGGCGGAAATTGGAGAATGGAGAGTTCTAACACTAGGTTCTCTGTGAATACCTTCCTTTGGCGTTAAGTTCCGCCACTTAACACGCAATGCCTCCGAATTCGGCGGAAAGTGGGGAACGGAGTGTCTTAACACTAGGTTCCCTCTGCCTACCCTGCTGTGTGTGATATATGGCGTGAAACCTTCCTCTGCAGGTAAAAATGTGTTTTGTTATTTTTTTTGTTAGCATCTCTGTTGAGAGATTGTTACAAATTTCTACTACCCAAAGATTATTCTATATAATAAGTTGTAATAAGGCGTATAAGAATTTCGAGCGCATAGTAGAACGTATGGCTCAGTGGAGAGAACGCCTGGACGGTATTCAGGAGGCGCGGGTTGAATCCCGCTGCGTTAAAATTTCATACGTTTTCTAAATGTCTTTTTTAATTTTCCTAAGTGTGGAATAACACTTTTAAAATGTTTAAAAACACAATATGTCGTATACTATATTTTTAAACATATTCGTACATTTAAAGTGCCACTTTTAAAAGCAAATTTCGTCGTTGCGGTCAACAGTCATAAACTCAGAGTTATAAATCTTCCATCACATTTGACGCTGGTGTCCTCCGACACGCGACGTCTGTTATATCGCTTGCCTTGTGTTAAGTAATAAAACTTAATAATGAAACGCAAAAACATGTCGTCACGCACTTGCCTTTTTAAAATAATAAGTATTAAACACACCCTTTTGGCCCTGTTAGATAAGTGTGGCACTTTATACGGTGGTCATGTGTTCAATACATACTGAAAGAATTATTTATTCTGTAATATATTTAGTCAAAAATTGTAAGGGCGGTCATTGTGAAGTATATCAGCAACTGAATATAAACGGGATGGTTGTGGGTTTGATTTCCTGTTAGGGAAATGGTTATACTTTTAAACATTTTTAATGTGTTATTCCACACTTAGGAAAATTGAAAAAGGCATTAGGAAAACGTATAAAAATTTGGACGCAGCGGGATTCGAACCCGCGCCTCCTGAATACCGTCCAGGCTCTCTCACTACTAAGCCATGCTTTCTACTACACGCTGCGTCGAAATTCTTATACGCGCGGGTTCGAATCCCATTGCGTTCAAATTTTTATACGTTTTCTAAATGCCTTTTTCGAATGGTTATATTTAAATTATTTATCTATTCGCTCTGATACTTAAGACAATGCGCCACGCTGAGTTCCTCCATTCATACGTCATGGTTCAATTTCGAGTGAAAGAGTGTTTTAACTCTAGATTCTCTCTAACTACCCGGCTCTCTCTAAATACTGGCGTCAAAGCTGAATAAATATGTTTCTGAACTGGTTTTCCATAATCTGGCGTTCAGTAAATACAAACGACTAGTCAAGTATGTACTGAGAAAGTAAAAAATATATTTTTAAAAATAATCTCCCACGATCTGATTCAACAAATTATTATTAGGTAGCATTTATAAGAGTATATTATAACTTTTTAATTATGTCCTTTATCGTAGCACGTACTGTGTCGTAGCAGGTCTACGTCGTAGGCGAAAGCTTTACTGAACTTGAGTGTGGGTTGTAGAACTTTAAAGGGTTTCGATTTCCTTTTCCTTAATAAGTTGTAATGCTTTTAGTAAGTCGTTGAAGTTGTTTGTGATATTTAAACAAACACAATATAAAATTTAAAAATTTAATTTAACATTATATTTATTATGTTATATATTTGTATTTATTAAATAAAATAAATATATTTTTGTATATACTTCACATTTCAAAGTCTAATTGACACACTTAAAATATAAAAAAAACATTTTAAGAAAAAGTATAAAAATTTGAACGTGCTGGACTTGCAACTTCAAATAGAACAAAAATTAACTTATATAATTAATCCTATGCAAAGAAAAAGAAATATAACAGATATTGTTAAGTTATTTTTTATTTCACTCTATTACTACTATTTTTAAAAATACAACTTTGATATCTGACATTAGTAAAACAATATAAAAACCAGAACATTTTCACCAAGCATCATATAAAAAGTTTATTTGATGCAACTGACATTTAGTTCCGCCTAACAGAAATGTCGGGCCCGCGCTGGGCGCCGCCCCAAACCTTGGTATTTACTGACATTTAACAAATATAGGAAGTAAACTTTATGGCTGCGCGAGGCATTGTGAAATTTTTATGTATATTGAAGCTGTGACCGCGATGGTCGCTAATGTGTTTTGAGTTTTTTTTATTATCTCTGTCTTTCTCTGCATAGTAGAGTAGCCAGTGCGAATCTAATGTTAAGATATTTTGTTCTTCCATTAACGCCGAAAACCAAGACAAGGTATGTCTTACTACAGTAGGGAAATGATAACTTAAATATAATCAGTTCCACGAGTGAACATCGAAATCAGAATTTTCGGGGGTAGCCGCGTTAGTCGTGAGCTCAGGCGCTGTACCACTTTGTCACAATGACTTTTATTGTTTTACCAATTTTAATAATATGTATTACGTAATAATATTCACTGCACAATGCATGGTGCTGTGAAAATTATTAATTTTCATAATACATTCTTACAATTTTTGTACATGTATGAAGAGGTTGATGAAAGTGGAGGAGAAGAAAGAAGTATGCAAATACCATATCACATGGCGCTCCTTAACTCTGTGACCTTTCTGCCGGTAATAAAGCCGGAAGGTAAAAAGAATCACAGCGCAGCAAATTAAATATCTTAAGGATGCAGCTTATTTATTGAAAAAAAAAAAACAATATTTAACTTAAATAAATAGGGGAAATCTGGCAAGCAGAATAATTTATCACTAGAATTTATCTATTATATGATTACGCGAAAAATGTAAAATTAACCAAAAAGAATCAAACATTAATAATAACACTCAATGTAATTACTACCATTTCTTTTTTACGTAACCTGGAGCTACACCTAAAACTAAATAACATTTAACACATACGTCAAAAATAAACGTGTGCCATTATAACAGCAGTGTACCGTTAACCGTTATGACAGTGTGAGTTGGCGATGATCTCTGCCGGAAATAGGTAGCGCACCCACTTCCGGTCCCGCCCGCCCGCGGCCACGCAACCGACGTCACTCGTGTGATTTATACGTCCAACCCTTAATGAATACACGCTTTATTTTTAGGTCAGCCTATAATTTAGATTGCGTTATATTTGTAAATTATACCTATGTTTTTTGTTAATTTAGTTAATATTTTTTTTTCGCTTTTTTTCGCATTGAGGTCAGAGAGAAGCTCAGTTCTCCACTTTTACGCCAGACAAGGCGTGTTAAATACTTTTAAACATTTTTAAAGTGTTATTCCACACTTAGGAAAATTGCGGCGTTAAGTTCCGCCACTTAACACGCAATGCCTCTGAATTCGGCGGAAAGTGGGGAACGGAGTATCTTAATACTAGGTTCCCTCTGCCTACCCTGCTGTGTGCGGGATATAGCGTGAAGCTATAAAAAAAAATTGAAAAAGACATTTAAAGAAAACGTATAAAAATTTAAACGCAGCACGATTCGAACCCGCGGCTCCTGAATACCGTCCAGGTCTCACCCCTGAGCCATGCAGAGTTGAACACATGGCAAATTTTTATACGTTTTCTTTAAAAGGCGTGTTAAGCTGTGGAACTCAACGTCATGCTATGTTCTTATCAGAGAAATGAAATTATAATAATTTAAATGTAATCGTTGTCCCGAGTGGGGGATCTTCCATATCATTTCTCCGCGTGAAAATTGAACCTGTAACCATTGCGTACACACTACTCTAATGCTGCCGTACTGCGCCACGATGGCCTTTAGAACTTTTATTATGAAAACTTGTTGTTTACAAAGCACAGAATCAGATGTTACTATGTTCAAACTTTTCAAGAATTTTTTTTTGCTTCACGCTGTATCTCTTGCGGGGTAGTCAGAGAGAACGGAGCGCCAAACGCTACGGTCTCTGCATACTTCTTTCGCGTCGTCCACAGTCATCAACCTCTTCATACACGTCTTCCGGGGGGTCCTCATGCTTTTTACATGACCTGAATACCAATGCAATGCAAAAGAAAATTATTAACAGCATATTTATTAATTTATTATTATCTGTAATGTATATCAAAATATTTTATCACCATATTAACTAAAATACTAGTTTTACTAAATATTGCACATATTTTTATCAAATTTAAGATAACACGTACGTCCTTTGTAGTTTTTGAATTTTCTTAAATAAATTATATAAAGGAGTTCTTTCATACATACAAATGTTTGGAATTTAAAAGAACAGAAAAAGTGTTAACCAAACGATTTTAAAATGTAAAATGCACTTTACATACTTTCAAGCTGTACTGTATTTAAGTTAAAAATATATATAAAACTTATTTTTTATTAATTTTAATTATATTTTAAACCATTATTGTGCAACATCACTTTGTCGTAATAGATTTTTTTTCTTCACGCTATATCCCGCAGCAGGATAGGCAGAGGAAACCTACTGTTCAGATACTCTGTTCCCCATTTTCCGCCGAATTTCGGAGGCTCGTGAATTTCGGATTTTCGTGTTAAGTGGCGGAACTTAACGCCGCGCTTTGCCTATCGAGGCATATTTAAATACTACCTGTATATTTACTTATGTAAATATACAGGTAGTATTAAAATCATTTCTGCACACTGAATACTTTTTTATCGATAAAAATGACGTATTTACATTTGTAAAAGCGGGCGATAGAGTTACTTAACACCAGGGTCAGAATCTAACCTGCTATATGCGAGAAACGCGTGAAGTAATAATTAAAAATACCACAGCGAAGGATATGGAAATATTAAATATTTCAACTCTTCGAGTGGGAATCGAACCCACAACCAGTCGTTTACAGTCACACGTATGTGCCACTGCGCCACGACTGTCCTTATAGAGTATTTTAATAATTATTTAAGATAATTTCATCGTTCCGGTTGCACAAAGTGTATTGAGAAGTTCTTACCCTACATGGAAAGTTTCAGAATTAAAAAAAATCTAAACCCGTAAAAAAGAAAAAGTATTTAAAATATAACATATGTTATATAGACATTACAGAAAACCATTTGTAATTCGATTTCATATTGATTAGCTCCGAAGGCCACCTGAACGCACCTGACGACTGACGTAGCATTATTCCTTACAGAATAACTAATTGTGTAGCGCCCTTGACTCCATAATGATTATTTTTTGACTTTCATTCTTGTTGTGATTGCCTTCTAAAAGTAAAAAGTAGATATTTAGATTTAAAATAGCACAGGAGGGTAGGCAGAGCCTACTATTAGGACACTCCGTTCCTCACTTTCCGCCGTATTGGAGGTGTTGCGTGTTAAGTGGGGGAACTCAACGCCGCGCATTGTCTCGACACCAGAGCGAAGAAAATGGAAATATTAAATATATCCACCCCTCGAGTAGGATTCGTAGCCACATCCAGTCGTGTTAACAGTCACATTTATGTGCCCCTGCGACGGGCCCCTATTAAAATATCTACCTTTATTTTAAATATACAAAATAGTAAAGTAAATATTTAATAACTTTCATTTTTGCTCAAATAATTGCTTACTCTTTCACATGTAATAAAATCTTTTTAAGTAATAACATTTTCAAAGTGCTATTCATGTCTACGGATTCGAATCCGCGGCAGCTTTCAAAGTGCCCTTTTAAATACTGTTGCGTTTAAGTCTTTACACATTTTGAATATGTGACAAAATTGCTTATATAAACATGTATTAAGTACAATTTTTGTTATTCTTCGGAGTATATATTTAGAAGTACATGTGTGTCTGTTTCTTATTATAATCATTTTAGATTTTTTATTATATTCTTCTTATTCTACTCTATTATATTAAAACTAGCGGTCCGTTCGCGGCTTCGCCGTAGTCTGCCCAATTGTTTTGTTATGTTGCAACCCTCGGGGGTGGATTTTTGAAAAATAAAGTAGCTTATCTTTAACCTTCAATTGTCAACTATATTTGTTCCAAAATTCATTACAATCGGTCAAGCGGTTTAGTTTTTTCATATAAACTTTCATCCCCTATTTCAACCCTTTAGCGGTTAATTTTTGTTAAATATGTTGTTCGGTTAAATATGTAGCCTATGTTAGACCCATAGTTATTTACTACTTTCATTCTAAATTTCATCCAAATCGGACCGGTAGTTTAGCCGTGAAAGCGTGACAGACAAATACAAAGACTTTCGCATTTATAATATAAGTATGGATTATAAAACTGTAACTAAAGGAAGGAGACTATAAACAGGTCAGAAAGAAAATAAAAACCAACATAAAAATGATGAAGGCACCTCACAGGGACTATATTTAGATGTGATTGACACTAATGTGAGGATATTAACAGGTGTTTTATTAATATACGTTATGTGCACTACAAGAATATGTTAAAGTTTCATTGATATATCGGGGAAGAGCTCTTGTGGCAACGTGTATATTTTTATCAGCAGGGTAGACAGAGGAAACCTAGTGTTTGGACACTCCGTTCCCCACTTTCCGCTGAATTCTGGAGGCATTTTGTTTCTAAATGGCGGAACTCAACGCCGCGCTTGGCTTTACGTCTTATCTACTATTCAATCTATATACTACAGATATATCTTTGAAAGATTGAAAGCTTGAAACATATTAACATTTTTGAAGTGTTCATGTATTCAAACACTTATGATGTGCCGTCCGTATGTGATTAGCCGGCTTCAAAGAGATGCCGGTTCAATTCCCGCTACGTCTAAAATTTTTAAGTTTTCTAAATAATGTTTTTCATATTCTGATTTGAAATACTTTTTACCATACCATTTGCTTGAAAATGCACACTTATTCTTGAATATCTGAATATAAATAATATCAATATATCTGTCTTTCCACACGTCACACAACTGTGGCCACACAATGGCTTACCAGCGGCAGTGTTTCCAGGTCGATATGACATGGGTATACGACACCTTCAAAAGGCGTCCCTGTAGCTCCTCTGGTGTTACACGGGGCCGTGGGCGACGGTGTTCACCTAACATCAAGTGACCGGAACGCTCGTTTGCCTTGTCCTTTTTATAAAAATTAAAAAAATTATAAAATCTTTTAAGTCTTTTCATGGCATTTTCTCTATACATTGATATGTTATTAATAACACTAATACTTAAATAATATATACTGTATGATATTGTATCGTGTGTGATATGTGTGTTACATGTAAATTGCAAATCACATCTAAGCCGGAGGATTACTCGGTCACTTAAGTGTGAGTGCCCATAAAGCGCAGCGCTTACCGCTGACCGCTGACCGCCGGGCTGGTGACGGCTGGTGACGGCTGGTGACGCGCCGGCAATTAACATCGACATGTTATTATAATATTACGAGCTAATGTAATAACTTCAGTAAAACGATTGTTACTGTGAGAATAGACTATGTTACTACTAACATACTATTAGACTATGGACCGCTCAGACAGCTCGTAGCTCCTCCCGTCTGACCCTCATTCTCTCCCCCGGAACACTCCAGTTAGTGGGTGGCGAAGAAAACCACGTCTAGAGGACCTCGCCCTGATGTCGTCTCCCCTCTTCCCCGCTAGACAGGAGAGAGAAGAAAGTCAAGTTCAAGTATTATTAGGCTACTCTAATAGTAGTTTTTAATATACAAGTATTTTTTCTTCATTTTTGGTATTTATGGTCCGTTTTTACTCATTATAAATCGAGCGATTTTAACCAAATTTATTACGAAGTCTCCTTGTATATAGTAGACATATTTACTAGCTCTTTACCAGTGGCCACGGACTATTGTAAAGTGTTCGAAACGTCGGGTTTTGTAAATTGTTTTCCGAATATAAAAATATAAATAATCCAGTTAAAACAGTTTAATTTAAAATGTTTTTTTTACATTTTATGGGGCAATTAGAAGTAGAGATCACTTCTATTATCACATCCGTCTTAAAATCTTGATTACGTTTTGAGAAACAAAATCCAAAGGTTTGACGACTAGTTTTATTTTTTCTATCTGTGGCTAGTTTAAAACAAAATAAAACAATGGCGACTGTACTTATTTAATTATAATAAATATAGACATATCACTAACTACCGGTATCCAGGAATGTCGGGCTTTCTCATATGTATTTTGATTATCGAAATATACACAATTAATCCGGTAAATGGTGTAATTTAAATTATTTTCTCACTTCACAGCATAAGTCGAAGTAGAGAACACTCCTTTCTGTCCTAAAATGTAGGTTAGGTTTCTTTTTTAACATTTTTTAAATATTATTCCACATTTAGGAGAATTGAAAAAGATATTTAGAAAACGTATAAAAATTTAAGCGCAGCGTGATTCAAACCCGCGCCTCCAGGCGCTGAATACCGTCCAGGCGCTCTCACCACTGAGCCATGCCATAGCCATCTTGATTACGTTTTGAGAAACAAAATCCAAAGGTGAATGTCTTTGACGACTAGTTTTATTTTTTCTACCTGTGGCTTGTTTAAAACAAAATAAAACAATGGCGACTGTACTTATTTAATTATTTAAACCAATTTTGTTAGAAAGAGATTACGTTCGTGTTCCACTCGCCGTTACAAAGACTTACGATTATGTCTTTGGTTTGTAAATCCAGAACTGCACATTATTTACCGGCTACGGGAAAGCTTTAATGTATCTTATAGTAGCTTATTTAAAATTCTCTTTGTCTCTTTACTTTATCTTCTTTTTAATTATATAATTTAAAAATACAGAAACATAATATAAGATTTTATGCATAATTATATTCCAATTTTAGGTTTTTTTTAGGTTAGTGAAAAGCAGTCGCCAGAGAGAATCTATTGTCAGAACACTCTGTTGCCCTCTCTCCGCCTGACGTCCAGGTATATTGTGTGTTGGGTAGCGAAACTCAACGCCGCCTTTTATCTTAGGTATCAGACATAGAAAAGAAATTATTTTTTTTAGCTTCACGCTGTATCCCGCACACACCTCGACACCAGAAATATGGAACGAAAAATATGGAAATATGAAATATTTCCGTTCCTCGAGTGGGAATCGAACCCACAACCAGTCGTTTACAGTCACATGTTTGTGACACTGCGTCACGACTGACCCCAATTAATTTATATATTAATAAATTACGAATATAATAAATAGAAATTTACCTACATAAATACACCTCGTCGTGACGTGACAGCCAGTCAAATAACCTTTACAATATACGTCACTCCGCCCCCGTTATTAGAATCATAAATTAAAAGCTGAGAATATAAACACAAACAAACAGAAGCAAAACAAAACAGAACAATATTGTTGTATCTGTGATTATAACGCGAGCTCGTCACCCGCGCCGCCTCGCTTTGGTGACGCCGACTTTAAACACTTTTTGATTAATGTATGATAGCATGAGTCTTGTATGAACATGTCGCTTTATAGAAATGATGTTTATTAAATATTAAAGCGTTGTTTTTAATGTGTAAGTAATACGGGGATTTAATAGGATAAAGTTAGTAAAATTAAGAACAGATTAAAATAAGATATATTCGTACGAATGGTTCTGTCATGTGAAATTAAAATTTACATCTTAAGCTTAAAACTGCCACAACTGCATATAACTATCAGTATAAACAATCGTTTTTTGACGAACACACATAACTTTATAGTGCATAAGCTAAAAACCAAAAGATTTTAAACAAAAATTATATTATAAACAAAATATAAATGAAGAATGTACATATATCACTTGCATTTTCGCATTTTAGAGAAACTTCATTTGACTCGAATGAGAATATATTTCAATGAAATATCTCTTCAGCAATAAACAAAAGTTTCACATATCTTCAGTCGAATACCAAAAGCTTCACGTATCCTCCACATAAAAGATATAAAGACAGAGAAAACATATTATAGAGACACTTCGTTCTCCACTTTCCGCCCTAACATCGAGATATTCCGTATTGAGTCTCCACTCTTCCACTCAATACGTCAACCGACCCAAACATATTAAATATTAACCTGGTTTAGTTAATTTGAATAATTTAGTGTGTAACCAGCCTTACTGATTTGCATATGGAAATGTATAAGCGCAGTAACCCGGTGCGGCGGAGAATACTACACTTCATTGTAGTACAAGTACCTACTGTGTCTGTAGTCACATTACTAGGCTCATGCCAACATCTCTACTATAATACATAAGTACATAAGTTATATAAAGTGGTCGTATGTTTTGGTGTATTTAAGACTATACTATAAAATTCTGTGTATTTTTTTTATTAGTAAGAAAAATTCCGCCGAATTCGGAGGCATTGCGTGTTAAGTGGCGGAACTTAACGCCGCGCTTTACCTCGACACCAGCGGGACTTCCACTCCTCGAGCGGGACTCGAACCCACACTTTGTGCCACTGCGCCACGGCTGGCCAATGGTAGTTGAGT
This sequence comes from Dryas iulia moderata, assembly GCA_019049465.1. Lineage (NCBI taxonomy): Eukaryota > Metazoa > Arthropoda > Insecta > Lepidoptera > Nymphalidae > Dryas > Dryas iulia. The sequence continues at coordinate 1,197,943 of CM032429.1, forward strand.
TAGTCTGCATTAAAAAAGTTTATTGCAATACTACAAAATCTAAATTCAAAACCATGAGGTATGTAGTAGTGGTATATGAGGCAATTGTTTTTGATATATTTTTTCGATATATTTTTTCTGTTTAACGGTTTTACGTAAATAGAACAGTCACAGAGTAAGTAGTGTTAAGACATTCTTTTCTCCACTTTCCACATATCTATTACCTTTCGGTATTCTTATTCGCGGTATGTGCTAAAAAACATTTTTAAAAAGTAAATATTATAATTTAATAAAATATCTGTATAGAAAAGTATATAAATTGAATACAAACTATATTTTAGGTAAAATTTTCAACTGATATTTACAAAAGATAAGCTTTCATAGTACAAGGTTTCGTGAGGAACAAACATAATACACAACTTATGTTAATATATTGTAAATATAGTACAAAATCTATACATCGTTTAAGCCCGGCGTATAATATTCATTGAAAATTCATTTGTTATGATAATTAGTCAGGAAGGATCTCCCGGTCGACGTCAGCGTGACGTAGTGACGTGAATGGAAAATGCCCAAACGCTCGGTGGTTTTCTATTCAATATATATCAAAAGAATTTTTCTTACTTAAAAATATAAACGTCGTCGTTAAAAAACGACATTTATGTCACTTTATAAGGTGTGACGTGGACTTATTTATTGTTTTTCGTTTGCATTATTATGAAAAATACTGATTTTCTGCCTTTCTTCTCTATAACGAAGAAGCAATACGAATATATGATATTTTAAAATCCACAGAATTTTCGTATAAATTTTTTTCATGAGAAAAGCAGAAAAGTCCTGCAAATATTAACAATTAGATTGGAAAGTGGAATTAAAGTGGAAAGTGGAACTTAACGTCCGTTGAGTTCCACTTCAAACAGACAATGTTTACTAAAATGTAATAGAAAAAGAAAACATTTATATTATATCAATTTTGCCGCGGCGTTGAGATTCGCAATCAACACGCAATGTCTCGATATCTAGTGAAAAATGAAAAATGGAGTATCTTTAAAGATCCAGCTCTTATTATTGTGTTTCTCTCCCTGCTTTGCTATATGAAAAAGAAGCGACTGAAGCTGTAAAAAAAACAAAATTAAAAATTTTGAAAAACCCCACGACGGTATAATTGTTATTGTAAAAGGATAAAATAACTATAAATCCCCCGCCTAAAAGAATATATGTAACGAGATGATGGGGACGACTTCGTCGGGGGCTGTCATTACTTTAAGTTTGCACAAACCTTCTCATAGGTTTTCATGCTATTAAAACAGGTTTGGCAAAAAATTTAAATATTAATATGAATTTACAGTTTTGATAACTGGTATTCCTTTTAAAAACTTTAAGAACGAAATCTATACTGTTAGCTACTATATCAAAAATAGAGGTTGCAACTGGCAGCCCCCGACGAAGTCGCCCCTATCATCTCGTTACATATATTCTTTTAGGCGGGGGATTTTTAGTTATTTTATCCTTTTACAATTACAATTAAACCGTCGTGGGTTTTTTCAAAATTTTTAATTTTGTTTTTTATTTTAAACTTTTTAAAGTGAATAGATACACATTATATATTATTACATAATTTCGAAATACTTTTATTAATCTTCATGCAACTCCAAAAGAAATTATAAACCCAATACTTTCTGGTTATCAAATACTTATCGCAGCGCCTGGCAGATTGGCACCGTAACATTTTCAGGAAATTTAAGTCTAAATAAATCAGTAAAAATCACAAAACCCACTAGTAGTTTTGATTTTGAACAAACTAATTTGTACTGGAGCGCCCCGCGGTAGTTCGTGATATGGCATATAGAAACACGCAACAATTAAACCTGAACCTATCACAGAAAACAGCATCTAAATAGGATTCACACAAAAAATACAAGCAAATGCTTACTGCAGCGCCCCCTGGTGAGGTGTCACACCACGACACACATGAAACTATGCAATAAGTAAACGTACATGACACATATATGAAAATATGCACTAAGTAAACTTGAATCTATCATTGAAAACTGCATTCAAATCAGAGCCGTAGTTTTAGTTTTGCACAAACAAATGTACTTACTGCAGCGCCCCCTGGTGAGTGGCCACCATAACACATACATGAAAAGAAGCACCAATTAAACCTGAATCTATCGTTGAAAGTTTCATCTAAATCAGACTAGTAGTTTTTACTCTGCATAAACAAATGTTTACTGCAGCGCCCCCTGGTGAATTTTTACCGTAACAAAAAAACAAAAATCTTAAAATATACATCAAGCAAAGCTGAATCTAGTTCTGAAAACTCTATTCAATCGGATTAGTAATTTCGGTTTTAGACAGATAAATACAAGAAAAAATTTGGTTTTACACAAAAAATCTCAAACAAATGCTTACTACAGCGCCCCCTGATGAGTGGTCACCATAACACATATATGGAAAGACGCACCAATTAAGCCTGAACCTATCCTTGAAAGTTTCATCTAAATTGGACTAGTAGTTTTTGATTTGCATAAACAAATGTTTACTGCAGCGCCCCCTGGTGAATTTACCCCGTAACAAAAAAATAAAAATCATAAAATATGCACCAAGCAAAGTTGAATCTTTTTCTTAAAACTCTTTTCAATCGGATCAGTAGTTTCGGTTTTAGACAAATAAATACAAAAAAAGTACAAACAAATGCCTACTGCAGCGCCACCTGGTGGCTTGACACGATAAAACATATCCAAGAACATCCACCAATTAAACTTGAATCTATCACTGAAAACCGTTTTGAAATCAGACTATTATTTTTTGAGATAATTGAAAACATTCGTTTGCACGTAAAATGCTTACCGCAGCGCCCCCTGGTGAGTTAGGGTAATAAGACATATCTAAGAACATATGCCAATTGAACCTTAACCTACCATAGAAAACCGTATCAAAATCGGACTTATAGTTTTGGAAATAATTGACATAGTAATTTGCACAAACACACAAACAAACAAACAAACAAACAAACAAACAAACAAACAAACAACCTCTCACCCCAAACACATATACAGTCGCCGTTCCGTCGCGGGTAAAAAAAGTTATATTTTTATTTCCAACTAATTTATGCGAATAAATAGCTTTAACAACAAGCTTATCAGAACAAGAGATATTGTACAATACAATGTCAAATTTAAATGCACGTATCGGCTTGTTACCGCGGCGCGTCGGGATGTCAGCGCGGTATCGGTGTGGGCTACGGGCCGATTATGTCGCGTTAATTTGTAATTGTACAAATAACAAAGTATTTTCAGGATTAAATGTACGAAAGCCACAAAAATATATATTTTAGTTTGACACCTTTTCCCGGTATAGGAGGATTTTCTTCTGTTGTGTAAATTTTGAGATATTGCGTGTTGAATGGCTCAACGACGCACTTCCTCTTGGATGCCAGAGCGGTGAAAATACGGGCTTTGCGTTTAGAGGTTCGGGTTCGAAGCCCGCTGCATTCACATTTTTATACGTTTTCTAAATGTCTCTTTCAATTTTCCTAAGTGTGTGAATAACACTTTAAAAATGTTAAAATAATAAATTATTATAATTTCACCGGCAGGAAATCGAATATTCAATCAATCGCGAACAGTTAGACTCCGTCCATCTGCACGACAATCTTTTAAAATTTTTAAAAAAGCATATATTTCAGTTATGGATACTTTTCTAGTCTGGTTAAAATAATGTCCAAGCTTAATTTAGTTCTAGCGGATAGAGATGAAAATAACGCGTCTTATCGGTGATTTCTATCAGATTATCTATATGTGAAAAAGATATTGTGGCCAGTCGTGGCCCAGTGGCACAAGCGTGTGACTGTAAACGACTGGTTGTGGGTTCGATTCCCACTCGGGGAGTGGAAATTATATTTCCATTTTCTTCGCTCTGGTGTCGAGGTAAAGCGCGGCGTTAAGTTCCGCCACTTAACACGCAAGCCTCCGAATTCGGCGGAAAGTGGGGAACGGAGTGTCTTAATACTAGGTTCCCTCTGCCTACCCTGCTGTGCGCGGGATACAGCGTGAAGCTAATTAAAAAAGATATGAATCTAGTTCTAACATAATGAATATCTTTTGGTGAAGTCAATAAACAATTAATATCATTGTAGTATGCATAGCTTCTCAATGCGCGCTTGAGTTTCGTTACTCAACACACAATGTCCGACGACAATTTTGAATAAAAAGTGGGGAACGGAGTGTCTTAACACTAGATTCTCATCGGTAAATCTACTATGTGGGAAAATATGTGAAGCTTTTTTTCAAAAGGATGAAATAAAACCTAAAATAAAACCTTAACATCTTCGATTTTAGCTATGATAAAAATAACAAGTAAGGATATCATCATAGATATCATATATAAAAACACTATATTGTCATCGGATCCAAATATATCTGTGTAAATTTCACGCAAAATTAATATCAAGGAGCAGACTTCGATTTTTTAGTTATAAAATATAAAGTAAAGTAAATAAACTGCAATCATGTATGCATTATCGGTTTATCCCCCGTGGACTGGCGGAGGCACGAAGGAAACACCTATTTATAGTGCGACGCTAACGTGACTTGCTACAATACACTCGGCTCCAAAACCAATTAAACGTTTTAATAACTGTTATACGTTTTGAAGAAATGAAAACTTTATATACTTATGGAAAAACAAAGCGTAAATGTTGTATACGCCGTGTAGAGTAGACTTTAGTAATTAAATATTACTTTACAAGTCGTGGCGCAGTGGCAGAAATGTGTGACTGTAAACGAATGGTTGTAGGTTCGATTCCCACTCGAGGTCTCGAAATATTTATTATTTCCATTTTTCTTCGCTCTGGTGTCGAGGTCAAGCGCGGCGTTAAGTTCCGCCACTTAAAACACAATGCTTCCGAATTCGGCGGTAAGTTGGGAACGGAGTGTCATAACATTAGGTTCATGCCTACCCTGCTGTGTGCGGGATACTGCGTGAAGCTTAAAAAATAATTTCTTAACAAAACGTATTTTTTTCAAATGGGTACATCTATAATATTAATTAAACTGGATAAAATGAAAACATTGTTAACGTTTATGTAAGCTTTCATAATTAAGTAAGTTTTAGTATTACGAGAGAAATCCAACATTTTTCTCACTGATAAATTACAGATGTTTTGCAAATACAAAAAAGCTGCTTGATGTTTTTTCCTACACACCAGAGCAGGCAGGGAAAGCTTAGAGTCAAGATATTTCGTTCCCAAATTTCTGCCTGAATTTGACATGTTACGAGTTGGGTTTCAGAGCAGAGAAAAAAAAAAAAAGAAACGTAAAGTTCAACAGTACAGTTACAGTTTATTTAATAAAGCCATTGTGGTTTTGTTGATAACAACTTTCACTTTTTCGTTATATACGTTTGCTTAATATAAAAAAAACACTAAAGAAATATATGCAGAAAACTTAAGTAAAGCAAGCATTTCGCTGCAAATAAAACTGGACACCTGATTTAATTAATCTGAGTGCTTAAAAGAACTTTGTAAAAAGTAAACTTTATTCATTCTAATGTAAATACTTATAATGTAAGTAAAATAACGTTTAAAATGAGGCCACGGTAGCGCAGTGAAGCAGCGTCAGTTAGACGCATAAATACGCTAGTTATGGATTTGATTTTCGACCTGTGCAAATAAATTATATTTTGACTAGCGGCCAGCTCGCAGCTTCGCCGCTTGAACTATTTCGTTATATTGCAACCCTCGGGCGCATTTTTACAAATAAAGTAGCCTATGTTTAAGTTTAGATTATCAACTTAATTTATGCCAAAATTCATTACAATTGGTCAAGCGGTTTAGATTTTTCATATAAACTTTCATCCCCTATTTCAACCCTTTATAGATTGATTTTTGAAAAAATAATTAGCCTATGTTAGACCCAGTCACTTTTACAATTTTCATTCTAAATTTCATTGAAATCGGACCGGTAGATTAGCCGTGAAAGCGTGACAAACAAACACACAGACTTTCCCATTTATAATGTAAGTATGGATATCTCCGTTTTGGTAGTAAAGAAAAAAGGCAACGTTGAATTCCGCCACACATATTATGATGTCTCATTTTCAGACGGAAAGTGGAGAACGGAGTGTTTTTTCACTAGTTTATATCTGACTACTTTGCGAAAAAAATGCGTGTACGTACGTACGTACGTACTTACATATTTGCCACAACTTAAAGAAAAACTTAGCTTAAAATTTTAAACGTATATTTTTAGTGGTCCTATAAAAAAAAATTATATTAAAAATATTTTAAACGGATTATTGACACGAAAAACATCAAAATTTTTATATTTAAAAAAATATCACGATATCTAAAAACAACCTACGCATATAATATGAATTAGCACCTAACACCGGAAGTGCTTACAGTCCGGTCAGCCGTGGTCGTGGCCGTCAGGTGAGCTTTCGTAGGGCAGTCGTAGCGCGCGGCGCGACCGGGCCCCACGCGTCGCTTCCGCCCTCGGAAACTTTCACACACTCGTCAATTTATACGTGTTTTCTTATTATTTCTTATAATAACTAAGGATTATTAGTAATTTTTCATTATATTTGTAGTGAAGTAAGTCTATTTTCTTTTTATATTAGGCGTTTTCGTAACGGAAAGGAAGTTCGTCAACTTTTTGTATTGTGAAGTTTGTTGTATTTACATTTTGTTTTCTTTCTGTACAGAAGTTATATCTGGGTCATAGAATACATAAAGTTTTGTTTTAACAAACGTAAGTAAATATAGAATTATAAGTGAAAATAGCATCACGCTGTATCCCGCGCACAGCAGGGTAGGCAAAGGGTTAAGACACTCCGTTCCCCACTTTCCGCCGAATTGGGAGGCATTGCGTGTTAAGTGGCGGAACTTTTTAAATAAAACTTTTATACTCCTTTTTTCTTTTCTTGTAAAACAGTTAAAAGAAATTCAATCACTTTGCATTCCAAAAATAAAAATAACTAATAAATAATGTATATTTTAAACTAGTAATCTAGATATAAAAATAGTATGTACCATGTACATTTATCAACAGAATACGTTGATAAAATAATCAAATTCTACTCTAGTAGAATCAACAAAGAATTGGCAATGATTTCGACAGTAAAGTATTGGACGTAGAGATCTGTAGTTCTAGATAGCATTTATTCATATAAATAAAAGTTTTGTATGAACTAAAAACACGCTTTATTCCGCAAAGCATCTCTCTGAACGCCCAAAGAGGATGAAGTGCCAGAACACTCTGTTCATTTTAAGGCGGGAATTGAGACATTTCGAGTTTGAGAGAGGCAGAATTCAACGCTGTGCTTATTAGGGCGGAGAGTAATATAAGTATAAAATATTAACTATTAATATAACTATAAAAATATGATTTAAAAAAGAAATATAATAATAATAATATAAGAGAAGTTCCTACATTTAATATGATTCAGGCTTAAAATATAACTACTTATTATTTACTATATGTTTAACGAAAATTATTTATAAAATGCAATATATACTTTTTGAACAACTATTTGTATTGGATAAAAAAATAAACAATTAAATAATTGTTTATTTAATGTATAAAAAGTTTCCAATCATCCATCATCAATCCAATACAAATATTTTTTCACTATTAAGAATTTAAGGAACTAATTGAGGAAATAAAAGGTGATTTCTACATATATATTTCTGTACTATAAAAATAATAAGTATTTGCGTTAACAATTACCGCCCACACTAAGCTCTCTATCCGCTAGTAGTCGTCTGGCGCTCGCTCAGCAATTTTACAGGTTATCTTTAAATTAAATTACTTGTACTTAACAAAGAAAATTAGGAGTAGGCATGTTCAATTGTCAAATGTAATTATTTAAGCTTAACATTCTTTTCCGCAATGCACATTGGTTTGATAAAATCTTCTTAAACTTTCTCGGCAACCGTGTATCATCGTCGACTACATCAATGTTTAACATCAGGCTTGAACTGGTCCAACGTGAGCCTATCTTACAAAAAAATCTAGTGTTAAGACACTCCGACTAATTTCAAGACATTTCGTGTCAAGTGGCGAAACACAACGCCTTATTTTGTCTTAACAGAGTGAATTTAATTTCTCATAAAACGTACTTAAATATTTAAGAAATATAGACTTTATACTCTTTAAATATTATAATTTTTTAGTCAAAACAATGCTCTCGTGGAAGTGCTGAAGACCATGCTATAACAGTTACGATACCGTCGCGTAAAATGTTTTCATGTAAACAATTGTTTTACTACGCACGTTTGTTATTGTGTTAGCAAATACTAAAAATTTTTATATCATATGAATTTAAATGTAACTTTTTGAAATTTTACTATTACAGTAAATTTCAACTAGAAAGCTTCACACTGTATCCCGCACGCAGCGGAGTAGGCAGAGGGAACCTAGTGGTTAGACACTCCGTTCCCCATGCACCGCCGCATTCGGAGGCATTGCGTGCTTTACCTTGAGACCAGAGCGAAAATTAATATTAAATATTTCCACTTCTCGAATGGGAATCGAATCCACAACCAGTCGCTTTACAGTCATATTTGTGCCTCTGCACCATAACTGGCCACGGTTCCTCCTGCGGATATAATCCTTAAACGCAAATGATATAGTATTTTTATTATTTCATTTAAATGTATATAACAATTACAATTTTATTTACCCCTCACACCTGTAGCTAGAAGTTTAGTATGTCAACTATTTGTATGTAACATACTATAATAACTGCGAGGTTAGTAATGTACACACCACATTACTGAGCAATAAAACCCAAGGATTTTGTGATTTCTGATAATTCGTTTCTATTTTCACAAAACTGCTGCTTGTCTAGAACTACGAAATATTTAATAGTAAAAGCAGCTTCACACTGTTTCTTATTTATTTTATATTTTCTTTTTTATTTAAATATTTATAAATTATAGACATACATGTACTTATAAACTCTCTATTACTCACTGAATGACTAACACAGCGAGGATTTCTCAAAATCCTACAGAAACTATTAATTATCCGAAATTTTACATTTTAACGAACTAGATATAATAATAATAAGATCAATCTTCTGTAGAAGAATTATGTAGAAAGAAGAAAAAAATGTAATGTATTACTGTAGTAACACAAACGAAGTAACGAGTCATAACTAGTTTATTAAACTTATATTATTTCGATTTCTTAGCTCTGGTACCAAAGACTTAGCATGACGTTGAGTTCCGTCACAAAAGGCAATGTTTCAATTCCAGGTTAAAAGAGCAGGGAGGAGTGTCTTGACACTGGGTTTGGTTTAATACTTATGGTGTACATATAGTACATATTTACTTTGAGAAAGCAAACTACTATATTAAATGACTAGCGGCCAGCGGGCCGTGATCTACTTGCCTCTTTCGGTATAGTGCAACCCGCGGTGGTCGATTTTTGAAAAATAAATTAGCCTATGTTTAACCTTGGACTATCAACTATATATATGCCAAAAATCATTACAATCGGTCAAGCGGTGTAGATTTTTCATATAAACTTTCATCCCCTATTTCAATCCTTTAGCGATTGATTTTTTAAAAAATAAGTAGCCTATGTTAGACCCAGTAACTTTCACTACCTTCATTCTAAATTCATCCAAATAGGACCCGGTAGGTTAGCCGTGAAAGCATGACAGACAAACACACAGACTTTCGCATTTTTATTATAAGTATGGATAAATAACAGAGACATTAGGACGAAAAAAGGAAAAAAAATGAAATTTTTTTTCCTATTTTCCTTGGGTTTTCATTTCTCCGATTGCTACGTGAGATGTGTTAAAAGATACAAGAATACGGTATTGTATATATAAAATATGGAACCCTTGCCCGGTATAAATAAATAAATATCTTTCATATGAGATCAAATTTTACCAAAATTTAGTTTACATTTCGGAATAACGAGTTGAAAATATTATTTAAAAACTAAATAAATTTGACAGTTTTATTGATAATGAAATATAAACAAGATAAAAATAAAGCCAGTCCCGTCGTGGCCCAGTGGCACAAGAGTGTGACTGTAAACGACTGGTTGTGGGTTCGATTCCCACTCGAGGAGTGGAAATTATATTTCCATTTTCTTCGCTCTGGTGTCGAGGTAAAGCGCGGCGTTAAGTTCCGCCACTTAACACGCAAGCCTCCGAATTCGGCGGAAAGTGGGGAACGGAGTGTCTTAACACTAGGTTCCCTCTGCCTACCCTGCTGTGTGCGGGATATAGCGTGAAGCTATATTTTTTTTATTAAATTATATAAAAATAAACATATGATAGACGCGTTTTCCAAATTTCTTTTTGTCAAATTTCTTATTGTAATAAAACTGCACAAATTTATAGTAAGAAATAAAGAATAACATTTCCTTATTTTTAAGAATAACATTTTTGAGGTGTAAAAACAAAAATGAGATGTTATAAGCGTAGAATAATCTTAAGTGGGGCCGTCGCGTCGCAGTGGAAGAGCATCTGACTGTAAATCTTTTGGCTGTAGGTTCGATTCCCACTCGAAGGAACAATGAAAATTTTATCATTACTTCGCTCTGGTTACCATGGACAAAACGCGGTGTTGAGTTCCGTAGTCGCCAATATCTCGATTTTCGGGCGGAAAGTAGAGGTCAGAGTGTCTTACATCATACTCTTACGTCACCGGTGTCCGGTCGGCTGCAGTTCTAAACGCCAGTATAAATAATTCAAAGCGTGTTTCACTGAACACGTCAGTATCCGCAACTTTTACTCTTCCCAGCCTTTGGGACGCGCCCAATAGCTAATATTTGTTAAGCTCCCGTGCACAGTGAATGCTATACTTTAAATATGTATTTTTTATGGAAAACTGAACCCGCAGTCATCGTGTGGAACGCTTGACTGCCTAACTGCGCCACGATGGTGTAAATATTTACATAGATTAATATATTTAAGGTTGCACATATCATTTCCGGATTTTAAAAGTTATTTAATAGGTGATACAATTATTTATTAGCTTAAATATGTTGAAGGAATATATTTATTCAAACGATGATGATGCCCACATTATATAGTATGTAAGTTTTAAGTAATCTGGGTGGGGAACGGAGTGTCTTACACTAGGTCCCCTCTGCCTACCCTGCTGGAACGGGATACAGCGTGAAGCTAAGTTTTAAGTAAAATGGATTTAAAAAGCTTAAAAAAGCACGCTTACATCCGCTGTCTAACGTCAACTACTATCGTTATGAAGCCCGTATAGTTCACATCAAACATGTATCTGTACAAGGTTTGAAGTAAACTTACTACAAGTCTCAGTAAAAAAAAGTAACTAGCAAGCTCATATAAATGTTAAAATATGGCGAAGGACAATATTTCAAAAATTATTATTACAATGGCCCAGCTACCTGCTCGTCATATATTTTATGTAACATTCACCCAAATTAATTAAATTTAATATAAAAAATATTATTTTAATTGCCTAGAGTACTAATCTTTGTGAAGTAATAATATAAGTTGTACATCATTACACCTAAGCATCACACGGCGGCTGTAAAAAAAATTTATTTGAATACTTGATATAAATTTGTTCAAGTTACAGACAGATAGTAGAATTTTATTATTATATACTCATGTGAATAAATAGTCATTATTACGAGCACTAACGACGTCTGAAGGCGGAGTAGGCAACAAGCTTTCAGTATAAATACGGCACTTGCGCGCGTGTCGGTGTCGCGCCGGCACTAAATTTTTTACGCGCGTTGTAAAATAAACAGCGTGTGTCTTGAAGCTATTTTGAGCCTTTTTCGTTTAACATAAGGGAAATGAGATATTCTCTAGTTTGCTTTTCGGCTTGCAAAGTAATCACATATTTTTTTATAGGTTATTTTTTGATAGTCAAAGTCAAGTCAGAGTCGAATTAAGAATTATTCAAAATAAGAAGTTACATGCTTCATTTTTTGAACGTCAAACAATTTACCATCAGTTCACTAAAGTTAATGCCTCAGACCTGAGAAGAACCGGCGCAAGAAACTTAGCGGGACGACTTTTTTTTTATTCGTTTTTTTTTTTATACATTCACTGATAGTAGGAAAAGCAAAGAGAAGCTAGTATTAAAACACTCTGTTCTCCATTTCCAGAAATTTAGACCACTTAGACACACTTCGTACTTTTTCAGAAACATTGCGTGCCAAGTGATGTTGCCAGATATGTCTGAAAGTCATTTTTGTAAACACACCACTTCTTCTAAGTGAAAATTGAACCCACGACTTTCATGTGTACAATCTGACACTGCCTCATTCACTTTGCTTCATTAGGATTTTTAATTAAAATTTCATAAAAAAATACTTTCCGTTTAAATTTAGAGAATTTTTCTTATAGATTCACTATAAATGTCCTACTGGGTGGCGGATCAAACATTTTACATAACAACACTGAAATACATAATATACCCACATAATGTGTATTCAGAGAGTCAAAATCCCTGTATTGTCTTAACTTTCGACTAGATATTGAGAGAGTGCTTTTTGAGATGAGACACTATAAAACTGTTTAACAGTAGCTTAACGCTGTATCCCACACACATCAGGGTAGGCAGAGGGAACCTAGTGTTAATACACTCCGTTCCCCACTTTCCGCCGAATTCGGAGGCTTGCGTGTTCAGTTGCCGAACTTAACGCCGTGCTTTACGTCCACACCAGAGCGAAGAAAATGGAAATATAATTTCAACTCCTCGAGTGGGAATCGAACCCACAACCAGTCGTTTACAGTCACACGCTTGTGCCATGGGCTACGACTGGCCATAACAGTAACAATAGCCTTTCCCTAATAACTCGTTGACAAGTAAAGAAGGGTGACACTTCCTTCTTTTTTCTTTAGTTTAATACCCATTATTAATTGAACTAGATACATAGTTAGATGCTTAGAATTTCTAATTACACTTTATGTTCGTAAATAAAAGTTAATAGAATGTCTTGTTAAAGCTTACTGTTAAATAGAAATAATTTTCCTGTTTCGTAGAGCTCGTTTGACCCCGATCATCCGGCGAGCGCTGCGTCCTGCGCCGCGACTCTCGGCTCTAACTGCATTACTGTGTGGTTGCAATTAATTGCATCAAATTGCTTATATTTTCCCCTATTTTTATAATAACAAGCCTTTATTATAGTAGTTAAGATGAAAATACTGGTTTAAAACAATTTTCCAGCGCAAGAAAAATCTTTAAAGGAAATTGAAATTCCTTGTAAAATTTTCAATATGTTATGTTTTACTCTGTTGTGTATATAATGTTACTAGCGGCCCGCTCTCGACTTCGCCGCGTGAACTTCACGACTATTTCGTGATATAGCAACCCTTTGAGGTGTTTTTTTTTAAAAAATGAAGTAGCCTATGCTTAACTCAGTGTTATCAACTATCTTTATGCCAAAACTCATTACAATCGGTCAAGCGGTTTAGATATTTCATACAAAGTTTCATCCCCTATTTAAACCAGTGCCAGTTGTGGCACAGTGGCACAAACATGTGACTGTGGTTTCGATTCCCACTCAAGGAGTGTAAATATTTAATATTTCCATTTTCTTCGCTCTGGTGTCGAGGCAAAGCGCGGCGTTAATTTCCGCCACTTAACACGCAATGCCGTCAAATTCGGCAGAAAGTGGGGAACGGATTGTTCTAACGGAGGTTCCCACTGCCTGCTGTGTGCGGAATACAGCGTGAAGCTAAAAAAAATTTACAACTTTATATTTATTATTAATTGCCCAACAAAGACCATAAACAAAGTAAGTGAAAAGTAATAAGAGCGGGTACTTCCAGAGCGTAGTTAGCGTTTAATGCGGCCCGCGGTACTTCCCTTATTTATTTTTATCTTCGAGCGCTTCGGAGCTTTCCGTAGACTATTGTAATTCATTTTAATGTTTACTATCAAAGTTGAGAGGATTTCGTTTTAAAACAATATTCTTTTATATTTTCTAGAGATTTTCTTTAGTGTTATAGTTTTGTTGTATTTTTTAGTTTGTGAAGTGTATTAAAATTTTCTCGTGTCTTTATTTTTTTCAGTTTCACACTTTTTTCCATATGGTGAGGTAGGTGAGGTAGGAACTAGTGTTAAGACACTCCGTCTTCTATCTTCCACCCGAATTCCAAACATTGGAAGTCGAATGCCGGCACTTAACGCTTAACTTTATCTTGGTTGGCAATAAAATGAACATTGAAATATAGTCATCATGTATTATACATTAAATATAAAAAGTATACGAGTATTTGCAACGAAAGAAGAATAAGTGTTATTTAAAAAATTATGTGGCCAGTCGTGGCCCAGTGGCACAAGCGTGTGACTGTAAACGACTGGTTGTGGATTCGATTCCCACTCGGGGAGTGGAAATATTAATATTTCCATTTTCTTCGCTCTGGTGTCGAGATTTTCTTCGAATTCGGCGGAAAGTGGGGAACGGAGTATCTTAATACTAGGTACCCTCTGCCTACCCTGCTGTGTGCGGGATAAAGCGTGAAGCGAAAAAAAAAATGTATTAGATTACTAGATAGAATTGACATATTTTAACCCAGCAATATCCAGATTAAGTCACAATTGCTTTAAAATAATAAAATATTCAGCCCGATATTTTGATTGCAGCGTTTAAGCGTCCATTCGTACATCAATTATTAAATTTAATTCTTTTAAAGCCAAGTCATACAAAGAGCTTTGACAGTGATATGTCTTTACACAAATATTGTCTCGTCAAAGTGACCGAATAAGCACTCGCCTGAATAAGTTATAACGAAAAATGGTAAAAGACTTAAGAAGCCGTCATTATGTTAACTTAACATGTCATTATAGGGAGCTTTATATGAAGAAATAGAGTTTTTCAATTTCATATTTAATGTCTAAACTACTGTTGAGCAGTAACTTCAAGGTGTAACTTATTAGACCATTCTACCGCAGCGAAGATGCGATTGATCGTAGACGATGGTTGTAGATTCAGGTTCTAGATGCACCCTTTGAGACAAGCAATTTGCGGCTTTAGGTTCCCCCATCCTCTAATATAATATCTTTCTTTTAATTTTGAGTTTCACACTTTTCCCCGCATAGGGTAATCAGAGAGATCGAATTATGTCGAAGATCGTGCTAAATGGAGTAGGTTAAGCCGGAAGGTAGACCGTGGCTAGGCCGGGATAAATGCCAAGAAGAAGAGGATAGTTAGAGAGCGTCAACAATTAGCGTCAACAAGCGACAATTTACTGTCTACTTTCCGCCCGACTTCGTGATACGACGCAACTCAACGCTTCGCTTTGCCTTATTCATCATTCACCAGTATGGAGACATGAAAATAATTAAATTTTACCGGTAGGATTCCAATTAATAACTAATCGTAATTACAACCATATTCAACATCTTTAAATCAATGGAAAATGTCATATAGAGTAAGCTTTAATAATATTATTTATAGCATCACAAAGGCTGAATCAATGTGGCTTTCATCATTTAAAAAAATAAAACGTAATATTTTACGTATAACATGTCGTCACAAACCTTAATCACCATATGGTTATCCATAGCTATTAAAATTGAAAGCTCCATTGTATAGAGCTACCAATATCCATTTGTCAATACTAAATACATTTTTAATTGATATATACATATATTTACCGCAAGTTGTGGAGCAGACAGAGAAAGCCTAGTTACTGCTAGGCTTTCTCTGTCAGTGACTCCGTTCTCCACTTTATTCCTGTGCTTTAAACGATTTATATGGAACCCAACCAAGGAAATAAATTATAAAATAAAAAAAAAACAAAACTTTTTTAGCGACTATACTCGTAGTATTGACAATATGCCAAAGAGTACATAAATCAGCCCGAAAGCTATTTTGACAAGTTTGGCTACGTTAGTTAGTTTTGTTAACCATTATAAGCATCAATTCTATCAAATTTATATATTGTATGTTTAAAGTATTCCGCGTACGGAACTACAATCTGCATTTACCATATTCTAAACCAAAGTTATGTATAAATTTAATAGGAAAACGACTTTAAATAGATGAAAATCACGGTAAATATTTTTAAACATTTTTAAAGTGTTATCCACACTTAGGAAAATCGAAAAAGACAGACAGAAAACGTATAAAAATTTGAACACAGCGGGATTCGAACCTGTGTTTCCTGAATACCAGTCAGCTCAGTGGTGAGAGCGCCTGGACGGTAATCAGGAGGCGCGGGTTCGAATCCTGCTGCGTTAAAATTTTTATACGTTTTCTAGCGATAAAAATTTCCACTCCTCGAGTGGGATTCGAACCCACAGACAATCGCTTTACAGTCATACTTTGTGCCTCTGCGCCAACACTGGCCCTACATATGTTTCTTACATAAAGAGATAAAACCAGCCAAATATAAAACATGTTAAGCTAATAAAAGCGTGTCAAAACTACCTACCCTCTATCCGCAATACCTGACACAGTGACCACAACCACTGCAATATAGGGGAGTGGTCGGGGATGCTAACCTTCACTCGCGAAGGCAGGTTGGCCAGGAGTGGCGTGATATATGGACCGCCCTGAATAGACCATTGTTTCAGCTTTTAATCAACGTTTTCATTTGTCTTTCTCAGCTATTTTTGTTAGCGGGCTTGGCCTGGCCAGGTGAGGTGCTTCGAACAATAACCTATCTGTTAGAACGTAGCTGGTTATTTCGATTTGTATTCTTTATTTGTTATTGACTGTTTTGTATTTTTTTTAAGTTTTGTTATATACCTACGTGTACATTTAATCTAGTTATTTTAGTTATTGTGGCACAGTGGAGAAGCATCTTAGCGCAAACGTGGTTTAGTTGTAGGTTTGATTAACACGATTAATACTCGGGGGAGTCATTTAATTTAATTACATTATTTTAATTTTAATTTCAATTAATTATTTTAATTTAAGTTATTGATATTATCTCGTTCTGGTAATTAAGACAAATCGCAGCGTTGAGTTCTGTCAGTCAACATGCAGTGTCTGGATTTCGCTCGGGGAGAGGAAAATGAAGTGTCTTGATACTTTATACTATACTTTATCTACAATGCTATGTTTGAAAAAGCGTGAAGCTGAAGAAACGTGGAACAGTGTGACTAATTTGAAGTAAATTAAATTCATTTGATATCGCAACCAATATGATATCGATACTCTTTCAGAATTTCAAATAGAAAAAAAAAACCTTTTTTAGCTTTTTTTACTGCTACTCTGTGTCAATTTAAATTAAAGAATTAAAAGTATAAGCAGAATATGAATCCCAATCACTTTTTAAAGTAAAAAACAGCCTTTTCCGCCTAGCGGGGCAGTCAGAGGTAGGACTGACCGAGAGCGGCAAGAGTCTCTCCGAAACCAAGATCGGAACTCAACGCTGCACTTCCCAACCTAAATATAGAATCTATATATTTCTAAATACCCCATAATATCACAATACTAATAAATCAAACGACGCTTGACCACGGGTCGTCAATACAAATCGCGTCTACGGTTCATTAATTTTGATTTGCCGGTTACCGGCTTCGCGACTATTATCACGACAGCTAGTTTGTTTGTATGACATCATACACACGCGGCTACCTTTGCGTGTGCCACACCTTTACTTAGCAAAACCCATGTGATTAGAGTAAATTGTTACTTACTTTACTGCTTAGTTTTTACTAGTTGACTAGAAGATGCGTGGAACAGTGCTGTCTTAATATGTCATTTTATTTTAAATGTAAGATAAACATAGAACATAATATTTTTCTTAGCTTTACGCTGTATCCCGCACATGGCAGTGTAGGTCCCCTCTACCTATTTGAATAAATTAAAAAGAACCAGAGGTTACCCAGAGGAACCTAGTGTTAAGACACTCCGTTTCCCATTTACCGCCGAATTCTGGAGGCATACTATGTTAAGTGGCGGAACTTAACGCCGTGCTTTACCTCAACACCAGAGCGAATTAAATGGAAATATTAAATATTTCCACTCTTCTAGTGAGAATAGAACTCACAACTAGTGACTAGTTGTGAGTTTACAGTCACACTTTGTGCCCCTGCGCCACAGCGGGCTTCAATATATTTAAAATATTCATTTATTTTCCATTTTTTGTATTATTAAATTGTATTATTACAATTTTTACATATATTCTTCATATGACTTTAAGTATTTCAAATTTTATATTCTTTAATGTTACTAACATGAAGTCTTAACTTTATGTATCGTGACGACCACTCCCTCCTATCACTCTAGCACCGTCCACCGTTACACTAAGCAAGTGTTCTTGTCCTCTGGGAAAATGTAGGCGCAAAGTGTGTTAGAAGAAGTTATCTTATCACTTCGAGCCGCTATCTGTATGGGAACCTCTTTAGTAGATACCGACGCGCGTCTGCAACTGACCGACTTTTTTGTTGGCACGATCGTTGAAAAATTGAAAAATGTTAGATATATATTTCGTAATGTGTACTCGTGTACAATATTTGTGTTCTTTTTTGAATTTTATTGTAAATTAAGTAAATGTCGTAATATGTGTGGTTAAAATTAAAACCAATACATAATAAAGAAAATGTTAATGTGTAATGTGTGAGATAAATAGGCTGCTGTGATAAACGACATTGTATAAAAGCAGAAAAAAAGATATCTGATTTATATAAACTAGGTAGTTTATAGTTAGCAAGAGGTCTTGTTGTGTTAAGTTGTAACGTGAAAATAATCTGTAGACACCGAATGGAATGTTGAGTGTTGGGTGACGGATCTTACTTACCCATATTTAACCGTGTGTCTTACATATATTTGACCGTAAAACAATTGTACCATACAAAAGCAACCATCACGTGCACCTCAGTCGGTAAACAAGATTTCAAGGCGTCCCACTTTGTTTATATGTCATTTATCTTTATATATTATTAATTTAACATTTTTGCAAGAAACGTAGAGAGCTAACTTAGTGTCACGTCTCTACGTTTTCCACTTTAATTTGGTGCAGTGACGGAGAGTTAGAGATCTTAATTAAGATCTACAGTTAGTTCTTTGCTAAATTTAATGTTACTTCAACCAGTTCGTCTAGAATAGCGTCAGGTCTTGTGTATGTGCCATAAACATTTTATTACATTACAATTATGTTGTGTTGACGCCATCGTGACGCAGTTGATTTATACCTAATTATACACCATTCAATTCCGAATGGAATTTTGTCTTCATTGAAAAACGAATGTGAATTATCATGACGTTATTTCTGTTTACCTTACCAAATGACATATGTAAGGAGATTGATATATGTTAAGACAGAATAGTAAAACAGTGTATAACTGACTAAAACGGGATTGATTAGTGTACTCACAGTACCCCAATCGGAGGAATGATTTTAGAAACTCAAAATATTTTCTTTTTACCGTATAGCGCAGCGATTTGTTCCTTCACTCAATACGCAATGTCTTGATTTCAATGAAATAATAAAGGACGAAGTAGTAACATCAAGTTCTCTTTATAAACCTTGCTAAGCGGCAAAAAACGTGAAACTGTAACAAAAATAATGTTGAACAGATACATGTATTTATTTGCCTTGTTACTCACTGAGAGGAATTACTTAGGGACAAATTTCCGTAAGTTACTTAAAGTTGAGCGTGCAGGTGGTGTAAGCTTCTTTTCTTCTTTATACTTTCTGAAGAGAAACGTTAGAAAAGCTCAGAGATAGATATTGTATAATAGCATTATATTGATAGAAGTAGTCCTGCAAATAATTACTAATGTAAACCATGTTTATTGAATGAAGCACATGCGTAAGAAAACGCTGATTTTGTTATATTTTATTTTACGTTATTTCAACTTTCAATAACGAAAACAATTATATTACTACTTGCAAAACACTAACACTTAAAAATTTTGAGTATATTCTAGTATAATGGCAGCTTCACTCTTTTGTCCCACATAAACAGCGAGAACTTAATGACTCTTAGATGTTCTTCACTTTGGGTGTACGGTAGGCAGAGGGAACCTAGTATTAAGACACTCTGTTCCCCACTTTCCACCGAATTCGGAGGCATTGCGTGTTAATTGGTCAATCTTAACGCCACGATTTACCTCTGATACCAGAGCGAAGGAAATGTAAATATTAAATATTTCCACTCCTCGAGTAGGAATCGAACGCACAACCAGTCGTTTACAGTCACACGTTCGTGCCACTGCGCCACGACTGGCCTCAATTTTTTTTAAAATATAATCTTTCCCCCAAGTGGGGATTGAACCTACAAGCATTTTGCTACTTTGATATCCCATTTCCTTACGATAATTTCAATCCGAATCGAATGAAAAGAAAAAAAACGTGTATTAAAAAACTTTAGTCAATTAATCGAGTAATGATGAACGTGACGTCTAACAACCGTTAGGTGAATTGCTGACAGTCGTTAGATATCGATCTGTTATTAATTAGCTGAGTTTTAAAGAAAAAAGGAAACAATATTTTATAACTAAAACAGGTTAGTTCATAGTATGGCGAATATCTTTGTTATTTAGATAAAAATAAAGGTTGATATTAATTCTTTCATTTGTCAAAGTAAGCTCCATACTATGTATTTTTCTCTCATCTTAAGGATTTAGTTTGTTGGGTAGAGGAACTTAGCAACTAGCAACTTATATCGTAGTGTGCAATTTCAATACAAGGCAAAAATTCAGATTCTCTCAATTATATTTAAACTCACTGAAGTACTCCAAAATTGATATTTTTATGTAGTTTATAAAAGTATTACAGTAATAAAATGAAAAATACTTACCTCCATGTTTCTTTTTTGAGCGTCAAATATAGTATTTAGCGCCTAAACATTCGTTTATTAAAGTGCCGTAATAAATTCGTTTATAAAGACTTTAAATCGGAGAAAAAAAAGTTATGTATTTAATTTAGTTATTTAATATACTCGTATAACTGTACCTATTTATTTAATTTTTTAGTATGTACAATAATTTATTTAGAGATATATACCTACTAAAGTAGACTAGACAAAATTTCATTCCCAAGGCGTCGATTACAAAACTATTAATAAGATAATCTTTACAAATGACTTTTTAAATTTTTAAAACTTCTTATATAAAGTGTTAAAACAATTTGTTGATGAAGTTGATATAATTTGATTATGATTATAATTGAACGTTGTACGTTGTACTATTTTTTTTTCAGCTTCACGCTGTATATCCCGCACACAGCAGGGTAGGCAGAGGAAACCTAGTGTTAAGATACTGCGTTCCCCGCTTTCCGCCGAATTCGGAGGCATTGCGTGTTAAGTGGCGGAACTTAACGGCGCGCTCTGCATCTGATACCAGAGCGAAGGAAATGGAAATACTAAATATTTCCACTCCTCGAGTGGGAATTGAACGCACAACCAGTCGTTTACAGTCACACGCTTGTGCCACTGGGCCACGATGCCACTTGTACCATGTGCTGTAATAACATATATGTATGCATGTATGCATTGCCCATCAAAAAATGTTACTAACTTAATGCAAACGAGTTACAAGCATTTTTAAACATTTTTAAAGTGTTATTCCACAATTAGGAAAATTGAAAAAGACATTTAAAAAAAACGTATAAAAATCAGTTCCCGCTGCGTTCAAATTTTTATACGTTTTCTTTAAATATCATTTTCGAGTAACAAGCATGTCAAGTTTATGTCTATTTCCTCTGTCTATGTTCTATCACACAAAAATATATAATCGTTCTTCAAATTTGACAAAATTATTTATATTCTTACCATATGTTTTAATTTGTGGCCAGTCGTGGCCCAGTGGCACAAGCGTGTGACTGTAAACGACTGGTTATGGGTTCCATTCCCACTCGAGGAGTGGAAATTATATTTCCATTTCCTTCGCTCTGGTGTCGAAGTAAAGCGCGGCGTTAAGTTCCGCCACTTAACACGCAAGCCTCCGAATTCGGCGGAAAGTGGGGAACGGAGTGTCTTAACACTAGGTTCCTCTGCCCACCCTGCTGTGTGCGGGACACAGCGTGAAGCTAAAAAAAGAAAAAAAATATGTTTTAAAAAAATGTATTGCCAATACCTGAACGATCGTTAGATTATACTTTAACACATAGTAAGCTATTTTATGACACACTTGTAAAGGAAGCCAAACGTTGAGGACGCTTTATGAAAGTGCAAAATAGGCGATTTATCGTACCAAAGGGGCTTCACTTGACGTTAGCTCGCCAGCTGTTCCACGCGTCTTTATAAAAGCTTTTTTAAGCTGCCAAGAACATACGAGAATTGTATGAAATATTTTAAGATATGAAATATAAGTTGACTATATAATTATTAACGACAGACTGAATTTTAAGTTGTTAATAGAAGAGCAATTTCTATATAGAGATTGCTTAAACATAATTATTTTTGTCTATTGATTGCAGTCTGTATGTATATTTTCATTTTTCTTAAATTAAAAATAATTTAACAGTTGACTTCAGAAGTAAGAAATAGAGATACGGGCAACGAATAGCTTGGTCTTTGGTAGGAAAAAAAATCTGTTTATCAATGTGAATAAATTCTTCTTTATAACAGACTTACAAATAATAAATATAACAAACTTTAAACGAAAAAACTTGATAAATTAAAAAAACTATTTAAAATTTAGCATTAAACAGTCAAAGTACAAAAAATGTTATCGTTATTTAAAGTAAGCGCGGCGTTAAAATCCGCCACTAAACACGCAATGTCTCGATTTCAGGCAAAAAATTGGAAACGGAGTGCCTTGACACTAGGTGCTTTTGACTAGCAAGTACTAGCAATACGGAAAGAATTGTTAAACCACAAATAAATCATATATTAACAAGTAAAAGACTATAAAAAACAACAAAAGGCAATAAAATAATTATCAATTATTTCAAGGTATATCGATTTATACTTAAAAACGGTGCTATTAAGTGTTCAATTCAACATATCAACATGAGTGTACTGACTATAGTGTAATCTAATCCTATGTTCGGCGTACATTGCTGGTTTAGTATAAGATGTTACTTGTGATGTGCGTGGTCGTGCGGTGATGTACGATGGCGTGGCCGGGGGGATCGGAGGTGGAACTGCCTTTGCACCACGTGGAGTGCGCGGAGGACCTGCCAGTACCTGTTACTACTGTGTTGGACGGAGCTAAGACCCGTGAGTATTATGTAATATGTTTTTGAATATTTAAGATTATTTTTATTGTTTTTAAAGTGTTACACTAAATGTAGGACAGCATTTTTAGATGCTAACAACAAAATCAAGTTAATAACAAGCGGATAAGAATTTGGTCGCAACTGAAAAAACGTATGATTCGATATTTAATTTCGAGTCATATAATAAAAATATTTTCAATAAAAATTACTAAATTAGTTTAGGTAATTAAGTTGAAAAATAAGGGGCCACTCGTGGCTCAGAAGCGCAAAGTGTGACTGCAAAACCAACTGATTGTGTTTTCCATTCCCACTCAAAGTGTGGAAATATTTAATTCCTTTCATTCCATTTTCTTCGCTCTGATGTCGAGGCAAAGCGCGGCGTTAAGTTCCGCCACTCAATGCTTGCAACACGCGATGCTTCCGAATTTGTCGGAAAGTGGGGAACGGAGTGTCTTAACACTAGGTTCCCTCTACCTACTCTGCTGTGTGCGGGATACATCGTGAAACTTAAAAAAGAAAGAAAAATGTTGAAAAATATCAAATGACAATTCTATTAATAACAATCGACCAAATAAAATAATCTCTTTACAGTTTTTATTCTATTTAATAACTTTACCATTAGACATTTCATTGCATTTGCGAATATTAATCTCTCTCTTTGATCATCGCCACACGACACATAAAGAAAATTAATTAATTAAATACAAGTTCAAAAAACATATAAAAAAACACAACAGCAATATAACCGCACTCATAGAAGATACTTAACGTTAACTAATATTAAGTATCTATAAATGTTACATGCTTGTATAGATTTAAGAGAAGATAAACTACTTATACTTATAATGTAAAAATTTAAGATATTTTCAAATATTTCAGTAATTTCCTTTAAAGAAGTATACAATTTATGGTTCGTGATAACACTTTATGACAGAATCTTATCTAAATCAGTTGTAAACATTCGTTAATGTTTACAACTAACGATAGTAGTACCGGCATTCTTTCTTATCATTTATTATATATTTTTTGTATGAAAAAAAATTAGGAGAAAAATGTTACTGAAGGCTTCTCGACTCGTGGCGCAGGGGTTTAAAGTGTGAATGTAATCGTGACTGGTTATAAGTTTGATTATCGCTTGAGGAATTGAAATATTAAGTATATTATTTTCTTAATAACGCCACTTAACAAGAAATGCCTCTAGATTTCGGCGGAAAATGGAGTATCATAACACTAGGTTCCCTCTGCCTACTCTGCTGTGTGTGGGATGTAGCGTGACGCTAAAAAGAAGATAAAAAAGAAGAGAAATGTTACTGGTAATAGTTATAGTGGCAGTCGTCAGCTTTTGACTTTGACTTTGACTTTACAGCAGTTAAGCACTAATGTTTTTCCTCATAGCAGAATAGCAAACATTGAGTTCTGTCCAACTGTTTGTGTTATAATAATAATTTACTCAGAGTAGAAATCGAACTCGCAAGTAACGTCAAAAGTGGTTCGCTGTCCCACACTACGACGGTCTGCATTTTTTTCAATCTTCGCACATTTTTCACTTTACGGCTTAAGCAAGATAAATCTGACCCGTCCCTTTATCCCTCATTCCATGGATTTCGGACGCAGAATTTCAACGTCACAATTTTTTCGGTATTTAAAACATAAACATAAACCTTGAGGTCGTAGTGGCGCAGTGTGACAATGTCTGACTAAGCCCGATGGTTTTGCGTTCGATTCCGATTGGAGAATTACTATTTTGATATATAATATTATTTTCATATATAATATTTAAATGATTTTTTTTTATTGATGAAAGAGGGGCAAACGAGCAAAAGGACCACCTGATGGTAAGTGGTAACCTTCGCCCATGGACATTCACAACATTAGAAAAGTTGTAGATGCATTGCCGACCTTAAGGGTCCCCCCCTTAAGGGAGGA
Organism: Dryas iulia moderata; assembly: GCA_019049465.1. NCBI lineage: Eukaryota > Metazoa > Arthropoda > Insecta > Lepidoptera > Nymphalidae > Dryas > Dryas iulia. The sequence goes on from CM032429.1 coordinate 1,222,936, forward strand.
AAGGAGGGAAGAAGGATGGGGATGGTGGGAATAGGGAGAGCTGGCTTACATGCGATCGAACCGGAACACTTCATCAGATGTCTGGCGGTTCGTCTTTGACACGCTAGTGGTCGCGAGCCAGTCGGAGAACGAATCTCCTACCACCAAGCTACTGGGTTACCTTTTACGGGACGCTAGCCAGCGATGGAGGGGAATTGTAGTCTAACCCATCCCCCCACGGGGAAAAATATTTCTTCGCTCTGTTACCTATGACATAGCGAATCGTTGACTTTCACCAGTCAACACACAGTGTCTTGATTTCAGGCGGAAAGTGAAGAACGGAGTGTCTTAACACTAGGCCCCCTCTATGTAGCAGAAATTGTGAAGATGCTAACTAAGCTAACATGTTTCAAATGCAACTTGACCTACATAAGTGTATTGTGCTTCAACAAACTTGTAACTCTTAAAGACGCAACGATAGTCGCACTTATTCTTTTTATTTTTTTTTTAACTTCACGCTATATCCCGCACTCCGTTCCCCACTTTCCGCTGAATTCGGAGGCATTGCGTGTTGTTGACACCAGAGCAAAGAAAATGGAAATATTAAATATTTCTACTCCTCGAGTGGGAATCAAACCCACAACCAGTCATTTACAATCACACGCTCGTACCACTGGGCCACGACTGGCAGATTATTCTTTTCATTCTTTATAATATCAATAACATAGAATAAGTCATGCTGTGATAATGAAGCAATATGCTGTCGATTGTAAATAATATAATGGGTTTTCATCATATTCAGTCAAGCATTGCCGTTACTGCAATACGATATCGATATGATTCTAGATTTTTATTATTATGTATTATTTTTAAACGGTTTTATTTAGCTCACCCCGTTTGCTTCGATCAAATTTAGTAATTGAAATTTAACCCTCTTTTTTAAATTACTTTAATCAATGCATATGTTTAAAATTTGTATATTTCAAAATGGCATATCCATGAAATTATTTTTTAGCTTTTAGTACATTTATCTTAAATTTCTTTTATAATGTATTATTATTATTTCTTTCAGCTCTTTCAGCATGAGAGTTAGCTAAGGAAGATGTTCTAGCAATCATTGCACGTTTACAATGTACAACCAAACTTAACCAAGCAAAAGATTAAGTAAATCTTATTAATTGGAAATCGAACCCAGACCTATTGCGTTGAATTATTTTCTAACTGAGGCATAATAGTGTAATTGTTAAAAAAAGATGATATATCTTTTTATCATATACACAGTGAACCCTACTTGGGTTTAAGAATCCGTTTTCCGTTTCATCACATGCTTAGTGGTGGAACTCAACACTTCGCTTTGTATTACAGAAACGGAGAAATAAGAATAACTATTTTCTTTTTCTTTTCTACGTTTACGTAGAAATAAAAATAACTATTTCTTTTCTTTTTTTTTAGCTTCACGCTGTGTGCAGGATGCACACAGCAGGGTAGGCAGAGGGAACCTAGTGTTAAGACACTTAGTTTTACGTGTTAAGTGGCGAAACAGAGCGAAGAAAATAGAAATATTAAATATTTCCACTCCTCCAGTGGAAATCGAACACACAACCAGTCGTTTTAAAGTCGCACGTCTTTGCCACTGTGCCACGACTGGCCCTAGTGACTAACTTATATAAAATCACACTTTGTTAACTATCGGATCACGGGCTTCGTTATATTTAATTATTATTTATATTATTAATATTTATGGGAATTTGAAAAGGTTAATATTAAATAGATTATTATTGAGTCTTATGTATTCGAAACGCAAGACAAGCTTAACTAGGATAAACTGGCCCCCTGGGGAAGGCTTATGAGGGGTATAATGATGAATGTATAGAGAATTCGTAATGTCGTCAACAAATTAATGGTTCCTGCTAATTCTGAAACTATAAGGAAATAGAGGTCTGTCGAGGCGCAGGGGCACGTAAGTGTGACTGTAAACACGACTGGTTGTGGGTTCAATTTCCACTTGAGGTATGGAAATATTTGATATTTCCATTTTTTCGCTCTGATGACGAGACAAGCGTGGGATTAAGTTCGGCCACTTAACACGCAGTGTCTCCAGAATTCGACAAGAAGTAGGGCACGGAGTGTCGTTATACGACTAGATTCCCTCAGCTATGTATGGGATAAAGGATGAAGCTAAAAAATCTAAGAAACGACAAAAGAAAAATCTTCACTTGTTAGAAAAAGAAGCTATTTTAAAATTTAGAATAAAATTGTACATTGCTTGTATGTATACTTAAGAAATAAAAAATATACTATAAAAATTGGACTTTTATATAAGCAATTGCGATTCATATTAATTGCGTATATACTTATGATGATTAATTATCATTACATATGGTAACTACTTTCACGCCTGTACCTACTGTACCTACAAAGGACATACTATTGTTCAAAATTAACACTTTGTTAAATATAATTGAGCGGGGAACAAAAGGGACGACAGAGGCTTAGCCTTAGGACCCTGTACACTCTAGATATGGACCACGGAAAAGGAGAATAGAATGTTTACTATATATTACCTAGTATTTATATACCAGGGTTTGCTTATAATTCATTGTAAATATTATTATTTCTTTTTTCTTTTTTTTTTAGCTTCACACTGTACCCCGCACACAGCGGTAGGGTAGGGTAGGCAGAGGGAACCTAGTATTAAGATACTCCGTTCCACACATTCCGCCGATTTCACAGGCATTGCGTGTTAAGTGATAGAACTTAACGCCGTGCTTTACCTCGACACCAGAGCGGAGAAACTGGAAATATTAAATATTTCCACTCCTCGAGTGGGAATTGAACCCACAACCAGTCGTTTATAGTCACACGCTCGTGCCACTGGGTCACGACAGGCCACTAAATAAATATATGTAAATATTTCAATAAAATTAATTAATTTCGACAGCAATATTTTAAGTGGCCAGTCGTGGCCCAGTGGCACAAGAGTGTGACTGTAAACGACTGGTTGTGGGTTCGATTCCCACTCGAGGAGTGGAAATTATATTTCCGTTTTCTTCGCTCTGGTGTCGAGGAAAAGCGCGACGTTAAGTTCCGCCACTTAACACGCAAGCCTCCGAATTCGGCGGAAAGTGGGGAACGGAGTGTCTTAACACTAGGTTCCCTCTGCCTACCCTGCTGTGTGCGGGATATAGCGTGAAGCTATTTTATTTTATTTAATATTTTAAGTCAATGATAATTATTTATAGGCATTTGTATCAATCGGGCGCATCGCGACGTCGTCGTGCAAACCCAAGGCGAAATAAAAAACAATGTTTCAATAGTTATTTTAAATAGTTTTATTTAAAACCATTATCATCAACAAACTACAGAGACTTCCATTTTTTGTTTACAAAATCTTATTTTATATATTTTTGCTGTTACTTAACTAAGTACGCAAGGACAAATAGTTCTTAAATAGGTCCCAAAATATTAAAATTCTCTTCAAAACATTTCAATAACTTGTGTTGCTCTTTGTGATACGTATATAAGATTATAAATATAAAAAGTTTTTTATTAACTCCTTCATTTTTAAAATTAATATTAACTTTAATTAAATTACCCATACAATATCAATTATAAAACATAATAATCCATAAACAATATGAAATCAATACTCGATATGTATCTAAATCCACAAAGACAGGTGTTTACGAGATCAACTCTCAAGGAGTCCTTAGTAGTGTCACTTAGTCGCGTCACACGCGTACTTGCGTAACCTAACATTCACCTTGGCACACGTAAGGCTTCCGCAACTGTCCGTCAGTTAAGTCAGTCAGGTCAGTCAGTCAGTCGGTACACCATGCTTGTGCAGATCCTGATCATGATGTACATCGCGACGTGCCTGCTGTTCTATGTCGCTCACGTCATCGACTACTACTTTACGGTATTGTAAAGCAAAGCCGAATATGTGATGGCCATGTGCACGTTTCGAGCGATCCGGAACACTTTTCGGCGGCTTGGTGAGTGTATATTGATGAGTGTGTAGGTTCGATTTTTATGTTTGTTATAAGATGTAGATTTTTTGGTGTATGTTAAAATGTTAATATTTTTGAATGAAATAGTCGCGTTTAGTATTTTTTACAAAAAAAATATGTACAAACTGGCCATTTTAATCAACTTAGCTGTTTGTTGTTAAATCATCAATGCTTATTGAACTAAATTATCAGTGTATATAAATACACATTAATATCACTGTGTAGATCGGCTGTCGGCTCCCTCTCGAGCAGCCATTAGTGCTTGCTTTTCGCGGGGACTGAGTACCCTCTTCCCTCACCCCCCTGGTGTCGCTGTAAAGACCGCAGGGTCAACAGCAAATCCACATAACAAAAAAAAAATCACTGTGTAGAATATTTATTTTAAATGTATTATCACCATTCATTCCTTTCTTTCCTATGTCCGAGAAGTAAGTATGTATCTATCTATATAGTCACTTACAAAATAATATTTATAACAAAAGTAGTTGTACACTTGCTATTAAATACTGTATAATATATATATTTTAATTAGAAATTAGCTTCCAAAGTATACAACTGTCACAAAAGAAAAAATGTCTTCTGTTTATGTCGTAGTTTTAATAAAATTGAAATTCATTCAATCACTCATACCAAGATAGAGCAATGTTAAAAAAAAAGAATGTTGTTGTCAAAGTCAAAGTCAAATAATTTTATTCAAAATAAGAAGTTACAAGCTTCGTTTTTGAACGTCAAATAGTTTACCACCGGTTCACTAAATTTAATGCCTCAGACCTGAGAAGAACGGGCGCAAGAAACTCAGTGGGATTTCTTTTTTTTTAAAGTTATTTATTAATTTATAGTTGACTTATAGTTATTATCTTGTACGTGTCTGAGCCAAACAATATGATAGGGAAATAAGGAAAATAACGTATATAATATGTGAGGAGAAGTCACAGCGTCTGGCAGTAACCACGATTGATTGTGGGTTTGATCTTCACTCAGAGAAATGAATATTTTTATTTTATTTTAAGCTTACGCTGTATCCCGCACCTAGTGTTAAGACACTGCGTTCCCATTTTCCCGGCGAATTCTGGAGGCGTTGCGTCTTAAATGGCAGAACGCCGCGCTTTGCCTCGACACCAGAACGAAGAAAATAGAAATATTAAATATTTCCACTCCTTGAGTGGAAATCGTACCCGCAACTAGTCGCTTGACAGTCACACGCTTGTACACTGCGCCACGACTGGCCCCATGAATATATTTAATTAATAATTTAGCTACTCTGGTAAAACGAAACTCGGTTTGAATCTGACATTCTCTTGACATATGTAGGTACACTACTATGCGGAAGAAAGGGCGGTGAAGCTACATTTGTGATTATATGACGTAGACGTATATATAGGGTATATATCGGACATCCCCCACGCCATCGTTCAAATTCAGCCTCATTAATGCAAAAGAGTCATGAGAAATAATACATTTGAAAACCGTTTCACCTAGAGAAGCCGTGACGGACATTAAATCTATGTTATATTTCACAAACAATGACATCAATACATATTTCAAAAAAAAGAAGTCGATGATATCTCACATATATTTTGTTTTATTTAAATTTATAGCTTAATGGGGCCAGTCGTGGCGCAGTGGAACGAACGCGTAACTGTAAATGACTGGTTGTGGGTTCGATTCCCACCAGAGGAGTGGAAATATTTAATATTTCCATTTTCGTCGCTCTGGTATCAGAGGTAAAAGCGCGGCATTAAGTTCTGCCACTTAACACGCAATGCTACCGAATTTAGCGGAAGTGTAGTGTCTTAACACTACGTTCCTTTTGCATACCCTGCTGTGTACGGGGATCGTGAAGCTAAAAAAAAAACAAGAAATTGTAAAATTCACGATACTTCTTGAATAGACATCGCGCAAACAAACTACGTAGATACTTATCAATAGGCCACATCATTGTCTGATTGTAAATAAAAAAATTAACAAAAATAACATTGATAACCATATAATTTTATTTTACCATCATAAATCATGTTTAATTTCGTTTTAATAAAATATCATTGCCGTCATAAAAATAATGAAACGTACTTTATTTTTTATTGTCAATAAATGAAGTATAAAATTTAAACAATAGCGATCGTATGTACTATTGAATTTTCGTAGTCTGGTTACGAGCGTCTCACTATTATATTGTTACTAGCGCCCCGCTCGTAGCTTCGCCGCCTAAACTACACAACTACAGTTGTTTCGTTATATTGCAACCCTCTGGGGTGGATTTTCGAAAAATAAAGTAGCCTATGTTTAACCTTGGATTCAGTACTATATTTATGCCAAAATTCATTACAAATGGTCAATCTGTTTAGATTTTTCATATAAACTTTCATCCCGTATTCAATCCTTCAAAGGGTGATTTTTGAGAAAATAAGTACCCTATTTTGACCCTAGATTTTTAACTACTTCCATCCTGAATTTCATCCAAATTGGACTGGTAGATTAGCCGTGAAAGCATGACAGACAAATAGACATACTTTTGCATTTATAATATAAGTATGGATTGTCTAACTAAATAAGGAAAACAAAATATTTTACTTGTACTCGAGCATTCTGCGAAGTGCATAGAAATACATGATTATTATCAAAACCAGCTCATATAAAATATCGTATATTTGTACGACTGCGACTGGCAAAATAAATGATTAATTAACTTAAAAACAGAACATTTTTACATATGTAGTTTAAAGCAAAGTGGCTTCCCGCGTCCGTCTGTATGTATATATGCTTATAATTTCAAAACTACGCAATGGATTTTGATGCCGTTTAATAGATAGAATGATTCAAAACAAAATGTTATATGTATAATACATGCATAATATACTAAAAAATTACTGATAATTTTAGAGATATCTAATATGATGTCAGCGCGGCGGCGCGTGCATTTAGCGAATTAGTTGTGCAGTACACGTAGGCGAAGCTGCGAGCAGACCACTAGTATTATATATTTTAAATAATAAATAATAAAAGTGTCGAGCAGAAAAAGCTATTTTATTTAGATTATAAGTTATAAATATATTTCACAACAAATGGACTCACGTTGGCAAAACCGACTCGGCGCATATCCGTAACACGGTATTGTATTTCAAATAAAAGAGATACGAATACTACACTCGGATATATCTACACACGTAGCACAGGATCTCTATATATTATTAGTTTATATATAAACTCTTTTAATTCTCTTAAATATTGTGTATATGATTTTTTTTCTAATTCAATAAAAAATGTTGCTATTATTTCTCTTGTGTTAGTAACTAATTTGCAGACAAAAACTGACGGATGTAGAAATCTCAATCGTAATCGTCATTTAGATACCTCGGAAAGTGTAGAAAAGCATTAAGAGAGGATTTTTCTATATTTTCTTACGGGAAGAACAGGGTTATACGTTTTATATTTCATACATGGATAATATAATAAAAAAATAAAGTAATTTCTATCTATATACTTACATATATATTTAATAGGTGCCATGTATTAAAATATTATCAAAGTCGTCCAAATTTGGTTTACCTACAATAAAATAAACAATAATACTAGTTACTGAAAAATATTATTAGAAAATGTATACAAATTTAAACGCAGCGGAATTTGAACCCGCGCCTCTTGCAGTATGTATGTCTTTCTAAGAAGATTGAGTTCGAATCCCACTGTGTTCAAGTTTTTAAAAAACGTTTCCTGAGAATGTGAAAAATACTTTTTAACCGAAAATATTAAGCTTTCCACTACAAAAAACAGCGTTTACTGAAAAATAAACAAAAGCTAGTATTTCATCGTTTTACATATATTTGCTGGCGTTGCATAAATAAATGCTCCGTCTGACAGCGTTCCCCCAGAGATGTTTTTACATATCGACGTTTGCTCTGAATAATAAAAGCCACTCGTAGTTATCATACACTTCATTTTAATTTATTCAAATTTTCTTTGTATATTTTGTATTTTTTTGTATTTTCCTAGCTTCACGTTTTATCTCGCACACTGCAGGGTAGACAGAGGGAACCTAGTGTTAAGACACTCCGTTCCCCACTTTCCGCCGCATTCGGAGGCATTGCGTGTTAAGTGGCGGATCTTGACCGCGCTCGCCTCGAGTGGGAATCGAACTCACAACCAATCGTTTACAGTCACACGTTCGTGCCACTGTGCGACGACTGGCCCCAATTTTTTTGTATTCTTTGTATATTTTGTCATTTATGAGATTTTATAAGCAAGATTTTAAAAGTATACAATAATTTATTTCTTAAATAAGATTGATATAATTGTCATCGTTGAATATAAAAAGAATTGTGGGTTTAATATTTTAGTTTCACGCATAGTACGTACCTAGATACCTACAGACTAAGAGCAGGTAAGTAGAAAGAATCCAGTGACTTAAGAGTTAATACACTCCGTTCTTACCTTTCACCGCCTTTTAGACATTACCACATTATATGAAACAAATATAACTAAATATTATATTTATAAATTAATTAATTAATATATATAAATTACTTATTCGAGGGGGAATCGAAGTCACAACCAGCACTTGTACAAATAGATAATGTCGCACTGGGCCACTGCGGTATTTAATTTAATGTGTTGTAAATTATGAGCTATTCGCCTGTTCCATGCAAGTTGTTGTTATCCGAAATAAATTGGTAAAAGGTTTAACAAAATTTGAATTAAATTAACGGCGTAATTATCTAAACAATGGAATATTCCTAAAGCAATTTCCTTTCCTAAATATTAAACTTTCATTTCAAAATCGTTGTAACGTTGTAAGCCTGCAACTTTAAATAACTTAAAGAATTATGAAACTCTCTTTTGTTACCAAACAATTAAAAGTCGGAATTGCCAAAACTGTTGAACACGTTTATAACGAGTAGGATAACACTAATAGGACTAACTATAAGACTAACATAACGATCTAAAATTCCCAGTTATAATCTAATGACAGTCTTATCGATTTCATGAGAAATAATTAAATAAAAATAAAAGTGAATAATCATAAGAATTAATATCGACATAGAATTAAGGTCTCTTCATATATAAGCTAAAATTACTTGAAAAACCACAGGCATTATGGGTTCACATCCGGCCACATTCAAAACTTTTTAACATCACGCTGTATCCCGGGCACAGCAGGGTAGGCAGAAGGAGTGTAGTATTCAGACGCTCCGTTCCCCATTTTGCTGCCTAGTTCTAGATCCATTGCGTGTTTTTTGGCGGGACTTAACGCCGCGCCTTGCCTCGACACCAGAGAAAAACGAATGGAAATCTTAAATGTTTCCGTTCCTCAAGTGGGAATCAAACCTACAATCTGTCGTGTTTACTACGACTGGCCTCAACACTTTCCTTTTAAATTTCAAGAAGTGCTTAATTTAGTATAATTTTCTTAAAATCCTAGCTAACAAATTGTGCTATGACCTGACGAGGTAATTAGATGGTCGAGTCAGTGTTACGAGATAATACACAAGTGCATCACCTTGGCCTGAGCCCATCGATCGTGGACTGTAGACGGTAGACGCTACACGGGGTATTAACAAATCAGTACACCCTGTACTGACAGCCTTATCGCCTTAACCGTTACCTTAAAGTAAGGTTTTTCTTAGTTTTGTTAATTTAAATTATTCGATTCACATTACAATATTAATGATGGATGAACTTAGTATATCTTTAACACATTTGTGATCAGATTTTCTCTAAATTATTAGAACATACCAAAATTACTCATATCATAGTCTGTTTTCTTTTCTCAGGAAATGAGTTTTCAAAAATGGTCCCCTTACTTTTACATGAATATATATTTATTTATAGTATATATAAAATATAATATATATGTACAATGAATGAATTAGAGTTTATAGAACAATCAGCGAATAAAAAGATCCTCACTTTATTTCCATTGCCATATTGTTATTCAATTAACAATGGTATCTAATTAATAACTGTCATCGTTTAGTTACAGATTCATACTGGTAGGTGCTTTACTGAAAATGTTGTTAGAATACTATAGTATAAAAGAAAAAAAACAGAATTAATCGCCCTTTTTTTAGCTAATCCTCATTCTGTCTCTACTATTCTACTTACCGGTTTTAGAGAGACTAGCTTGGCAGAGTTCAACGTTGTACGTTTTTCTATCAAACTGGGAAATTAAAACAATAAATTATATACAGCAGCTTCACGCATAGCGGGGTAGTTGGAAAGCACCTAGTGTTTACTCCGTTTTCCATTTACCGTCCGAAAACGAGATTTTTGGTGTTGGGTGGCGGAACTCAACGCCCCGCCATCATTTCCTGGATGAAAGTCTAACCAACAACCAACACGTTAGAGTCAGGCGCTGTCCCACTTCGATTAAAATAATAAATTAAATTGAATAATTTTAATCTTTCCAATCCCTAGTGGGCAAGAAACAACAATTATATTAATACAAACTATATGAATTGCTGAAAAAAGGAAAAACATGTCACTATATTTTCAGCTTTTTGAACTCTCCTTATACCTAATGGTAAGCTATAGGTACTAGAGAAACCAAATTTGATCGTTTGTTAGGTGAGTGACGTATGAACGTTTGCGTAATTGTTTGCGGTCTATCTCATCTCTGAGTTAATTAACAAGCCTTGTCCAATTAATTTTCGTCATTACTAAATTGGTTTCTATTTGAAAATCATTTACAAATAACAATTACGATTATAACAACCGTCAAGATTGAAGCCTATGCGTGGGTTTCAAATGTACATTCAAAGGGTGGAAAATTGAATATTTTCGCTAAAAAAATTATTTCATTCTGTTTATGTTAAATTTAAATAGTATCTTGCCAACATGCAATGGAAAGAAGCATTTTAAAATTGAGAAAAATAGATAAAACAAGGAACATAGATATACGCAGAAAAACTAAATTCAAAGATGCTTTGCAACATGCCATGACACTAAAATGGAAGTGGGCTGGCCACCTAGCTAGATACCAGGACCACAAAATGGCTCGGCCCCTGTGGAAACAGACAAAGAGGAAGGCAAATAAAAAGATGGGCTGATGACATTATAAAAGTGGCGGGCAACAACTGGATGAACACTGCCCAGAATAAGGACACATGGAAAAGGATGAAGGAGGCTTTTTCTACCCTTTGAGGGGCTCTTGAACAAATTATAAACTCAAAAAAAAATGTATTTGAAATGTATTAATTTTTTTATTCAAGGAATAAATAAAGCTATATATATATAAATTCAAACTTAGAACAAAAATTATATGACTAAAAAGCTATAAAAACTACAAGGCAACAATATACCTTCAGCAAAACAAAATAAAGGTAAGTGTCCCAATTAACTTGAATGGTCAATATAATTTATTGTAAACACCTTACTTTGTTAGGTCAACCTCGTTAGCTGAAAGGTTTCCGATGTGTAAACTTTAACTTTTGTCTTTAATCTATTATAAATGTTTCCTATTTATTCAAATGAGGACACGCAATGTTTCATTTCAATTCAGCTTTTTATATTGTCTTTTCAAGTAATACCATTGAGTTTGTACCTACTTTGTACGAAATTGCTTAATACACTTGGGGATTGCGGTTTTTTATATTTGATAATAAAATATATCCAAAAAATAAACGTGTAAGTAGAATAGTACAAAAATTTAAGAAATGATACACCCTTTAGTTTAAATATTCAGTTAATAGTACAAGGTCTGATAATTCTGAGCTGAGAAAAATAAAATAAGACACGGTGCATTACTAAAGGTGTGTAATTGTTTCAAAATTACAACTTTATATAGATAACCATTTTATAACAGTTTTATTAATACACATTTTACAATATGTATTAATTCATAATAACTAGATGTGTATATATACGTAGTTAATTAGTTGTAACTTGTAGATAAATTTTCAAAATGCCTGCTCCCTTTTCAAAAAATTACAGCCTACAGCTTTTTCCTTTTTACCTTCTTTACTTTTTCTTGTTTTTCTTTACAACTAGCAACATTAATATAAAATACGACTTAAAACATAATTTCTTAAACGATATCTGATATACTTATTTAATTGTCGATCTCTTTTCTCATGCAGATTAATAAAACTTCCATAAACAACTGTCATCTGTCAACGTTTTACTATCGACAGATGACTCTGTTTCACATTACTCGATTGTTGTGGGCGGTGGAAGGATCGATAGCGCGTACTATTGTGATGTCAACACGTAATTTTTAAGAACAAACAATTTTCACGGGTTACTAATTAATATGCGCAATTTTTTTACAATATACCATTACACAAATATATAGCTAAGCCAACAAAAGTAAAATGTCGGAAACCTCGACCGATCTTTCCTCCAATTTTGAAAATACTCGGTGATAATGTGTGTCAAATTTAGTGTTTTATTAGTGTTTAAACGTTTTAAGGAATAGTGACTCGGTGTTTAGTAACTCAGTGGGATGGCGTTCAGGGAGTACTTCTCAGGGTTCTTCCACAACCACAACGTGATGGCGCCCTTTTCACGGTTCTACCGGGCCATGGTGCTCAAAATGAACCAACGTAAGTTTGTTAATAAACTCAAATTAATATTGATTTCAAGGTAGTGGAAGTTTTATATTAGGTCAAGACTACCAAAATTGTGACTTAAAATTTATGCACTTTATGATTAATTTCGTGATATTAATTTCAACTTTAATTAGTGTCCGACCGAAGGTTCGGTTTCGGTTTCGGTTTCGGCAAGTTTCGGCAAAAAATTGTAGTTTCGGCCGTAGTTTCGGTTTCGGCAAAAAAGCTGCCGAACCTTCGGCAATGCCGAAACTCATGACGTACTCAAGAATTTTTACGTAGCTTAGATACTTTTGAGTGCTTTTATAGCTTGTCAACCTAATCTTAAGATGTAGTAAATTTTAATATATTTAAATTAATGATGAGAATACTATGAACTGCTGACGACAGATTAAATGAACTATCCCTGTTAGTCTGTAACGAAACTATGTGTCTGTTCGCATAAGTGTGGCTCCTTTCAGGGGTCGAATACCTATAATTGATTGATACTTTGCGAGCCCTGGGCTAGTTACTATATTGGAGGCTTGCCTTAATATTATTTAAACATAACCATTTTCTATATAAATGTTACGCAGTATATAGTCAATAAGTTAATATGAATATATATCTAATGTAAATCTTATCATAAATTACCACATAAATTTCTCTGCAAGAAATGCACAGGTGAACACGTTAAAGGTGAAAACCTTTTTGTAAAGAAATACCTATTAACACAAGTGTTGCCAATCTTAAGTGGCGACCGAGGGCCTTGATAACCCACAGGTCCCTGCGCAACGGCTCAAAAAACCTCTATGTAAATCCCTAGGAGACTTGGGTAAAGAGAACTGGCATAGGTCTAGACTAACAAGTGATCCGATCCATATAATGGTCAAGTTGAAAAAATGTTTCAACTTTTTAGAAAAAAAATGAACTGAAAAATTTGTTTTTTTTTCTCTTTCAATATTTATCAGGATAGATAGGAACACGTCGTTTGAAGACATTTTTCCTCTTAAGATCTCAAAACTAGACACTTTAAGCTTTAAAATGGTTTTTTTATTTCAATGCGACTATTTTTGAGGAAACCTCTCACTGTCACTTGGAAAACCTCAAATAAATTGTTTTTTTTTATGATTCTTTAATTATTTCCGCTAGTATATATAATAAAATCAACGTAATCACAATAATTCAAATGCACGTGTAATTTTGAAAGCGTAAAAAATGTATTTTTTTTACATATTATTCAAATTTTATGACGTCATCAGCAGTTTCGGTTTCGGTTTCGGCCGAAACTGAAGTCAGAACCGAAGGTTCGGTTCGGTTTCGGTTTCGGCTGAAAATTCAGTTTCGGTCGGACACTAATTTTAATACAAAGGGCAAATGTCAAGCCGTTTCCTCCAAAAAATTTAGTTGTGTTAAGCTAGTATTAAGGTATGTTTACTTCAAATATTTAAAATGAAACTGATATTTAGAAATTGGAATCAAGTATATATATAAGAATATCTTATATAGGTAGACAGGAGCTTGGATACTGAAGACAAGCTCCAATAAGCTAAAGAGTGTCTTCTTTGAAAATATGAAATTTTTAATATACTTGCTAAACTAGTTGTTTTTTGACAGCTGCTATGTTTTTAATCAAAGTTGATTAAACAAGCATTTGAAAGCTTTTATTAAATATATCATACATATAATTAACAAAAGCTAATTTAAACACATTTAAAAATGTCGTGGAATTAGCTTAAAATTGATTACAATCAAAAAATGGCTGTAGCTAGCCACCTACAAGCAGCAGCAACAACCTAAATTTTCTTATTATACTTTCATTTACTTTTATAGGGCTAAGCTGCTTATATTCTAGTGATAGTTACAATCTCTATTGAACATTAGAATTGTCAATATTAAAGATAAATATACTTACTATACTCCTTGCAGAGTATTTCTGTAGAAATTAAAAGAGTTTGTCCAAATGTTATACACTTATTTACATGCTTATTACTAATTCCCAGAAGTTGTATATTGTCATTATGATATCCTTCAAAAACATAAAATTCATATTAAATGGATGATCTTCACTCAACATATCTGCTCATAGTCACAAAAAGACTGATTGCACGATTCTCACGGAGAAAAAAATAAAAATAAATGGAGAATAGTGTCTTGACATTAGGTGCTTGCAGGTTGACCCGTTATAAAATTATACAAATAAAGGTAAGCTAACAACAAATAAGAATATATTCATCACCCATTATATATATTACAATGTATGCAGTATGTGCAAAATATTTTATCATTCCCTTCCACCAAAATCCAAAACAATTTATGTATCCAAAATCCTAGTCAATGTAGCAAAATCTAACACCACCAGACACCAGAGCAAAAACATGATTTAATATTATTCTTTTCTCGAAGTAGAAATTACCACTATATGGGTATGACCCATAACAAATACATTCACATGCTTTCCCTTAATTCTGCTTTGGCTTCAATGTTATTTAGATGAGTAAGAATAAAGTAATGATATATATTTTATATTTTTATTTATCTTATCAAACAAGTGTTATTATATAAAAAAAGCTTTATCGAGTTTGTTAAATGTCAAAGTTGTTCATCCTCCATGAATAGGTATAGTATATAATTAATACAAGCAGATTTATTATCCTAAGCAAATTACATTATACATTATTTATATTATTTATAATTAACTATTAATAATAAATATATTGTATGTGGTGGTGTGTAAAATATTAATACTTTTCTATTATTTTTATTATAATTGTGAATAATGTGTATATAGTAAAAATAAAAGGAATCCTCTGTTTTCCAAGAAAACCTTTGTTAAACCTATATACTTAAATCTGTAGTGCCTAATCAGATAATTGAAACAAAATTGGACATGTATGTTATTTATTTCTTATGATTTATACTTGCTGCTTGACAAATAACCTCTCAATGTTAAACCTCTCGCATTTGGTACTGAGAACACTATGCGATTTCAAATTATCTATTATGAATTACCATGTCAATAACTATTTTATTAAAATTGACAAGTATAAATATTATCAAAATGGTTATTTTTTTTGAGTTCTTAATTTATTGAAAAGCTCCTCTAGGATAGAAAAGCCTTCACCATCATGTTTTATATATCTTTCTTCTGAGCAGTGCTCATCCATTTCTTGCCAGCCACTTTCAAAATTCTATCAGCCCATCTTTTGCCTTCTTTTTTGTTTTTTTCGACAGGGGCCTCAACACTTTATTGTTTGTAGTGTCCATCTGTTGTCCTGGTACCTAGTATGGGTGCCAGCCCACTTCCATTTTAAGTGACACAATACATTATCTCAAATATTCATTTACTCAATATTGATATTAAAATGGGGTTCCCCATTGTGCTATACCGTCATGTTTTGTATTTCATTTGTAGGCAATTTCCTTATCAAAATCATGGTTTTATAACATACTGCCTTGTAGTTAAAATTATGGAAAATATACTTTTTGAAAATATGACCTTAGGGTGATATAATAAAATTCTTCAGGTACAATTAATTGTAAAAATAATCATTGATAGTAATCTTTTTAAATTAGCTAGTAATGTTCTGCATTATAAGTGATATTTCAATTTAGAATACATAGCTTTAGGCTTTTACCCATGTAGCATCATAGTCAGAAACAATGTAGTGTCAATAACCTCCATTTTTCATTTTCTGCTCAAAATGAAGATACTACTTGTTGTGTGTTAGAATTTAACGCCGCGCTTTGTCTTAGGTACCAGTGCGTAGAAATTAAAAAAAATAATATAATCAGTCAGATGTAAAAAAAATATATATTGTTTCTTTTGAAGCATATGTAGTTGACGATATTAAAACCGGAAATATTTAAACGATAAACGGGCTTTAATATTTTAATAACATCTTGTTAGTTAATGTTTAACACCTTGTATTATATAAACACTTTTTTGGTAACAATAGCCCCCATATATGAGCCGTTTCAGTTCAAGGGTGCATCGATGCATAACGCATTTGCATTTCGTAGCAACGTCAAGGGCACGTACGTAGCATATACCGTTTAGGCCGCAATTACTGAGGTCAATCTGGTTTGCCTTGCTAAATTATTTTCTGGGAAAGAGAGTCTTAGTAAAGTATATATATACTTGGTTGTATTAATGTGGAAAAGCTTAACCTTTTTTGTGGTTTTCCCTGTTATTGAACATCGTAAACGAAGTTATTCACAAATTTAGCACCTAGTGCTACTTTTTTACTATTAACTACTAATACCTATTTTTTTGTCTCAGATTCTTTTTTAACACTTTTACAGTCGTTAGTTTCGTTCCTAAAATATATTTTCATTATAGCTTCACGCTGTATCCCGCACACAGCAGGGTAGGCAGAAGGAACTTAGTGTTAAGACACTCCGTTCTACACTTTCCGCCGAATTCGTAGGCGCTTTGCCTCGATACCAGAGCGAAGAAAATGGAAATATGAAATATTTCCACTCCTCGAGTGTGAATCGAACCCACAACCAGTCGTTTTCAGTTACACGCTTGTGCCACTGCGCCACGACTGGCCCCCATGTCTTATTTCTAAATAATTTGAAGACTTAGGTCATTTTGGTACTAGCACGCTTTAACGTGCATAAAGACCTTCGGGGAACAAATTAAACAAACAGAAACAACGTGAATGTGAATCATCACCCTGTTTTCTGTTACCTGTCGATTTCAGAAAGATTATGACTTGGTTATATATATTAACTAGCGGCCCGCTCGCGGCTTCGCCGCGTAAACTGCATAGCTGTTGCGGTATATCGGAATCCTAGGGGATGGATTTTTGAAAAATATAGTAGCCTATGTTTAACCTTGGATTATTAACTATATTTATGCCAAATTTCATTACAATCGGTAAAGCGGTGTAGATTTTTCATATAAACTTTCATCCCCTATTTCAACACTTTACAGGTTGATTTTTGAAAAAATAAGTAGCCTATGTTAGACCCAGTTATTGTTACTACTTTCATTCTAAATTTCACCCAAATCGGACCGGTAGATTAGCCGTGAAAGCATGACAGACAAACACACAGACATTCCCATTTATAATATATATATTAATGAGGCCATCGTGGTGCAGTCGAAACACAATGTAACTGTCGGCGCAATTGGTTGTGGGTTTGACTCCCTCTCACCATAATTTTATTGAAATAATTAAATTTTTCCGTTGATTTCTGCCATTCAACAAGTGGGAGAATAGAGTGTTTTGACGCTAAGTTCCCTTCTGTTCTGCTTATCATCCTAGATTCGAATTCCCATAATGTAAGTTCACACGTATTTTTTAATGGTGAAATGAACATAAAGAAAGTAAAGGAACTTGAAATTGGAGAAACTATGATTGTCTCGGAATATTTCACTGGCCAAGATGTTGGGAAATATATAAATCCACTAGAGCAATCTTTTGAATATATGTGCAGAGTAGGTTGTTGGATGAAATACCGCTTTTCACCTTAAGCTAATATGAATATATGTAATGTTTTAATTGCTCTGAATATAATTATATTGTGCTTTTTAAAGCTCAGTCAAAAACACTGGTACGACAGAAAGCAGGTATCTAAACCTAAACATTACTTTACTTTCTGCCCATTTAAAAATATTGCGTGGTGAATGGCGGAGCCCAACGCCGTGTCTTGTCTATTTCAAATACAATCAGTCCCCGGAATGGGGATGGAACCATTAGCTATTGTGTCATGCCACAATCGTATCATATTTTATTATGATTATATTTTAACCAAGCAAATTGTATATTTTTGCATTACGTCATCGTCATACACTTGGTTTAGTTGCTTCTACTGATATGTATGTAGGCCCACTGTAACCAAATAAGTCCGGCGTTGTCTAGTGGAGAATGCAAAATATTCATTGCTGCTCCTTAAGTATATCTTGACGTTCTTAGCCGTGAAATACTTCTTTATATTATTTATTTCTAAATATGTTTTATATATTATCTTATTCCTGTATTCTTTCGGTCCAAAAATTTATAACATAATTTCTTACGATAGAAACAGAAATACATTAATATTTTTTTATAAAATACAAAATATGGAGGCCATGTGAAGCCATGGCGACGCAGTGGGGCGCAGTCTGACTGTTAAAAGTACTGTTAAATATACATGTTGGATTTAAATAATTTCTGCACACTGAATACTTTTTTATCGATAAAAATGACGTATTTACATTGGCAAAAGCGGAGGAGAGAGTTACTAAACAAAAGGTTCCGAATCTAACCTGCTATATGCGAGAAACGCGTGAAGTAATAATAAAAAATATAATAATCTAGTTAATTTGTCCGCCATATCGTCTATCACAATGTAACTTCCATATTCGACGTTCCATAACCGGATTAACTGGAGGTTGCGGAGCAAATGCATTTAAACGCATTTACGTGCACTCTGCCAAGGGCGAAGGCCGACTTAACGTGAACTATTCAAGGGTATTATATATAAATTGCTTCACGCCTTTTTCCGCATAGTCGGAACATAGTGTTAGAACACTGCATTCTCCACTTGCTCTCCATAATCGAGACCTTATTTGTTTGTGGCGGACTCAACTCCACCTTCCTTTTGAATCTTTCTATCTATTAAAAGAATCCTCATCAAAATCCGTTGCGTTGTTTTAAAGATCTTAACATATATAAATACACGACGAGAAATAGAGACAGACGCAGGAAGCCTTTATATTATATATTATGTCAAGATTGAACTCGTAACCAATCACGTAGACGCTGTGCCACTGTGCCACGCTTTTTTATTATTAATGATATGAAAATTGTAGGCAGAAGAAGCCAGTCGTGGCGTTGTGGCACAAGCGTGTGACTAAACGACTGATTGTGGGTTCGATTCACACTCGAGGAGTGGAAATATTTAATATTTCCATTTTTTCGCTCTGGTACCGAGACAAAGCGCGGTGTTAAGTTCCGCGACTAAGCACGCAATGCCTCCGAATTTGGTTCCTTCTGCCTACCCAGTTGTAAGCGGGATATAACGTTATGCTAAAAAAAATGTAGATAACAGAAATTTATCTTACTACATATATGTTAGACAAATTGCCACGTTCTCTCTGAACTTGGCTCATAGCACTGTAGAGCACTATCTTAAAGAGTGACACGTAGCGCTTCATGTCTATCAACGTTAACAAACAAAACTTTCTTTATCGCTATAGTAGCTGTAACTAATGTACCATTTCGCCGCTATTCAAAGGAGAACTTCATTGTTATATTACCGACGTTTGGAACATTCTTTCTTCGGAAATTATAGGGCCATATAATTTTTTTAGGCTTCACGCTGTATCACACACACAACAGGGTAGACAGAGGGAACCTAGTGTTAAGACACTCCGTTTCCCACTTTCCGTCGAGTTCCGGAGGCATTGCGTGTTAAGTGGCGGAACTTAACGCCGCACTTTGCCTTGACACCAGAGCGAAGAAAATGGAAATATTAAATATTTCCACTTCTCGAGTAGGAATCGCATCCACAATCAGTCGCTTTACAGCCACACTTTGTGCTTCTGCGCCACGACTGACCCCACGACCATGTAATATTACTAAGTATCAATTTTAAGTTATTCACCGCTGCCTATATTAGGTTTAGGGTAACATTTGATTAATTAACTCTAAACAATACAATTACATACATCATTAATATGATGCATGTGAAAACAATACCCAATAACACAATTGTTCTACTAAGATGTCATAATTCGAGTACCTACCTACTGAGCATTTTTATATAACGTTTTCAATTTTAATTGAACATTCATGCCATTAAGTTGAAAATACATAAATTTTATATTACATATTTATTATTTTATATGTGCTTTACGTCAGTAAAGCTATGCGCGTTAATGTTTATTGGCTAATTAGCATTAAAATTGGATTTTTTTCCGCATTAGCAGGTAGAAAGGCTAGACAGAGACCACCTAGTGGCAGCCAGATCTTATGTGTTGTATAGCGAAAATATATTACCAGAGCTGAGTAATAAATAAAAATTATATAAATAAATTCCCCTGAGCGGCAATCAAACCCACAACCTATCGGGTTTACAATCAGACGCTGTCCCATTGCGCTATGATGGCTACAACATTTATTTTTGTAAATGATTTATTGTTCTTGAAATAAAAAAGACTAATATAATTGGCAATCTTAATGCAAAAAATGTGCCACAAGAACTTCTTTATCGACTCGTCGTAAACTTTGCATCATTTCTTATTTTTAAACGTGACAGTAGCATTGTGTTAAATTTACGTCGTACTTTTTTATATCTTTATTCTTCAAAAGAGTTGTAATCACACTCAGGGATGTTTATTAAAGTTTGTCTGATATTAAATGTTTCTAGTGAATGGACATGTTCCAAATTTTTTTTGCCATACGTCTCTGACATACTTTAAAGAAATTTGATAAATTAGTTCCAAAATCCAGATCGTGCTGTTTGTTTGGTGGCAAACACCAGACGGAACTCAAGGCTGCAATTTTTCTAATTGATTGCAATTTAGATGCAAAAAAAAAAGAAGAGCATAAAAAATCCTCTTGATAAAATTCATGTACAAATTTTAAATTGCTTCTATTGTGCCTATTTATTCCACCATACACTCTAAATGTCATATACGAGCGTCAGATATTAATTTTCCATATGTGGAACACACACAAACCAGCGTGAACGTACGTATATTAAAGCGCTATTTCAATTTTCCTTTTCCACAGCATCTCGAGATCTTGACCTCTATATGACGTTCGCTTTCTCTTATTTGTTCTGAATTAGGTGCTTTACCTAGTTTCATTATATTTTTGTCGCGAAAGCTCCGAGATCTGAAAAGAGTACAAAATAAAAAATGAATGGAGTCAACAATAGTTAATTTTTAATGAGTTTCGGGGAAGTATCTTAATTGAGATGATTTCGTTTTTCTTCTTTTTTTTGCAATGCTCAATGGTTACTTAATTTTAGATTGTTATTTTTACTTTCGATCCGCCTTTTTTGCTCAGCTTTATTTAGTACTACTACTAAATAAAGCTGAGTACTACTAGTATTTGAGTAACTTTATATAAGCAACTTGTAATGTGACGAGTAGAAAGTTGTTATGTATTGGTAAATGGCTTAGAAAGTGTAAGTTTGGAAATATAAAAACTTAAGTGTGGTCACAGCACGTGGTGGTGAATTATTTTGGTTTTGCCATTTTTATTTAAATTGTGGCGTTTAGTTACGCCATTCAACATGCAATATGTATTAAATGAACGGATGTATGACTGTATGCAGGAGATATGATGCTACGAAGAATATGTTAAAAAAATAAATGTAATGTAAAATTTTTATACTTGTGTCTACTTTTTATTCTGAGTAGACGGAATACCTAATTTTATATGGTATACAGTATGCAGTGATGTATAATTTCAGAACTTTGTATTTTGTAGACTACATTACGCATTACATAGTTTGTTGTTTTGTGTTAGACAAGTCAAACATAAAAATACTATCTTATCGTATTTATGACCAAGTCGTGGCAAATAATATGTTTTGATAATATGTTTTGTTCTCATTACTCTAATATATTACACGTACGCATATCATTAGGTATACACGATTACTTGTAAAGATTGAAAAATTAAAGCATTAAAATTAAAAGTTATAACATGATTAATACATTCCTACTCAACTTAGATCCCTAATTGATGGGGTTCTAATCGACAGCGTTGTACTCCGCAATTCATGTCTAAATGAACAGAGAGAGACAGTTAAAGAATAAGGGTTTTGTCGCAGCCAGATGTAGAAAGCATGGCTTGGATAGTTTCCAAGAAGGATAGGTTCATATCCCGCTATGTTCAGATTTTATACGTTTCCTTAAAGAAATTGAGTTATGAATGTCTTCATATTTTTCAAATAAAAATGATTACTGGCATAAAATATGTTATATGTATATCTGAGGAGATTAATTTGCTCTTTAATTAAAGGATTAAAGTATATTATTCGCTAAGCTCATAAGATTACAGGAAAAAAACTAATTTTAAATGAGAATTTTCCTTTGGCTTGAAAGTAATCGGAGCGGAACTGAGGCCGTTACTTGGTTTATGTCCTCAGTAAATCTTAGAAACTTTATTTATTACTTAGTTACATTTAATTTAGTACGTACTACGCAAATGTTTTATTTTATATACTTTTTTCTTTTATATAGATCCCTTATTCCAGCTTGTATTGTGTTAGAGGTAATAAAATTGGCCTTCCGGTATCCTTATTTGTCCTGTTTCTTTTCCTTGCTCAGGTCTTACACATATTTCAATTCATATTAGATGACGCAATTTGATGTAGTCACAATATAGGTCATGGCGGTGCAGTGTGACATTCGTGGGAATGATTATATTTAAGCTATTGTCATTTCTCCACTCTGATGTCAAGACACTACCGAAATTGAGTTCTACCACTCAATACCCATGTCTCGGATTCGGACGGAGTGTTTTGTCACTACGTTCTTCCTACTTACTTTGCTATGTGGATTTTTTTCCGAGTGAAGTGGGAAAGTAAGTAAATATTAAAATAGTTTAAAAAGGTGCACTTACCTCTTCCATTTAACTTGTAGAGATGGTTGATTAACTGATATTGGAATGAAAGTACGGTGCATGTAGCGATTAGCATTTGACACCATCGTAGGAAAGTTATATTTTTCTATTACAACGGTCAGCGACTCGAGACTCAAACAATGATAGGAAGAGGCCAAGTGTGACGTGATGCAACGACGCGACGTCTACTGTCTGCGTATAGTGTGTATAAGTTGCAGCTTATTATATAAATTATGGTTTTGCTTTAATTTAATTAGCACGTTAACTTGTTAAGGTCAGGGTCAATTAGTTTTGCATATTTGCAAGTAGTCATATGTATATTCATTTCAATATTTGTAATTCTCACAAACTAAGTACTTTAGTGGAGTGTTGCAAAAAAGTTGCTGTCATAAATACTTTGCAGGTTTTAAATATTAAGACTTTGCTATTTTCTTGTTAAGGCAGTAGTCCACCAATTAATTATTTTTAAATTGCTAAAGGAATTATGTTGCAAATAAATTATCACATATTTTGACATTTTCATTGGCACTTAATAAGAAAGCGTCCCGTTACTCCTCGCATGGTGGGGTAGTCGAAGAGGATCTAGTGTCAAGACATTCCATCCTCCACTTGCCACCCGAAATCGAGACATTTTTTCGTGTTGAGTGGCAGAACTCAACGCCGCTCTTTGTCTCATGTACCAGAGCGATGAAATGAAAATTTTACTAACGTCCACGAGTGACCCACAACTGTCGCTTTTACAGTCACAAGCTGTTCGCTGCGCCACGATGGCTTATGTGACTATAGTATGTAATTCCTTTGTTCAATAATAATATATCTACTACATCTATATACTAAGTTTACCCCCTTGTTCCACAGACGAAGATGAAGCCACGACGTCCGGTATAACGGATGGTGCAAACGATGAGCAGAACCGCGTCATCTTCGTCAACCGCCCGCAGCCGCAGAAATTCGTCAACAATCGAATATCCACCGCCAAATACAGGTGTGTATTGAATTTTGTATGCGCAGGCGCATGCGTATATGTATGTAATTAGTAAGCATATTCTGATACTCTTCCTTACCATTAAATTATAGCACAGGAAAATCAACACAAATCAACATTAAAAATCGTCCTGTTATCCTCCTGAATCATTTATCCGGATATTGTGTAATTGAAATATTTATTTATAATTTCTACCGTACACTTGCAAACCTACAGGGAATTTGGAGGACAAGATGTATAAAGTACTTCTTACATCGATTGATAATTGATAAGTACAGGTGAGGTAACTTTCTAAAATATATTTGAGAATGATCTGTATTAGGCTGCCCGTAAATACAATATAAAAAACTATAATCTAAATAATCTGTGCCTAGATGGGTCATTATAAAACGACCTCTAACCTATTTTTTTTAATTCGACTCGCATTAATCGAGCATGACGGGCACGAGCCCACCCCACATGACATCACACGGCCGCGGACCATAATAGCTGGACATTGTAGGAATATAAATCACCGTTTTGTACACGTTTCTTTCTAATTAAATTTGCTACGCCTTTTTTGTTTATGTTAATCAACGTTTTTAATTACTCAGCTGAGTCAGCTGGTTTGAGTACATCGCCAGCGAGCCACCTCGTATTTGCGTGATTTGTGTAAATATTTCAATTTATTAAAATATATTATGAATGCCATCGAGGTTGAGTTTTTACGGTTGTTTTTTAATTGCTATTCCTTAGTGTGTTCGTCCATCCGTTTGTATAAGTAAGGTCTCTATTAATTGAGCTAGTTACATATAGTGTAAATGCGTTCATTTTTTAAAGCAGTATTTTTGTACTTGATTTTTTGTTTTCTTTTAATATACATATGTATTTTTTTTTGTTTCACGCTGTATTCCGCACACAGCAGGGTAGGCAGAGGGAACCTAGTGTTAAGACGCTCCGTTCCCCACTTTCCGCCGAATTCGGAGGCTTGCGTAATATGTATGATAACAGATATTCATGAATTAATTGTTTTGGTCCAAATTTTAGTGTTATCGGAATCTGTAAGCGTGAAAAATGCTCTTGTAAAAATATTAATGGCTGCAAAATAGCAGCAAAATAGCGCTCGCTATTCATAAATATTAATGGACATTTACGACCTCGTACCTATTCTTGTATTTATTATTGCTCTCGTTTGTTTAATCCACTTTATAAAATCAGTTTGACGCCATTTTCCGCGTATTGGGGTAATCCGAAAGAACCTATAGTCAAGGCATTCCGATACCGTTCTATTGCCTTAGATGTCAGAACGGAGAAATTAAAACAATCTGAATATAGGCTTTTTCCAAGTGGGAATCGAATCCACAACCAATCCTTTACGGTCATAAACTTTTCCACTGCGCCACGTTCTAATTGATGAATTTATTTAAAGGCAATATGCAATTGCAAACAAATGCTGCTATTTGTTAATACTACAGCTTTATTTAGGTAAAAAGATTCTTGGGGTATTTTAAATTCTAACTTTTATCCTGATTAAATGAGGGCACCGTAAACGGTCCGCTTTGTTGAATTTGAGCATAGAAATTATTTCTACAAAAGATCGAAACTTGTTAGTCAAACAAAACAAAAACTTGAAACTTAGTTTTTACTCCAATACTGAGTTCGTGACTCAATCAAAACAAAACAAGTTAGCAAATAATTGGTCGACCCGTCCACCGTCCACAGGTGTTGCCTCTAAAAGCTTTTCATTCGACGCGAGCTTTCGGTCACGCCAAATAAAAATATCCCAATTTAACCTTGCGCTTAAAGCTCAATCATTTTCAGTAAAGCTATGATATTATATGCCCACGACAGATATTCCCGTTGGCGCCTCGCCATCTGATGTCATTACTGGGCAGTGCCTGGGGCACGCTTTGTTTACATGACCCGTATGTTTGTGTGTAGGACGAATTGAGATTATAAATATTGCTTTTTTCGTGTCTATAATACAAACATTCTTTTATAGGCCAGCGCGTGTCAGTTCACGTCATAAATAATTTAGATCACGTTGTTAGTAATTAGAAGATAAACGCACTCAATAAGTAAAATGGCGAAAAACTTAGGGGCCTAAAGTGTGACTGTAAACGCTCTGGGTTCGGTTCCCACTCAAAGAAAGACAAAGCATGGCGTTAAGTTCAGCCACTCAACACGTGATATCTCCAGATATTTGGCAATAAATATTGAACAGAATGCCGTAACATTAGGTTTCTGCTGCTCACCCTGTTATCAGCGGGATACAACGTGACGCTAAAAAAACATCATGGTCATTTTTATTTCTTTTCTACCTTTGTAGTTTTAATATCAAAATTGCCTCCTACACCTTAAGTATAGACTTAGGACGCCAAACTACTGCTCTTGCTCTTTTCGCATCGCAGTGGACCCAGTACTTACACGATAGATACGTGGAATGCAGTTGGAATTCTTTCCTCTTTAAATTAGTATTTAATTGGAGGGATTAAATCGCTGGCTGTCTTACAGTTTTGCAATTTGGCATGCCACCCAACACTGCCGTTTAGTCTAACCACTGAAAATATTATTCAGTTTACCGTAATCCCCAGCTTACAACAAACTTAAAGCCTTATAAATGCCTGCGCCAGTACTAGATTAAATAAGAACGTATATGCTTATCCGTACTGTAATCATTGCTACTTTTTCCGTACCACAAATGCATTTTGATATGGAATTGAAAGCAAGTATTTTTTTTAGCTTCACGCTGTATCCCGCACACAGTAGGGTAGGCAGAGGGAACCTAGTGTTCTTAACACTCCGTTCCCCAAGTTCTCCGTTCGAAAGCAAGTTTAATTTTTTAAAAAAAATATTATCGTTTCATTTTTTTTTTTTTTTTTTTTTTTTTTTTTTTTTTTTTTTTTTTTTTTTTTTTTTTTAGCTTCACGCTATATCCCGCACGTAGCAGGGTAGGCAGAGGGAACCTAGTGTTAAGACACTCCGTCCCCTACTAGCGCGGTACAGCGCGGCGTTAAGTTCCGCCACTTAACACGCAAGCCTCCGAATTCGGCGGAAAGTGGGGAACGGAGTATCGTTTCATCAAAGTGAAATATTATTGTGTTGGTGTCGCCATCGCCAATGTCATACTTTAATTTGAGATATCAGTCAGGGTTATTTTCATACACAATGTGAGTGCAAGCGTCATGTATCAACGCTTCGATATGTTGTTACTTGTTACCTTTGAATCGAATACTTGTTTTGTTCGTCGTCCAATTTGAGATCCACTTTCAATCTGTTATTGGAACTTTTATTCTGAACAAAAGATTGATTAACATTAAAATCTTGGCTTTTGCCCGCATACCGGGGTAACTCGAGAACCTGCTCTCAAGACATCGATCTCCGTTTTCACCAAAATTTGAAAAAAAAATCAAATCTTATTAATCGAAGTAGAAAAAAGTAAATTATTTAAATATATAGTAAATTATTTAAATAATCATTGCCCCGAGTGGGAATCGAACCTGAAACAGTCATTGACGTCATGATGTTTTCTACTTAATATGTATGAACAAAACAAAAGTCCTGTAGACAATTTAATTTTTAGTAGTAAAATAAAGTAGAAATGATTAACATACAAAATATATAGATCCTTTAATCCAGATCGTATCAGACCGTAAATTAAAATATACAAAAATTTTTATCATTTATGTTTGTATTCGTCCACAGTGTGCCATCGTTCGTCCCTCTGTTCCTGTTCGAGCAGTTCCGGCGCTACTCCAACTGCTTCTTCCTGCTGATCGCGCTGCTGCAGCAGATCCCCGACGTGTCGCCCACGGGCCGCTGGACCACGCTCACTCCCCTCATACTTATACTCAGTGTCAGCGCGATTAAGGAAATTGTTGAAGATTTTGTAAGTTAACTTGTCATAACTTAATCAACAGAACTTATTTTTATTCATTTAGGGGCCAGTCGTGGCGCAGTGGCACAAAATGTGAAAGCGGCTGGTGGGGGGTTCGATTTCCACTCGAGGAGTGGAAATATTTAATATTTCCATTTACTTCGTTCTGGTGTAGAGGCAAAGCGCAGCGTTAAGTCCGCCACTTAACACGCAATGCCTCCGAATTCGACGGAAAGTAGGGAACGGAGTGTCCGCTTTAGTAGATAAGACAAAGTGCGGCGTTGTGTTCTTCTACTCATTACGAATGTTTTACTTTCGGGCGAAAATCTTAAGCTAACGAGTCTAATATAAACATCAAGCAACAACAAGCTCGCGTACTGCTACGGTTCTACTTACATATTCGACTACAATTCAAAAACAGTTATTGAAAAATACGATACATTTTTCAATATTTTTTATACTCGAATGATTTTAAACGCGAAGGCAATTTCGAAATTGACTTAATATCGTTTAAGCGCTTTAAACGAAAGCTCCAACTGTTGCATTCAACTTCCGCTACGTAGTCCAATGCCGTTTTCATTTCCGGACAACTTATCGCTGATGCTAAAGCTTAAGTCTTCAGTTAAATGTTAACTATTTCATGTATTTCATTTTAATTGCATATTTTTGATATTTGTACTTATTTTATTGAAGTATCTTAGTTATATGTACTTTAAATCTTAAAGAAATATCAAAATAAGTATGTGATGTAATTGGGAATTTTAGTTAGAAGTTGAAAAAGACATTTAGAAAACGCATAAAAATTTGAACGCAGCGGGATTCGAACCCGCGCCTTCTGAATACCGTTCAGACGCTCTCACCACTGAGCATGCGTTCAAGTCTTTTTCAATTTTCCTAAGTGTGGAATAACACTTTAAAAATGTTTAAAAGTATTTAGTTAGAAGTTTTCAGCCGCTTTCAAAATTGGAAGATGGATGTTATTTCACTTTAATTTAATTAATATCTAAGCTCTATTATATATATCTCTATTAGAAAACTATATATGATTTTTTGTTATTTTTTGATAAATAAAAAAATCGTGTTCTTACGTACATTTAACTAACTTATGCTAGAACAAAGCAAAATATTAACGTTTTTGTTTAAGGAAGAGTTATTTAATTAACACATTAAAACTTACTCCTGTTCCTACTATATCACATTTTCTGTGTTCTTTCTAGAAACGTCACCGGGCAGACGACGAGACGAACCGGCGGAAAGTGGAAGTGTTGAACAATGGGCGGTGGCACAGCATCAGATGGGAGAAGCTGCAAGTGGGTGACATATGCAAGGTCCTCAACAACCAGTTCTTCCCCGCTGATCTCGTGCTCTTGGCTTCTAGGTGAGTTGGGAATTAACATAATAATTTTTTAGCTTCTCGCTGTATCCCGCACATAGCAGGGTAAGTAGAGGGTACCTGATGTTGGGACACTTTGTTCCCCATTTTCCGCTGAATTCTGGAGGCATTACGTATTAAGTTGCGGAATTGTACACCGCGCTTTGCTGGTGCCTATATACCGGAGCGAAGAAAAAGACATTTTGAATCTTTCAATTTGTCGAACGGGAATCGACCTCACATATTAATAGAGGAATGTTATGTTATTTTGAAAAAGTGTTATGTTAGTGATATTGGGACAATATATGAAAGTGTGTGTTTTTTATATATAACGTAAAATCATAGAGTGAATCATAACGGTGAATCGCGACGTGAAATAATATTACTTTATATATTTGACGAACTGTTCTGTAATAATGCCACAATACGTGATCTTTCAATTTAGTTTGCATATTGATTACATATAGTTAAGGAAAATTTGAAACACAATTTTACGATTTTCGCTTTGCAAAATATTTGTAACTGACAAATGACACTTAACAAAGTTACTTTTTGTAAGTCTACTTTGCTTGTAACGGCTTAATGCCTTCTGGTCCTCGTAATAAATATTCGTATAGTATGAACTCTTATCTTACGTTTGTCTGTTAAATTAATATAGCATCTAGCAGTACAAAGAAAAGTAATCTAGCTTTAAGATATTTATGGACTTACCCCCAGACAGACGCAGCGGAAAGTACATTTATGACACATTTCCTTCAGAACATTTTAGATGTGCCCATGGGCATAGTTATGCGATTAAGCGGCTAGAATGATTTCATTTAAAATGTTCACGTAATTAAGTTTTAGATATAAACATATGTTTTTACTCAATAGGGCTATGTTAGCTATGGAATTATTATAAAATTAAATTTGAAAAGAGTATTTCGCCGGCTCCTTAGCACTGTTATCCGGTAGGACTGACAATACTGACGTTTTGTTTTAATTGACAATTTATGAGAGCCTGTAATAGGCTAGTAGAATAAAGATTATTTAGATTGTCTTTCTCAATCGTCAGTAAACCGCTAGATATAGAATAAAACAAATTGTTTGATTTACACATCTCATTCGTGATTTTCAATTGTATTGTATTCGTGATTTCACAAGGCATGTCGTTCATGGAGACGTGACTTTGACTTCTACTTATACATATATAATGTCATCGTCAGTGAGCCACAAGGCATTTCGTTCATCGAGACGTCGAACCTGGACGGCGAGACCAACCTGAAGATCCGTCAGGCGAGCCCCGACACGGCGCGCCTCGACGCCGCGCGCGCGCTCGCCGACTTCCGCGCCACGGTGCAGTGCGAGCCGCCCAACAGGCACCTCTACGAGTTTAACGGCATGCTCAAGGAGACTAATGCTAAGTTAGTCCTTTCTTTATGTTTTATATTGTACGGTGTTTTTGTTTTTGATATATATTTTTATTCTTTTATAAGGTATATTTGCCAGGAATTGAACACGCTTTGTTAGGGCGAACTAGCAGAGCGAAAATAATAAAAATATCTTTTAAGGTGGAATCGAACCCACAACCAGCCGTATTTAAAGTCACCTCAAGTGACCTCATTATGATTAAACTTAGCCATATCTATTTAAATCATCTCTCAAATGTATGATACGAGCATCAATTATAAATTTCTAATAAAGCCAAGTCTATCATAGAGTTAAAATTAAAAATATTTTTCTTGTTATCCATTTGTCTACATGTGTTATAATTGATTTGCCTCTCGTACGTCTAGAACGATCCCGCTGGGTCTGGAGCAGATGTTGCTGCGCGGCGCTATGTTACGCAACACCGCGTGGGTGCACGCGCTCGTCGTCTACACCGGACACGAGACCAAGCTTATGAAGAACTCCACTAAAGGTAACTACGACATACTCGTATGTACGCTATTTTTTTATAAGAAGGAGAATTTTCATTAAGAAGAAAATTTTGACTTTTTATGAAAATAAAATGATAGGAAAATACGATGATTTAAATTTAAATAAATATTTATCTGAATAGAAAATGAATTTACAACTAATGCGTATATAGCCAGGCGCGATATATGTTTACATATTTTAAAAATGCACATAATAATACAAATGAAAAAAGAAATATTTATCTAATTTGAGCTTATTGGTTAATTATAATTAACGCGTACGGTTAGATACGATGTACATTAACACATGAAAAAAATGCACATAATATACAAATGAAAAAAGTTTGAAAACCTTCAAACTAGTGAATAGAAAAGTTTTAGATGATATTTTTATGAGTATCCGTATTAGGCGTGTATAGAATGATAAATCAAATTGCTTAGTAATTTATTTAACTTTTAAAATATTACTATTAAAGATATTAATAGACATTGATATTTTTTAATATGGCAAGTATACATGTATAGATGAACTAGCGGCCCACTCGCGGCTTCGCCACGTGAACTACATAACTGTTTCGTTATATTGCAATGGAGAATGTTAACTAATTTTGATTATTAGCATTCCATATTCTATGTCAAAAATAAAAAATACTAGTGAAAGAATTACTTCGATACGTCAATTAGTTTCCGAGTTATAAGTAAAAGAAGTTGTAACCGGCCGGTGAACGTGTGACGTCGTCCTACAACACGCTCATTCTGGCACTCTCAATCCGCTCGTGGTCGCTCGCCCGTTCGTCGTAATTATACTTAAATATTTTGTAAAATGTCTTTAACACTTTCCTTCTTTACTTCTATAAGGCAGTCATCAGTAAGCGCGCCAGGCGAGGCACCAATCATGGGCCAGTCATTCTTAAAAAAAAGATCAGATTCTGCTATTTTTACATGGTGTATCTTTTGTTGTACACTGAGAAACTTCGTGCATTTTTGAAGCTGTTATACATCCGAAGCGCATCTCAAACCACAAA
This sequence comes from Dryas iulia moderata, assembly GCA_019049465.1. NCBI lineage: Eukaryota > Metazoa > Arthropoda > Insecta > Lepidoptera > Nymphalidae > Dryas > Dryas iulia. The sequence continues at coordinate 1,255,157 of CM032429.1, forward strand.
TTTGGATCTGATTGAGCTGTTGTACCCTCTTTTACTTGAAAACACCTTGATTCCGTCATTTCGTTCTTACAAAATGTTATAAAAGTTTCGACGTCAAAATCAACACAGGATTTTTTGAAATGATTCAATTATGAATGGATCTATCTAAATATATCTTTTCAACTTCTTTTTTTCACATATAAAATGTGAAAGAAAACACTTTATTTCAAGTTCCCTGAGTTTTAATGTTAAACCATTGTCAAAAATATTTTTCCATTCTGACCGGCTTCATGAAGTATGTACCAATATCAATACCACTTGTACCAAAATCTTTAGCTTCAAATCAAAATCATTTTCGGTGTGGTACCAACACCTGAGTGCTTAGATTTTTTGAAATAACACTTGGTAGCATTCGTTGAAGGCTCGTCACTTCGACGATGTAGCCACATTAAAAATGCTATGCTATAGCATATAGCTATGCTATAGCATATAGCTATGCTATATGTGTACAGCCACCTCTTCTGGCGGCACAATCACCGCAAGTTACATTTAAAACTTCTTGATTCTTTTCATTGCATTCTGAACTACAATGATAAGGTGTGGTACGTACGCTGTGATCTGGCGTGATTCTCCATTTAACCGTATATACATCACCTATATATATATACCTACTTACATATAGCTACAGACTACATTTTTTTGTCTTAAAGTTATTTAACGTAAAAATTTAACGGTAGGTAGGTACTTTTAGTATTTGAGTTGCATTCGTCATTATGACATTTGTAACATATTTTGAACAGATAAACTTTTAAACATAAGTATTACGGAAAGTTTATATTACTTAACTTGCATTTTTATTCCTCACATTTCGGCGGCAACAAAATCACTGTTTGTCGATAAATAATGCGCAACCATTAATTCATTTATTTTAAGTAGATTATCCCTTTTTCGAATCCTTCATCCATTTTATTAATCGAATAATATTTACCATTATAACACTACTAATGTAATAACGCGGACGAAAACACAACAATTCCCTTTACACCTACTATAACAGTGTTGCAAAATGACGTCACAAGCGGTCAAGTGGCTTTTAGCGGGACTCGATATTTTTCGAATCTTTGAATGCCTATAAAATCAAAACTACTAGATATTTTTGACTAAAACAAAAAGTAATGTATTTGTATACTTCTAAGCTTTACAGAGACAAAATTTCAAGTGATTTGGCATACCTAGTAACATTATCCATTCTCGAGGCTGGTTTTTTTTAATATTAAAGTAGCCTATGTTTAACTTTGGATTATCAACTATATTTATGTCAAAATTCATTACAATCGGTTTTGCGGTGTAGATTTTTCATATAAATGTCCATCCCCTTTTTTCGGTGTTTTAGAAGATGATTTAAAAAAAAATTACCCTATGTCTGACCCTGGATTGTTTACTACTTTATTCTAAATTTCATCCAATTCAGACTGGTAGATTAGCTGTCAAAGCGTGACAGACAAACAGACAGACTTTAGCATTTATAATATAAGTATGGATAGACAAATTGAAAATTGTCGAATGCTTATATAGTATTTATACTGCTATCCGTTTGCCAGCGCCACTAAAGCGGTCGTCCATCGACCGTCAGACGAACACGCACATCCTGATGCTGTTCCTGATCCTGCTGGCGCTGTCGCTGCTGAGCGCGGCCTGCAGCGAGCTGTGGGTGCGCGCGCGCACGCGGCCACAGCCGCAGGCGGGCCTCCGCGACTGGTATATTGGCCTGGATGGTGAGTCTTTACTATGGGTCGTTAGCCGTTTTTCATTCTAATTAGTTCTAAGGCAATTCCTTTACAAAAACTGAACTCTCTTAGAGTATGTCTTATGAGACTTGCTTTTTAAGTACTGCACTGAGTATAAAAAAGGAACAATATTTTTAAAAATGTTATATAGGGAGTGAGGGCGCTACAGCGCAACGGTAAACATCGCCTCCGTGCTTTTTTGTCAATTAAAAATATAAATGCAAGAATTTTAAGTGTAATTTACGGCTTATAAGTGCGCAAATGTTCAAAAGTTATAGACGAACTAAAATTCAATAAAACAAACCAACATACAGTGCAAAAAACAATCGTTCAAGATAGTGACTTTCAAAAACCAGTGACATTTAAAAGTGAATCCAAAAGTGCCGTTTAATATGACTATATAAAGTGCTATATGATAAATAGTGCAATATATATATACGAAATCAAACATTCTTCGTTAAAAAGAACATAGTGAAAATATTATAGTTACAAAAAGAATCTAAAATTATCAACTAATTAGGGTAACGTATTACAAGTTGCCTTATCATCAAATAGTCAAGCCAAAGCCATCTATTGACGAGGATTACTAATTATTACTTACGCCATCTTGTAAACCAATCGATTATACAAATATTTTCTATAACCACCGCACTACGAAGTTCACAAAAAATCACAAAGGAGGGCACCAGTGGTAGCTTAAAGGGAATAAGTAAATAAAAATAAAATAAAATAAAAAACAAAAAATATGGAAGAAATTATTAATGCACTCCGCAATATACAAAAAGATCTAGACGAACAAAAAATTGCTATTCGGCAAAGCGCAGAAAATGTAACAGCTCAAGTAACTCAAAATATAAACATAATTATAGAAGATAAATTTAATGTATGGGATGAGAAACACAAAGATCTCAAAGAAAAAGTTGAAAATCAAGAAAAAAGAATATGTTATTTAGAAAAACAGGCAAGGAACAGGAACATAGTATTTTTTGGTATCAAGGAAAATGAAAAATCCTATGATAATTTAGAAAAGAATATCATTGAATGGATAGGCAAATACCTGTCTATTATACTGGATCAAAGAGACGTTCAAGAGGTAAAGAGAATAGGCAAAAAAGGAGAAGCACCTCGGCCTATAGTAGCAACATTTTCTACTCTTGGCTTGAAGATAAACATTTTCAAGCAAACAAGATTGCTGAGAGATACCCAGTTTTACATGAAAGAAGACTACCCGCGCTATGTTCTGGAAAAAAGGAAAGTTCTTCAAGAACAAGTGAAACTTGAGGCAGAAAAAGGGAACAAGGCTGTAATAAAGTATGATAAATTGATTATATTAAGAAAACACAATAACAAGAGAACACTTTCCGACTCACCTGAAAATAGCAGTACAGTTCCAAGCCCAAAAAGTAAACAATCTACTAAAAAGAATAAAACATCCTCGCAAAATCCATTGGGTCGCAGATCACACAGGGTGTCAGAAAATGTTGCAAAACCAAGCATGCTGAATTTTTTAACAAACAAAAATGTGAAAACGCAGCACAATATAGATTCGGCACCAACCCTCACCCAATCAGAAACAGCCCAATGCCAAAGAAAGACATTAGAGCACATAACTACATAGCAATTAATATCGGACCCTCTCTCAACCCCCAATCTCCCAGTACGGCCGGTCACCGCGGGAGAATACGACCAAAACCCCCCAAGACACAAAAAGGAAAAGCAGGTGGAAATTGGACGGACACAGCTAAAGACAGAGATTTGTGGCATGCCTTGGGGGAGGCTTTTACCCAAATGGGGTCCATACAAATAACTAAACAATAAAAACAAACACTACTTAAAATAATATCAAATATTAATTCAATTTAATTAAAATAACTCAAGATAAAATGAAATTTAAGTTAACAATGTCATCTAAAATTGACTAATAATTAAACTTGTACAACTCAAATAAAAATTAAAAGAAACATATATTACTAAAACTAATAACGCTACTTAAAATTAAAAAATAATAATTAAATTGAATTAACTAAATATATATTAAAAAATAATAATATTTAAAAAAAAGGAAAAAAAAACACATCAAATAATATTTTTTACTTAAAATAAAATCCTAACCAAACTAACATTTACTAACAGCTAAATAATAATGAAATTATACAGTTATTAATTAAAGAAAAAAAAAACAAATGTATATAAAAACCTAAATAAATGATTAAAACTAATATAACTAAAACTAACTTAGTAATATTGTAATTAGGTAACTAGTAATGTAATTAATACACATGTAATTTATCTGTATGGAATTAAATAAAGCTTTATTATTATTATTATTATTATATAGTCCTTAGCATATTTGCGTTGTGTGCTATTAAAATTTGTTAAACAGGTAACATTTTCCATGTTCATAATTTTTGGTTCTGGTTTTATAACTTTCCAAAGAAATAAAATGTTTTTTTTTTAATATACTATATCATTTGTATAAATTAGACAAACAACATTATCATTCTCAAAATTATACTAGAATTTAACTAAGATTTAAAGTAATTATAAATATGGGAAATATTTAAATAGGAAGTCATAACCATTAGATACTATTAATATTAAGTACGACCCAACTTCATCCCAAACTTTGTTGTTTTTAAATGCGATAAAGTTATATTTTTTTGTTTCAGGAACGCCGAATGCACATTTCGGATTTAACTTTTTAACATTTTTAATATTATACAACAATCTTATACCTATATCCTTACAAGTTACTGCTGAAATTGTCAGATTTTTCCAAGTAAGTGCCATTATAATTACATTATTATTTTTCTCCTTTTTTTTATTAGCATCACGACGTACCTCGCACACAGCAGGGTAGGCAGAGGGAATCTAGTGTTAAGACACTCCGCTCCCCGTTTTCCGCCGAATTTTGGAGGCATTGCGTGTTAAGTGGCGGAACTTAACGCCGCGATTTACCTCGACACCAAGCGAAGAAAACGGAAATATTAAATATTTCCACTTCTCGAGTGGGAATCGAACCCACAATCAGTCGTTTGAAGTCACACGTCTGTGCCACTGCGCCACGACAGACCCTAATTAAATTATTATTTTAAATTTTAATGTTTTTTATCTAAATTTTGTTTATTATATTTAAATCTTCTTCAGTAGAGATATCGCTTCATGTAGTCCTAAAGAGTGTCATAGTATGACGTCATTTACGATTATAGCTGTTTTTAATTATACAATACTTTGTGAGCCATAAAGTTATTAGAGCTAGGATGATAAATGTGATGAAGAAATCTTAAACTAAGATGTTGAAATAGTTAGTAATATTTTAAAATTTATTTACTGATTTATGCAATCTACTACTGATGTAATCAATCGGATAATTTCTAAATTACGCGATATACTAAATGTAAAAGTTTTTTTTTTTAAATATATAAGCGTTTTTTTTATCTTTTTATTTTTGTAAGTTAAATTTGATACGTGGGATGAAAAGTAAATATAAAAGCAACTGCCGAGCGTCTGGACGGCTCTTCCCTACATATCTATTTTCTTGCCTATATATTTTTTTTAATTTGTTTAAAATTTTCAATCCATTCACACGGCTTTTTAGGCATAAAGGCTTTTTTGCTTACTTTGCTTACTTTTTCTTGACGTTTATCCCTTGCAGAGTAGCCTTGCAGGTCCCTGCATACTTCTTTTTTGTAGCTTCACGCTGTATCCCTTGCGGGGTAGTCAGAGAGAACGGAGCGCCACACGCTACGGTCCCTGCATACTTCTTTCGCCTCGTCCACTATCATCAACCTCTTCATACACGCCCTCCGGGGCATCCTCATGCTTTTTACTTGACCTTCCCTAGTATCATCGATTCTGTGATCTCGAAGGTCACCCGAAGTCTTACCTTTGCTTCATATACCTTTCTGACCATACTTTCTTCAGTCGTCCTCTCAAAAAAACCACTTGAGAACGCTCTTTTTCATTTTTACTATAACATAGGGAATGTTAACTAGCTAACACTTGCGAGTCTGTGTATCTTTTCATTGCGGGTTCGATCACCTATGCTGAAGAGCACATCCTTCGAAGAGATCTCTCCTCTACAGTATGAATCTTTCTTTCAATCTTCTTCTGCAATATCCACTCGTTGCCTTATAGGAGGAGCGTGGGTACCAGCACGGCATTGTGCACAGCTAATCGTGCGGCGTGTGTGCTCACGTTCCGCCGTCGTTACAACGCAGAGAGGGCAGCGTTAAGCCTGTTACCGGCGGCAATAATCTCTGTTAAACATTTTTCTAAATAATTACCTTATTCATCTGTTCTAATATATTTTAGTGACTGCCATTTTGCATTCCGTTCTTGCTTCGCCTCTGTCAAATACTAGAATCTTAGTATTGCTTTTGCATTTAGGCTTGGACCATTATTTTCACTCCCGTCTTTCAGAATAATGACCAAAATCTGTAACTCAGACTCTGATGATGCAATAGTTACTGCATCATGTGTGTGATCAACAGGTGATTAACCCTCTAATTAATCTATTTTCACTCTCATGTCGCTTTGTTTCAGTCTTTGGAGACAGCTATCCGCTAAGTACTAATTGAACAGCCAAGCTGACTTAGCATTACTCTGTTTGACACCGGATTAAATATCAAGCCTTCGAAAGCACCCTTTTCAACCTGCAGGTTGACGGACAACAATGAAACTCACTAACTTTTCTCCTGAAAAGCTTCATGTTTTTCCAGAAGTTATTCGGCAATCTTTTATATTTTTCATTTTCCAACTTTTCACCTTTTTCCTTAATCAGTGTGTTTGTTTGGTGCATTTGCAATTTTGACTCTTTTTTCTTAATGTCTCACAAAGTTATTCTTACCGGAGGTCTTATAATTCTGCCATGCTTTCTTCTTCCTTTCACTTTATCATCCCAACATACAAAATTTTGCATAAACCTCTTTCCAATACTACACACCTATGTTGCTGCTTCAATAATACAATTCCTAAAATACTACCAGCATACTTCTACACTCTCATTACCTATTTCGCAAGTTCAGCTTCAAGCTTGTAGTCCTTTTATACGTTTGTTGTTTTAATGTGTTATGTCCCTATTTTTCTGAACACAATGTAATGTTCAAAAAAAAAGTAATAAGATTGGTGGTTTCCAGGCGAAGTTCATAGCGATGGACAGCGAGATGTACCACATGGAGACGGACACGCCGGCGTTGGCGCGCACCTCCAACCTCAACGAGGAGCTCGGCATGGTGCGCTACGTGTTCAGCGACAAGACCGGCACGCTCACCTGCAACGTCATGGAGTTCCGCAAGTGCTCCATTGCGGAGGTACCGCCCTCTCTCTATATCTCTCGTTCTTTCCATTCTCCCGTACTCCTTACCTCCCTCCCTACTTCCTTCCCTGTCTCTCTTGCCTTCCTTCCTCTCGCAAAATGTACCATCTGCAGAAGAACACACTGGCGCTGTCTCGCACTTCCAACGTAAACGAGAAGGAAGTTTAGATTATAATCAGCTCTGGTACATAAGAAAAAGCGTGGGGTTGAGTTCCCGTGGGAGTTGACACATAATGTCTTGATTTTAGGTGGAACGGTCGCCCTATTATTTTATTTTCCTTTATCAAATATCAATAATATTACATATATTATTTTTTTAATTCAGTCTACTATTGAAATTGTACACATCTGGATTACACAAAAATGTCTTAATGGGGAATAAAATGTCTCAACACTAGGCTCTCTCTCTCTGCCTACCGTTATGTTTGTCGTCGTGATTGCAGGTGATCTACAACCGGCCGGGGCCCGGCGAGCGGCTGGAGGACACGCTGCTGTACCAGAACCTGCAGAGCGCGCACCCCAGCGCGCCCGTCATCCGCGAGTTCCTCACCATGCTGGCGGTGTGCCACACCGTCATCCCCGAGGACGTGGGCGGCGCCGTCAACTACCACGCCGCCTCGCCCGGTACGCTGCGCCTTGTTTATTGAATAACATCTTTACAGGACAATTGAGAAGAAGAGAATTGTTTTTTTTGGTTAAACGGCAGCCCTAGCGGGGTATTCAGGGGAAACGGAACGCAAAACGCCACAATATACCACTTCATTCACTTGTTCTAATTTCTTTCTATTAACCATGATATTGCATTTTTGTTCTTTTTTCGTCTCTTTCAAATACCAGAATTTTAATATTATTCGCATTCAGGCCTAGACCATTATTTTCCCACCCGTCTTTCAGGATGGTGACCAATGCCTGCAACTCAAATTCTGGTAATTCAATAAGCACTGCATCATCTGCGTATAACGAGCAACCCACTTTCACTCCTATATCGCTTTGTTACACTCCTTGAAGACAATTGAGACTTATATAAAATTGTTGTTTTTTTAAATTTCATCATTATATTACGCAGTATAATAAATATATAAATAATTCGACGAAAAGGAGTATGTGAGGGGTGGTCATACTCGTATACTGATAGAAGAAATTTCTTAGTATTTCGCGCTGATAGTCGCGTTGGCGATACGGATTTCTGAATCAGGTGTAGTTTATTACGTTTAAGAGTTTGCTTTAAAATGCACATTAACCCTTGCTATTCAACTGTCTAGAGTTATTTCATTTAGTAAGGGTTTTGTTTCATTTATATACCACGTATATATTTGTGTACCAGTATTGTATATATGCGTGGCCAGTCGTGGCCCAGTGGCACAAGCGTGTGACTGTAAACGACTGGTTGTGGGTTCGATTCCCACTCGAGGAGTGGAAATTATATTTCCATTTTCTTCGCTCTGGTGTCGAGGTAAAGCGCGGCGTTAAGTTCCGCCACTTAACACGCAAGCCTCCGAATTTGGCGGAAAGTAGGAAACGGAGTGTCTTAACACTAGGTTCCCTCTGCCTACCCTGCTGTGTGCGGGATACAGCGTGAAGCTATCTCGATTATCATGTAAAAAGTGAAGAACCGAGTGTCTTAATACTAGGTTCTCTGATTACATTGTTATGCAGGAAAAAGTGTAAACTTGAAAAAAGATACACCTACCTTTACCTTGTTACCTGTATATTTATGTAGATGTGTATGTACAGACGAGCGTGCGCTAGTGTCGGGCGCGGCGTCGTTCGGGTGGGTGTTCTCCACGCGCACGCCCGCGGGCGTGGCGGTGCGGGCGGGCGGGCCCGCGCCCTGCACGCTGCAGTACGACGTGCTGCACGTGCTCGCCTTCACGTCCGCCAGGAAACGCATGTCCGTCATTGTGCGGGCGCCTAATGGTAACTATAGTGTTGTATTTCGTTTATAGGAATTCAAAAAAATATGTGTGTGTAAAAAATGTATATTTTTACATATATTAGTAGTAGAACGTATGGTTCAGTGGTGAGAGCGCCTGGATGGTATTCAGGAGGCGCGGGCTCGAATTACGCTGCGTTCAAAATTTTTATACGTTTTTTAAATGTATTTGTTTATATATTCTTTTTTACATTTTTTAAATTGTTATTTATACACTTGGGATAAAAAAACTTTTTTTAGAATAACTATAGAAATTTTAAAATAGATAGAAACAATCTGAACTTTTCATGCGTCTTAAAAAATTTGAATGCATTTGCGCAATGGAAATTTTTCACAAGTTGAATGCATGGATTAGAATATTTACATTTTTAAAATTTTATAACAAGAATAAAAAGTTTCAATGGCTATTGGTCAGTGTTATTGTGTTTATTGAAATGTAAGAATGATTCACTCCACTAATTTATATAAGTAAAAAGCATAATAGAAACAAACTAGCATTTATAATTTGTAACCACGAAAAAATAATTTTGAACTTTCTGCTAGTTTTACATACATATGAACTGCTCTTGATAATGAAAGACTTTTACTGCTCTTTCACAAAATTATAATTTTTTTTTAGCTTCACGCTGTATCCCGCTCACAGCAGGGTAGGCAGAGGGAACCTAGTGTTAAGACATTCCGTTCCCATTTTCCGCCAAATTCGGAGGCTTGCGTGTTAAGTGGCGGAACTTAACGCCGCGCTTTACCTCGACACCAGAGCGAAGAAAATGGAAATATAATTTCCACTCCTCAAGTGGGAATCGAACCCACAACCAGTCGTTTACAGTCACACGCTTGTGCCACTGTGCCATGACTGGCCACAATAAACAAAATATAAAACACAACATGAACTCGCACTTTCAGGAGAAATCAAGTTATTCTGCAAAGGCGCGGACTCGGTGATCTACCCGCGCCTGGCGGGCGCGGGGGGCGCGGGGGGCGCGCGCTACGCGGCCGCCACTCTGGCGCACTTGGAGCACTTCGCGGCGGAGGGGCTGCGCACGCTGGTGTTCGCTGCGGCTGATATACCTGATCATGTTTATAATGTTAGTGTATTGAGGTTTTTGTGGGGCTTTGGGATTTTTATGCTGTGGTCACGTGGTCTATACATTGTGGTGGTCTATACATGTTCTCGTCTGTCGTCTGTCTCGGTCCTGTTAACAAAAGATAGAGAAAGATATTATTTTTCCGTTGCTTAATTAGTTAAGTAACTTAGTAATAATAACTTTCCTAAAAAAGGCTAAATATTATGAGAACCTTAAACTGCTTATTTGCTACACTTACCATTACATTATACATGGGGTTTTGTGGTAGTCTAGTAAGCTTGTTTTGGATAACAGTTTTTGACCAATAGTTTGTGAAACAACAAGCGTCTGTACTAGTTAGGGAAAATATAATGGACAGACGAATATGAAAGATAAAAAATAATAAAAATTTCAATAAATATTTCATAATTAATTTTAAATCAATATAGTATGTAGTTAATACAAGTCATAGAAAACCCATAGAAATATACATATTATTACCACCGCTGAATAATGATTGAATATTGTTTCTTACAGTATTTATTTATTTTTTTATATTAAATACCCTTAAACTACAATAAAAAAAATGTAAACTATTGAACAGGACTGGTCAAACACATACCACAAAGCCAGCATCGCGATACACGACCGCGAGCAGAAGATAGAGGAGGCTGCCATGCTCATTGAGAACAACTTGCGATTACTTGGTGCTACCGCCATTGAAGATAAGCTGCAGGTATGAGCTCGTATATAACACTCATGTAGAGAGACATACACAAATATGATTATTTCTTTATATTATCTCGTATCCAAAGTTGTTAAAAAAATAATGTCAAGGCGGAAAATAATGTAAAGAATATATACTTAATGTCTGAAATTCTACATCGTGTGTTGTATGAAAAGTGGAGAAATAAAAATAATTTGAATATAATTTTATTCCCCCGAGTAGGAATCGAACTCATAACCATTGTGTTTTCAGTCAGGAGTCGATTCTACTGTAATATATGACTTTAATTAATAAAAAACACATTATTCATTCGGCATAATTTTTATAGCTTATAATCATTTAGTTATAAGCATTAAGTTAAGTTTGTTCTCTGCGTTGTGTCTGAAAATTCAAGCTTCGAACTTAATACATGATGTATTGAACGTCGAAACTCAACGTCATGTTTTGTTTTAGATTTTAGAGCAAATTAACTATATAATTAATTAAAATAAATATAATAATTTCCTCCATTAAGAACCAGATTCACAACGATTGTAACTCAGTCTGAAGATTATCCTAATATAATACGATGGCCTTAATTATACTTTATTTTTTTTTAAGCTTCACGCTGTATCCAGCATACAGCAAAGGGAACCTAGTGTTAAGACACTTCGTTTCCCACTTACCGCCGAATTCGGAGGCATTGTGTGTTAAGTGGCGGAACTTAATTAAAGAAAATGGAAATTTTAAATATTTCCACTCCTCGAGTGGGAATCGAACCCACAACCAGTCCTTTACAGTTACACGCTTGTGTCACTGCGCCACGACTTAATTATACTTAAAACACTTAAATTATCTCTACAGTGAAGTATTTTCGAAACATGTCTAATAGAAGTTTTCCCGTCAGGACGGCGTGCCCGAGGCGATAGCGGCATTGCTAAAGGCGAATGTGCACGTGTGGGTGCTGACGGGCGACAAGCAGGAGACGGCCATCAACGTGGCGCACTCGGCGCGCCTGCTGCACGCCGCCATGCCGCTGCTGCTGCTCAACGAGGATAGCTTGGATGTTAGTGGACGTTCTCTCTTTATTCCTTTTGTTTTTAGCTCTAAGCTGTATCCCGCACTGCAGAGTAGGTAGTAGGTATCTAATGTACTTCCCCAGGGGGGAGCGCTTTCCGCCAAATAATCGAGGTTATACGTGTTAAGTGGCGGAAGTTAACGCCATGCTTTACCTCGGCACCGGAGAATATAAAATATTAATGAACTCAAATTCTTGGAGTTCAAATAGAACACACAGCTAGCCACGTTTGCGGTCACCATTCTGTTTTTAAAATAAAACTACTTTATGCATGCTTAACTTAGGAAATATGCTATAATATCTGACTACTCTAAGTAGAAAAAGACATTTAAAGAAAACGTATAAAAATTTGAACGCAGCGGGATTCGAACCCGCGCCTCCTGAATACCGTTCAGGCGCTCTCACCACTGAGCCATGCGTTCTACTAGCCGCTGCGTCGAAATTCTTATACGCTTTATTACAACTTATTTATGTTGTTAGCATCTCTGTAGAGAGATTTTTACAAATTTCTGCTACCCAAAGATTATTCAACGGCTAGTAGAACGCATGGCTCAGTGGTGAGAGCGCCTGAACGGTATTCAGGAAGCGCGGGTTCGAATCCCGCTGCGTTCAAATTTTTATACGTTTTCTTTAAATGTCTTTTTCAATTTTCCTAAGTGTGGAATAACACTTTAAAAATGTTTAAAAGTATTTAATAAATAGCATTCTCTCTTGCCAAATGATTGTTCGTAGAATAATCTTTGGGTAGCAGAAATTTGTAAGAATCTCTCTACAGAGATGCTAACAACATAAATAAGTTGTAATAAAGCGTATAAGAATTTCGACGCAGCGGCTAGTAGAACGCATGGCTCAGTGGTGAGAGCGCCTGAACGGTATTCAGGAGGCGCGGGCTCGAATCCCGCTGCGTTCAAATTTTTATACGTTTTCTTTAAATGTCTTTTTCAATTTTCCTAAGTGTGGAATAACACTTTAAAAATGTTTAAAAGTACTCTAAGTAGGTTGAGAGGCAGGTAAATAATTCGTGAGCTTAGAAAGAAAATTTTACTTTAATTGTTTTTGTTGTTCCTTTTTATTTATTAATGACAAGGCCAAGGCTAATGGGGGAAAATTCCAGTTGGTTGTTGTTCCGTAGATTAAATATGTACAATATGTACGACTAAACGTGGTATCAAGTTTCTCTCTCGTACGTGTTCTCTTAATAAATTTTACAATAAACAGCGTATTTATTATACTATAATTTTTTTCAAAATCATATATTCAATTTGCAAGTAGTGAAGTTTCGTGAAAATAAAGAGCAACATTTAAAAATATATTTGTTAACTTTGAAAAAAACACAAGTGTTTCAACTTTTTCTAGCAAAAGTTGAACTAGTAGAAGCATAACAAAGGAAAATATGTCGAAAGAAATGTTAATATTCGAAATTATATTAAATTAATATCTAGGTTATATTTTAATAGTAAAATGGAGCAAAATATGCTTTGTAAAGGGATGCTAACAACAAAAATAAATTGTAATATAGCATATAAGAATTTCGACGCAGCGGATAGTAGAACGCATGGCTCAGTGGTGAGTTTGAGAACCATAACGAGTTTTAGGAGGCGCGGGTTCAAATCCCGCTGCGCTTAAATTTTTATACGTTTTCTAAACGTCTTTTTGAAGTGTGAAATAACACTTTAAAAATGTTAAAAAGTATGCTCTATTTATTGTAAATATTTATTAACTTACAATAAATAGTCTTAACTCAGAATATATTTAATGTAACTTTTGCGACAAAATATAATTTATATATTTTTATTATTAAAGATTGAATAAATGTTGGTTTTTTGGCTTTCAAAGTGCATCAATATAAAATTATGTCGACTGATAATGTCTTAACTATAATTAATATTAATAATTACTGAGAACTTATTGTAACCTGTCACCAGGCCACCAGAGAAAGTCTTTCCCGCCACCTAACAGACTTCGGAGAGAATCTTCGCAAAGAGAACGAAGTGGCGCTAGTCATCGACGGACAGACCCTCAAGTACGCGATGGGATGCGACCTGAAGAAGGACTTCCTCGACCTCTGCGTGTCCTGTAAAGTTGTGGTGTGCTGCAGAGTGTCGCCTATACAGAAGGCTGAGGTTTGGATTGTTTTTATTTTTTGTGTGTTAGTGTGCTAGTAAATTGATGAGAAAAAGGTTTACGCTGTATTACGCAAACAGTAGGGTAGACAGAGATAACCTAATTTTAAGACACTGCGTTCATCATTTTCCGCCGAATGAAGAAAAGCAATTTTATTATATACGTGAACATTTAATTGCTCGCTTGATAAATTCTTCTTAACATTTTTAAAGTGTTATTCATGCATTTAAGGGGGATTTAAAAATATTTTTAGGAATTGTATAAAAATTTTGATGCACCAGGATTCGAACCCGCGTCTCTTATTTGACGTTCGAGTTTTCTGAGCTAAGCGTTTTACATCTGGCTGCGTCAGAATTCTTATACACTTAACTTACTTCAACATTTTTTGTATAAAAAAAATGTTTTCTTAAGTGAATACATTTCTGAATACTTGAGTATATATGCATAATTGCACGTATACCTGTACACGTTACATGCGTGCAAACAGACGTGTTTAGGAGTAACATATGGTGATGATGGCAGGTGGTAGAAATGGTATCGCGAGCGACGGGCGCGGTGACGCTGGCCATCGGCGACGGCGCCAACGACGTGGCCATGATCCAGCGCGCCTCCGTCGGCGTCGGCATCTCCGGCGTGGAGGGCCTGCAGGCGGTCTGCGCATCGGATTATAGCATTGCGCAGGTATACACACACATCTACATCCGCATACATACACACACGTGCACACGTACACGCATACGGCATCTCCGGCGTGGAGGGCCTGCAGGCGGTCTGCGCCTCTGACTATAGCATTGCGCAGGTATACACACACATCTACATCCGCATACATACACACACGTGCACACGTACACGCATACGGCATCTCCGGCGTGGAGGGCCTGCAGGCGGTCTGCGCCTCTGACTATAGCATTGCGCAGGTATACACACACATCTACATCCGCATACATACACACACGTGCACACGTACACGCATACGGCATCTCCGGCGTGGAGGGCCTGCAGGCGGTCTGCGCCTCTGACTATAGCATTGCGCAGGTATACACACACATCTACATCCGCATACATACACACACGTGCACACGTACACGCATACGGCATCTCCGGCGTGGAGGGCCTGCAGGCGGTCTGCGCCTCTGACTATAGCATTGCGCAGGTATACACACACATCTACATCCGCATACATACACACACGTGCACACGTACACGCATACGGCATCTCCGGCGTGGAGGGCCTGCAGGCGGTCTGCGCCTCTGACTATAGCATTGCGCAGGTATACACACACATCTACATCCGCATACATACACACACGTGCACACGTACACGCATACGGCATCTCCGGCGTGGAGGGCCTGCAGGCGGTCTGCGCCTCTGACTATAGCATTGCGCAGGTATACACACACATCTACATCCGCATACATACACACACGTGCACACGTACACGCATACGGCATCTCCGGCGTGGAGGGCCTGCAGGCGGTCTGCGCCTCTGACTATAGCATTGCGCAGGTACACACACGCACCTACATCCGCATACATATACACGCGTGCACACGTACACGCATACGGCATCTCCGGCGTGGAGGGCCTGCAGGCGGTCTGCGCATCGGATTATAGCATTGCGCAGGTACACACACGCACCTACATCCGCATACATATACACGCGTGCACACGTACACGCATACGGCATCTCCGGCGTGGAGGGCCTGCAGGCGGTCTGCGCATCGGATTATAGCATTGCGCAGGTACACACACGCACCTACATCCGCATACATATACACGCGTGCACACGTACACGCATACGGCATCTCCGGCGTGGAGGGCCTGCAGGCGGTCTGCGCATCGGATTATAGCATTGCGCAGGTACACACACGCACCTACATCCGCATACATATACACGCGTGCACACGTACACGCATACGGCATCTCCGGCGTGGAGGGCCTGCAGGCGGTCTGCGCCTCTGACTATAGCATTGCGCAGGTACACACACGCATCTACATCCGCATACATACACACACGTGCACACGTACACGCATACGGCATCTCCGGCGTGGAGGGCCTGCAGGCGGTCTGCGCATCTGACTATAGCATTGCGCAGGTATACACACGCATCTACATCCGCATACATATACACACGTACACACATTCACATCCGCATGCTGTCACTCACACACACGCACGCATCTACATTCACACGGACACGCAAACACATGCACAGAACGCGCGCAAACGTGTTTACATTTATTTTATTAGTTTAAAGTATAAAAAAAATATTCACATTATGAATTCCCTTTTTTATAAACTTTACCCGTGCCAAATTCTTTTCCACCCGCATAATTTTTTCAAAACGCATTTTTTTTTCATAAATTAATACATAAATAAAGAATTTCTTGTTATTTAGACTTATAACTACATTAATTACATTACTATAACTTCGACATCTTAAATCAAACATAAATATATTTAATACGGTTGCAGTTCCGTTTCCTGGTGCGTCTATTGCTGGTGCACGGCGCGTGGAACTACTCGCGTATCAGCAAGCTTATACTGTACTCCTTCTACAAGAACATCTGCCTCTACGTTATTGAGCTCTGGTTCGCTATATACTCGGCCTGGTTAGTGGGATTTGTATATTATTCAAAGATAGATTCATATATTGCAGGGTAGAAATTATACAATATTTTATTTACAGCAATATTTGTGTGGCCAGTCGTGGCCCAGTGGCACAAGCGTGTGACTGTAAGCGACTGGTTGTGGGTTCAATTCCCACTCGAGGAGTGGAAATATTTAATATTTCCATTTTCTTCGCTCTAGTGTCGAGGCAAAGCGCGGCGTTAAGTTCCGTCACTTAACACGCAATGCCTCCGAATTCGGCGGAAAGTGAGGAACGGAGTATCTTAATACTAGGTTCCCTCTGCCTACCCTGCTGTGTGCGTGATACAGCGTGAAGCTGAAAAAAAAAATATTTGTAATAAAAACCCACTACCATCACATGGACCGATGCGGAAAACGCAGGACCGATCGTCTTGGAGATCCTTGGGGGAGGCCTATGTCCAGCTGTGGGCGTTAAACGGCTGAGACGACGACGACGACCATCGCATTTCATCAGTTTTTATATTTAAATATAAAAATGAATATGACAAATATTGTTACTATAACTTCCAATGTATTCAATACTTGATGTATTCTATATTAATAATATTTTTTAATATGTACTCCATGAGGGTAAATAGTTATCTTAATTTAACGTATTTAAATCCATATTTTTCAGTACCATGCTTTTTGCCGCATAACGAGGTAATCATAGAAGACCTAGTGTCTAGTGGAAATGTAAATATAACCATTCCTTCGGCTCGGGATCGATCCAAAATCACTTTTATAGTCAGACGCCTTACACCACGACTGCCTCTACTCTCCTTAAATTCATATTTTACCTCAATTGTTGTGTATAATAATTATAATTTTATGCTCGTATTGCAGGTCTGGTCAAATTTTATTCGAACGATGGACGATAGGTTTCTACAACGTGATATTTACTGCGATGCCGCCCTTTGCTATTGGACTCTTTGACAAGATATGCTCTCCTGAAATTATGCTTAGGGTAAGTTCAGTATTAATCGTGTTTGTTTTATTATGCTGGCAGCTGGTTGTTTTCTGTGGTTTTTCTACATTTAGCATTAAGTCAAACCTATTTTCACTTTCTCACATTCTAGAGAGTTTAGAGTGTTGAACGAGTAATCTTTCAACATTCTACGACGGTAATCTTTGGCCAATCGTGGCCCAGTGGCACAAGAGTGTGACTGTAAACGACTGGTTGTGGGTTCGATTCCCACTCGAGGAGTGGAAATTATATTTCCATTTTCTTCGCTCTGGTGTCGAGGTAAAGCGCGGCGTTAAGTTCCGCCACTTAAGACGCAAGCCTCCGAATTCGGCGGAAAGTGGGGAACGGAGTGTCTTAACACTAGGTTTCCTCTGCCTACCCTGCTGTGTGCGGGATACAGCGTGAAGCTATTTATTATTTATTACGATGGTAATATCGATCAAACGTTAGTCTAATTACCCCTATTGTTTAAGTTAGTTCGAAGGAAGAGAAACATTTAGTTAAATCCACCGTAAAAGCTCATCGCAGTGCTGTGGGAGAGCTGATTGCAATCGACGGTTAATTGTGGGTCGGATTCTCACTCTAAGGAACATTTAATTATTTTCACATCTCTGTTTTGGTGAAAATGATAAAGCGCGGCGTTAAAAATCAACACTAACATTAATTTTTCATTACATTTCATCCCGCATAGCATACCCTACTGGACAGGATAAAGCGTGAAGCTGTATTTTAAATTATATTCAATACAATGTTGTTTATTTATTTCGTCTACTGTAATCCGTGTCGTCGCCCAGCACCCGGCGCTGTACATCCCGTCGCAGCAGGGGCTGCTGTTCAACGTGCGCGTGTTCTGGGTGTGGGCGGTGAACGCGCTGCTGCACTCCGTGCTGCTGTTCTGGCTGCCCGTGCTCATGGCGCAGCACCACGCGCTGTGGCCCGAGGGCAAGGACGGCGGGTACCTCGTCATGGGGAACTTTGTCTATACGGTTACTGTTCAACTGTTTTTTTTTTTCATATAGCATCACGCTGTATCCCGCACACAGCAGGGTAGGCAGAGCGAAGCTAGGGTTAAAACACTCCGTTCCTCAATTTCCGCCGAATTCGGAGGCATTGCGTTTTAAATGGCGGAACTTAACGACGCGTTTTGCCTCGACACCAGAGCGGAGAAAATGGAAATATTGAATATTTCTACTCCTCGAATGGGAATCGCACCCACAACCAGTCGTTTAAAGTCACACGCTTGTGCCACTGCGCCACGACTGGTCCCAAATTTATGATTTATTTTATGAGCTAAAATTATGCTGCTTAATAGTATTCGATTAAATTAGTGAAGAATCTTTTGTAGTCTAAAAAAATAATCTTTTGGAGAGCCACATGCGAACTAGGAACTACGGGATAATTACTCATGATAAGTCTTTAAATTAAATTTTAATTAATTGGTAATTGTAGTGTAAACATTAAGAACCAATTAATTTTCAGCTAATTTTGATCTTTATGTGATTTCCCACAAATAAATAATTAATTGTTAATATTTAATTGTTAATTACAATTTTTTTATTGTTAATTGCAATTAATTTTTGTCAATACAGCTCGAAATTTATTCTAAAGTTTTATTCAGCATCGAAATTCTAGTATAGTATGTAGCCTCGTGAAGTGTTTGTGACACTTCTCTATTAAGTAAAGTCAACAAAGTTATAATTATTAATTTCGATAAATATTTTTATTCTAAAATTGAAGTTATTCTATTAATTTTTGAAATTTAATATTTAATTATTATTAATAACAACATTCACTTTAAAAATAAATATAAATTTTCATCATAACAATCATTACAAAAATATATCCATTAATTTTTTTTTTTTTCAAGGATAATTATGAATTATGATAATTAGATTTATGAACATAACATTTCAGTTCGTGGTGGCGACGGTGTGCCTGAAGGCGGGGCTGGCGACGCACTCGTGGACGTGGGTCACGCACCTCTCCATATGGGGCTCGCTCGCGCTGTGGTTCCTATTTATACTTGTTTACAGGTATAGTGCTTACATCTTACTTGTTGTCATGTTTGCAAGTCAAGTGGAGTGTAACTTCGATTTATATGTGTGAGAAATTTTCTTAAACAAAGTATGTTATGAAGTAAAAGAGTCTGGAACGTCAAAGTAGTAGTGCATAACTCGGTAAATTATGTAATTCCTGTGTATAATGACTAAAGACGAAAAATATATTTTACATTTTGTTCAGTCATATTTATTATTAAACATTGCAAAATAATGAGACTCTTAATAGAATTTGTTCTGTTAATGCTGCATGTATGTGTATATAACTATTTTTCGCTAATTTAATTCAATACTGAAATGAAAATAGACATTTTTTTCTCCGATAAAACAAGTATTTATTTTTTGCCATGGTGCCAAAAAGTAATTGAAATAATCTTAAAACAGTGTGTCACATTGTGTCAGACTGTAATATAAATTGTCTGTCGGTTTCAATTTCTACCTAGTTGAATTTTGTTTTGTTTTGTTAATTTTATTACATATTTTTTTGTATAACTTTTTAATGAACTAGTTAATTATTATTATGCCTATCGTGTATTAATAAAATGTGACCATCAATTTTCATTACATATACAATTACCCAGTAATTGAAACATACTATATAACAATTTATACATAAATCTAATATACTCCAATATATCCTTAATATATAACAGTACCTAATAAATAATAATTTTTATCATATGTTTACAGTAACCTGTACCCGGCGGTGGTGATAGGCGCGGTGATGCGCGGCATGGACCGCATGGTGTTCACGTCCCTCGTGTTCTGGTTCGGGCTGCTGCTGGTGCCCGTCGCCACGCTGCTGCCCGACCTGCTTGTCACTGTGTGAGTACCATCACCACCCCTACCACTCACATCGATCGACATCAACAGTGACACTGACACTGATACCGACACTGACACAGACACCGACACAGA
Source organism: Dryas iulia moderata (assembly GCA_019049465.1). Taxonomy (NCBI): domain Eukaryota; kingdom Metazoa; phylum Arthropoda; class Insecta; order Lepidoptera; family Nymphalidae; genus Dryas; species Dryas iulia. Next base: position 1,275,720 of record CM032429.1, read on the forward strand.
TACCGACACCAACACAAACACCAATATATACGACCTAACACGAATTTGCACGAATATACACGAACAGAAAAGAATAGCAACATTATTTTAAAAATGTTATCTACACTCTTAGACATACAATAAACATTTTAAGACACGTGTATTTTAGAAAAAGACATTTAGAAAACGTAAAAAAAATTGAACGCAGCGGATTCAAACCCGCGCCTCCTAAAAACCGTCCATGCGCTCTGACCGCTAAGCCATGCGTTCTACTACACGCTGCGTCGAAGTTCTTGTACGCTTAATTACAACTTATTTTTGATGTAAACACTAATTATTATTTTAAAACGTTTATAACGTCTATAATTAGATGTTATTGTGTAATTTAGATTACGATTAGTTTGTACAGAGCAAGTGGCTTTTATATTACTTTGAAATTTCAAAAAACATATATTATTTACACAACCCAGAAATTACAAAGAAAACTGCTACGATACGAAAAGTTAGCAATGTATGTTTGTGTTTTAAAAGCTTATTTTAAACTAGCGGCCCGCTCGCGGCTTCGCCGCGTGAACTACATAACTGCTTCGTTATATTGCAACCCTCGGGGGTGGGTTTTTGAAAAATAAAGTAGCCTATGTTTAAGCTTAGATTATCAACTATATTTATGCCAAAATTCAATATAATCAGTCAAGCGGTTTAGATTTTTCATATAAACTTTCATCCCCTATTTCAACCCTTTAGCAGTTGATTTTTGAAAAAATAAGTAGCCTATGTTAGACCCAGTAACTTTTACTACTTTCATTCTAAATTTCATCCAAATCGGACCGGTAGATAAGCCGTGAAAGCATGACAGACAAACACACAGACTTTCGCATTTATAATATAAGTATGGATTGGTAATATCTTGAAAAATATTAATCTTGGATGCGACATTATTGCGTGAAGTTATTTATTACAAGAAAGGTATAATATAACTTTTTTAGATAAACAAATGCATAATTAATTAATTTATTGTTAACACTAATCTTAAATTATATAACTATTAGGTTTACTGATATTTTTGGTCACAGACCAATATGTCCGGAAAAGGAGGACACGCGACGAGCTCTCTGCATGTGCCACTTGCCTAATATAAATATATAAGTGATATTTGTTGTTTATATTTTGTATTCATTGTAGTTAAATACGTATTTCGTTAATATAAAGTATGTAAAATAGTAGTAGTAATTAATATATTATGAAGTTGTCGGGGCCAGTCGTGGCCCAGTGGCACGAACGTGTGACTGCAAACTACTGGTTGTGGGTTCGATTCCCACTCGATGTGTGGAAATATTTAATGTTTCCTGGTCATTCGCTCTGGTATCAGAGGTAAAGAGCGGCGTTAAGTTCCGCCACTTAATACGCAATTCCTCTGAATTTGTGGGGAAACTGGGGAACGGAGTATCTTAACACTAAGTTCCCTCTGCCTACCCGAATGTGTGCGGAATACAGCGTGAAGGTAAAAAAAACATGAAGTAATTATGTTTATGGGTTTGTTCCCCACTTAGCCATAACTATATTTTAATTTTTTTTTATTTCTCTGTTCTGGTAAAATAAAGCGCGGCATTGAGTTCCCCTACTCAGCTTGAAGTGTCTTAATTTAAAGTGGAAAAGGAAACACGTAGTGTCTTAACACTAAGTTTTCTATTACTACCTTACTATGTGGAAAAACAGCGTCAATCTGCCTTTTTAATAGATGTTTTATTTGTAGTTTCTTGTTATTTGTAGTAAAATATTTTTTTGATTGTAGCTTATTATAAAAATGATCAAGACGATTAAAACCCGTTTAGTGATTTATTAATATACTTATTAAAGTAGATATCATGAATAATATTTTTGATACAGTAATTTTATACACCCAGGATTAGACACTTAATGTAAACAGTAAAATATACGTAGAACAGTGGTAGCGCTTTATTTTACAAGTTATTTATATACAATTATTTATCTATGTATTTTAGTTTCATTTTCGCCACAATCAGTTGTTTTATATGTATTTTATCGTACAAATACTTGTAATAATCTTGAAATACTTTTTGCATTTGTTTAACACTGAGTTGTTATTTTATTTTATTTAAAAAAGGTTAAATATATATTTCAGAATCCATAACTCCGCATTTAAAACGATGACGGAAGCGGTACGAGAGAGTGAGATCAAAAAACGTGATCCCGCCGCCCTCCTCGCGCATCCACGACACTCGTGAGTATGCCACGTGATAGCCCCTACCTATACTACTATACGACCCTCCAGTACTCCACGACCCCTTCAGCCCTACTCAATGACCCTCCAATACCTCTCGACCCTATTCGACCCCCCTAATAAAATAAACCCTACTTCTCCCTACTTACTTTTACACATAGTGTTACTAGGACAGTCAGCTCGTAAGCAGGGGAAGCTGAGCGCAGTCAAACTTTTAATGTTTTTAATTATTTTAAACAATGTAATTTTTTCATACTAATAATTTAAAGTGCAATGCATATCGCACATTGTTTAGCTTTTCTTCTAAGTAAAATATTACCATCATTTGGTAGTGTTAATTCCGTGGTTAAAACTACAATTACAATCGTAAAACAAATTTAATTACAATTCTCTATTTCTATTAGAAATTTCAACTTCCTACTCCTTATAATTTAAAAGTAGATCCCCTTCTTCGAAACACACTTTTGACCAGTAAAATAATATAATATTAAAAGAAAATATAAGAGACAGAATCTTAATACAGTCCCATACTGCTCATTTTATCGTTAACAGCTCTCTGCAGCCCCATAACCTTTCACCTACTGCCTTATTACATTTTACTATCCCTACTGATCCTAATATCCTTAATATATACCTATATATCTACTAAATGCTATTGATCATTTTAATGTATTTTTAAAGTCTACTAAAAGAAATAATTCGACTTAATCTTTCACACGAACTATACAAAATATTTACTTTCTAATATTTTTTAAAGTGTTATTCCACACTTAGTAAAGTTGAAGAAGACATTTAGAAAACATATAGAAGTTTGAATGGAGCGGGATGCGGTTTTCAGGAGGCACAGGTTCGAATCCCGCTGCGCTTAAACTTTTATACGTTTTCTAAATGTCTTTTTCAAAATGTTTACTTATTTGGTCAAAAAAGGGACAAATCAACACTTATCATATTTCTTCAATAATTAAATTAAAGTGATCAATGGCAACACTTTTGCAAATGTATTTTTATTTGTAAGGAATAACAATTTTATGTCATATTAACTATTTTATTTTTTTACACTTGTTATATTTTTATGTTATACTTCTTCGCTTATTGATATTCATTGCAAATAAAATACTAAATATAATTAATTAAAGTGCATTATATTTGAACTTGGATATGTGGCAATAATGAGGAATGTTTGTGTGTCCGTGTGTTTGCTGTATGCATTACATTATGAACGACCTGAGTTATATGTGTTTTATATTCTATAACCTATAGTTTCTTATATATTATTATGTAAATATTCATCATCATATGTATATATCTTATGTATATATATTAAAAGATATATTTAGATTTAGTTAGATTCAAAATAAGTATTTGAAATATAGAGTATTAACAATTAGAGGTATTATATAATTGTAATTAAAGAAAATTAGCAACAACTAGATGCAGTCGTTTATTTTATTTTTTTTTATTGTTTATAGTATTAAATTGTATATATTTTGTTATATTTATTAGTATTGAGTATTTATGTAATTTTACTTTAAATCATATTAGCACAGTATTTTGGGTTTACACATCAGTATATGTAATGTAGTTTTATATTATTTAAATTTATTTACTATTTTCACTAAATTTCATGGATTTTCGTTTAAAGCTCATAAATTTTGTTACGTTAACAACTGTATTAGTATTTTTTATTTTTTTTTTATATTGAAAAACTTATAAATTAATCAAACGAAAATACATGAAATAATCATTTAAATGTCACGTATAAATGTGTAGTGTGCACGCAACTCGCAACTCGGTGTATAGTACAGAGTAACTAAGTTGTGTATCCTTGGTTCGCTTGCACCGCCTCCCGCACCCCGCGCCGCCGTCGCGACCTGCGGAACTACTTAAATACTTAACTACCTATGTTTAATGGAGTATTTCTGTATTAAATGAAATAATATAACGAGTAGAGTAGACGTCCGGCGGCGGCGCGGGCTTGGCCGACAGTGACAGTGTGGTTGTGGGGCGCAGGGGCGGAGCGCGCGCGAGGCGCCGCCGCGTGGCGCCCGAGGAGCGCCCGCACGCGCTAAACGCGCTACAAAATGGCGGACCCGCGCAACAGCAAAATGGCGGCTCCGTGCGTCGACCGCCCCGCCCTCGAGTCTCGCATGTCATTTGACACGACGCCCTAGATTACACCTCGATACATATCTAGATGGATGGATGGAATTTTTACAGCGCGTCTGCATTTTTTTTATTAAGACGCGTTTAACTATGGTTGTCTGTGACGCGCCATCTTTGATTAGAGTGAACGTTACACGTTCGTATGTATCAGTATTTGTATAGAGTTGAAATGAAACATTCCTTCCGCGCCGCGCGAGCAGCGACGAGGTCTTCGTGATATTTTTATACTTATTTATAATATATAGTAATAATTACACTACTGTTTAACAGTTACTTTGGAAGTTGGACTAACCTCGTTTGCTTTGTGACAGGAATGACCGCTTTTGAATGGTAACTATTTTCTAGTATTTGTGAAGAGATCGCTAGAGTTTAGTCCATTTTGATTTAATTGCTAATACAGACTACAGTATGCTAAATTATTTTTAATTCAGCAGTTTTCCTACGTAATATGTAAATAATGTTAGATTCTTTTTAAAAAAAAATTACAAGTTAATATATAAGTAATATTTGTTATTGTTGATATCATATTTATTTTTGATCTGTATACGAAACAGTTAAATTTTTTATCAAATTGTATTATAAGCTGTTATAATTCCAATAATAATTCCAGAAAGCAATACTAGAAGGTTTACTTTAGGACTATTAATTTATATTTAGAAATTGACTACAAGCGCTTAACTGTTGCGAAACGCTCAGTAAATTATTATAACTATCTGCAAAATTTCGAACTAAACATTTTTTGAAAAATAAAAATTAAGCCTGATCACAATAATTTTGCTCAAATAATAAAGAAAATATATTATAATGTTAGTTCGAATGAGTAGTAGGCACGATACAGCTATTTTGTGTGCCACAGACACAGTTAGTTGTTATTATACATTTGAAACGTTCGGATACACGCTCGATTTAAATAAATGAATGTTAAATAAATATAAATTTGACTGAATAAAATTTAACGTATTCTTGTAATAAAGTAATAACTTGATTATCACATAAATAATATTTTTATAAGCATTTATATTGATTACTAATTTGAATTTTAAAACATTTTGTTTTATCTGTACTAGTCACGTATAAGTCCTGGTAAGTCCTTATGTAAAATAGAATGCACTTTATGGACTTGATTTTCGACTAAATACGTGTCAATTTATTCGTCCTTGGCAATGTATTCCTACTTTGAATTAATAAAGTCGTGTGAAAATTATCCAACGACAATTTTTGTTAAAGCATTGAGTGTTTTGTTTGTTTTTTTTAATTATCCAATACTTTTGTGCTAGTATCCGAACGTTGCACTACGGTCAGGTACCGTTTCAAAGGCTGTAAGTATTAATATCGCATTGTGATCTGCTAACTTTGTACAATTGTTGTGTCATACATACATACATACATACATACATGTGTATATATATGTGTACATTGTAACCGTCTCATAGTACGCTAGCGTTTCTATTTTTGTACTCCACTTTTGGTACCTACGGAATTGTATTTTTTTTATATTTAGCTAAATTGTTTGTTATATACATACTTATTTATTAATGTTAGGTGGAAAATATACTTAAATTTATAATTGTTGTGTAAATAGCATTTATTTTTTTTATAATTGGAAGTAATTGTTGATTGGGTAGTTTTGAAGAATATTCTAAAATTTAATTTTCAACATAAAATTAATTAATTAAAATATATAGATTCTTCCAAAATATTATTTTTGGTATGCAACCTGTTTTTAATAATATAAAGATTGTTTTAAATGTTCATATTGGCAATCGATATTTAAAATATTTAATTTAAAATCGATATTTAATTGGTAATAAAAATGTTATTTAATTGGTTTTGGTTTGGTTAATGATTAGAAAGCAATAATAAAATCGTGAAATCTCGCACGCATTTGTTAATATAATTGTTATATAAATGTAAATATTTACATGAGACTTATTCTTTTTTTAGCTTTTTTTTTATTTTTAAATATATTTCCACTCTCTTCTTGATGCACGTACTCGTATCATTGTATCTAATGCATTATTTTATTTTAAAAAGTTGACTTGTCACTGTTATCTTATTTGCACTTTAAATTATTAGTTTTTTTTGTATTATTTATTGTATAAATTTCTTTTAAACTCATGAATGTTAAATTATTATAAATATATGAAAATGTTATAGTTGGCTGAGAGGTTGAATTCAAAATATATTTTATAGAATAATTAGTGTAACGACTGTGTATACATAAGAGAGCGATATTTATACTGTTTGTAACGATTTGTAATGAATAAAGTGTTGAATTTAATTGGTCTGTCTATTGACACGGAACTCTTTATACTACTGCGTGATAGAAAATATTCTCATATGAATTGATATTGTGCCTTACAGATTAAAAATGTGTCACATTTAATTAATTAGAGTTTTGCTTTATCTGTGGTTAATATAGTAATGTGTATAGTTGTATAATATATTTTAAATTAGATAATATATAAGAATAGGGAATATTTTCTACCACACAACAAAGCACGTACCGGTATGTAACGGCGTCAGGCATGATACTAACTGGTGGTTGTTGTAGCGCGACGGACGCGCGGCTCGCCGTGGCGCGCCTGGCGCAGTGTGAGTATACGCATGGCTTGGCATTACACTACCCTGCCACAACCTGCCACGTCCTGCCAAACCCTGTCAGACCCTACCACACCTTGCCACACCCTGCCACACCCTGCCAGCTTACTCGCTGCCTGTCTTTGCCTGTCTGTGTGCGATTATACGACTCTAATACCAAATTCGATTGATCGACTGATAGATATTATCTGTAATGCAATTGGATTGTAGAAAATGAGGCGAAGACACGTTCTCATTCGTTCGTAATCGCTCACTGCACGCTAGGCGATGTGTGCCACGCTTGTAGACGCTTCGACGTTACTCAGCGCCAGTCACGATCCTGTTTTAATTACAAATATTTATTTTCTGGTCTGTTCTTCTATATGATCGTTATTGTCGATGAGTACGCTACACTACGATAAGGATAGAGTTAAGGATTCTATAGTGAGTCGTCGGTTGGGTTCGGTATCGGGGTTCAATTCCGTCGTCACTGATTTATGTGGCAGCCTCACGGAGACCGCGCGCCTGCTGCAGAACGTACGCAGCGTGTTCGGGCGGAGGTCCACCGCGCGCGCCAACACCGAGCTCGAGCTGTCCCGTGAGTATATGCACGAGGTGGCGGATTTGCTGTCAGACAAAAATGCAGATTATAAATGTCTAAGATGTCAAAATTTCTCAAAATATTACTCAAAAAATTATTTTCATATGATCAATATTTTCTGATATTCTATATTATACATAAAACAAAATATCGATACGAAGAGAAAATGTCACATTAGATCGTCTTAATATAATTGATTAGGCATTATGTGAATCCGCCACTGCCCGCACGCAGCCGCCCTACACTGACCACTTAGCATAACAACAAGTGACGTCATCACGGCTAAACAACGCTTCAGTAGTACACGTGTGTGGTCGCACTAAACCTAATAAATACATGTTAACTTTGACATATTTACAAATATCATAACAATCTAAGCTCTGCTAGAAAATCAGGACTTACGGGTAGGTATCATTATGTATCGTAGATTCATCGTTATTCTTTTTAAAAAATTAATACAGATAATACATTTTTTTAGCTGTTTTCAACAGTTCCAATTTTTTGACAGTCATGACATTTAAAATCATTAAATGTTTATTTAGTCAGTTCTACGTAGAGTTAGAAATAATCACGTTACTAATTAATTATTTTCATAATAACATACTAGCATGCTTCACGCTAACGGCTGCGGGTTCGATTCTCGCTTGGCAGAAGTTAATTTCATTTTCAACGGCCACTTTTTATTATTTCACATTATATAACATTTACTTGTGTATACAGATGGCTTCGCGTTCTCTCAAGAAGAGGGCGCGAGCGTCTCGCAAGCAGACGTCATCCGCGCGTACGACACGAGCCAACCGCGGCGCTCCTGAGCTGACACACGACGTACGCATCTCTTCACCATATGTTGAAGCGATTCCATCCTTTCAATCAGTTCAACCACACCCCGTTCAAGTTGAACCGATCCCTGTTCAACAGGTTCAACCGGTCCAACAGCCAGTGTCGGATGAACCCACCACGTATCACCCCAGCACTACAATTTACCACAGTACACTCGATATCGCTGTCAAATTCATGACATAACGTCGGATAGACTAAATATATTTTCGTCACATTTTAAATGAATTTTAAATATACATTTTTAATAACGCTTTAGCGCCTTCGAGGTGCGTGCATGTACTAGGTAGACGCGGTGTAGGCAAACCTGAATGATTGCCGATATTACCACAGATTCAAAATTATGTTATCCCATTACTGTTATTTAAAAGAAAAGAAATATTATTTATTTTGTCCTTATAATCAAGACTGTTTCTCTTAAAGCTCTCAAGATCTTTGTTAGGTTGCTTATTCTTCGTGTAGGTACGCAAATAATACGTTAAACGTCTAGAAATTAGTATTTATGTATACCTAGTATTTGGAAATCAGTGTAACCATGTTCGTTGTACACAATATTGTTTGCCAAAACCATCGCGTTATGTTAATTTGCTGACTCAGTTTTATTGAGTATTTAATCATGTATAAAAATCAATTATAATATAATTATTTTTTTGTTTGCAATATAAATAAACAATTTACTAGTAAAATCCACAATATAATGCAGTATTAATATATTTATTTTTAATTTGAAACGTTTGCTAGTGCTGTTATTTTTAAGTGTTCATATAAGTTACAATTCCTTGCAAGCAATTTGCTTAAATATTTTGAAATCAGTATTTTTATGATTAGTCTGTATTGCGTAGCGGTACGCTTTTATAGTTAAATAAAAAACTATTAATTCCTATAAATTGCTTGTCGCTTTAAATTAAATACATTTTATTAAATCATTCTAAATCTTTTTTAAATTTTACAAAATAAATGATAATTTGACCAAAGACTATCAAGGTATAGGTATAACGATTATTAATGATTATTATTATTACTTCACAAATAATATAGTAATATTACACGCTACAATTTATGTAAATGTGCTTGCGTTGTATTAATTAAATTTTAATGAATCTTAAATGACAATTTCATAGCTTTGCTAAATAAATTATTAGAACTATTTACTTATTATATTTTTTTATTTTTTTTTCTCACTCAAAATGAGCTCGAATAATAATATTTAATTCTAGCATATTTTTACTGCTTTTTATTTTTTTTTTTTTTATTTCGACTATGGCTCTACCATTTACAAAAAAAAGTTTCATCTGTCAATTTTTTTGACATATGTTTAACGATTTCGCGCCAATCTGATAAGATTATATGCTTTTCTTGGATTTAGTAACACCATTATTACATTAATAAGCAGTGTAAATAATCTAAAGGATAATTGTGATTCAGTTCAGACCGCTCTTTCAATAATATTAAATTGTGGTAAGTATCTCATTTACAGACTGACTGATAATGAAATGATTTTACTAGTTTCTTACGAGATATATTTTACATATATTTGTTTAGGTTCACTAATTCAATGTTCTTTTTGTATAGCACTCGATTTTCTTACATTTAATTAATTTTAAGTGTCGAGAAAGTTGTTAATTGAACATGGAATGAACGTGGTATATTTCAAAAATCAATACATCTTTCATTAGGCAGTCAGTCTCTAAATATATTTGCAAGTGCTTTAAACTCATATATTTGTGAAGTGCGGCCTAATTTGTTATTGTGTTATGCATTTGGAGGTTATATACTAGCTTAATTCGATGTTAGAAGTGAATGGTTTATCTTATGGTATTAATAACGGTTAATATAAAGACTAGAGATGTAAACGAGTTCGATTGTAGATGTGCAAAAATCCTATTATATATTTTGTAATATTTTTTAAAATTTTAATATTTTGTTTATACATCATTTCAATGTTATTCACATGCTTTATAAATTACTAAGATATTGATTTTTTTTTAATTATAAGAGTGACAGATGAGTATGGACAGCTACGGGTTCAAATCTAGTGGTAATTTTATCAAAATACTTATTAATATTTTAATTTTGCAATCTATAATCGAATGCCTTAGCCACTTGTTGTAACTATATTATAACATGTATGTTAAAGTCATTAGAGTTTCATATATTAATTATACTTTAGAAAAATCATTAATTGCAAAAAATCAATAAAAATGTATAAAAAATAACTTCAATTGTTATCGTAGAGCCAATCATGATACTTATACATAAACATAAATATATAATAAAAAATAATATTTTGACAACTTTTATAGAGTTTTTAACTCACATGGTACATAGAGGATATTTTAAATTTTGAAATCTAATATCAAATTGAATGAAAAAAAAACGTGATTTATTAAAATTATACTATTGTACTTAAAATTTAAAAGACGATTTTATTAATTGTTACTTACCATTGCGTTGTGTAAAGCGTGTAACGGCTTTAAATTTAAAATTATAACACCAACACACTCGTGCATACACACACACACACACACATAAACACACAACATGTAGTCATTGTGTATTCGTTTAGAATATTTGAAGGAAACCATTTAAATGTTTTAAAGATAATCAAAATATATAACTAGTTAGCTCGTGACGTATGCACCTAGTTGACTACCGCCGCCACCCCCCGCCCGCCCCCAGCAGCCCATAGCTAACATTGTCCCAAACTCTTAATAGCTTTACTAACCCCTTCACCGAAGCTACTTGTTATTTACTAAAACTGACCCCTTTCCGAACCACTCTATACATGCAAAATCTAATTAGGATTTCCTGTATATACAGGGTGGTTTGAAAACGCGTCGTCTACTGAATTATTGTGATATATGTATAACTGGCAAGTTTTCAGAGTCTTTACAACGTCGACTAGAGGTCTTTTGTAAGATGTGTTAATATTTATCGCATATACATACCTCTTAACAGTTTATTATTGTTAACTGTTAACTTACTCTAACTAGGCGGTGGAGCTCGGAATGCTGTACTGTGTTTATTTAATTCATTTATTATATGACAATTATACTAATTTAAACAATATAACTCTTCAAATATAGCGATTAACATCATTTATAAACCAAATTATTAAAAAACTTTAACAAAATAAAAGTTGAAATCTTAATCATCGTCATACGTAAGTACAACTCGTGGTCCTAACATCAATTTAAATGAACCCGGGACCAATGGGCCGTCGACGCCACTATAGGTGTACCCTTACTGCAGAACTATCCGATACTAGCATTCACTATTGATTGCACGATGTGTTCCGAGCTCTGCTTTTAATGTAAGCAAATGTGGATGTAACAGAAATATATAATTTGTTCTCGTTCTTTAATTATGTGTTTTATTTATGACGTTACCTTTATTTTTTTAAGCTTGATGGTATATTCTGCACAGAGCAGGGTAAGGAGGGAACCTAGTGTTAAGACACTGCGTTCCCTACTTACCACCAAATTCTTGAGGCATTGCGTGTTAAGTGGCGCAAGTTAACGCCGTGCTTTGCCTAGACACTAGAATGGAAAAAAATGAATTATTAAAAATTTCATATTTCAATTGCTCGAATGCGATATTTTTTTTTTAACTAAATTGGCAGACGTAGAAATACTAGGAACCGCCTCTTTGCTCTGCTATTACATGTACATGTTATTACATGTTAAAAAAATTTGAAAAGCAAACGCTTAACACTAACATAGCACTTAAAGTTCCACAGCCTAAGTCTATGGTATTTTTGACTATTTAATTACCATTTATTCAAAAAATACAATTACAATTGTCACCAAAAGTCACCAGTCACCAATAACTTTTAGACATAGTTTAATTTCGTATGAATAATGAGTGGAGATAATCAATATTATTTATACTACTATAATAATACATTACAAACACATTAAATTAATAAAGTAACTTTTACACAGTAGAATGTGTTTGTCATTAAAGTGATATACACTGCTAAGGCGACGTATTCTACGCATCAAGGGACCAATAGTAATAAATTGAATTAAATGTAAAGATATTATAATTTTAAATTCATAATATAAAGCTGAAATAACTTTTCATGTCGTAATATAAGTGATACTTCAAATTACTCTACCAGTGAGGTTTAAATCTATAGCCATTACGTACGTTCAGTTGACTCTATAGGTATTAACTACGCCAAGTTGTATTTTGAAATTATTAAATAAATAAATATATAAAATTATTAAATTATATATTGAATTTGGATAGAAAATAGAGAACGGTGTACATTATTAGAATGTTAGCCTTTTTAAAAGGAAAAAATGAGAAAATTAGTCTAAAAAATAAAGTTATACTTTTTAGCAATAAAAACTTACCTAATATACAGGTGCTTCATAATAGGTACTTTTTGACGCTATTCTGTGATTCAAATCTACGTCCACGTAAACACAATACAATTTAATTATTGAGTAAAAGTCTCCATTGATAAAGTTCCACAGCAACGTCCTTGACGTATAGGAATATTAAAACAGTGGATTCATTCGTACGTTTCCATCCGAGGTTGTTAAATTAATTAGTGTAATTGGTGCACCGCTAATTATTCATCAGCATTGTAGCAAAAATGTATGGCGTCAGCGGCTGATACAAGTTGGGCCATTTAGAGCTGAGTTTACTTAAAAATATTTGGTGAATTTAATTCTTAGTAAGGTATGGTATTGGATATACATAACAAAGTGCATTTAATGAAATCATAGAAGTATTTTAACATTTTTCAATATTTGTTGTGCAAACTATTTCAGGGATACGAAAAACATATTTGGAAAACGTATTGAAATTCAGACGCAGCGGGACTCGAATCCGCGCCGCTTTATATTTATTCATTCTTAAACGCTTGTTTTAACTTTTGTTTAACTTTTTTTGTTGTTAGCCTCTCTGTTAAGATTTTTACAAATTTTTGCTACACAAAGTTTACTATATACAAAATAATTTTCACCATGTGGCTAACTTTTAATTTATTCCTATTTTATATAGTATAGCAATACGTTTAATAGATTTTTTTTTAAAAATGCTTTCGTATTTCCTTTGTTATTGAATATTTAAACATTTATTTAAGTTGTTATTCCAGCTAACTATAGGTATATACGTATAGCAATATTGTTATTCGTTTAAAGTTTAACTTAAGCCAAATTACTTTACACAACACTTCAATTTCTGTAAAATATTTGTAACAAGGTAGTATGATGTACCACAATGGTTTGTTCGGTGATTTCTTAAATTACACGACATTCCGCACCAATCTTAAGCAACTTTAATAGTGTAACCGTAATCTATTTCTCTATAGGCCGTTTCTTTCGTTATTAACTTATTATAGTTCCAATGTTTGAATGTACCTAAGTATAGCCTTTGTGTGTATCCTGCGACTTGATTGACTTTAAAGCAATTTCTGTTACCTCTGTAGCGGCGGTGCTCTACCCAAAATTCCTTAGATTGTTATTCAATTTTATTACACCATCTATAAGTACCATTGTCACGATTAAGGAGCGCCGTTGACATTCGGAGACCTGCATGGCCACGTCGTCATGAGGTTGCCAGCGGAACACCGGAAATTAAATACAAACTTTCAAATCTTTTGGGTAAAATTAATACAATAGCTAAAATAGGTATTTCGTCGTCTCAGCCGTTCAACGCCCGCTGCTGGACAAAGGCCTCCCCCAAGAATTTCCACGACGATCGGTCTTCGGTTTCCCGCATCCAGCGGCATCCGGCGACATTGATCAGATCGTTGGTGCACCTGATAGAAGTAAGGAAATAGGTATTTACTAGCTTTTAGTGAGTAACCCTGAAATAAAATTTTATGTTTCTAACTTTAAAACTTTCATACGAAGCTTCAATCCCTATTTCACCCCCTTAAAGGTTTATTTTCCAAAAAAGTCCCTCTTTCTTAGTGAGTGTCTACTCCATACAATAATCCTACTGATTCAATAGTTTAAACTCCCCGATTATAAAGTCAGTCATATTAGTCAGTGAATCGGGACTACTTATTTATATTATTTTAAATATTAATACTATGCTACTGCTAATACTAATATATTAGCTATTTTATAACATAAAACTAAAACAAAAAGCAAAAGCAGTTACTTACCCAGTGATCCGCGTTAACATCCGCAATGACTTCGGGGACTTGTATCGTACAGTGGACACACTAAATAGGCATTGTTCGTTCAGAGCGCATCTAATTCCCCATTTGGTTACGCCAGCCACTCGCTACTTGCTAGAAATTGACTTTGAAAATGAAAATATATTTTGTTATAATACATCAGACTGAGCGAGACGAAGCAACGCTTTTGTTACAAAATTATTTGTTAAAATACATATTTTAATTTTTAATGATTTTAATGGCATTATATTTTAACTGAAAAACAGCAGCAGCAGAAAAAGCAAAGGTAATCTTTTGATAAGCTCTTTTTTCCAATTTTTCTTTAATATTCCTCCGTTTTTCGCTATTCAATATGCAATTTCTGAGATTCAGACAGAGAGTGGAGAAAAGAATTTCTTGACACTAGGTCTGATATATGTATGCATATACTTATGAATACTCAGACTAAATAAACGAATATATATAATATAGTAATTGCCCCGGCCCCTCCTGCGTCCTTATTGCATAATAAACTATGTTTTTCTTAATATATCCCATTAACTTGCAAATGACCTTCATTAACTTTATCATAATGTTGAAATTATTCTAACTTTAAATGAGGAACGGAGTGTCTTAACACTAGGTTCCCTCTGCCTATCCTGCTGTGTGCGTGTGTTTGCTTCACGCTGTGCCCGGGACAGGTGAAGCAAAAAAAAAGAAAAATAAATAATAATCTAAAAGTTACTAATAACTAGAGCACCTAAGACACACCGTCAAGTACTGCAGGCTTTACTCTCACTGAATGCCTTATCACGTTATCAGTAGCCGTGTCGACTCGCCGCCTGCCCTCCACCGGCGCTACCTCAATATACTACTCGCGTCAGTTCAGTGCCAGTACCTCGCTGTGCCTTCGCCGCGACGCGCGTGCCTTACCAACGCTCACTTTACCATTTACTTCGCAGGCTTCGTCGCGAACTTGTGGAATGTAAACATTAGTGGTCGTACGTTTTTATATACCTTTTTAAATATATTTAAAGCTATTTAAATAGGTTAGTTAACTGTTATTGTTGAATATAAGTGTTTAGTTGTTTGTGCGAGTGGTTGTATTGGGATATGATGTGAGGAAGCGATGGCGCGCTCGCCGAGGAGGATATCTGCACACCGCAGGAGTCGAAGCCGCTCCAGAGAGATGACTAGATTGCGGACGCAACTAAATGGCAAAGGTAGGACGACTTTATTTTATATATGTGTCAAGATATAATAAGAATCAAACTTAGACGTCAGAAAATAAATAACAAATTTCCCACATTTTTACAATTCACGTTAAATAAAACGTAGTTTCTATAACAGTATAGAATTGTTTTCTATGAGCGACATTATATACTCGCAGCTTGTAACAACAGAACATAAAAGTTTGAAGTAAAAATGCGCATATAACAATCTAGCTTTTGTTATTACAGTCGGTAATTGGTTATGAATTGCCATTTTTTAAATGAAATTGAAAGACTATTTTCTATTTTACCTCCAAATAACATCATTAAATTGTGATTTATTCATAAGGATTGAACCTATAAACACCGCTTACTAAAACGTTACTGAGTTACAATGGTGTAATAAATAAAATAATTATACAGCAATATACATTGACAATGTGATACGGAAATCAGGCGTTACGCTCTCGGCCCAGGTGCGTCGTGAGAGGCTCCAGCCGCCTCTAGCCTCTACACATTGTTTGTAAACAAACACTTGAATAACAACGACTCTGTTCTAATTATATATACTATTATATGATAATACGATACGATTATTATAATAGATATTTGTTTTATATTATTTTATATTGTTTTAGGCACTCTTAGAATAATAATAATAATGATTTTGCTTTTAAATACTGGACTACTACTAACATAGCCGCATTTTAATCTATCTCTCACCTGATACCTCTTATAAACTATAATGATTATATCTAAGGCTACAATGATTATAATAGATATTTGTCTTATATTATTTTAAATTGTTTTACAAACTCTTGAATATAGAATAATAAATATACTGATTTTGTTAACAAATAAAATATAGGTGGATTTGAACCTGAACCTCTTTTACTTCTTATAATCTATCTCTAACGATACGATTATTGTAATAGAAGTAGGTATTGTATTATTTCTATACTTTCCTTACAACTAAGAATATGTAATGAAAATATTGATTTTACTTATAAATAAAATAAAGCTGTATTTGAACTCATACCTCATACAATCTATCTCTAGAAAAACTGTACATTTTCATTAGTGGACTATAGAGAACATGTATTTTTATAATGTTTTTTATTAATTTCGATTTATATTAGAAAGTGTTCAAGTTCATACTCGTAAGACAAGGTAAAGTTAATTATTAGTTTAAGTTATTTACGTGAGACGAGGTGATCGATCACATTAGTAACGCTATTCGTTATCACAGCAAACGTAACACTAGCCGTGGAGCAGAATGTTAATGACAGAATATTATCTAACAGGCGTTGTCCATCATTATTATAAATATTAACACACATACCAACAAATAGGCTCTACCTAATTTTTTATCTGATAACATTGACACGTGGTCTGTGTTTAAGCTATTTCTTAATGAGTGAATGTTAGTCTTAGTTGTTAGTTAGTCTTTCTTTTCCTATTTTTGCCACTCGATTTGTTTGAACATTAACACACGTGTCCTAATCAGATGTTATTATAATATTTTGTATTTAGTATAATAAATGTTTTGGGACCAGTCGTGGCGCAGTGGCACGAAGTGTGACTGTCAAGGCAAAGCGCCGCGTTAAGTTTCGCCACTTAACACGCAATGCTTCCGAATTCGGCGGAAAATGGGGAACGGAGTGTCTTAACACTAGATTCCCCCTGCCTACCGTGCTGTGTGCGGGATACAGCGTGAAGCTAAAAGAAAAAGGTACTTAATGAATGAATACCAGTGTCTTTCTTTTCCTATTTTTGCCACTCGATTTGTTTGAACATTAACACACGTGTCCTAATCAGATGTTATTATAATATTTCTATAGCATAAGGCTGTTTCTTCTGGTTCATTCTTTACCATGTATATTACGATAAGAAGAAAACAATTTTAATCGTGCTTCTTTAAGTTTCGGTTTAATGTATTGTCCTATTAACTGTAACTTTTTATAGGAAGTTGGAATTTATTTAGTTTAATTTAGAGTACTAGGCTCTAGAATAAAAATAATGATTAAAAAATCAAACAAAATCGAGACATCGAGTTACATTGGAAGAAGAACTCGATACCGCGCTTTGTCTCATTTACCAGAGTGGACAAATAAAGTTATGTAATATATTTTTATATCTATATATAATTCCTCGAGCGCGAATCAAACCCACAACCGATCGTGTTTACAGTCATATGCAGTATCACTGCGCCACGATCGCCTCTAGAAAGTACTTAAAGATTACATTATATTTTTTTTTCTTTTTTTTAGCTTCACACTATATCCCGCACACAGCAGGGTAGGCGCAGAGGGAACCTAGTGTTAAGACACTCCGTTCCCCACTTTCCGCCGAATTCGGAGGCTTGCGTGTTAAGTGGCGGAACTTAACGCCGCGCTTTATCTCGACACCAGAGCGAAGAAAATGGAAATATAATTTCCACTCCTCGAGTGGGAATCGGACCCACAACCAGTCGTTTACAGTCACACTCTTGTGCCACTGGGCCACGACTGGCCACAATAAATCAATTAATAAGCTAATATAATATATATGTAAATAGTAAAAATTTATATGAATTAGTTTGAAGTGCTTATCTTTTACGTGTATGGCGAAGTTTACGACAGCGTCAGATAACAGGTTCACATCCTGTGTTTGTACACTGTAGCTGTAGCGCACGTGACAACTTATTGTAGGTGTGGTCTATTCAACAAATCCTTCTTAAATTTTACTATACTACTTTATATACTAGCTTTTAATCTAATCCATACTTATATTATAAATATGAATGTCTCTCTGTTTGTCTGTCACACTGTCACTGCTAATCTACCGTTTTGAGAAAAAACGGCCATAAAAAGACTATTCTAACATCATTTACAAAAAAATACACGTATTTTCTTGTTATGTTTCTTAATTTCTTGAATTTCGACAAAAAAAGAGAATGGAATATCTTGAAAATTAAGGTCTCTCTAATCTGCCCTGATTCTATCCTGCTTTACGGGACAAAGCGTAAAGCTGTATTAATGATATATTTATATTTATTACAAGAAATTCATTAATAACATGAGGTTATGTCTTTTATTAGAACTAGCGGCCCGCTCGTGGCTACGCCGCGCGAACTACATAACTGTTTCGTTGTATTGCAAACCCCCAGGGGTGGATTTTTGTAAAATAAAATAGCCTGTGTTTAATTTTGGTTTTGCAACTATATTTATGCCAAAATTTATTTCAATCGGTCAAGCAGTTTAGATTTTTCACATAAACTTTCATCCCCTATTTCAACCCTTTAGAGGTGGATATTTGAAAAAATAAGTAGCCTACGTTTGACACAGGGGTTTTTACTACTTTCATTCTAAATTTCATCAAAGTCGGACCAGTAGATTAGCCGTAAAAGCGTGGCAGACAAACACACAGACATTCGCATTTATAATATAAGTATGGATACATTTTAAAGAATGTTAACACTGTGACCAATTCCACCTAAAGCTACTTTAGTTATGCAAATAGATCATATTTATTTCATAATACCCGAAAGTAGGCAAATACAGCCATATATATATATATATATATATAATATTACCTTGTAAAGTAATTGACAATTGCTACACAAATTATTCTCAAACAAGTAGCGGCCTACATTACACAACGAGCGTCGCGCTACTCAAGTTTTAGTTCCAAATAGAAATTCAATTTTGAAATTTATCTGCTTGAAAATAGTTTCATTTTAAAATGTGTAAACATCGTGGAAAGAACGACTTTTTTTAGCTTCACGCTGTATCCCGCTCATAGCAGGTTAGGCAGAGGGAACCTAGTGTTATAACACTCCGTTCCCCACTTTCCGCCGAATTTGGAACGCCGCGCTTTGCCTCGACACCAGAGCGAAGAAAATGGAAATATTAAATTTTTCCACTCCTCGAGTGGCAATCGAACCCACAACCAGTTGCTTGACAGTCGCACGTTTGTGCCACTGCGCCACGACTGGCCCCAAAGAATATTCAAATTATATAATATCCAATTCAGGGCGGAAATTCAACCCATGACATACCACATATTAGTCATATAAACATACAATTGGGGCATCAGGTCAATTAACTTTAATACTGTAACATTAACATTCCCATTTAAACACTTTGACATAATATAAGCAGTGTAGTGTATATACCTAAGCGCAACCCAGCCTTGACACTCAGCGCTGCCTCCAGACGGGAATTAGGCTAAATAAATATCTAGATTTATTTATGTCTAGATTTATTTAACCCAATTGATTAGGTAATCAACATACATGTTATTGGCAGATTATGAGCGATAACGTTATTAATTTCAAGACACGTAGCTTACATGTTAATGTTATTTGTTTACACAGAATGATAATAAAATGGTTAATCGAATAATTCGGTCGAAAATCGTATTCGGTAAAAGTTAAAACGAATAATATTCGGTATACACTCATTCGGTCAAACGACAATTCGGCGAATTTCTAGACTAAACTAGAACCAACAGTCTCACATTAGAAAATGTAGTTAAGAAACACAACTTTGTCTGTAAATGGTAACGTATTAGAAACTTACGGGAATATCTAGGTTTATTTATGTCTAGATTTATTTAACCCAATTTATTAGGTAATGAACATAAATGTAGATTAGGAGATTATGAGTAACAATCATTTCAACGATAACGTTACAAATTTCAAGACACGTAGGTTGCCTGGTTAAATTTGTTCACACTGTAAAACAATAGAATGTCAAATCGAATAATTCGGCCAAAAATCCTATTCGGTAAAGGTTGAAACGAAAAATATTCGGTATGTGCATCATTCAATCAAACGACAATTCGGCGAATTTCTACTTATAACTAACCCAACTAGGACCAACAGTCTCACTTTAAAAAATGTAGGTAACAAACACAACTTTGCCTGTAAATGGTTACGTATTAGAAACTTAAGATAATATCGTTATATGTGTTTATTAATTTAATATTTGTATTCATATGCATCTTATCTAATACACCTTTATCTTTGAATAAAGAAGGTCGAAGAATGATTTTAAAATTTTTCTTTCCCTAATTTTAATTTGAACCTAGGACTTAATTACTTTTTTTTAACTTCACGCTGTATCCCGCACATAGCAGGATAGGCAGAGGGAACCTAGTGTTAAGACATTTCGTTCCCCACTTTCTACCGAATTCGGAGGCACTGCGTCTGAAATGGTGAAACTTAACGCCGGGCTTTTAACCTCTGATGCCAGCGGGAAGGAAATGAAACTATTAAATATATCCACTGCTCGAGTGGGAATCGAACCCACAATCAGTCGTTTACAATCACACGTTCGTACCACTTTGCCACGGCTGGCCCCTGGAGAAAAATAATTAATATATACAAATGTATCTAACATAGTCCATTCATACCTATAAGAAAAGCGACATATCGTTTACTATAAAAGCACCGGTCCCCAGCCTTGACACTGTGCGCGCGAACTGGAGCAACTGTCGGCTGTAAACCAGACGCCTGCTAATCCGACACGGCCTTACCTACAGCAGATTAGCTGTAGTCAAATATAATCATATAACTTTATACGTGCTCGTAAAATATTCATTTGTTGAGTGCATGTTGTAAAATAATTAGGATCAAAATCGTTTATATATCCTCTGAGTTAATTTGATAAAGTACGTGATTTTGTCTGTTCTATATACCTAATGTTGAACATATTGTTCAATAATACACAAAATATCATATTTCAGTTGAATTTTTATATTATGCAGGTTGAGGGCTTTTCCGAAAAATGGCAGGGAAAAATTTTTGACACCTTGGGACTGTTCTTTGGAACATAACAAAAGATTACAGGGGGGGAAGCTGATATTACCCATGTTTTACCATAAGTTATGGTAATCAAAGTTTTCGCAAATACTTCAGAAAATCTCTCATATATTTTGATTATATAATTAAACATATCACAATTTTGAACGTGTGAAAGTTTTATTGAACGTTTATAAAAATCTTTAAATTGTTGAAAGTGGACAATAATGAAGTGGTTTTTATAAAAAACTAATTAAACAACAATTATGACTTAGTCCATTTTTGATTAATCCCATAATGTACTATATTTTTTAAAGCATACTTTATTTTTTTAGCTCTTTAAATATATAATACTAGCGGCCCGCTCACGGCTTCGCGTGAACTATTTCGTTATATTACAACCCCCGTGGGCGCATTTTTACAAAATAAATAAAGCCTATGTTTAAAGTTAGATTATCAACTATATTTATGCCAAAATTCATTACAATTGGTTTAGATTTTTAATATAAACTTTCATCCCCTATTCCAACCCTTTAGAGGTTGATTTTTGAAAAAATAAGTAGCCTATGTTAGACCCAGTCAATGTTATTATTTTCATTCTAAATTTCATCCAAATCGGACCGGTAGATTAGCCGTGAAAGCGTGACAGACAAACACACAGACTTTCGCATTTATAATATAAGTATGGATGCCTACGAAAAAAATATGACAATCCTAATCGCACATACTACAGACGAGGTGGTTATACATTTGATTCCCACTTGGGGAAAACTTTACTTAAAAAATGATTTTTATTGATTTCTGGTTTGATTAAGTTCGACGTTGACTTCCACTATTCAATACGCACTCTTTTTCTTGAACTGGCAATAGAGAGTAGATTAATATTTGACTACCTCCGTTTATCTCGCAACATTTAAAACATTCGTGAAGTCTAACAAAATACATTAAAAGTATAAATTATAAAAAACTATTAGTATGTATACAAATTCAGCTTAAAACCATTGAAGCGATATTCAATTCAGCATGAAATTGAAACGATTTGATTCATACTGGACGGCCGCGAGCAATGCACTGAATACAATAATGTTACAAGGTTAAATAAATATATATCATTTTTCATAGTACTTGTAATATTCTATTCAATTTTTTTTTGCTCTTATTACTATTTGTTTTTATTTATCCTTCTGGTCTAATAAAGCATATAAATAAATTATTTTTTAATGTAGATGATTTTGAACAATACGATTGCGATGCGATTTGAATGTAGATGACTTTTAACCATGATTTCATTTGGTTCCTTTTGTTTTCTCCTACGTTATTAGATATTTTGATAGATTTAGTTACTGATTGACTGACAGATATCGGATAGCAAAAATTTATTGGAGTAGAACGCTGAAATTTAGCATATATGTATATGTTCCTTAGGAGTATAGAAGAGCACTAAGAGAGGATTTTACAAAATTCCTACGCGAACTTCAGAACCGTTTTTTTCTGATTTTATTTGATAATTTGCGTTTAGAACACACAAGCAAAGTTACACAAAATGACTTAAACCATTATATAAAACCTTTATCAAAAAGGGTTTAGATTTATCAATCAATGCGTTATCAGCCAGCAAAGTGTTTAATAGTAAATGTATTAGCAATATGTACCTGCGCTACATACACTGCATACACTGCATACACTACATATAATGAAGTGCAGTAAACTATTTCCTTATCTTATCAGTCACCTTGCACCAGCGACGCGTCGATTGTAATGCACATACAAATGTGTGTCTGTTTGTGTTTACTCACGCTGTACAATAGCTCTGAAACACTTTTAAATGCATAAATAAACGATTGTATATGTAACTATTGTAGTTTAGATGATTTGATTATTATTTTGTTTGCATTTTCTAAAATATCGCTATTACACACACTTTTGGTGTATGTGAAAAATACTTCTTTAAATAATAAGCTAATAATAAACAGTATGTAGCATTTCTTCACACTAAATTAATATTCTTAGAAATAATTTTCGAATAGCGGTAATTTGTAAAAATTTCGCCCCACAGTTGCTAGCATCAGAAATAAATTGTTAAAAACGGTTGAAAAATTCAACTTAGCTTTAAGCCTGAACGAAAGCTCAGAAACACGGGTTCGAGTTCTGTTACGTTCAAATTATTGTGGATACCGTTTTTAATTTAGAAATAATACATTACATATATTTTTAAAATATCAAAAAAAATGACTCATCTAATTCGATCAGACTCAAAAAACCTGATCTTGAATTAGTATTCTAAAACTGGTAAAAATAGTTTATTAATATGCCAATTCTAGTTTGCTTACGTCATTTTATATGTAAAACTAGAATTTGTTTAAAAGGAACTTAGTCACATAAGCTATAAGTTGCTAAAATCTCTCCACCGAGATGCTAATTACAAAATAAATAACTTGTACTAAAACTTTAGACATAGCCGAATGTAGAACACATGGATTAGCGGTCACAGCGATTGGACGGCTCCCAAGAGGCGCGGGTTCGTATCCTTGTGTAATCAAGTCTTGATACATTGTAGAAAATTATTCTAAATTTTACAAGACTAGTAGAAGTTCGTGTAAGAGACTTTTAAAATAGATAGTTTACACAAATTAACATGTTATTGAATTAATACTTACTCGGCGGAAAGTGGGGAACGGAGTATCTTGATACTAGATTCGTTCTGTCTACACTGCTGTGTGTGGGATACAGAGTGAAGCAAAAAAAAGGAAAAAAAATATATAGATATTGTTAAGTAAACAAACCATTTGCGAAGAATGACTCTCATTTTTCACAAAACTATTAGGTATAAAAGTCATTCTATATTAGAAATGTTAACTGAATGAATAGCGCAAGAATTGGGTTCCGCCATTAAACACGCACGCGCGAATATCTTGCCACTAGCTTCCCTGAACGTTTCGGGGAAAACTCTGCAATGCAAGAAAAGTCGTGAAATTATAAAATTCTTATATTTTGTCTCCCGCGCAGGTACCTACATACTACGCGAACCCGATAGCACACAAAAAAACGTTGGCTTCTATTTATAATAAAATGTATAAATCATTGAACAATATATTGTTAATCTTTGCTTTAATCAAAGATTACACCCGACACCTGTGGAAGTTGCGTCTAAATTCGTAACATTCCATCTCTGCGCTCAACAGAATTACTTGAAATAGACGGAGCAAAACGTTCATAACATAGAGACCGCCGTGGCGCAATGGTATTACTGTAAACGCGATGCTTATGTGTTCGATTCCAAAACTGATAATAATTAAAATAAATGATTTACATTAGTCTGCTCTGGTAAGAAAAGGTGCGTAGTTAAGTACCGCCAATCAACACGTATTGTTGTAAATTAGAGCTATGTGAATGAATTACTATGACACTAGGTTTTTCCTGCCTACCCCTCTTAGCGGGCTAAAGCAGCTGCAGCTGAAAACAAACTTAGTAATACCTAGTACACTTTTGTGTAGCATTTGAACAGAATACTTTAACCTTGAATACACTTCATAAAATACATCAAAAGTATATGTTTTAGGTAAAATGTGCACAGATTATTGTCAAAATTTAGTGATATACGCCTTCGTGTTTCTCTTTATATACGCCTTAGAGACATTGACGAAGTAAACCCATGTACTACGTGTAACGTGACCAATGACCGCGGAAATGTGCATCCTCGCGCTCTCATGCTCTTATCTCTGACTTTCAACTTCGATCGTCAACTTTCTTACTGATACTTTTATCTACTACTTACTTTGGTTTTAAAATGTCTAATAAACAAATCAAATATACCAAGATACATTTAAATATCTTTTTTATTATAAAAGGTATATCTTTACCTTTTCTAAGAGGCAAGGCAGACAGATACACATCTACATAATTCTAAATCAAGCGTGATTCATCCAAGCAATTCGCCCGCCCGTGACGAGCCATCCTGTACAAGATATTGTAAGGACAGGAAAAACCAAAATAACAACTTATTCTAAAATTAATCCCATTCCAACAGGAAAATAGATACTGAAAATAGAAATGACTTTTCGAAAATACTTTTTGAGTTTATATGAAAGTGGAGAAAGGAATTTCTTTATACTAGATTCTCTCCGATACTGTCATGCGGAAAAATAGTAATCTTTACCTAAAAAATAATAAGTAATGAATATTCCGTGCACTCTAGTTATTACGTCGTCGCTACAAGTTAATTTGCTCATAAAATTTAATAATGTTAAAGTAAAAGAGACATCATGTTACAAGGTCGGCTCGCGGTAAGGTAGCGACGTGCGACGAAGTTGTTCCTTATTACAGATAGGCTAGTTCCGTATGGCTATTGTTCATATCGCTTTAAAACTATTAATATTAAAAGTATTCTTATTTTGTTATGAAAACACACACCAGAAGAGTTAAGAATTTTTTTTTTAGGCAGAGGGAACCTAGTGTTAAGACACTCCGTTCCCCACTTTCCGCCGAATTCGGAGGCTTGCGCGTTAAGTGGTGGAACTAAACGCCGCGCTTTACCTCGACACCAGAGCGAAATAAATGGAAATATAATTTCCACTCCTCGAGTGGGAATCGAACCCACAACCAGTCGCTTTACAGTCACACGCTTGTGCGACTGGGCCACGACTGGCCACTATACACATCTAAAGAATAAAGAAATAATTCATTCTCTATATTCGCTATTGGTCATATAAGTTTTGCTGCAAACGTTTTACTATATTTTGTTTAATTCTATTATTATTAATTTATTGTTTAAGCTTTAGCTCTTGGGGTAGTACGAACTACTTTAGCGAACGGAGCGCCAAACACTTTGATCTCTGCAAACTTGTTTCGTCTCGTCCACTGCCATTGACTTCTTTATACACCCTCCTCACTCCAGGGATCCGTATACTTTTAAACATTTTTAAAATATTATTCCACACTTAGGAAAACTGAAAAACACATTTAAAGTAAACCTATAAAAATTTGAACGCAGCGGGATTCGAACCCGCGACTCCTGAATACCGTCCAGGCGCTTTCACCACTGAGCCATGCGTTCCTCAAGCCCAGTGGTAAGAGCGCCTAGACGGAATTCAGGAGGCGCGGGTTCGAATCCCGCTGCGTTAAAATTTTTATACATTTACTTTAAATATCCATATACTTTTTACGCAAGCTTCCTCCAATAACATCGACACTGTGTTCGCGTCGGTCACCAAGGTCTCCCCTGCCTCTGTAACCGCTCTCATTTGCTTCATATACTTGTATCTTTCAAGTATTGTTATTAAGTATGTCAAAATTATAAAGATGTAACCATTACTATTACAAATTAAACGAAAATACCTCCAAGAGTAAATTATATATTTGCTAATACATATATAATGGATAGTACACGCTTTGCTATACGTGCACTAATTGTAAGGTATAATGCAATTTATAAGTTACATTAAACGGTTTTTAATGTATGCTTTTTGCTTTTTAACCCTTGATGATGATGATGATTACTAAATTATTAAATTGTCTCTATATTCTTCACTATCTTTTTGATGAAGTTTTCGATAAAAACCCTTAATAAAAAAAACTATTTTTTAAAAATATAAAAACTTGAACACAGCGGGATAATTTATGTATATACTTTTACTAGAAAAAAAAACTCATATCCCAAATGTGAGAATAACTAAAATTAAAGGTTATTTATATTTAATAAATAAAATTTTAAGATACCATTTTTATGAACTTCTTGCCATTTCTACAATTTTTAATGAATTTTGGCATACGAGTATACCTGCTACACTTGCTGGCATATATTATATATATGCCTGTTCCCTGTTCTTGTCTCTGCCCGTGACGTCACACGTCATAACCGCCGATGCAGGACAGGGTCGGCGGGAGCATCTGGCGCGAAGTCTCCAGCTATCCAACTATCCACCTAATGTGTTTGTAAACAGCGCGCGTCGACGTCTGCGCGCACCATAAATTAACTAGTTCAATGTGAATTCTTTTCACGGTTGTTGTGCCAAGGCGATCGTATTCGTATGGAGTAGATTGGTGTTATCCATTTTTTTTATAAACTAACAAGTGTTCTGTGATGTGTTATAAGGAGTTTATTAAGTGAGGTTTTCGTAACCAAGTAGTCGGACAGCGTCTCACGTAAGCAGGATTGCTTGTGGGTTCAATTCCCATATGGGGAAATAGTATATAAAAGTCGTGGCGCAGTGGCACAAGCGTGTGACTGAAAACGACTGGTTTTGCGTTCGATTCCCACTCGAGGAGTGGCAATATTTAATATTTCCATTTTCTTCGGTTTGGTGTCGAGGCAAAGCGCGGCGTTAAGTTTCGCCACTTAACACGCAATGCCTCCGAATTCGATGGAAAGTGGGGAACGCAGTGTCTTAACACTAGGTTCCCTCTGCCTACCCTGCTGTGTGCGGGATACAGCGTGAAGCTAAAAAGAAATAAAAAAATGTATAT
Organism: Dryas iulia moderata; assembly: GCA_019049465.1. Lineage (NCBI taxonomy): Eukaryota > Metazoa > Arthropoda > Insecta > Lepidoptera > Nymphalidae > Dryas > Dryas iulia. Next base: position 1,303,701 of record CM032429.1, read on the forward strand.
AAAATATTTTTATTTCCCCCTGAGTCCAGCTTTTAATTCCCCCACTCAACCCTTTTTTACTTGTGTTCTAAATAGTGTCAAGCTTTTTTTTAAGGACTCTAAAAGGACTCTTTGTAAATACCTTCCGCAATAGTGTAATAAGATATTCTGTATCTTAAAACCAAAAATTCACATATCACAGTTACATTACCTTTACTTGTCCTAAGTAAGACAAATGATGAAAAATTGAAAGAAATTTAGTATTGTTATTGGTCAGAAGACCGCTGTACGTAGAGCTTAACTCTTTTCAAAACAAAATCTCATTCAAAACGTTAGCAGAATCAAATTCCACTTGGATGTTTGCTTACAATTAGCAACGTGTAAGGTGAGGGAAGGAGCGAACCGGGTTAAGTGTGCCGATGCGGGCGAAGGTCGGCGTATATCGGGACGCGGCGGAGCGAGTGCGTGTGTGGCGACCACGATGATGCTATGTGAGGGATAACATTTTTAAGAGAGGGTAATTACATTGTTCCGTTTAAAGTAGCTATTTTTTTTTATAGCTTCACGCTGTATCCCGCACACAACAGGGTAGGCAGAGGGAACCTGCTGTTAAGACACTCCGTTCCCTACTTTCCGCCGAATTCGGAGGCTTGCGTGTTAAGTGGCAGAACTTAACGCCGCGCTTTACCTCGACACCAGAGCGAAGAAAATGGAAATAAAATTTCTACTCCTCGAGTGGGAATCGAACCCATAACCAGTCGTTTACAGGCGTTTACGCTTGCGCCACTGGGCTACGACTGTCCACTATAGTAACTGTTTGTAATTATTATTCAAATATCTCAATAATAGCTTCGGTATCTACGCAAATAATAATTAATATACTCTTAAACAAACACATATTATGAAATGAAATATCATACAACAACCACACTGTTTGAATTTGATTGTTCTATAATATTCATTTGTTACGTTCAATTATTCTTTCTTTTTTACTAATATTTGTTCCAAAGAATGTCTTAGTCGTTTGAAATTGTGTTTTAAAAAAGATCCCTTCATTTTTGAAAACCGTTTCAAGTTATTAATTGGTGGTAGCCATTAATCTGTAGCCCATTAAATATATAATAAATATACCCTATTAAATAAAATCATTACCAATTCCAGTGAAGTACAAGCTTATAATATAAAAGTGGTATTAAATAAGTCTTCAATTGTTTAAGAAATATATCACTAATTAATTAAGGCAAATTTTACAAAGTAAAAACTTTAGAGATTGTTAATAAAATTTGTAATTGTAACAGGGAGTTACACAAAATCAATTATTTAAAAATTTCTATAACGTACACTTTAGTATTAATAAACAAAAATACCATTATCAAGTCCCATATCAAAATTCTATTTTGCAGCATTTCATACTTTTTCTTTCATAATATGTTTATACGAAAACCATGGTAACCTCTAAAGACGCGCGCTGGAGGTGCCACGTGCCTGTTATTAATGTAACTATTACTGCACGCATTGTTATTATTTCATGTTTAATTACGCTTTACTGCTCAAATTACTTCAAACATCCATACTTATATTATAAATGCGAAAGTCTGTGTGTTTGTCTGTCATGCTTTCACGGCTAATCTACCGGTCCGATTTGGGTGAAATTTAGAATGAAAGTAGTAAAAGTGACTGGGTCTAACATAGGCTACTTATTTTTTCAAAAATCAACCTCTAAAGGGTTGAAATAGGGGATGAAAGTTTATATGAAAAATCTAAACCGCTTGACCGATTGTAATGAATTTTAGCATATATATAGTTGATAATCTAAGATTAAACATAGGCTACTTTATTTATTAAAAATGCGCCCTAGAGGGTTGCAATATAACGAAATAGTTAACGCGGCGAAGCTGCGAGCGGGCCGCTAGTATACTATAAACGAAAACTTATGAAAATATTTTGGACTAAATACTTCAAAATAACATTGTTATGTTATACCATCTCGACTTGAGCACGTTCTTAGATGTTTTTCATCAACAAATCAATTTTATTCTTTCATCGAATTCAAGAAGTTCAATAACACGTATTTCAGCGCCTTCCGCGTGTACGCGACGCGACGTGGTGCGTGGAGAGACACGCTTGGTATTAGTTTATTTGATCACGACTACGTTGATTTGAAATGTAAAAATATTTTTTACTTTATTTTTACGTACCTTGAAGAGTACAATACAAAGAGAACATAGTATAATATTGTTCTATTCTTCACTTATTTAAAGACACTTTATATTAAGGTACAAATAATAAGTAACATTTCTATCACTATTCTAAAGAAAAAAAGGAAAAAGCTCCTAAATTATAAAAATGTCGCGTGCAGCGCTTTCTTACATGCTACTTATTATTACCTTTACCTGGTCCATCAATGCAAGAAAATCTCACATTGTTATTTTGACTCACTTCTTACCTTCTTATTTGCTTGAGTTTTATACAAATATGCATGTGCCCTTTACATTGGAATTCAATAATGTACATGGAGATCTCTTAGTTTTTCTTTTAAATTGTTACCTACCTAATGAAATAACAAAGCATTTACTGAATTTCAATTCAATCATTCATTTACTGAGTTCAAATTCATTTATAATGACTGCTTGACTATAATTATATTCTATTTAAATAAAGGAAAATATTGATTGCATTACCTATGTCAGTAAAAGCTAACGAAAACTAACTAGGTTCACGTCGCGCGTACATAGTGGTCCCATAGTGGTGTGCTAGGATATCGTAGAAATAAAACCTTATGTAATTATAATGTGAGTGACATTAACGAACTAAACGCTAATTTATTTTTTTATTCTCGCTGGACCTAACATACTTTTCCTGCAAATGTGTCTTTTTCTTAACAAGTATAAAACGAAATTCGACTCGTCACTTGTTGTAACGATATCCTACTTCACACGTCAAAGCAATCCGGTCGTATCTCCTCGCTAGTTACCCGTAGACGAGACGAGACGAGACGAGACGAGTCCGCAAGAAGCGGATGTCGGAAAAACTGCGCCAGAACTACCGTTTTCAACTTAATTACTCAACTTCCAGTTCGTATGGGGAGTCCAGTTTTTGTGGTCCGCGTGCTCGACATAGCGATGTAGTTAGTTAGTTAGTGAGGAAATTTCAACTATCTGTTATTTTCTAGTGAAATATTTACTTTTTTTATCACTTTAGAGTTGAGATGACGTGAGATGAGTTACAATATTTATCTTCACACTGAATTATTCATCATCAGCATCACGCATCTTCTTGTGTAGAAATATTGAGAAGAAGACAGAGAAGACCATTTTCTCTGTCTTTTACTTTCATAACTACTTGGAATTCACAACCACCAATTTCAATAAGGTAAATGCCTTCTACCTCATCTTACGAAATGTTAACATATATTATTGTACTAGTACTTGGAGTGGAAGTAATTTCCTTATCCATTAATATAATTATCCAGTGAAAACCCAAGGTATGTTGCGAGTAACATGTGGCCACTAGTACAGTGCGTGCATTGGTTTTAGATGCATCTGTACATCTTACAGATGCAAATACCATGAATCATTATTAGTAATATTATTTTTTTATCTTTACGCTGTATCCCGCATACAGCAGGGTAGGCAGAGGGAACCTAGTGTTAATACACTCCGTTCCCCACTTTCCGTCGAGTTCGGAGGCATTGCGTGATAAGTGGTGGAAATATTAAATGCTCCTCGAACAGGAATCTAATAGGAATCTATTAGTAAGGTAGGAAATAAGAATTCTGTTACTGAATCTCTCTTTTTGATAAGACTAAGCGAGACATTGAGTTTCTCCCGCAGTGGTTCCACATTTTTTCTCTCAAAACTAGGCGCACAATCTAAAACAAAGTGTGTTAACAGTTAAATAGAACTAGTTATTAAAATAAAATAAATAATAATGCAACTTAAATAAATAATGTAAAGTAGCGTTCGATTGTTATGTTTAAAAATGATGTGTGCAGCTCTTCTGCCTCAATGCAAATTGTCAATTTATATACCACAGGCATATTTTAAAAAAATATACGCTATTACTGTAGTAAGTAAGTAGTGTCGTAGCGCAGTAGCACGAGCGTTTGACTGTAATCGCAGTTGTTGGTTCGATTCCCACTCGAGGAGTGGAAATATTTAATATTTCTATTTTCCTTCGCTCTGGTATAAAAAAAATATATATTATCACTGTAGTTACCTTAGCACCTAATATGAGTATAGGTTCAAATTCAGTTTAGGGAATATTAAAATAAACATACGAGTAACTATGACAACGACTATAAGTGGAAACTACACATACAAGTCTCTAAAATAAACTTAAAACTTACTAGAAACTTACTCAAAATCATATTTTAAGCAACAACGACTTCTCGAACTCAGTCAAGGTCATCAAAAAATACATCCAGCTCAAATAACAAATAAACATAATGTATATGTCGTGGCCATATCGTTTAATTGACGATTTCATGAAATCGTTGACTATATCATGAAATCGTCGCAGTTCATGAAATGACCAATTATCGTTTGGCCAGATCATGATGTCGTTTGACGAAATCAATGACACCCTAACGTTTAACGATATGGTCAACTAAACGCGTGGCTACTTCATGAAATTGTCGATCTTGTTTGACCAAATCGTCAATTATAATTACTTTAACAACCGATAGAGGCGCTAGAAGCGCTTTTTCGTATATCAGCTGTTCGTAATAAAGCTAAAACTTTAGTTTTAAAAAAATTTTTTATTAAAAGCAGAATTAACTATCCGTTTATAATAAGTAAAAATTATATTCCTAAAAAAATTATATATTATCTTTTTATTTTATTGAAAATCATTATAATTTTGATTTTAAGTTGTTTTGTATTTGCGATACTGTAACTTTAAGAAATATATAATAAAAACTACTTTTAAATACTAAAGAATCTGTTAAATATAAAAAGTTTAACCTAACCTAACCTATCTTGATAGGTTTTAAATATATTCACACAAAATAAAAATAATTACGTAAAAGAATTTTTAGGTTAAGTTAGGTTAAACCTTTTTTATTTAATTGATTCTCACAAGATTGAAAGTGTTTTGAGCTAAAAAAATTGCCATTATATATAATGAGTTCGTATTACGCACATATTCTGAATTTATGTTAAATATATTATAAAGACACCTTATTTTACGATATGACCAAACGTCGATGACGAAATCGTTAAACGTTGACGAATCAACGATATCGTCAAATTCAGTTGCTCATTTCATGAACTGCGACCATTTCATGATATCGTCAACGAGATCATGAAATTGTCAATTCTACGATCTGACCACGACATATATAATATAATATACATAGTTATATAGCAAAGGCTAGGCGTGGTGGTCGTCCGGTCAGCGTCGGCGGGCGCACCCTCCGCTAATAGAGACGTTTCCGCAGTTCCGAGCCGGCTGACCTGCGACTGGGGACTCGCTTGATGCCTATATTAGTTGTGCGAAAGTGTTACGTAACGTTTAAAGTGTTATTTTACTATTAACACGCACTTTGAATATGAAAAATATTTATTTTAAACGATTTGTAAAGAAGTGTTTATTTGTTTCACTACTATAGGCTTAGGAAATAGTTTGTTATCTAAATCGATATGCTATTCAGTATTTATATAACGGTATTCCGCAATTGTAGAAAAAACTTTTTAAGATAACAAACCTTTTAGAGATTCGAATACTAGTCACATATTTAAATTAAATAATGTAAAATAGTAAAGGAAAATTTGCAATTAAATGAATTTTGATATTATCCTCGTTTATTAGTTATAAACTATAACTTATTCGACATCTGACCTACTAAGTGTACCTACATATTAAATCCTTCTCCTAATCCTCCTTATAAATACGATAATATATAGGTAAATGTTTTTTCCAAAAAATGGAAAACGATATTTTTAAACCAAACAAAATAAATTATTAATATTCATTTTGTTTTCTACATATATAAGTATAAATAGATAGTGCTTTTACTACTACAATGACTACTAGTATTAACTCCCACACCGATGCACAAATACCCCGTTACCGTTCCTCTAAGACCCATGACGTCACGAACAGGAAAATTAGCCGCGTGACGTAATTATGTGCATCAATACGGGAGTGTGTGCGTAAACGCATTCTACGCTGGTGGAGGGAAATTAAATGTGATGTAATTCTGCTTGCGGTATTTTAATTAGGATCAAAAATAAAATCAAAGGTTTAAATTTTACTAATTGAAATGAATTGTCTACAATATATCTATTACTAGCGACCCAGCCGCGGCTTCGCCTGCATAAACTGCACTACTATTACGTTTCTACAGCTACCCGTGTTCACGTTTAAATACACACATCAAAAAAATATTTTTTCAATGGCACATTTGAACAGACTGAATAGAACATGTCATGTTTGAGGTGTATTGTAATTTTGCAATCATCAAAGGTAATAAATAACCTTTAATTAATAAATAATTTTTCATGACTTATTCAAAGCAAGATACAACAGCCTAACGACAGCTGATAAGCCTATAAAGCGACACTTTAAAGTTCTTCAGAAAGTATGATGTACTGAGCATAATATTAAAAGTAAAATGTCTATATCAAGACACTTTTTTTCACAAATATTACCATTTTTTACGATATAAAAGTATTAATTTCAATTTAGCGTTACGGGAGAAGTTAAAATGACATATGACATTATAAATGACATGACAATGCTGCCATTATAAAAAAATAAAAAGTTATATAGATATGAAATATATGCATATTTATTTTGTGCATCTTAGTTTTATAATTATTATATTAGTAAATTAAATTAGAAGTATTTTAGCTTCATTTCTAAAATAATTAACAAAATTTGACTATGTCAGTTTTTTTTATTTTTTGCCGGAAACTGTATTGAATACCAGGTTCAAAACTATCCCTTATAATGTCTTAGCCTCTAAGCTAATTTCATGCGAAAAAACATTTATTTCTATTTAGTAAATATCAGTGTATGAAGAAAATACTTATATCGGTTTTTTATTTTTACCAAAAAAACTACATCGAATACCGGGATAAAAACTATCCTATATGTACCTTTGGACTATAAGCTATCACCATACCAAAATTTATCCATTTCTATCCAGTAGTTTTTGCGTGATTGACGAACAAATTAACAGACAGACAGACAGACAGACAGACAAAAATTCTACTGAGTGGATTTTTGGCCTCTGTTATCGATATATTAACGCACCCAATTAAAATTTTTCTAAAATTTTTCATGTACAGAATTGACTTTTCTACCCTTTTATTATATATATAGAGATATAGAGATGGCAATTTACTAACGCAAAGCAGAAATCTGGGTTCTGAACTTCGGCACCAAGTGTAAAGAGGCTAGTTATGTAAGAGTTACTTACTTCTTACTATAATAATACACATGTGAATCCATACTTATATTATATATGCGAAAGTCTGTCTGTCTGTCTGTCACGCTTTCACGGCTAATTAACCGGTCCAATTTGGATGAAATTTAGAATGAAAGTAGTAAATAATCCAAGGTCAAACGACGGCTATTTATATTTTATTAAAAATCTACCTCTAAACTGTTGAATGTTTATGAATGAACGCTTGACCGATTGTAATAAATTTTAGAATATGTATAGTTCATAATCCATGGTTAAACATAGACTAATTTTTTTATATAAAAATCTACCCCCAGAAGGTTGCAAAATAACGAATCACCTTTGTAGTTCACGCAGGGAAGCCGCGAGCGGGCCGCTAGTTAAATATAATCGTGTGTAATATAAAATCGAGCATTACAATCAAAAGCTGTAAACCACAACAGCTGCTAATATCGCTATTCGCAGTATAAACAAGGAGCTGCCTGTGGGATGCGTAACGCCGCCGCCGCCGCCGCCGCCTCGCGCGCGAATGCAGAGTGCAGAGTGCAGAGAGTGCACTCGCCGTGTAAATAGAACTATTCTAAAACAATGTTGCTTTGAGAACGCGAACTAAATTCCTTTGCGGTAAGAATCCGAGGCTTAAACGGATTCTCGGCTATCTTCTAATGCCTACTCTTTATATAACTCACACACTCACTCACGTGTTTATATATGCTGTGTGTATATATGTACTATATCCTTACTCTGCTTGTCATTAAATACGATTTTCCTATACAAAGATGAATATTTTGAAGATTTGATACCAAATATTGGAGAGATATATGAGAAACATAATAAATTACAAAACCACGCCATTATGTGCATCTTTCGGGGGTCTTGACAATTTAAAGCATCTTTTCTTATAATAATTGCTTCGCACTTAATACGATTCTCTGTTTTATAGTAAGCTTCTTCTGTTAGAAGAATTGGCAAAAAGGTAACTAATTTTTCTTTTTTCTTCTTTACCATGATACCTAATAATCATTCCTTTAGAGAGCATATTGTAATTATATTTGATTGTTTTTGCATACATTAATGGATTATAACGATGGGTATGAAGTACGGTGATTCATCATAAAACAATAGTTTGGTATTTCTGAAAATTATATATTGTATAAATTAATCACATAAATTCTTTTTGCATGATTAATTTATGCAATTCATTATGAAACACTTGTAAACGTTTCATCACTGACAACTATTACAATTATATGGCTATATTTTATGGTATACTATATAAAAGGCAAATGAGGGTTCTGGTCATATGATGGTAAGTGTACACTGTCGTTAACGATCCATCATCGTAGGATGATCGTGGCACGTGGCCTAAAACTGCAAAGTAGTAATAGTAGTAGACTGCCTCGTATCAATACGGTGGGGACGAAATTTAATTCAGAAACGCCACCGAAATCAAGTTAAACAGATCCACAGAAAGTGGAAGACCGAAGATGAGATATCAATACAATATGAACGCCTGCAACGTTTCCGCTCTCCATACGTCTCATCGAGCAAAGTGGAGGCATACAGATCTCACCATCAGATGGGAATAATATACATAGGAGAGAAAGAGAGAGACAACACTTACCGCGATAAATGCGATAGGTAAAGCATAAAATTGCTAGAATATAAATTTTAAATCTATAATCGTATTTATAAATGACACATATAATAACATTAAACAAATGTCTCCGTATTGTCGCTGGCTGTTTGTTATTTGAATTTCATATATTTTAGGTACAAGCATGTTATAAGCTATTCAGAATACATCTTATTGATACAATCTTGGATGATAATATATTCTGAATCTTGAAAATGACATCGAACAAAACTGAAATAGTTACGTAATCTAAACTGCAGTAATGAGACCTAAATCAAATATTCTTATAGAAGGGACATATCTAATCAATGATTAAAGTGGAACGTGAGATAAAAGCAATAGCTTAAGTTAGTAACTAATATCAAATGTATCACGTACTTCCATTACGAAACTACTGTAAGCGTCTGGAAATCATGAATATGTACATATAATGAAGTGTTGATAGACCTTACTGCATTGTGTGATAAATGATGTAATCAGTACAACTACTGACCATAAATGATTTTATAGTCTATATTTAAAATCAATGAACAAATGCTTTATTCATACAATAATGAATTTCAAAGTATGTTATAAATTTCAGTCTAAGAAGATATTCTATCCGCAATATATGTATTTCCCCAATCGAAATTGATCGATTGGAAACACAAATACATATAATATGAACTTTTGTTTTCGCAATTATTACACATTTTGAAATGAAACTATTATATATTTAACCGGATTAATCGCGTATATTTTTGGTATTTGAAAATACATTTTTAGAAAATCCGACATTTCGAACACTTTACAGTAGTCCGTGGTCACAGTCTATCTGTGACCTGATCCGGTTAATAACAAACAAAATTAAAAATTTTGAAAAAACCCACGACGGTTTAATTGTAATTGAAAAAGGATAAAATAACTAGAAATCCCCCGCCTAAAAGAATATATGTAACGAGATGATGGGGACGACTTCGTCGGAGCTGCCATTACTTTAAGTTTGCTAACTTCTCCTAGGTTTTCATGCTGTTAAAACAGGTTTAGGAAAAAATTAAAATATTAATATGAATTTACAGTTTTGATAACTGGTATTCCTTTTAAAAACTTTAAGAACGAAATCTATACTGTTAGCTACTATATTTAAAAGTAGAGGTTGCAACTGGCAGCCCCCGACGAAGTTGTCCCCATCATCTCGTTACATATATTCTTTTAGGCGGGGGATTTCTAGTTATTTTATCCTTTTTCAATTACAATTAAACCGTCGTGGGTATTTTCAAAATTTTTAATTTTGTTTTTTATTTTAAACTTTTTAAAGTGTATAGATACACATTATATATTATTACATAATTTCGAAATACTTTATATTAATCTTCATGCAAATCCAAAAAAAATTATAAGCCCAATGCTTTCTGGTTATCAAATGCCTATGGCAGCGCCTGGCAGATTGTCACCGCAACATTTTTAGGAAACTTAAGTTTAACCAAATCAGTGAAAATCACAAAACCCACTAGTAGTTTTGATTTGGAACAAATTAATTTATACTGGAGCGCCCCGTGGTAGTTTGTGATATGGCATATAAAAACACGCAACAATTAAACCTGAACCTATCACAGAAAACCGCATCTAAATAGGTTTCACACAAAAATACAAGCAAATGCTTACTACAGCGCCCCCTGGTGAGGTGTCACCACGACACATATACGAGAACACGCGCTAATTGAGCCTGATCCTATCGTTGAAAACTGCATCAAATTCAGACTCGTAGTTTTAACTTTGCACCATCAAATGTTTAATGAAGCGCCCCCTGGTGAGTTCTTAACGTAAAAAAAAACTAAAAACATACACCAAGTAAAGGTAAATCTAATACTGAAAACTCTGTCCAATCGGACTAGTAGTTGTGGTTTTACATTAAATATTACAAACAAATGTTTACTGCAGCGCCCCCTGGTGAGTTAACACGATAAAGCATATCCAAGAACATGCACTAATTAAACTTGAGCTTATCACTGAAACTGCATCCAAATCGAATTCGTCATTTTAGCTTTGCACAAACAATATTTTACTGCAGCGCCCCCCGGTGACAAGTCACCGTAATATAAATTTAAAAACATGTTTTAAGTAAATCGGAATCTAATACTGAAAACTCTTGACAATCGTACTAGTCGTTTTTGTTATACACAAAAAATGGAAGCAGCTACTTACTGCAGCGCCCCCTAGAGAGTTGACACATACTTGAAAATATGCACTAAGTAAACATACATGACACATATATGAAAATATGCACTAAGTAAACTTGAATCTATCATTGAAAACTGCATTCAAATCGGACTCGTAGTTTTAGTTTTGCACAAACAAATGTACTTACTGCAGCGCCCCCTGGTGAGTGATCACCGTACCACATATATGAAAAGATGCACCAATTAAACTTAAACCTATCGCTGAAAGTTTCATCTAAATCGGACTAGTAGTTTTTACTCTACATAAACAAATGTTTACTGCAGCGCCCCCTGGTGAATTTTCACCGTAACGTAAAAACAAAAATTTTAAAATATGTACAAAGTAAAGCTAAATCTAGTTTTGAAAACTCTAGCCAATCGGATAAGTAGTTTCGGTTTTAGACAAATAAATATAAGAAAAATTTTGGTTTTACACAAAAAAACTCAAACAAATGCTTATTACAGCGCCCCCTGATGAGTGGTCACCATAACACATATATGGAAAGACGCACCAATTAGGCCTGAACCCATCCTTGAAAGTTTCATCTAAATTGGACTAGTAGTTTTTGCTCTGCATAAACAAATGTTTAGTGCAGCGCCCCCTGGTGAGTTTTCCCCGTAACAAAAAAAGAAAAATCTTAAAATATGCACCAAGCAAAGATAAATCTTTTTATGAAAACTCTTTTTAATCGGAGCAGTAGTTTCGGTTTTAGACAAATAAATACAAAAAAAGTACAAACAAATGCTCACTGCAGCGCCCCCTGGTGGTTTGACACGATAAAACATATCCAAGAACATCCACCAATTAAACTTGAATCTACCACTGAAAATCTATTGAAATCAGACTATTATTTTTTGAGATAATTGAAAACATTCGTTTTCACGTAAAATGCTTACTGCAGCGCCCCCTGGTGAGTTAAGGCAATAAGATATACATAAGAACATACGCCAATTGAACCTTAACCTATCATAGAAAACCGTATCAAAATCGGACTTATAGTTTTGGAAATAATTGACATAGTAATTTGCACAAACACACAAACAAACAAACAAACAAACAAACAAACAAACAAACAAACAACCTCTCACCCCAAACACATATACAGTCGCCGTTCCGTCGCGGGTAAAAATAGTTTCATTTCAAATACATACATATATTGAGTCGATTGTTGCGATAGATTTTTCTAAAAAAAATAAAATATTAAGTCTAAGATAGGAAACAAATTGGTAATAAAAATTATAAATGCATAAATAGATTGATATACATACATAAATAATATATTCAACTAAAATATGTAAACGTTGTTTTGTCTTATACTTTGCTTACATTGGGTAAAAAGATATGGTAATTTATCTGTGAAAGCGTGAATCTGTAACTGTGAAGCGTTTGTCTTACAAACGCAGCTTATATTTAAACTGCGTTTGTCATACATAGGTATACCTGAATATCTAACTTTATTCCTAAAAAGACCAAAAAATCATGTTAAATACTGACCTTGACTCATTCGTGTCAAGTCCGCGCTAATTTCATTCTCTACGCGTTTACAATTTCTTGGTAAGCGACTGTAATACGTGTTCAAAAGGCTTTAGGTTGAAATTCGTGGGATTTATAATTTACAAAGAGTTGCTTTTGTTTACGTTGTATACAACAATGTATTATTATTGTTGCGGTTTATCCTTTTATTAGAACATTTGGTTTGGTAGCCTAGTTGAACTGTCAGTGATAGTAGTCAGTTCAACCACCAGTTGAAGAAATTATATTTATAATACAAGCTGGGATCTGTTTTTTTAAATAAAATGCAACTTTTCAGTACCTGGCGCACAATATCTCTATAAAATAAACTATCGGAAAAAATCGGAGTGCTTAATCCGAAATAATAAGAGGAGCTTTTAAACATTTTTAAAGTGTACACACTTAGGAAAATTGAAAAAGAGACATTTAGAAAACGTATGAAAATTTATAAAAATATAAAAAAATTCCCGCTGCGTTCAAATTTTTATACATTTTCTAAATGTATTCTTTTAATATGAGGAAAACATCAGGATGGAAAGGAAAACTATTACATTTTAACTTTGCACGGCTTCGTTTGTTTACTTTAAGACCAGATGCTTTAAGAAGAGAAACATATTTTATAACAGTTTGCACACACTTAATAACAGAGCTTCGTAGAAATCCCCTTCCTGGCGAATGTTACTAGTTCAACGATCTGCCTTTCAGGGCACATTTATTCTATTTTTCTTGAATAGAAGAAAAGATACAACAAAAACTATTCTATTCAATTCCACATCGACGTACAATCGACAAAGCGATGTGTTTTAATTAAAAAGTCATTTACTAAGTATTCGACGACTACAAAAGACTCTATTTTAGTCCACAACATTCTTATTGTACTTACTTATTACTTTCCCGGGAATTAAATCTATGTGGTGTTTCGTATACGAATTGTGTTACGATACGTGTTTAATATGTTTCTAATACACTACTGTTATAAGCTTTAATTTTAGTGATACATAAAAACTGTTATTATACAGTAATTATTAAATACAAAAACATAGTCCATGCAAATAAAGAAAAACTAAAAGGTATATTAAAAAAGGAAAATTATAAAACGTGATTGTTATTTTTTTAATATTATTTATAAAATACAAAACGGGTAAGAACTAACATTTACTAAATAACTTATTATAGTTTATGAAACAAAACAAATATCTGAAAATTCATATAGGTTACGCAACAGTGGCTTTAACCTGACTTATACATTTGCTAAATATGCAGTTGTACATGTCCTAGTCGAATTTGATCTGTTTTGTTATTTTTTTTTAGATTTCCGCTTTTTCTCGCATAGCAGGGTAGTCAGAGGAAACCTAATGACAAAACACTCCGTTCTCCACTTTTCTTTGAAGTTTAGTCTATTACGTGACAGAAGTCAACGCTCCTCTATACCTTAGGTAGTGGAAATATAAATAAAATTTAAATATAATAATGTCTCTGACTGAAAATTTACAGTGGCACAATGTCCCACTACGCACTACGGCCTGAATTATTACATAATTAACATAATTAGATATATCTATATAAAATATGGTATTTGTCCGTGAAACTTGCGTAGTGCGTCAACACCACTCCCATCGCCGCCCGCCCGCGGCCGAGACCACTCCGCCCGCCCTATCGTTTGTATTCACGCGAAACCGCGTACATTCATATTGGCAGGTATTTTTCTATGAAATACTTTAATTAAACATGCAACATTCATATGAAATTGACAAATTGCGGTGTTTACTACGCGGTGACCTGATAACCTCTGTCTGAAGTGGGACATATTGATTTTGAATAAATTTTCCTGTATTTTTATTAAATTAAGTATGTAATTTTCCTTAACTTTGCTACCACTATAAGGAAAAAAATGTAGATTTGATGCACACTCTAAAGATCTACCTACATGTGTGATAGAAAGAGGAAAGAGACTTGTATTCATTATAAAGAAATATTTATCAACTAGTCGACCGCATTATGGTTTACTTTACTCCGTGCTTTCACTGGAAAATGTAAAATCAAGTAGTTTTTCATTACGTTACATTAAGAAATCCTCAAAGTATTACATTACATTAAGAAATCCTCAAAGTATTACATTACATTAAGAAATCCCCCACACTATATCCCCAATTAACGACCATACTCTCTACCCGAACAAGAAAAAACACAAAAGTGTTGTATTTATTGTAAGCAAATTAGCCAATGATATTTCAATCCACAGCAATTTCACTGACAGACTGCGGACAGTGCAATTATTAAAATTAATTAAATAATATTGTTTGATTTTTTTTTTTACTAATTACGATATTTACACCTATAATATCACATTTGTTTGAAGATTGTATTCTACATACTTTGCACAAAAAAAGTACGGGAACAGATCGAACCTAAAATTATCATTCGTGCTAACGTTATAATTTATGAATCTGACAGTCATAATAATTATAAGTTATAACTTAGTAGAACATAATACATTATTAATCTAATTGGCAGTTTAGTTAATTAGTGGCCCGCCCTCCGCACCAGCGCACCAGCGCCGGTCACCTCCAGCCCAGGCTTAGGCAAAACCTAGGTAATTATCGACGGCCGATGAGTAACAAAAACCTTTTAAGTAACATCGGAGGTCAACGACCTTTCGCTTGTTGTGATTGAGTAATGGTCCTTCTCCTTTGCGTGTAAAACGAAGCTTGTTAAATATTACGTTATAAGTCGCGATGGATGGTGGATTGTATATTTTGGTCGAAGTCATTTCTTTTATGGGATTGGAATTATCAAATATTTACGAAGCTATAGATTGTTTCGGAAAAATTAAAGTTTTATGTTACAAATATAATTTTCACTGAATATGTCGCCTCTATGCGATGACCACGATCTCTACCATAGTTTTTTAATTGCTTGATATTCAATGCCGCGGTGTTGGTCCTTTTTTCTATAAAAAAGTAGTTATCAATCATTTATCTAAAAATACTGAATTTTTTTAAAGGTAAAACGCACCGTCGCGATTTGACTGTCAAGCAACAGCAAGAAACGATTTCATTTTGTCATCGCAATGAGGCGATATATGCTTTCAATTTAGTCAAATATATAATTACCTAGAAGATAGGAGTGTATGTATACTTCTAAGATGTAAAAAGCTTATGAGAAAAATTTTCATCGCAACTATTCGCGTAACTTAGCGTAGTTATCGAAATTTACGTCAGTCCGTAGAATGTTTAGAGATGCGCCTTTGTACACCAATAAATTAGGTACTTTGTATTTTATGTACTTGTACATATCTTATATAAGAATGTTTGGATCTTCAATATGTTCCCGCAAGCATATGCTGTGCAAATACAAATAAAAATAACACGTACTTATTATAAAAATAAGTGTTAAAATATTATTTAGTGACGTTAATCCGAGTGTCTTAAAATAATAATTTGTTTTTAATGTATTTTCTAAGTTACACATATTTCAGATTGTAAACAAATTGATTCAGCCATTTTTACCTTACAAACAAAAAAAACATTTTAAACATATTTTTTACAACTTCTTGCTTTTTCCCGCATAATAGGTTGGCCAACCATTATACCAATTGTCAAAACGCCTCAACGTCGCGCTGTCTTACATACCGGAGCAGAGAAATGAAAATAAAATATAAAACTAGTCCACCTGGTGGGGATTGAACTCAAAACAACCGTGCTTGCAGTCACACGTTGTCCCACTGCGCTACGATGGCTACAGACATTAATATGACACTAAACATTTAAAGTTCAAAGCAACTGTTTCAACTGTATCTGTATATGTGAGCTGCAATCATAGACAATTACAAGAACAGTCAGAATGGTATCCGCTAATGTTTTATTAAACATTAACTATTAACTATTATTGTAAGCGTTAAGTTGCCGAAGACGCAGTGTTCAGCGCAGTGACCTCTCTCGCGTGTAGCCGCGGTTCAGGGCTGACTACATGAAAACGTTATACAAATATTTATTATATGTATGTATAATGTATATATTGCAGTTGCTAAAGAACTGATATAACTTATTTTTGTAATTTACGTTGTAGTCATATTTGTTATTTTATACTTACTTTTTCAAAAATCAACCTCTAAAGGGTTGAAATAGGGGATGAAAGTTTATATGAAAAATCTACACCGCTTGACCGATTGTAATAAATTTTGGCATAAATATAGTTGATAATACAAGGATAAATATAGGCTACTTTATTTTTCAAAAATCCACAATTGCAATATACCGAAACAACCAATTAGATCACGCGGCGAAGCCGCGAGCGGGCCGCTAGTTTTAAATAATTTTATTGTGTAATGTGTTGATTTCTACTTTTATTGCTTATTCTGATTGATTCAAAAGTTGGAACTTCTATACTTAATTACACTAGTAATCTTATTTTAAAATGTTTTTCACGTAAATACTTACTGAAGGCTTGAAACATCCATAAAATTAAATAACAATACACTTTTCTGTTTAGAAATGGAACCTATGATGTCGGTCTTAGTTGTGAGAGTTAGTAACTACTAGATCAACATGTCGTTTATTTACACGTCCATGTACCGCTAGTTAATTAGTATCATTTGAACACATCCCTATAGCCGGCCGTCACGAGAGGCCGACACCGGGCACCGGGCAACGGGCAGTCTCACGCGATTTTTGGTATTTTAATGGAATGATCACAAGCTTTCATCAGTTAAGAGTAGAGACAGGTAAAATTGACTCTATATCGGTGATGGGTAAAGTAGTGCCTGCGAGCCATCTCGGGCCAGTGACACCATTCCATCCGACCTTTATGAATAGTATAGCAATAGTATAGTATACGGCTAGCGTAGTATAGCAATAGTAGTAGTATATAGCAGTTGAAAAAAAGAACGCCTTAAAATTCTGATAAGAATCTACAATTCTGGCCCTCCTTTAAAACTTCTAAATTTTTATAGCCTCCGGTTAAAAAGGTTTGCCTACCATTGCTCTAGATGATCAATGTGGTGCAGCAGTGCAGTATAAAACAGCACATAATGGTTGTGGGTTGTTGTGGGTTCTACTTATTCTATTTAATTCTTTGCTTATCCACGGTAACGCGGCGGAATGAGCAGCGGATTCCGCAAATTCCAAATGCTTAAAAATAATCAATGTTAATAAAATAAGTAGTCTATATATCCGACATTTATCTGTATTCTTTTTATAATATAAATGTTATTTATTTATTATGAATATTAAAAGACATAATTATTTATTTTTCCATGTAAATGTCCAACGAGCGCGGATTTATTTAATTGCATTAGTTAACATTAACAGTCTACGACTACCAGGTCGTATCTTGTAACATGAGACATCCAATATATAACATTAATATAAATTAATTGAACAAATAAAATAATAGTAAAGATGTCCGAAAGAATTATAATTTAAATTAATTCATATGTTTACAGTGTGTACACGTTTTATAAGATAATTTGAAAGTGTTTTTATAATAAACAAGTCATCGCCCGCAATTTCATTTACGTGGATTGTAAATCATAAAATCCTGTAAATTTTTTTGCTCACTACTATCTTATGATCTGTACCTTTTGCTATTTAGTAATGTCTATATTTATCATTTTAAATTGTCTTTGAAAGTGGGACATGACTTGTAAAAGTTATTAAGTTTTTGTTTAATGGCACTATCTATTGTAAACTGTTCTTTTTCGTTCAATGGGCATTTTCAGACCTTTTATACATATTCCTAGATATATAACTACTACTAGCGGCCCGCTGGCGTGAACTACATAACTGCTTCGTTATATTGCAACCCTCGGGGGTGGATTTTTCAAAAATAAAGTAGCCTGTGTTTAAGCTTAGATTATTAACTATATTTATGCCAAAAATCATTATAATCGGTCAAGCGGTTTAGATTTTTCATATAAACTATCATCCCCTATTTCAACCCTTTAGCGGTTGATTTTTGAAAAAATAAGTAGCTTATGTTAGACCCAGTAACTTTTACTACTTATATTCTGAATTTCATCCAAATCGGTCCGGTAGATAAGCCGTGAAAGCATGACAGACAAACACACAGACACAAAGAAACAAATATACTAAGAGAAGTACTCCTTTTCTCAACTCTCCTCTGCTAACATATATAAATTCATTAATAAGTAAGTAATATACGAGTACACACAAATATACGTAAAAGAAATGTAAACATTGAATAGCACAACGCAAGGTTGCAAGTAAAACCAGGTCTTAAAGCCATCCGCCCAGGTCCGCGGACGATTGGGGCAGTGCCCGAGACCTGGGCTAGTGGCGGGTAAGGAGCACCGTCAGGTTTTTAGTGGGTAAACGGAAGAACGATCCGGAGTCCCACATAACCGCGTCCGGGTCCCCACCCCGGGCGGGTATCCGTAACGGATTTTCCTGACGATAAAAAAAAAAAAAAAAACCAGGTCTTAAAGCCATGGACGCACCTAAATACAGGCTCATAGTATTTCGCAAGTAATTGGAGTCATCGTGGTAAGTACTCGTAAATCTCGTAATGCAATTTTTGCATTCGAATTACTTAAAAATTTGAACATGTGTCCGGAGTCGATGGCAATACAATACTTTCATAGCATAAATCCTAAGTCCTTGTCAATGCCTGGATGGTTCAGGAGGCGCGGGTTCGAATCCCGCGTTCAAATTTTTATACATTTACGAAATGTCTTTTTCAATTTTCCTAAGTGTTGAGTAACACTTTCAAAATGTTAAAAAGCAATAATGAATAAAACTTAAGTTTTAATTAAATTAATTTAATTTAGTAGAAATACTAATTTTATGTATCCGAATAAAACACCCTTGAACAATCGTTCGATCTAGTGAAACAAGCATCGACATAGGAAGTAATCAGCGATTACATCCCACCATGACATAAATTCTTTAAGGTTATCACAATTCAGGTGAATGTTTAAACATTTCACTAGTCATTTGTCGATATATTATGTATAATATATTTTTTATTTGCTTTACGCTTTCCTTTTTGTCCTAATCAGAGACTTTGTCTTATCAACAGACGAGAATGAATGAATTAAATTTTCCCCGAGTGAGAATAGAACCCACAACTATCATGTATACAGTCACGCTGCGCCAGGATGGCCTCACAATGTTTTTTTAGCGTCATGCTGTATCCCGCACACAACAGGATAGGCAGAGAGAACCTAGTGTTGAAACACTCCGTTCCCCACTTTCCGCCAAATTCGGAGGCATTGTGTGTTAAGTGGCGGAACTTAACGCCGCGCTTTGCCTCGACACCAGAGCGAATGAAATGGAAATATTAAATATTTCCACTCCGCGAGTGGGAATCGAACCCTCAACTAGTCGTTTACAGTCACACGTTCGTGCTACTGCGCCACGACTGACCAATATTATTTAAATTACAATATCTACCAGATACACACCTCCTTATATTACAAATTGTTAATGCGTGAATAACACATTAAAATCATATTAAAATGATATGAGTCCATAACGAACAAAAACAAAAGGCGTATTAGTTGGCACTGAATTATGTTCCGTGACACGCTAATATCGTTAGTTAGCGCCTCGTTGTGACTACGTCGATAACTGTTGAGATGGGTTTGTTCCACCGTCGGGGTAATATCTACTGCTAACAAGTACGTCGTCTTCTAACAAGTGGAGACCAGTCGTGGCCCAGTGGCACAAGCGTGTGACTGTAAACGACTGGTTGTGGGTTCGATTCCCATTCGAGGAGTGGAAATATTTAATGTTTCTATTTTCCTCACTCTGGTGTGGAGGCAAAAGCGCGGCGTTAAGTTCCGCCACTTAACACGCAAAGGCTCCGAATTCGGCGGAAAGTGGGGAAGGGTGTGTCTTAAGACTAGGTTCCCTCTGTCTACCCTGCTCTTTGCGGGATACAGTGTGAAGCTGAAAAAAAAATATGTATATTTTAAGGCTCTTTGTTTTGTATTAACAAGTTATTTCTTGTTTACTTCAGTGAGATGAGTGATTACTAAGTTGGAGTTCGTACATTCAAGTCTCGTCTTACCGTTTGGTAATAACGTAAGCTTGAGCGGTTTTACATACTTACATACTCATATATGTATAACAACGATATACAGGTAGAATTGGTGTATAATATTAAATACAGTAGTTACTAGATTTACATTAAACTTATTGTTAGTCTATTTTTACATTTTCAGAGTCATTTTCTTTGATATTATTCCTTTTTTTTCTTTGAAATATTTAAGTAGAACTGTGTTATTTTAATTGCGTTATGACTGTGTATGATATTAGGATAAAACGATGGAAAAATACATTAACTAAATAAAAGCTTAATAACATTATTAATAAAGGAAATCTTGATGTTTATTTCTCAACCGTGCAGCTGTTATCTCTCGAGATTAGTTTACGAATCTACGTGTCCAGAACGTAAACGTTAACTGAATACGATGTTCCTTCTTTCCACAAACCTTCGCCTTTTTGTACTGAACAAATGTTTCGGCGCGGTATAAGGCAGTACGTAGGCGCCGTCTCCGGCCGCCACGCGCTTCCGCCTCGACGACCTTGCGTGCGCGTGTTTACTCACTAAAAGGGCATTCGATGCAAAAGCTTCCAAATATGTATTCATCTAACATGGTCGTATTGTCATATGTATGTCATAACATAAAATACGCGATTGTAAAGCGATGTTTATAATAAATAATTTGTCGTGGGTTTGATTCCCACTAGGGGAAATTATTATATTTAAAATTAAAATTATTTTCATTTTTCTTCTTTGATAAGCGTGGCCTGTCATTCACAACATATTTTTTTTGAAGTATTTGTTTGTATGAAATGGATTAATCAATTTTCTCTGCCTGGAACAGATAGAAACATAATGTACAAAAATAAGTGGTACATAAAATAAAAACTTAAAACTTAATATAAACAATTGCACAAATCATTACAACAACGAACGACCAATAGCTAAAAATATTTAAATTGACTTACTTGAAAACAAACATCCTAAGATCCTAAATATAGGAATTTTGTTTTGGAACTCCTATTTAGAATTTTAGTAATTGTCATCTTTAATTTCGTGAACCATTTATTTACACACTTATTACACATCTCCTACGTCATACGGTATAATGGAACACCTGCTCCGCCTATCTTAGTAATAATTATGTTCTAGGTTAGTTTTCTATTATGTACCTTATAAATATAATTTTGTAAAAACATTACAAAATCTAAAACGCCTAAAACATATTACTTTCGCTCAATGTCTGAATTAATAGCACTACAGAAATAGTAAAGCATAAATATGTTCTTAAAAAGAAATGAACAACGCAATAATTTCGTGTATACAGCTGCACATTTCCCAAATGCAGCACGATGAAGTAACACAAGAACATAAATAAGTAACATTGCTTATTTATATAATTATTTTTAACGTTTAAAGATGATTGTTATATCTTTATGGTCTTCTCCGAACATATTATGAGTCTCAAGAGGTTATAATTGCGAGTCGGCCAAAATTGGTAGACGTTTTGGGTCAAGGGTGGCGCTGCGAGGGCGCGGGCATTAAGGCGGAGTGCACGCCGGCCGCCGGTCGCCGGTCGCCGGTCGCCGACGCAACGCAATGCATACAAGCATACATTCTCTTTGAGCTGTCGCCGGTCGCCGCAACAGGTCGCAACAGCCGGCTCGTGTTACATGTCGAAATTAGATTTACTTCACGTTTTAAACAAGAAAACGAACAGGGTTAGTCGAAACAGTTGTAGCATGTGAAATGAAAAGAAAATATCTTAGAATTCGAAATAATTTAAAATGTGCATGTTTCTACTAACTGGAGTGCACTAGTACACGCTTGGAATGAATATTTTTAGCTTAAAAATTTCAACAAGCTCTTATGAAGCGTAGTTAACAAATCAAACAATTCAAAGCAAATTTTCGCGAAGCTAATTTGGCTTTCGTTCTAAAAATGATTTATGTTAGTAATAGAAATATTTTCACAAAATACCTACGTATGTAAGTAAAAATCTTAATGTTATGTAAAAGACTATGTTAAATATGAAAAATATATACCTTTTTTCCACTCCTTCCTTCTTCACTTTCCTCAAAAAAACGATGCATTACGTGTTGAGTGACGAAGTTCATTCGCTGTACTTTGTCTTAACAGAGTGGAGAATTGAATAAAACATGAATTAAACCCATAACGATGCAACTACATTCAATTGAAGAGGGATAAGGGGAGGATGAAGCATTAAAAAAAGGTTGTTGTTAAAAACCACATAAAATCAGCCAATGGCGATCTGGAATATTAATTACAATGGAGAAACTCACACTATTTACTTTCTTAACTTTATTAAGCTGATATTGAAATTTTGCGTGAAAAGGTGACGTCAAAAGTCAGTTTAGTTTTGTGCATGACCATCATGTCCTTAGCGGTGGATCCGCACTAGGTCCCGTTGACCTTTAAAATAAATGAAATCATATATAAACAGATTTACTGTATTGTTTATAATAGTAGTATGTTTAATTGCGTAACATCGCGTGTAGCGTGTCAGCAGTCAGCATTCAGCAGTCAGCGTGTGACAGCCCACAAATGTCGGGCTTGCGGCCGCGTTGCGCAACCTCGCGGGCTCTCGGGGCTCTCGGTATAACACTAATTGGGACCGCGCCTCCTCCTTCATTAGATATCGATTACGAATCAAATATTCATATTAAACATTGTTTACGTTTGTTATGCGTATTAACGAAATCGTAACTTCGTCATAAGACCGCGAGGAAAATATTGATTTTATGTAAAGGTAGTTTGTTAAATGTGACATCGTCAGAAGATAAACATAGTGGTTGACTTCCAATCGTAACTAAAATGTAACTTTAAAGTTAAATATATATATGTAAAGAATAACTAACTACATAACACCATGGAGGCCCAGTTCTAAAATTCTTTTACTTCTCAAATAATAATTGTGGATTCGATTAGGACTGGACTTGGTTTGTGTCCTACACGATGCGGGTCCCAATGGATGTAGGACAAAAACTTAGTTCTATTACTTGTATACATTAAAAAATCTCAGTTTCTCTATTCACACTTATTAAGATATTTCCTAAGAAAATAATAAAAGAAGTTAAGGTAATTACAAGTTAAGTACAGCTAAAGTGATAACTATGACATTTGCACCCGCGCGGTGTCGCACTCCGCCAACGACCTTGTCTCGCACCTGTTTTCATTACACTTGCTTACGAATGTATCGCATTTGGGCCTCACCTCTTTTTCTTGAAAGTTATACAAATAAATTACACAGTTTAATCCATAATGGCATGATAAATCTTAAGTCTAACTAAGAGCTACACGCAGAGATGTCATTTAGTGCTTATCTGAAATTAAACAAGATTTAATTCTGACCTAGTACAAATACGTATGTATGTTTTGTTATTGTTTGTTTCTTTTAATGGACAAATAGATAATGAGGTTTAATTATTAGTTATATATTCACAGTCATCTTTGAACGTCGGCTAGATTCAAAGATGACTCTGAATTAATATTAGATGGAATGTATAATGGATTACTAAGGGGCCAGTCGTGGCGCAGTGGCACATAGTGTGACTGTAAAGCGACTGGTTGTGGGTTTGATTCTTACTTCTCCCACAACACTTAATGTCTCGGATTCAGTCGGAAAGTGAAAAGTGAGTTTAAAAAAGATATAAATTAAGGAAAACTGATTTAAGGAAAATTGATTGTGTATGCACTGTATAATGCGCAAGGAAAAAAAATATTAAAGTGACTATCCTGCATTCCACAAGTTTACAATTCATTGTTATTTCAATGTTAATGTAAATAGATTTCATTTGATCTTGAAGAAAAAATGAATTACAACTATCTTATAAAACTTATCTTATAAAAACACAGTTGTCTCGGCCCCGCGTAACGCAACAACACACACAAAAACTAAACCAACTAGAAACTTCATTGTTCTGGTACATTTCTATAGGCACTATAGTCGATGTATATACTGCGTTCACTCACTTATTAACCGTTTATATCGAATTATACAGAATTGATATTAAGAGTTCAGCTTCAAGTTAATTATTGAGAAACGCTAACTTTATTATCCACCTATCGTTCAAACATTGTATGCTCACTTCTAGAACTCTTAAGCACTTTTTAATAGGAGCAAATAGCCACAAAAAAATTGTTAAATGCCATCGTCCAAACTTAGAGGCACAGTGGCACAGTGTGACAACGTCTTATTGTAAACGTGATCGGTTGCGGGTTCGATTGTCATCAATACAATCTTACACACTTTTAAACAAATTGTCTTTGGTTTGGTATTTTAAATAGTACTTTATAGATATCTGAATTGACAAAACTTTTTAAAGAACTCTGAAGAACTTCAGAGTTTTTAAGCTACAGTTAAAAATAAATGCATGCAATCAACGAATTAAAATATTTGATATTCATACTATTATAAATGCGAATGTCTGTGTGTTTGTCTGTCACGCTTTCACGGATAATCTACTGGTCCGATTTGGATGAAATTTAGAACGAAAGTAGCAAAAGTTACTGAGTCTAAAATAGGCTACTTATTTTTCAAAAATTAACCTCCTAAAGTTTGAAATAGGGGATGAATGTTTATATGAAAAATTGACCGCTTGACCGATTGTAGTGAATTTTGGTATAAATATAGTTGATAATCCAAGCTTGAAAATAGCCTACTTTATTTTTTACAAAAACCACCCCCAGAGGATTGCTATACAACGAAACAGCCATAAAGTTAGCGCGGCGAAGCCGCGAGCGGGCCGCTAGTTCAAATATACTTTTAAAAGCACATTTAAAATAACTTTTTGCAAACAAATTTATATATGTTTAATGTATTTAAAGATATTGTTATCAACGATATAACTTATATAATTTTATTATACAAGTAACACATCAATACCTGACTATAAATAATAAATAAATAGCTTCACGCTATATCCCGCACACAGCAGGGTAGGCAGAGGGAACCTAGTGTTAAGACACTCCGTTCCCCACTTTCCGCCGAATTCGGAGGCTTGCGTGTTAAGTGGCGGAACTTAACGCCGCGCTGTACCTCGACACCAGAGCGAAGAAAATGGAAATATAATTTCCACTCCTCGAGTGGGAATCGAACCCACAACCAGTCGTTTACAGTAACACTCTTGTGCCACTGGGCCACGACTGGCCACTAAATTTAGCAAGTAATGCTTATTCCCTAGATATGTTAGACGGTGACGTTATGAGGACTCTCCCTCGGTCCATAAACCCGGTGACGTCACCGTCTGGGCGTGACGTCACGGGCGGGCGGCGAGAGGCAAGTGGGTCAAGTTCTCACAAAGCTGAGGTGCAAAAGCTGCCAAGGTTAATGAGGCCGCGCCCCCGCCCCAGCCCCCGCCCGGCTTGTTAGCGCCGCGATTATGTCATTCTGTGGCAGTTAGCTAAGTACAAGTGTTGTTGCCAAAGTGTTTCACTTTTTAGAAGTATTAATTAAATGTATTTGGGAAGTATGCGATGTGATGATTGGTCGAACACGTAGCGAAGTGAGACATCGTTTTGGTTAATGCGACTCAAATTTCAGATATTCTTTGTTCAAATAAATTGTTTGTATCGTCAAATGAATAGAAAGCTACCACAGGTTCAGGAGGCAGTACTGCAAAGAAGCTGGTGAAAAACGGTCAACGGTTGCTGTATTCAATAACATATTAAAGTTACGATTGGTTATATAAAAGTTACAATCGACCCCCACCCCCAGAGGACTGTTTATAAATATTTAAAAAAAATATTAATTTTGCTTCTCCACTCTGGCGAAACTTAATGCCATGGGGTTTCCTACACCGTTCTTGGCGATTCTTGATTACATGCGATGGATTACCATCGCTTTGCTAACTGCACCTCAAATACCTAAACCTAGCTTGACATTCAGGAGGCAATTAGTAATAAATGTCTTAATGATCGAAACGTGAAGATCTACATATAACATTAATTAAAAAGATTTCTTTGCAAAAACAAAAAAATGATGTATCATATATGTTGTTATAAAGATGATACAATTGTTACGGTATTTATAGAAATATGTGATCATAGTTTTACAATTTATATCTATTGTATGTACTTATATGGGTGTATGCAATGCTGCAAGCGGACATGACTGGGCGATATATAAATACATATGTAAATTGTGATAAATAGGTAAATACAAGAAACTGAATATTCTGATGAAATTCTTCACTATAACACATAAGCGGCCAGTGGACTGATCGCCATAAAATTATTCCATAGGCGACACAAGACCTAATATTTTTTTAATATTTACTCGTATAATCGTTCCTAGATTTATGGTTATAAATAATTGTAATATATGTAATAAAATGTAGGAAGTATATATTTTGTATCAGTATTGTGTCACCGGCTATAACCTTGTAAAATAAATAGCTTCACGCTATATCCCGCACACAGCAGGGTAGGCAGAGGGAACCTAGTGTTAAGACACTCCGTTCCCCACTTTCCGCCGAATTCGGAGGCGTTAAGTGGCGTGTTAAGTGGCGGAACTTAACGCCGCGCTTTACCTTGACACCAGAGCGAAGAAAATGGAAATATAATTTCCACTCCTCGAGTGGGAATCGAACCTCAACCAGTCGTTTACAGTCACACTCTTGTGCCACTGGGCCACGACTGGCCACAACCTTAACCGGCTATAACCTTGTATTTTGCGCTATTCTTTGGTTCTGGTTCTCGCATCTCGTCCTCGTCTCGGCTCGTTGCGAAAGCATTTGTTTACGTCTGTGGAAAATTTCGAATTATTGACTATTTCTTTCCTTCTTCTAAAAGCCTCAAATGCGCGTCGAAGAAATATCTTGCAGAACGTTTAGTTCCATCAAATCAAACAAACATCCAAAAGTTCATAATTTTAAAGTAAACAAGTATTTCGACCTAATAAACGAACTAGCCAGAAATAGATTTAAAATTAATTTATACGCGGTCTCGACCCGTGTAGAACTATCGTCAGGTAATTTCTAGTACACGTTCCGATGGCAGCAATGGTCGGATCCTTTCAAATTTGGTTGGGCAGGGAGAGAACACTTGGGTTGCAAGCATCCTTGTTGTTAGTAGTGTTATTAATGAAATAGTTACAATTATGATTCATAATATAACGTCGATTCCAATTCAAGCCAATATTTATATTTGTATTATTAGTCACAGTGCGGAACTATTTTCCGCCATTAAGCATAAATATCTCTAAATAAGCGGAAAACATGGTCTTTCGAGCGTGAAGTTAATAAAATAATACTACTCATTTATATAAAATCCAACCAATACTTAATAATATTATCTTCCATTTGAAAAAAAAACAGAGTCATTTCAAGTTCAGCATGTTCATACAATAGCAACAAAGGCCTGGATTAAATTCATTAAGCATAATTACCTAATTCGTAACCGGTATTGCCGCTGTCGAGAGCTATTTAGAGATTGCAGCTTGTATTATAGTCGTCAATGCCGCGTATTGTAACTGCAGGAAGTGCGAGATTTCCGAGAGGACCTATCAGATCTGATCAGTGATTACTGACAATTATGTTTCTAATAATTGACATTGAAAATGTTACTTTTTTATTATGTTGTAATTATATATTTTAGATTTAAATTACTGATAAAATGTTACAATAGATTTAGCTCGTTAATGAAAGCGAATCATGGAAAAAAATTAACTTTTCTATGAGTGCGGATTCAAACGTTGCTGCTGATTATATAGTAATAATCATTTATTTATTTATATCTAACAATGCTTGGTCTTAAAGTAACACTTCGAAAGCGTGTAAATAATAAACATAAACAAGAAGCCATTGTTTGATTCCCACTCGGGGAGTGGTTATATTCAAAATATTTTAATTTCTTCGCTCTAGTGCCTAACACAAAGTACCAGTTCCGCTAGTTTAAGCGGCAAGTGGCGTGTCTTGACATTTGGTTCTCGGTTGCTGCAGCTGTTGACGTGGTTAGCTTTAGCTTGTCAAAGGTGTCTTTTCTTGTTTTCACTAATATTAGACATATTACGAAATCTTATAAATGTTATTGTAAATGGGGAACGGAGTGTCTTAACACTAGGTTCTGCCTACCCTGCTGTGTGCGGGATATAGCGTGAAGCTAAAAAAAAAATGTAAACATTCGACTGAGTGGATTTAAGTAGTAGTCCCTCACAGTAGCATGAATATATGCATTCATGTCATTCAAGTCGGCTCGCACAATATGGCAGTGATACAGTCGTAACTCTTTGTAGACATGTTTGGTCCGCACTCACATTTGCCGTATATGGGAGGGAACTTTAAATGAACGACGCGACGTTACGAAATTATTTTCTTGTCAGTTACATTGAGTAGGTACGAGTGATAAATGACTTGTAAATAATTATGTTATTTTTAAGTTTTGAACGAAGATTTTTTTAAAAGCATTAATAACAAGTAGTTTTTTAGTAATTTTAAATTATTAATTGGCTTAATAATTAGCTAGAATTTAACTTTTATATTGCTTTAAGTCAAATATCATAATGACAATGTATACTGTGGAGGTTACAATATGATACAAATAGACGTCACCGCTAAGAATCGTAAAAGGCAAGTACTCGTGTACATAAACACAAAGTAAAAGCAATATTTATCGCTTTTCCCGCATTTTCGCTACGCATATTATGGCAACCGGAAAGAGCCTAATGCCACTTTTCTCACTTCTTTAAAACTTACTAGTGAGAAAGAAGTGTCTTTCTTCACTTTCGTCCTGACATTGCGTGTTAAGTGACAAGTGAACACCGCCACTTGCCTTACCAGATTTAATTATCTAAAATAATTTATTTACAGTCATTGCTTTGAGTGAGCGTTGAACCCCATAACCATTTACTTTCAAACGCAGTCCCATTGCACAACAATGGCTTCATATATTGGTAAATTATGGTATTATGTAATATTTTATATAATAATGATTATATTTTGTGAGTAGGTACTTGTGTTTCAATAGCAATACAGATTAAAAAGCTTCAATCTGATAAAAGCTGTCACGACACCATACTACTTGTGTGTAATTAAGTTGTTGATGGAACTCGATAACATTTAATTAACCTACTTACATAGTTTCGAGCGTTTAGAGTGTCCATATAGTGCATGGCTTGTCAGGGATCCTTTGATAAATATTATTTGTGGAAAGTAATTTAATTTTACAATACGGAGTATTTTTATTTATAATACACTAGTGGCACGTTCGCGGCTTTGCCTGCGTGAACTACACAACTATTTCACTATAGGCAAGCACCGCCGAGCCGACAACAGATTAGAAACCTCTAAAATTATTAGTGTTTTTAAATTTATGTTTTTTTACTATTATATGCATGTATTATACATATAAACCTTCCTTTTGAATCATTCGATCTATATAAAGAAATCACATCAAAATCCGTTGCGTGGTTTTGAAGATCTAAGCATATATACATACAGACAGACGCGGGAAGCGACTTTGCTTTATATTATGTAAAGATTATATATCTTCTCTCTTCATTTTCCACTAGGAGACATTATTACATTGGTCTTTC
The DNA here is from genome assembly GCA_019049465.1 of Dryas iulia moderata. Taxonomy (NCBI): domain Eukaryota; kingdom Metazoa; phylum Arthropoda; class Insecta; order Lepidoptera; family Nymphalidae; genus Dryas; species Dryas iulia. The sequence goes on from CM032429.1 coordinate 1,333,998, forward strand.
TGCGTATTTTTTCCGCCACGTCAGCAACTAAACTTACTAAGCTAACTAAAAAACATTGAAAACTGGAGAACATAAAGTTCTATCACTAGGTGGACTCTGTTCACCTTGCTTATAGCAAGGTGAACCGTAAGAAGCGTGACAGTAAGAAAATATGTAGATAAAATAATAAAATATTCAAATTCGTTAGCAAGTCCGCGTGACTGTTATATTTGATACGTGATCTTTACACTGGGAAGTATGCAACAAGTAATATTAGCTGCTTAATGCTGGTTACTTTCATATTTTGAAGGTTATTATTAATTTTAAAAATCTAAGTATAATCTAACTGTGTACATTGTACATCGTATCGTATATGTGTCATGTGACGTAATCGACTTGAAGATGTTAATCCAAATATAACAAAGAGAGCTCACTGAATTTTAAGCGCAGTTTCTTCATCTCAAATTTTCATATATTAACTTAGGGGAGACGATGGGGATTCATTTACACAACTTACACCAAAAAATGTGGCATGTATCTCCTTATTTCAAATAAAACTATTTGACTTGTCTATAGAGTAGAACTTGAAGAGCGAGACGAAATGTTTAAAAAAAATAGTTTTGCTCCTTTGGCACAGACTGGTATACGTTTGATTCCCTATTTCATATACGAGTATAATATCATCGTCGTTCATTTAAAAAATTGAATTTAAAATATCAAAATATTGCAAAAACTGGGGAAACGTTAATTAATACAATAACCTATTAGGTTGTTTTTTTTTTTTTTTTTACCTTCACGCTGTATCCCGCACACAGCAGGGTAGGCAGAGGGAACCTAGTGTTAAGACACTCCGTTCCCCACTTTCCGCCGAATTCGGAGGCATTGCGTGTTAAGTGGCGGAACTTAACGCCGCGCTTTACCTCTGATACCAGAGCAAAGGAAATAAAAATATTAAATATTTCCACTCCTCGAGTGGGAATTGAACCCACAACCAGTTGTTCACAGTCACACGTTCGTGCCACTGCGCCACGACTGACCTCGTTTATTGGTCTGGCCTACTAGGTTATTATTTATACATATACTAGTAAGTATCGTCCACTCGCTGTGCTGTCACTTGTCGACTGCCTCATCGTTTATTCACAAGGGTGCAGCTCCTCGGACAGGTGTTCTTCCATGCTTGTAGTTTCCGTGCGACTCTATTAAGTAAATTGCCGTTCGTTTAATATTTACTCGTGTCACTGGACACCGCGAACAATCACTTCCAATTTTATATTGTTTGTGTCACATGAAACGTTAGGATTTTTCAAAGGAGTTACATTTGATAAATTGATTACAGTACTTTTTTAAGTTAAATATAATAAATTGAATGCTATTCTATATATTTAATTATAATTTAATAGGCATATAAGCATTTAACGATTTATAGTTCATTTTTTTGATACGCCTTTTCCCGTATAGCATTTAAAACCTAGAACCTAATCTACGCATTGTCTACCACACAACTGTGATAGAACTTTTGGCTGCGTTTTGTCTAACTATTGCAAGGAAATGAAAATAATTTGAATGTAATCATTCTTCTACGTGATAATCGAACCTACAACCAATTGCATCTAATGATACGCGATCCTTTTAGTATATTTTTAATATTTATTTAAATGCAAATGTTTGCTCTATTTATATAGACAATATTGGAATTCGATCGTAGTATTAAATATTAAGTAAAAACTAGGTGTAATAAGAAAAGAGCACATTGTTATTGCGATAAAAGTTTATTTAGGAATAATAAAAAATACAAAATATGAGTATTAAGTAGACACTGCGTTACGGAACGGTAACCCTTGTAACATGCACATACTTACTTATGTATAGAGTATATTAAACTCCAGTAATAAAGTGTATTATTAAAGTGTAACAATTATTTCTTAATAATATATTTAAAAAAAGGTTTGGTTAGTTAGAATCAAAGTATATTACATAGGTTTTCAATATCACAAGTGCTATATACCGAGCTTTCATAGGTTGACAAGTCGAATGCATATAGGTATACATATCAATAATATAAACAATTTGTTTCATTCATGTAAATCACTGTTCCCAACCAGTGATCCGCAGAGGGCATAAACTGGTCCGCGAACGATTTTAAATTTAGCGGATGTTACGCAAAGTTATACAACTCATAACTCATCTAACTGCAAAATGTCAGAAACTGCGAGGATTACACACATAGTGGTCCCTGCTACTAAGAGTAATGTAAAAGTGGTCCCTGATCAAAAAAGGGTTGGGAACCCCTGATGTAAAGGATTAAACGTTCAAATATGTATTTTCGGCTCATCAATTAATTCACCCTTGGTACAGATATTATAACAGAGTTTTCAGCTACTAATTGTATATTTGTAATTGTGTGTTACATTATAATGTTGTTTGTGAAGTCTCAGCTTGTTACCGACGTGGTAGGCCTCAGCAGGCGCGTGAGCATCGTCTGCGGCGCGAGAGGCGCGCGGGACAGGGCGGCGCGCCCTCGCCTGCTGCCTGCTGCAAATTTATATTACAATTATACACCAAATACATATGTTATCAGTGGCCATATTAAATTACAAATCAAATGTTAAGAATTAAGTTTCAGTTTGAATGGTTACACACAAACAGTTTTGAAAATGAAAGAACCTTTTTTTTTTTTTTTTTTTTTTTTTTATACTTTATTGCACACAAGGATATAGAATACACAAGAGAGATACAAACATAGATAATTAAAATGTATGCAAAGGCGGTCTTATTGCTTTAAGCAATCTTTTACAGACAACCTTTGGTGACGAAAGGACTAATTATAATAAAAAAAAGGGGAATAGCGTCGATCGGTGCACATATTACATAAACGATATTTACAATAAATAAACGTAAACTCATTCATACTATAATATAATAAAATATATAAATATACATTATCTACACACATTTACATACAAATATAAAAATACATATACCTACATAAATACATTTACATACATACATAAACAAACAAATACATATACCTACACAAAAATATCGATATATTTAAATAGACATACTTATCTATATATAACGAAACATATACATGAATAGATAGGGATAAATCAATGTTTTAAGTTAAGTAGATGCTCTTTTAGACGATTTTTAAACGTATTAAGAGATTTTGAATGTCGAACTTCTGTAGGAAGCTCATTCCAAAGAATGGCAGATTTCACAGTGAAGGAATTGGAATAGAATTGAGTAGAACAGTTGGGTAATTTAAGTAGATTGTCACTACGTGACCGTAGCTCCAGATGCAACATAGAATCCGAACCGAGAAAACAAAACCGTTCTTTTAGGTATGAGGGAGCAAGAGGATTATAAAGGATCGAAAAGAGGAGTGTGAGCATACGGAAATTACGGCGAAGTCGGATAGGAAGCCATCCAAGCTGACGACGATGGTCGGAGACATGATCATATTTGCGTAGATTAAAAATAAATCTAATACATAAATTTTGTAACCGCTCTAGTTTGTTCAATTGTTCCTCAGACAAGTCTGGGTAACACGAGTCAGCGTAATCCAGAATCGGTAACAGTAGTGAATGAGCTAGAGTAGTTTTCGTTTTAATTGGTAGAAAATATTTCCACCGTCTCAAGGATCCAATCGTAGCAAATATTTTACGGCTAACCTCTGCTATCTGCGCTGACCAAGATAGTGAATTGTCCATAACAATTCCGAGGTTCTTAGTGGTGGCACTAAGGTTCAAGTCGATTCCGTTAAACTGGATAGCAGGAAGATGATTCCAATCCAGTTTTTTTAGTTGTTTGTTGCTACCTATAATACTGACTTGAGACTTGCTAGGATTGATAGTAAGGCCAAAGGAACTGCACCACCTGCTAACATTTTGTAAATCTACGTTAATTAAACGGATAGCCTCACCTACATCAATCGACGGGGTGGCTAGATAAATTTGTAAGTCGTCAGCGTAAAGATGGAAGGAAGAGGAAAGGGTTTGGGTAACTGTGTTAATAAAAACAGAGAATAGGAGAGGAGAAAGGACACCTCCTTGGGGGACACCAGCAGAGGGGGAGCAAAAGGAAGAAGATTTGTCATTAGCTTGGACGTACTGTTGCCGCCCGGATAAATAGCCCCTGAACCATTCAATGGCTTCAGATGAGATATTTATCGAACGTAAAACTGCAATCAATAGGTCAGTATCTACGGTGTTAAATGCGTTGCTGAAGTCGAGCAGAACGATAACTGTAAGATTTTGCTTGTCCATATTAGACCTAATGTCATCACAAACCTTAATTAAAGCAGTGACTGTGCTATGCCCAATGCGAAAGCCAGATTGAAACTGAGATAAAATATGATTAGCTAATAGATACTGATTTAGCTGCTGAAAAACAATACGTTCCAAGACTTTTGACAGGAAGGGAAGTATTGAGATTGGACGGTAATGGGAAAAGGAACTAGGGTTTTTGGACTTAGGTATAGGAATAATGCGGGCAATGCGCCACGCGCTAGGGAAGGAATTTGTGGAAAGGGAAAAATTAAGTATGTGGGTAATAATTGGAGCTAATACTTTTATGGGTAAGATGAGCATTTTCCTATTTATACCGTCGTAACCAGGAGCATCAGATTTTATGGCAAGAATGTGGTTATTTACTTCAGCTTGGGTAGCTAGATTAAAATTAAAAGGGGTCACTGTTGGGGAAAGAAAGGTATTAATGAGATTTAATGTATTTCTCTTAGTCATGTCGTCCATCGGTGTTATAGATGCAAAGTGCCTATTTAAGGCTTCAACGTCGAGGTGGCGATTCAAATCCTGACGATGCCGGCCGATACCAAACGATTCCAGAAATTTCCACGTTTTACGTGGGCTTAAATTTTGCAAATTAAGTTCAATGTAGTTACGTTGTGCGTCTCTGCATACTCTATTACATCGATTACGCAGGCGCTTATACCTTAAAAGACTCTGGTCATTGGGATTATGTTTATATTTGGATTTAGCCAAATTTCTTTTAGACATCAACAACCTAATTTCCGGAGTAAGCCATGGTGCAGGTGTGTGTTTTAATTTAATGGGCCGAAAAGGAGCATGTTTGTCATACAGCTCAGTTAAAATAGAATTAAAAATCTCTAATTTGGAATCGATAGTTGCGGCATTAAAAATGGTGTTCCAATCTATTTTATTAAGATCAATCATAAAGTCGTCATTGTTAAAGTTTTTAAAACTGCGTCGCAATACAATTGTCGGTTTTACCTTAGGAGGACGGATGTTGTAAGACAGATACATTAAATCATGGTAGGAAAAGGCTTCGGCGGGAAATTGGCCATGGGTCTTTACGTGATCAGCGGAGGAAACAATTATCAGGTCAAGTTGGGACGGAGCACAATTAGGGAAGAAATGTGTAGGATTCGACGGGAGTAATTTTAGGTTAGAGCCATCAATTATGTTTAGCAATTGTTTCGCACGTGAATCGTTTTTCATTATACATGTGTTGAAGTCACCAAGTATAATAGTATGATCCACAATAGGAACATATTTTTCTAGCATAGTCTCCAAAGCGTGAAAATAATCTATGTGTAGTGAAGGACTATAAAAAACACCAAGTAACAGTTTTGAACGACCAAGTAAAACTTCAATAAAAATATGCTCAGCAGTTTCTGAATATTGCGTAGGGGATTTACTAATAATTGTGAACGGTATGTGGTTGCGGATATATATGGCTACACCGCCGCCACCCTTACCTGTGCGGTCGTTTCGTATGAGATGAAAGTTAGGTATAGTAAAGGATGAGGAAGGAAGAGAAGGCTTCAGAAATGTTTCGGAGATTAAAATTGCATGGGTATTATCGCAGCGGAAAGTGTCTAAAAGGTCAGGGTAATGGGCAGGAACGCTTTGGGCGTTGATGTGTAGTACATTGAAATTTTTTGGGAAATTGGAAAAAGTATCCTGGAGGAGGGTGGGAAGAGGCGTGGAAGTACTATGAAAGCTGACGTCCGTGGAGGATAAAGAGCAAAATGAATCGTCTTTAGAATTACGCAAAGTGCTAGCAAACATTATAAGAATATTAACACAATATAAAAACTATTATAAAAAAATATATATATATGTATTTATATAAATGAATGAATAAAATTAATAATAATAATATATATAATAAATAATAATAATATATAGTATATATAATAGGTATAATAATAAATAAAAAAGAAATAATAATAATAATAATACAAAAATAATAATAATAACAATACAAATATATGTATAAATAAAAATAAAAATATTTGTATATGTACAATGAGACATTAGCCATCCGTCACCACCAGCAGTAGTAAAAGAAAAAAAGAAATAGCATAAGGCAGACACAAGAAGGAAAATAGAGTAAAAGTTAAATAAAAGCAACTTTCACACACTGTGTGTGTAACATTCAAGTTTTTACAAAACCGTCACAAAATGAGCTTAAAAGGAAATACACACAAAGTCAATAAGGATAGACTTCCTACTAAAATCAAAAAACTACTTTCTAGGTTTGTATGTGGACTTTAATCCACATACAAAAGAAAATAAAAAAAAAATACTACATCAAAATAAAAATAAAAAAAAAATAAAAACAAAAAACCTTTTACAAAATAAACCAACTAAATGTAATAAAAAACCACTACACTCTTTTTCTTAAATATTCACCAAAACTGCGATTTGTTGTATTTTACAATCAAAGAAATTACATTTACGTTGTGTATTTTAACGCTTCTCTGGTATTTCTGAAAAATCTGGACTATCACTACATTTTCCTATTAATGATCAACATAGACGAAAATAATGATCCCAACCTTCACCTCAAGCAATCAGTACCAGCTCTGACTCTGCCCACATAAAATTACAACATCACTAATTATATTTTAATTGAACAAATTCGTACATGTGTATAGTTTACCAGCGCGAGTCCCGACCGCGCGACCTTGCACTTTATGAATTGAGTTCCGAACGCACGTATAACAAATATACATCTGACGAGTAGTCAGGAAACGTAAGCGATTGAAGTAGCTAATCATTTTTTGTTGGTACAAGATTATTGGTAAATGCCTATAAGTATAATTAAATGTAAACGAATATGAGATAATATTATCATTATAAATGAGTAAAGGATTAACATTTAAATCAATGTTTACAAAAATTAGAGTTTGAAATCTGATCTAGCTAAGTTTTGTATAGAGATAAAGTAGAAAGTCATGCCTCAGCCAGTCGTGGCCCAGTGGCGCAAGCGTGTGACTGTAAACGACTGGTTGTGGGTTTAATTCCCACTCGAGGAGTGGAAATTATATTTCCATTTTCTTCGCTCTGGTGTCGAGGTAAAACGCGGCGTTAAGTTCCGCCACTTAACACGCAAGCGGGGAACAAAGTGGAGAACACTAGGTTCCCTCTGCTTACCCTGCTGCGTGGACGATACAGTGTGAAGCTAAAAAAAGAAAAAAGTAAAGTAGAAACTGAAAGCTATTATTATTTGTGGTCCTTCAGAAATGCATTAAATTAATCAAATAAATATGTACACTACCATGTTTTTGACATATGCTTGTTATCACATGCACTAAAGTGTACTTTACCCGTCAACAGGACTTACTTAGTACAAATGTAATAAACGAAATACTCAAGTTCTTAGATATACAAGTGGAAATGGTAAAGAGAGCGACTTTTTTATGTCCAACTCAAGCCCAAAGCTAACGCCCAATAGCAATAATTGATTTTTAATCCCAAAAATTGCAACCTTATGTTTATCTAGCAATCAATTTTATGAGTAAAGTAAAGGTAGGAATATGAAATATTCATAACATACGTTCATACTCTTCATACCCAACATGACAAAATTTTGATATTTTAAGTTACAACTTTTTTAATATTTTTATGTTAGGATTTATTTGGTTACTGTTTAATATATTTTCTATGTACATTAAAATACAAACAAAATATTGAATTGATACAACAAAAGAGACGTCTGATGTAATAATATCAGCGCGTCCGTTTATTATGGTATGTACGGCTTCAATCCCATTTGTCACTAAGACGCTTTATTAGCGCTAATCACGCCAACGCGACACGACACCTAAATATTGATTGCAGCTACTACTACTTACTACATGATATCTGTTGTGCCACCTGATACATTATAGTGTAAGGAATCTAGTATTTTCAATTTACATTTAATTAAGTTATATTTGTTTTTTTTATTAACACAAAGTATGTGCAATTTTATAAACATGGAACGCGAAATGCTATTGCCTCGTCTACTGTTATTCTTCCGACTTATTCATACATGCTATTTAAAAGCGCTTAGGCCTTATTCTTATTTATAAGAAATACCAAATTATTTTCCATTACGCAAATTCTATAATAAATTTGAGTATAATTACACAAGTGCGTTAAAAAGTTTGTTGAACCCAAACGTTCAATGTCAGTCGTATCCCGAATAAAATATTGATGAATGCCCCATGGCCTATGAAAATGTAACAATATAGTATACACTCTAAAAGCGTACACCGTACTGACGGGACTGACGTCACTGACAGGCCGCGGCTAGCAACAGAATACCTTTAGTTTTATTGCTCTTGATACCATCAGAATGAATATATGTATGATATAATAATAATATATTTGGAGTTATGGCCGATCCATCTACTGATATTAATGTGTTCGAAATGAATTAAAATATATGAATATTAATAGTAAATGAGCAGTAATCTTATAAAAAAATTGTGGATAGTGCCTTGTGGATAATGGTGATCAATGGGACAACGGTGTCTGTAAACGCGATTAGTTGTGACTTAGAAACACTCTCGGGGCGATTGTATTTAAATTATTTTTCAATAGAAGAAAATGAAAAACTGAGAAATGTGTTGAAACTAGATTCTGCGTTCTGCTATACGTGCTATATGGGAGAAGCATTAAGGTATAAGCTGTAAGTTTTAATATCAAAATTGTTTGTGAAATAGAAATGGCAATCGTCATTATTTTGTACGAAATATTTTATATCTTTATGTAAAGTAAGGCAAAGTAAGGCAAGAATTTATTAAACATATCACTTAAGATTTTAAAAGGTGATGTTATGCAAGTTTTGAGTAGAAATAAATATGGTGTTGTTTGCGCAGGTGAGTGCAGAGTGGAGACATCACGTGAATACTAAATGTCGAGCCAATTTGTTGTAATCGAAGAATATTCATAATATAATTTGACAAACTTTATACAGTATTGAAAAATTGCTGATAAGAATTACGCAATGTAGACTCCCCACGAGGCTTTTAGAAGTTTAACAAAATGAAAACTTTCTTACTAAATCGCGAATACAAATTATTATAAATTAATTATTATAAAATAATTATAAATATATTCTTTTTTATGTTCCTCCTATTTATAAAATAATTATAAATATATTCTTTTTTATGTTCCTATTTTTAAGTGTGCTTTTTTTTATGGTATCAAGGAGGCAAACGAGCAGAAGGCCCACCTGGTGTTAAGTTATGGATGCGTTGCCAGCCTCGGGAATGTAGGAGGGATGGAGGGAGGAAGGATGGGAATGGTGGGAATAGGGAGAACTGGCTTACATGCCATCGAGCCGGAACACATCATCAGATGTTTGGCGGTCGTCTTTGACATGATAGTGGTCACGAGCCAGTCGGAGAACGAATCTCCTACCACCAAGCTACTGGGTTACCCGACTTTTACGAGGTGCTACCCAGCGGTGGGGGGAATTGTATTTTAAACCCGTCCCCCACAAGCAAAAGGCCATTTTTGAGGCAATTGCTCGATTTTCTTAGTTTTAAGAGACTTTGCGTGTCTTATTGCGAAACCTAACGCCGCGCTTTGCCTTTCAAGAGAATGGAATTGAAAATAACATAAAAATAGACATTGCTCTGAGAACATATAAGATTTTTTTTTAATTAATGTATACTTTTTACATAAAAATTACTAAGAAATGAATTTTATAAGTTTTATAGACGCATTTCTTCTACGACCGCTATGTACATAGTTATGTGTGAATGCCAAGGACGGTTATATCACTGCTATTTATTTCATTATAAATACTATTGTAATGTTATACATAGTTATATTATATTAATTGTTTATTAATAAAATAATATTATAAATCTAATAATAATAAATAAATAGTGTACCATAATTGGTACCTATGCGATTATACCTGAGACAATTTGTAACGATTTTAGGTGGCGAATTTTACGTTTTAACAAATTCTATATAATTTTTAATAAATGTATCAATGTTCTTTTAGCAATGATTGATTGATTGAATTATATTTGAAATAAACATATTGGTTTCTTTAGTTTACATAGACAAGGTGCTGTGAAAGTTGCTGTACATGAAATGTGGTCAAAATGATAGAATATACATAGAGCGTAGTGATGTGTGATGAATAATAACTTAACTTATATGATAAAGTTCTTTATAACTTCATGTTTAACGTAAAATTTGTAAAAAAAACATTATAAAGTTTCTCTAACGAAAAGTTTTTAATCTAAATCTGTTTTTAACGAAGAAATTGTATTTTTTTTTGTTTACTAGTATCTGAAGATAAGAAATCTATACAATACATATGTAGACACATTTGAATCTGTGATGAAATGTTTTTATTTTTTGTTTCAGGTACGTTGTTCAAGATAAACGTTGGTTTTGCGTCGAAATTCATGCCACGTATCTATTTTAAGTTTTTGTAAAATGTAAGTATAGACTGTTTACTTTTAAACTGAACTACACTTTATCACAATAAATGCATATTAGGTGTTTAGATGATACACAATGAAACGCAAATTTCTCATTACTTACTCACTAAGTGATCAGAAAAAAATATATAAGATAATAATAATGGGAACTAAAAAAATGTCTTTGAAGTCTAACTACTGCAATGAGAGCAATTAATAATAACACGGCTACATAGATATAATCAGATATAAATACGTAGCACGATGTGGCGGTAGGTATGAATGGGTGTGGTACAGTGAGTGGTAGAGTGTGATATATACAACGCGCCTCACTCCAACAGCACGCACGCGGCGTTAGCGGAGCTGTGCGTCGCGCGTGTGTGTGTGCGTGTGTGAGTGTGTACGTACCAGCACGGTGCGCGTGCGCTCCTGGTATCCGACGCCGCACGTGGCGCTGCACGCCGACCACGAGCTCCACTCGGATAGCACGCACGCGGCGCTGGCGGAGCTCTGCGCCGCGCGCGTGTGTGTGTGCGCGTGTGTGTGCGCGTGTGTGTGTGCGTGTGTGAGTGTGTACGTACCAGCACGGTGCGCGTGCGCTCCTGGTATCCGACGCCGCACGTGGCGCTGCACGCCGACCACGAGCTCCACTCGGATAGCACGCACGCGGCGCTGGCGGAGCTCTGCGCCGCCGACTGCGGGGGCTGCGGCGCGCCTGTCAGATAATTACTTCATTAGTACGTGACACGCTAATATATACCACCCAGTGTCTGTCAGTCAGATGATATATTACGTAAGCCCTTTATGAATTATAACAAAATCTGTTACGGATACCAGTTCGATTAGGGACTCTGGTGGGTTATATATGTCCCGTATACCATCCGACGACTTGGACCTTTCTCGCCATCGGGAGCAACTGGCTCGCAATAAGTCCTCTGCTGCGCTCGTCCCTTACAAAATGGTGCCCCAGTGCTGTCCCGACACCACCCATATTTGATGTTCTATAGGAACGAACCTAGTATCAACCCCCTGTGGAACACCACCCGACACCTCCCACTCATCACTGACCCACCGGAAATGTAAGCCCGAGGGCCACGTAAATGTCTATATATACTCTTGAAAGCAATTCTTACAACTGATATATTCAATTAGAAAGCAAAAGTTAAAAAAAAACAGGAAAATAACTTTTAAATAATTATTTAAGAGTTAATATATATATTACTAATAGATATACTTTTTCATTAATGTCGTCTAATTCTTGAATATTTACTCAGAATTTACATAACTATATCAAAATTAACATAATATTTAAATGATTGCAAAATGTATAATATCCGTAGAAAGCATTACGATTAATGACCGCCATTTGTATAACACTCGTTAGCCTCTAGCGAAGATACATGATGCTTCTTGTTGGACGTGTAGTGTAATTCATTTAAATAAATGTTTTTACCTATATCGTATAGCCATTATAATAATGTATGCAAATTTAAATCTTTGATCTGCATATACATATTTCTCACACCGTGTAAAGTAAATTTAATTTCTAGAAAACACCAAGAGAGAAGACTATCGAGGATCAAATCATTCTATCCTCTACATTTTGCCGTACACATATCTGGTTATCATAGTGATGTTTTACTGCGCACTTATTATCCATACCTTTTGTTATTTAAATTTAATACAGTAATTATTTATTATTTTACTTATTACTTGAAATTCAGACTTAACTTACATATTATATGAATACATAAATAGTTCCTATGAGCTCGTTAAAAAAAACAGCATTTTGTAAATTTTATAACTTTTTTTTTTGCTTCACGCTGTATCCCGCACACAACAGGGTAGGGAGAGGGAACCTAGTGTTAAGACACTCCGTTCCCTACTTTCCGCCGCATTCGGAGGCATTGCGAGTTAAGTGGCGGAACTTAACGTCGCATAATACCATATAATATAATTTTTCAACTAAACAGATGTCTCAGTCGAATTCGTATTTATAACATAATGTCACTATTTAGACAATTATGTATCATACTATACTTAAGGGTGTCACATATACACTTACCAGCCAGAGCAGGCACGATAGAACTAATGCTGAGTCCAGGGTAGTTGGACGAGGCTACCGGCGCGGCTTGGACGCCTGGAACCACTCCTGGAGCTGCTCCACCTAATAGAGTTAAAATAAAAATAAAAACACATATTAATACTTGGGGGCAGTCGTGGCGCAGTGGCATAAGAGTGCGACGGTAAACGACTGGTTGTGGGTTCGATTCGCACTCGAGGAGGGGAAATATTTAATATTTTCATTTTCTTTGCTCTGATGTCGAGGCAAGGCGCGGCGTTAAGCTTCGCCACTTAACACACAATGCTTCCGAATTCAGCGGAAAGCGGGAAACGGAGTGTTTTAACACTTTGTGTTCCCTCTGCCTATCCTGCCTTAATTATTGGTTAATACAAATATTATCAGATATATGTGAGATGATGTCGTCGCGCAGAAGGACAGCGTGTGATTGTAAACGCGATGGTTGTGCGTTCGATTACCGCTAGGGGAATCTTTAAACTTTCATTTCTTCACTCTGATACCTAAAACAAAGCACGTCCTTGCGTTCCACCACTCAACACGCATTTCTCGATTTCGAGTGCAAAATGGAGGACGGAGTGTTTTGGCACTGAATTCTTAACTACCCAGCTATGAGTATGCGGAAAAAACGTGAAGCTGTAAAATGTACGATTATATAAACTAATAAAAACATTACATATCTGATAATATCCACATTAACTATTTTAATTCACACATAACATTATATCGAATGACAAACATATGTATATACGTTTCATAATAAAAATGTGTACTTCAAGCACATAATACGATAATACATACATAATACGACGACACAAAATTAAACATTACCAACTCATATAAAAAGTTGCCAAGTCAAAGTTTAAGGCGAAATTTCTTAGAACAAAGCTTATACGTGTAACTAATTTGAAGAAACGCTCTTGTTCATCAAAGTTGTTCGTTCCTTTAATCTAAGTAAACAGCTGCTCGCAGCGTTTACATCCAACCTCGGTAATGGTTAATAAGCGGTAATTCATTAGCTCAGCGCTAGTCGCTACCGGTGCCGGTTTGTTTATCACTACGAATACCTCGAAACTAATGTATTACATGGATTATATACAATCTGTTCTATGATTCAACGTGCGAAATTCTGCTTCGAACTAAATAGTTTACCTTTACAAGTGTGAGGAAAATTGATGTTATATTGAAATTCCGCACTGGTAGTCTAAATTATGTGTAGTGTAATTTAATTAGTCTAATGATTTTAGACGCTAATTAGAATGGTCAGAGTTTTTTGTACATTTTCCCTTTGTTTTAATGCTAAAAAATATATATTTTCTATAATTTGACAAAGGACATGAAACTCTTAACTTTCCCTTGTAAATTCTAACATTTTTGTGGTATAATTATTGTTATTTTAAGAAAATATAACCTATTTATTAATTTTACCATTTCAAGTATAAAAGATTCATCCAGGGGACGTGGGTGATCGTGATTCTCAAATGAGGTCATCTAATGATGTCACTAACCTAATTATAAAAAGTGATCTAAATAAGGCGCGGACGGACCCCGGCGGCGGACAGACGAGCATACTCGGCATATCATGAATACTCGCGATGCTTATTCCTTGTTGTAGACTATATAATTGAGGCTAATTTAATTATGCAATTATCATTTGTTTCACTTTTCGAGAAAATTGGCTTGAAATTTAAAACTACTTGAAATGTACGGGCACTTATTGTATGAATCACGTTACCTTGTCTTTAAAATTATTAAAAATACTAGCGGCCCGCTCTCGGCTTCGCCGCTTGAACTATGTAACTGCTTCGTTATATTGCAACCCTCGGGGATGGGTTTATGAAAAAAAAAGTAGCCTATGTTTAAGCTTAGAGTATCACTATATTTATGTCAGAATTCGGTATGCCAGAATTCGGAAATTATAGTCCGTCAAACGGTTTAGACTTTTCATATAAACTTTCATCCCCTATTTCAAACCATTAGCAATTGATTTTTAATAAAAATAAGTAGCCTAGGTTAGACCCAGTAACTTTTACTAATTTCCTTCTAAGTTTCATCCAAATCGGACCGGTAGATTAGCCGTGAAAGCATGACAAACAAACACAGATTTTCGCATACATAATATAAGTATGAATAACATTCTTTATGACCAAAAAAATGTAATCTTCTAATGTACAATGTATTTAACGAAGGTTTAGAATAGTCATCAGATATATGTACGTAGTAGCAACAAAGTTGCTTAAAAGTTACAGAGGTAGGGTAAGAACATTAAGGAACTTTATTATCCAGAGCTTTTACGTGACACGACTCAAGGCGTGTTCATTTCAATAATTACAAGTAATTCAATGATTTTAAAGTTCAACTTATATTCTAAGTATTCTAGAACGAGGCTATTTGCTTCCGACTTACTGACTCAAGTGCTCAAGTACTTGTGTACTGCGTCGTCTCACTATATCCCACTTGAGGACCGCGTCCATCGAAGAATTAAAAGATTTAAACTAAACCTCATCACTTAGCACGACAGTTGTCAGTTAAGATTAAGTAAGCTTCAAATAAGGAAGAAACGATATTTCAGTCTCTTGCATTTATTGATGTATTAAAATGTATATTATAGTTGATATTGACCTTCATTGTAGGGCTAATAACAAGTAAATAACCTGACTAAATGTTCATTATACGTGCGTTTTTCTCACGGAAGTATTTAAATTTAAGCGTATTTTCGTACTGCTTGTTTGACACGTAAAGCACGATGTTGGGATCAGTTCAGCTTCACCCAACACACAAGATCTCTCAAATAGAGAGAAAGTAAAACAGAGAGAAAACAGTTTATTGCACTATCTATTCGTAGATTATCTCTGTATACGTTAAATATGAAGAGTCATATAAAAATATTACACATAAAAAAAACATTTCTATAATACAATTAGGCATTAAAACTCATAATATAAATAATAATAAGAGTCAATGTAATATCCAAATAATGTGCTTTACACAATAAACATATTCAATTTTAAATGTACAATTTTTATGTTAAACAAATGACTTTGTATGCAAAAAGCAACATAAAAATGAGTAGTTACTTTTAATATCTGCTTTTCAAATGTCAGTCACGAATCCGTGAGTGTTAATAATGAATGTTTGTCAATAACTGGTCAAGGACGGCTTATGCGATGGAGGGAATCTTTTTATGACAGATTTTACTTTTAGTGCACGTAATTACAGGTAGTTCTATTTTATTGGTTTATTATGGATAATAGGACACTTCAGTGTTATCTGCACTAATATTATTAGGTATTATTGATGTGGGTTTAGATTGATAACTTGCGTAATTGAGATCCATCACCCAACACGCAATCAGAGTGAAAGTCAAATAGTCATAGTCAAAAAAGAAGTCATCTGCTTCATTTTTGAGCTTCATCAGCTCGTATTATAGTAAGGGAATTTATTATAGCTTCACGCTTTTCCCTCATAGCAGGGTATTTAGTGAGAACCTAATATTAAGACCCACCGTTCTTTCCATTTCGCCCGAAATTGCGTGTTAAGTGAGGAGACTTAACGCCACGCTTTGCCTTAGGTACAAAAGAGTGGAGAAATGTAAATAAATTTAAATATTATCATTTCCCCGGCTCAAAATCAAATCCAGAAACGTCGCGATTACAGTTAGATGTCCTCGAATAATTATGAGAAACATAATACAAAACATGCATAGGTACACTAAAAAAATCTGACGTTATTAAAAAAAGTATTGTACAACAAATGCAACCGCCATTTAACCAGTTATAAATGAAATATAATAAATACGAGTAGTTGCTAAAACATAGAAATCTCGAGTATGGCAGCTAGAATAGGTTTGAGTGGGAAAGTTTTGACGTTGACATTTGGCGCGGCGCCGCGGCCGCCTCGCGCCTGGCAGTGATAACATCGGCACGGGCGATACTCGCTACTCACGGCTAATCTAGCATTCCTTTGTTAGTGTGATATTTCATATTTACCTAAGTATTTAACTCATTTATTTATAAATGGATGAATGGAAATCTTATGTGCAGTAAACAACTATCGGTTTTCATATATGAATGTGAAAAATAAGCTAAATAGATACTATTCGTTAAACATTATCAGATCTAGATTTATTTACACTCTATAAATGGAAATATTCTTAGCTTATTTTTGAGACATTTGAGATTTTGAGTAGATTGGTAGAACACAACGCCGAATAAGCTTCCCTCCGTTCGCTTAGATCGCATCTGCACGCAAGTGTTTATATTTTTTTATTTTGTCGCAAGTGTTTATATCTGTTCACAAAGCAACAAGTAAGGACAGCTTTAAGGAAATAACGTAAAAGACACGCTGTGCATGACAAGTATTTAGTTATTAATACACTAACAGTACTGACATGTATATTAAATGTCGATTCGAAAGTGCATGTAATAGCCTATTTGAATAGAGAAAATAATTTTGATGTACAATTTATCAACCTTCATTATAAGGTCACCTAAACTATAGGTTTTTTTTTTTATGCTTACCCCTTTTCTCTCATAGCAGTATCATGCTATCGGAAATAATCTGGAGTGAAGACCTCTATATTATATCTTTCTGAAATTGAGACATTATACGTTGAGTAGTGGAACTTAACACAACGCTCTGTTTTAGCAGAACGAAGAAATTAAAATAATTTATATACAATCTATTCCCAGTTGTGGCGCAGTGGCACGAACGTATGACTGTAAACGACTGGTTGTGGGTTCGATTCCCACTCGAGGAGTGAAAATATTTAATATTTCCATTTTCTTCACTCTGGTATTCTGAGACCACTGGGTTACTGTATGTTACTGTACTGTATTACCTCTGGGTAAAGCGCGGTGTTAAGTTCCGCCACTTAACACGCAATGCCTCCGAATTCGGCGGAAAGTGGGAAACAGAAAGCTAAAGAAACAATCTATCCCCCGAATGAAAATTGAACCCATAACCAATCGCCTTACACTGTGCCAGGATTGCCTCACCTGTACGTAATCGTTATAAAAGCGTCGCAGTGAAATTTAAGTGAAGCAGCAGCCATTTAAAACGAATCACGAATGCATTAGTTTAATTGAAGACACAAAGAGCGACATTTAGTGCGAGTGCGGGCAAGGACGCCTCTAACGTGATTGCATTGTTTACTATGCAAGTATGTATGTACGCCACGAGACTTGCACAGTCAGTGTCAGCTTTACGAGTAGGGATTATGTGGATAGATGCAACACGCGCACTGTAACTTGAAAGGGCGGAATTTAGCTACAATAGGCATCGCAGACTCGATTTTATGGAGTGATTGTTGGTAAGAGGCGGGGGTGAGGGGGACGAAAAATAAATACTGGTGATTTCATTATGAACGGTGTGTTGTGTCTCAGTCACTCGTCAACTCATTGACTGTAGTTGCGAAATATTATAAATCCGAAATTTCGTCTCGTCTCGTGGTGGGTTTTGATCTTTAATATTGTTAACAAATATTTTTAAGCTTATAAGTAGTGCAAAATATATATATTTTAAATACGACCAGTCGTATAACGCTTGCGTGCAGCTAATGATTGGTTAACAGAGAGGCCAATTAAATGTCAAGGTTTTAATATATCTTTTAATTTGGTGATAATAAAAGTTATTAAAAGTACCAACTCAGACCATCGCAACGCGGTGGGACAATATCCGATTGCAAACGCTGTAGTTTCCAAACCGGGATAAAGAATATATTTAATCATAATAATTAAGACATTGAGTTTCGCCACTCAACACGTAATGTCTTGATTTTTTGCAAAAAGTGAAGAACGGAGTGAATTGACACTAGGCTCTCTCCGCTTACTTGACTCTGTTATACGCGAAATAAAAGTACCTACAACAGTAGGTATATTAGTATAAAAATAAAACATAGTTTTATAAGTTTTAGAGTTTAAGAAGACGGAAGACATAAAACGATTATTTAAATAACGGCCAATAGATATTTTTACGGTTAGACGTTTAGTGGCCATAATAAAATTATTTCTTGATATTTATTTGTCTTAGAGCGTTATTCGGTATCCGTTGGATTTTTTTATATGAAAAACTAATAATAATATCTTTTAGTTTTTAACTCCCTTTCTTTTTTATACGAAAGACAAAGTATAGTAGAAATGGTTTTAACTTTTTTCTTTTTTTTATATTTTTTAATTAGAATTAAAATTACTGAAAGTTATTTAAATGCCGTTACTCTATTTTTAAGTAAACATATTTTACTACATCCATACTTATAATATAAACACGAAAGTCTGTCTGTTTGTCTGTCACACTTTCACGGTCAATCAGGCCAGGTCCGATTTGGATTAAATTTAGAATGAAAGTACTAAATAATCCACGGTCAAGCATAGGTTACTTATTTTTTTAAAAATCAACCTCTAAAGTGTTGAAATAGGGGATGAAAGTTTATATGAAAAATCTAAACAGCTTGACTGATGGTAATGAATTTTGGAATACATATAGTTGATAATCCAAGGTTAAATATAGGTTACTTTATTTTTCTAAAACCCACCCCCGAGGGTTGCAATATAACGAAACAGTCACGCGGCGAAGCCGTGAGCGGGCCGCTAGTAAGTAATAATAGTTGGATTACGCAGACTAAAAAAGAGCTCATTCTATGAATTTTATAATATGTTGTAAAGTGAAATATATCGCTAATAATTTGAATTCGCACAAAGGTTACACTTATAATTTGTATCGCAAAATATTTAAACTGCAATGCAATGAACATAAATGGTCCGGTACTCGGGCGAGGGCGAGGCGGTCGACATTGAGTGCACGCATCGCTGCCGACATCTCGTGTGTCACTGTTTATATGTGGCATACCTATTATTTACATTACATATGGTTTTTAGTGGCGTTTTTAATTTTTTTTACAAACTTATAAATATTAGTCGGGGCAGGAAAATAGGATCAAGAAATCAATTCCTTGCTATTTTCTTACTGAAGCGCAAGTACAGTGGGCGAATTGTGATATAACGTCATATTGAGCACACACCCGTTAACTCCTAACACAGAATTACTAATTGATATGTTGAAATAATTATTCCTTAATTGCATTTTCTTAATTTTGACACAAATTAGTGAACATTCTGCATTTTGTTATACATACAATTGTACTGTATTGCGTTTAACTCATACGAAACGTAATTAGCTACGAGACAAAGATAACGTATACTTGTACCTCATACTTTTGCCTCTACATTAATATACAAAATGGTAGCTTCCTCTCTTTCTGATTTACTAACTCATATACCTCATTCAACTCCCGTTTGCATCGCCCGGTCACACGTTACAATAACACCCTCATTACTCCTTCACTAACTTACCAAATCAAACATACTTACACAAGTGTAAGTTCCAAATCAACTTACCGAAGACAACAGAGCAGGTGTTAAGACACTCGTCCTGGGAGAGGAAGTTGTTCCGGTTGCCCCTGCAGCCGCCGTAGGTGAAGGGCACGCACATGCCCTTGGCGGGCGCGAAGGCCCAGCGCCGGTACACGCCGCGGCACGGGCCTTGTGCCGGCTCCTCCATGCAGATACCTAGCCAACGAGACATCGCATCTTTAGTGATGGAACTCAATGCTGCTCTTTGTCTTAAGTACTAAAGCGAACAAGTGAATGTACTTTAAATATAATTCCCGCAAGTGGTCAGACAAAGTATCATCGTGCCACGCCATTTAGTAATAATTAAAAAAATCAAACATATTCATTTTAAACTCTTATTTAAAATAAAGCTCCGAAAAAAGTGGCCCGAAATAATTCGATACTTCTACTAAAAAACATATTTATCTAGATAAGATTTGAATCCCCAAACATATCACAATAAATAACATGAATATTTTTTTTTTTTTTATTTAAAAAAATATATACTTATACATAAAAATATATACATATATACACTTATAAATATAAATAGTATTATCCATTTGCAATGACTAATCCAAACTAATCCGCAAAGAATAAAATCTCAAAACCACGTATAAAATGTAATGAAATAATATACTTAATACTTGCAAAACATGACGTGATTAGGATTAACGCACTCTATATCCCTTGTTAAATAGCCTCTTATCTTACAGCTTGTTTATTACAAATAAATATAATGTGATATTTTTATATTTGCCTATATGTATATACATATATGTAAACAATAAAGTCGAGTAAGAATAACAAACTTTTAACTAAGAATAATAAAGTAAATGTTTTTTATTGTGAAGGTAAATAAGTTTTTAGTAAAGTAGTAAAGTTGTAACCATATTTATTAATTTAGTAAGTTGTTAAAAATTTGCCTAATTTTTCAAAATAAGTTCTAGGTTAAAAAAATTAATATGGTAATGCAAAGCATACTAAAAATTAGTATGGTAATAGCATGAATAAGATAGAGGTTGCTGTTATGAATAATTTACGTTAAATAAAGATCATTGTGGTGCAGTAGAACAGCGCTTGACTGTAAAGGCAATGATTGGGAAATAATTATATTTAAATTATTTTTATTTCTTTGCTTTGAGACAAAGCGCAGCATTGGTATTATACGTTATTCGGACGAAAAGTAGTGAAAAGAATAGGGTGTCTTAATTTGGTTCTCTTCGACTATTAGTAGTATGCTGCTATCCATGAAGTTGCCTTTCAAACTTGTTATGATTTCAGCAACATACAGTAGCATGATTGTGTGTGGATGTACAGGTGCTCGTTGTGTATTTTTTAAGTCAATACACAGTAGTGACTAGATTTCATTTTTTTTCTTTCGAGACAAAGCGCAACTTTGATTTTCATTACTCATACGTAGCAATCCTTAAGACTAGTGTTATGTGTGAAAAAGTGCGAAGCTGTCTTTTTATTTTGTTGTTGTTGGTGTCTTCAGGCAAGACTTAGCGGTACGAGTGCATAGGGTGCGTGCGTGCGTGCGTGCGTGCGTGTGCGTGCGTGTGTGTATGTGTGCTTACTACGTATTTATTCACACAGCACACTATAGAGAGGTGTGACACACATGAGGTGTATATACTAACGCTTAGCAGTGATCATATCCAGCGCACAGTCCTCCCTCTCCACGCACACGCGCTGCTGCATGAGCTCGGTCCTGGCGGCGCAGTCGGGCGCGAGCGCGGCCGGCACCAGCAGCAGGCGCGTGCGGAAGCGCACGCCGCGCGCGCACGACGCCGAGCACGGCGACCACGCCGACCACGCCGTGGTGGGGCACTGCGGGTCCGTCGCCGCCTCCGCTTCGATCTCGGCTTCGGTACATGGTGGTTCCATGCATTTGCGTGTGTCCTCTGTGTGTGGATAAACGTTTGAGATTAAGAGATACAGATGCTCAGAAACAAAAACCATATACATAA
Organism: Dryas iulia moderata; assembly: GCA_019049465.1. NCBI lineage: Eukaryota > Metazoa > Arthropoda > Insecta > Lepidoptera > Nymphalidae > Dryas > Dryas iulia. The sequence continues at coordinate 1,356,120 of CM032429.1, forward strand.
CCTATGTGACTACTCTTTAATAAAACAAAACCAATGCCCCCGAGAAAATTAGAATTGAAAATCTGTCATTTTAACTGTATGATATGTACTACTAAACACAAAAACCAAGTTTCTATGAATATAAAAACCAATAATATCATAAAAATAAGTAGTGTAAATGGACAAAGTCAATCAGCGAAACCCACTTTCTTTCATTCACAAAATCTGAATAAATCTATTTACCAAACATACTACATATACAATGAAAATATAATGAAAAGTAAGTCAATTAGAAAAACCATTTTTTTACATAAAAAATATTCTTTAACTTTTGCTTCTAATAAAGGATCCTCTCAAAACCTCTTTAAGTCATGGACAAGGATCCATTTTATCTAGCTACTAACAATTACCGTATTCATCTAATACATGTGTAATACAAAATAATAATAAGTAAAAAGATTAAAATTAATAAAAATATTAAAATTAATATTATATATTAACTATGACTTGATTAATAGAACAAATTTACAGCTACGATTTGAAAATACATGCATTTAATAAACTAAATCTTTTCCTATATAATTTTGATCAACATCCGACACATACAGCTAAATGAACAAAGCATATATAGCAACTCCATACCGATCCGTCCGTCCAGTCGTAACACAAAAGCACAATGTGAATTCGATTCCCATTCGAAGAATGGAAATATTGAGTATTTTCATTTTCTTCGCCTGGTGTTGAGGCAAAGCGCGGCGTCAGGGTCTGTCACTTAACACGCAATGCCTCCGAATTTGGCGAAAAGTGGAGAACGGAGTGTCCTAACACTATGTTCCCTCTGCTTACCCTACTGCATGCGGGATGGAGCGTAAGGCTAAAAAAATCCCATACCAATAGCAACCAAGGGGCACTTCTTGAATCCCATCTGGTTGAGGAAGTGTCTCCGGCGCGTGCTGAACCCGACGCCGCACGTGACGGAGCACTCGCTCCACGCGCCCCAGGCGGAGGTCTCGCACACGCCCGCCGGCACCTCCACGCCCGCCTCCGCGCCGACCTCGCCCTCGACGTCGGGTTCCGCTTCGTTTGCCGAGTCGCTTCTAAAACCATCACATTGTAAACAAATCCATATAAAACGTTGACTTTTTATTTTTATATAATGTATTGAAAAAAATCATTAGAAGGCTATATAAGAAACAGATTTTTTTTATAATATGAATGACATAGATTAACTATAATAATTTTTTTTTACGGAATATTCCATTTTAGAATTAATTGTAAAATAATATAATTAGTATATTAATAATTATAGATTCGCTCGCAGCTTCGTTGCGCGATCCGCATCCTTTAGTCCTTTACATTTGAGCTTTAGGATCTTCTGAACTTTTATGCTTAATTATCAAAAGTATACCACTCCTAAATAATGTAGCTTTTTAATTGTGAAAGAATTTTGATGATCGGTTCAATATTTCCAAAGATTAGTCATTACAAACATATTTACAAACTTTATCTCTTTATTATTATTAACATAAATATATATTTTTTAATTTGTGAAAAGAAATTAAAAAATAAAGTAAAAATTAAAAAAGAATATAAAAGACTCAACAACACGCAGAATTTCGATTTCAGACAGAAAGTGGAGGACGGAGTATCCTGTCACTAGGTGCTCTATTATTATCTTACTACACAGAAAAAACGTGAAACTATTAAAAAATTAGAACATGACATACTCGCACTCGGGCACAGCGGCGACGCACATCTCCTTGGCGACGAGCTGGCGGTCGCACGCAAACATGCGCGCCTTGTCCGCCAGCGCGTACGCGCGCGTGCGCATGCGCAGGCCCTTGCCGCACGACACCGAGCACGCCGACCACGGGGACCACTCTGTGGTCGCGCACTCCGCTACACACATGGATCATTTATTATGAAATAAAATATATACATAGTCTTCTTGTCTGTTAAAAAATACTAATTCAAAATATTTGAATTCAACAATTGCTCTTTTCAAATATAAAAATTATATTTTTTTTATTTGATACAATGGTAGCTATCGTAATGATAATCAAATTAATTTCACACATTGTTATCCTTTAAATACTCTTCTACAGAGCAAAAAGTCTGTTACGACTTCACGATTAACGTATTGGACCGATTTGAATGAAATTCGAAATGAAATTACTTGAAAACACAGTGTCAAATATGCCATTTTTTTTTCAATGATTAACCATTAATAATACTTTTACACATACAATAAAGATAACTTTTCCTTCAAAATCAAATAGTGTTTTTGCAGATAAAATAATACTATTTTAATTTTAGATTATTTGCTCTATTTTGAAATTCTCCCTTACGTAGTAGGTACTTTGGAAGAATCTCAAAAATAATTTCTTTTACAATGAGTTCACAATACATAATTACTGATAAGATTTTATAGTTACTTTTATTAAGTTGCCACAAAGGAACTCATAAGTAAACTACAAAACAATGTGCGGTACACAGTATATGGCCAGCATGCACTTACTTGAAACATGAAAAAACCTAGCCACAATAAGCTTTGCAGGACCGATTTTTACCGAGGGACAAATATTAATAATTCCATCACGCATGGTGTGGTGCACAATTTTGAAAAGCGTAGATATAACACTTCAATATAACTGTTGTATATCTTTAATTCGTATATAATCCGGATATAGGAGACGGCTCCATTGATTTTCATGAAATTTAGCATGTAGCATGTCGGGGGAGAAAATTCGATCTAGCTAGGCTTCATATTTATAAAATGTTTTCTTTTTCTAGATTTTCGGGCATTTAAAAAAACTGCTAAAATATCATTAGTATACGAATGTCAATTTCGCTACTTTTATAACAACTTTGTGTTAGCTCAGTTGGAAGAGCTGTTTATGGTTACTTTTTACGGTTTGTCCACGGTTCGATCCTGACATCCAGACTATATATATTTTTTATTTGTTTTATGTTTAATTTATTTGTATTAATTTATTACATTTTTTATTGTAATTCTTATTTATTTTATCATTTTATTATTATAATCTTAATTGAAAAATTACGATATCTCGAAAGAAATACCGAGCCCAGCTCGCTGACCAGATATTTCTATTAATGTGCTACTCACGTCGGTTAACGGACTCGGTGTTCTCGGTCTCCTCGACGACGAGCGCCTGCAGCGTGCGCTCGTCACAAGCGCGCGGTATGAGCTTATCCCGCGTGAGATAGAGACGCGCCATCGGGTTCATCTCGGGGCGGTCGGGGTCGTAGAAGGGCGCGCGCGGGTCCTCCGGGTACATGGGCGTGATGCGGTACATCCTCTCGCGGGGACTCGTCTCCGTGTTGGGGGACTGGGGGTGGAGGCTTGGAGGTAATGGTTGCGGATTATGATAAACTATTCTGTGATATTGAGGCCAGTCGTGTGGTGCAGACGCTCAAAGTGTGACTGTGAATGCGACTGGTTGTGGATTCGACGCCCATTTGAGGAATCGTAATACTTAATATTTCATTTTCTTCGTTCTGCTCTCAAGAAAAGTCTTGCTTTAAGTTCTGCTATTTAACGTGTAAAGCCTTCAAAATTCGTTAAAAGTGTGGATCGGCGCATGGTACTAAGAAGGATTGATGTATAGTAGAAGTGTAACGGTTACCATATAAGAGATGCCACTGTCAGTGCCCGCGTCATACGGGAACAAGTCCACCACCTTGTCTTGCACCCACGTGCAGTCCTGGTTGCAGAGGTTCAGCCCGTTGACTCCCACCACCCAGTCTGGAGATGGTCCTGTAAAATGAGAACTAGTTATAACATGTGTATGATATAAAATCACTATCAGCAATCAATTTATAGATTAAAATTGGCTTTAAAAAAAGGAAGTCCTGTTGAATTTGTTGCGTCGGTTCTTTTCAGTTCTGCGGCATTAACTTAAATAAATTGGCGGCTAATTATTTGACGTTAAAAAAATGAAGCATGTAACTTCTTATTTAGAATAAAATTACTTAACATTTGAAATTGTACCGATATGTAGGGATTTATATGTAGTTACCAAACATAGAAGCCAGCGAGAGATAATGCCGATGCCGGTCAACAGTAAACGCGGCGCTAGTGTTCTGGTTCAGTCGGGGATGCCACAGCCCGGCCGCCTTCACTATCGAGCGCAGCGCCGCCCCGCGCTGGCGCAGCTCGCGCTCCAGCAGCCCCACGGAGCCCCACTCCGCCAACGACCGGAACCCGTCCGTGGCGACTTGCCCCTCCCCCCAGAACGAGAAGTTCCGGCGGTGAGTGGCGCCGATCACGTCGGAGAAGTGCGTCAGCCACAGCGCCGCCGTCGGGAAGTCCTTGGGGTGCGTTTGTGGGGACCATAGACCTTCGAAGACTAGCTGTAGAGGAAGCAAATTAAATTGATAATAATAGTAATAATAGGGAAGACAAATATTGACAATTTTATATATGATAATTTTGTACTTTAAAATTCGAAGCTAGTCATAGTGCAGGGGCACGAAATGTAACCTAAAACTTTTGCTGGTTGTCGGTTCAATTCCCACTTGAGAAATGGAAATATTTCTGTTTTTTTTAGTTCTAGTACCGAGACAAAGCGCGGCGTTAAACTCCGCCACTTAACTTAATGCTTCCAGAATTGGTGGATAATGGGGAACAGAGTGTCTTAATGCTAGGTTCCAGTTTAAAAATGGAGCGAAACAGAATACATTTTTAATTACAAAGACGCTTTACGTTAACCACAAAAAACGATAACTATCGTCTTATAAAAATATACACAAGAGATTATATTGGCACACTTCAATGATTCATAAACAATTGTATGTGAATCCTTATAGGACCTTGTACTTGGCGTCGTCGCAGGCGCAGCAGTCGGGCCGGGCGAGCGCGGCGTCCTCGCACACGCGCCGCGACAGCTGCCCGTCCTCCGCGAACCACCGACTCGCGTTCTCGAACACCATCGCCCTAACACCACATCTCTTTTTAATACTACTAGTAAATATACTATGTGATTAAATATTATTAACTACATGTAACAGACCCTGAGAGAAGGAAAAAAAGAAAGGGTGTGATCACATCTGGCTGTCTTGCCCCTACAGTAATATATACGAAACGTAAATCTCTCCCTCTCGAGCGACCACCGCGAGGCGGATGGAAGTTAGTCGTCCGCCTCGCGTCCGATCACACTTTTCGTAACGCTCTCGCCAGGTATTCACTAGCTTCCTTCCCAAGTCAAACGTGCAAAACGAATAACGTAAACAATTTTTACGTCAAAATAGGAACTTAATTGTGACACTTAAAAATCAATGAAACCAAAAATGAAAAATGTATATAGGTAATACCTACGTCAAAATCCTTAAAATGTATGTTATTGCAACTAATTCTTATTGTTAACATACAACATAGCTGGTTTAGCGGTTAGAGTTATTAAATGGTTTTCATGTTCGTATATCACTGCGTTTAAATTTTTACATTTTCTAAAAAATGTACAATGAAACTGCAAAATTACTTGAGCAAAACACATCCAGAGCCAGCAGGAGGAGCTTTCCACATGACCTGCACCTCAGTCTTGGGCAGGTCATCAGCTTCTATGACGGAGTTGGTGCACTCCTCGTCGAACTTGGTGAGGGTGTCTGCGAACAGCTGGAACTGTCCCTGGTGTCGCGGGGAGCGCGGCGCCGACGGGTCCAGCGGGTCGGCCTTTATTTGGAACCGCGTGAACTGTTGTACTACGTCATGTGTGCGGGAACCGACTAGCGTTACTGTGGGAAAAGTATAGTTGTCAAAGTCAAGTAGGGCATTTTATTATAACAAAACGTAATAAATGAATGCATCAAAAATGAGCAAAATTGAAGAAAGCATGGGTTTTTTAATGTTATTATTTAAAGTGAAACACGTGGTGGTACCTTTTATTATTATATTTCTGAGTGATTACGTTATTATTTTTCCCTAGAACTTAACTAAACCTAGCATTAAAGCATAATTATTTACAGGTGAACAGATAGTTCTTAAGAGTCCAAAAATTAAAGTCTTTTTATTATACTGTAATATAAATGAGGAACGGAGTGTCGGACGGAGGAACGGATACAGCGTCAGACTTATAAATAATTCTAATATAAATATATTTTTATATATTACATAATCATTATACTACAGTTATGGTATCTAAAATATGTAAAGTACTCGGAAGCTTTGATATTTAAGAGAAACTGAAGTATCCGTCGTGGGGTAAGTAGTTTCAAGCATGGAAGGAAAGGAGTAGTTATTGTAGCAATGAATTTTTAAAAAGTATATTCCATAATAAGTGCATTAAGACAAAGGACATAGAAAATATACAAATTAGTGCATATATTAGGACAACAACATTTTGCAAGTTATCTGCGGATGTGCTCAGTGGTCGCGGCGGGTGATGTGCGGCGGGTAAGTTCTCGTGACGCGATAATACATTTCAATATAAGCATCTGTTGTTTGACTGCCCACCGACAATGTTACATGGTTTTATTATTATTTATTTAGACAATGAAGTCACCGCGCGGGCGTGACTTGAACATTTACTGAAGAACAACCATAAATAAATAGTAATGGGTTGTGTGTGTGATGCCTAACATTACAATGAACAGTCTTAGTTAAGATTAGGTATTTGCTCTACTTCCTATATTTTCAAATAAGCTTTTTATTATGCCTTGTGTAGTTCTAAACTTGTTACCTTCAAAGTAGCGTAAACTGAAGTTTCAAAGAAACGTAAACTGAACTTTTAAAAATATTAAAATTTATATTTTGAAAAGTTCAGTTTTTTTTCAATCTCACGCTTTTTTCTACATTGCAGATCAATAATCAGAGAGAAACTAGTGTCATGAAACTCCGTTCACCTATCCAAGAAAAAAAACGCACATAAATTAGTTACATTATTTCACGCTAAGATACTCGATACTATATATTGTTAAAATAAAAAAAGAAACAATTCTTAACGTTACAAAAAGCACAATCCTCCCACCATAATTCCTTACCAACATATCGTTGTTCAGGCGCGTATCTCTCCACCTCTCCGTTAATGATCAGCCTGTAGTAGTTGTCTCCGGGGGACTTCTGCCCAACGTCGTCTCCGGGCACCAGCGAGCACGCCAGCGTGCTCGGCACCAGCAGCGCCAAGAGTACCCACATTTTAATATATCCTCGCATGCTGTAGGAAAAAAAACTTTTATAAAGGAAAACATTATTTTCACTGTATGCTTGCTGTGCTGCATTATGCGTCCCTATATTTTTTTGTTATATAAAATTTCTTTGTTATTTTATTTTATTCGCTATGACACGTAAGATAAAGCACGGTGTTGAACCTGGCAGGGTTCAACACCGTGCTTGCAATGTCTTAACATGCAATGTCTCGATTTCGAAACCAAAGTGGAGAACGGAGTGTTTTACCATAGTGCGAATGCTCTGCTCACGGGGAGCTAAGCTGCTTATTTGGTTAGATTAAAAAGGAACAATGAATTTTCTAGATAATTATCACCTATTTTATATGTGTACACATAAAAATATTATAAGTATTTTATACAAGACAACCGAAGATAAGTTAAAAGCTACTATATTATAAAAGATAATATAAAAATCCAATAATATTTTCTGAATTTACAGTAATTTTAACTACACTTATTTATGGCTTAATCCAACCTCCATCCTTAATTTTTCGAAAATTAATTAAAATTTTAATACAAATTAAGATATAAATGATTACATAATTAATGAACTTACCACCGTGTAAGTGTGAGCGAGGCGTCGCGGCGGGAAGCGGAGTGCGCTGCTGCGGCTGATAAGGGGTCAGATGTCGCGCGGTCGAGCGCCGATGCTCCCAAATATTGCCACTTCACAGTCTACATAAACAGGCGGACTACTTACTTATCTCAAGGAATTATTCTTATTACAACAACAACTTGATACTACGCAAAATAGACATTATATTTGCGACTATTTAAACTTTCGTGATAAAATCTCACTAATTTATTCCTGTAAAGAAGAAAAATGATAAGAAAAATCGAAGTTAAAACTTTTTTACAGCGTCAGCTTTACCTCGCATAGCAGAGTAGTAAGAGAGAGACTACAGTCAAGTCATTCCATTCTTCACTTTCTAGCTAAACTCCCGAGACATTTGGTGCTAATCAAACCCACATTCACACCACGATAGTTAAAAAAAATATATATATAAAAAATATATTTTTCACATTATATATTACAAGCCAGTTCGCATAATTAAATAGGTTTAAATTATTGTTATACTTTTTTCAGTTTTTTTAAGACTTGATTATCATATTATCAACAAAAAATTATCCTTGTCGTTATTGTTGCATCATTAAGAGAACGGCAATAAAACTAAGGAAGTGTGTTTTTTTTTTAAAAATTAAAGAAAAAAGAAAGTCTAAGAGAATCTATGCATTAAGCACAATAATTAAATATATACGTAATAATCGAAGATTTCCGCATGCGTAACGCGTAGCTTTAGTAGATAAATTAAAAAATAACCGCGAAACTTATACGCTGCAGATAAATATATAAATCTGAATATTTTAAAGCATATACAATATACGCATGATTATGTAAATGTCATAGTGGCTTTCAAACGCTTCTGAAACTAGAAAGAATACAAGTCGTTCTATGTTTTCTGTACTGTTTGTACGTCTTTGCTAAATGCGGGATACGCTTACACCTTTAATTACAAACCCTTGTATATTATAAATATATAAAATTATATTAATATTCCGCCACCTAACACGTAATGCCTCCAAATTCGGCGGAAAGCGGGGAACGGAGTGTCTTAACACTAGGTTCCCTCTGCCTCTGACTCTGCTGTGTGCGGAATACAGCGTGAAGATAAAAAAAGAAAATAATATATATGTACATTACTTAGTGATTAAATAAATATATTTATATTTTCTACATTATATTATCGTAAATTGTACTATGGTCGCGTGGTGTTGGTCGCGTGGTGCTGGGCGCAGGGCCCACCCTAATATATGTATGTACTAATGACGTCAGGACACAGGTCAAGGCAGCATTAGATAATCGAATTGGGTGACATGTGGAGCAACTGGGGCAGGCAGGCAGGTTGCCGCGATTGACCGTTATTGTCTACTTGTTTTAGGTACGCTATAAATATACACTACACGCTACACGCTACGTGTTGGTATATTTAGAAACAAATACATTACGTTTTCAATTAAGTTATTAACTCGTTTTTTTACTATTATAGCAAATGTTATACTATAAGCTTATAGTTGGTTATTATATTTTAATTTAGGTTATTATGATTATCTATAAACAAAAAACGTATTTACTCATCGTTAGTGTTAAGATATAATTTGTAGACTTCACATTATTATTCAGAAAAAAATTAGTTAAACTCAAAAGTTTTCAGTACAAAAAAGTCACTTAATTTAATATTTAAATTTTGTTCAACATTGTTAAAATATTTGCCGTCATAAATATTTAAAAAAAAATATTTTAAAATATCAATAAAATAGATTACAAGTAGGAATGAGAGTACTGTCTCCAGGCACTCACCTTAGCGGCGCGGCTGCCGGTAATGAGGCGAAGACAGCGCGCCCGACAAGTGCCCGCTTCCGGCCGCACGCGCCCGCTGCCCGGTGCCCAGCCGCACGGGGATACGCCGGAATCATCTATCACTTGAAAACTTACTTTTTTCCTAAATCTAAATATGTATTATTGACATAGGCCATTTCAAACGATTCCGATTGTCAATTAACATAAAACCTTCATAATCAGTCAGTGGGAGCTACCCCTGGATCTTACAGCAGTTCGCCAGATAACTGACAACAACTGGTGAGAAACTCAATATTTTTTTAGCTCACGCTGTATCCCGTCCTTAATAGTTTTTTACAAATATAGTCTGCCTTGGTTTCCTTAATAACCACAGACATTCTCTCTTCATATCATTAAATGTAGTATTCCTGCCTAATCAGCCGTAGAAAGGACATACAACACAATAATCAAAGTATAAGTTATATGAAATTTGAAACAAACTTTGAATTATGGAATAACAAAAATTTTGCACACAAAGTCTCACACAGTATGTAGCGTTCATATATCACGTACCTAAAATTCAAGATATATGTACTCAGAACTTGTTGTTTATAAATTTAAGCTTTTAGCTTATTCATTTTGATCTGATTTTCTAATTAAAATTTTGTACATTTAACATATAAAGTAACCCTTGGCCACCCTACTCATTACCCGATAGTAAAGTACATAGACGCGTGCGCATACCGCTCTCCTTACCGCCCGCCTACTGCCGGCTCAAACAGGATATACTCATTTTTGGTTTCCATCTACATTTCAATGACTTGAAATGACTTTACCGTATTTTATATAATTAATTAATTTCAAAATGTACTTAATATCTGAACTACGACATTTTAAAAACTTCAATCATTAATTTGTTAGTGTTATGTGAAACAATACTTATGTAAACGATTAATGAATTGTCAAAAGTAGTTTAGAATACATTTTTAATATTTTTTTATAATACTGAAATAGTAAACTTACTTTTAATACATATTTTAATGACTTCATGTTATCACGACAAATATTTATGACTTTATTAACTTATATTTGACATTTGTTTTTGCCGCCTACGTAAACACAGGTAAGGTATATACGTTTATTAATGACGTTTTATTTTTTTAATTTTGACAACAGCTATTAAGTAAATGTATTATAATAAATTCTACTTAATTTTAGGCACAATTTAAATACATTTAAACAGCTAAAAATTTTAAACATTTTTTAACATTCAATAAGAATGTTAAATGTTAAGTTTCTATTAAGTCAGGTATACGCAACCAGCGTCCCGCTTACTTTTATGCTGCCCACCAAGCGTTTATTTATATCACAATAACTTTTTACGGAATTTCTGTAAACTATTAAGAATTTAGACCCGAGAAAAAATCCAAGGGTTGGATAGGCCCATTGTTATAAGTCTTCCCTCACTCTTGTACCAAGTAATAACAGAGTAAAATCAGAACTTTTAATCATGTCACGAATTTTGTAAGCACTATAATGTGAGATCAAATGCGATATTTCAAATGATTTGTTACTTCGTGACAAGCATTGTGAAGTTTGTTTAGGTTTCTGCACCAGCTATTTATTATTTCCACTGTACCAAGGTTTTTCTATAAAAAATTCGTCATGCCAATTTTTTTATAGTCAATACACGTACCTACAAGGAATCTTTTACTTGTTTTGTTTTGATGTCAAAACGTGTTTTCATCGTGACTAACATGTTAGAACCTTTGTTTTTGTATATTTCGCCTTCTGTAAACTCTATTTCTAATTTTGTTTCTACTAATGTTTTTTTTTTAGTGCAATAAAGAATATTTAAACCTCTGTAACATTTTATCAAATTTGGTTACAATGGATACATTTGTAAGATTATCTTTTTTCCGTCTATTTAAAAACAAAATGTAGTAACTTGTAGGATTCAAGCATTCTATGATAAATATAATTTATTGTTAGACCAATATGACTTTTTCCTTTAATAGAAATAAACTTCCTAATTAAAAAGAACTTAGTAACACTTCGCTAATGTCTCGTTACGGTAGCTATTACCTACATGCAAGAATTTCAGCAAACACAGCTTTCAGCATTCACTCGAGTCGACCTTCCCGGCGGCCTTCGGGCGTTACCGCGGATTTGCTACTTTTGTATAGCAACGCAAATGAGCTATAATTTGTCTAAACTTGGTAAAAGCTAAGCAAAATATAGGCACTCAAATACCCAATTATTAACTGCACAGTATACTAATCAGTCACAGTATACTAATCAGTAATCTTAGATGAAAAGCTGCACAGTATGGATAAATTTACAATATAGGGTTAAGATTGTTGTTAAATTGTTAAAATAAACACTTAACGACTCTAAACTATTAAATAACACTATTTAACAATAGTTGTAGAAAAATAGTTTATGACAACAGAAAAGGAAGTAAAATAAATGTCTTTTTAATATTGTCATATAAAGAAAAGAAGCATGTGAATTCATTTTTTTAACGTTAATGTAAACTTTAAGTATTGAAAATACATTTTAAATCTTTATTTCTACATAAACCTGTGAAACTTAAATGCAATATGTCACCTTCAGCCTGCAAAAGCCCTCATTATTGCATTATTATGTTCTATTTATCTAGGACCCTTAAGTTATTTAAAAAAATGTCACACGATAATAATTTATATATTTTTCTTAATAAATTCATAAAAAAGACCAATATGGAATGTCTTTGTCTATGCTTTTATCCGTGGGGAGACAGGTTAAGAATGCAATTGTAAGCCTGTTTTTTGCCCATTTTTACCATCCCCATCCTTCGTCCTACCATGTGCATCCACAACTCTTCTTACATTGTGGATGTCCATGGGTGAAGGTAAACGCTTATCATCAGATGGTCCTTCTGCTCGTTTACCTCCTTTATCCAATAAAAAAAATGTCTCAACAGAGCAAAAAAGGATATACTTATGTTAGAAAGAATTTACCAAACATATTTTGAATAAAATTAAAGCTGTACCATAAAATTGGTCCAAAGAAAATATATATCACTAAAAATACTATGTAGTGAACCTTTCCAATCTACATTTATTTAATCAAGCAAGTGTTTTCAAGTTAAGTACAAATAATTAAACAGTTTTCTCGCTACATTTTAAATGCTACCAATCAAAGTATATCAATAAATTAAAAATCTTCTAACATTTACTTTTGTTTCAGGTAATAACATTGGATTTTGGTGTGTCCTTGCAAGAAGTTGTTAAGCTTAGTTTATCATCTTATATTCAAACTGGGAATTTACATTGTGTAGGTAAGGAAAGTAGAATTTTTTTATAATAACACATTCACGCCTTCTTCCGTATAGCAGTGAGGCATTAAGAATGTAGCATCAAAACGATATCATTCCTAAACTCAACGCGACTAGTCTAACAACAATAGTTTAAATATAATCTCCAATGTGCGAACCGTGTCCACAGTCAGACGATGTTCTACTGCACTAACATGGTCGGGATATGTAATAAATAGCAAACTTCTGTAATTCTTGCCGTACACAAGATAAATGACAAATCACAAAATAAAACACAATGCTGATTCGAGTATTATTTTATTGACTAAATCATAAAAATGTCATAAAAAAAATGCACACCTCGGACTAGAATACGTTTCTTTACCACTAGCACACACAGACACACACACATGCACACAAAAACACACGCATGTGTGTGCCACATTCACTTGCACTTTACAGTATCACGTACTGAAAATTCCGTTTGTTGTAAAAAAATAAACACTTTACTCTGTTCAACTTAGTCATTGTATGTGTGAATGACACTTACATAATATTATATGAACTTACACAAAGCTGATTCAAAAATTTTAAAATGTTAAGTAATTACTTTAATTAAATAATATTACAGATCACTTAAATTATCACAAATAAATAAAAGATCATTTAAAGCGCGTCTAATACAATAATATGCTGTAAGCAAAATCACATACATTTAGTTTTATGTGAAGCACTAAAGTATACATAAGTAATGAACCTAGAATAGGCCTAATTAATTTATATTCACATAAATAATTATTAAATATAGGTCACATAGTCAAGGTGTCATCTAGTAGCCGTCAATAGATGGCGCTGCTTGTCACAAAAAATTATAAATTTCATATTGATTTCTACATAAGGAAAATATTGCAAATAACTACAATATTTATGTGTTTCGTTATTATGCGTAAGCATTACATAATATTTAAGGCGATGATACATGATAAACAATTAAAATTTTATGCAAACCACAAAGTTATAGCTATTTGCTATATAATAGTTAATACAAAAATTACAAATTTAATAATCATTGTTATTTAGCTATAACATAGCTTAGTTTTTACGATTATCGTACACTTACTACTTAGTAAATAAGTGGCGTTAGTAAAATTAGATGGCGTACCTTTTAATGATAATTCTAATATCAGCTTATTGTGAGTTAAATTGTGGGTAGTGCTTGTGAACATGAGTGTTATAACTTAAAACAATTAAGTAGTTAATAGTCACTTAACGTAGGAGTTGTAAGTGTCACTTCAATATGGTAGTGTACGGATATGTAGAGATGGTGGGTGGTGTGGGTACAACATATTACAGCTTCAAGCTTTCTCCCGCACAGTGGGTTTGTCAGAAAGGACTTAGGTGTCAAGAGACATTGCGTGTTGAATGGCGGAACTGAACGCCGCGCGTTGTATTTGACACCAGAGCAAAGAAATTGAAATTTTAATATTCCCCCGAGTGGGAATCGAACCCACAAACATCGTGTTTATAGCCAGACGCTGTCCCACTGCACCACGACGGCCTCAACATTACTTTTATACTATATAGCATATTTAATTTAAACTAAGTGGGAAATTAAGTATATAAAAAATAATAAGATCTTTGGCTTGTTTGATTTTTACAAATTTCAAATATACAAATGATATTTATGATGGTGTTCAAAAGTACCACTTATATATTTCATTAAAAAATTAAAACAATGTAAAAAAGACTGAAAAAACTATTAAAAAAAAACAGGCAAGTTAATGAGTTCTTCTGGGAACTGTGATTTATCTTTTTATGACTATTTTATTTTCTTTTTCAATCAAGTAAGCCTTTGTTTTCATACTATCAGAAACATTTACCATACATTACTGTTAATAAAGGTTTGCAATATTTTGTGTTCACTACTATAATTACAGTTATAGAAGAAACTTTAAACAAACAATATTTAAAATAGATTTTTTTAGATTTTCAAATAGTTATAACATATACTCACTTAAATATATATGTATATTTAATTGAGTTTCTACAGATTACATATTCCTGAGAATAAAAAACATATTCTTTATTAATATACATATGTCAGACAACAAGGATTTAACCAAATAAGTTATACTATTATATAATCAAATAAGCCTCAAGCTCATATTCTAAGCATATTATATATACGTAAGACATTCTTACACCATGTAACGCCTTGTAAGTAAATAGGCAAGGAAGATTAAGCCCACGCGATACATGTCTAAGCACAAAACTTGTATAATAATATTTAAAACAAAAGGTTCTTATACATTCATCTGATTAGGAATAACCATTAAGAGGAGTTTAATTTTATATAACTGAGGTAAGCCACGAGCATCTCAGAGCGCTTTCGTTGCTTGCTATTGGTTAATTGAAGTAGTTCGTTTTAAAAAAGTATGTTATAACTTATAGCTTCACGCGGTTTTCTTCATAGCAAGGTAGCTTCTCATAGGTTTTATCCATTTTTCACCAAAGAAAGAACCTAGTAAGAACACTCTCCATCCTCCACTTTGAGAGAGAGACAAGTGAAAGTGTTGTTTTCCAAATGAAAAGTGCACAATTCAATATTTAACTTGCATGTATATTTTAAAATACCTTTAAATTCGTTTTTAGTTGTATTAGATTGCATAATAATAACGCACAAAGCAACACTGCAGTGAGGCTCTCCATGCTTACTGAAAATATGTGCATAGTATATAGTAAACTATTAAAAAAATGAGGTTCTTGCGAGCTCTTCTCTGTAAGACGGCTTTTTTATATAATATCTCGTTTGACTGACAATACTGACATTTTATATTACTGACAATTTTAACGTGCTTGTTATTGATTATATAAACTTTGTTGTCGTGTAAATATAGTTATATCATTGTTGATAATTACTTATATTTATTAAAATATAATTCACCTGGAGTATGAATCTACTTTTATAACTACCGTCACTTTTGTTGAGATGTTGAATTTTCCTATATATAAATAACATTTAAGTTATCACTTACACTTACAGGGATATATGTATGTATATATTAAAATGGAATGTTTTGGTATTACACAGTCTGTTATAAATTTTAATTAAAATCTAAGAATCAGTAGGTACCATATAATAAGTTCATTTGTTAGTAGTTGTTACATTTATGTAACAATAACTAATTAGACTAAAATTATAATTTTATAATGGCATATTTTGTTAAAGATAAAATAAAGTTGGTTGACTAGATGTAAACTTAAAATAAATGAATACGTACCTTAAACTATAATTTAATATGACTACTAAAACTATATTGAGTTTGGTTATTTGGATGTTATAAAACATACTCCAGAGATAAATGTATTAAAAATATACCTCTGCTGTAAAATATGACAGCGTGTGCAAGAGTCACCTCCCCTCCTCCCCGCGTGCCCCGCACCCCCCGCGTGCCCCGCGCCCCCCGCGTGCCCCGCGCCGCCCCCTCTCAGAAGGTCAGGATGGGCTCCTCGCGGTGGTCCAGGATATCTGAAGATATCGTAAATACATAACTTAGTAAAATTACATTATCGAACCATCAGAAAATGTATAATCGTAAGCAATATGCTAGGTTAAGTCGCATACCCTTAGCGATGCTCCACCAGGGCAGCGTGACGTAGGTGAGGAAGGCGTTGAGCGGCGCCGACTGCGCGCGCCTGCCCTCCTTCCACAGGTGGAACGTCTGCGTGAACCCGCGCATCGCCCACAGCGGGTTGTACGCGCCGTCGTCCAGCTCTGCGGGCAGACACGGCGCGTGTTAGTGCGTGCGAGTGCGTGTGCGTGCGTGTGCGTGTTGCGTGCGTGCGGGCGCACCGGGTGCTCGGCGGCGCGGCACGTCGCACCAGTAGTACACGTCGGTGCCGTCGGGCGTGGTGCGGCGCGGCGGCAGCGGCGCGTTGCGGAACAGCACCGCCGCCACGCCGCCCCGCCGCCGCGGCAGCGTCACGTACGCGCGCGCGCCCGCGCTCCACTGCGCGCCCTCCTCGCCGCCCGCCCCCGCGCCGCCCGCCCCCGCGCGCACGCGCTCCGCCGGCAGCTCCTCCTCGCCGCGCACGGTGACGGCGTCGCGGGGCGGCGCGCCCTGCGGGGCGGCGGCGGCGGCGGCGGGCGCGGCGCGGCCCGGCGTGGCGTCGCACGCGAGCTCGCAGTCGGCGTCGCGGGCGGGCGCGGGGGCGGGCGGGCGAGGGCGGCGCGCGGGCAGCGGGCGCAGGGGCGGCGGCTGGGCGGCGCGGCGCACGGGGCGGCGGCGCGGCGACACGGTGTGCAGGCAGGCGGGGGACAGGTCGGGCGGCGCGCGCCGGTACACGTCGCGCATGGCGGAGGGAGCCCGCCGCCCTACGACACACCACAGTACGACGTTAACTACGCGGTATTACGTGACTCTTGCGTCTCGAAAGAGATGCTTACGTACGACTGATATATTGTGTATAGTACAGTCGTTTGAGTACTTTGACTCTGAATATCGAACTGATATTACATACACGGACATATTCAAACTTTAGCAGTTACTATTAGAAAATCACACAAACTCGAGTCAAAAGATGCAACCCGTGGTACTGGACAATAACGAGACTACGTCGTATAATGTAAAATAAAAACGTGACCTAAGGGCGTGCGGGCTTCCTCCGGCGACCTAGAAAGCTAACTAGCGAAGCCGGAAGCGATGCGTCGGGCGACGGACACGGAAATTTTTGAGTGGCAAAAATACAATTTGACAAAAAGTAATAAACAAATAATTTAACACATAACAAACAAATGAGTGTGCGTGTAGTATGCGGCGCACAGAGCGCACAAAGCGGCTTGCGTACCGTCGCGCAGGTCGCCCGCCTCCACCTCGGCGAGGCCGTCGCGCAGCGCGTCGAGGCCGGCGTCCTCGGAGCGCGCGTGGGCGGGCGGCGCGGCGGCGGGGGCGGGCGGCGCGTCGGGGCGGTCGCGCGCGCGCCAGCCGCCGCGCACGAACGTCGTGATGTTGGCGCTCGGGTCGCTCAGGCGACGCTGGAAATACAACGATTACGCTTTTACTGCTTGTGCTGGTCTCTCTCTCAAGCCCGCTGGGGGGAGGGGGAAAGGCTTCAGGGCTGAGCTTTAATAATAAGTTATAATATATGATATAGTAAATGTAATAAAACTCATAAGAATTTCGACGCAGCTAATAGTAGAACGCACGGCTTAACAACGATCAGGAGATTAGGATATTTTCCAAGCAAGTACGAATCTCACTGCGCCCAATTTTTTATAGATTTTCTAATAGATTACCAAAGGATCGTCCATATATTAAATAGTCATTTTATTACAAGACAAGTTGTCAAAAATAATATCATAATGAAGTGAACAACTCGAACGAACAGCATTTACAAATTGGTTATCCTCCGCGTTGTAAACGTCTTCGATAACGTACATCCTTCTAGTACGATTATCGCACACTATCTGTACGTGATATAATCTACACAGTTTATTACTCGCATTCTTATACTATCATATAATTTAATAAAATTATAAATTGTTAAATTATCTAATTTGCAATAGATAACACAATGGTGCCGCGTATTTGCGTATTTTTTTATAACTAGATTTTTTTTATTCTCGCTACAAATGAATTTAGGATTAATAAATCCTGTTAACTTATCTTGAGACCATAGTAGCGCAGTGTGACAGAGTCTTACTTAGTTGTATATTCCACGGTTGTGAGTTCAATCCCCGTTAAGCTGAATAATAATATTTAAATTATTTTTATTTTTCTGGCTCTGCTAACAAGACAAAACGCAACGTGAAAAACGGAGTGACTTAACAGTACGTTCTCTCTGCCTTCACAACTGTAAGGAGAAAGCAAGAAAACAAAACGTAAAACTTTTAACTTATTTGGTTTATATTTATGATGTTTTATATATACGACGCGTCACGAGGCGTACTATTTTTATCCACTATCTATATTGAATCTTTGATGGGGTCAGTCGAGTTAACGCACAACGCCACTCAATTAACCGGTGAATGTCTATAATGATTTTTCGTCGAAAAAATTGGATAATGAAGGCAATTTAATGTTTGAAGCCACATGTACAATCTAATTTACAATATGATAGACACAAACAGGTCTATTTTTAGATTTAATTTCAAATTTAACTTATATAAGTATTTTTGTTACAGTTTTATTTTAATAAGGACAAAATTAAAGTGATGATAGTGGACCGTGCGCATTTACTGACGGACTCTTAAACCAAAGGGGTGGACATTGTCAAAAGCTACATATTACATAGGCTCTAAAGAGGCATTGCAATGGCAAAGGAAGCTATTATTTTGCTTTGTGTACCTAACTAGCGGCCCGCTCGCGGCCTTGCCGCGTGACTACATACGTAGTTGTTTCGTTATGTTGCAACCCACGGGGGTGGATTTTTGAAAAATAAAGTAGCCTATGTTTGACCTTCGATTATCAACTATATTTATTCCACAATTCATTAAAATCGGTCTAGTGGTTTAGTTTTTTCATACAAACTTTCATCCCCTATTGAACCGGTGGCAAATTATTTGACGTTCAAAAAATGAAGCATGTAACTTCTTATTTTGAATAAAGTTATTTAACTTTGACTCGTTTAAATGACCTATGGAGGAACAGAGATATTACTAACAGTAATCATGTGGTAGAATATACCTGGTGTCGGTATAGGAACAGCTCGTCAGGGTCGTCGTCCCAGTCGCTGTCCCACAGCTCCGCCATGGACAGTCCCGGCTCCGAGCTGGGTGTATGCACGCCCGACGTGCGCGGACGGGACACTGCCACCTGGAAATTGTATACCACATATTTTTAAAACACCATATTCATAATATCCATAATATCCATGAAAATTCAGAAATCTCTATAAAAAATTGTTTAGTGTACTGCACTAATGCAGAGTATTTATTCTGAAAGTCGAAGAGAGTAAAACAACTATTCTTCGCTTGCCACTGGGTTTAGAGACATTTTCAGTAGCAGAAACAACTGTCTTTGCGGATCAGAAACAAAAAAATTTTTAAAACAATAAATATCTCGATGAAAGAACGCTAAGAAAATTTAATAATTTTATGTCAAACATGCCTTAATCAAAATCCCATCGAAAACTGTACGATTGACTCAGACAATAGTGTCTTTTAAGTCGGGGGGTTATAAGAAACAATTACCATATAATTTAGTAAGTATCGTTAGAGTGCGTATACCTCCGCGTGGCCCTTCCCGCCGGGCCCCTTCATGCGCACGAACTCGCAGCGCGCCGCCCCCGCGCCGCGCCCGAGCAGCCCGAACGACATGCGCTGCGCCACCTTCGTGGACAGCGACGACTGCTGCAAATGCACACAAATAATACTTAGTATACTTACTCCTTGCTACTGTATCCCGCACACAGCAGGGTAGGCAGAGGAAATCTATTGTTAAGACATTCCGTTCCCCACGTACCGTCGAATTCGGAGGCATTGCGTGTTAAGTGGCGGACGCTGCGCTTTGCCTCTGATACCAGAGCGATGAAAATGGAAATATTAAATATTTCCACTCCTCGAGTGGGAATCGAACCCACAACCAGTCGTTTAAAGTCACACGCTTGTGCCACTGCGCCATGACTGGCTCCAATTGCCTATATTACCACAATTACCCGTTTACCTATATTATAAAACAACAATATAAGATCTGTAAAGCATGTTATTTGTATCGGGCAAAGAATAATCGAGAAAAATAAGAGCTCATTTCAAAAACATGAAAATAGCTCTAATTAAGATAAGAATCTGCTTCGTATCTGGCGTTATATTTTAACATCAAAACAAGTTTACTTTCTCAAAATTCATTGCAAATGAAAAAGTTGAAGTAATCGAAAACAATAATTTTGAATATGAAATGATAATATATTTGATACATTCATTAGTGTTCCGGTTGTCCACCACTTACATAGATTACTAACATATCAGATAAAAAAGTATTTTATCTGATTACAAAAATATTATTATTTCGTTTATGTACGTATGTACTTAAAATGTAAATACAATAGTTTACTTCATTACAGATTTCCATTCACACGATTAAGAAAACAAGAACTTGTTGTTGTTTATTACAAATAAACAATCAAATAAACAAAGAGACTGCTTGTCATAAATGATACCTTCACTGGGTCAGAGTTAATAATATTCGTATAATAATTTTAATAAAACGATCACTTGTAAATCTTCCGTTACAACTTTGTTTTATTTGTTTTGTATTTAATAATAATAACTTCAATTATATATATTATTAAAATGCCAATAACCAATAGATACTTACAAATTGGTCCAAAAACATTTGAATAATGTGTACGTATTGTTGAAATGTTTAGTACACATATAACATATACATACATATATAATATGTAAACACGAACAAAGCTTTCCATACAAATCACACAGAGTTTGTCCAAAAATATACGGAGATACGCTAATTGTTCTAAAATAGCCGCAGACAATGCGGTGTCGGCGGTAGTGGTGGTAGTAAACAGTAGTGAGTAGTCGGGTGCTGGGCAGACACGGGGCCACCTGTCGCGTCACCTGCACGCATCGCGTCGAACCATATACTATATATACATATGCTTACAATTGCTTTAAAAAAAAGAAGTCCCGCAGAGTTTCTTGCGCTGGTTCTTCTCCGGTCTAAGGCATTCACTTTAGAGAACCGGTGACGGTCAAAAAATGAAGCATGTAGCAAAATAAGAAATTTTAAATAAAATTATTTGAAATTGACTTTGATTATATAATGAAGAGGTAAACCTTTAAAATACGGGAACATTTCTAAGCGAGGCCACCCATATTTACGACCGCATAAAGCTATCAGAAGTTGCTAATTAATATCTATCTGTAACTAGATAAACATATCGTTAAATAGATTCCTACGTGAAAAGGTACTTGTAGATGTCAAATATTTTATTATGTGTGTTTCGGTAAATTAACACAGCAAGTGCTTACTGATAAAGAATGTGTTTTTCTACATAGCGCTACGGAAACAGGAAGCAACGGTAGATTGCAAACACGTGCGAGCTGACGACAACACTATTCAATTTAAATACCAACTTATTTAATTCCATAAAAACAATTAAACGATGTAGGCCATGTGGTCAATTAATTACAGATATGTATCGTTACAACAATAACAAATGACATGATTACACGAAGGCCATCACACTTGTTCGTTCCTAACAATCAAGTTGTTGTACGTAGTTTCGAGAAGGGCGTAGGTTCAGCATCAGTCATAGACATTTATTAGGGGTGTCGACCCCGACATCGACCCGCGGCGCGAGGGCTCGACAGTCGACACCAAAACTCAGTTCCACGATGGCTCGACGGGTAATGAGGCCTTCAAAGAACCCGCACGTCCCAGATACAACTACTTCCAGGTCAATCATTTCAAAGAAAACTCTATTGTGTCGTTCCAGTTACGATGAGAATGGAAAATGGAAAAGCTCAGTTGTGAAGAAAATAATATTCTCTCAACGTAACGTCTGTCTGTCTGTCTGTGTGGATATGTTATATTGATGGAGCCTCAGCAATTGCGATTTGTATTAGTTAGTATGTAATTATATTAGAATGATTACAACAGCTTGGAATAAAAAGATATTAATTGTTTACGTCGGTTAAGATATTTTCCAACAGATGTACACTGAATTCGTTAACATTATCGCTGTGATTAAAATCAGTTTCCCGTCGTATTTTCTCATATACCTCACTTGAGTGTTGTAATAATTCGTAACTGCGCAATGATTTGTCAACACTTTATTTGAACTGAGGCCGATACTAGATACCTTTTTATCTGCTCCAGTTACTATTGAGAGATAAAAATCCTTTGCTTTTGGGACAATGATCAATTTTTTAAACAATATTTGCTCGACGCTATACGAGTACGTACTAGTTACTAATGTGATTCGCATTATAATAGAGATATAATGTAAACTTCAAATTAAGCATAAAAATTCATAATCAAATTGGTCTATCACATTCCTAGTACTTTAGGCGATTATATCAATATGTATTAAATAGTTTACGATAATAAATGGTTTATCACGATAATGAAGACACGAAGCCGAATATAGGCACGTGGCAACTCAGAGCACCTAACATGGCTCCATTATTTTTCGCGGCGTCGTAGAGTCGCGACGAATACTTGTTGATATCGCGCCCCCGCCCGCCCTGGCCGTCCCCCGCCGCCCTCCGCCACCCTCAGCCACCCCGCGTGATACATCTCTATCAGCCAATATAGCATCCCCTAGATACGAGTATATTATGCAAAATCACCATGAATACTGATCGACATGTCAATCGCTATAATATTGTCACATGTTTATACTATATTATATGTAGTATATGTAGGTGCATGTTTATTCAATGTTTTGAATTCTTTTAAACTTCAATTCTCATGCACAAAAATATAAATACTGTTGTAAAATATCATTTTTACTAATAACTTTACATAATTAGAAACAAGTATTACATTTCAAACAGGAAACAAGTATTTCAAAGTGTTCTTGTAATGAAGCCAAGCATCCACACGAACATGCATCAAGTAGCGATTGGCAAACTATTTATTTTATAACATGTGTAAGAGAGTATTCTTTCACAGTTCCACATTGTAAGCCAAGCCATAAAATACAATTATATCACTATAAAACGAACTGACGTCATTTTTTCGTGATTGAAGCTAGATCTATTCAGCTTACAATTTATTTTATAACGCCAGGCGTTTTAAAAGTTGTTTCGTCTGAAAGATGTTTATTATTATATAAAATGAATCTGCTCAAACAATATGCATCTTGAAGTACGGATAGAAGCAATATTGGCAAAGTCAATTCCAGAGAGTGATCAATAAGGAGACGCGAGAGAGGTAACTCAATGAGATGCTACTTTGCCAGTTGCTGGTCGACGCTTGCCCTACTTCCCGCATCGGCCGCGTCCTTGGCCGAGCCATATTAAAGTATAACGGACCACATAACTTTACATCGGATAACTAATATTTCCCACAGGCTTCTAGCAACAAAACCCCTTTTAGTTGTAGCTTCAGGGTAGTATTTTAAGAGAAAATTATATTACAAGCAGCTTGCAGTAGTTTAATTTTTCATAAACGTCTTCGATTTTAAGTAAGTAAATATTAGTAAGTAATTATTAAATATTCAGATTCATAATAATATTTCATTATAAAAAAGCAAATAAATAAGTGTGACGTAAATTAACATTTTAAACAATGCGATATCCCTCGTTATCACGTGAGAGGTGACGTATTGAACAATGGTTCGCGTTTCAAGTAACGATATCGGAGCCCGACTGAATTATTCTAGGAATCTTGATAAATATGAATTTGGTTAATCGCCTTATCAAATATTTGAATATTTAATAATTTTGTCAATTATAGCAAATGAACGATTATTGTCTCTAATGCTTTATTATTTTTGCCAGTATGAACATTTTTAGTTATTACGTTATCCCTTGCTATCACTGTCGTGCAAATTTAATTCTAGGTAGTTACTTTCGAAGCACGCCAAAAGGAGCCAAAACATAGTAAATAATAAAGCAAATGGCACACTCAGTTTCGTTACAGGCCATAAGCCCTAACGGTCCCGTCGAGGCAGTAAGGGTATGCGGGGGTGTGCGGGGGAGGGCGCGGGGGCGGCTGACGTCACCGGCGAACTCAACACTTCGACCATAAATCAACCTCAATTGGTTCCATTCGTCTGAGGTTTCTGTTCGCCTTGTTCTAACTTCCATAGCAGTGCATTATGTCCTTACAGCCGTGACAGCTCTTAAGCGTGGGATGAAGTAGTCATTGTGATAGCTATGTTTACGATTATATAATTATGTTACACCCACGAGACTGGGAACACCGCTGTGTCCTGGGTATTTGGCTTCGCCCACAAAGCTTCATACATTTGCCCGTGCTATCAAATTATTTATTTTAATACTTTCATCTCTCGCAAGATACACGACACGCGCAGATCTCATACCGCTCATTAACCACAGGGACATCACGTATTAGTATAAATATTACATTTAATTACATTTTAATGTATAACCACTTCATTCAGTCAGGCACGATTAATGTGCGCCACGATGGCGCCATTTATTCGCAATAATCAATTATTCCCACCAACTTCTAAGCTTTCTATACATACATGAAATCAATGTTACCAGTTGTAATGTCGCCAGACACGTCTTTTTAGGCTTCCTACCTTGCACGCCATACGCAATTATTATTATTTACTTACTATATCTATATCTATATATGAAGACAACAGATTCTACAGAACAAACGTGGAGTGTAGTATAATCTAGGTTGTAACGTGTCGAATCTCGGTTCATTCTAACCGTAAAGTCCAATAGGCACGCTCGTAACTCCCGCACGACCAAAAACGCGTGGCGTGGGCGGGTGACGTCACACCACCAGTTGTCAGGGCAATTAGCTACCCCTACGCACTCAAACATCACTGTGCATAATGAAACCTCTACTCTTAATATAAGTAGGATAAGTAATGTTCCTCGGAATTACTAATAAGGACAATATGCCCTATTCGTACTTAACTTTTTTATTTTAAATAGTAAATCAAATCTAGTGGACAAGCCATTTTATTTTTCACAATAAATCTATTTTCATTTAAAAACAGCAACGATTTTTTTTTAAAATTATTAATAAAACATTTTCATATTTAGACGTTTATAGTAGACTTGGAGGTAAAGTGTTGTGGAAGCGGCCGCAGAACGGCCGAGAACACTCGCGCTATTGTGTTACAAAACACTGGTAATTTTCGCAGTGATTTTGTGAGCGCCATTTAATGACTAATCTAAGCGACCTTGGCCAGTACAAGCTAAGCGCACTGAGATTTGATTACTGACAGCATTTAAAAACAGGTTTATTTTAACGACGCACTTAACTACAAGTATAACGAGACAAAAATAACTTAATACTTCTGTATTTCTTAGCTAATAAGTAGATTTTTTTATTTATTATTATTTCAGATTAGGTATATGGCAATCGTTTACAATTTAAGTTTGTCTTTTTTAAAGCATAAAAGCCTTTAAGCGTTATAGAAACAACAAATTATGCAGTTTCGTTACCTTCCTACCAAATTTAAAGTAATACAAAGCCGTACATAAAACGTTAGCTGTTTGCTGAATTTGGAAGCCGCCGGCGCCGAGAGCAAGGTCGGGGCTAACGACTAGTTGCGTGCTAATTACTTCCTAGCTCTCGTACTCAGTGGAAACTGCCTACGTAATGATAAAATATTACAAATGCTAAACTCATATTACAACACTTATAAATTGTACGATTAGACTTAACTAAACTTGGCTAACTTAAGCCCCGCATCATACTTATGTCTTTGCAAAATAATAGAAATAAATACAAATTTCTAATGAATTAATATACGACCTCAAAGGTTATTTTAGATATAATATTTGTTTTAATATCTTAAAGTATGTACACTACCAATTTACAAAATATAAATCTAAATTCATTTCAAAGTCAAAGTCAAATCATTTTATTCAAAATAAGAAGTTACATGCTTCATTTTTTTAAACAAAAAACAATTTACCACTGGTTTACGATTGTATATTTATACTGACATAAATATATTAATGAACTCTGGTGTCTTTTACAAGATAGCGGTCTTAATGTTTTTAGCAATGTCTTTGAATTTCGTAGATAAAATTAAATATCTTTGTTTCTGTTTAGTACTGTATCAGTAGTAACGAACAGTACATAAAGTTAAATATTAACTTAAAACAACAACATCATTAACTAAATAATTTTAATATATTATTAAAAATAAAAGTTGTTATTCAGTACATTAATTAACAAACGAGAAAAACAAACTAGAATTGTCGCCTAAAATATAATCGTGTGAACGATAACAACGCAACGTTCAACTACTCAATATTCATTAATTCGTAAAGTCAAAAGCCACTACTCGCTGCGTAGTCAATTTACAAGGAAATACGCGACGGCAACCATTTTATACATGTTACAATTAAAATAACACTAATGAAGTAGCTTATAAAGTGAACCGAGTACCAGCCGTACTTAGTTCTTAATGAAACAATAAGTATAGTAGGTCAAAGTTCAGTGTATGTGTATCTTATAGCTATAAATTTAGTTTAAATGTAAGCTACAGCCAAAGAAATAACATTATACCTAATAAAGAAAATGAAGACATTTTTAACTTTATGCATTTTTTCGATAGAAACTAGTATCAAGATACTTCGTTCGCATCCTCAAAATCGAAACATTGCATTTAGAGCGGCGGAACTTAACGCCGCGCTTAGCACGAGCGGAGAAAGATAATAATTTAAATAAATTAAGCCATTCACCGAAATTAAGACATTATTTGTAAAAAATTAGAAGCTAATGTAAGTCTAGAAAAAAAGCAATAATCTTGATCTTCTCTCTGTACACTAACTTTAATGCACAAAGGTAAAGTGATAAGATAAGGCACCGATAGCGATATTACCGGCTCTTAATAACAGGATTTACTGGAGAAGGATTACGATCAGTACGCAGAGTCAATTATTATTTATGCTAATATATTACTTTTGTAAACACCTAAGTATTATACTATTTATTATGTGCCTGTTATTTATTAATGAGATTACATGTTTGAGTAGTTAAGTTAGACAATACATAGAATAAAGCACCATATTATAAAGGATCAGTAGTGGAGCAGGAGCACAAAGTGTGACTGGTTATGGGTTGGATTCCCACTCAAGGTGTGAAAATAATAAATACGGCAATTTTCTTTGCTTGTGTCCAATCTTAGCGCGAAGTTAAGTTCCGCCACTCAACATGCATTTCGCAACGTCCACATCCAATCGGCGGAAAAAAGGGAACGAAGTGCCTTAAAACTAACCCTCGGCCCACCCTGCTGTATACAGAATACAGAAAAAAATATTATAAAAGACGGTTCTAGTATAGAATAGAAACACTTACCCTGGCGTCGTACACCCTGGTGAGCGCATCGTAGCGGATGGAGCCCAGGAAGATGACGGCCTGCGCGGCGCCGCCCCGCCCGCGCGCCACCAGCTCCACGCACACCATCTCCCCGTCGCGGACCACGATGTCGCAGAACACCTTTTAAAACATATTTTTTTAGCTTCACTCTGTATCCCGCACACAGCACGGTAGGCAGAGGCAACCTAGTGTTAAGACACTTCGTTTCCGACTTTCCGCCGAATATTTTGGAGGCATTGCGTGTTAAGTAGCAAAACTTAACCATAACGACGAAAACGGAAATATTAAACATTTCCACTCCTCGACTGGGAATCGAACCCACAACCAGTAGTTTACAGTCACACGTTTGTGCCACTGCACCACGACTGGCCCCAAAAACAATATATTTACTGTGAAAACTGAAAAATATTATATATACCTACTTATTTACATAGGTACATTAGCATTCTTTTGTGTTTCAAATTATTACATTTCCTCAAAACATATGGTTGTTAAAGTTGATAAGATAAATAATCAAAAACGCGTATACGTGTAATAACTGATTTACGATTACATTATATGTATGTAGGTGATACTTATAGGCGGTTCAACAAGTTTCTATCTGTATCATTTACAAATTAGACAAAAAAATTAAGCCTTGTCTTAAGAATGATCTTGTGTCATTGAGGGATATAAGTCTTGATTAATAAAAACTACATTTACATTGTAAAGTAGGTGTATTTTTACATATGTTCCTTGTATCTGACTCTGAACATAATGATCGACTGCTTTTATTTATATAAACAGTATTAATATTTTTCTAAAGTACGCAAGAAATATAATATCTACTTATACCTAACATTTTTAAACAACATAAAAAAAATATGACAAATATCGGAATGTTCGACGTTTGTATTGCAGTATATCGAAGGTATCCAAAATACGCGCAATCGTGATCCGAGATAGCGCGATAAGGCGATAACAACGAGCGCTTATCGCTCGCGCCGCGCGGTGCTCGCATTTCTATTTTGTCCGAAAACAAAGAGAAATATGGAACGCTATTATAAAAATATTGAAAATGAATCATAGATAATAAACACAAAATATATATATTCTGTTTATAAATTCTCTTCCTTGAACTTTGAATAACGATTTAAATTTTAAAGTAATACAAGGTGGTAATGTAATTTTTAGCAACTTTAAGATAGTTATAAAATAAGAAAATTCTATTGTTTAAAATTTCAGTAAAATATTAAATATAAGTAATAGTAATTAAGTAAAAAATGGTCTCCTTATAATTAGACTACGCTATGTGACTGGTACCTCGTTTATAAAATAATATTGGCACCTACAACAGCTCTTATCATAATATATTTATCGAGGACGTTAATTTGCCTTTTTAATGATATACAAAAAGTTCTGGCGATGTTGTTCGCTAAATTATCATACATCGATACATATAAATAAAATTGGAATGTCTGTTTGTAATATTAAATTAAAAAAGCCGCTTTCTACTAACTGCCGAAGTATGTGTATACGCGGCACATATGTATATTCAAATAATTTCTGTTGCAATTTTTGTCTTTTGTTTGTCTATTCCGGCGAGTATTTGATTTGGCTGGACTGATTTTAACGAGACTCTCACTGGTTGATAGCTGATGATAGATAGATGAGATAGCTGATGTCAAAAAGAGTAGCTTAAGCTGCTTTTATTTTCAAAATATATTTTTTTCAACTCCACGAACAAATTCGCTATTCGAGCACAGCTAATATTATACAATTTTGTCGTGTGATCCATGGATATGACACTGCAATAATTTTTTATCCATGTTACGATGTTGGATACACATAAATACAGCTTTATATAAATTCATCAAAGGTCAAAAAATTTCGTAATATTAAATAGAATCGGAAATTAATCAGCGGATATTTGTATAAAGTCGGTATAACGTTTTAACAGTGACGTCATCTTGAGTCACGCTCTATCGAGATGGCGTATGGACTAAGCGCACACTTTGGACCGTTGACAATCGTTACTCATCGTCGTGTTTCTGGAAACGATGGTATCCTCCGCTATTGACTCATCTCAACATAAACAAATCGTTGTTATCAATATAACTCATGTAACTAATAAATAACTTAATTCAGCGATTTGGACGGACAGTATTGTTGCAATATTGAGAATAAATAAATTACACACAGCCCGATCCCTAAGATCTGTTAAAAATATTTTTATGCATAAGAAATGTTTAAGGGAGTGTATGTAATTAAGATGAGCCGGCAGCTGACAGCCGCATCGCGGGTGACTTGCGTTCTAACACCGACAAAACCTTGTCCCGTTCAAATTAATTACGTTGAAAATATTTTGCTAATACAATGATTGGGAATATTTCTGCAGCTTGATAGTCATAAGATGTTAAATTTAATAATTTTTGTAAATGCTTGAACATGTATTTATGTATATATGTCGTGGCCATATCGTTTAATTGACGATTTCATGAAATCGTTGACTATATCATGAAATCGTCGCAGTTCATGAAATGACCAATTATCGTTTGGCCAGATCATGATGTCGTTTGACGAAATCAATGACACCCTAACGTTTAACGATATGGTCAACTAAACGCGTGGCTACTTCATGAAATTGTCGATGTTGTTTGACCAAATCGTCAATTATAATTACTTTAACAACCGATAGAGGCGCTAGAAGCGCTTTTTCGCATATCGGCTGTTCGTAATAAAGCTAAAACTTTAGTTTTAAATATATTTTTTTTATTAAAAGCAGAATTAACTATCCTTTTATAATAAGTAAAAATTATGTTCCTAAAAAAATATTATCTTTTTATTTTATTGAAAATCATTATAATTTTGATTTTAAGTTGTTTTGTATTTGCGATACTATAATAATAATTTTAAGAAATATATAATAAAAACTACTTTTAAATACTAAAGAATCTGTTAAATATAAAAAGTTTAACCTAACTTATCTTGATAGGTTTTAAATATATTCACACAAAATAAAAATAATTACGTAAAAGAATTTTTAGGTTAGGTTAGGTTAAACCTTTTTTATTTAATTGATTCTCACAAGATTGAAAGTGTTTTGAGCTAAAAAAATCGCAATTATATATAATGAGTTCGTATTACGCACATTCTCTGAATTTATGTTAAATATATTATAAAGACACCTTATTTTACGATATGACCAAACGTCGACGACGAAATCGTTAAACGTTAACGAATCAACGATATCGTCAAATTCAGTTGCTCATTTCATGAACTGCGACCATTTCATGATATCGTCAACGAGATCATGAAATTGTCAATTCTACGATCTGACCACGACATACACATATATTGGAATGTTACATTTAATACATCGTACATTTAAAAACAATACATTTTTTCCCCCTCATTACTAGATGATCGATGTCAAACTGATGTTGATCTGAAATATGGACGACAAAAATATATACCCTTATCAACACCGAAGTACTGATTACGAAAGCACGTGACATTGAAGTTTAGGTTGTGAATAACTATTTGTTCAGTACAGTATATGAAAAATACAATTTCATCCAATTAGCATTCTTTCGTACTCGTAGAATTTCTATATATTATACATACAATATCAAAATGACATTACTGTGAATACCTACGAAATAACACTAACAAATATAAAGTACCTAAAACCATATAAAGTACCTAAATGCACTCGCCGCCTTTTAACACTGGCTTACAACTAAATTAACTGCAGATTCTCAATAAAGTGTACATAATGATTGAGCTCTCGATATCGCATGACGAGCAAGTGTTAAAAGACGGAAACAGTTTTTCATTAGCGCGTACAGCGTACACTGCACGCTGTGTGTGAGTAACGAGGGAGGCTGGAAGCACTCCAAACAACATCCTCACGTAATTGGGACGCTACGCGCCATCGCCACCGCTTACTGTAATTACTCCAGCGCCACCGGACAATGAATACTTAATTTGCACAATTTTTTAAGGTCGTGATTTTAAAAACATACATTTTTAATATTTGATGCACATACTATAACTTTGGCGATACTATATTTTATTCTAGAGAATATCGTATACATCAATCATCTCACGTGTGTCATGATAACATACCGTTGCCTCAACAAAGAGATATAACAGACATGTATAATTTTCTGATGCATTACTTACAAGCTATATGT
The DNA here is from genome assembly GCA_019049465.1 of Dryas iulia moderata. Classification (NCBI taxonomy): domain Eukaryota; kingdom Metazoa; phylum Arthropoda; class Insecta; order Lepidoptera; family Nymphalidae; genus Dryas; species Dryas iulia. The sequence goes on from CM032429.1 coordinate 1,388,106, forward strand.
AGTAAAAATTGAATCAGTGTGTATAATGAATGCAAAACAAACACAAGTCGTTACGCAATACATTCAGCTATTTAGCAGTCGCGGTGCAGCGAGCTACAGAGACGAGTACACCGGGCGCATCGCTACGTACGTTATCACGTCCTCAGACGAACCTCTATTTATAGCTAATTGTTTATCAACATACATCTGGGAGACGCTCGACTAAAGAGTTAATTTGTTTATTTAGTTGTGTATGAAATTGCATACATAGTTTACAAAAGATGAAAGTATCTTAGATTCATAACAAATCATTAGTGGTGACGTTAATAAGAGTTATATTCAAATATCAAATAATAATAATTGAATTACAATCGGATTAGCTGTATTTTATCTTACATTTTATCAAAAGCAGTCTTAAGATATTAATTGTAGTCGTAATTAACATGTTAAGTCTACAAAACACGTATGTCTGTAAGCCGTCCCGCCGCGACGCGACGCACATGTCCACACACGCGGCCGCGTGACCCTCTACCTAGACTTTAAAGGTTACTAGCGGTTAGTTCCTAAACTAGATTTAAAGTAGGTACCATGTTCTTGCATAACGCACAATAATTTCTTGGCTTGGCTTAAACAAGCCTTCGAGAGGCGTCCGTTATATGAGGATAATTTGTCGTATTCGTTTTCTGTAAAAACCCCATATATTTTTGTTCAGAAAAACAAATATTGTGTAATATAGAAAAATCTAGATTTTTAAATACATACAATAAATGATCTGACTCGGCAATTGAATGCATCTATACAGTATTAGTCACTTAAGTATAACTGCATACTAAATTAATCACAATACCGCAAGCCTATTACAATTGTACATACACAGTAGATACTGGTACTAGGTACCTACAAATGTTATTATTGTGTCAACGTTATATCAAACACGTCACGCTTTTAGTGCACAACTAAGACTCCACGTTTATGACTTTTCGAATAGGTTGTTTTACATACGAATTATACAATTTTTTTTCAACTTGAGCCCATCGTGGTGCCGTGTACGATTGTAAACATCAGATTGGCTGTCAGCTCGAACATGGGGCTTTTAATATTATTTGAATTTATTTGCGTAATACCAAATAATACTACTATATTAATTATAAACTAAAAAAACAGTCCTAGACGTTTTCAATATGTAATTAACAAAAAAATATTTCACGAAATTAAAAGCATTATCTATCTCTAGAGGAGAAAAGTAACTAAACCCTATAAACCGCTAGCTGCCTGCCGCTGGCTGCCGTCTGCCGCGCGCCTTCAATAGAGTATCAAGTTGGCGAACAATCAAGAGCGGGAACAATAAAATTTGAACTGAATGAGCGTTTTCATGTCGTTTTCAAAAATACATTTTTCATCAAAACCACAGTAGCACATGATTAACGGTTATATTTAATACCAGTGGATAGTGGACAGCAGACTGATACTGTTTCACCAACTTTGTTTACAAATATACTGAGAGGCGTTATTGACTCTTAAATATGTTGAAAATTTTGGCTGATTAATACATTTCTTACATAGAATCTTTATTTTCATTTAGTGACATTTCTTTCTTTTATAAAGATTTCTTTGAACTTCAAACATTAAAATTACGCAATAGTTTTATTGATCATTGTGCCCAGTCGAGCCATTGTGGCCAGTCGTGGCCCAGTGGCACAAGCGTGTGACTGTAAACGACTGGTTGTGGGTTCGATTCCCGCTCGAGGAGTGGAAAATTTTAATATTTCCATTTTCTTCGCTCTGGTGTCGAGGTAAAGTGCGGCGTTAAGTTCTGCCACTTAACACGCAATGCCTCCGAATTCGGCGGAAAGTGGGGAACGGAGTGTCTTAACACTAGGTTCGCTCTGCCTACCCTGCTGTGTGCGGGTTACAGCGTGAAGCTAAAAAAAAAAGAAGAAAAAAAAATTAAAACGAAAAGGAAGTAGTAGGTAGACATTTTGCTATGTGCGTAGTTATCTCCTAGAACAGATTCTGTATAAAAAGCAGTTTGGAGCTTGTTATCGTCATTCCAAATACCGGTTTTGCCTATGGGTTGTCGTGAAGGGCACGGTCAAAGCAACGGCGAGGCGCGGCGCGGTCGCGATGAGGAAATATTTTTATTACAAGTGAAGAAAGACATTGAAGAATCTGTAACATTACACTTAAGCTTCATTTGAATACATATTCTACCATTCTCACGATCACAAAAACTCATCTCATTTAAAAAAGATTAATACGTTTTAGAAACGACATTTTTATTGGTAACCTAGTCGAGAAGTTGTTCTGACCTTGGCAACAAATTCCACGTTTATTATAATATTCAAAGCATTATTTAAAAACATTATAATTATTATATTTTATGTTCAACGATGAAGAAACCGTAATAAATATAACAAATGTAATATAAAAATAAAATTAGTTCGAAAACAACGCCGCTCCGCGCGCGCAGAGATAACCTCGGAGATTTCGGTCAAGTTCGTCCACCTTCATGGATAGTTCAGTTAATGTCATCCAAATTAGTTAACTGTTCACCACCATATCATTGTAAACAATTAATCGCCTTGGTCACTCGCCAGCGCGAGCAGTTTCGCCTTAATATCAATTATATCAAGGTACTAATCAAACAAAATATTAAAAAAATTACACATACGAAAACGTCTGTCCACATTTGAAATATGGTATTGAATTCGACTTGCGAAATGTGAAATGTGAAAGCGTGTGACTGTAAACGACTGGTTGTGGGTTCGATTCCCACTCGAGGAGTGGAAATATTTAATATTTCCATTTTTCTTCGCTCTGGTGTCGAGGTAAAGCGCGGCGTTAAGTTCCGCCACTTAACACGCAATGCCTCCGAATTCGGCAGAAAGTGGGGAACGGAGTGTCTTAACACAAGGTTCCCTCTGCCTACCCTGCTGTGTGCGGGATACAGCGTGAAGCTGAAAAAAAAAAAAGAAAAAAAATCTGCGAAATGTATTTATAGAAATCTTTACTTTCATTTTAACCTAATTAGATAAAATGCGGTGTTGGATGGTGTTCTGGGAGATGTAAGTGTAGTGCGATGATAATAGAAGAAAAATTAGCACACCGCCAGAAGGGCAATAACCTACACGCACCGACATGAAGCAGCGGGTCCGGACTTAATTACTTAATAAGATCAGGGCTTCCTGGAGACATCGCTCGTGACGCAATTTTAATCCTATTAAATGTCAAGGCACATCGACTGGAAAACACTAATTGACTTCATAACGTTATTATGTAAGCCGTTAGTTTGTGTACAGAAAACATTTATCATACGTTTTAACCTAAAATGTGAAAATACATAATTAGAATAATATATAATTACAATTCATATATTCTCTTGCTAACAAGTGATTTTTAAAGAATAGGTAGATAAGCGACCGGTTAGCGTGGAAGTAGTACAAGCTTATCAGTGACTGTCTCGCAAATGTGAGCTCCCTCATGTACTCGTGCTATGCGGGACTAACATTAACATTCCTTCGTTCCTTAAATAGATTGATGCCGTCGCAGCCCTGCGGCACGTGTGTGTGCCCACTTGATGCGATTGTTCAGAGTTCAGTGTCCATTAATAAATAAATATCATAGATGCTCCACTATGTTAGTCAAAGTAGACAAGTGTAGGACGTGGAAAAGTATGGAAAATGAGTGGAAATAAAATATGAATTGTAGTCGGCCGATTCTAACAAATGTAGCACCGTGTAAAAACAGGTTATTGAGAGCTACTCAGCGTACATCTGTCACAAACTTAACAATTGCCTTTTCGGTAGCCGAACTAAATGAGCGCACCAGGAAAGTGTCTCGCGGACGTGACCGGACGTGACCACGGCCAGCTTACAGCGCGCGTTACGCGACTTTCACTTTCACCGGCCGCCGGCACTCACTGAAACGTGTAAACAATGTGTTTCAGACGTCTCAGCGCGGACCTCATCTTATTTTCATCTATAACTTGATAAGCCTAATGCTTATCCTACGTGTACTGTACACGGCTACTGTAATAACGTCGTAAAGGCGCTGGGCTTGTAGTACGCGAAGTTTCCTACTAAGCTTTCCACCCTAACAAACAATAGATAATATCTCCGCCCTCTTTACATGTACGAAAAACTTGAAGACTTGAAGTATATATTAGTCTATCCTCCGTACTCTATAACTGCAAAATTTAAACCTATCTTTTAGTGATATGAATATAAACATAATAAAATATTCATAAGCACAATCTCAAACTAAAATGCCACGACAGCTCACTCAACAGAACTTACGCCGGCACTACAGGCACCGTTATCGTCCCGCTCGCCGCCGCTGACGCTGCCGACGCCGCTTTCCGGTTTGCTTTCGATACATTTGTATATGCTGCTATCAGCGATGCTCGCTCTTCCCTGAACTGTTAATATAATCTATGACTACCTACCGACGAGATTTGACAATGTTAACTAATTTTGCTAGCCTGTAAACCGGCTTGCGTCATTTTGTTTCGCAACAAAGACACTATCTGGCCGGAAGTGTATTTATTTTAAATGGAAACATTTGATAACCACAGGAACGAAATTCGAACTCACAATCATTGCGCGCAGTGTGCGACTGCGCAGGCACTGCCGACTTCGCCAAAATGACGTGTTTACATTTCGTACTATATTTATTACTTTCTTAAAATATTTAAAGAAATAAACATTAAAACAATAAAGTTCGCAAGTAAACTCTACTTTGAAATGGTTTATTTGTTTAGTTTCGTGAGTTTGTTAGGGAGCTAGCGAATATGATCGTTTGCCAAAACATTTGTAGCGTGTACCGCCCAAGAGTTGAGACACGGGCGCCTCAATCCTCATGACATCATAAAACGTATATAGATATTTTTGTCATTGCTATAAACTATTTGACGCAGTGGCACAGTTGGGAGGTATCCGAAGGTGGTGATCACTAGGAGTTCTTTCGTTCGTTCTTTCTTTAACCTGTCATAATACAAAGTGACCAAGAACAGTACTAATCTAGGCTAGTCTTAATAAAAATTAAAAAAAACTATACTATAATATTATATTAGTTCAAGGAATTAAAAAATATATACCGACCCACATAAATATGCTGGTATTAAATATGTATGTAAAGTACTGACCTCATCGAAGTTATCCACCATGAAGCAGATGTGAGGGTAGGTCATCTCCTCGCCCTCGCCCTTCGTGTCCATCTTGCGTCGGCTCGGTGAAGCATACACCTATAATATAAATAAATAATTTTATAATATCGAACTTTCTAATAATAAAATTGTTTAAAAATATGATTAGGATATATAAAATATGATTATTTAGCAAAACTATTTGCAACTTAAAAGCTAGGCTTAAGAAAATCATTGCTGTGTGCAATGGAAGTAGTCGACGTGACAGAGTAACTTACGCACTTAGATACATTTTTTTACATATAACTTACCATTTTACGGCGCCTTTTGTATCCTCATACCAATTTCAGTAGAACTCTCTGCGTTCTTCATAGGTTATCTAAGAAATATAGCATCCTACCTTTTTGCACGAACGTAGATCTTTACCAAAGCGTTAAAAGCGACCACGAGGTCAACCGAACAGTTTCACAACAAAGATGTTCAATAACATTCACAACGTGATTGCAGTAAAAGATAAAAAAAAAACATTCTTTGTGTAAAATCGTAAAGTAGTCGTAAATTAATAATGAATCATTGTCGAGTTGAGAACAAACGAGAAGCATAAAAATGACTTGCTATATCGATTATCGAGTAACTTTTAAGAGAACGAGACGAAGCATTTCTTAGCTATAAATATATTTAATGATGCTGAGAACACTGTTGTTTTTAATTTTATATTACAAGCGAATTATCTTAATGGTGTATAACATTATACATTTTATGGTTTTATAATAAAATGACTGATGATTTTATTTTCTTAAAAAATAATAACTACATATAAAAGAGTAGAATATTTGAAACATATAATAAGAAAATTCACAGTCTATAATTAAGTGTTCCACGCGCGTCAACGTTATAGAGCTTTTATTATTCCATTATAAGGCACTGACCAACCCCAAAATAACACAAAGTAGCTTCGTCCTGTCGACGACTCCCGCACTCCCGTATACTCCCTTATACTCGCATGAAGCGCTAATAATAAGCTTAATCGATGTTTTTATCAACGTGAGAAAATGGCAAAAAATATTTCTCACGCACAATGAGGATATACCATCAATAAAAATAACTTAAGGGACGGATATTATGTGAGATTATAATGCATTTTTAAAATATAGGAATGTTGTGGATTTCTCACAATATTTTTAGTTACAAAATCAGCTTTTGCATATTGTTCGTCACATCACGTATCATATGCAATTGTATAGACTCTTAGGTAAAGCGTGGGCATTTTTAAGCCTATTCTTTCATCGCCATGCGAGCGGACTATTGTTATGCGCTTCCCACCAACTAACCGTGAAGTCAAACCTTGCAGTTTTTGCGAACCACGCCCTACGCGTAAATTCTCGTGATCACTTATAGCATAAGGCTTCTGGTCACAATTGCTACTTAATTTATTTTTATTTTTAATAGGGTTTCAGTGGATGTGACGAGTCTCTAAATGATAAACAGAAAAATATGGTTATTTAGTGACCAGTTGAAAAAATAAATTTAACAACAAATAACTATATCTACATATAATATTATTATTGTTGTCAGATTATACTTATATTCTATAAAAAAAAAATAAAGAATAAACAACGGATATGACAATGTTCATTTGTGTATTCAACATAAGTACTCTTACTAATATATTAACAAACGAGGAAGATGCAATTATCCAAGCTATCGTAACAAACGGTTTCCGCAGATATGTACATAAATGAACACTACAGAAATACCAAAGCTAATTTACAGCTCACTTCCTCTTCCCTGTACTAAAAAGTTGTACGTTATATAAAGTTTATTTTAATATAAAAACGTCTAACTCTTTTAATATATACAAAGTTATAATTTCTACATATAATATTGTCAGTGAACTAAAAGTCACGTACAATCCAATAAACAAAGTAGGTAAATATAAAGTGATATAAACGATTGTCAAGTTTCAAATAACATAACGTTGTTCAATTTATACGAGAAGAAATCGAGTCCGCCACGGTGTCGTCACTGAAGGACGGTCCGCGCTCGTTACAATGAGATGAGGCGACCTTGACCGCGCGGCTTTGTCTCCGCCCGCCCCCGCCCCGCGCCGCCTCACGACCCCCTCCCGCCCCTGCACCCTGTGCACTGTGCACTATGCAAGTATACACAGCATTCCCCATGATGCCTACATTCAACTCAAAAGGGTCATAATTCATAAATGACACCAGTCATATTACACTTTTCGTAGGAGACTTATCAACGAAAAGCATTTTTTGTCTAACACTATATTTCATTAATATAAAATATATGCATTCCGTATAGACACCTATTCGGAAATCGCTGGAAACGTATTTTCAGCTGCACGTCTAACGTTTTGTCACTGAATAATAAGAACACCAGCACTATAATACAGCATATTAAGCGCGCCGGAAATGAAAAATCAAAAACAACAAGTATCATTTTAAATATAAAAAAATATATAAGGGGTTATATATTTGTATTTTGAAATAAAAACCGTTTTTACGTTTTTAGATTAGTAGGTACTCTTTAGAATTGAATTTGTTATATGGTAAACAAACGGATAGATAAACGGAACAGATGTACCTACTTGAAATAGATTGTATACCCTTACATAGTTCATTCTGATTTAGATTGATTTGCGTTATACTTATCTATGTAATTTAAAGAAGATTAATATACCAAAACGTCATAAAGCGATATATGCAAATTCGACATCACCTTTGTATACAAGTATATTCATTTGAAAATGGCCCTTATAACAATACATAGCAAAATAAATATAAATACGTAATTCGTAGTCCCTCCACCTACTTAATTATTGTATATAGAAACATTATTGGACATCACAAGACTATCGCCATAGCGTGTGCATTTATATTCGCTTTATGACACACTCCGTAAGAGCGACAGCCGCGTGTACGGTAGCAGTGTCAGCAACACCACGCTAGTCTCATTATCGTCACCCGACACTCAAATTGTGTCTAGACGTGTGAAACATGCGTAGAGCTGAGCGTTGCACACACATACACTTTCGTTCTGATAACTATCGTTTCGTATAAAATCTTTAGCCTAAGTCATTAACAGTTAAAAGTATCTTTCATATGATTTTTTTGTAATATAACTAATCTAACTCATAATATTGCTCCGATGCAATTTAGCAAATATATCGCGTAATTATTTAAAAACATTAATAATTCACCCAGTACAATTAGATGTGCTTAAGATCAATAATTAAAATTTGCAAGATATTGTAAAAAAAATAGCGACAGTACAGCGGTGAGCACGGGAGGCAAGGCGAGTCTGGGACGCAGGCACGACGCCGCCGTCGTCGTAAATTGAACACAATTGTTCATTGATTCCTTCACAATTTATGGTACAAGCGCATTTTTTACATCATTGTTTAATGATTACTTTAACATTCAGTTCACCTTCAGTTGTTAAGAAAGACAACATGTTAACTATATAAGTGAAATTATTCGAAGACTGATTCGATTACTTCCTCGAGCAGCTGCAGCTTGCAGCCTGAAGGGGCACCCGCGACTAATTTAAAGGTCTCCCCTTCGTCTCGGACCCACTCTCTTCTGACGGTGAAATTGAGAATGACATGTCCTCTTGTGTCTAAGTATCTATACAATTCAGATCATCTTAGTATAATTTTAATTTATTTAAGATTTGAAGTTGTGAATTGTAACAGTGTTAATTATTAAAGCAATGCGCATTCGGCAGTAATATATAAACCTAAAATGAAGACGTTCCAGCTCTCTCAAGCGTTGCTCATCAGAAGCGTAGTAATTTTAAATTATCAATCAATGGTGTTTGGGTATTGGTAGTGATCCGGCGATCTTTAATAAGTTACACATTCAGAGCGGCCGTATAGTGTTTATGTCGCCGTATAGTGTATATAGAAATGGGTGACGAAGTGTAGAATTTTTGTAGAGATAAACCGATATATAAAACCTGGACAAATAATTTACTAAAGGTAAGCCGGCGGGAATCGTGTTATAAGGACACAACAGCAATGTATATAATTGCTTTTTTTTTAAATATAAGAAACTTTTGAGGAAGTAGTGGTAATTAATTTTGAAATGTTCACATTGCATGCATATACTTTGTTTATTGAAAAAGCAACACTAAGCATTAATTTTAAATGTACAGACCAAAGTATGTATTTGGTAAGAGGAAGTTCCGCCCATACGAAGACCGACATTAAATTAATTATTATATTTAAGGATTATATTACTTTTGAATATAAAATAAGGAATTTTAATGATAACCGGGTAAACTAACACACGTCCGCATCATAAGGTTGCTGTTCAAAATCCACTACCATGTAATATCTGGTATTAAACGTTGAACAAACAAATAATATAAAATATAATATGATCTTTTGTTTTCGCGATTATTACACATTTTGAAATAAAAGTATTTGATATGAGACCAAACGTAATCGCATAGTGCCAATTTACAATAGTTATGTATGTTTACAACAAAAATAAGTGTATACGAATTTCGACACAGCTGGTAGTATAATGCATGGCTCAGTGGTGAGAGCCTGGACGGTATTCAGGGGGCGCGGGTTCGAATCGTATAAAAATTTGAACGCAGCGGGCGTTCAAATTTTTATACGTTTTATAAATGCCTTTTTCAATTTTCTTAAGTGTGGAATACCACTTTAAAAAAAGATTAAAGGTATGTATTAAATTTGTGCTATTCGATTACGTTTGGTTTGGTATTTGTAACCACAATAGGGCGTAATTGTAAACCCGTATCGCCGTGCGCGCTAATCAGCTCCCGAGCCCGCCTCATACTGAACTAAAAGCTAATACGTTTTAAACGATTTTGATTATTAAATGACTAATTATTAGCGATTAATTCTGGTAAATAATTAGTTTAATTTATTAATATTACTAATTAATGTTACTATTAAGATGTTCATCCATATTCATATTCGATATATTATGGGAATAAATGCAAAAAAATATTATGTATAATATTGTAATCGCAAATGTAATATATAAAAAGTCAAATATAGTTAGTTACACTTATACGTTGACTATTATCTTTAAGTCTGAGTTTTTTTAATAGTAGTTAAAAAATTTTAAAACTTAAAAGATAAAGAGCTCTTAAAAATGCTTCGAGGTTCGTACCAGCAAGTCTCTCGAAGTGACACCATCACAGCGCTGCAGTGCTAGCACAGTGGCATTGTTTAACTGGCCTACATTAAAAGTGCAGTCGCCGCGAGCCGTTTGTGACTATAGAGAATAAATTATTATGCTCGGCTGGAAATAATGACGGCTTATTTTAACTCCCAAGAACAATTTTAACTTACATAATATAAGTCTGGTGTTATCATTACTTACAGAGCGCTAAACTAATTTCTTATCCTAAAACTTGTTTGACAACATGTTGTTTTACGCATGTATATTTTTACTTTGGTATTTCTTATACCTAAAGCTATATCAGACACGATTGTAACTCATATACAAATGCAAAATATAAAACTTGGGCCAGTTTAAACCTCGCAGTTATAGAAGTGTTATACACACACATTTTTTTGAAATCTAACGTGGCTGCTCACGTAGTAGGGCCGGCGGCGGGTGCAGGTGCACCGGGCGCGCGGGGGGCGGGCGGCGGGCGGGCGGGGCGCGGCGTGACGTCACCCTCGCGTCGCTCCCATTGAGCCGAGCGCGCCCGAAGCCGACCGGTTCCATGTTTTCTAGTACGCGGCCGACCCGCCAGCCGCCACACGAGTCACGAGCGCGCCGCCGCCAGTCGCCTGCAGCCAGTCGCCCGCCCGCGGACGCGCATGTCACTGCTCCACCGAGGAAGTGTTAGTTGATATCGAGGCCGCAGTCCCGTGCTCGGAGCCGCCGCACCGCATACGACACGCGCGACGGTGCTCCTCCGTGACCTCGTTTATCCCGAGCTAGCAGCGGACGGGCGGTCGCCGCCGCTCTGGCTTTCTATCGCTCGGGACACGCCGAATCGATGAGCCGCGCTCGGCCGGAATGACAGCTCGCCCATTGATCGAGTGAGTCCCGGTACAGTAGTACTGTTGTACACTTGAACAGTTCGCTTTGGATATTATTCTTCCGTGCGTTTCTCTGCGATTTAGTGACCGGTAGGGCGGTTAGCTCACACCGCTGTGCGTGCATACAGTTGGACGATCTATATTTGTCAGTTTAGCGAGTGCATCTCGCAGGCCGCGAGCGGCGCGGAGACTCGCATCGCGTTACAAACACCGCGCGTTAATTAGCAAATAACACAAAAGAGAACGGCCTCCGCGCGCCCCTCGCGCTTTGTCACCGCGGTCTTTGAACTGTGCTACTCGCTGTGACTTCAATTTGTTTACAAAGTTGAAACATCTAGAAGCGACGATTATATGTGTATACGATTATATCGTGTTTACTAAAAGTGAGTGCAAATGAAGTTCCGAACGTAACGATGCGTGGATGATTTGCAGGAAATATAGACAAAGTACAGTTAATTTCCATTATTATTGTTATTGTTAGACGTAACATTTAGCCCGTAACTTTATACGTTGTACCTGACATTATATTTCAATTCTATTTAATAAAGTTTAAAAGCAAACACACATTCTAATCATAGCAGGCAGGAATCGGATGTTTGCTTATTTGTACCCATGAACGTGCCAATAGATCGTCACGTAAAACATATTTTTAGTAGTAAACCGTTAAACAAATATTATTTAGTTAAGTTTTAAAAGTATTATAAAACATATACCTTTGTGGTGCTGTGACTTCTGATAATAACATATGACTTTGTACGTTCCAGGTGCAATACAGCCCAATGGTGATTGGATGACGATCTCAGCACGCTCCCCGGATAAGGAGCCGTCGCCGCCAAAGCAGATCAACTTTGCAGAGCCGCTGGTCGAGTCCGTCCGCGTGTACCTCGCCAATGAGCTGCCGGCCAAGCAGCTAGCGCTGGTACCGCGCGCGCCCTCGCCCCCGCCCGCGCCCTCCCCGCCGCCGCCCGTCTGCCATGTGGACATCGTGACCAGCACCGCACGCGAAGACATCAAGGGCATCAACTTCGAACCGCGGCTCAAGCGGAATGACCTGAACAACAACGCGTCGCAACGGCAAGCCGACACGCGCGACATGCCGAGCCAGGCCGAGCTGATGCAGCGGCAGCCGCTGCTGGCGCGCGCCGTCAAGGCGGACGCGCCGCAGCCCACCACCGACGAGTCCGACCCCGACCAGGACCACTCGCCGCAGCGCACGCACGGCGGAGACTTCATGGTGGAGATCCCGCCCGGGACCGTGCGCGAGGAGAGATATCCTAAAGAAATATGGAAGACGATACTTTCCTTCTTTTTTTTGTTCGTGTGTGTGTGCATAAATATGATGTCGCTGTCGCTGGTGCACGAGCGACTCCCGGACAGGAACACGACGCCGCCGCTCAACGACATAGTGCTGGACAACATAGAGGCGCACGACTGGGGCCTGGCCGTGTCCGAGTACCTCATCATGATATCGACGACGGTCGCCATGCTCGTCGTCGTGTTCCACAAGCACCGCTTCATTGTTGCGCGGCGCATATTTTTCGTCATCGGCCTGCTCTACCTGTACAGGTCGGTCACCATGTTCGTGACGGTGCTGCCCGTCTCCAGCAAGACTTACGTGTGCAGTCCTAAGAGCAACAACGCCACGACGCCACTTCTTGTAATAAAAAGAATGTTTTACCTGATATCGGGTTTCGGGCTGTCCATCAACGGGAAGCACACCTACTGCGGCGACTACATATACTCGGGGCACACGATGGTGCTCGTGTTGAGCTACCTGATAGTCTCGGAGTACTCCCCCAAGAAGCTGTGGCCGGTGCACTGGGGCGTGTGGGGCTCGGCGGTGCTGGGCGTGTCGTTCGTGCTGCTGGCGCACGGGCACTACACGGTGGACGTGGTGATCGCGTACTACATCACGACGCGGCTGTTCTGGACGTTCCACTCGCTGCTGGTGACGCCGCACCGGAGCGGCAACGGCTACAACCAGTACATGATCCAGCGCGAGTGGTGGTACTGGCTGTTCACGTACCTGGAGCGCAACGTGCGCGGGCCGGTGCCGCGCCGCTACGACTGGCCGCTGCCGTGGCCGCGCACCAAGCTGTTCAGCCGGCTCAGCTAGTGACGCGCGCTGCCGCCGCCGCCCACGCCGCCGCCCACTCCGCCGCCCGAGCGCGTATGACGCTCACCTTCTGCGAGTGCCGCTTCAGCACCTGCAGCTCCTTGGGGCTGGTCCGCGTGCAGATGGCCAGCGTGAGCGTGTAGTCGAACTGGTGCACGATCAGGTTCAGGTAGACGGTCTCCTCCCAGTCGATCTCCGGGTCGCCGATGGGCAGCTTCTTGGAGTCCTTGCGGAACACCTCCACGTCCGTCTGCGAACAGGCCGGCCGGCGGTGCGCCGCACCGTGTAAACATGTGATAGCCTTAGCTCTAGTGCGAACTACTACTCTCTAACGACGACCTCGTATGCTTTTATTGTTGAGTAGAAGTAAGTTTCGATTCTCGTTTCATAGAGAACTATAATCGATCAATTGTACTATCGACTGTTGTAGAATTTTTTGTTTTGTAAATTGTATATTTTATAAGTGGTTATTGAACAATTCGGAGTTTAACAAAGCATAATATTTATTAACAAAAATACTGTGATTAGTTTTCGATCTGAGATGAGTGAAAGTGCGTAAGGATCTGACGGGAGTGCTCGCGTGTAGACTACTAGTGTGTCGTGTTGTATTAGCAGCCTACTGTAAGAAATCATATTTTTGTATTGTTAAAAATAAAGTACACAACTGTTAACAATGCAAACTTTTTGTATATCCAAAGAACATTCTAATAGAATACTAGGATGTATAATCCATATGGTGCTAGAATAGCACGCGCGCCGCCCCCGCCCGCCACGGGCACCTCGGCACTCACCACCTTGTACCAGTCAGAAGTGGCTACTACTTGTATTAATGAATACATGGGATCATTGGGTGCACAAACTAATTAATTGCGAGGAAATATTTTTTATATAAATGAATTTATGTAACTTTGAAGAGAGACTTGAATGTAGTTAAGAAAAAAATATATTTGGCCATTGCTTTTTCGTAGGAACTAGGTACGACACACTTTTTAGCAACTGTTACAAGTAAGAAAATGTTAGCAACCATAAATCTAAAACATCTACTTGAATTCAAATTCTATATATTTATAATTCAGTAAATAACTATTGGTGGTAAATAATGTTTTAGCAAGAAAAAAAATGAATATTCAAAAGGAATAGAATAAGTGTCAAAATGTTGCAGTGGTAGTTTGTATAATCTTTAAAACAATTTGAAAATAGTGACTGTATTGTATGTTAAAAAAATATATTATAATAATATAGATTACGTTTAAAATATAAACATTTTAAATGAAAATACTGATACATTACTTACTGTAAATGAACGTTTCTCACTTACCTCATACTTTGGTAGGTATCGCGAAGAACCTTTAACGTGACGCTTTCTTACAAAAAACAGCAAATCATCGCAGTCTATGGATTGCTCTTCTTGGAAGAGAAAGTGTCGCACGAACAGATCTGTCCAGTACGTCGTACCTTGCAGCACTACGAACCCCGAGTCTGTAACGTGGGGCTCGTCGTCATTACCACTGCGTACGGCCACAGTCGCTGTACTTATTGAGTCTTGTTTGTGTAGTGTAATCATTTAAAAAGCTATGTTTCACTCGTACCGACTGCCAGGACGTTGTTTTGCTTTCTATTACTACGTATACATATACAAGGTTCTAAGAATCTACGACGTTTATATGTAAAGTGCCTTCTAAACTATTAAATAAATCTTTAACTAACTGTAATTAATGTTTAGATGTAATTTGCATAAAAGTTGTAACTCGACAGCGCTTAATATGAAATAATATTATATATAAATATGTATATGAGTGGCCGCATACTTGCTCCGTCTCGCTATAAGAAAACATTGTTAGAGTAAACATAAAGTATTTTCCTTGTATTTGAGATGTGATATTGTATATGAATAGAAGCGGACGGAGTCGCTGGGCGGACAGGTGGACAGATGGACAGTCGGCAGAGCTCGGTGGTTGGTTTTGAACATGTTAGTTATTTATTTGGTTAAGTTAATGTTATGATATATTTTGTTTTTTGTGTCGTGTGGCTCACGGTCACCAACGATTGCGCTGTTTGTATATAAAATTATTTATAGTCTGCCTTTTATTGTACACAAAAGCCTAATTAATTTTTATACATTCATGTAATGAAAGTCATAGCTTTCATAAGCTTTGTATATATTTTTTACAGAATAAATTATTTATATTAATTAATTTGCTACTGAACGAATAATTGTTTAGGTGCAGTGATATATTTTGACGAAAATATTTGGTTTTAAGCAATCAAATAAGTTTACATGTAAATCTTCTTTTTGTTAATATTTTAAAGAAAAATCATGTTGAGCACAAAATAAGTCTAAACCAACAATTATATCACTTTAATCATTTTCGTCACTAAATATCACTCTTCAAGAAGAACATTCCGAAAAGGCAGTTTTTTGTGTATTGTTTGTATTATATATTTAAACCGGCCAAATAGACATTTATAGAAATTGGGTTCCACTATAGATCTCAGTGTTTAGAGTATTCATACATTTTTACATGACGTTTATAGAATATTTGTGTTCAAATTACTATACAGATGTTGTGAAGGTGAACAAAACATCTTATAATGTCACCAAAGCTGAAGAACCCTAATGTTAATAACATAAAGATTGATGTCTGTTAGCGAGTGTAAGTAACTGTTTATACCATTGCTGTTGTAATTAAAAGTTCAATAAATGTCTTTTATAAAACTTTATACTTTTAATTATTCAAATTTTCATCATTTTCGCTTCATCATTTTTATGTATTATTTGGAAACAATATGTAATGTTAAATATTTTGAACAAAAAATATTTTTATTTCAATAACTATTTTATTTTTAAACCAAAAAAAACCTCTTTATAGCATTCTTGATAGAGTTGTGATAAACTAAACATATAGGAAGCAGTTTCTATAAGTACTTGTAAGAAATGGTGGGTGGCTTTTTATGCTCTTATGATATTAACCCATATTTGGGCAGGGAGGCAAAAACGACCTAAGATATGTTTGATACTAAAAAAAAAAGCTATCAAAATGATTACCAAATTACCAAAGTTTTATACAATCTCTTGCTTCTTCGAGAATCTAAGTAAGCTATAGAAATATTAATTACTAACATGACAACTGTTTAAAAAAATGTATGAAAGTTGGGATAACTTTTTTTTTTCAGGAATAATTGTGAAACTTAAGTGTCGTAACTTACAATATCCTCATCCTTTAATTTATTTATGAACTTTAAAGCTGGCAGAGTTGAATATATTTACATATTGACTATATGAAATACTAATAAAATCTATTTGGGACTATTAAGTTATATTTAGTTGGGTCTAAAATGACCCTTGGGAAAATAGAGTTCACAAAGATATTTTCTTTCTATTGATTTTTCATGTATTCTTAGCTAAGAAAATTTCTGATAGCTTACAAAGGCCGACGAGGACAACTTTTGTACGCACATATATGATAGCCCATCTAGGAGAGATACAATATCTGATTTTGAGTTAAAGGACGAAGATATAAAGTTTTACCTGCCGGCACTTGCTTGCCTCAAGTAAGTTGATTATAAAACACTCGGACGGATAACCAAGTTAAAGAGTCTAAAATCAATGTTATAGATATATAGATGCGCTGTATCCCGTACACAGCAGGATAGCCAGAGGGAACCTAGTGTTAAGACACTCCGTTCCCCACTTTCCGCCGTAATCGGAAGCATTGCGTGCTAAGTGGCGGAACTTAATGCCGCGCTTTGCCTCGACACCAGAGCGAAGAAAATGGAAATATTAAATATCTCCACCCTTCGAGTGGGATTCGAACCCACAACCAGTTGTTACCAGTCACACGCTTATGCCACTGCGCCACGACTGGCCCCATTTATTTATTTATTCAGCTGCCTGCAATTGAGTTATCTTGGTATGTCAATCTAACCAGTATTTTCCAGTAGTAGTAGCAGTTACTCAATAAATCTACAAAACCTGATCCAAGAAAACGAATGAAAAAAAAACACATGCCATTCAAAAGCTGAGTGATCAGTGCATTAGTAGCACATAACATTCTAGTGATCAAATCCAAACAAATCAATTGCTAGAGAAAGGTGTTTTCTAAAAGTGATATTGGACGAGCTGAAACCATGTGTAGACATAAATCTTCACACATGATCATAGTTTTCCAAAACCATATAACATATGCCCACTGTAATAACAAAATGACAAAAACCTACAGACAATGTGGCATGAGTTCCTAGGACAAATTGCATGCCTATTACTCCAAACTGCCTCTATGTTATCAGATATCAAATAGAAACATTTCTATTTTGGTTGGTTATGTGGATTTTGTTTATTTTTTTAATCATATAGTAATTTAATTACAAAAGATCTATAATTGAAATATAGACTAATTTTATTTTATTTATACTCTTTATATTAATAAATCATTTTTGTGAAGGGGGTTGTTTTCAATCCACTGAATAAAGTACCTTCACTTTAAGCCGATGAGATTAAAAATAACTATTTTTTTTCCCCAATTACAACCTTTATGGACAACAATATCTTAACTTAGCATTAAAAAATTGACTTCAAGAACTAATCACAATTAGATGCTGCTTTATTAGTTTTACATTATATGGTTTCATCTTATTGTGTATTATGAACAGCTAATGGGTCATCTAACCCTAAAATATTATGCATATGCCCTAAAAAAAGCAATGCGGCACAGTGAGACAGCATCTATAAAAATAGATTGTATCTGAACAATTTATGATTTTTACAAGTCACTAAATTATTATTTAAAATTAAAATTATGAATATGAAGATAATGTTATTTTTTACACACTTTTATAATCTTTGGAATTCTTGCAAGCGATTTGTCTAAATATTTTTGGCCATAACCAATGACAATATAATTGAAAATAAAAATATACTGTACAAGAACAGTATATATCAGAATAGTTACATCTCAGAATATCAGTATTTCCTCATAAGTATCACATACACATATGAGGATTTTTTTATTGTCATGTTCCTATGAATGTGTTTTTTAAAATCATTTCTTTTTTTTAATTGCTTATCTTGTTATTATAATTTTTTAATGAAATTATAAGGAAAATAAAAAGCCTAGAGACTTAAGTTCCATAAAACACATTGCATATAGATATGAAATTGTATATAAATTTGTGAAATATAATGTGACACTGAACACATCTAAACAAATCTACACAACAATAACTTTTCATTCAATAAAATAATATAAAGTAGTTATAGCAAAATTCCAATTGAAAGATACATAAACATACTTTTAAAATATATTTAAATGCAAAATATCAACTAGTTGTCAGCAAATTGAGCATAAGATTTGTTTCAGCAGGAGTTTTCTAGCATCAATAGTATTAAATACTCAAAACAAACATGGACATCTATTGATAAGATTTTGACAGCTATAAAAGTAAAAAAATCGTAATTATAAGTAACTCTATCCAGTTATACTAAACAAGTGTTAATCTTGCTGATCAAAAATGTATATTGTTCAATTTATTCTATAGTAACTTTAGTTGTGTTGTTGTTGTTACGTACATAAATTAATAGCAAAAATGGTAATAAATAATTAAATTATTATGAGTTACATTAAATTAGAAGTCTAAGAAAATATAACACATTAAATTACTTTACGAAAACTTACCATCCTTCATCAGCTGTCGCATTTCTTTGGTGCGTTGAAAATTAATTTCTTCAAGGAGCTGCTCCAACATCGTAGCATTTGGAAGGAGCGCAGTCCCACCAAGAGCCATTTCCTTCCAATAAACAACGATTCCCCGCGAAACTTTTTGTACAAACAGTCACACTTCATATGTCAACACATAAATGGTGGCTACTATGAAGTATAAACAAACCTATCAAAATCACGTTGCAGTTCTTTGACACAAAGATTAATTAAATAACTATGTTTTCAACATTGATACCGATACATAGGGCGTAATATTTGATTTATTAGTGATAGTCTAATTCATCATATACGTACACCTTTGAATAAATAAGAATTTATTGAACTGTCACATAAAGGAGGCGAAATGCGGCAGTTGTCGTCTGCCGCAAGTGACGTTCAGAAAACACTAGGTGAAGGATAGATTAACTATGAGTTTCAAGTTTTCAACAGATGGAGTTAAATATAAAATGTTATTATGTACCATTTAAAAAGCCTCAAGAATGTTTATAATAGTTTGCAAACTGCCATTTGAACTTTAGAAGACAGTACAAATGTTTACTAGGAAAAAAATGAATAAAGAACGTTTTAAGAACTAGCAAAATTATGTCAACACAGCTGTTAGTCAACAATGACATAAGAAAGGAAAAATTTATGAAAATATCGCAAATAATAAAAATGATTGTGAAACTGACAAAAAAATAATGCGGACGCTCACCGCAGTACCTTTAAATTGTGCATATTATTGGATCAGTTTTATTCCAGTTTCTAATCCATTAGCAACTTAAGTAAAAAAAATTAAAAATGTCTTCAGTTGTTTCAATAAGGTCTGCAGTCACTAGAATAGCTCGGCGGACTCCAGCTATGTCTCGCCTGGGCTTCTCAATTATTCCAGTTCGAAGATACATTGCTTGTGATATGAATAATGCCGAGCCACCGCCACCACATAATCGTAGTCGATACGTATACCTCGCCGCTTCAATAGGAGTGGCATTAATAGCTGCTGAATATGTATATAATGGTGTGTTATTCTTGCAAATTTTCTTTGAGAAATGTCTGTAATCTTATATATAAATTAAGTAATATATTAGTCAACTAGACACATATATAATTACAATATTTTCTAGAACTGTTTCCATTTGTCGCTGTAATGAATACAATATTCATTTTATGTTGTTGGAAATTAAAGACGCTCTTGTGACAATAGCGTTTGTTTTACCTGTAACATCCTGCTTTTAACATAAATAATAGCAACAATTTCATTCACTTATAATTCATATTAATATTTACAGAAAAAAGATTTTTTAAAGCTGCAAAAATTGGAAACGTTCAAGAGCTTCGCAAGTAAGTGTAGATCAGAGAATAAAAGTAACAGTTAATATTTTTCTATGTAAAATTATAAATCCTTAATAATAGATAAAGTAACTTTTTTATTTTTAAATATTTATCTTACAAGTATTTATATAGGACAGAATAGGTTTCATATTGAAAAAAAAACTTTGCATATCAATTTTTGGTATGATATTGTACTCTATTTCATAAGACTAAAAATAGGGTCGTAACTCACTCTCTTGAGTTAATACTGTAGTAAATAGAGAGATAAGGATATATATGTTCATTAATGTTATTTAATGTATACATTATTGCAGGCAAATAGCAGCGGCACAAGATGACGGGCGAAACTCAAACAAAGGGGATAGTGGAGAAGGCGGAGCGGCTAATCATAGACACGCCCTCGGCTGGACCGCCCTCATGGTGGCGGCCGCGAACGACCAGCCGGGCGTCGTCCAGGAGCTGCTGCGGCTCGGGGCGAAGCCCGACCTGCGCGACCAGTACGCCGGCGCGTCCGCCGCCGCCGCCAGCTCCGGCCTGCACCCGCTGGAGGCGCTGCAGCGGCGCGAGGACGAGTTCTGCAGCGCCATGAACGCGCGCGCGTCGTTCCTCGGCTGGACGGCGCTGCACTACGCGGCGCTGGCCGACTCGGCGGCGGCGGCGGGCGCGCTGCTGGAGGCGGGCGCGGACCCCACGGCGCGCGACCACGCGGGGCGGCGCGCGCTGCACTACGCGCGCGACCCGTCCGCCGCGCGCGCGCTGCTGCTGGAGCACGCGCGCCGCTGGGAGGAGCGCGCCGCCGCCGCCGCCGCGCTCGAGCGCCGCCGCTTCCCGCTGGAGCAGCGCCTCAAGCAGTACATCGTGGGACAGACGGCCGCCATCGAGACCGTCGCGGCCGCCGTGCGCCGCAAGGAGAACGGCTGGGCCGACGAGGAGCACCCGCTCGTGTTCCTGTTCCTGGGCAGCTCGGGCATCGGCAAGACGGAGCTGGCCAAGCAGCTGGCGCGCTACATGCACCGCGACGACCCCGCCGCCTTCATCCGGCTCGACATGTCGGAGTACCAGGAGAAGCACGAGGTGGCCAAGCTGATCGGCGCGCCGCCCGGCTACGTGGGCCACGAGGAGGGCGGGCAGCTGACGCGCGCGCTGGCGCGCCGCAACGACGCCGTGGTGCTGTTCGACGAGGTGGACAAGGCGCACCCCGACGTGCTCACCGTGCTGCTGCAGCTCTTCGACGAGGTGAGGAACGTTCTATCGCCACTCGACACGACACTCTCCACGTTATACGTAATGGGTAGCTTGTAATAAGTTTGATGTGTCGTGTGACAGGGGCGCCTGACGGACGGCAAGGGCAAGCTGATAGAGTGCAAGAATGCGATATTCGTGATGACGTCCAACCTGGCGGCGGACGAGATCGCGCAGTACGGGCTGCAGCTGCGGCGCGAGGCGGAGGCGCGCGCCGAGCAGCGAGCGCGCTCCCCCGCCGCCCCCGCCGCGCCCCCCACACCCCCCACACCCGTCACCGACAAGCCCAGAGGTACTTAAAGAGTATATAGCTATAGTGTTCTTCATTTCGAAATTAAGATATTGCGTATTAAATGACAGAACTCTAAAACACTCTCTGGTAAACGCTTTAGAAATATCAATCATATCTTTGGTCGCGTCATTTATTGTTAGCAGCATGGTCTGCATGATTTCAATATGCATAATTTGATATGTGCGATCATCATCGTCAAATTCCATTCATTGTTAAACAGCTTCGTTTTTGACGGTATAGTAGTTCGGATAAGCTTTCAGTCGCTCTACTACGTCCGGTAATAATAATAAATAATAAAATAGCTTTATTTGCTCCACGATTAAGTTACAAAGTTAAAATATAGTAGTAAGTACAAAGTTAAAATATAGTAGTAGTAGTTTAATTTTAGTAATTTATTTTTTTTCCTTTATAAATTATGATAATAAACGCGTTTGTGCATGTATTTGAGATGTGAAGCCCCTCAGGGTAAAAGCCTCCTCCAAAGAATTCCATTTATCTCTGTCTTTGGCAACAGTCAAGCATCTTCTTCCTGCGGCGGCGCGCACGGGCGGCCTCTGCTTCTCACACCATGCGCTCCTTTCCACTTCGTCGTGTTAAACGTCCAACGATTATCCTCATATCTCGCAACGTGCCCAGCCCACCTCCATTTCAGACTTTGAGCGAAATTTAGAGCATCCTTCACTTTTGTTACTTTTCTAATATATCTAGTAGTAGTAATTTTTACTATATCTTTTAGTTTTAGATTTCGTTCTTAAAGTTATTAAAAGGAATACTAGTAATGAAAACTGTAAATTCATGTTAATATTTCAATGATTTAACAACATGAAAACCTATGAGAATCCCCGTCCCCGTCATCTCGTTACGTATATTCTTTTAGGCGGGGGATTTCTAGTTATTTTATCCTTTTCCAATTACGTTTAAACCGTCGTGGGTGTTTTCAAAATTTTTAATTTAGCTTTTTATTAAAGTGTTGTTCCACACTTCGAAAAATTGAAAAAGACATTTAGAAAATGTGTAAAATTTTAAAGCAGTGGGATTCGAACCCTCGCCTCCTAATACCGTCCAGGCGCTCCCACCGCTGAGCCATGCGTTTTACTGCCAGCTGCGTCGAAATTCTTATACGCTTTATTACAACTTATTTTATATTAGAATTACTAAAGTGACCAAATTAGAAAAAGACCTTATATTATTAAGGTTAGTTTAATCAAATAGTGTTTCAGTAATAAAGAAATGATCTATGAGAAATGATCGATTAAGGTAACTTCCTGACAAAAAT
This sequence comes from Dryas iulia moderata, assembly GCA_019049465.1. NCBI lineage: Eukaryota > Metazoa > Arthropoda > Insecta > Lepidoptera > Nymphalidae > Dryas > Dryas iulia. Next base: position 1,411,234 of record CM032429.1, read on the forward strand.
TCAAAATCACTATTTTTTTTCTTAGGTCACTTTAATTCTAAAGAGAAAATGCAACTGACAGCTGTCTGTGTGGAAAATATGGGAGGATATTTCATAGATATGAGAAAAATAACTAATGGGGTCATTTATGAAAGTAATATAACTCAAAACAATGATATTTATTTTTTTTCTTTTATTTGTGTGTTTGTACACACTAAACTCAGATACAGCTCAACCGATTCAAATGTAGTTCTTACTGTTGTATTTGGTAATCTTCTCTTAATATTTAGTGTTTATTTTATTTATATTTTTAAAGTTCTTTTATTTAAAAAAGAAACCTTTTTTTTTTCGATAAACAGATTCATGCTTTTTCTCGCATAGCAAGGTAGCCCGAGAGGACCTATGTATTTTATTAAGTTAGCTAAACTTTAATTTACTGATGTGAAGCCTCGAGTGGGTCGCGAGTGTTCAATATTAATACTCTATACTCCAATGTTCTTTTTAAGATTTTATATATTCATGTAGTGATGCAGTTCAGTACTTTAATTTGATAATTTACCAAAGTTTAGGTTTAATGTTAAGTTATTATGTGCAGGTAGCACAATCCATATATTAGATGAATAGTTTTTTACAGTGTTTATCTTTACGCATATTTTCCTTTTGAGAGAAACCTAATGTTATCCTGAGACATTTTGCCTTGCCTGCCTTATATATATTCATTTTGAATTCTGTATGTTGTTATATTTTTGAATATAATGTTAATTACAGAGGAGTACAGCGAGGGCGAGGCGGGGGCGGCGGCGGAGGGCGAGGGCGAGGGCGACGGGGAGGGGGAGGAGGCGGTGCAGGTGTCGCGCAAGTTCAAGGACACGGTGGTGCGCCCCATCCTGAAGCGGCACTTCGGGCGCGACGAGTTCCTCGGGCGCATCAACGAGATCGTGTACTTCTTGCCGTTCTCGCGGCAGGAGCTGCTGACGCTGGTGCAGCTGGAGCTGGCGGCGTGGGCGGGCAAGGCGCGCGCGCGGCACGCCGTGGAGCTGCGCTGGGAGGGCGGCGTGCTGGGCGCGCTGGCGGACGGCTACGACGTGCACTACGGCGCGCGCAGCATCAAGCACGAGGTGGAGCGCCGCGTCGTCAACCAGCTGGCGCTGGCGGCGGAGCGCGGCGCGCTGGCGCGTGGTGGCGGCGTGCTGCTGCGCGCGCGCGCGGGGCGCCTGCTGCTGGCCGTGCGGCCGCCGCAGGGCGGGGACTACACGCCGCTGCGCCTGGACGACGCCGACGCCGACGGGGGCGGGGGCAAGTGAAACGCGCGCCGCCGTGCAGTGCTCGTTTATTCAAGTTCGCACCGTTATATACAAATACAATGTATAAATAAACAACAACTCTTTACAAAATATAAATCGTTTATGTGTTTACGCGACAACTGAACGCGAGAAGGCCTCCGGTGACTACGATACACTCGACTCAATGATGACCGCGGGCGCGCGTCGCCGTCCACCACCGACAACCACCGGCCTGCTTCACTCAATTTAACATTACATTCATTCTGATAAATTGACTGAATACTTTTTTTTTTTCAAATATAGTAATTGATAATGAAAATATTATGTTAGTTCCCTGCCAAGGTAGTGGTACTGGTGGCAGCGGTGGCGGTGGTGACGGTGGTCGCGCCCACGTACGACATGTACTGTGTACTCGCTAATAGTAATTACTCTTTGGAGCCAGTTTTACATTCATCAAATAATTCACGTACGCCCTGATACCACATACAATTATTTATTATAAAATAATACATAGAAACTTCAATAACACTGTAACGAACAATATAGATAAATAGTTGTAAAATAATCATCGCACAATAATAAACGTCGTCAAACATCGTTATTGTTTAATTTTCGTCTCTATATATACTCGTATGTACCTACAGGACAGCAGTCGCTTATTTAATAAACAACAATTACTAGTGTTCGCTCGTCGCGACACGACGGCGTCCGAGTGTGAGTGACCTACTTAGCGTTGCTTGTAATCCTAGTCTATAAATAAATATTTCAAAAGTTTCCCATTAAATGCCTGTGATTATGCTATGTTTAGGCGCTATCCTACTTACAATAATAGTATATGCCGCGGGAGTACCGTCACGCAGCGTACCGCGTACACCATACATGTACTCGTATGCGGCAATTATCGACTGTTGAAAGGCTAATTAGTATAAATGCCACTTTCTAAACGACGACACGAGCAAAGTTTAAAGTCGTTATTTTTAGAAAAAAATCGTATCGGCAACACTATTACGTGGATATAAATCTAATTTACACCAAATTTTCATTGATTTTTCTGCATATTTTAATTATTTCCATGATCATATGAATAATTCCTTGCAAAATAAGTAATGTCCGACCGAAACTAGGATTTCAAACGAAACCGAACCTTCGGTTCTGGCTTAAGTTTCGGCCGAAACCGAAACCGAAATCGAAACTTTTGATGACGTCATAAAATTTGAATAATATGTTTCAAAACAGTACATTTTCGACGCTTCGTATATATGCATTTGTATTGAATATATCAAATTGAGTTAAGCGGTAGATAACGGATGTAGGTGTTATGTTTAGAAAAGTCTTTCTTTTTTGTTTAGTGTATAAAGAAATAAAAAAAACTGATTCATGGACATAATATATCATAACTAATTCATTTTAAGACAATATATTTGAACTTTGCAACTGAACTGAACTCAACTGATTGTGGGTTCGATTATCACTCGAGGAGTGGAAATATTTAAGATTTCCATTTTTTTCGCTCTGGGTGACTAGCACTAGCACTAGGTTCCGTTTGTCTACTCTGCTGTATGCGGGATAATAGATATCGTAAAGCTAAAAAAATATATATTTGGACTTTAATTTTTTCACATAGGTGTAGATTATGCATGCTTAGAATTATTGTGACTTAGTCGAAAAGTCGTTTTTAGCATAACGGGCAGTTTTGAGTTAGGTCGGTTAATTGTAAGCGTGCGACTAGTTCTAAGTGACACTACTTATTATTTTTATGATATTGAAAATGTTCAAAGCGACCACACTGACCATTTATGGAATTAGTTGAATCATTCAACGCCCATTAAGATTTGGAAAATCGGTGTAAATGAAAAAGAGACAAGTCAAAAAAAACAGTATGGTCAAATTGGTTAACGGGATTGGTCGACTTTGAGTTAAGAATATACTGTTTTTTACGTCGCTTCACATAATGGATTTCAGAATGAGACAACGTAACTGTGGAGCTCAAGCGCCAAAAATGTCATCAGAAAATTATGAAACCGAGCTCAATAGCCGCGGAAACATCCGAATATGTATATAACTCAACATCGCCTATAATAGCGTTTAGACCAATTAGCGTTTCAACCGTCGTGATATATATATTTAATTTATTGCATGCAGTGATGATTTAACACTCCAAGTGACTACTTTGTCTCGTTTATACGTGTATGAAAGGCGTGGCGTTTGGACGTCGGCAGTCACACCGTACTATATCGTAGTTCATAAGACAGCTAACGGAAGATATAAAAACTGTAGTAAATTGGACAACATGTTGCACATAAAATCCCTGTTTCGCTTACACCTGATCAAGCACACTCCCACTCCCGGAGTTCCCGAGGCGAGCTCGGTGCGGAACCTGTCCTGGAGATGCTCTGGAACACATCATGTATTGTATATTTAGTCTACGCCCTATCTACGCCTAGTGTATAATTAGATAATCCTACCTCAGTATTCATATAAGTCATACGTATATAAAACTGTAACTACTACTAACACTGACTACGACTCGACTCGACTCGACTGCGACTGCCACTACTGACTAATTGGTGTTCTGCGCTCAGTACACGAATAGGAATATTGCAATACCTAATATCCTGCGAGAATCCAGACCTAACCACTTATGTATAGCCGCCTTCCTGGTATTCATTATTTACTATATCGTGACGGTTGCGCGTTACGTTACTACTTGTGCGTGTGTTCTGTACGTCCCAAACGAAATATTTTTGTTAAAGCTTATAACGACCGCGCTGCGCGCTCGCTGCGCGCTCGAAATTAACCTAGTAAATATTTACGCGTACATAAAAGTATAATTTTATACATTTTTAAAAATAGACAATTGAACATATTTTAAAGGCTCGTGAAAACAAATAATATAGATTTCTCTCGGATACATAAAATTATTGGAAGTACATTTGTGCGGCGATAACATTAGGGGGTATACTTGTACATAGTAACGCGCGTTCACATTGTAAACACACACAATACACACTCAACATTCGCCACTGACCATCGCGAGACCGCATTTTATTATACTAGAAAGTTACACCTAGAGTCTATAAGTATATTGTCCTAAATATCGTCGGAACAATCCCGCCACTGAGAACTGATATGCGCGCGGCGGGAGCCTTGTGCGGGCGGTCTCACAGCCAGCCCGCGGAGTGGTGCGGCGCGTGGCCGTGCAGCGGCGTGACGCCCGCCAGGCGCGCCAGCGCGGCGCAGCGCGCACAGGCGCCCTCGCCCGCGTCGCCCGCCTCGCCGCCGCCGTCCAGGCCGCCGCTGTCCGACCCCCGCACGCCGCCCATGCCGTCGGACGTGCCCATGGGACCCGTCTCTGCGCCCTCGTAGCCGCACTGTCCGCACAACTCCTGTTAAAACACTTATAGTATTCAATAGATGCATATTAAATGACTCCGGAAAGGCACAGCCTATATCAAACGGCTACTCACTATAGGCAACGTACGAAAGATTAATATGATAATATGAAGTTAAGGAGGCATTTCGCCACAAACTGTGGTTGAACAAATGATCGAAAGGATCAAAAGGAAGTTGCAAGTTTAGATTTCATTTTAGTTAAAGCAAAGTAAAGCACGGTCAGGTAGGTTACGGGCACGCTACCTTGTGTGCGTCGTCGTCGAGGCTGGCCAGCAGCGGCTCGCGGCTGCCCTTGCCGGGCACGCTCTCGGCGGTGGTGGAGGGCGACACGCAGGCGGGTGCGGGGGCGGGCGGCGCGCGGGGCGCCGGCGGGGCGGGCGGCGCGCGCGCCGGCACCGAGCTGGCGCGCTGCAGCGCCTCCGCCTCCGCCGCGCGCCGCGAGTCGGAGAACTTCTTGCGCTTGCGCTTGAGGGCCGCCAGCGCCGTCAGCGGGTGCAGCGGGCCGGCGCGGGGCGCGCGCTCTGGGCTGCGCTGCGAGTCGCTGCCCGAGTCCGAGCGCTCGCTGCCGCTGCGCACCGCAACAGGATAATAACGCTTACAGTTTTTATTATATATCTTTTATTTTTACGATTTACAAAAAAAATAACCAAAGATAAAAGAAAGAAGTAATATCTGAGAAACATAAAAAACAGAAATAACACAAGTTGTTGCGGAATCAAAAAAAGCTAGCTCGGTTGCCTCGGGTTGCTCACCTCGGCGAGGGTCTGGCGTGGTCGCAGACGGAGTCTTCGGAGCGCGAGCGGCCGATGAGGCGCGACACGCGCGCCGCCCGCGCCGCCTCGATGATGGTCCCCCAGCGGCGCTTGTGCGAGGGCTTGCGGCGCGGGCCGAGGCCGCCCGCGCCGCCCAGCGCGCCGCCGCCACCGTCCGACAGGCTGGACTGGCTGGTGCGCAGGCGCCCGCCCGCCGCGCCCAGCAGCGCCGACAGCGACGCGTGGTGCCCGCCGTGCGCCCCGTGCTCGTGGTGCAGCGACGCCAGGAACTCGTCCACTGGCGCCAGCGACCCGCCCGGCGCTATGTTGAACCCCTTCATGAGGCGCCTTTCCTTCTGACGGTTCTTCTTGCCGCCGCCGCCCCCTGCGAGACGGACGTGTGTTAGTTATCTCGCGGTGTAGTGTAGTGTAGGATGGAGTGGGGTGCAAGGGGGGCCGGGGCTCACCGGGCGCGCCGGCGTTGGCGGTGGAGGTGTTCATGCCGGAGTTGCGGAGGATCTCGACGAGCTCGCAGCGGAACGCGCTGACGTCCTGCTTGATCTCGTTGACGTCGTCCTCGGTGACGCCGCCGCACTCGGCGCGCCGCTGCTGCACCGTCACGTAGCGGCGCACCAGATTGCGCATTATGGCCTGTAATTCGTTACGCACACATTTTATGTTTAAAAGGATATTTGTGTTCAAACACATCATATTCATATCCTATTATTATATGATATTAACATATTAGAAAACCCTATAACAAAAATATTATTTAGATTTAAGTTAATTTACAGATTCTGTTACACTTACTTGGTATCGGAAGTCCCGCTCGTTAGCCTGCTTTGCTTTTCTCTGAAAGTGTATAATGAAAATTACGTTATAATATTTAATAATATTATTTTTTTTCATTGCGGGATAGATTATCTTTCCAAAGATAGATAGATAGACGTAATAGCTAAGGAAAGGGGACCTTCTCATTCAGGTAATTTATTTAAAAAATAAATAAATATGTACCATTATATATAGGATATAATATTTTGATTAAGACCAATAAAGTTAAAAATGTACAATATAGTATACTCTTAGGCATGTATGTAGGGCTGCCTCTGCCTGTGCTGTGTGCGTACCCGTATGGTGCGCATGTGCTCCCGCTTGGCGCGCGCGTGCCCGCACAGGCGGCGCTGCAGCCAGCGCCACGCGTACAGCGCGGACTTGGGCGACGGCACCACGTTGAAGGGCGGCGGCGCCGTCCCGCCCTCCTCGAAGTAGCTGATCCACAGCTTGCTTCGCGCGAACTTCCACTCCACGTCCGCGCGTTCCTGCACGTTATTAGTACGGAGATTTACATTATTTATTTATTACATTACCATGTATTTTATCAATACTTAAAGGTGTATCGTGTGCGAACCGATATAAGCTGGTAGGAGTGGTTCATCATGGCGATGAGCAGGTTGAGGAGCACGATCACGTTTATGACGGAGTAGGTGCCGAACATCAGCATGCCCCAGAAGCGGGTGAAGATCTTAATGCCTTCCAACTCGAACGACTCCAAATCAATCAACCCAAAAGCTGCCCAAAATAGTGTCTGCATAGTCTCGAACAAACTGATAAACATAAGAACCATACATTCACATATACAATAATACAGATTTAATTTTTAACATATTTTTGCGAAGTGTTCGGCGTACTTAGCAAAGCGGCGCCACACGACGCACGCGTCGGGGTCGGGCAGCGTGCCGTTGGCGCCCCCGTAGGAGGAAGGTGCGTTGCACTTCTTCTTCTCCATGTCCGCGTAGTACCACAGTAACTGGTTGAGTCCTGCACAACATACACTCACAGGGTACCGCAATGATGCAACAACAATCAACAATTACTTATATTGTAATTGCTAAACTTAGTATGAACTTGTTTTAAGTTTATGATAAAATTAAAATCTATCAGTGGCGAAATGTCTATTATAACACGGTTCCACCTCTTGTAAATTATTTTCCAAGGATCCTAGCTTTTTAAAACATTTTCTTATTGGAGACTTACCTCTACGAAAATTGCACACTGATACCTTATTTACTGTAAAATCATTTATTTGTCTTAAGTCAATGTGTAACTTATTATGTAAAATATATAAAAAATGATAGCCAACAAAATGTTTACCACAAGAAAAGGCGAATATGACGAGTATATCCAGGACGAAGAATTTTAATATATCCAACACCATGCGGCTCAGTGACACCTGCAGAGGACCCAGGTGCGGGTTCACGCTGAAGATATACACCAGCTTTAAGCTGCTAAATATATTGGCGGCAGAGAACAGGCCCTCCGACAGTAGCATGGGGTCCCAGGCATCCCACTTCTCGCGTGGCTGGTTCCACTGCAAACCCATCGTCATTTCTCGACGGACCTGTGTTACAAGTGTTTTAGAATTTAAGTTATTTAAAAAAACAAATCTTGATCTATATAGATATCTATATCTATATATATATATATATATATATATATATATATATATATATATATATATATATATATATATATATATATATATATATATATATATATCTATCTATATATCTATATATATCTATATCTATATACTATATCTCTATATATATCTCTATCTATATATCTATACTATATATCTATATCTATCTATCTCTCTATCTCTCTCTCATATATATATATATATATATATATATATATATATATATATATATATAATGAAAGAGTAGAAAAGTCAATTCTGTACATGAAAATTTCAGAAAAAAATTAATTGGGAGCGTTAATATATCAATAACAGAGGCCAAAAGTCCACTCAGTAGAATTTTTGTCTGTCTGTCTGTCTGTCTGTTAATTTGTTCGTCAAACACGCAAAAACTACTGGATAGAAATGAATGAATTTTGGTATGGTGGTAGCATATAGTCCAAAGGTACATATAAGATAGTTTTATCCCGGTTATCCATATCGGTTTTGGAAAAAATAAAAAACCGATATAAGTAAATTATTTGTATACTGATATCTACCGGGTAGAAATTAATGAATTTTTGTATGGAGTTAGCTAGGAGGTTAGAGCAACATATGGGATAGTTTTCATCCTGGTATTCAATACAACTCCCGCAGAAAAATAAAATTAAAAAAAAAAACATTCAAATTATGTCGATAGTTCACGAGTGAAGCTAAATTTGTTTCAATATCACTAATTAAAATAATTATAAAATAAAATAAGCATAACATTTATTAAAGATACATTTGACCGGTCTATAAAACTTTATATCCATACTTATATTATAAATGCGAATGTCTGTGTGTTTGTCTGTCACGCTTTCACGCCTAATCTACCGGTCCGATTTGAATGAAATTTAGAATGGAAGTAGTAAAAGTGACTGGGTCTAACATAGGCTACTTATTTTTTCAAAAATCAACCTCTAAAGGGTTGAAATAGGGGATGAAAGTTTATATGAAAAATCTAAACCGCTTGACCAATTGTAGTGAATTTTGGCATAAATATAGTTGACAATCTAAGCTTAAACATAGGCTACTTTATTTTTTAAAAATGAGCCCCCAGGTCTTGCAATATAACGAAATAGTTGACGCGGCGAAGCCGCGAGCGGGCCGCTAGTAATTTATATATATATAGATATACTATGATAGCAGATTTCGTACGTTTTCTTACTATAACAGTCATCGCTATATGTTATCGAATTGTATAAACATTGTACTAGATGTATCGATGAGTTTCTCAAAAACATAATTAGTGACGCAAGGTCAAATGTAGACTAACCCCTTTTATAAAAAAAAACAATCCCAAAGAGCAATAGAGGATGAAAGTGGCAGTTCACGTGGCGAAGCCGCGAGTGGGTCGCTAGTACTTAATAACAAAAACAAAAGCAAAATTTATTAAATAAGCAAACAATTTAGTGACGGTTCGAGAGTACCTGAAAGTGCGACACGACCCGCAGCGCGACAGTCGCCACGTACAGGGAGTTGGTGACGAAGTCGATGACGTTCCACATGTCGTGCACGTACTCGCGCAGCCCCATGTCCCACAGCTGCTTCACTTCGCTCCAAATTAGACCTACAAATTAAACGATTAACACATCAAATATAATACGTACCTATTTTTTCAATTAGGTATATATACCTATTTCAAGTTCCTTGAGAAGACAAGAGTTTCTAATTTAAGAAAATATTAAACTTGTAAGTGCGTCGCAAACTGGAAATTATAGGGAACATCTAACTATGTTATAAAATAAATACTTACATATGTATATGTATTTTAAACGTTATCTAACCTTAGCGTGAATTTTTAAGCGACTTCCAAAAGGAGGAGGTTATAGGTACACAAAAGAACATCGACTCCAGAATTGTCAATTTTTATTTAGGTGAAGTGAATACGTACGTGATTTTTTTTTTTACTTTTTAGTGTATTTTATTTGAAGTCGATGTTCTTTTTTTGTAAAAAATAATGTTATATTCCTATTGTGGCCGACTTAATCAGCAAGACAACGTACCGCTGACCCACGCTAGTATAAGCCATTCGACGAGCGAGGGCAGCGCGCCGCGGCGGGACAGCGGCGTCGTGTGCTCGCCCCAGAACATACCGCCCGCCGCCGTCTCGATGCGCTGCGACGCCAGGATCAGCAAGACTGTCAAAATTATTATTTATTTTTACTTTAAAAATGTCATTTATTCAAACATATATCAAGGATTGTGGGTTCGATTCTTACTTGAAGTAATGACTATCTAGATACCTACTTATCCCACATGGTAGGGTAGGTAAAGAGAACTTAAGAGTCAGTTGAAAAAGAAAACATTCCGTTTTCCGTTTTCCGTCCGAATTTGATGTTGCGTTTAAGTAGCGAAAATCAACGCAGCAGTTATAGTCAGAGCGAGGATAGTTTCAAACATAGACAAACATGAGACAAAGACTCAAAAATAAGATTTCCAACGTTAATGCACAAATTTTTGAACATTGATGAAGTTATTTGTTTGGTATTACAACCGTTTACAAACATAGTATAACTTTTAATTGGTTGTGCGTCGGTGCGGATTTGCGGTAATCCTAAAAGTACGAAACTTTTTGATCATTACATTACTGAATGTGTTCAATGATATTTAAAAGTATTTATCAAATTCATTATGTACCGACGTTAAAAGAGATATAATTTACTTCGGAACTCATCTACATTAATAAAAAAATATAATGAAGTATGTCATGAAGATGATTAACGCGAAATAAATATCAAGAAACTCGTATAGCAAATAATAATATAATATGCGTATTTGAATATGTTAACGGTCAGGACTCACAAAGAAACATGAAGTAGCTAGCGGAGTGACACAGGAACTTGATGAAGGGCTTGCGCAGCGTGCGGCCGGCGGCGGAGTGCGGCGCCGCGATGTACGCCAGCGAGTACAGCGGGAACATGACGCCGATGCGCACCATCTCCGCCGCCTGCAGCAGCATGTTCTTGCGCCGGAAGCCCGGCACGCTCTCGTACCAGATGGACGCCAGCAGCTGCTGCACGTTGGGGTGCGCCACGAACTAAGCACACAGTTATCTTTACTTTCCTTTGTACATCTCCTGCGCTTTGCAAGCATTATTTAATTTTACAATAATCTTGTGAGCTTCCGCACTGCTACTTTATTTGTAGGTAATGTGGCAGGAATTCACCACCGTGAGAGCAAACGCGCTCTAATTTACTTCCTCTAGAATTCGTTAAACAGTAGTTGTTGATATACGAATATGTAGATATGTAGGTATTATGCATCTATATAACAAAACGAAGACCGTCCACCAAACAGTGTTTATTGGACGTGTAGAAATTGCACCACCTCACTTATGTGAGTGTTGCATTTTAATACGTATTCGGGACTCCTACCGTTAAACTGTAACCGTGTAAGGCATTTATAGAGCATAAATGCAGTTGATCGATAAATGCGTCGTTGGTCGATAATGTTAAATGAAATGATGTTAAAATGAATGAGTTAAATGAATGAATGAAAACATTATATTTTTATTAATTTAATTAATTATACACAATTATTATTATTTTGTATACTCGTATGTGCATTTAAGTACATCATATCGCAATGTGATAATTTCTGATTGTGAACATTCGATCTCGGCCTTCGTCCTCATTTCACTTCGCCATCGTTTAATTCGTTGAATCTAACAAACTGTGTAAAATAATATTTTCAACATTTTTTTTTATTTTTTGATATCTACTTTATAGCCATAAATATTTAAATTATTTTATATATTTTATTTATAAATATTTATTAGGTAAATGCTTGACGTCGTTAATGTTTTTTAATACTGATTATTGTGATAGGTACTTCTTTACTAGTTGATGATTTTACATTTCTAATTTGAATACTTACGATTGTGAATACCTTCTACATTTATTCTAAATAAGCAAAGCTTAAGTTTAAATAAAAAAGTTATATTTCACTAAATATTATGTCGGACACTTCCGACATAAGGGAACTTTTACGAAGACGTCGTCTTTACTATATGAGTCTTTATCCTTGATTATATCACATTTATAGTAATTTTTGAGACTGATGAAATATCTACGATGACTGTTTAAACGTAAATAAACAAATGAAACTTAAGTGTCCTATACTTGGCTACTTCCCCTTGTATTTTTTTTTATATAGTTTTTACTGATTGTTTATCTGAGTGAGATTGCAGTGACCAATTTGCGTATCATTTTGTGTCATCTAAACACCTAATATGCATGAGTGAATAGTACATTAGAGGGGGAACAAATATTCTACGTAATAAATACGTAGAATATTTGGTAATTAGATAAATAAGTGATAAGAAAAGTAAATATATGTTAGGTGTAATTAAGTGGTGGCGTTCGCTGTGTTCCTTGCCACATTACCCAGTAATATATTGACATGTTTTTTGCACGCACATGATGTATGAGTCGGGAGTCGGCACTCCCCACCTCATAAAATACAGATAAAAGGAACATTTTTATTTGGAATATAAGTTTCTCATAATCTCATTTATTATTATTACATAATAGACGCCATCGCGGCGCAGTTGGAGTAGTGAAGTACTGCTTGTACTAAATGCTGTGATAAGTTAGGTTGACATTCGGAGTTCGATTATCTTCGTTCTAGATAAGAAAATGTGGCTTTCGACAACCTACAGCTTTACTTCACGCCTGAATACGTTATACACTGTTTTATTACAGAATTAATTTATTATGGAATTTTGAAAATTTACAAGCAAAGGTTAGGCAAACGCCTAAACTAACATTTGACAAAGGTCACATGAGTACTGTGTCCGGACAGAAGTACAACTAGCACCTACTTTAAATCATACTTAACAAACAGCCAACTTTCATATGGAAATGTTGCACCTGATAACATAATGTATATAAAAATTGCCCGAATATATTTTTGTATGAGTTGTACACAAAGTACATAAAGGACAGCTTTGCTAACTAATAAAGAGCAGCGAGTCGATATCTATCTACTAACAATCCATTCTTTCAATCTATCCGTAAGCCAGTTTTGAGCTTTGGACGAGTAACGACGAACAACATGTAATGAGCTTTGCTTGTGAACGCAGCGTTTACTGTACACCTTGTGTCGTCAATAGCTATGATTAAACCTGACAATTCCCGGATAATATTTTCCCGGCCTAATTATCTATTATTTACAAACGAAAATTGTTTGACATACAAGAGTTCTGTTCAGTTTTGTACGATTTAAATGCAATTAACCTGATTTACATTGAATTGAATAATTTATATAACTTCTTAGTTTGCATCTTCGTTTGTTTTGTCACTATAACATTAATGTTGTAATTATTTACTTTTGTATGGATGGGAGTCCGTATTCGAATACAATAAAACCAATAAAAGTCACCTAAAGATATAAATCTGAACATATTTAAGAGGGTAAAATGAACAGTCGCTCGCTTACCTTTTTCTGTCGTAATTTTATCGCTAACTTGAGTCGAGATAATCGCATCCTTTCCGGTGCTCCAGTTTCGGTCAAGGGCTGTTGAGGAGAGCCGGTCTCGTGGTTGAGGAGCACTTGTAGCTCGTGAGAGGTGCGCGTGTGGTCCAACAGAGCCGTCGCGAACTCTTGACATTGTACGCGGAGCTCTTGATACTCAGTCTTAAACTCGTGCTCCAGCGCGGACAGCCGGCGGAGCTCCCACGACAGCTCGAACGCCGTGAGGATGGGGTCCTTGGAGGAGAGCGCGATGAGCGAGGGCGAGGCGAGCGCGCGGTAGGCGTTGATGCGCGAGCGCGAGTGCCGCAGCGAGTCCTCGCGGCGCGAGCGCACGCACTCGTCGCAGCCGCAGCGCACGTCGTGCGGCACCGGCAGCCCCGCGCCGCGGTCCAGCAGCAGCTTGATGATCTCATAGCTGTCGCGGTGCGCCGCCAGGATCAGCGGCGTTATGTCGGAGGTGAACGTCGCCGTCTCCGGCGGGAGAGCCTCCCAACTCTATATAGTAGTAAACGTAAAAAAGTCATTAAAACTTGTTTACAACTTGTGTTGTTTTCATATAATTTTAATATTTTCTTGTTTCATTGTCTTGCTGTGTTACTTATTTATTAATCAAACAGTAAGAGAAACCTTCTGCTCAGCTCAGACAAGTAGGAACTAGACATAAAGTAAGTTGTATTTAGCGCTACTGAAGACCACGTCCTATTCAAGCCAACTTACGTGTAGTTCACCAGGTTTTCTCGTTCTCTCCTCGTGGTCCAGCAGCGCCTCCACCGCTTCCACGAACTCCTCAGATATAGCGTGGAGCAGCGCGTCCCTGGTCTCCACGCCGAACTCGAGAAGCAGCTCCACCATCTCGAGGTTCTCGTTGTCGATGGCCATGAGCAGCGCGCTGCGGCCGAGCGGGTCCACGCAGTCCACGTTGATGTGTCCAGTGTCGCGCGCGCGCTGCAGCACGCGCCGCGTGCCCGCCACGTCGCCGCGCTCCACCCCCAGCAGGTACTTCTTCTCCTCCAGAGACAGCACGGCCATCTCCTGATGCGGTCGGACCACATTTTCCTCTTCTGTCATACCATGTATACTGTGTCGCTGTTAACAAACATTTTGTAGTATCGCTTTAGTTGCATATCTTTTCACCGTTAGCCTCGCTTTGTTTCTTTTTACTGTTAATATTAAATATTTGAGTATGAAATAAATACGTATATAATTTAATTTATTTTATACATGATTTTATATGACTGTTTTAACAGTAGAAATACAATGTGAGTTATGTATATTTCCAATGAAACCACATTAGAAATATATCGCTTATTATAAAGCGATGAGCAGTGAATAAAGTTACAGTTAATTTAATTGAAAAATCAATATTAAACATTATTATGATATTTTTATTGAATCATTTAATTCGACGAGGCCACTTGCATCTGGTAGTAGTAACTTGTATGTCCACATGTTGATCTATTAATATTATAAAATTTAATTGATTGTATTAGGTAGGTACTATTGTTATGTCCCAGGTTACCTTTTCGTTGTAAGAATACAAAGTACAGTACTAAGCGTAATGAACTGCGCGTGTATTTATTTTTTGTTATTTATATTACCAAAATAACTACATTCCAGCCGCTTGCAAAGTACAGAGTTCCATAATTTACAGATAAACACCGGCGCCGATACACGTGGGATGTAATTTGTGAAATACTATTAAAATTATGCTAAATTCATTGTTTCGTACAGATGTCAAGACTTTAGAAATTTTCTAGACATTTCTAAATCGTCAACGCTATCGTCCTTCAGCATGCGATGCGAAACGATAAACGTGAAGTAGGTCAGCTGTTAATGGTAAATTGTCATAAGGTCGCTGTCAAAGTGTCGAAGGCTTCGAGGGCCGATACACTCATTATGCAAATAGGTCGCGCGCACCAAAACAACACCGAGCCACCGCTGTCCGTGGTGAGAACCGTCAGCTGCTTGGGTGGGACTCGGGAAATACTCATATTTATCCTCTTGCTCTGATGTTTCAGAGTTATGAAGTATATTATCTAAGCAGGTCACTAAACCTCATATGCAAGTAAAGACAAATTAAGGCATACTAGGGTGTGACGTAAAGCGTCAAGTGAAGTTCCCACGTGACCACAGACGTGCCGTCGCCTCGTACCTTAACCTTGTTGTCGGGCGGTCGCGGCTCGGACGCCAGCAGCGCGCCCAGCTCCACGCGGCAGGTGGAGGGCCGCCGGTCGCCGCCACCGCTGCCGCCGGACATCTCGGAGCCGCCGCTTTCTGCACACACAGACAACACGCGACAGTGAGGGCGGGCGGTCACCGGCACGCCACGCGAGCGGCGCGCGCGTCGCCACCTGCCCGATTATATTTAGCGGGGGCGGTCTCACTCACCGGCTCCGTCGCCGCGACCGCCATCTCGCGTCCGCTCCGAGAACTGCAACAGACGAGGCGATGTTAGAGCGTGCTGGCGGGTTGGCAGCGGGCTGGGAACAGGAAGCGGGCTCGGCACGTACCTGTACGCGGCGCACGCGGCGGGCGGCGATCTGCCGCGAGTGTCGGCGCAGCGCCTCCAGCGTGGCGGGGACGTGGGCGGGGGCGGACGGCTCGTCGCGCGACTCCTGCCGGTTGGAAATGCGTTTATTACATCGTAAAGCAGTCTGTCTGCCTCTCGACGCGCGGACGACGCTCTCTCAAGCCGGAGCTTCTTAAAACTACGTTTCAATTTTTTTCCATGATGTAGCTCAATTGTATAGGGAGTTTATATTTAGTACCCACCTAAAATGATGGATCGCCGTCGCCGCCTCTGTCGGCTCCTCTTTATTACTAAGCTATCACACTTTACGACGGCTACTTTTCAACATAGATATATGTATTTACACCTACACGTGTAATATGACAACTTGTATAACATTAGCATAATAATTTCACACTCTAAATGGCTGGTGGCGTAAATCTATCGCAATATTTTAAAATTCTTGTAGATTAAATGAAGGTGGGTTTATTCAGTATTAATTTTTTTTAATTAATTTGCAATGAAACTGAATATTTCAATAAACAGGATTCCGTTACTGTTTTTGGGTAATCATTACAAATGTTTTCCAATGCGAATGAGCATGAATCATGTTCATTTTATAGTGATTTACGAACAGAAGAAAGAAACAACCTCTGTCTGTCTTTTGTTTACCGACTCCGGCCTTACGAAACACGTATGTGAAGCAAAGCTCACCTCGGAAGCCAGTCGCTTCTAATGTAAACACTACAAACGTTTTAAATATTTATATTAAATCGCATTGTCTGTCTATCACAGACAATCGTTGACGAAACGTTACTTTTATAGAAAAATGCTCACATTTGTAGCAGAGGGACGCGGCCGCGATGGACGCATTGTGAACGTTCAAGTCGAAGAAGCAGGACTGTATACGAGTACTGTACCGACGGACACGAGCCGTTACGATACTTTATGAGGGAACTTTGTTAAATATACTTATACGTTTAATACAGGCCGCTCTTTAAAGAGTCTCGATGATACGTGAAACATGCAATATAGATACCATTATTGGAACGACTACGGCTCGCCCTGTCAGTTGCAGGCGTGATACCGCACAAAGCTTATCCTGCACTCGGTCGCGGCAGCGGCTGGCGCGTACCTACCGGCTACCGAGCAGCACGGCCGCCAGCTCTACTGTAGAGGGTGCGGGTTCGGACCGGGGGCGCGCACGTGGTGCCGGGGGGCGGGGAACGGGGGCGCCGCGGGGCGCGATGCGGGCGATGGCGCGACTCTCCGGGAGCCGCGCGCGCCGCGCACTGCCGCCGCCGCCGCCGCCCGCCCGCGCTAGGGCGGGAACAGACCTTTGTCGATTTCCTTATCGCCGCTCACAATTTTCCGAGCTTCGAGCTTCTTACCTTTTATCGTTGGCGTACGTTTATCGCATGGAAAGTATTAACGTTATATAAATAAAATGATTTATTGTCACGTCGTCCTACTGTCAGTTAGAATTACGTGCGATATGCACTCGACCCCGATGTAATAAAATATTATAAGTGTGTGCATTTTTACGTACGTAAACATAAGTTTTTTTTAAATGCTCTACGTCTGCTTGCTGCTAATTAATTATTACATTGGTCGTCCACATTACAACTCATTAAACTAAAATAAGGTAAAATCATTTTTATTAAACGCACGCAACATTTAGGAAAGCTGTACTGTAATACTTCCAAATGCTCTAATATAACCAGAAAGTCTTATAATATTACACATGCATTTTAATTTTTTTTTATAAAACGTTCATTTAATGACAAATAAGCATAATTTATTGTGTAGTTGCCAACCGCCTCGTAAACGTAACTCAAAAAGCAAAATTCATCCATTGTTTTACTTACTACAATCTCTCGTAGGTACATTTTTTAAATTACGTCTAAAAATCTAAAAAGCTTATAATATCCAAAAATATATATTTTTGGAAGCTTTTCGCACAAAATCAAAAAATGTAATAATTAATATGAATGTATAAAAGTAATTTTCCGCGAGTCGATAGCGGGCCGCATCGACACGGCGCGGCGGCGGCGCTCACCACTCGCCCGACAAGTCGTCATTCCAGCCGGAGCAGCACAATGTTTTATCGCCGCCGCCCGCTGGAACAATCATTATTGCAAATTGTTTTTTAACAAACATATAATTAGGCCGGTGTTTTGGCAAACACGATGATAACATATTTATACATTATAATACCTTCGGTGAATGTACTGCTTTATTATAGTCAGTTAACAGTACTATTGCTTTTAATTAATTAAAATATTCGTTTGTATTTATTTAAAGTATATATACTTCTATATATTATATATATGGACTGATAATGGCCAACATTTAAAACTAATCAGAAAGCCCGTCTTATCTCGTAACTTCATTCGGATCAGTATACAGTCAAATATGTTGAAAAGAAGCTTTGAATGAAAACAATAAAAATGTTATAACGACTGGTTCGCGGCGCCCCCTTCGCACCGCCCCCACGAGGAGGCTCAGCTCCGCTTAGGTCAGCTCGTTGCAACTTGAGACGTTCGAGTCATGAGATATTATATAACGTTAAGATTAAATATGCTTAAGAATTCCTGATATAAAAAATTGTATATTAATTAAAAAAAAATAGTTCAGTTTTATTGTTAACATTACATTCTTAGGTTTTGATTGTCTGAATTCTAAATATGTGGTGACCTTTTATAGATTTAAATTAAAATAGATATATTATTTAAAATGAATTCATAAACTAAAGGTGCGAAAGTCAAGAACAAAACGATTAAATGAATGCAACCCCGGCAACCCGACAGGCCGCCGCCGCCGCCGCCGCCGCCGCCGCTCTTCACTCGGCCCACAGAGCGGGCCAGAGTGAACGCCCGGTCTGCGTTTCACATTTGACAGGTGGATTGTACAAAAGAGCAATTATTTTAAGACTTAACGACTTTTCGAATAAACTTATCCCAACTTACTGAGCGCCATTACGCGCTATAAAACACACATCGCACAAATTGATAGCTATGTGATGAAAGAGCATGCATTCGTAGCGCTTGAGCCGCGCCTAGTAATAAAATAATATTATTGTTCGGAATGCCATATTGATCGACCATTCCGATACTAATTTCTTGTAGTAGGTATACATAGGTACAGTGTAGACCGCGCCGCCACCACTCGCCAACTGCTTCTTACCGCTTATAATGATGTACGGATGGGCTCGTAGTAGATAATAGGTGTTACTAATTGTAACATTCACTACACAACTCTAACTAAAGGATACTTCAGTGTTATAATAAAACATAAAAAATGTATCTACTACGATGTTCTGTCTGATGGTGTGTTTATACACATTTAAAAAACATTAATGATTTGAAAAAAAGGAATACCGCTGAGTGTCTTACGTCGGTCCACCTCAGGTCTGAGGCATTCACTTTAGTGAACCAGTGGCAAAGTATTTCTTCATCAGAATAAAAATATTTGACTTCGACATATTTTACTATTTATTATTTTATCAGGAACTGTACGTACTATTTATTATATTACAATAAACTATTTGTATAAATCATGTCTTAGACCACCATCATGGTGTTGCAGTTGAGATCTACCCGATTGCACACAAATGTCCCAGGTAATAAGATAAGGAATCCCATTGACAGTTAGTATACGTATGATGAAAACACAGCAATTTCTGTATATATCAAAAATGGAGAATGAGAGTTATGTGTCACTAACATTTAATACCAGCTCCTTTACTGTGTAATCGTGATTCTTTGGAACGAACTTCCTAAAGAAGTTAACATTTTCAGTTTCAAGAAGTTAACACTTAACATTTTCAAAAATCGTCTAAAACAGCACCTATTTAATTTAGAGTTTTCATTTATCCTTATCTATTTATGAATAGGTTTTGTTACAATGTAAGAATATACAAATTTTGTTAAATGTATATTTAATTAAAATGTAAATATAAACACATTTATTGCCATAAAAGGAAAAAGAGCAAAAATGACACTACAGATGTAATACTTATTATAATGGTATCAAATATTTATACATATAATGTAATAATGTTATAGTGTAGATGAGTTCACATAGGCATGTGTATCATATATAGGCACTGATCTGCGCTATTTCCCATTTTTTTTCAATAGTTCTTTCGTCACCAAAAGTTGTCTGTAAGAGATTGCTTGAAGCAGTAAGACGGCCTTGGCGTACTTATTTTGCATTTTAATTATGTTTTGTGCAAAAAAACAATCTATTCCTCAAAAAGTACGCACAAGACACTTTCAAGTACACCGAGTATCCCGTTGTCCAGGACTTTTTTAATCTTCACGCCAAGTTTGTGTCGGGGATATCAAAGTGCAATAGAAGGAGCAATGTATCTGTTACAATATATAACAATCTCATAAAACCAAATTTAAATAAATTCCATTGAGCGTTATAGTGTACCCGCCGTCGCAGTGCGCATCTGACGCTCACATGCAATATTGTTAAAAGCAAAACTACTAACGCTGTGTAAGAAGTACCTACAGATGTCACGAATGTACTCGCTCGTCATTAGTCCCTCATTCAGTGTGTGGTAGGTACATGGTATATGGGGTATATGGGGTACACGGGGTGTACGGAGCGACCTAGTTTTCGTATGTACACGAAGGTTATGTTTGATCATTGCAATATCGACATTTACATTTCCGCGGCACACCGCCGCCGCCGCCGCCGCCGCAGCCGATGGCTTAGGTAACAAGTTTATAGGTTTAAGTTTTATTGTGTAAGAGTAAAATATATGATTATATTCAAATTTAAGATTTATATTAAAAAATATCGGATATGTATTAATATAAGTGAAGGATAGCTGTGCTAAGTTGTTCGTACTCTTCATACAGAGAATATTACATGTAGCAAACTTAAAGCTTGTCGAATTTTCTCATATTTAGTTTGTTAGCTTCTATTAAATAATTGTGTAGAATAACATTTGCTATCCAAATATAGCGAAACTGGGGTATTTAAATCAAAACGTTCAATAAAATCAATATGAACTAGATAGAAATAACTTTTCCAATGTGCTCAGTTTGCAGCGCCGCGTGACGTTTCATGCTACGACAGGGACAATTAAATGTAAATGAAAGCTTTAATCTTTTAACATTGACAAGATACGCGTTCGAGCTTGCAAAGCTGCCTCTTAGAGACAGACAGCTTAACTAACCTACACAAACGTTAAACTTTTATACAAACATGTTATACCTATAGGTAATGTAGATATAAGTCTTAAAACAAAGTTCATTTATTTGCTTTATTCCTAAATTTATAAAAAAGCTCCAGTCGTGGTGCAGTGGCTCAGACGTGTGACTGCAAGCAACTGGTTGTGGGTTCGATTCCCACTCGAGGAGTGGAAATATTTATTATTTCCATTTTCTTCGGTCTGTTATAGAGGCAAAGCGCGGCGTTAAGTTCCGCCACTTAATGCTCAATGACTCCGAATTCGATGGAAAGTGTGGAACGAAGTGTCTTAACACTAGGTTCCCTCTGTCTGCGGGATACAATGTGAAGCTAAAAAAAAATATCAATTAGTATATGGAGGTATATACCTACTTATACACATATGTCAGCACACATGTGTTTACTTTTTGTAATTACATTTTTTAATTATCTACGTTAATTTGTTCGGATGTATTCTTAAACTTCGTATGAACAATTAATAATATTAAGTAACTACTAATTTTTAAATACAAACTTTGTAATATTGCATATCATACAAATGATTGTATTGTATTACATGTCAGTTATACTTTGACCACTTCATGGCTTATAGACTTGAAAATGTGCAGTTATCTTTGTCAGCTTACGTGTCTGGTCAGCAACTGTTAATGTGGGTCGCGTCCCGTGGTCTGTGTGACAGATCGCTATATTTCGGTAGCACTGAGGCGTTGACGGACGATGTCAACAGGGAGATCGATACGTCGCCGCGCACACTGCTGGTGCCTCACCTCCACAGCGCGGGCCTACATTCACATCAAGTAGGATTTTTTCCTAGAAATATCTCAGAATCTCTTCAAGTGCTTTTGAGTATTTGAATTAAAAAAGTTTCGACGACTTTCTCTTTGCGTAATAAGTATTCTTAATTTCTTACCCAACCTTACAGTAATATTTAATTAGCTGTTTACTGTATTTTCGAGAACTGTTAAGGCTAGTGGTAGGCAACCAGGATGTCCGCGGTGCACGGCAGGGCGGCTGGGCGGCCGGGCGGGCGGGGTCCGGGGCGGGCGGCGTGGTGCGCCCCGCTGACCTACATCGCGCACCGGCAGCTCCGCTAATCGCATCACGTGAAGAGATCGCGTGCCGCGGTCGTTGCCCCGCCGGCCCTTCAACCCTGCCTGCAGTACGCTGCATTTTATTCACTGCCAATTTCGTTCAGCCATTATAGGTTTATACGCTTAATTTTACAATATAATGAAAATTTAATTCTTTGAAACTTAACACTTTCCTTACTTTTGCAGTAATCGTAGGTTTGAACTAATAAATAAATACATTTATCTATTATCGTTACGTAAATTTGTTTTTAGACTTGGCTATGACTATAATCACGAAATTAGGAGTTAAACTTACATAAGACGTAATAGTTACAGATGGCATTTGATTGTACATACAATGGTGACAGTTTCGTTATAAGCTCAGGGGAATACTTATATTTAAAAATCTGGATCTAACCGGGTGTTAGACAGACTAATGTTAAATTCTGGTACCTACAATGCAATTTATCTAATATCGCGAGTAAATAATGCAAAATGTAATATTAATGAAATATTTGTTTTCAGTTATTTTTTTTATTTTGTCACTAAATTAGGCTTTAATATAGCTCTTAACGTTTGTAAGCTTTACGTTTTATGATGTAAATATGTTGTCTGATTTATGGAAATTAGGGATAAATGAAAGAACATTTGAAATATATACCACAGTCCGCAGTCCGAAGCCCGCCGCGCGCTCTGCAAGGTAAAGTCCACAAGGTAAGTCGCTCCTAAACCAATATCCAATATTTAACTGTAGGTGTTCTCTAATAAATGTTACAATTCATCTCAGACGTCATCTAGTCATGTTGCTCAGCCACTATAAAGAAAACCTTTGCTTCATTTTCTACCGACGCGGAGTACAATACAAAATAATCTAAATCAATATTACAAAAAATATATTGAATGTAAATTTAATCTCTCAGAATTTACTGCGCTCACTCATTTATACCAAGCAGTTGGAATATGATGTGCATGTTGTTGTAAAGAAATGACTTTATTGCAAATAGTGATATATATGATATGATGATCTTATATGATGACATCTCAGCTTCACGCTTTATCCCGCATGCACGGTGCGATGTGCGGGTACGCAGAGAGAACCGAGAGTGTCGAGTGAGACCTACAGTCTCAAGAAGCCAACATTTGACGAATGGACAACGATGTTAAACATTAAGTATTTTTTTAAAACTTTACTTCAAATGTAACCTACAGAATATATGATCCAAGTAACGAAACAACGGATCTTCTCATATATTTTTACAATTTACCAGACAGATCCTCGAGGTCTATTAATATTAAATAGTCACTTCCACACAAAAAAAAATTCTCTCTTACTTTAGGAAACTACTCTATCATGATGATATTCATGTCTTCATTTTTGCATTTTGCATTTGCATCGTGAATATAATCCGAGGCATTCTTTGTGAAACGAGTGACTAACGTAAGTATCTCGAGGTTTACTCATCCTCGAGTTCCGGCTTTGAATGCCAACCTTTGCGTTCTGGCATAAGAACAAGTTATACCCAAGTCGTCCAAGTTTTGTCAATTTCTTTTATGGGGCATGGCGTGCGTCAGCTCCGTCCATCTCTCGGGACGCGTAATAATTTGGGAAAGTAAGGTCAGTAGCGTGGTCTTTTTTAATTGTATAAAAATAATAAATTACGCCTACTTCATTTATTAAAATGATTTATAATAATTAATTAGTTAATTTAGTAAGTATTATATAAAATGTTGAATGTTTTTTCCTTCTAAACTTTCGCATTTATGTTATTGTTACCTACTAACTATATAACGTAACTAAGGACCAGCTCGGGGCTTCGCCCGATTGAACTGCACAACTATAGCTGTCTTCGTATTTTCGACGGTCCACGTTCTCGTTTAAGTTAAATGGTTTATATATACCTATTGATCACCTGTTAATCGGACGGAACCGAATCGAATCCTCAGTTGTACGAATCTAATTATAAAATCCAACACAAGAAATTTGGTGCGGTTACCACTTTAGGACGCTAAAATATTTTTTTGGTTCAAATCAACAAAAGAAAATTGCTTTTGTCTTCAGCTCATAAATCACATTTGTGTACTACGAGTGTGTGTGCGTGCGTGTAGCTAGCACGCGACGCGCTGTGTCCGTCGTCGCTCAGCGCGCGCGGCTGATGGCAGGTGGAGTAAGGGGAGACAAGACGGACTCTATTCCACATAGACTACGATGCTAGCTGTGGAAACTCTAATGGCACTGATTTTTCTGCAAGCTTGGTTGTACCAAGCATGAATATATTTTACTATAGCGTGGCAGATGCGGTGCCAGAGCTTTTCATTTAACCTCCATGATGTTTCCTACTAATAAAAGTATGATAATGTAAACATACGTGCGATGAAAGCAAATTTATAATAACGTTAATTATTTTGGCACGCGATCCTCAAAAGATATTATACGAACGGACTCACGTTTACACCGATCAAACTCCGGATATCCGCAGTGCATACTTCTCGGTTTACGTATAAATAAAATTCTAATATCCAATTTATAAAGAATAGTAGCATATGAGTACATACTTAAAAGTATCGGCCAGATCATGATCGTTCTATAAAAAGTATGAAGACATAAAAAGTCTTACTTGTAATAAATGTGCTAATCTTGTGATTTTTAACTTTTTACAATAATGTTTTCGTATTGCATTTGAAACAACACATATATACATATATTAGTGTTTGCCTAAAGCTTCCCATTCCCATTCCGCATTGCCTCCGCCGCGTCGTGATACGATCACGTCTCGGGGTGACATCTGCAAACGTCTTTACGAAAATATTTCACGAATCTTATATATTTTATTTATATTCATGTATGTAACTCTCATCCCGCCGCTGTGACGCAACAGGACAGCATATCATATCATATCATGTGCTTGTATGTGGTGGCGGGTTCGCTTGAAAGACGGTGTTGAGCCACCGATAGTGGTGATAAGCTTCTGGTGAAAAGCGGAGAACAGTGTCTTGACTGTAGACTTTCACTGACTAGGTAGGATTGTTACATATGGGATAAAGCGTAAAGCTATAAATGTGAAGCACATTTATAGCTTTACGCTTTTTTCCCTTTTTTTTAGATTTTATCCCATTCCATATATATTTACAATCATAGTTATGATCAAAGTTTTAAATATTAAATACATTTTCAAAGAATTCTTTGACGTTTATGTATTAGAATTTAGGGCATCAGCTATAATTCATATTTATTAATTTCATGTGAATCATATTTGTTCTAGCAAAAAGTATTGTAATTGAAAATTTTGAAAAACCCACGACGTGTGTATGTAACGAGATGATGGGGACGACTTCGTCGGAGCTGCCATTACTTTAAGTTTGCTAACTTCTCCTAGGTTTTCATGCTGTTAAAACAGGTTTAGGAAAAAATTGAAATATTAATATGAATATACAGTTTTGATAACTGATATTCCTTTTAAAAACTTTAAGAACGAAATCTATACTGTTAGCTACTATATTTAAAATAGAGGTTGCAACTGGCAGCCCCCGACGAAGTTGTCCCCATCATCTCGTTACATATATTTTTTTAGGCGGGGGATTTCTAGTTATTTTATCCTTTTTCAATTACAATTAAACCGTCGTGGGTTTTTCAAAATTTTTAATTTTGTTTTTTATTTTAAACTTTTTAAAGTGAATAGATACACATTATATATTATTACATAATTTCGAAATACTTTATATTAATCTTCATGCAAATCCAAAAGAAATTATAAGCCCAATGCTTTCTGGTTATCAAATGCCTATTGCAGCGCCTGGCAGATTGTCACCGTAACATTTTTAGGAAACTTAAGTCTAACCAAATCAGTGAAAATCACAAAACCCACTAGTAGTTTTGATTTTGAACAAACTAATTTATACTGGAGCGCCCCGTGGTAGTTTGTGATATGGCATATAAAAACACGCAACAATTAAACCTGAACCTATCACAGAAAACCGCATCTAAATAGGTTTCACACAAAAATACAAGCAAATGCTTACTACAGCGCCCCCTGGTGAGGTGTCACCACGACACATATACGAGAACACGCGCTAATTGAACCTGATCCTATCGTTGAAAACTGCATCAAATTCAGACTCGTAGTTTTAACTTTGCACCATCAAATGCAGCGCCCCCTGGTGAGTTCTTAACGTAAAAAAAAACTAAAAACATACACCAAGTAAAGATAAATCTAATACTGAAAACTCTGTCCAATCGGACTAGTAGTTGTGGTTTTACATTAAATATTACAAACAAATGTTTACTGCAGCGCCCCCTGGTGAGTTAACACGATAAAGCATATCCAAGAACATGCATTAATTAAACTTGAGCTTATCACTGAAACTGCATCCAAATCGAATTCGTCATTTTAGCTTTGCACAAACAATATTTTACTGCAGCGCCCCCTGGTGACTTGTCACCGTAATATAAATTTAAAAACATGTACTAAGCAAAGCGGAATCTAATACTGAAAACTCTTTCCAATCGTACTAGTCGTTTTTGTTATACACAAAAAATGGAAGCAGCTACTTACTGCAGCGCCCCCTAGAGAGTTGACACATACTTGAAAATATGCACTAAGTAAACATACATGACACATATATGAAAATATGCACTAAGTAAACTTGAATCTATCATTGAAAACTGCATTCAAATCAGACTCGTAGTTTTAGTTTTGCACAAACAAATGTACTTACTGCAGCGTCCCCTGGTGAGTGATCACCGTAACACATATATGAAAAGATGCACCAATTAAACCTGAACCTATCGTTGAAAGTTTCATCTAAATCGGACTAGTAGTTTTTACTCTACATAAACAAATGTTTACTGCAGCGCCCCCTGGTGAATTTTCACCGTAACGAAAAAACAAAAATTTTAAAATATGTACGAAGTAAAGCTTAATCTAGTTCTGAAAACTCTAGCTAATCGGATAAGTAATTTCGGTTTTAGACAAATAAATATAAGAAAAATTTTGGTTTTACACAAAAAACTCAAACAAATGCTTACTGCAGCGCCCCCTGGTGGCTTGACACGATAAAACATATCTAAGAACATTCACCAGTTAAACCTGAATCTATCCCTGAAAATCTATCGAAATCAGACTACTATTTTTTGAGATAATTGAAAACATTCGTTTTCACATAAAATGCTTATTGCAGCGCCCCCTGGTGAGTTAAGGTAATAAGACATATCTAAGAACATACGCCGATTGAACCTTAACCTATCATAGAAAACCGTATCAAAATCGGACTTATAGTTTTGGAAATAATTGACATAGTAATTTGCACAAACACACAAACAAACAAACAAACAAACAAACAAACAAACAAACAAACAAACAACCTCTCACCCCAAACACATATACAGTCGCCGTTCCGTCGCGGGTAAAAAGTATTGTAATTGAAACGGCATCAATTTTTCCAGTTTTTGTCTTCCCGTAGACTGCATTTGGCAATGTAGACAGTAAACAATTTAGTGGAAAACCTTCACGTTTTACAGCTAGCGTTACCGCGCTGAAGCGTCAGGAATGATAGAGCGACAAATGCTGCGTTCTCTACATACCTACTTGTTTCGCCACATCATCTGTCATCTACCTATTCATACACGTACGCCCTACACTACATACGCCCTACGAAGTGACTTCATGCTTTTTACGTGGCTATCCTCGACACTGTCGTTCCCCTTACGTGACCTCGATTCGTGTCTATCATCGATACTATGTTCTTGAAGGTCAACCAAGATCTAGCGGAATATTTAGACGAACTCCCACACTCCACGTAAAGAGAAATATTATAGTATTACCTTTTAAGTGACTAAACTCAACACCATGCAATGATTTACCAAGCCAATGTCTAAGGTAAAGAAAGATTTGATATGATCATATTATAAAATATATTAAACCCTCATACTCGTACATAGTGTTCCTGTTAAGTAATTTATTATTTATTGTCGTAGTTTGGTCTCACTCGTAAACGTTTTAAATCTCGGTCTGACTACAACTATTAGAACTATCATCTGTTCATTTTTAGCACGTACTTCAAAACCCCGAATTCTCAAAGCAGGTAAGGTAAGGGGATTCTTATGTGAAGACCCACCGTTCCCAACTTTCCACCCAATTATTACGTGTTGAGAGATGGAGGTCAACGCCGTGCTTTGTCTTGACACCAGAGCTAAAAAGTTGAAAATTTTTAATATTTCAATTTCTCGAGTCGAAATCAAACCCACCACCAGTGCGATTACAGTCACACTTTGCCTGGTAAGTATACTTGCACACAGAAATAGTAATCGAAATCAAATTAATTATTTGAACTTCAAAATAAGTATTAAGACGTATTAAGTAATATACATAAACAATACTTATATAGGTACTATTTAAAAATAATAAATGCAGTTTGATTTTAAAAACCTAAAAAGCAATAAAAGATAAACCTTTTTTTATAAATGAGGACATAAATGACGGCTGACACTTGTACAAGTGAGTGACAGTCGCGGAGCGTGCTATGAGGCGCAGGGCGGCGCGCTGCGAGGGCGGCGCGGACGCGGGCGGGGGCGCCGCTAGCGCCGTGCTGCGCGTGCTCGTGGTCTACACCTGCATCGTGCTCGTGCACTCGCTACTCTACTGGGGAAGGCGGCTCTTGCGGGCTCGAGCACGACCAGTTTCTTGTTAAATGTATGATTATTATTCTGAAGCTTTCTTCATTTTTATATATTAACGTTTCAGTGAGTACGCTTAGTCTCCCATATTGTGTAATTAATCGTTATGTTACAGATTTCTAACAAGTTAAAGCCATGGTCCGCCACCGCACGCTCCCCGGCGATCAGTTGACGCAGCAAATCCTTCTCAGCTCGGCGTGGTTGGCATTTCTATACATGGTGCTGCTCACTTTGTTCGAATTCATTGAATTGTTGCGGCCGAAACCAACTGCGAGCACCAGCACTCGTCAATCGCGTGCTGCATTCCATGTGCATAAATAACAATGAAGATAAAGGGCCTAAAGACAAAAATGTTAAAAATTCTAATTTAGATTGAAATAATACAAATTTGTATTGTTTATTTTAAAAATTAAAAATGTATATACTATCTAAATTGACAATATCTCTAAAATATAGTCTTAGAAAGGTCTTCATATACATATGTATATGAAGCGCCGCACCGCGCTGCTGTGATTGAGTAATGCGACTGCAACGATCGGTATTTCACATAATAGAATAGCGTTGAACACTAATAAGTGAGAGGTATGCAAATTAACAAACTAATAGGGCCGTTGATATGATCTTATTATTAAATAATTTGAACAAAGAAGTTGTTAAACACAAGCTACTAGGTACTCCCTAATGTAGGTTTACCTTTCGTGTTAAAAAATATACCTACATATATTTTTAATTAAAAATGTAAATCAAATTGGACTCGTTCTAGTCTTGAAAACGTATAGTACATACGTTTTCAAGACTACTGAACTTGTAAACAATGTCTCTTTTTCCGACTCAAAATGAAAAAGTGTTGAATCTGGTCAATATGTAACCTAATCAGCACAAAAGAATATTTTTTTCAACGGCGAATAGTAAATAATTAGAGTAGTATTCACAGTACAAATTTTATTGAATAGGATTATAAAAGTATGACTTTTTGTAGACGATTATGCTTGAATTGATGGTTATTTAGGTGAGACATCCACTTGATGGCTTCTATTCATGTCATACAATTTTATTAACAAAACTTTTGAGTCTAAATTACTTTGTGTAAAAGGTACTGAAAGTCACACCGGCAAGAGCATACAATTTAACCATCTTTATGGTTATATAGTTATTTTGGATTGGCTTTCACATAAAACTGAAAATCGAGCTTTAATTATTTTTTATTTAAGATCTACTTTTTAGAGGCGATAACTTGGTGTTACCGCAAATATTTGAATTTGGCGCCTTAAACAAACAACAATGTACTTCAATTTTGTCGATTGTGTATCTGTTGTTGGGTGTATATTAATAAATAACATTCATAATGCTGTCTTTATTTAAGCATATTTTTAGATTTTAGATTTGAAGTTTCTGAACGTATATAATGGTACAATACCGAAACTTCACTTGAGAATACAGAGTATAAATCGTTGAGATATGGGATTAAAATAATCGACTCGGTTGTTTCTCGATTCTTGTGAAGTAAAAGTAGGTTAAACATTTATTTTTATTGTAATTTGTGTGTGAGAAATATGACAGTTCATAATAATAAACATTATCAATAAACTTTTCATATATTATACCAAATTAGGTTTTATTTACCTAAAAAGATATATGTATAAATCGATAATGTAAATCTAGAAATTGATGTTAATTATTTACTTTATCAATGCCGACTTGACTTTGATCAATGACGTTTATCACTTTAAAATCTAAATAAACAGCTGAAATTACATTAATTGTTATGAAAAAATATAACAACTACCTACTTTAGTGAAACGTTATTTAGTGCCAATTATTGCTTGTGATCGCACAGGGTATCCTCATTTTTGTGAAGAAGAGGCATTTAACATCAAAAATGAAAACTGCGGTTACTGTACTGCACGAAATGATGCTCAAAATAGGACATCTTCCAGAGTACGAGTGCATTTCACAGGTACGAAATAGTTGTGTTCTAATTTAAATGTAAACAAAACACTGGTGAATATACTGTTAATTTACTGCATATTGCACAAGGATTATTTTATTAACCATAACAATATGTATTCTAATTGTACAGTTTGAAATCAACTAAATATATATGTACTATATACTTCAAAGTACATATTATCTGGTAATATTCAAAATAAAGTTCTATAAAAAATGTGATTGTGGCATATCCCAATCTCACTTGATTGTTCGTTTTATCATATATAATTTTTGTTATCAATATCAATGTTGCAACATTTTTATTTTTTATATGAAGTCTACTAGGAACTGACTCTTTGCTATGCAGACATGGCGGGAAGAGCTGAGTGAAGTAAATATTTAATGTTATTACATGTTAAAAAAGTTTGAAAAGCAAACATTTAATACTCACATAACACTTAACTTAATTCCTTCCTACTACTATCACAGCCTAAGTTTATGGGCACTTTTTGACCATTTAATTACCATTTATTCAAAAACTACAATTACAATCATCACCAAAAAACTTCACAGAACACAAGACCCTGTACTCGATATCCCTGCCTAATTTCAGAGGTCTACTACAAATAACCCAGGAAGAGTTAAAGTACAACGAAACAAAGTTTTGACCAGTAAAAGCTTTGCTTCTCTCATGTGAATAAATATAAAAATTGTTCTTTTTATTATCAATTTAATATTCTTTAACTTTTTTGACTTATTGTATGAGTTAGGGTCACTGGTTAAATGTAATTCTTCTTTCTTTTTTTACCAATCAACAGTCTGGTCCGCAACATCAAGCAACATTTGAATACAGATGTGTGTGTCAAGGTATGTCTGTAACTGGACAGGCCCGATCCAAAAAAGAAGCAAAACAAGAAGCAGCAAAAAAAATGTTAATGCAGTTACATGCAAGAGGTCAAGCTGTCCCACCTCCGTTTGCCACTCCCTTGGAGAGACCAGCTTCTCCGCCATCACCATCCAACAAGCCTGCTTTAGTATGTATTGTTTAGATATTTGGTTTATAGTATAAGCATTGCAATGGTTTATGACTGCTGGTTTATAATGTCCTGTATTCATTTTTTGGGTCTTTTTAACAAGAAGAATGAGGTGCAAAATATTAAAAAGAGATAAAAAAAATGAATGAAACTTCACATTGTCTGTCAGTCCATTACTTTACTTTATTTGTAAATGTATGTTTATTGTTAAATGAAAGCAAGCTGGCATGATGTTGCTAAAGTATTTGTTTAAATTTTATATGGCTAGATTGAAGCCTGATAACAGACATAGACTCATTTTTGTCATGCAAGCAAAGCAGCAGGCAAAAGCCAGCATCTATTAAACAGTTATCGAAACATGTTAGTTTACAGAATTCATATCAATGAATACAAAGTCAATCACTGCATTATAATAATATTAAATATATGAATATTTTATAGGAACCTGGTCAATCACGTGCAAATCCAAACGCGCTGACAGTGGACGCCCGCAGCTACGTGGCTCTGCTGAAGGAGCTGTGCGAGGAGTACCGCCTGCGCGAGCCCGCCTACGAGCTGGTGGGCGACACCGGGCCGCCGCACCAGCGCCACTTCACGGTGCGCGCCACGCTCGGCCTGCACGAGCGCCACGCCACCTCCACCACCAAGAAGGCGGCGCGCCAGCTCGCCGCCGAGCAGCTCTACTCCTACCTGCGCGAGAACCTCGCGCGCCTCACCGGGGACTTTGTGGAGGTACTCCCCGCTCCCCTGCCCGCCTACCTGCTGCCCACCTACCCGCCCACCACTAACGCCACGTGACCGTGTCCACAGGAGGAGGCGTTGGCGCGCGCGCACGAGAAGCGCTCGCACGAGAAGCGCAACGCTGAGGCCGCCGCCCAGCGCTACGCGGAGCGCGTGGGCGGCGCGGCCGGCCTGGGCGGCGCGGGCGGCGAGGGCGGCGACGCGGGGGCGGCGGCGGGCGGCGTGTGGCGCCCCGACCTCGGGCAGCGCATCAGCGACTACCACCTGGGTCTGCTTACACATATTGGTAACTCGCGCCGGCCGCTCTCTCCCCACTTGTGTTTGCTTCGCGAGTCTTGCGCAGTAGTTTATAGAATGTCGCTTTATTAGACTAGTACATTATTAAGTAGCATAAAATATTAACCGAAAGATTTAGCTCTTTATCAAATACTATGCTGTGGCAGATGGCTGGTGCGTGTAAATTATTTTATATTTTAAATATATCTAAAAAAATACCATTAGGTAAAGGGCAAATTTTCAACAGTTGTATTTAATAGAACTTACTGTGTTAATTTTGCAATGTGAAAATTAAACTAGCGCCCCCTTGCATGAACTACATATACATGTATAATGCAATCCTAGTAGAGGTTTTGTTTAGAAAAAAAGTGGTCTATGTTTGACCTGGATCTCAACTATTTGATTGTGAATTTCATCCAAATGGGACCAGTAGATTAGCCATAAAAACGTAACCTAGACAGACTTTCCCAATACTAGTATGGATTACACATAGAAAGTAGAAGACGAATAGTTTATAAATTTTATACAAACATTTACAAACATTTGTATAAAATTTGTAGTATGGGCGCAGGTTACCCTTAGGCATGCACATGCATGGAGCATGAAAGTTACATTATATTATACATATGTTATGCTTTTTAGTGTGGATATTTTGTTTTGTTCAAGCATTTAGAGTAGATTGGTGTAGCATCAATGACCCCAGACTTAGAGTTAAAGTTTTGATATTTAGATTTTTAGATTAATAATTAGTTGTCTTAAAGAACATGTAACTTATCTACTATGAATTTTAGGATATTTTATTCTTAAAATAAAACTATTAATAACTTAAAAAAAAATTATTCTTAAATTTTTTTTTATAATTACATAGTATATAAAAAATTAAATTTTATTAATTATCAAACATGTAGGTTTTTTTGTTTTCTTTTCCTTGAACTTCTTCCACTTAGTGGTAGGTGTCCGAGAGATCATTTCTCTGATCCAACAACCCTCGTGTGTAGGAAACACTTTTATAAGTGTATAACAGTATAATTTTATATCTTTTTTACCTATTAATTTTCGTCGTGTATTCTTTATCCAATATAACATTGACTAAGTTACAAGTACCACTACTAAGACAACTCAACTGAACGCAGACCCCGACCGGCTGGCGGAGGCGGCGGCCGCGCTGGAGCTGGGCGGCGCGCCGGGGGCGGGCGGCGCGCGCGGGGCGGGCGGCGCGCCGGGGGCGGGCGGCGACGCGGCGGAGGAGGCGCTGCAGCGCGCGTGCGCGGCGCTGGGGCTGCGCGCGGAGCGGGGCGCGGCGGGCGCGCTGGCGGTGGTGCGGCTGGCGCCCGCGTCGCCGCCGCTGGCGTTCGCGGGCGCCGCGCCGCACGCCGCCACGGCCGCCGCCCTGCGCTACCTGCACCGCGTGCTGCGCGCGCCCGACGCCGCCGCCGCCGCCGCCAGCGCCGCGCTCGTGTCATAGTCCAGCCCTTTGCGGTCAACATATATGCAATAAACAAATTACTCTAATTCTTTTTGTTTTGTTATGCCTTATACGAATAAGGACCGGACCCAAAACTACTCTTTTAAACATTTCTCATATCACATTGACACATTCATCACGTTGCGTCACCGAATGACTGACTCACAAAGCACAAAAGTAACGGCATTAAAAAAAGAGTGGTAGTTGAGAAAAGTGAGTAAGCACTGAGGAAAAAAATTATCTTTTTAAGTATTACCTAGAGTCTATACTATAAATCGGAGTCCGAGTTTTTTTTGAAGATGTTTATAAATGACTTTAATTTATTTTTTCAATAGATTAATTTTAAACATTTTACAGTGAGCGCCAAGCAAGCAATTTTGGAAATGTCACCTGTAAAGGGGGTAAAGTGGTCCAAGTTTGTGTCAATCTTTCCAATTGTTAAATACTAGTGTCCGACCGAAACTGAATTTTCAGCCGAAACCGAAACCGAAACCGAACCTTCGGTTCTGACTTCAGTTTCGGCCGAAACCGAAACCGAAACTGCTGATAACGTCATAAAATTTGAATAATATGTAAAAAAAATACATTTTTTACGCTTTCAAAATTACACTTGCATTTGAATTATTGTGATTACGTTGATTTTATTATATATACTAGCGGAAATAACATTTTAAAGCTTAAAGTATCTATTTTTGAGATCTTAAGATGAAAAATGTCTTCAAATGACGTGTTCCTATCTATCCTGATAAATATTGAAAGAGAAAAAAAAACAAATTTTTCAGTTCATTTTTTTTCTAAAAAGTTGAAACATTTTTTCAACTTGACCACTATATGGATCGGATCACTTGTTAGTCTAGACCTATGCCAGTTCTCTTTACCCAAGGCTCCTAGGGATTTACATAGAGGTTTTTTGAGCCGTTGCGCAGGGACCTGTGGGTTATCAAGGCCCTCGGTCGCCACTTAAGATTGGCAACACTTGTGTTAATAGGTATTTGTTTACAAAAAGGTTTTCACCTTTAACGTGTTCACCTGTGCATTTCTTGCAGAGAAATTTATGTGCTAATTTATGATAAGATTTACATTAGATATATATTCATATTAACTTATTGACTATATACTGCGTAACATTTATATAGAAAACGGTTATGTTTAAATAATATTAAGGCAAGCCTCCAATATAGTAACTAGCCCAGGGCTCGCAAAATATCAATCAATCATAGGTATTCGACCCCTGAAAGGAGCCACACTTATGCGAACAGACACATAGTTTCGTTACAGACTAACAGGGATAGTTCATTTAATCTGTCGTCAGCAGTTCATAGTATTCTCATCATTAATTTAAATATATTAAAATTTACTACATCTTAAGATTAGGTTGACAAGCTATAAAAGCACTCAAAAGTATCTAAGCTACGTGAAAATTTTTGAGTACGTCATGAGTTTCGGCATTGCCGAAGGTTCGGCAGCTTTTTTGCCGAAACCGAAACTACGGCCGAAACTACAATTTTTTGCCGAAACTTGCCGAAACCGAAAACGAAACCGAACCTTCGGTCGGACACTATTGAAGCTCGCATGTAAACTCCACAAACAGGAAAAAGAATAATTTTATTATCTGAGCAAGCACTGTTTAAATTCATGGCGAATTTCTTAACATCAGTCAGTCGTGGCGTGACTTAACACGCAATGCCTTCGAAATTCAGTGGAAACCGGGGAACGGAGTCTTAATACTGGGTTCCTTCTGTCTACTCTGCTGTGTGGGATAAAGCGTGATGTTAAAAAAACCTTTTTAACATTAAATTAAAAAAATAATATTAACAATGATTATGTAATAATTTATCTATCTGTTTAATTATAATAAAGAGAAAATAACATCGCAAGCGTAAATCACGAGATCAGAGATACTGGCACTAGTGGGTGGGTGGAAGTGGCGGAGTGAGACGACGCTGTCATGGAGCTGCCTTCTTGGATCGATCGCACAAACAGGACGATGTAAAGATAAAAATTAAACAGTGCAATATCGCTCTACCTCTAGCCCCAAAAGAGGTTGTGGGCACAGACATTAAAAACGAATAAACATTTATAATATTAGTTTTACACAGGTCACAGGTCATAAAAAATTGTCTTCTTAAAAAAATGTTATATTATATATTTTTTGTTATATAAAAATCCTTATTGTGTCCTGTTTAGATCTACTATTTACGAGGTGACGTGATTATTAGACTCGCACGCCTCCTGTTCTTTATTTAATGGATTAATTATAAAAAAATGTTTAAGTAAAGTAAAACAAATTCAGAAAGATTAAACTGGGAAAAATATATTTTTAACGCTTACAAATATGAAAAAAAGCTAATCCGATATTTCAATATCGGCGGAAGAAGTCCCGGCGCCGCGCGAACTTCTCAGACGAGGGATGGTCTGCAGCCCACGAAGTGGGTCTTCGGCGCGCGCAGTGCGGGCGCGGCGTGCGGCGCTCCGGCGGGGCGGGCGGCCGACGG